>CM042955.1:17391043-18774253 GCA_023678885.1 Pogostemon cablin
CACCCTGTGGCCGTGTTGCAGCACACGAGTCGTGTTGCTGCAGGATCAGAAACATATCAAAACTCTTCTAGAAGCTTTCCAAGGGGTATAAATACCCAATACTTCAATATTTGATCAGATTTCGGTGGTTTTGCCCTGCACACATACATCACACACAATTTCCTCCATTTTACACTATCATCTTTATCCATTCTTCATCCATACTATCTATCATCATCCCACCATTAAAACCTTCATCCAATTGAGGAAAAGAAGCAAGGAAGAGAGGAGAATTGCAAGGAAAGGAATGAGATCACCATTGAAGCACTTCAAGGGAGTTTTCATCCATACTTTGTATTGAAACCTTATTGTTTATCATGTTTTGTAAGGATCTTAATGTCTATGTTGATTTCCTTTTAAATATGGTAGGCTAATCTCCATTGTGAGATTAGCAACATGAGAGTTGTTGGATAATTTTTGGATTTGTGTATTTGAATTAATATATTGATTGGGCAAATGTATTTTCTATCATTGATGTTTGAAATCTTGAGATTTATGATGGTTTGTGTGTTTAGTTGTTCTAAATATGTGATTAGATTGAGAAATCAATTATATACTTAGGATAATTCAGTGAATCATTTCATCAAACACTTCATGTGCATTATAAATTGTAAAGAGATTGAGAAATCATTTAGAATTTAGAATCCTTTGATAGAAAATGTGATTGGTTTGATCGAGAAGTTGATTAATTGTGTGAAGGGACTCTCATTTCAAGCTTAGTACCTAATTGGAATTGTTTGAGTGAGAACTAATTCGTTGAGCTAATTGAGATTCATATCTTATCCATCTCGAGAGGGGGCTTAGGTGAACTTAGTGTTGACCCTTAGTCTTATACCCATGATCATATGAATTTGATGCATTTATCCTAGGATTTTCACTTCTTAATTGTTGTTAATCTCACTTTTACTTAACTTGGAAAACCACTCATCCATTTATCTATCTTGTTTGTTGATCATTGCTTGCTTGCTTTGATGGATTTTATTACTTGTTTGAACACCTATCCATTGATGATTCGTCTCTATAAAATCACAAGAAACGTGAAATCGCTTAAGCACTAGTGCCTTCCTCTCTGTGGTTCGATAAATTCTTGAATTGGTCAACTCGACTACAAGTTATGGCTAATCAACTTCTCATAGATGTTTTCCTCAAGACTTCGAATCAGGAAAGCTGTCTTGACATCTATTTGCTTTACCTCATAATCAATATGAGTAGCAATAAATAAATGAATTCGGATCGATATAGGCATAGCTACCGGCGAACAGGTTTCCCTTCGCATCAAGCTTTGCTTCAAAGATTTTCACCTTACTATTTGATCCTCTTTTTAATTTGTATGAGCACTTTCAACGACTTTTACACCATTTAGTGGTCCTGCAAGCTCCCATATTTGATTTAGAATCCATAGATTTTATTTTAAAATTCATTGGGACTTACTAAGATTCCACATTTCGATCTTGTAGTGCTTTGTCGTGTCCATGGGCCGATTTCATGTTTACTAGGGATCAAGTCTCACAACTTTCCCAAAACATAAATCTATCGTGTTGTAAAATAACCCTCCCACTACGACAAGACACTACATGCAATTGTGTATTAAATGTGACGTACGATGCAGTTTACTTGTGGTATATCCTCTTGTAGTCTTGGTAATAAAATTTGTGTTTTCTTTCTCACATCTTTTAGAACATTTGATACATGGTTTTGTGATTAATTACATAGTCTCTTTTCCAAAAAAATCCAGTATTTGTGTTAACAATCACCCACCCTTCGATCTTTTGGACTATTAAATAAATCATCCTTCATTTTTCTAGGATATCCCACAAACAGACAAACATCATATATCATGCTGTTTCTAGGGCTTAATGAATTTAGTAATTTCAAATAATTCATCACCTATCTAAGCATTACCGTAAGAGTCTTATTCCTTCTTTCTGCCATACCATTCAGCTGGGGTTTGCCCAGTGTTGACAACTTGGAATTCAATCATAACCTCTGACTAATAGCTCTTAAACTATCCTAAGAGGTGCTCGCCATCACGATTAAATCGTAGTGACTTGATATATTTTTCATGACGACTCACCGCATCAGCCATGTGCTTCTTAATTTAATCATAGTACTCAGACTTGCAGTGTATCAAATAAATATATCTTGTTTCTAGAATAATCGTCAAACAAAGTGATGAATATTCATAATCACTTCTCGCCGGAATATTCTTAGGATCGCTCAAGTCAGAATGAACAATTTCTAACATATCTTTACATGGCTCTAAACCCCTTTGCCTTATAGAGGCAATTTATCATATTCACTTCCACGTAAGACTCACAAGTTTGATAGTTTCCACTTCCAATAAACCTTACGGTTCATCGGCTATCAACTTTCGAATCGTACTTAAGTAAAATGATCTATTCTTAGATGCTAAAAGGTATGTTTAGTTCATCTCCAAATGTTCCTTTCTCTAATAAGGATTAGAAGACGCGTTATTAATTACTATTTGTTGTGTCCGTGGGATAAACATGATTTAAGAGTGTACAAATTGTCACTAATGTACCACAACAGATTATAGCTCCATCCTTCATTATAATGAACATGTCATTTAAATGTAATAGAGTATCCATCTATATATACATAGAAACCGAAATGAAATTATTTCTATGAAAACGTACATAAAGACAATTTCTCAAAATCAAACGTTTATTTCAATCATCATAAGATAAATAAGCAACTCCCACTACTTTCGTAGCTTTACCTATGTATACAGTAATCTTGTCATCACTTAGTTATAAACATTTAGTGATTCTGGTATCTACACTTAATGTGTCAGTAAACACCATCACTAATTATGTTTCAACAATTAGTGAATAATATACTAACCTTATTCACTTCTTGATGAAAATGGCTTGATCCGTCACATGTTTTGTCAGAAGTTTCTTACCATATACAACCTCTTGTAACCATAATCTGTGACCCGCTGTTTTGATTCCAATTCCGCACAATGAGAACTATAATCGAACCCGAATATTACCGATTTCGATTCCGGTTTTGCTGATTCTGGAATTTCCGGTTCGGTTCTTTCGCATGTCCAGTGTAGAGATGTCAACGGGGCAGGTCGGGCCGGGTAGTTAGCTACCCTGACCCGACCAGTTTCTAAATTACCCGCCCGGACCCACCCCGTGACCCGTACGGGTCTTAGTATAGGGACCCAGACCCAGACCCGTACGGGGCGGGACGGACCCGCCCCGCCCCATTTTTTTTTTTTTTTTTTGAAACTTCATTTTTTAATACGTGAATGCTCGTGACTTACCATCTTAAATATAATTACTAGTTAGACCGTTAGTTTACAATAATTAATTGTTGTCGCAACTTATCATTCCTAATTAACAAATTTTACAAACAACCATAATTTAGATAATAATAATAATAATAATAATAATAATAATAATAATAATAGTAGTAGTAGTGTGAGTGAAAATGAAAAATATTCTAAAAAATAATTTTAAATAATAAATAAAATATAAATAACATATTATATATATATATATATATATATATAAATGTGTGCATACGGGTCGGGCCGGATACCCGCGGGTCTAGAATGAGACCCGGCCCCGGCCCCGGCCCATTTCCAAATGGGTCTGGGGTGGCTCGACCCGTTTGCGTTACGGGCGGATCCGGGCAGCCCAAATCACGCTGAGTGGGGCGGGTACCCACGGGCCGGGCCCAAATTGACATCCCTATCCCAGTGCGGGTTGGTGCGTTTCTGTTGAGTTCTAGTCCCATTCAAGGCACACCGACGTGGCAGCCAACAATTCGCGTAGACAACGTTACGGCTTTGCCAACGTAAACGTGATTTCTTCCGAATCCAAACCCCCAAGGCGAAACCAGTACCTCCAAGTATCCGCCATGGAGTTGGGATCGCGCGGCCGGAAGCTGTCCTTCGAAATCTTACAGTACGACGACGTTATGTCCACCACCGACTCCTTGTCTCGCTCCCACTCCGATCCCCCCTCCCTCCAGAACGACGCCATCTCATCCCCTTCTCGCAAGAGGAAGAAGAAGAGGTGCAGAAAAGGAAAAACCCTCCGCAGCTCATCCGCGATTTCTGAGAGCGCGGTTACGGAAGCTTCTGCGATCAACGGAGGTGTGAATTACAGTTGTACGGTCAGTACAGTTACGGAGACCGCTGTGGTGCCGGATTTGAATTACGAAGATAATTGCGCTGTGCATACGTCGACGCTGCCTTCGGTGTTTGGGGAGTTGAGGCAGAGGAATGTGATGAATGGAGGAAGTGTGGAATTGGCGAGTGATGAGAGCAAAAGCAGTAATAAGGATGATAATGTGAAGGAAGAAGTAGCGGAGAATTGGAGGGCAGGTAATGAAGTGAATCCGAAGCTGGGAATGGAGTTCAACGGTAGGAAATTGGAGAAAGATGGAACTTTGGATTTGAAGAATTTGATGGCTGGAGATCCCCATTGTAAGTTTAATACGATTCTCTGATTTTATGAATGCAATTAACTTATTGAGAATAGGGATTCGTTATTTTCATATATGCCTGTTTAAAGATGTTTAGATGATTGTGGATTTAAAGATAGAAAATTTAGAAAAAAAACTGTTCGATCAACTAACATTAGTGCCTGTAAAGTGAGGAGGTTCTGGTCAGATGATAGGGCCACCTATTGTGTTCTATTCCACCATATGAGTAGCTTAACGAGTATTTTAGCAGTGAGAATTTGGGCCCAAGTGAATGCTGGCATCTTTTCATCAAGTGTTCTCTGTTTATAATACCTGATGAAGTTACTTGGTTCAAAGTTTGAGATGGAAATATTATTGTTTTATAGTTTATACATTTCTTCAATAGTTAAATTAAAACAAACTGGTAATTGCTGAATCTTGGCTGCCCTCCTTTTGTTGTACACATGGGAATGTATTAGATTGGCGTCCAACAAATGACATGCAGTCATTTCAAGTCCTTTTCATTATTGAATACAATTTCTTTACTTTATGTTTTGATGTTGACTGTGGTTGCGTTGAAAACTGAAATGACTGCAATTATCTAGATGAAATTATTAGAAAAGAGTTATGATATGAATAATACTGTTATTTTTATATTATTATGTGGTATCCGTAATTAGAAGAGTTCCCTCTATATAGCCGATAGCGATGTTGGAGCTATCCCAAAAGTTGGTCATGAGTCTATTGCTAAGCAGTGTACTCAGACCGGTTTCTTTTGGCTTTTGATGCCTTAATAGGTTTATTTTTGCTTTTCCAATTGTTTAGGCTTAAGAAGAGTGTTGTCTGTGTTTCTTTTATTTTCGTTTTGTGGGAAATTCCTTCTCTTTGTCTTGTGTTTTGGAAAATCTTCAAACTCGTTGCTTATCTACTAATGGAGAATTTGATTCATTATGCACTTTTTTATTTTTTCTGCTTTCTCAGTCATGATGTTATGTGTATCTGTCAGTCACATTACCCGTGGATACATCACCAATGAAATATTTCATGGAAGAAATTTATGCTGGGCATTCCTTAAGGAGCACTACCATCATTGGCAATGATAAGGAGCGGGAACGAGTATATGATACTATATTCCGTTTGCCATGGCGTTGTGAATTGGTAAACAAGGGTTAAATGTATTTACTTTGTGGGTAGCTTCTCTTCTCGTTTGTGCGAATGTGTATGTATGCTTACATGTATCATGTACATCATTTCTGTGCTAGTTAAAATCATTTAATTTACTGAGATACTTCTAGCGGGAGGTCATGGTGATCAATAATCTTGTAGGTTATTTATTGAATCCTTCTTTTGGGCATTTGTTGATATCATTTGCATGATCTTTGCAGCTTATCAATATTGGATTTTTTGTCTGCTTTGATTCTTTCCTGTCACTCTTGACCATCATGCCGACAAGGATCATGATGACCTTGTGGAGGCTTCTTAAAACTAGGTTAGTTCCCTCACTCTCCTCAAACATCATGACTTCATTTGTGAAGTGTTACTTCAACTGTTAATAAAATTTATTGGGTCTTTTAGATGAAAATGCGCTTAGAGAAAATCTGGTTATGAAATAAAAAATTAAACTTTTTTTCATCCTATTTTACCATTTAAGATAACCATGGTGAGGTTAGTTATAACTTTTTGACCCCAGCAGAGCTTATTAGATAATCTAATAAAAATCTGGAAGAGACTTTCTTGAAGGCTTTATGGTATCAATGTTATAAGTCCTCTATTATTTTCTCGCACTATTGTTCTAGTGAATAAAAAAATCATTAAGGAGTGAATCCAAGATGGCAAAGGACCTTTATCTTTTAGTTTAGTATTTTCTAAAGATTGAATACCAAAGTTGGATATAGTCAGAGACTGATGTTATGTTTATGCGGCTTTCTTGTTTGTCTACTAATTACTATGGGATTTCAAGTCCTCTGTATCAGTTTCTATTTACTTATAAAATTTATGTTTCCTTTTAACAACTGAGTAGCAATCAGTGTTGATTTTGTTATTGCTAAAATTCGACTGTTGCCATCTCTTGTCCCTTTTATTCTTAAACTAGAAACACCATGAGTGATGCACGGCTAGTGTTTTAAATTCTTTATTTTCTAATTAAAATCATTTAATTAGTGATAATTTTAGGTAAAGTTCATGATCTGTAATGTATAAATGTTTTTCTTTTTTAAATTTATGGAGTAATATTGTAAACTAACCTACCACTAATACTCAAATTTTTAAAAAATATACATATATTCTTTAAACCTTCTAACAACCAAGAAACAGACATTTTAGGTATACAATGAGCGTCAGTGTAAGATCAGAAAAAATTATCAATTTGATGTATGATTTATTAAAAATTAATTTGAAAAAATAAAGATATTATAATCTTTGAACTTTGGTGGAATAAGTTTTAAAAACAAAAATACATACTTTAAAATTGGCAGCTTTCTGCAAATTGGGTGATTCAGATAGTGCATTTGGTCAGGAAAATACCAAACTCGCTATTTCCGGTGGCGTTTCATTAAATATATCATTCTGGTTGGCATTCTTCTCAGATTAATGTTTAGTCACAATAACTGAAAGAGTAACTTTTTTGTGTTGTGTTCTAATTATACCAGTGAATACCTCAAGGGAGTGAGGGACACTATATACTGCAACGTAGTTTAACCATGCTTTTGGCAGGCAGTTCCAGAGGCCTTCAGCAGCGGAGCTGTCTGATTTTGGCTGCTTTATCATTCTGGTTATTGGTGTCACTCTATTACAGCAAGCAGGTTTAGTGAAATAGGTTCACATTCTTTCATCAAGTTTTTTATATTTTTCTTTTACCAGACTCGATCTAGATATTATTGCGTGGATGGTGGACCTGAGCTATCCAATCAGTTCCTAAACCATCTAATGATAAAAACATCACCGACTTTTTATTCTTTTTTATTTTTTTTCCTGACGCAGATATCAGCTTAATTTATCACATGATCCGTGGCCAAGGAATTTTTAAACTATATGTGGTCTACAATGTTTTGGAGGTATGAATGATAAGCATAACTATGATGGTCTGATCTTAAATACATGAGTTGTTTTTTAACTGGTTTTGGTTGGGAATTTAAATTTTGATACTTGAGTACAGCAGTTGTTATAAAACTCTTATCATATTTAACACAGACACTAATTCATGGTTGACGGCAGACAGTACGCTTCAGAGACTTATTTCGAATTACACAACCCTTTTGCTGTGTTATAATAGACACTAGTTTAATATTGCTGCTTTATTATATACAATTGTATATTATACACTTCTGAAAAATTAATAGGTGTGAAAAATCACTTTCATACCTCCCAAAGTTGAGAGGAATGAGGATTCCCACAAATTGAGGAATCAAATCATTACTTTTCATTCCATTCCTTCATAACAAACACACTATTATTCCAGTCCTCCTCAAACCTCCCAACCAAATAAGAGTATTAGTATTTTTCATTCCTTCTGTTCAAAACCTCTCAACCAAACGCCCCATATAAACTACTCTTAACTGTCCTATTATATAATGCGTGAGTTAGTCGCTGCAAACTGAAAAAAATAGTATGACCGGGTTATGTGTACTTGAAATAGCCTATTTTGTATCCTATTTTGACATTTAATTATAAAATATAATGAGCTCCCATGATTCGTTCATTGACTCTGTAGTATTTACTCTTGACCACTGATATCCTTCTCTATCATGAATTTTTTGCCATTTGCTTGACATTTGGGGGTTCATCTATCGTTTATTTTATTATTCTTCCTCCGACTCTCAGAAGTTTTCCCCTTTTCCCTTTTCGTCCGTCCCACAAAAGTTTTCACCTTCCTAAAAAGGCAAAAAAGTCAAATTAACTAACCTCCCCAAACACTTTATTTACAAAAAAAAATCACCCTTCCTATCACACCTAACATACTCTATCATTTATTACCAAAAAATATCATAATATCCCCCAAAATTACACATTTCCTAATCTACGTGCAAAGTCAAAGTTGAAACTAAAGAGAGTCTTGGGGAGTATTATTTTTTTTGTGTGCTTTTTTGCACTTAGAAGGAAAGCCTTAAGACGAAATATAATATTAATGATATTTGCTCTTTTAATGCCAGATATTTGATAGACTATGCCAAAATTTTGGCGGTGATGTAATGCAAGCTTTATTCAGTTCCGCGGATGGGCTTGCAAACTGCTCGCCAGATGGTATGCAATTTTGGGTGCGGAGATTTATATGGGATGAAGTCTTAGCAATTACTTCTTCTGATATCCTTCCCATCATTATACACGTTCCCATGCATATATGCATGTGTGTGTGTGCGTGCGTGCGTGCACAGGTGTGTTAGTATTCCTTTTTCTGTTAATAAGTCTGGCATAAGCAATTTCCTTAACTATCATACTTATTCATTCATATATCTTATTAGCTCAGGCAATTACTTTGTCAACCTGTATAGTTGCTCATAATAATGCATTATTTGCAATGCTTGTGTCTAACAATTTTGCGGAGATCAAAAGCAATGTCTTCAAACGCTATAGCAAGGACAATGTTCAGAGTCTGGTATACTTCGGTGAGTAATGCTGACTTAGAATGTTGTTCTCTGACTTTTAAATGTTTGATGGTATCAATTTTCTGTAGCAGATTTTTTCCGTATATATTTTGTGTATATTATCATTCATCAACAAAAAACTGATCTCTCTATCAAAAGTATATTTTACTGCTATTTTTCTTCTATATCATTCATCTCCTTCAGCACTACATGGTTGACTGGCCAATAAATGAAATTTAGCTCATCATGTCCCCCCAAAAAGTGAATATATGTCTCATCACACTGTTACTGGTTCGTAACCAGATTCAGTTGAGCGGTTCCATATTTCGGCATTTCTATTGTTTGTTCTGGCGCAAAATATACTTGAGGCTGAGGGCCCATGGTTTCAAAGCTTCCTATATGTAAGTGTTGAAGTCTTACTGAATTAATTCAATTCAAATTAGTGAATGGAATACGATACATTTTGATAATTTTGTTATATTCATAAAATGTGATTCTTGCAGCATGCGCTGGCCGTTTACATCTTTGAAGTAATGATTGATATAATAAAACACTCTTTTATCGCTAAATTCAACGGCATAAAGCCCATTGCATTCTCTGAATTCCTTGAAGATCTTTGCAAGCAGGTATGTAAATTTTTGTAGAAAGTAGCTGTGTGGGGGTATTTTCTAGTTGATCCGCTGTCTTACCATATGATGATTAATGTGGTATTTTACTCCCCGATCTTGGATTATACGATTTTCTGAATAAAACCTATATTGTCAGACGATAAACATGCAAACAGAGAACAGCCAGAAGAACCTGACGTTCGTTCCTCTGGCTCCTGCCTGCGTGGTAAGTTCTCATTCTGTTACAACCACAACCTAAGGTGTAGTTGATTATGAATTGAATGGTGTATAAGATTGGTGTTGTGTGTTAGGTTATTCGAGTTCTGCGACCAGTTTACGCAGCCCATCTGCCGTATAATCCGGTTGCATGGAGATCGTTCTGGATCTTGGTGTTGTTTGCGATGACGTTCGTGATGCTTACCAGCCTTAAGATGATGATGGGGATGGGGCTTCGAAGACATGCGATGTGGTATGTCCGAAGGTGCGAGAGAAGGAAGCTTCACTGCGACTGATCTCTTCTTCCATTGCTTTGCCCAATCATCTCCCACCACCTGGATTCCCCATATCCTACCAATTTTGCATTGCTTGCTGCCTCAGATTATGATGAATATATCATCAGATCAGATGAGCCCCCTTTAAGGTTGTACAGTCTCTCCTTTAATTCTTCTCTTCATAATGCTTCTACATAAATCATGCCACTCTTTTTTTTCTTTTTCCCTTTATTATCGTTATTTTTCTTACTATATATTTATGGAAATAGTGAGCCATTCTCTGGATTCTTACCATCTTTTTTTAATATGTAATTAATAAATAAACAATCTTAACAGCTTACTATAGATTTAGGGGCAAATTATCAACAATCTCAAGATTTGTCTAATTTTAAAAAGACAAAATACCAGCGGATTCGGGTAGTCTGATGCTATTTTAATTCCTATACAATTTGTTAATGAAATTTTAATGAAATTTTTTCACTTTTAAAAAAAAAAAAAAAATGATAACTGAATATAAAAATCTAATAAATTTAATAAGAGTTGCATATAAATTTCTGAATAAAATTAATATAAATATTAACCATGTGAACTCGAATGCACGGGAAATTAACTCATTAAAAAAAGCAAAGTTAACTATTAATTACATTTCAATTTATAGTGGAATTCTCATGCACGAATTCAAGACTGTGTACTTACATTCATAATTTATATACTACTAAATATAAATATACTAACACTAATGAATAATAACTTATACCAACAATTAATTTTTAAGTTTCTTGCTTTTTATGCTGTCTACTTTATATGGAAAAGTAGGAATGAAACGTTATTTGAGGATAAATACACATCAGTTGGTGAGCTTGTGGAGGTAATAAAACTGTATGTTGCTCGGAATAGATATTTTGTATGACGGTGGACTTGTCGATTTTGATCTTTTCTTATGGTTCCGTTATATTTGGGAACCGAGTCTTATTATAATGTGGGTTGTTCTTAATAATATTTACATATTCAGTATTGGAAATAAAGTTAAAGCTACTAACTTCTCAATATATATATTTTATATATAAAAACATCACTCTATTTAACACGTGTAATATACTTTATTCTCTATTTAAGTCTTAAAAAATAATACTCAAATTACCTATAGAAGTAAATTTTTCTTTTAATCCACCTGTAAAAGATTAAGATAAAAACTTGGGATTATTACGAATAGATATGCGTTTATATAATCTAATTACTAATAAATACATTCATCTAAAATAAGCTGATAAATACAAAACGTTTTTTCTTTTTTCCAGCATTACCCTTAAACACAACGTTTAATATTCAACGTGTGTATAGTTATCATGTAATTTTCTTTTGCAAGAATGCACACTGATGTACATTACAATGTACTCTTCAATCATTTAAGGAGAGATTTCAGGAACTACCTATATTCTATTTCTCTCTGTGAATTGCACGCTAATATAAAGCAAAATGAAAGTTTAATGGGTTTATTTTTTGGGAGGAATTTAATGGCGTGTTATTTTCTCTGGCAAGATTGCATATTGGTATACATTAGCGTGTACTCTTTAATAACGATTTAATATCTTCTATTTCTCTCTCCGAATTGCACGCTAATGTATAGTAAAGTGAAAGTGTAATGGATTTCTTTTTATTTTTTCTGGGAATTTAATGGCGTGTTATTTCCTCTTGCAAGATTGTACACTGATGTACATCAGCGTGTACTCTTCAATTACAATTTAATAGTTTATTCTTTAGGCTAATTATAGTGTGCACCCTAAGATAGGGTGTACCCATATACAAATATAAAAAAAATGCAATTATGAGCAATAATGTATAGTACAATTTACTAATTGTTAGTTTTTTTAATAAAAAATTGAGTGTAAAAAATATACAATTATTAAAAAAACATGTATACACTATTGAATAAAAAGTTATACACATATGGATGCTAGTTTTTTTAATGAAAAACTTAGTGTGAAAAAATATACAATTATTACAAAATACGTATACAAAATAGAATAATATGTATACAAAATAGAATAAAAAATCATACACATATGGGTGCACCCTTGCACCCGAATGCACCCAATATACACTCTATTCTTTATTTCTCTCACAATGATGCACATCGATGTACATTAGTATAATTAAAAAATCAAAATTTTTTATTCTCTCTTAAGGATGCACACTGATGTTCAGATGGATATGGATATTATGCGTAAAATAAAATAAAATTTTGTATTTATGAGTAATTTTGTAAAACAAATATATCATTTCGTACATACTTTTCATTTTGAAGTGTTTCAAATATTTATGCATGTTCCATCAATAGTAAAAATAGACTATAGAAGTACATCTTATCTACTTTTGTTCATCATTCTAAAAACTTTAAGGGTAAATCTTACGTTTGACTATTTATATTTTTTAAATTAATTATCACTTTCATTATGAAATATTATCACTTTTTATTTATACTATAAATTGTTCATGAAATAGTATTATCAATTTTCATTATACAAATTATTACTTTTTATCCGTCTCATATAAACCCTTACTTACCTTTATTTTTAACATTACCAACTTACCTTTATTTTTTCAAATATATGGATTATTAAAAAAAATTTATGAATCTTCATGTCCTACAAACATATAGTATACTTGCATGAGACATAGGAAGTATTTCTCATTTAAAATTTATTTTTTTCAAATGTATGGAGTATTAAAAAAAAATCATTTATGAATCTTCATGTCCTACAAACATATATACTTGCATGAGACATAGGAAGTATTTCTCATTTAAAATTATTATTGCACACTATCACTAAAATATTGATTTTCAGCGTTAAGACTTGCCGTCATTTTCTTGATTAGATCTTAAACACTATCCAAGTAGCAAAAGTAAATTGGTTAGAACCAAATTTTCAACCTAGAAAGATTATAACATAAATAAATAAAATAAATATTTAAAATATACTCCCTCTGTCTCGAAAAAGTTTGCTCCCTTTTTTTTGGCACGAAAATAAAAAAAATGATGACTTTTAGGGATATAATGATATTTTTTAAGGGCATAAGATAATTTTTTTTAAATAAAGTGTTGGGGGGGGGGGGGGGGGGGTTAAGTATACAGAGTATTGAGTATTGCCATTTGAAAAGGTCGTAGTTGGGGACCACGTGATGTGTAACAAATATTTTCTTTTCTCACAACATTGGTCATTCAATTTCTGTCCGCCATAACCAGTAATCCCATGTGAAATTCTAAATTATTAATTTATGAATTTTGACATTAAATTAAAAATTGAAATCCATAATTAATTAGTTTATCCATTAAAACCCGGACGATAATGCCGCACCAAAGTGAAAATGACCAAAAGTAGCCACTATTACTTAAAAATAATTTTAAGTGGTCACATATATTATATACAATTTATTTTAGCCACTTTTTATGGAATATGTCAAAATACATTTGAGGGGACCCACTTTTTTACATGTTTAAGGAATCAGATTCCTCACTTTTATGATCAAAATTACGAAAGTACACTAGGGGAATCCGATTTTTCTCTATTTCTGAAAAAGATGTCAAAGTACAACTATATAGGCATGTGTTCCCTCATATGCTTACAAAAATGAGGCATATATATAATAGCGGTCCAACCATGGTGCTGCATCATACACATATATTTATTTTCATTGTTCTAGTTTTTTTTTTTTTAGTGTTGAGCATTCGGGGAGCAACTATTTTAACTAGATTTGTAGAGGCGTGAGAATTTGAAGAGGAGTATACAAAGTATGTTGTAAACTTATTTTAACAGCTATGAATGCATTAATTTGATCATTTTTACATGCCGCATGAGTGTATTTTATGTATTTCAACGTTTCAACGTTTTATAATAGAAATAATAGTATGCCGAATAGTGTATGTGAAGTGTAAAATGTATCCACATTAAATTTTATTTTTTTTAAATTAGCAACTCGTAGGCCAAATAGAACAGGATTTGTAGGCCGAATAGAACAACTTTGAAGATCGAATAGAAAAAACATAGGCCGAAAAGGCCCAAAAAATATATCTTACGATAAAAAAAATAAGTAGGCCGAATAGAACAAGTGTTGTAGGCCGAATAGAACAAGTGTTGTAGGCCGAATAGAACAATCTTATGGGCCGAATACAAGAAACGCAGGCCGAATAGAAGAACTTAAATTTCCACATTTAATTTTTATTTTTAAAAAAATATGTAGGCCGAATAGAAGAATTTTGATTGGCCGAATAGAACAACCTTATAGGCCGAATAAGAGAGACGTAGGCCGAATAGAAGAAAAACATACAGAATTTGAAACTGGGCATCTGAAGGTAGGCCAAATAGTGAAACAGTGTAGGGCCAAATAAAATAATACGTTGGCCGAATAGAGTACATTGTTGGCCGAATAGAATACTTGCAACTAATTATGATGTCGTCATTTACATTTTCTTGAAAAAATATGCAGATGAGCTATAAACAAGCTGGGATGTGTTGAGTGGATATTGGGATGAGTTACTATACAAAGGTGGACATGTTCACTGGTTATACTTGCGGGATGGCAATCTGTACTATACTAGTTTGCTATTAGAAATTCATAACATAATACAAGCTGATTTGGATAATTGGGGTTATGAAGTTCATTCTCTCATTGAGTACAGTGGCCGTATGTCTAAATATAAGATAAAGAATGATGTTCGTGTAGCAGAAGTTTTCAACTGTGTTGATGTAGGAATGTTGTACGTGACACTCGTTCATGTCGCTAGCAATGCATTTGTTGAACCTCCTGCACAAGGTTCAGGGCATAGTTTGGATTTAGGGTTGGGTTATAATAACGGAAGTGATGGTCCGAGCAATGATCCATGTTCGAGGGCACAGTCTAGTGCTAGGCCTGATTTTGATTTGAATGTGGCATACAGTCCGGCCTCAGAGATGTAGCGGTGTGGTTTTAGAGAATCTATAGATGCTGAAGATGATGACAACTCTGGTGAGGGTGAGGATGATATACATGCTTATAATGATGATGTTGAGCCCGGAAATAGGACTATCGAAGAAGAACATGAAAACAACGAAGATGACATACAGCAGGATTGTAATCAGTCTTCTAGCGAAAGTGATGATGGTGTTGAGGAGAGAAGAATCTAATTGTATGAAAAAGTCTGGGATTACATATGTCAGAGAGGCGACCCTAGCTTTCTTGAATCGATTAGTCGCGACTTGTCCTGTCCTGAAATGCAGCCACAAGATTATCAAAGTATTCGGCCCACCACCCATCCCTGGTTGATTCCAGGTATGAATACTATATTTATTTAGAGGAGAACTAAAGTAAACTTGCACTTTGTACTAATGCATCTGATACGATTATAGGCATTTCGGTTGTAGCTGACAGAGAAGATCAGATGACTGTCCCTGACTTTGATGCGTCTGGCGTTCTTCATGAGAAAAGTGTATTTGATACAAAAAAGAAGTTGCAGACTGCTGTAGAAATGTATAACTTGCGGAACGGAGTTGAGACCACTGTTGAAAGATCTAGCTCGACTAGATATAACATGGAATCTAAGCTCAAAGGTAAAATCGGTTGTCGATTTGCGATGCACGCACGAATGAGCTATGGGCTTGGGGGTAGTTAAATTCGTTCAACATCACGAGTGTTTAAATGATCCAGACAGACCCACTCCTACACAGGTGTCATCCAACGTCATCGGTCAATATTTTACTGCTAGGCAATTTGACAAGATTACTGGGCTCCGACCCCAGGCGATGAGACAGGAGATATTGAAGGATTTCGGGTTTGACATTAGCTATAACGTGGCGTTAAAGGCGAAACACCGGGCTGTTAGACACACGTACGGGGATCACGACAGCTCATTTTATATGCTCCCTGCGTACATGTATCAGTTAGAGTTGGCAAATCCCAATACGCACACCTGTATCTCTGTTGATGAAGAGGACCGTTTACGATTTTCATTTTACGCTCTTAGAACATCTAGGCAGGAATTTCTAGAGTTTGATCGTCCAGTCATTGTCATAGACGGGACTTATATGAAGGAAAAGCACAAAGACATTGTCTTCGTCGCAGTTACGAATGATCCAAACCATCAGATATTTCCACTCGCCTTACGGGTTGGCAACGTCGAGAGCAACATGTCGTGGACAAGATTTTTAGAAAGAGTTCTAGAGGCATACGAATGTCCATGAGATCTTTTGATAGTGTCAGACAGTCATTGCTGTATCGCACATGCTATTTTTACTATCTATCCTGATGCAAATCATGGTTTGTGCGGTTATCATTTAAAGAATAGGTTGGCAGGTTATGGAAAGAACGTTTTGTATAGATTTTAGAGTTCGATGGATGCATACCTATCGAGGGACTTTGTCAGGTTAGTCTTCCAAATCCACTGCGTCGTAATGTCAAATCCACTGAGAAATTCCAGAAAAAACTTATTCCATGTATTCATGCGATGAAGGCAATCGAATACGTAGTCATACCTGCTATTTTGTTGCGTCGAACATCAGAGTTTGTGATTCTTATATTATACGTTCTTCAGTACTTGCAGGTTGCCAACCAGTAGCTTCGTGTCGACCTTTTTCCATCGCACTAGTGTGTTAGGGATGTGGCCCGATTCAGTGATGCCTGTACCACATTACAGTCAATGGGACACACCTGACAGTATCATGTCACAGACTGTTAACCCCCCATTACTACACAGGCATGTCGGCCGACCTCGAATATCTCGGATAAGGTCAGGTGGAGTCATCTAGGAGACGTCACAAAGAGCATGTTTGCTCACGCTGCCGACAGCTAGGTCACAATCGAACAAATTGTACTGGAGCTTCATCATCACACAGCAGTCCACCTCCTCCTCCGACGGCTATCCCGGATCCCCGTATACGTAGAGATAAAAAATATGGCATTTATGGTGAAACTGGGCACACACGTCTACGTTGTCCTTCTCAATTATAGCAGTAGTGTATAACTTGTAATTTTTATCAATTATAGCAGTAGTGTATAACTTATAATTTTATCAATTATAGCAGTAGTGTATAACTTGTAATTTTTATCAATTATAGCAGTAGTGTATAACTTATAATTTTTATCAATTATAGCAGTAGTGTATAACTTATAAAAATAAAATAAAAAGCAATTGAGTGTCCAACGGTAATCAATATTTTTTTTGTAATTAACGAAACCATATGTCATCTCTTTTCATTATTGTTGCCATGAGTACATCATGCTAAGGTAATAATGGTACCAGCCTGAAAGATTAGGAAAGCAATATGTCTCCGGTAACGCAATATGTGATCGGGAGTGCTTTAGTTAAAGTCCCTCGTTAATAATCCGTCAAGGGTCCTGAGACACGCTGGGCCGCAACTGGATCCATTCTCATGTCTGTAACAAACCTCTGCCCGAGCTGGAGTCAATGAGAAAGTGTACGAAACCCCTTGGGGGTCAATCTCGCACAGCAAGGCTGGAATGACGCGTCTGAATGGTAGAGTCTCTGTCATCCGATGATCCCCCATGTCGGGCTCGTCATCCCACATATACCAGAATGAGTCAAAATAGAAGAAGCTCATATCCTTCGTAATCAGTGCACATGGGTAGTAGTGCGCAGCCGTGTGGACTATGAACATAATCTGTCAAAATAAGTTACGAGGAATGCATATATAAGATGAAGAATCCATGGTCAAAATAGGAGATATAATTATTTGATCATATCATGGGTTAAGATACAATACCACATCACATTCTATCCATGGCCTGGACCCCCTCCACATGGGTAACCTCCCTGCTGCGTACGCACGAAGATCTGTCAATAAGTCATCACTTATGTTGGCAAATGCCGTTCTATCATCTTTGTACCGCCTCGTGTGCTCATTCCATACGGATTGAACTCGGACCTTAGAGGAAATCATTGTATACGATTGGTCTCAAAATTATATGGAAAATTTATATATACGTTGCTAATATGGTTGTTACTTACAGAGAATTGCATGTCCAGAATGCAGTAGTTCCCAACATTCTGATGAACGTGAACGCCTATGGCCGCCGGTCGCTCTGATAATATCCGGAGGTATTCATTTAGGTACTAAAACATATAAAAATTTATTACAGAATATTGTGAGTTAGTGAACATATTTACTTATTAAGTACACACATGAAGCCTCTCTCAATTACCTGGTCGTCAAACCAAGCACTTGGGTCCTCTATCTCAGTGAAAAAAGCACTGCCGACTCCATAGCCGAGTCCGACGTCGATCCTGAAATAAAAAATTTTTTAACAACAAGCACAAGTATGTAAAGTAACATATAAAAATATCTAAAATAGTAGATTAGCACGTACAGATCATTGCTTGTCTTAAATCGCAGGTACAGTTGCCAGCGGCACTCGCGGTCAGTCGTTGTGAATGGTGACTGTAACGCTGTACTTGGGTTTCTTGGCCGCTTAGCACGCATCAAACTATCTTGAGAGACACCAGGTGTGGGAGTCATCGGACTCACAGGATCCACCACTATAGGAGGGGTAGATCTAACCCCTGACCTCGAGCTAGATGGCTCATACTCAGACCCCCGACTCCGTGAAATATCAGCTCGAAGGCGTCTGAACTCCTGTGTAAGCGCAAGTCGAAATAAATGATGTGTCTGATGCTCAGCCACCATCTGACATGCAAGCTGGGATAACAACTTATCCTGCTTTTCATATTCGTGATCCTGCTGACCATACCCGTGGTCGTCCTGATCATTATATCCGTGATCTTGCTGATCATATCTGTGGGCGTCACCCATCCCTCTCTCATGATGAGCAACGGCTCGAGCATGCCAGCTACGAGCGAAGGATGGAGGAATATGATGTGTGGGATCATATGAACTGCACTTAGCATACATTGTCTCCCCTGAATGATGTCCACTGTGGTCAGGACTAGGAGTATAGGGAGGTCGGTAAGAATGCTCATCCCAATTTATTACCCAAGTTCAAGGATCATCCGTGCGCTGGCCAGTCCACCGATTCTCAATAGCCACACCAGATAGTACTGCTGATCCCATGGATTACTAGTAGGATCGTATGCCTACACCGTGGTCTGCTGCTCCACATATGTAAAATTAGGCCCCTGGACGATCTTTCGTTTGGGGTTAGAAAATGCCTTTGTATACAGTCTCATGATCAACCACTGCAAAGGATCATCATCTATTCCAATCCAATAAACCTTTCTGTGCTTCTGGGGGAGCACCCGCGGAAAATTCACCACTACAAGATCCTGATTAAAAAAAACTAATACATTTAGATACAATATCACTGATTTGTCTGTACCGACATGGATTAATGATTCATAAAAATTTAGATTTCATACCCGATAAAATAGATTCCTGTCAATCTTTTTCACCTTACGAAAATTCCATCGAGAGCAAAGTGGTCTATTTTCTTCCTATCGGTAGGGACATGGCCATACGGTGCAGCAATGACAGGTAGACGCTCGTACGCCCAAACCTTTCACACGTAAACTACATATGTTAGATTATTACTGTTGCTGAAACTAGCAATACACTATAACTTTAAGTGATCTACTACAACACGTACCAGGAGCGCAAATGTGCACCTGTAAAAGTGGTATCTGTACTTGTTGGGGGTTTGCTCCTTTAGGAAGTTCGGTCAAAATGTGATCCATAAAGTGCAGTAGAGTCATATAACTGACCTGGCCCCAAGGGAATAAATCTCATCTACGCTCGTCCTCTACTAGGACCCAAATCCAGTTGTCTACACTCACCTTGGTAACATCCGATCCAAGGAGAAAATAGTACAACAACAGCACCTTAGCAATTTTAACCGCGTTCTCGGGGCTAACACCACTAAATTTTATACCTTCAAAGTCACGGGCAATCTCACTTAATAATGGTCTTTCGTCTTGATCATAATACATATCATACACCCCACCAGACGGGATATGATACGATAAATTCGGATCAAATCTCACTCTGTCCCGAAAGCAGAGCCCCATTATCCGCATGAACTCTACCCTACTAAAGCTAAAACACTCGTTCCCAACTTGAAAATATCTAGCGATTACATCATCCCTGCCACGTATGATCTCCCATGTCATGAGACCGTGTAGATTAGCATGCGCGATCCAATCGTCGTGAAGACCCCAGTAATGACCAAAACAAGATCGCTTGAACATCTCCTCTGCATTACCCCTAACCGTTGTTAACTGCTTACGGAAAAGTGTCATAACAACCCCAGGTTTGCAGTAATTATGTACACTGCAGTTCTGCCCCTGCATGGTTGGACGCTTCCATTCACCCTGCACAAATTTAACTTTTTGTTAAATAATATGTAACACACATAAAAAAGATGTACTCTGCATCAATTCAACCAGCTTACATAATAAGACAATAACTGATAATTATATCAAATAACAATAAGTTCACTGCAGCAACTGAACAAATATTGACACACTCAATCATTTGTTCTATACGGCCTAATTTTCCTTCTATTCGGCCTACAAACTGTTCTATTCGGCCTACGAATATTGCTCTATTCAGCCAATGTCAGTGCTTTGACATTATTCAAACTACACTTTGCTCTATTCGGCCTACACTTCTTCTATTCGACCTACAAATCTGTTCTATTCGGTCTACAAAAAATATCTATTCGGCCAACCAACATTTTCAAATATTCCAAAAATTCAAGTCCTACAATTTGTTTTATTCGGCCTACACTTGTTCTTTTCGGCCTACAACTTTGTTATATTCGACTTAAGATTTGTTCTATTCGGCCAACAAATATTTTCAAAAAATTAAAAAAAACTCCTACACTTTGTTCTATTAGGCCTACACTTGTTCTATTCGGCCTACAAATTTGTTCTATTCGGCCTACTAAAAAAGCTCTATTCGGCCAACCAACATTTTAAAAAATTCAAAAAAAATAACACTCCTAGAATTTGTTCTATTCGGCCTACACTTGTTCTATTTGACCTACAAATTCGTTCTATTCGTTCTTCAAAAAAAAATCCTATTCGGCCAAAAAAATTTCCAAAAAATTCAAAAATAAAATAAAATAAACAACACCACACAAAAAATTCTAAACATGATGCAGTTAAGTCACATTCATCACATTACAAAATGAATTCACATTTTACACATATGAACAAAACCACACAAAATGTACTTCGTATCATCGAAAACGAGTACCACAAACTCAATGTAGGACACATTATAAACAAATAACTCACAATTTAAAAATACAAATAAAACAACTTTCATACATACCCGAAAATTTGCCATTTCGAAAATTCACCAAATTCACCTCGTCGGAAACGCCTATTCCGGCAGATGAAAAGGAGATACTGAGAAATTGGTACTACAAATGGGTGACGCAGCTCTTTGTACTTTGGGACGAAAGGGAGAGAGGTAGAGAGAGGATGTTGGACGAAAATGAGAGAAGAAGAGAGAGGATATTGGACGAAAGATGAGAGAGAAGGAATATGTAGTATTTGGAATGAAAATGACGTTAATGATATGATATATAGCCCACCAACCCACATCCAAAATTTTAATTTGAAAAATTTTAAAACTTTAAATGTGGTCCACCAACCCACTAAGTACAATTTTAAATGTGGTCCACCTACTTCATTTATTGCAGTCAAAACTGACATGATATGACCCCTTTATTTTCGTACTTTAGTCGACAGTCATTGAGGATAATTTGAGGAGTCCACTAAATAATGACTAATAAAAATTATTCTTAATAGATATGACTAATTAAAATTATATTTAATCAAAAGTGCCGATTAAAAAATCACTCCCAATGCAAATCTGCCCCCATTTTGTCAGAAAATAGACAAAATTAAACGCCATCACCAACCGACAAAGATCTTGATTTCTGACATTCTAACCAAATACACCCATTGTTTGAAAACGACGTCGAATTAATAGTATAAAGTTGCGCAATAATCAACCGCCATATACTTTCTCACTTTGCTTTCTTAATAATCTCACAAATCAACACCTCCATATTTTGATAGCATGGATGATATTTCATTTTGATGTGTGATATGAAATACTTAATATTTTACTTTTAAGTTTTAACTAATTTTATTTACTTTTGAGAATAATATAATATTTTTAAATAACAATAATTTATATTATGTATATCGTAAAAAATAAATTTAAAATTAAAGTGTATTATGAGATTATAAAAATTGATTTAATATTTTTAATTTTTAATGGTAAATTTTAGAGTCCTACTATGATGCACTTGTGATACCAGTGCATCTGAACGGTTTGAATCGTTAGATTAAAATATAATTTAATCTCTACCACTAATTAAATTAAATAATTAAATTAAAAAAACTAATACCTATAAATTTTAAGCTTTAAATTCTATAGAGCATCGATGCACCCTAGAATCACCCTATTTTGAATCACCCTATTTTATTATGTGATCGACAATGAAAACAAAAGATATAAATTTAATTTATTATGAAATGTAGGGGTATATAAGGAGTATGTATTTCATGCTCCCGTCCCAAAAATATTGACACATTTTTCTTTTTTTGTTATCACACAGAAATTGACATATTTTCTTTTTAAAAATATGAGACCCACACAAAAATAATTTATTTATTTTTATGGCTCCACACACACATCACTCACCACTAATACAATTACCCACTAAACATTAAATATTATTTCTCTCACTTCACTTTACATTAAATTATTATACTCCTTAATCTCCGTGAAAAAAATGAGTCAATAATTCCGGCACAGAATGAGTAGAATTTTTTGTAAAAATAATAGGAGTAACATTCCAATATGAGATATACTATGTTTTGAAATATTTGATATGTATTGCAAGTTTTAGATTGGTGTATGAAAATGTGGTTTATATATTTTGAAATCACTCTTAAATTTTGGATTGGAGTATGGATTTAATATGTAGGGGATAGTTTTTTTTATTGTACTTTCACTTTTTTTCACAAATTATGTAATATTTTAAGCTTCTTGGAATATTATACTACCTTTTAACACTTACACTAAATTATTAACATATTGATTTAAAACTCCATCCCATACAACACCATCTCAAGAGTCCCTTATAGAAATAATATTTAAAAATCAAATAAAGCTTAAATCAAATATAATTCAATTATATCACCCAATTAGTGCAAGTGCAACCCTACTTCCAACTAAGAATAAAGAGAGAGTCAACATTGAGGTGCCCCTGATTGAAAGGTCAGGGGTTCAAGCCCTCCGGAGCACAATGGTGGAACAATTAATATTGAGGGCTACAAGCGGCAGTGTGGGAGGCTGAAACTCAGTGGGGACCTGCGGCTCGGTGGGAACCTGCGGCTGAGCTAGGGGGAGGGTCAGCATGGAGCAATCACCAGCATGGAGCAATCACTTGGGGATCGACTCCTTGTGCGCAGTAGTTAAAGATATTATGAACCTGTGATCCATTGTGTGGTTACCGCGATTTACTTGGAGGCAGTTCTGAGGGGCCGGGACTGTTTCCTCGAGGACTAGTCGGGCGTAAGCCCGGAACCTCGGTATCAAAAAAAAAAAAAAAAAAAAAAAAAAAAAAAAAAAAAAAAAAAAAAAAAAAAGAGAGAAAAAGAGAATAGAAAAGAGAGCAATTATAAATGTTAAGAATAAAAAGGAGCAAAAAATAAGCTAAAAGCCTCAAGAATGATTGCATAAGAGTGCTAGTAATAAAAGCACCATCTTTATGCTGTACAAGACACTAGGATGGGGAACTCATTACAAGCACATTACATGCCTAATAAATCAAGTATGATTAACCTTATTTATAATATTTAGAACTATAACACATAATTATTAATACATGAAAATAGCACAAATATATTATGAAATGTCAAAAAGGTAAAAATGGTGTGTAGAAGAAAGTTTTATTTAAAACAAAGGAGCCCTCTTAGGGGAACTTATTTTTCTCTTTCGAACAATCTTGTTAGGCCTCAAACTTTCTTCTGTACTCGACAATGTCTGAATCACTTCCGATGAGGGCGAAGAGGCGTACCCGATTTTGCAAGAATTCTCTAGTTCGCTCTCCAAACTGCCCGCATTTCTTGATATTACACTCTTCATGCTCATCTCCGCGTCCATTGAAACCTGCAAACGTAATATGTTTAATGAATATCATCAGTTCAATTAATCGCGTGTATTAAATGACATCAGTTATCACGAACAATTGACTAACTTTGCAAGCAATACAACAGAAACGGTTCGGCAAATCTTGTATGTGCCTCCCACAAGCTTCGCAGCAAGTCCCACCACCCTTCGTTTTTGAACTCTTTGCATCTTTCAGATGAGGCCTTGGATTCAAATGCACTGCCTTTTCACCGTTTATTTTGTACGACTAACCACATAGTAAATGCCATAAATAATTGTTCTTTTTGAGAAAAAATAATACCAAACCTCGTAAACAAACTGTTGTACAAATTAATAATGTCACTAATTGACCAAAACAGTTGATGTCTAGTTCCATTCCTGCAAAATGGATGATAATTTCAATTACGTAAAAATGAAACACTCTAGCAAAACAATTGCATCGTATTACACATTTGTTAAATTTTTGGTGCTTAAATAGTCAGATTTCAAATGAAACAAGAAAAGATTAATCTAAAGTCTAAAGTAGGTGAATTTTTTTTAAGTGCTTTATAACTAGTACACAAGTAGAACATATTCATAATAGACTTAATGATGATGGTTACCATTTACAAAATTCCAAATTTGATTACTACAGGAAACGGCGACTAGATTTACTTTCCCAGTATTAGTATATATACGTGAGACGAGCATATCATTGTTAAAGTATAGTAATTTTATATAGTTAAAGTATAGTTATTAATAATTAAAATATATTTATTTTATTACTATCACACTTTAAAATATACTTTAATTCATTATTTATCATAATTTAAAAAAATACTTTTATTTTCGGATTACTATAATTTACTTATATAACAATCATACGTTAACGGATCAACCATTATATCACATAATTATCGTAATACTAAAAGTTAATTCATTATACATCATAATTTAAAAATATACTTGTATTTTATTTACAAATTAGTATAGTTTACTCATATAATAATCATAATTTAACTTATTCACCCATCTCACATGATTACATAATGGGAGAGACTATATCTTTTACTTTAGAATCCAAGGCACATTCAAATCCAACAATCAACTGATTCATGAACACAAAAAAATAATTAGAAAATTATTATTAAAAAATAAAAACTAACTTGGATAAGAGAGCAATCGAGAAAGGGGTGAATATCGTTGAGTCGAACGACGTCGTGGTAAACGTATCTGCAGATTTGGAGGAGACGACAATCATAAGCCGAAGAGAAGACGCAATGCTTACAGAAGCAGAGATTGCAATCTACACAAAATAAATTCTTCTCATTCTTCTTCAACTCTTCATGATCTACGCACATCTCGAAGAATTTGCTCCCTAGCAGAACTCTCACCCACTCACTGCTCCCCTTTTTCTTCTTCAATCGGATTTTACATCCACCCTACATCAAAATCACAGAAACACTCAATTCAACCATAAATTCAATTTCAAGCAGCTCTATTTGGTAATTTCGATTGAATTCACAAATAATTTTAGTAAGCAAAAGTTGAGTCTAATTACCACTTTTTGCATCTCAATTTGAGATTGATCCCTTCGATTAGAACTTGGAGAGTGTAGAAATTCCGAGCAGAGATGAGAGAGAGATGAGTGCATGGGATAAAACAAATGGACAGTCAAAAGGAACGAAAGGCAAGTTTCGTTGAGATATATAAAGTAGAAAAAAGATCAAATGAAATGGAATTGATAAGACTAATTAAATTAATTAAAAGGCAATTATTTTTTAAATTAAATAAATAAAGAAAAATCGTTAAACAATTTTTCCTCTGTAAAAGGCTTAAAAAAGCTATATGTACACGATGGTCTGTTCACACCATACCATACGTACACACACAAGGCTCTTATTGGCGGGAATTGGGGTCCAATGACAGCCGTTGGATTTATTTGGGTCCCACTTCATCAGGGTTTTTGGGTGCACCGCTGATTGACACGTGGCGGACCGCCAACCGGCAGACGCTACTTCCCCACCAATCTCGGCCGTTGCAACCGGGGACGTAGAGGCGCCGACTGCTCTTTCCTACTCCCTCCGTCCCGGAAGTATTGACATATTTTTTTTTGGCACGGAGATTAAGGAGTATAATAATTTAATATAAAGTGAAGTGAGAGAAATAATATTTAATGTGTAGTGGGTAGTTGTATTAGTGGTGAGTGTGATGGGTGTGTGGGTCCATGTAAATAAATAAATTGTTTTTGTGTGGGTCCCATGTTCTTAAAAAGGAAATATGTCAATTTCTGTGGGACAACCCAAAAAGGAAAGTGTGTCAATATCTTTGGGACGGAGGGAGTAGAACTTTATTAGCATGTGATTAAAAAATATTTAACATGTACATATAAAATATTTAACATGTAATTTATTCAAATAATTGCAAATATATGACTTTTTTAGAATTACAACGTGCAATAGGAAAAGGAATATGTTTTCAATCAATTTTGTATTGACGTGAAATTATACATATATAGTAGAGTATTAAGCAATCAATCTATACACATCTACATATATATACACACACAACACACACTAAAGTTTGTGAGTTTTTAATTATCTTTTTCCCCAGAAATTCTCACCTCAAATTGGGTAAATTTAGAATCTAATCTCGATCATCTATCAAATACTATACTATTTTCATATGGGGCAAGTTTAGAATGTAATCTCAATCATCTATCAAATACTACTATTTTTTATCTATGTACCTGCAATATAAAATATATACATTTTTTAATTAAAAATCTATATCTATATTATCTATATCTATATCTATATCTATATCTATATTATTATATATAAAAGCACAATAGTGCTATAAATAATAAGTTCCCGCCAAAATCAATTTCCATAAATAGAATATTATTATTTAATTAATAAAAAAAAGGGTAAATAGCAGGTAAAGCCTGAACTACAAACAAGGCATGTAAAAAGGGCTCTTACGGGTTACTGTGCAAGGCTTACACTACCCTAATCCCTTATTCCACTTTGGTATTTCACTCCATATTTCATAACTTATTTTCAATTAAAATAATACATCCTAATTAATGATCATTAAATCCTTGGGGCATGTGGTGAAAATTTGACCATTGATTACAATACGTGTCAAAAATTTAATTAGTGCAATAGGAGATGAAACATAGGATGGAATAGGTTATCCCATTTGAGCTTACAGCGTACTCAAGCAAAATAAAATAGGCTCGGATTCTCTGTGTCATTTGGTACACCATCTTTTGTGTCACACCTAGAGAGAAATTATACCCTAATCCTTAAATTCTAGGAGTAATGGTTGGATTTGTTTCCTCATCTTATGTGTCAATCACATAACGTGTGGCACAAAAGATGATGTACCAAAATAGCGCAGAAGATTCGGTGTGAAATAAAAGTGGAGTTTCTATTGGTAGTGTGCACACTGTGCAATTACATTAATTAAAACTCCATAAATGATAATTATTTTATTGTTAATTTAATTATAAATCTTGTTTTGAAAAGTCATTCACTGCGAAAGTAATAATAGGATTTAGAATTCACAGATAAAGATGACAGTAGAGATGCTTCTTCCAAACACTCCTTTTCCTAAGACGCCGCGGTAGCTCTTGACGAAGAACATCGCGGTAAAGCCTGATACCTCTGCAATAGCGGAGGAGAAACATTTCTTCTTCTTCTCACTTGCATACACTTCACCATTCTAGAGAGAGAAATGGAGTTGTTTTCTTTTACTACTACTTCCCCCTTCTGATTTAATCCACTATCTTCTTAGATCCCTTTCTGCAAATCATCTGTTTTTTATTTTTTTCACAGGGTTCGTTGCTGAACCTGCCATTCCCGTCACTGTTCGATCGGCGGCGTGATTCTGGAGAAGATGAGCTGACAAAATCGGAGGTATAATCAGGCTTCAGCGTCGTTTGTTTGTCATGGTGGAAGAGGTAACACTGCATAGACCTCTGTGCCTGCAATGCAAAGTAGAGCATCATTTATTCATGTCCTAACGTTTATTAGTTTTCCTTTCAGGATCTAAAAACAAGTATTCCCTCCCATATTGCACCATTTACTGTAGCTTTTGTGAGAGCTTTATGCAGCCAAACGGTTAAGTTTGACTGGGACAGAGAGAGTATATAAAGTCTAATGTTCCATACTCTTCTACAGAATGCGTTATCTCACCCATAAATGTTACATGTATTTGGAGTCCATATATATTGCATTGAAAGTGGTTCTTTCATGTATCTTTCTAAATTGCATAACAAATATTCCAGCAGAGCAACAGTTGAGTAGTCAAGTAGGGTAGCTGGTACCAGTGGCGGATCTATGTGGGGGCAGCCCCGGGCTCAAGCCCAGGGCTGTCCCCCAAAAGCCCATTATATCATATGTAAATAATTTATAAATAATTTGTATTTTTAAGTTTAGCTCACCCCAAAAATATTTTCAGCCCACCCAAATAAAGCTAAAAAATAAATATATCTTCTTTCTTCTTTGTATTTTTAAGTTTAGCCCAACCCAAAAATATTTTAAGCCCACCGAAATGAAGCTAAAAAATAAATATATCTTCTTAAATTTTATTTATATATATATATATATATTATTTTTTAATTATTATTAATATTTTTTATTTTCTTAATAAACTTAGCCCACCCCACCGCGGTTTTCTGGATCCGCCACTGGCTGGTACGCGACCTCTATTCTGCTTTTTAGTTGATAAAAGCTCTTTAACATAGGTGAATCTTTTTCCCTATCATATGGCGGAATTTTGTGTAGAATTTCAATGACAATTTCTTAATGCATTTCAAGGTTTTCTTTGCCAGAGCCAGCATTGGCTGGAGTCGGTCACATTTCTTTGTGTTGATAAATGGAAACAGAGTCCGATGCAAGAAACAACTTTCTATCCAAAAAAACAGGGAGCATGCCCATGCCCAATGCAATGTGTATATATGTTTGACATTGTTGATTGTGTTGAAGATGAAATATATATCTAGAAATATTGTTTTAGAGGTATTTTAATTTGATTGAAAGTTTGTAGGAGAAATTAAAGATGTTTGGTTGTGTTTGGATTATTGCAATGTAAATCAAGATAAGAATAATTCTGTATTCTTGGAGTGGCAGAGAAGTAATAGGCAATATAGAAAGGGGTTGAGAAAAAACGTAGTATGATGGCTAACATGAAAGAACAGAGCATGAGTAAAGCTAGCCAGGAAAGAAAATGATTTGACTTTAAATTTCTATAAACTTTTTTTTTTAAACCTGTTTCATCAATTGAAAATTGAAATAGAAGAAATGATAGATAATCTAATTCTATGAACCCAGAAGCAATGCATTTCAACGCCAGCATTATTGTTTTCTATATTTTTCTCACAATTTTCTTAATAAGATATTAGTGGAATTAAGGTGGAGTATTAATTTTTTAGTAGAATAGGAAATTAAAGTGGTGAATTCATAAAAATTACTCCCTCCGTCCCGGAAGTATTGACACATTTTTTTTGGGCACGGAGATTAAGGAGTATAATAATTTAATATAAAGTGAAGTGAGAGAAATAATATTTAATGTGTAGTGGGTAGTTGTATTAGTGGTGAGTGTGATGGGTGTGTGGGTCCATGTAAATAAATAAATTGTTTTTGTGTGGGTCCCATGTTCTTAAAAAGGAAATATGTCAATTTCTGTGGGACAACCCAAAAAGGAAAGTGTGTCAATATCTTTGGGACGGATGGAGTAATTAATATCATAGTGGAGTATTAATTTCTCTTATTTTGAGAAATAATTTTGTATTGGAAGTACACACACCTTCTCTCTCTTTTTATTTCTTCAATAACTTTTGCTATCATATGTTATTTCTCTCTTTTTTAGAAATAAATAAATATACTTCACATTTGGTTTCTCAATCTTTTTTCATTATATCCGTCTTCTTTATAATTTTTAAATTTATTTTTTACTATGTACGATGTTAATGTTGTGTATCTCTTTGCAAGAAACTTACGAAATATCTTTAATTGAAAGGTTTTTGTCATTTGTCATTGAGCCTACCGACTACTTTGTCTAATGGTCTATCTGTATTACTTTGCAGAATGCCAATATTATGCATATAATCCATCAACTGTAGTATTATTAATATATTTAGGTAGAAAAATTCTATTACTTACTGCTTACTCATTGATGCAGCAAAAGGAATGAATAGTTCAAAAACTGTATTTATATGATGATAAAGTAAATATAAACTTGAAATTGAAATAAAAATAATTAAAAAATGAAAATAGAAATCAAAATTTTCTCTCTAAAAATTTTTCTATTAATAGAGTATTATTAATAAAATTGAAAAAAAATTATGCTTATGGGTGACTGCAGCGTGCTTGCTTTTATCTGAAATTTGTTTTTTCAAGTATTAAAAAGTGGAGTAATAAAAACCAAACTTCAAAAGAAATATGAACAGACTTTTTGTTGGAGTACACTCTCTCAATCCTTCAATTCTTTGTGACGTCCACTTCCTTAGTTATATTTTCGTTTGTTTTCTTATTTAAAAAAAAAAATCATACTTTTTTGCAAATGTGCCCAACAGGAATTAAATTGCAGCAAATCATCAGGAAGGATCCGAAATCGAATCTAAGGTCAGCATGCAAGGATCAACTATGACAATCTCCACCTATTTACGGCCGGGTTCTCGGGTTTAGGTATATATACACACATTTACTTTTCATCACGAATTTAAATTTATATTTTTCATTTTCATTTTTCTCCAAATATTCAAGTTTACAATTTCATACTGTAATCTAATAATTCACGTAATCTATATCTATATATACATAAAAGGAAGATAGTGGCTTACCAAGGAAGATGCCACCAAAACAAAGGAAAAAAAATAAAATAAAACAGTATATACGTATATGGCAGAAGATTGTGGTGGAAGTTTTACCAATTTTATAAATAACCTTTCAAGCTATTCAAAACCTTCCATAACTTTCTTTCCCTGCCTTTGTTCTCATTTTCTCTCTCTATCCCAACTCTTCTTTTACATGGGTTGAAACTTGGAACCACGTTGCCCTTTTTCGGTTATCTACGTTGCCCTTTTTCGGTTATCTCCCCGTGGTTCCCTTTTTCGGTTATCTACGTTGCCCTTTTTCGGTTATCTCCCATGGGCGACACGTGATGCTAGGATGCCGCGCAATCGTCGGAATCCGGATCCACCATGAAGTGTTGCTAATGAAAAATTGAGCTTGCTTTAGATCTCAAATTCATGGATCTGCAGGAAGGGAGGTGTGATTGTGTGATGAAGTTATGATGATAAAGACTCCTAAAGTTACATTTTCAAAATATTGAGAAGATAAAAAATATTCTTCAACCCAACAAGGAGGTAAAAGGATTATTAATATTATGTAAAAGTATACTATTATTTTCAAAAAATATTGACAAGATAAAAAATATTCTTTTAACACAACAAGGATTATTAATATTAATATGTAAAAGTATATTACGTGTTTATATAGAGATTATTTTCAATAATACAACTGTATGAATATTATATTGATTGTTTATTTATTAGTACAAAAATGAAAAATGTTATTTAGTATTTTATTATATATAAATGTGTTTATATTGCTAATTTATATCTATATTATATAGATAAAAACAAAAAAGAAAAAATTAAAGTTATATTGAAAAAGTGAAAGGTAGAAACATAGGCATAGGATGGCTACAGACATTGTGTATTTCCATAACAACATATTTCAATAAGATATGACTTCTGCAAGTAGTTGTTTATTTCGATAAAATAAGACTTCTTCAAGAAAATAAGTTTGGCTATATACATTAAACGGATTTTATTGTGTGATTATGTAAGAGGGTAGGAAGTGAAGAAATTGACAAAACATACTAAAGAGCGTGAAGGAGGTAACCGGGGTGTTGGAATTCTTGTGCCGATTGGCAGAGGTGAGGGCCACGCTCTATCTGTGGCCTGGCGCAAGCGATGGGAAGAATGGATGATAAGCGAGGATCTACGGACCTGGCGCAAGCGATGGGAAGAATGGATGATAAGCGAGGATCTACGGACTTTAAAGAGGTCATGACATTGTCAAGGAGCGGGAAAAAGGATTTTGTAAAATAATGGAAAAAGATCAACTGTTGAAGTGGTTGTGGTGTTGTAACACATGACATTGCCAACGACATGACATTGCCAAAGGGTGGATGTTAGCGTTGCACGAAAGTGTAGCGAGAATAAAAATAATTTTGAAAAATAATGGATAAGTAGAAATGAAAGACAAATTCTCCCGTGAGACATCCATTTAGGGGAGACGGGTCTAAGACGGGTATCAAATTAATTTAACCCATTTTCATTAATTAATTAATTAATTAATATAATCCCTGTATAATCCCTAAAAATTTGTCTAGTTAGTTTAGATTTAGGAGTGAGAAGATGGTCTTCCCAAATTCAACCCCTGCATCAATCGAAGAGAGAAAAAATAGTCCCAAAATATCTCCCAATCCATCGGAAGAAAGAAAAATTATGAAGGTATTCTGCTCAAATTCAGAATGTCCATTCTTCAAATGAACGAAGAAACGAATTAATCCACGTTGAATGAGAGAAATTCCTAAAAGAGTCCATTGAAGAATAAACGAAGAACAGAAAGATTGAACAAGGTATTTTTTAAGTCCTCGTTGATGATGAGTAGTCCAAAGTTTTCTTCACTATCTCCATTCTCGTGTTGAGTAGTTTGGGGTGTTTGTGATAAATTATTAGAGTGGGTACTTATGGGGGGTTTATGTGATAAATTACTATAGTGGGTGTTTATTGGGGTTTAGAGTTTGGGTTGGGGTAGAGTAACTGTGCCGACAGTTGTGTCTAGATTGTTTGTGATAATATTATAGAAATTAGCATTCCCTGCATCGATTCGTCCCTTGTATGACCACTGATTGGAAGCTTCACCGCGAATATGTCATTTGATCGATGTAGTATGTCATAGTTTGTTAGAGAAACATAAATGTGATTTTACTGATATAGTATGTTATTTCTGTGTTAAAGTATGTCATTTGTTCGCTCTAGTATGTTAGAGTTCATTAGACATAAATAAATATGATTTTACCATATGAATGTTATAGTATGTTATTTTAATGTTATAGTATGTCATTTTAATGATATAGTATGTCATTTCACATGAAAACGATATATTATGAGACATATGTAATAAGCTATAAAATTATAACACACTATAACACGAAAACGACATACTATGACACATATGAAATACACTTTTAGATAAGATATTACGATAAAAATATAAAATATTGTTAGGTAACATACAATTACACAGAAATTACATACTCTAATGCGTATTTGATATACTATAAAAAAAACATAATATCCTTTTAGCGACATACTATAGCACTTACATTCACAAATAATATGGAAACAACATACTATAACACAAATGCAATATTCTTCCAGGTAAGACAAAAATAATACAAAAATTACATACTATAACACTAATGAAATATTCTTCCAAGTAAGACAAAAATAATACAAAAATTACATACTATAACGTATTCACGACATACTTAATACACGTAATGTACACGAGCGTTCACGCAAAAAAAATAATGATTTTAATTTATCTCATCTAAAAAAAATTAATGATTTGAATTTATCCCATAAATTTAGGAACTACTAAAAATAAATAAGCATTAATTAGTCATTATTATCCCATAAATTTAGGAATTATTAAAGATAAGGGGTTGACTAACCATAATTATATTATATTATATTTAATTAATTGTGGATAATATACTGAACTAACCCGTCTCACACCCGTCTTTCTTATGACCCGTCTCACAAGAGACAAGCTCGAAATTAAAAGATCAATGTTGTAGGGGAGTGGATGTTAGCGTTGCAGGAAAATGTAGCGAGAATAAAAATAATTTTGCAAAATAATGGATAAGTAGAAATGAAAAAGATCAACGGTTGTAGGGAAATATAGTCAGAAGAAAAAAGATTTTGTAAAATAATGGATAAGTGAAAATGAAAAAGATCATTTGTTTTTGTCTAATGTCGAGGAGGCCATCGAGTCCAGGAGTCACTGAACTGCTGAAGTCAAATATTATAGCAAATAGAAAATATCAATCATAAAATATCAATTATGAATTGTTAATGATATTTTTATAAGAAAATAAATAAATATTAGAAAGATCAGAAAATATTTATAGTGAAAATATTTTTATAAATATCAATCATTAATTGATGAAAATTAATGAAATATGTTTTTTCTCATTTTGTATAATTTTTATAGGCTTAAAGATTTAATTAAGTAATATATATATATATATAGTATTATTAAAATTTAAAACAATATATACAAAATTTATTAAAACAACAATTGAAATATAGTGATTTGGTCAATGCTCAATATTCTCCTATAAAGAAAAAATTTGAACCATAATGATTATGTGAAATACAGTGATTTGGTCAATATTCTCCTATAAAGAAAAAATTTGAACCATAATGATTATGTGAATTCACTTATATTCCTCCTATAAATAATAATTATGTGAATTCACGAAATATATTTATTAAAAAAACATATATTAATTGAGACGCGGTGAATTCGTTGCAAAGGGTAAGAAAATAAAAGAATACTTGCTCAATAAATTTAGATACTAAGTTTTGAGTATAGATGAATTTGGCATTATGAGTATGATTCTTATTTTATATAATGAATATTTATTTGGTTTGATAAATGTATAATTATGAGAGATTTTCTTGTGAGATGAATTATTTGTGAGACGGGTCGACCCATCACTAAAATATTGATATTGTATAGATAAAGTTTGCTTATTTATAGTTAAAGTATGTTAATAATAAATTATATTATAACACAAAAATCATACTTTAATGCATAATTCAACATACTTTAGAAAACATATTTTAACAACCATTAAACATAATTTATCTATACAATAAGTATATTTTAGTGATGGGTCGACCCGCCTCACATCCGTTTCACAAATAACTCATCTCACAATAGACTTTGTCTATAATTATCTTAAAACATTTATTTCACAGTTTTTTTTGCTGACGTGGATAGGGTATCCTTCTTCCTTAGTGACATGATAGAAGGAAATAATTCACATTACTTTCCATTCTAGCTTTATTTTTTTTATGTTTTTTTTTTCTTTTCTATTTGCTTTCATTATAATTCTTAATCTTTCATGCGTATGCGTCATTTTTTTAATTCCGCCTACTTTTTCTAACCTTCCATACTTATTTTTTGTTTTTATTCTTTGTGGCATTAAATCTCATTAAATAAAGAATTGTATCCCTTTTTTATATTAACCTCATTAGCTCACTCATTTTTCAATCTTACGTTTCTCTCCTTCTTCATCAAAAATATTTAATTTTGTGAGCGGTGTCGAAAAAAAGATGATGTATTTGATGGAATTGACAGGTGGACGGTGGAATAGAGTAGTGGACAACGAATTGATTTAAGTGGTGGACAACGAACAAGGACATAGAATAACATAAGTATGAGGCAAGGCACGTTTTATGTAATTTTGTGTTTTCATTCTCTCTCTCTATTCTCTGTTTCATTTTAATGAATAAGATTTGTTGTGGAAAAGTTATAATCTTTCTTCCCTTCAACTGTACATCTGTATCGGAAGACTATACGTTTGATGTGATTGAATATGGAGGACCTCAACGAACAATGAATTAAAATAATCGTAGATCCGTATTTTTATTATTTTGTTATGTGTTTGTTTTAATAATTAATTGTGTTAATTCTGCCTACTTTTTCTAACCTTCCATACTTATTTTTTGTTTTTATTCTTTGTGGCATTAAATCTCATTAAATAAAGAATTGTATCACTTTTTTTATATAAACCTCATTTGCTCACTCATTTTTCAATCTTATGTTTCTCTCATTTTTCATCAAAAATATTTAATTTTGTGAGCGGTGTCGAAAAAAGATGATGTGTTTAATGGAATTGACCGATGGACGATGGAATAGAGTGGTGGACAACGAATTGATTTAAGTGGTGAACAAGGAACAAGGACATAGAATAACATAAGTATGAGATAAGGCACGTTTAAAATTTTCCATCCAAATTGTATTGATTCCAAAATTGAAAATTATTTTTATTAAAATATAATGTCATATTTATGAAGTGGTTAATTAGAATATGAAGTGCATGTTAAAATAGACCATATATATCTTAATTTAAACTAAAATAAATTAAAAGTATTTTTTAGTATGATTGGATTATATTTACCCATGATTATTTATAAGAATTGTTCAGAATATATATGATCAATTTTGTATGATAGAGTATAAACCTACATATTTATATTTTCATTTTAATTAATAATAAAATTTAAAAAACGGGACACAATTAAGTACAAAGTACTCATTTTCATTTAAAGAAAAAAAAAACACATATAGAGCTATATTTAAAATTAAATTTTAGCATCTTATTTATTGATTCATATATACTATACTTAATTCCTTTAAACGTCTTATCAATTACCTTTTATTAATTATCTTTCATATATAAAGGTATATAATCAAATTTAATATCAAAATTAATTACTTTTAATTATTTTATAACTTCTATCCATTACTTCGATATAAAGAACTATAAATCAAAATGAATTCAAGCATAATTAGGTTAAATCCCTTTATAACATTTCCTTCTTTTTTTTATATAGATTAATTATTATAACATTTCCTTCTTCTTTTTTCAATTAATGATTATTATCAATTAAATATGGATAAATGCTTTGAATTATGATTTTTTTCAGTTAATTACCTTTCAGGAGAATCCATGATCTCATATTAGAATACTTAAAATGTCTAAGGCCCACTCAATAAATTATTGAACATTTGCATCACCTTCAAAACTTCATCTCCATTACACTCCTGAAGCCTCTCATGTAGCGTGCAATGATTGTGGAGTGTTAAAATCCTTAGAAGATGCAATGGGAAAACACAATAAGGTTTTTAACTAATTGAAGCATCACACTTTATCTTTCTAATCTTTAAACATTTATCTAGAGATTGTTATGCTCTTTAAAACTACAACGTGGGTGACTATGAAGGCTGCAAATGAAGAAGCAAAAGTATCACCTTCTACATCAAACAATCTTTGGGATTTGCGGATGATTTTGAACTTAAAAGACACCATGCCATACTTTTTATGTCCATGTAATTATAATTTTTTTATTGTAACTACTCATTCATTAATAACATATTAACATAGAAGAATGATAACAGTTAAAAAGACAGATGCTATAATTTGAATTCATGGTAGGAGCTCAAGGGTCATCCTAATAATTGATAGTAATTAAATTATTATTATTATTATTTTATTATTAGGGTATATATGTAGTAATGAAAGATAGATAAGGATAAAATTGGAAAAAAATATTTTATAAACTCAAGCCACTTTTAGGATATTAGGATCAGGAAAGGATTAGGATTATTATTATTATTATTATTATTGTTATTGTTATTGTTATTATTATTATCTAAGGAGGTTTTTAGTTTTACCATAATTTCAGATTTTTTGTTTTCTCCAATGGTGGTCAAAAGAGTGTAAAAAAAGGCTTTATACCATACTTCTATTTAAAAATAATAATAATTAAGAAAAAATTGATTGATGGTAGGGTTAGTAGAAGTGTAGAACAATTGATAATTGAGGCTTTGATATCAAAAAAGGATCAAGCAATGATGATAAAATTCGAGCCATATAAGAATGATTATTCCACAATATCTGCACAATTACAATGACTGGTTTTATTTCTGACATGTAAACAGATCCCACTTAATTGCAGTCACTTATCTTTGAAATATACTCATCTTTTTCTACTTTTCTTTAAACGTGTTTTGTTTGATCTTAACTTGGCTTTGTAATTTTTTAATGGTAAAAAGATGATTTGAATTATAAAGTATACTTAGTTTTGTTGAGTTATAATGTGTTATGATCTTGTAAAGTAATATTTCATTAGTTTCAAATCATAGTTCATATTTATTATTTCAGTTATTTAAAAGAAAATTAGTGTGAATAATCTATACGACAGCCAAATGAGAAAAGTTTGAATGATCTATAGAGGAATGAAAATCTTTTAGGATTTAAGATTAAAATATCTTTTTTCCTAAAAAAAAAAGGTATGAATATGATAAACAAATGAAAATATGGGTGATAATGCGCGTCTATATTTTAAAAAAAAGTTATAATTAGTTTATATTAAAAATTACTTGAATTTTGTGGATTTGAAAACAGATTTTATAATCTGATCAAAACATGTTTTATTTTAGAAAGGGAAATCATACTTGTTAAGCCCAAAACAAGCCCAATCTGTATGCCATACTCAGCATAAAGCCATAAACCATAAACAATAAGATGAAATATAAGATGGATAACATAAGAACACAAAAGAGATTCTCTTTTCATTTTAAAAAGGAGCTACATCATATAACATTATTTACCTACATACATACTCTATTAACTATCAATAAATTTGAAATATGGTTAAGAAAAGAAAAAATTAAAAAAAGATGAACTATGTCCAACCAGTCACCAGAATCTGCACTTTCTTTCATCTACAAAATTTTTCCTACCTCACATACCTCTACATCTTCTACAATATTGTCAAAATCTTAATAACTTCAACAAATTCCATTAACCTTCGATGTACTTGTGTTCCTTCCACCATCTTCATACCTTAGCCTTGTGTTGAAGTTCAATCCACTCCCTCTCACCCAAATCTGCTCACCCCCCTCAAAAGTACTACGCACCACCTCTCCATCATCTATCTTCTTCAATCCCCCAATTTGACACACCTCAAAATCATCCATCACACAGTGTGTATCCCTCAGAGCACACTGTGCCACCATTTTTAGATCTCCTATTGTGATCTTAGGATCAACCACCACCACCTCACCAGGTGACAACCTTCTTGTTAACTCCCTCTCCAACTCATCAAAACTTGGTAAGACTTTACATATCAGGCTCATTGATTGTCTTACAGCACTCTTGCTCTTAATAGGCCAATCCTTTATAAAGTGATTGCTGTTCAGGATAATCTGAGTCTCTGGGTACCCTGAAAGCACATTCTCATAAATAAGACATACATCTCGAGATAAGTTAAGGTGTGGCACTCCTTGTGAAGTATCATCAATGGTGAATTCAGCTATTTTTGAAGACGGATTTATAGAACGCCAAATGATGTGATTATCCACTTGAAAACATTTAATGGACTTGATCACAAAATCAATCAAACCAGTGTCCCCAATGGATTTCCTCGCCCCGTCCCTCAATTCTTGCCTAGACATTCGAACTTCACCCCCAACATTGTTCGCTTTGTGCTCTTTTAACAGATCAACAATCACAAACAGCACATTCTCTAGCCTTCTAGGAGGCCACCTACAATTCTTTGTCATTGAGTTCACTAGTATCTCATATCCTACGACACTTCCCCCTGTCACTGGATCAACAATATGTGTATTATGATTTCTTGATTCAAAAACCAGCATAAAGTTTAACAAGTCACCAACAGTGGATAGTGGTTTTTCACTTCGTTTTCTGTAGACTTCTATGATTTCTTTGATCCTCTTTGCATGTCTCTTGTTTCTAGCATTGCCAAGTATCACATTAAGACTTATCTTACTCAAAAATTGAATGGCTGCATAGTATTTCTGCTCTGTAATTCCAAGACTCCCACCACAAAATCTGTAACCCCATTTACCTAACCAAGATTTTGTGTGTGCTACAGCATGGATCAAATTCAGATCAACTGATTCTTTTCTTGAGAGGTAATGGGCCGAAATACTCCTGCAATGCACATCTAAAAATTAGTAACATTATATTTACCAAAGAAAATTTTAAAAGAGAAATTAACCTGGCTTTCAAAGCTGTGCAGAGACGGTCCCAGAATGCCATGCTATCATCAGCGCCTAAGAACTTTGAGGTATAATTTAAGCCATTTATACTGATGAGATGACCATATCCATTACAGTGAATTAGTCCATACAATTTTTGGCTCTCAAATTCAGCAAAATCGTCATTCAATGGAGCATTACAGTTCTCCTTTGAAGGAATAATAAAATGGTACTTTCTATTGCAAACAAAATGGTGACCCCATCCTGAAGACAACAAATTAAACATCTCAAATTAGCACAAACGAGACACCAGTTCAACAGCAGAAATACGAAAAGAGTGCCCAACACGAAATTCAAGAAGAGTACAACATTCGATGAAATTTTCGTAAATTAGAGAAATCAAAATTCAAACCATCACAACAATCGACCAAACTAAATCACCTGCTAATTCGCAATGGTTGCAGAAAGGATCAAGTGAGTTCTGAACGGTTTCTTCGAGCGTGTAGAGTGGGAAAACGCCGTCGTTTTTGGACACAAGCGAAGTACACCAGACGGGCATCTCATTGACGGTGTAATCTTGAATTTCCGCAAAGCTCTGAAGGAAAGCCCGAATATTGTCCCTGAACGCACCAGACAGAGTCCTGTTGACGAACTCGGTGATCGCGAAATCATCGTAATCGAACAGTTTCTCCAGATTAACCCTATTTTTCCTCTTGCTACTAGGTTTTCTTAGTATAATGGACGCCATGGAAGGAAGAAAGAAAGAAAGAAACTGCGGATTGCGTTCTGTTTCGAAGTTTGATTCTGTAGAAAGATATACTAAGTGGCGCTTGAATTCTGTAGGCTGCGGAATTACTATATTAGCCTTGCCAGGGCGGGAATGATGGCGGAAGTTACCGACTTGTTTGGGGGCGATTTTAGTAATTTCTAATGCAGCGATAACGAATTGCGATGTGACTGCTTCGGGTTCACTATGAATGAACCAACACATTCTCTACAGTTGGTGTTGCTACAATCTCCTACAGTTCGAACGTCACACGCTCTTTCAGATTATGAAATTTCTCAAATGAACGTGGATCCATCGTGTTAAATTACCTTAATGACCTTAATAATCACAAGTAATGGCGGTTCTATCAAAACATGAGTATTATGGAGTGTTTGGGTTACTTTCAACCCAAGGAAATTTGATTGATAGTGTTTTTGGTGTTGGAATGAAATCCAATTTTATGGGAGTTGTCCACTCCTCAAATAAATAATGATAGGTAAAAATTTGTGTGTTACGATTTCATAAAAAGGCTCACGTGACATGAATAAAAAATAATAATTTTTATAATAAAAAATGATACAATTTTATGAATAATTTATAATATAAATAAAAATAATAATATTTTATAGGGAGAGTGATAATATTTTATAGTGATATTAATAACTAATTTAAATATATAGTATAAAGTGGTCTCACTTTAAATAGTAATCAAATATAATCATTATTAGATTGATTGACGATTTAATTATACATATTTTAATTTGGTTATTAAGAGATTGATTGGTATTAAAATTAATTCATTAATAAATTATTTTTTTATTTTAAAAAAAATATATCTCTTAGGTTTCTCATATAAATTATGGGTCAACATCTAATCATAGTAAAGTTAGATTCTGATAAAATTAGATCAAAATTTGTGTTAGTTGACATTTAACCATAATCAAACTTAACATAAATGGTTCCAAATTTTAAATTCACCATTTATCAATAAGAGTGATATCAATCATTCAAACAATGGCATTATTATTAATCCATTTAAATTAAGGCAAAAGTTTGTGTGCCCCAGGGGCACCGTGCGCCCAAATACCCTTTAATATTAATTTGTATACCCTTTAATATAAGGAAATGTACCCTTTATTAATTGAAAAAATAAAAAATTTAATAAAAGTGTATACCATTTAGAACAAAAAATTTACCCTTATTAATTAAAGTGTATACCCTTTAGAACAAAATGTTGTACCCTTACACACTTTGTGCACCTGGGACACAAGAGACCAAATTTTAAATTAATCCAATTAAATTATACTCTTAAAAAATAATTTTCACATTATAGATTAGTATATGGAGTACCATTTATAAAAATATACATGCACAAATAATATATACAAATAACAACTTAATTTAAATAATACTCCATAATAATAATAATTACATTTAGTATCTCATCACATTAATTGTACTCCCTCCGTTCATCATCAATGTACCATTTGCTTTTTGCACGTGGATTAATGGATATTATTATTTTATGTGTAGTAGGTAGTTGTATTAGTGGAGGGTGTGGTCCCATATTTTATTTGTATTAGTGGAGAGTGTGGGTCCCATAGTCCAAAAAAGAAAATTGATACTCCCTCCGTCCCATTTCAGATGGCACACTTTCCATTTTGGGTTGTCCCACAAAAGTTTGCACCTTCCAAAAAAAGCAAAAAGTCAAACACAATCACCCTTCCCCATTCACTTTATTTACAAAAAAACCACCACTACCTAACTCACCAACATACTTTATCATTTATTTATTACCCATAAAATATCATAATACCCCTAAAAGTTATCACTTTCTTAATCTCCGTGCCGGAAAGAGGTGTGCAGTCTTTTCCGGGACGGAGGGAGTAGATTAAGAGTGGACGGTCCAAAATGGTAAAATGGATAGATTGACAGTGGATGGAGGGAGTATTAAATAAAATGATTGCATAGTATTGATGTTTGAATCGATTGAGTAAACTTTTGATGCTATAATTTCTTACATATGAATAATTTAAAAGAAGAATTGGTAAGACATACAATCGTAAAATGTGTAAGAATATCTAATATAAATTATGCATTAAAAGTGCTTAAAAAAACAAATAACATAATGCTAATTATGTAAATATGATATAAGTATTATACACTTCACAACATTTTCAGCTACAATCACTCCATTTTAAATTACATTCTATACAATAACCCTAAATGGGAAACTCATCTTCATTAGTCTAAAATGTATATTCCCTCCGTCCCGAGTTAACGTTGACGCTTGCTTTTAGCACGGAGATTAAGAGATATAATATTTTAAGAAATAGTGAGGTGAGAGATAATATTTAATGTAAAGTGAGTAGTTATATTAGTATTGTGTGGGGGTCTTACATGGAATAATTAATAGTTTTATGTGGGGTCAACTTGACAAAAAAGAAAATATAAACCTTAACGTGGGACAGCCCAAAATAGAAAGTGTAAACCTTAATGCGGGACGGATGGAGTATTTGATATCATCTTCAATTTCAAAGTAAAGGTATTAGTGAAAAACATCATTCTATAATAAACCTTTATCTTGCAAGATCGGAATGACTTTTGGATACAAATCTGTAACTCATTTCACATAATCTTTTAAGAAAATAAAGTCATGATTATTCAATGAATTATGAAAATGGAGGATACACAAAGATAAATTATACAAAGTAAAAAAAAAGTGTGAGTTAGAATCACAATTCCAAAAAATGAATTAATAAAACATAGAGTGAGTCTCTTGTGCGCCCAGATACACGGATTTAGATTCGTGTCCCTTTACAATTTAAACTTTCTAGCAATACATAAGTTTAAATAGAATAGAGAGTGGAAGGGTTCTGTTCACATGGGGACACGGACCGTGTCCCGGGAGCGCAGGAGCTTTTGCCATTAATAAAACATAATTAGATGAGATGATTTGTAATAACGAAAGAGTTGGTCTCTTGTGTCCGGGGCACACAGTGCGTCCATACTCTTTAGTATTAAATTGTATACAATTTAATACTAAAGAATATGGACACGGTGTGCTCCGAGGACACACAAGTTTTTTGTCATAACACAAAATTACATAACAACATATATAATAGATAAACATATCTCTGAGTTTAAAACATTTAAAAGAATATGAAAATATATGGAGAATTAAATAAATAAACCATAAATGTACATTACATATAAATCTTCAAATAAATAGAAAAAGAAGAAGAATGTAAATAAACCATAAATGTACATTACATATAAATCTTCAAATAAATAGAAAAAGAAGAAGAATGAATAAGAATACAACGTAAAAAGAAACATAAAAAAATATATGAACTTGTGATGAATAGGAATGTAAATTTGACTATGTATTTATATAAACACAACATTAATTGGTTGATTGATTGATATTATCAAAAGAAATTATAAATAATAATTACCCTATCAAAGTTAAATATAGAATAATTGATTAGTATTTAAATTTATCATTAAATAAATAAAATTGGAATTACACAAAAAAAATTTAATAAAATAAATCCAATATTATGATTAATGTAAAAATTACACGGGATCAAGAAGGCCATAAAAAGCGTCCACACCAGAAAAAAAAATCAAATAAATGTATTTAGATTTTTCATTATTATTCATGTGAATACAACATTTGATGTACTGTGCGACATTTTTAATTTTTTTTTATATATTAGATTTTTAATATATACTCCATATATTGAGTTGATATGTTGTGCACTGGTGTATACGTGCATTTATATGAAAATACATTTTTATTTAATAAAATAGTATGATTACATTTTTTATTCAATAGTATTGTATGATTTTTTTTACATCAATTTTTCATTGAAAAAACTAACAGAAAATTCTCTAATAAAGTGTAGTATATATTTTTATTCATTAATGTATACTCCTTATGTCCCACTAAAAGAGTTACACTTCTTTTATAATCTATAAAGGAAATGTAACTCTTTTAGAAAACTAACAGAAAATTCGTGTAGTATATATTTTTATTCATTAATGTATACTCCCCGCGTCCCGCTAAAAGAGTTACACACGTCCCGCTAAAAGAGTTACAATTCTTTTATAATTTATAAAGGAAATGTAACTCTTTTAGTAGAATGTAAGGAATATATTTTTATTTATAAGTGTATAAATTTTTAAAAGTTGGTGCACGATACACTGGTCCACTGAATATTTTGTCATATATATTTCTCCTATTTGTTAGTGATTCATTTAATTTCAAGCTTGTTAAAATTAGAGTTAGATCCTTATAAGTAGATGTTTGTTTAACTCATGGTCCATTTAACTAATCGTCTGATTCTAATAAATTAGAGTGAACCGTTTAGCATCCCTAAAAATAGAGTTTAAGTGCAATGCATTTGAGCACGATATATATTTGAATAATCTCAATCGTTAAATTAATTTTTTATTTAATTATTATTATTAAATAAAATAAATTAATTAAAAATAAATTCAAGAATTACCCACTGTATCCTAACTTCTACTCTATCGATACCACAAGAAATTTAGATAGATATTTGGATAGATGCAGAAAAGTAGTCTCCAAATATGGGTTACGTTTTTGGGTGAGTTGTAATTTCTCACGTTTTGTGCTTTTATCCTCTTCGAATTGCGAATACTCAAGAAGTTGCTAGAAAATTTCGCAGAATTAGTTATTTATATATTTAAATTAAAAATTTTAATTTACTGAATTCCCCCTTACCCCATATTCTTCGTCTTCTTTTCCAAGCAAACTTTCTTCTTCACTTGTGATTATTCTTCGTACCAGGTCTCGCACACCTTCCTGAGAATTTTGATTTTGATATCCAATTTCGGATTCGAGGAATTGGCTCTGTGTTGTAACTATTGAATTCGGAGTTTGATATCAAGCTCGGTTTCTGGATTCGACTGAATTATGGTGAAATCGTTGGAGAATGGGACATCCCTGCCACCTTTCCTGGTTAAATGTTACGAGATGGTGAATGATGAATGCACGAATGAGTTGATTTGCTGGAGTGAATCAAATGATAGTTTTATTATTTGGGATGAATCCAAGTTTTCGTCGCAATTGCTCCCAAAGTACTTCAAGCATAACAATTTCTCCAGCTTTGTGCGCCAACTCAATATCTATGTGAGATTCTAATCATTCGAGTGTTTTTCGGATTTGTGTTTGTATGTGGAATTCTTTCCTTTCTGAATTATGGTTAAATTCCTTGATTACAATGCCTGGTTCTATCTATGCATATGTTTGTAGATTATGCTTTTCTTCTCGAAACTACTGCAGTTTTGCTTTAAGCTGACTATGGTGAAGATATGGTAATTTACACACGCATAATGAGGCGGATTATGATGGAACTATGTGCAATGTGATGTTTAATTATTTGTTTTAACATATGATTGAAATCGGATTTAATGTTCGGTTTATCATAGATTAGATCCACATTTTCATTCTCAATTTTGTTAGTGTAATGACCTCTGTCAGACAGTATCTTGTCTTTTACTGCAAATATTAATGCTTAATACATTTGTAAAACAAAAACTAGGGGGTCCATTTCAGGATTAAACCGGTGCATAAACTTCTAGTGAACAAATGTATGAGGTATTCTTACTGCTATTTCCATAAGGTTTTCTCAAGAACTATTTTGTGGTCCAAGGACATTGGGCGTTGTACATTGTTCTTGCAGCTCTGCATCAAGATCACGGTCGTCAGTTTTGAGTTCTGTATCTCTAATTTTTCTCACTTTTTACTTGCTCAACCTAACGTTATTTTTTAATTTTGTAATATCTGATCTTCCTTATTGATTGCAGGATCATGTGCGAGTATCTTCCTGATTGAGGGGATATAAGTTATCCTTTTATTACATTGTTGTTATCTAACCTCAACCAAAAATTCATCTTCATACCATCATTACTTTGTTGAATATATTACTTAGAATATGGATTTATTGCCAGCTGGAGATGAGAGATCTTATATTTATATGCTCCCAACCCCCAATTTACATTTATTAATTCTCCTTGCATGCAAAATTCTATCGAGTCTGGACATGCACAAGCTCACATTATTCTGTTGTTTGAGATTATTTTTGCTTTTTTTCTATTTGGTTTTAGCAGGCGGCTCTTGTTACAAATATTGGAAATTTTTGTGTATATAACCCCCCTGTATTTGCTTGTAAGAATAGTGTAGTCATTATAACTTTAAACAGCATTTTCTGTGAAAATGATTCTGATTCCTTATTGATGTTATCTGTATTTATTTTTTGACAAAAATTTGCCTTGAAGCTGCCTGAGCACTTTAATATGTTATGCCTTTTATTTTCCATTGCAATAATCTTTGTTTTCTCCTCATTCTAAGTTGGAGATGTTTTCGTTATTTTTATTTTTTATTTATTTCCTTGCCTTTTATTTTCCATTGCAATATCTTTGTTTTATCCTCATTCTAAGTTGGAGATGTTTTCGTTATTTTTATTTTTTATTTATTTCCTTGTTTTTTGGAGGGGTGGTGTATAAGTTATAATGCTTTTTACTACACATTTTCCTGTTTATTTCAATTTATTTTACTCATTTTGTGGTTTTACCAGAATTTATAATTGATTAGGGTCAATACTCTGTTATTTGTTTATCATCTGGTTTGTTCTAGAGGTATATTCGTGTATGAGATTGCTTAAGGTTTCTGTTCCATGTTCTTATCCTTCATTGTAAGGTATTTTTTCTACAAATGGAGCCATATAATTAGATTTTTCACTGCAGATGGCCTAATATGATGCGTATTGCTTTTGTATTTGTACTTGTTTGTCCTATGTTTATAAGAGGACTTGGAGTATGGTGAATATAATATACCTTGAAACTTGAAAGGTTACATTTACTCTAGCAATTTTGTGTGAGTGTGTGATGGGGGGACGGGGGAGGGGGGTTCGGTTGGTCTATGGATATCCTTCACATAATGGTTATCACTATTATATTGTTTTTGTGAGATATATTGTGATGATCTGGCTTTCTTCCTGTTAATTCGATTAAAATGGGTTTTATTCATTAACTGTTTTCCATGCTTGAATCAGGGTTTCAGGAAAATAGATACTGACCAATGGCAATTTGCTAATGACTCGTTCATCAAAGGCCAGAAACACTTGCTGAAGAACATTGTTCGAAGAAAGAATTCTCAGAATGTAGTGCAGAAAAATTCTTCCGAGCAGAAAGACACAGGTCCCGTTCTACAATCTGAAGAAGACAAAACAATAGCCCTGAGGAAAGAAGTTGAGAGTCTTAAAACTGATAAAAATGCACTTACACTTGAGCTGAAAAAAGTAAGACAGCACCAGGAGATTTCACAGAGCAAATTGCTACTTTTGCAACAACAGTTGAGAGGGATGGAGAAGAGCCAACAGCAGATGCTTTCTTTCATTGTGATGGCCATGCAAAGCCCTGAATTTATGGCTCAGTTTTTCCAGCCAAAAGAGATTACCTGGCGCATGGCTGAAACGGGTAAGAGTAAACTCAGTGAAGTTACTGACGATTGTGATACATCTTCTTCTGATGCAATGATAGTTCCGTATCAACCTCCGCAAGAAGTTCTTCCTCAGCCTCCCCACACAACGGAAGATTCTATTTTTGAAGACCTAATGGAATGGAATCTTGATGAAATAAGAGATCTTTATATGGATATTGATCTATTGATAGGTCCAATGGATGAACAGCCGCTTCCTTTGAAAAATCACGAACAGACCGATCTTGAAGGTGAAGCTCATTTTGATTGTGAAGAATTCAATGATTCAGCTGATGGTGTAAATGAACAACAGAGCCAGATCACAGATGATAATGAATTTCAGAAAGGTGTTGATACCTCAAAAGAAGTTGAAGTGATTACTCAACAAATGGGGTCTCTAACTTCTGATATAAGCTTAGACCACTGATATCTTCTAGTCAACACCTTCCAAATATCAGGCTGTGTATGATATGCTATTTTTGGTAATTCTATAATGAATAGATAAAGACATTGTGGCAATTGGTAGGAACTATCATTGATCAATCTTCTTTAGTCGACTGCTGACGCATGACGATCTCAACTAACAGGTATAACAGAGTTTCTTGACTCATTTTCCTTGTTTAATTAGAGTTTATTTCTTTTGTTTCCATTAAACAATATGTTAACAGTACTGCTTCAGTGTCTAGTATGTATTAATTCTTTCACTGTGTCTACCAATATTCTCTCCTGAATAGTCCTTTAGAAAGATGTTTCTAAATTGTTTTATGAATAGCTTATGCAATGTTGTTGAATGTTAGCTATCTTTTAAAATTATCGGTTCGTGTTAGTTAAAATTATCGGTTCGTGTTAGTTGAAGCAACATTTTCTGGAATTCAGAAAATGCAGAGATAATTCAAGGATATATTGAGAATGTTGTTTGTGAAAGGGAACGGGTCATTTGAATGAGCATTTTTCAGCAGATTCATGTGGCAAATTTTTGCCATTTTCTAGATTTGGAATCTGCATGTAATTGTAAGATACAATTGTTTGAATTGGATGATCTTTTATTGCTATAATAATCAAAAGTTAAAGTCATACTGAACTTTATTGCTGAATTTATCTTGTTCTTATGAATTAAGAAACATGGATAGGGAATTGAAAGCACAATTATCGACTTTGAAAAGAATCTTGCTCTTATCTGTTATTGTGCTATTTGTCCATCTCTATTTGGTCCATATACTGTTGCTTTCATCAGCGTAGAATTCACAACTCAGTTTCGTATTTCAAATTTAGAAATCATCATTTCCAAATTTAGAAGTCATCATCATTTCAATTTTGCTTGAGCTTTGATTGAAACTACTTTTGGCAGGTTTTGATGCATCTCCAGGATAAAATTTCAAGGCCTTTGGTGTGGAGAAAAATAAGAAGAGACAAGATGCATTCTTTGGAAGACATTTTGGTATTTCACCCCCCACCCCAAAAATTCTGGGTTTTTAGTAAATACGTAGGATTTTTGCGACTTTTGTTGAAGGAACAGACTAGTAGAAAAGTGATCACAAGCGACTCTTTTTCTCGTTTAGTGCATGCATTCACCAATATGCTACTTGAGTTTCACCTATAGTGGGTGGTAAAAATACCTTTTTTTCATGAATATGTGTAAGCAAATTTAGCATTGTGGACTATTCTGAGTTGAACTTGAGCTGATGTTCACCAATATATCCAACTCAGTAGGTTCAGGAATCTTGTTGAATTTTATGGAATTAAGTCATAATTCTATATATTCTAGCACAAAAACGTCTACTCAATTGTGTTTTGAGTGATGCTCAAGCACGAGGTCAATTTTGTCTTGATTTGACTCTATTAAATTACATTCCTTAAGGGTTCTAGCCTCCCCCTAAATTAGGGTCCAGCTAATTGGATACCATTGCATTAAAAATAATTACGTTCCTTATGGCATTTTTATAGCCTTATAATTTCATAGGGCACAGAGCTGCAAAACAGGCTAAAATGTAGATTCTTAACATGGATCTAAAGTCTTACAAGAATCTTGTCTAGAGAAGTACAAAACAAAAATAAAAAAGAACAAACAAACAAACCGGAGATAAAATACATGCAGAAGAGAAGAGTTAATCAAACTAGATGCAAAGAGACATAAATCAAAATGGAGTTCATCGTTGCACCAGCTTGGCCATGCCGAATGCAGCAGCAGAGGCGATGGCTCCGATGAAAGCGGTTTGTAAGGCGCTCCTAAGGGGCCTGTTTCCAGTGAAATGGCCTTTTGCATAGCCAAAGATGAGCAGTGCAATAATAGTTACAATGACAGAGGCCACCACAGCTCTTGCTGCAGAGGGTATGAACATGTATGGCAGCAGAGGCACTATCCCACCCAGTATGTAAGCAATGGCTATGGTCAGAGCACTTTGTACTGCTCTCTTTGGATCTGGCTTCTCCAACCCCAATTCAAACCTGCAGTATCACATCCTCTCTACTTTAGTGACACGTGTATACAGCATGTAACATCATGGATGAAATACTATTTGAATTAGAGATCACGTGTGGCTTCTTCAAGAAAAAATTAAACGGTTCCCAAGAAGATTGACCCAAAAATATTGTCTTTCATGGTAAAGTAAGACAAACCAAATATCAATGGATGTTCATCAGTTTCAGAAACTAGAAATCAAAACTTTTTATGACACCCCCTTTGGGGTTGGTATCATCCATGTTTAATTTCTTTGTTTTGATTCTTGAATGAAGCATGGCTTGCGTGAGAACTAATGAGTTTCCAAGGTATCATAATTCATACCACTTGCAGGTCAATTATTAGATGTAAAATTGGGTAAAATAAATATTCTAGTTGCTAATGTGTTCATATACATACATCAATTCATAGAAGATTTATGATATTGAATGCTAAAAGTTGAGAGAATACATACTTCATCATAAAATCCAGCCATGCTTGAGGATTCTTTCTCAGAGCATTCACCATGGGAGAGTATTCGTGTGGCTCTATCCCATATTCCGCCAGTATTTCAGCAACTTCAGCAGCCTCTGTTAACATTTTTCACATTTATTATATATATATATATATATATACCTAAATCATACCTCCCCTCTCTCCTCTCCTCTCCTCTCTCTCTCTCTCACACATACTAAATTTATACATCTAATGGAATTCGGATAATCACTAGAAAAAACCAACTTCAATTGTTACGAAATTGAAGATCCATATATTTACCAGTATCAGGAACAGCAATGATTTCCTCCTGTTCTCTTTTGAGCTCTCTCATGTAATGATCTGCCTCACTTTTTGCAGCCAAATAACTGCAAAATATTCCACCAAATCAGCATCTGAGTTAATTTAAAAAAAAAAAAAAAAGCGCATGTGTGTGTATATGTGTGAATATATACATACAGGCACACGCGTTGCGCATGATTTGACATATAGAGTTGATGCGATAAAAAAGTTGGAATTGATCAAAGGATTACGCACCCTCCGAGTCCCATGGAGATTGCGCCAGCGGCAACCTCGGCAACGCCGGCGGTGAGAATGACGGCGGAGGTGGCGTTGGCGCCGGAGAGACCCGCCGCCAGGGCGAATGGCACCGTCAGCCCGTCGGAGACGCCAATGATGATATCGCGCACGACTTCACCTGCTGTGAAGTGCTTCTCTTTGTGCTGATTCAACAGAGATTTTTCCATCTCTCCGGCCATTGATTTCGGCTTGATTCTCGATTGTATCCAATATCAATTTTACTTGTGCCTTGTATAGCCGAGTGGAACGGGGAATTGGCACGTGGTTTATATACCAAATAAGGAGTGGGGTGTGTCTGTTGGTTCTGAATTAATAAAGGATATTAAAAATTAATTAATCACAATCCGAGGAGAAATTAGTAAGTAAATTATGCGCATCTCTCTCGTATTTAATCACTCCTAACTTTTAATTTATATAAAAATTTTAGTAATTAATTATATTTTTTATTTATATAAAAAATTTTATGAAATAATCACAAATTTAGTATCACTTTTTTTATTGATGGATCAATTAAAAATTATAACTTTTTATCCCTATAATGTATCTGCAAGTGAATAGCGATTATTCAGAGCATAATATTTGATTTTTTACGATGTCAAGTGAACATATTAAAGTAATTTATTGAGAAATTATCAAGATAACGAATAAAATCAGAAATTACGTGTTTGCCATACACATTTCATTTTCGTTGGAGTAGTATTTTATTTTTGAAACTTTCAATACAATAAACTCGTACTAATATAATTTAAAATTTTCATCATCGGCTTGGCTAGCTAATACGTAATTTATTATACACTTTTATTTATTTATTAAAAATACACTTTTATGTGAGACAAAATGTAAAATGTATTAAAATATGATTATTGTATAGATAAATATGTTTGGGTAGATTTTGGTTGAGAACGTGGGGCCATTTTACACATTTTAAAATGGCTAATTATATTTTGTACCCTGGTGCATCATAAGATAGGGTGCACCCACTTTAAAAAATGTATACAAATATAAGCAAAAACATATACAATTATGAACAAAAATGTATACAATTAAATTGTTAGTTTTTTGAATGAAAAATTGAGTGTAAAAAGATATACAATTATTAAAAAACATGTATACACTATTGAATAAAAAGTTATACACATATAGATGCTAGTTTTTTTAATGAAAACTTTGTGTGAAAAAAAATATAATTATTAAGACATACGTATAAAAAATAGAATAACATGTATACAAAATATAATAAAAAGCTATACACATATGGGTGCATCAAATTAAGAAGTGGAAATCCTAGGATAAATGCATCAAATTCATATGATCATAGATATAAGACTAAGGGTCAACACTAAGTTCACCTAAGCTCCCTCTCGAGATGGATAGAATATGAATCTCAATTAGCTCAACGGATTGATTCTCACTCAAACAATTCTAACTAGGTACTACGCTTGAAATGAGAGTCCCTTCACACAATTAATCAACCTCTCGATCAAACCAATCACATGTTCTATCAAAGGGTTCTAAATTCTAAAGGATTTCTCAATCTCTTTACAATTTATAATGCACATGAAGTGTTTGATGAAATGATTTACTCAATTATCCTAAGTATATAATTGATTTCTCAATCTAATCACATATTTAGAACAACTAAACACACAAATCATCATAAACCTCAAGATCTTAAACATCAATGATAGAAAATCCATTTACCCAATCAACATATGAATTCAAATACACAAATTCCAAAAATTATCCAACAATTCTCATGTTGCTAATCTCACAAGGGAGATTAGCCTACCATATTCAAAAGAAAATCAATATAGATATTAAGATCCTTACAAAACATGATAAACAATAAGGTTTCACTACAAAGTATGGATGAAAACTCCCTTGAAGTGCTTCAATAGTGATCTCCTTCCTTCCCTTGCAATTCTCCTCTCTTCCTTGCTTCTTTTCCTCAATTGGATGAAGGTTGTGATGGTGGGATGATGGTAGATGGTATGGATGAAGATGATGGTGTAAAATGGAGGAAATAGTGTGTGATGTGTGTGTGCAGGGCAAAACCACCGAAATCTGATCAAATATTGAAGTATTGGGTATTTATACCCCTTTGGAAACTTCTAGAAGGGTTCTGATATGTTTCTGATCCTGCAGCAACACGGGTCGTGTGCTGCAACACGACCACAGGGTGGTCGTGTAGGTATTTCTGATGTCAGAAAACAGCCAAGGCTTACAGGGTCGTGTTGCTTAACACGGGTCGTGTGCTGCAATACGGGTCATGTGCTGCAGCACGGCCGGCCGTGTTGGTGCAACCCCTGTTTTTACAATTTTGTTTCGGCTCGTTCTCCCTCGTTTCAACTCCGAATTGAGATCCGTTTTTTTCTACGTCTTCCTTTTCGCGTCTAGAATCTATTTTTGCCTGAAAATCATACGTTTAAGCTCATTCACACACATCTCCATAAAAACACAAAACACAACCAAATAGAACATAAATACGGATAAAAATATACGAAAACACACATAAAAAGACACTAAAATTTAGGTGAAAATATCACTCATCACACCCGGGTGCACCTAATATCAATTCTTTTAAAATAACTATCACTTTCGCTATAAAACGTTATTACTTTCGCTCTAAAATGTTATCACTTTTCATTTATACTATAATTTGTTCATAAAATAGCATTATCACTTTTCATTATAAAAGTTATCACTTTCTGGTCGTCTCACGTAAGTCCTTATGTGAAATGGTCTCACACAAGTCTTTGTTAATATATTTATTAATATTAAGTATATTTTCTAAAGTGTGTTGAATAATTATTAAAATATAATTTTAAAATATTATAATATGATTAACTATATACATACTTTAACTAAAAAACATATTTTATCTTAAAAAATACAAATTTATTAAACTCAGTATTAGAAAAATGAAGGTGCAAGCATTTATACTAAAAGGTAGAATATTTACCATTAAAGAATACTCCCTCTATCCTATTTCAATTCTTACATTTGCTTTATGCACGTTGATTATGAATAATAGTATTTTAATGGATAATGACTTGAAAGATATCATATTTAATGTAATGTGTGTATTTATATTTGTGTTGGATGTGGGTTCCATAGTAATATGGAGTATTAATTATTTTAAGTGGGTCCTATATATCAAAAAAGAAAAACGTAAAAATTGAAATGAACGTTTAAAATAAAAATATGTAAAGATTGAAATAGGACGAAAGGAGTATAATTTTCTTAAACAGTTGGATTTAGATACACAGTCGCTCGGGAGCACGCAAATTTTATCCATTATTACTATTAAATTTTTTTTTCACAAGTTGAGGGAGGCTTAAGCTCTTGCATCAATACAGGAGGCTGCGCCTCTGTTTTTAAAACTACAATGATACAATCCTTTTTTTTTTCATATATATTTTTTCTTACATCTTATCAAACTGGTTTTTTTTTTCTTTTTTTCTTTACATACATTATCACATAATTCTATTCTTATTTATTATTTCTTTTTTTTCTTAATCATAGAACTAATTAATTTTATCATTATTCATAAAATAAATAAATAAAATAAAAAGCAACGGCAATGTGGATGGGATATTAGTTCGGAATTGGGGTGGGAAAGATCCAAGCATTTGAGCTTCCGATTACAAATAATTACAAATTTACAGCGTCACACTTTTGACACGTTCCAGCCACACTCCCTACACTTTACACGTGTATTTCTTCTAATTTGATAATCCCTGTTTATTATTTAATTTAAAAGATAAATGCAGATCGCTTTTTGCAGTTGGATTCGATTCTAATATTCATTAATTAATCTAAGTCATACCTTCCCTGATTTTATATGATTGATGACCATGCACAAATATTAATAGGGCGATGGTAATGTGGAATGAGAATGGACATGATATTTAAAAATGTATTGTTTGGTTAATAATGGAAATCACTATTATAGTCTTTGATTTTGTTTGGTTTATTTAAGAATGAAATGAAATATAGTTTATTTTTAAATTTATTTAAATAAAAAGTATTATTTTTATTATTAGTATAATTTTATTTTTATTATAATTAAATAATGTTTTAAGAAAAGAGTTTTAAAAAAATCATAAAAAACGTTACCACGTACCCCCAACCACCGGGGAATGAAAGTAAAAGTGCCCAAAAAGCTGAGGAATCCTCATTCCTCACTTTTTAGAATTGATTTAACTGTAGCATGGAATTATAGTAGCTAACCAAACATCACATCTCAATCCCATTCCAATTCCTAACTTGTAAACCCAACAACCAAACAGCCCATAAGTGTATGATTGTTTTGAATTTATCCGAGATTTGAAAATTATTGAACAGTTATATAGTACCTATCCGTTCACATATTTGTTTCATTTTTCATGTGAATTAAGAAGTATTATTATTTTATATAAAGTTTCATCCATCACAAATATATTCTTATTTTTTGCACGTGAATTAAAAAGTAATATTAGTAGTATTATTTTTGAGTAATTGTATTAGCGTGGAGTGGATGAGAGTGATGGACCATGTGTGGGCCATTTACTTAAAAAGGAAAAATGGATATTTTAATACTACGTTGACAACCTAAAATAATAAAATGGATATTTAGTGATGGACGGAGGGAGTATATTTTTTGTGGATATTTAGTATGGTAAATTTTAATTTTATATATAGGTAAAATATACTCTCTCCGTCCCGCGTTAAAGTTTACAGGAGTTGTCCCAAGTTAAGCATTTCATTTTCTGTCAAGTTGAGCCTACACAAAATAATTAATTATTCTATGTAGGACCACACACAACACTAATACAACTATCCACCTTATATTAAATATTATTTCTCTCACATCATTACATATTAAAATATTATACTATATCTTAATCTTCGTGCAAAAAATAAACGTCAACATTAATATGGGACGGAGGAAGTGGTGGGCCATGTGTAGGCCCTTTTGCTATAAAGGGAAAATGGATATACTTTAAGAGTTGACGATCCAAAATAGCAAAATAAATACGTTAGTGATAGACCGAGACTTGATCTTGATCTTCACTTGATCTTCGCTGGACTTGGATCTTGATCTTCACTTGATCTTGATCTCCGCTTGCTTGACTTGGATCTTGATCTTGATCTTCGCTTGGTCTTGATCCCTGATCGAAGGCGGCTGGTTGGAAGAATGTCTGATCGGAGGGACTTAGAACCTTGATCTCGGATCACAGGCCGTTCTTGACTTGAAGATGCTTGAAGATTTCAAGGGAGCACTGCTCGTATTCTTGATATCTTTAGAAGCGTCTACGTCTTCAGATATTTTAGTGTGTTTGGAATGAGGACTGAAGACCCTTATTTATAGGTAGAGAAAATAATCACTTGTGAGATATTTTCTCCTTTAAAAAATATGTTGGACTTTTCTCCTTTAATTAAGTCTGCTGGACTGGATACGAGCCTATTTAATTCAATTAAGCCTGTCGAACTGGATTTGATTTGTTGGGCTTGTTGACTTAAGTCAAGCCCATTTGACATGGGTTTATTTGACTGAATCTGACCCAATTATCAATAATTTACTCATTTATTTTAGGAATTAATTTATTTAAATTCCTTAATAAATAAATAAATAATTGATAATTATTGCATTAATTTGCCACATATTTTATTTAATAGACAATAAAATTCAGGTGCCTACAAATGCCCCGTCGCACTTTGTTCACGGACGTCTTTGTGTTGAAGTGAACAAATTGCGATACTCCATTACTGATCAACATGACTGAATTTTATTGCTTGCCTCACCAACTTGATACGAATAGCCTGAATTATGACTGAACTTAGCAGAGTGCTAAGTTGCCTACGTACCTTTTCGCAGAGGATCAAATCATAACGTAATTCAAAAGAACATGATCATTTGGTTTGAATGGGGTGGGATGCCATGCACAGTTTATACTCGTGCGGGCCAGGAGTAACATGCATTTTAGGCTCGTGCTTTAAAGAGATTTGATTTGTAGACAGTTTATACTCTTTTCAAGGAGTCTTGAACTTGAGTTGAAAAGTTTAAGCTCGTATCAAAGAGCGTAACATGTAGAGAGTTTCATCTCTTCTCAAGAAAATTTAATTTGAGTGGGATAGTTTAAGCTCGTATCAAGGAGCATAACATATAGAGATTTTCGTATTTTCTCAAGGAGATTTGATTTGAGTTTGATAGTTTAGGCTCGTATCAAGGAGCATAACATGTAGAGAGTTTCGTCTCTTCTCAAGGAGATTTTATTTGAGTTTGATAGTTTAGTATCAAATGAGCATAACATGCAGAGAGTTTCGTCTCTTCTTAATGGGATTTGATTTGAGTTAGATAGTTTAAACTCATATCAAGGAGCATAACATGTAGATAGTTTCGTCTCTTCTCAAGGAGATTTTATTTGAGTTAGATAGTTTAGGCTCGTATCAAGGAGCATAACATGTAGAGAGTTTTATCTCTTCTCAGGGAGATTTAATTTGAAGGGGATAATTTAAGCTCGCATCAAGGAGCATAACATGTGGACATTTTTCGCTCATGCCGAGGAGCATTGGCTTGAGAAATTTTGAGATGGTTTATTACCCCCAGTCATGGGGTGCACCATTTTCTCTTGCTTTAACTTTATTTCTTTGAATCTTTATATATACCGGCGCCTTTGAATGTGATTCTTCCTCCAGATGCACATCAAAAGGCATATTTTCAAACTCATAAGAGTCGTGAACAGAAGGCAACTCGAAGTCACTTGATGCCATACTCAACTCCATGTCATGAGCTCTTGTAGCTAGTTCTTCAAAAGTCTTTGGTTGAATTCCTTGAAGGATGTATAGCAGGCTCCACTGCATCCCTTGAATGCACAAGTTGACGGTAGAGACTTCAGACAATTGATCTTTGCAGTTCAGGCTTATATTCCTCCATCGATTAATATAATCAATCACTGGCTCTCCTTTCCACTGGCTAGTGTTAGTCAATTCGATCATACTAACAGTCCTTCGAGTGTTATAGAAGTGATTGAGAAACTCTTTTTCCATTTGCCCCCAGTTGTCGATGGAGTTAGCTTCTAAGTTGATATACCAATCAAAAATATTTTCTTTCAGCGAGCGGACAAATTGTTTGAGCATGTGATCATCAAAGGTTCCAGCATCATTGCATGTCTCGATAAAGTGTGATATGCGTTATCTTGGGTTGCCTTTGCCATCGAATTGTTGAAATTAGGAGACTGGTAGTCAACAGGTATCCTCAAGTTGTCAACTCTCTTCGTATATGGCTTATTATAAGCAACAGAAGATTTTGAGCTCTCTTTAAACTTGTATTTTATCATCTCTAGTACGATATTCTTCAGTTGATTCATAGAGAGCATTCCATCAGCTGGAATTTGTATCTCTTCCTTAACTGGATTTATTTCATATGGATGGTGCTTGAGGAGTCATCCTCCTCGTCTTCATCCTCAACTCGTTTCTCATTTGCATGACTTGCCTGTGTTATCTCCATCTTTTCCATCAGTTTGGATATCAACAGACCTTGTTCTTGGCTTTGTTTGGTGAGTGCAGCAACAGACTGAGTCAAGCTTGCCAGTTGTTCTTCGACAGATGAAGTGTTTGTTATCATGGCCGAGGCTATGGATGAGTCATACGCCAAACTTTCTATGGATCGAGGACTTGGGCAGACAGAGTCCTCTTCACCATCTTTGATGTCGCATGGCTTATCGAGAACAGTCCCCTCTACGTGGTTTGTCTCTAAGGAGACTTCAGACATAGTCCTTATAACTACTTCAACATCTTTAGTTTGCAACTCTGAAAATTTTGATGCAGTAGACCTTCGTATCGCAATCTTGAGTGGAGTTGTTCTTTGAATCTCTTCAGTCTGCAGCTCTAAAGGCTTTAAGGTAGAAGATCTTCTTATGGCAATTCTGAGAGGAGCCATACTTTGTATTTTCGAACTTTCGAAGAGAGGAGATGAGAGGTAGAAACTGTCCTACCGGGCGTGTCAAATTTTGTAACAACAAAATTTGTATTTATTAAAATAATAAACACAAAAGAAATTACAAAGATAATCCGATATGGATTGAGCTTGAGAATTTGAGTGAACAGTCTCTAGTTATCCTCTGATTCCTCTCTTGAGTTGACTTTTGTTGACTTTATCAACTTTCTTAGCCGGATCTTCGGATGAAGCTTGTCCATGTTCAGGCTTGACTTGAAGCTTTAAAATGTTTATCCGAAGGCGTCGAACCTTTATTCGGATCAAACATTGACTTGAAGATTTATCGTAAAGAACACCGTTCAATTTGGTAGAACGTTGACTTCACGGAAAATGCCGAATCGGGGGGTTTAGCACCTTAGTCTCTGATTGGGGACTGTTCTTGACTAGAATATATCTTGAACTTGACTTGAAGATCTTGAACTTGATTTTCGACTTAGATCTTCACTTGGATCTGGATCTTCGACTTGACTTAGTCTTGATCTTCACTTGACTTGATCTTGATCTTCGCTGGACTTGGATCTTGACCTTCACTTGATCTTGATCTTCACTTGATCTTCGCTGGACTTGGATCTTGATCTTCACTTGATCTTGATCTCCGCTTGCTTGACTTGGATCCTGATCTTGATCTTCGCTTGATCTTGATCTCTGATCGAAGGCGGCTAGTTGGAAGAACGTCAGATCAGATGGGCTTAGAACCTTGATCTCAGATCGCAGGCCGTTCTTGACTTGAAGATACTTGAAGATTTCAAGGGAGCACTGCTCGTATTCTTGATCTCTTAAGAAGCGTCTACGTCTTCAGATATTTTAGTGTGTTTGGAATGAGGACTGAAGACCCTTATTTATAGGTAGAGAAAATAACTACGTGTGAGATATTTTCTCCTTTAAAAGATATGTTGGGCTTTTCTCCTTTAATTAAACCTGCTGGACTGGATACGGGCCTATTTAATTCAATTAAGCCTGTCGAACTGGATTTGATTTGTTGGGCTTGTTGACTTAAGTCAAGCCCATTTGACTTGGGTTTATTTGACTAGATCTGGCCCAATTATCAATAATTTACTCATTTATTTTAGGAATTAATTTATTTAAATTCCTTAATAAATAAATAATTAATTGATAATTATTGCATTAATTTGCCACATATTTTATTTAATAGGCAATAAAATTCAGGTGCCTACAGGGTGTATGAGTCCCATAAATTTATTGTATTAGTGATGTGTGTGGGTCTCATGTGTTTAAAAAGGGAAATGTGGACCTTTGGTGCGGACGCCCAAAATAGCAAAATGGGGACCTTTCGAGCGGACGGAGAGAATAATAAATATATTTTATCTATATAATACTTTAATAATGGATCGACTCGTCTCTCCTATATTTCTCAGATAAAAAAGAAGGTAGTCTTTCTAAAATGGGAACACTCAATTCTATACAAGACTAAGGTTTTATTATTATTAATAATATTAATATTAATATTATTATTATTATTATTATTATTATTATTATTATTATTATTATTATTATTATTATTATTATTACTTCTTATTGTTCGGTTTATAATTGTTTGTTTTCTATAAATTAAATAAGAATTTTAGGTAATCAAACAATATGGTTTTCTTTAATAATGAGTGGATTGGAATATTATGGTGTAGCAATGTACATAAATAATGAGTTTCATGTTTATAAATTAGTTTTTACATGTCACTTGATATTTTATAGTACATGTTATTGAATATTGCATTAAGATATAATTTTTTGAAAATGATTGTATATTTTATACCCAAATGTGAATAAACATACCCTTAATGTTCAATTCTTGCTTGTAATAACTTATGTAATCCAATCCCATATATTTATTCTTATTGCTCTCTTTTAATTTTGTATTCCGTATATCTTCTAATAATGAATGAAAGTCATTCTGTCAAATCGTATAGAATTGAATGGGAGGGAATAAACATTCAAATTTAATTTCTTCAAGTTGAGCATGCCTTCAATGCAAGCTGTCATTTTGTAGTAATTATACTTAAATGATAATATTAGAAGGTAATAAACTTCTGGATTTGGATCTCTCCATTTACTGTTAGGTAAATTTCATCAATTTCTTTTAATTTGAGCCACTCAATTATTATATGTGAATAGGAATTTGTCACGTCACCACAAGCACGATATGAGAAAAATAAAAATTAGAAATTAAAACATTATTTAAAATTTAATTAAATAATAGTGGGTGACATGTCAAGTAGTGATTGGTGAAAATAACGGTTAAAAAAATTTAGGTAAATTGATGAGGTAAGAAATGGAGACTAAACTTCTAATGCTGTTTATGTCATGATTAATGGGTGATTATTATTTATTTACTTATACCTAATACATAGTTTAATAGGATTAATCATCAACGTGGTGGAGGAAATTCAATGGCTAGGTGGTGATAGTTACTATTACAAAGAGTTAAATAAATTTTTATAATTTTAAAATACATTTTAATTTCAAAATTGTCACCTCACATAGCATATAACTCCTTCCGTACAATTGCATTACATTATATTTTACATGGACGTATAAACATATGTAGTAATTGCAGTGGTTGAAAATAGGTGCATCATTTGAATGTAGTAATTTGTTAGAAATAATAATAATTATGTAAAAAGGGTAGATTTTCTTGTCTTTCACATGGAAATGAGCTGGTCGAATATATATATATATATATTAGATAAATCGGATATTAATAAATTATTACTATAAATTATAATATTGTCTTCGTAGCATTTTGACGTGTGCGAAAATTAAAATATAGTGTATGCTACTAATGATTCATTATGGAGGGACCGAGGAGTATTTTTTATTTTAGTTTTTTCTAATATCTATTAACTATTATAAAGGGCCTTGAACCTGTTGGTGGCCAGTTTCACGGCGGTTCCAGGTAATTTCTCTTGTCCCCTCTCTCTACGTGGTGTTTTGGCATCTCTTCACGGTTCTCCTTCCCTTCTCTCTCATTTCATTAATTCCAGCACCGACGAAATTAGACGATGAAGCAGAATGTTTCACATTTTTTTTCAACTTCAGACAGATCTCAGAAGATAGTTTCACCTGGTGACCAGCTGCCGCAAGCCGATTTCGGGCGCTATAAGATTCTTCCACCATTCTTCCTACAATTGGGCTCTGTGAATCATACCTATGTATGGTACGCACTCAAATTCAAAAGAAACCCCTAATTTTGTTCCTTTTTTTTGTTTTCATTCAACTGGTTTCTCCCCTTCTATTCAATTTTCTTGTTTTCACTCAATAATTTTCTCCCGTGTAGAGCATTCTCAAGGGATTTGTGAAGAAATTTGGAAGCCAGTGCTATTCACAGCTTCTTTTTTCCGAAAAAATCTCGGGACTTGAATCAGATAGGTTCTTCAGTTTTGCTTCTTCATTTTTCATCTGACGACAACAATGGCGGCAGCGGCACCCGAAGATGCTATGTTTTGGTGATTACGCGAAGAAGCATGATGAAAAGTTAGCGCTGGAAAATGGAAAGGTTACGGGTCAGAAAGAATCCAGATTGACATGCATAGACCCATCATCGCCATCTTCAAGCAAAAATATGAATGTTAGTTGCAATTTATCTCTGATTATTCTCAATCCTACTCTCACTCTTTGGGTACTACGTCTTTTTTTTTTCCTTGATTTTTTGATGGTCTTGGAGCAGAGGAAGAGAAGCGGTCGAGAAATCAGAATCTGGGAGAATGCGCTGGAGCTCTGAACAGAGGTCAGAAGAATAGTGAGAAGTCCAAATCAAAAAATTCATCAGCGGCCGTGCAAAGGTTAACTTGCATCTCATAATGTGTGTGCTAATTAAGCTTTCTAATTACTCCATATATTTATGTGATATTTTATAATCTATCCAGAGTGTTAAGAAAGAGAAGATTGGTGAAAGGATTACATCACTTCAACAACTTGTTTTCACCGTTCGACAAGGTTAGGAATTAATTTAATTTGGAGTTATTTAGGGAGTACTATAGATAGAAATTAATGATCTTACAGGAATATCAGGCCAATTTATTTACTTATTTCTATAATCCTTATTCATTTGTATATATTCTGTATTGTCATTGCATGTTAGCTACTGTAGCTGTAGGACAGTAGGAGTACTATATTTTAACATATCACAGCTAGCTTTATATACACTACGCAATGGTATTGGAAGAATTTGAAGGCCAATCATTGATAGTGTTTTCTAAACATTGTTCATGTAATGAGTTATATTTGTGTACAATTTGCAAGGTGGGCAGTTGGATTTTCATGATTTGTCATAAGCTACAGTCATGTAATTTCAATTTACTACTAATTAATGTGTGCATAAGAGATGGAATATATAAATAAATGAAATTGGGTATGGTGCAGATAGATACAATGTCGGTGCTTCACGAAGTATTAGGATACATCAGACTTTCGCATGATCAGGTGCAGGTGCTGAGTTCTCCATATCTACAGCCCCATCCGCAACTGTACGTAAATTCTTATGTACATTCGCAATTGTTAATGAATAGTTAAAAGTTGTGCAGAACTAATTTGTTTGTTGATGAGGTGCAGGAACTTTGCCTTGGTGATTTGTGTCATTTTATTCTCCTATTTTTCCCTTTTCGCTATAATGACACAGCTAGCATCAATATTTTGGATGTTGATATTTATTATACCATCCCTTTGTGGAAGCCACATTGAATTCTTACGCTATTATACCATCCTTATATAACATGGTTCTCTACATGAAATCTTGAGTGATGGATCATACATTATATCCCATGATATTCTCTGTAGTCATAGTTACACTGAATCATTGATAAAGATTCGTTAGATTTTTATTTTATTTTTAAGTTGAAAGGTTTTAATATATGCAGTATATCAATAGCTCCCTAATTGTTCACTATTTTTGGTTGTTGACTCTGTTTATTTGTAAATTTCAATTGTTCAGGTCTGATTTTCTGGATGCAATATGGTTTAATCAGTTGATTTGTCTGCAACTCTCATTTATCTCAGACTAGGCTATAAACCAGTTATAACTAGCATTGTGATGGTAACTTTGAGGTATATTTGCTATTTCCCCTTTGCAAGTAATGAGAAGCTAATGTGTGTTACAAATTTACATGAGTTCCTTTGTTTCAATTGTCTCATTTATCTCAGACTACGCTATGAACCAGTTATAACTAGCATTGTGATGGTAACTTTGAGGTATATTTGCCATTGCCCCTTTGTAAGTAATGAGAAGCTAATGTGTGTTACAAATTTACATGAGTTCCTTTGTTTCAATTATAATACTAAATTGCATTGCCATTAAGCGACCAAATAGATCACATGCACACATTTGAGATTTGACTATTTGCAATGTTGGAAATGCATTGATAATTTTCTTTACCTTGTTGTAGTTTGATTACCTCCCCCACTCACTTAATAACACATAAGTTCATGTTTTGAAATATAATAATTATTAACTTTTCAATTGTTCACTTTATTCATTCATAGAAATTTTATGCTCCTCTCCCCATCACTCCACTCCACTGTTCATCTCTTCCGGCCCTCACTCTATGTGTACCATCTCCATCTCTACAGCTCATTTTCATTTTCACATAAGCTCTATACCATCTTGCGCTCGTCAGCATTCGTGCTGGCCTCTACTACCTTCGATTCTCCCTATCTTCGCCAGATCTTCTCTCCGTCTCAGAATATCCTGAATTGTCAGCTTTCACATAAAATCAACAAAGGTGGTTGAGCCCTAATTAGTTATTTTTTGTCCTTTCAACCCACCAGTCAGTGTACAAGAACTCGAGGATGAATTTTGTGTTTTCGAAGTCATAAGAAGGTTAAATATTGTTATAAGTTACTTTTTGTTGAATCATAACTTAGTAGTATTTGTTTTTACCTGAAGTGGATTATACGGCGGGGTTGTATTGAAGTTTTTTGTAATTGTAGCTGGTGAATTTTTAATGTATTTTTAATTTCATTTTCGGATATATATGTGTGCAAGGATAAACTTCCTTGTTGATTTCCACCTCAGGGTTAGGCTATATTTTTTAAGAAGTGTACCAGTTAAGCTGATGAATTTTTCTTCTTAAGTCGGTTCTGGTTCTCGCGCATTTGTTTTGCTAACAATGGTTCCCAATTCAAATATTTGTAGAATTCGATGAATTTTCCCTTCTTAAGTCATTGGTTCCAATTCAATAATTTTCTAAAATTGAAGTTATTGTCATTCAATTTTTCTGAAGCTATTGTTTAGGTGAACTCAATTTTGTAAATTTGTAAACTTTCCTATAGCGTATGGGTTTCCAGGAGACCCCTTGATTATGCTTTCATTGATTTCGACGACCGCAGAGATGGCCAAGATGATGTTAGAGAAAGAGACAGTGAGCTTCTGTTGTTTATTATTCTATTCATTTATTGTTAAAACGATTAGAAATCTGATTATCATAGTTAATATGAACGATTAATGGTGTCACTTGTATTATTTTGCTGCTTTGTTTGATTTCTCCATGGTGCAAAGATATACTCCTTAATGTTCATTGAGGAATAGTGTAGTTGAAATTTTCTTTTAATAAGATAAAAATGGCTGGAGAGTTGAGCTCTCTCACAACTCTAGAGTTGGAGGTGGTGGTGGACGCAGTGGTGGAAGTTGACGGTCTGAACCAGATTTAAAATGCTACGAATGTGGTGAACCTGGTCATTTTGCCCGTGAATGTCGAATTGAGAGGAGGCTCAGGAAGGCGCAGGAGTCGTAGTCCACCTAGATATTGCTGAAGCTCGAGTTATGGTCGAAAGTAAGATTAATGTCATATGGTTTTTTTTTTTTGGTATAATGAATTGTATTTTTGTCTCTATAGTTATCTGTAATTATCACTTCATTTTTAGAATGTTACTTCTGTTGCTATACTGGTACAGAAGTTATAGTCCACGTGATCTTGCCCTCAATGTCGCAGGCCATCATCCGGAGCTCGCAGCTACAGCAAGTCACTTTATCGTGTACCACGGGAGGAAGTGCCATACACTAGTGGGTATGATCATTCTATCTATATTTTATTGTTACTTTTTGGTGCAATGTTCTGGATAGAGATGAATAGTTAGCTTCATTTGCAGACTTGCATTATATGGTTAAATTATGTTTCTTGATGTTCGGGTGGCTTTATTTTTGCTTGCATAACACTTGATGTAGTTTCTGTAAGGTTTTTTTGTTCCAAATTAATAATACTGTAAATACAATCAGATATTCCAGGTTTATAGAATTTCAATCAAAATTTCTCATGTAACTGCTGCTGCTTTCACTTTCTCATATATAACTCAACAGGATTGGTTTTATTAATCCTAGGAATAATAGAAACATAAGATAAGACTGAATAATAAATAATGTTAAGATTAACAAGTATTTAGTTCATTCTTACAATTTGTCATACTTGTGTTTTTGCTCCTGTATAATCTATTGAATATGGATTTTATTTTGTTATCAGACAGGCAAAGCTTACAACATGGTGAAAATTGAGAATGCTATAACGTTTTTTTGTTTTTATTATATGCAGAAAGTGGTTCAATATAGTTGGTCATTTAAAATCAAGTGGTCCTCTATTCCAAGCAGTGGGAAAGAAACTCTTCATCTACTATTGAGAACTGCCGCTAAGAAGAAATTTAGTGGAGTATAAAAAAAATATCATTTGTATTAACTCACTTGAAATCCGGGTTAGCACCTCATGAATGAGGTGCACCCAACCTAGTATATAATATATACAATGTAAGATCACAATTAGGATATTTTAAGTAGTTTAATAAAAAAAATTGTAAATAAAGTTATTTTAGTACAATGAACTAAGTTTAAAGGCACACTGTCCTGTGAAATTATGAATAACAACGGTTACTCAATTATACTTCTATTAGGGTATTCTAACCAACCAAAAAAAAAAAAAAAAAAAAAAAATATATATATATATATATATATATATATATATATATATATATATACACACGTGATCATAATAATAATAAAAATACTCTACTTTACTACTAGTACACAAGTAATTTATATAATATTTTTTAATATATAAAAAAATTCCAAATTTTAAGGCATAAAAAACAATGTTAAAAAAATAATATATATATATATATATATATATATATATATATATATATATATAGTAGTAAAGTAGAGTATTTTTATTATTATTATGATCATGTGTTCAAATTCTTACAAAAACAATGCATGCAATTTATAATTTTTATGTGTATTAAATGGGACGGCTAGTATCTTATACCCTTATCTGAATAGCTAAATGTGTTTGGCCGCGAGTATCGTAGGGGTTAAACACATATCCTACCTGAACTCTAATAAACTTTTTTATATAAAAAAACCAGTTAGAAGATATTGTACCGATCCCAATAGAGTTTGGGTGGGTCAGGTACCCAGTATTACGCACCGAACTATCATCTCTCTTTGAGACGGGTCGATCATTAATAAAGTATATTTTTATTATATAGATAAAGTATATTTATTAAGTAATAGTAGTTAATTAAAGCATGTTTGTAGTTAATTATATTATAACATTTTAAAATCATACTTAAAAAAATATATTTTTATTATAAACAAGTATATTTTACATATATACTAATATTCATACTATAAAAAAAAATTTGCAACTATCAATAAACATATTTTAATATATACTCCATTAACATTCATACTTAAAAAAACATATTTTAATTACCAATAAACATATTTTATTTATAATTAATATTTATAATACGTATTACAACTCGTCCCAAATAAATAATGTGTATACATGAAATTTTCTAACTTTAAAATGTGAATTTCATTATTAAGTATACTAAAAAATGCATACCTTAAATTTAAGGTGTGTGTGCACGTGAGAGTATCGTGTGTGCCCTTTGAACAAAAAGAAAATGGAGGGCAACGTGGTCCATTTTCCTCTTCACTTTGAGCCTAAATTGTTTCCTAGTGGCGTGGAGAATATTTCACCTTTTCATTTCCAACTTTATTTTCAATTGAAATTAATTCTTCTTATAATTGTTTGGATGAAACATCATGATATAATAACTATTGAAAAGAGATTTCATTTTCTAGAATTCATTCAATCATTATTTCATTCATTTTAGCACAATATAAAGTTTAAAAAAATATGATAAGTTAATCTCTTATAAAACGGAAATATGTGAGACGATGGAATTATGATATAGATCTACCTATTATTAAAATATATTTATTATATAAAAAATATATATTTATTGATAATTAAAGTTTAATGAATCATATTATAGTTTTTTAAAATCATATTTGGATGGACTATCGGTCGGTCTGTCAATGGAGAAATGATTGGAACTAACACTTGAACCAGTTAAAAATTTTAAATTCAAGTTAAAATTAAATGATATTTTTATTAAAAAATGTCGTTAGAGTTTTTAATTACAAGTTAAACACTTTTTATCACAAGTTAAATTGTTGACAAAACTTTCAACTAATCAAATTGGATAATTTTGTATGATTCAAAGAAAAAGACAATTAAATTAACACTGCAGAGTAAGTTTCAATTCCAGCCCTTGATATGTAAAGAAACACTGCATTGCAATCAATATAGGTAAACATAAACTTTCTATTGTATAATTTATTTTTCTCTAACAAATCCAAATATATATGAAAACAGCAAGATCCTTTGTGTTTTGTGTTTTTATTGAAATGTGTGTGAATGAGCTTAAATTAACATAGACATTAAATTCCTTAAGAAAATTAACATAGACATTAAATTCCTTACAAAACATGATAAACAATAGGTTTCAATACAAAGTTTAGATGAAAACTCCCTTGGATGTCTCCAATTGTGATCTTCTTCTTCCCCTTGCAATTCACCTCTCTTCCTTGCTTCTCTACTACTTGGATGGAGGATGTGATGGTTGGATCAAGGTAGATCCAAAGGATGAAGAATGGATGAAGGTGAAGGTGAAGAATGGAGGAAATGGTGTGTGAGGTGTGTGTAGAAGGGTTGGAATTCGGATCTCTTTCTTGATTGTTGAATAAAGGGGTATTTATACCCCTTGGGAAGCTTCTAGAAGGATTTTGATTTTTTTCTGATCCCAAACACGACACGAGTCGTGCGACGCAACACGGCCATAAGGTGGTCGTGTTGTGTCTTCTGTTGCTCTCACACGGCCATTCTGGACAGGGCCGTGTTACGCAACATGCCTCGTGTGCTGCAACACGGCTCGTGTGCTGTAACACGGGCACAGGGTGGTCATGTTGGATCTTCTGATGTCGGCACACGGCCTCTTCTTACAGGGCCGTGCGCTGTACACGGCCCGTGTTCTTGCTGCCCTGCTTCCTCTTTCACTGTTTTGGCTCGTTCTTCCTCGTTTCAACTCCGAATTGAGATCCGCTTTTTCCTACGTCTTCCTTATCATATCTAGCATCCAAATAGAACACATTTCAATAAAAACACAAAACACAACCAAATAGAACACAAATACGGATAAAAATATACGAAAACTCACATAAAAAGATACTAAAATCTAGGTGAAAATATCACTCATCACACCCCCAAACTTAAAGTGTTGTGCGTCCTCGCACAATGAAAATGATAAACCAAGGAGAGTGATTTTCACCTAAGAAAAGACTAAACGAACATAAGTAACAACACATCAATAATAATAAGAATCACAATTTATGCTAAGTCATCCTACAACATTAGATTCATGACATGAATAATTAACAAGTTCAATCACAAGAGAATATTAGTGTAATATAGTCTCTTTTTGGTCCAAGCCTCACATAGGTTATAAATGTCACTCAACATTCTTTAAAGTAAGGTAAATCAACACTCATCAATCGATTGGCTCGACTTGCTATAAGCTTGCTCGTGGGCTATATTCACAAACCATCAAAGTTTTCATTAGTGATCAAAAAGGTCTTTTATTAAGGATGTAATGATAGGCTCTTTGGTAGGGTAGGAAGAGTATGGATAATAGTGACTAACAAGTGTAAGTAATCGAATAGATGATCAACTTCCTCAACTTCTCCACTTTTCTTTCTTTCTTTCTCAACTTTGGTAATCACAAGCACTAATCATCAACTTTCCTTAGATTTTGAGCTTCTTTTAATGCATGTTTCCTTCTTTGAACTTTTAAGTACTTGAGCATATTGTTATTGCTTTGCTCATTTTTCTTATTTTGAGGTTGCATGTACATTCTTTCTTGTGCTCTTTTTCATCCTTTTTCTTGCTTGTTTACCATTTTCTTTTTTCTTTTTCTTCCTTATCAAACCTTTCTAGTTACCATCTCCTCAATCACCCACACAAATGGTATATATGTAAGGCTTAAGTGGGTAATCATGGCTTGTAATGTGCTTATATCACAATAAATAGGCTTTAAGGCTCAAAGTGGTTGATTAGGGATGATGTTCATGGTAGGGAAATATATGGTAATGACTATAATAACAAGGATGGCCTTAGATCATGTCACTAATCTCCACAAATCGGGCTCGTTCCTATAGTCCTTGAGCAAGTTCTAGCTTATCTAACGCAATCGATCCACTCATGAAAAGAATTACCATGTATGCACGGTTGAGGCTCAAATTCTCACAAGCTTGTGCTCGAACCTTAAGAAACTTATTGCACCACATTCATCTCAAAATTGAACAAGTTAAGTAAAACATGTCACAATTCGAAAATGTAGAGATTCTTAATCATAACTTATCATCACTTATCACTACAACATATCATCACTCATATTCAAAAATGACACACAACCTCCCTAAACAAACCACCAAACATACCAAGACAAAAATAAGAAAACACACAAAACATAAAATAAAGACTCAACAAACAAGAAACAAAACAAACACATAACATGCAAAAATAACAATCACCATCATTAGACAATAAAGCACACATTCAAATCATCCATAACAATGTAAGCTCACAACATCCCAACCTTTGATTGAAAAGTAAACCTCCCAAAAATATAACACATAAAGTAGCATGCTAATCACATCAATACACATCAAAATATATCAAGCAACTAGAAGTGATAAGGTGTAGAGTACTCCCTCAATGGGCATTTGGTAAAGAAAACGTTAGCTCCAAGCTCCATTCGTGCTTCCAATACCTTTCATTCATGCTCAAACACTCAACAAATACCGTTAGCTCAACAATTGCATTTAACAAATATGGACTATCATGCACTTCAACACCACCAATCATACCAAAATCAAACCAAACTCATGAGAAAAATTTTAAAATTAGCATGCTTTCAAGACAAAGTATGTCACACCACGCCATATCCCCCCAAACTTAAATTGAAACAAGAGTTTCGAGGTAAGTTTGCAAAAAGTGGTGTGACTTACTTTCACACTTCAAATCAAGCACTTATCGTTTGTCCAATACGCATTCTCCTCACAAGCACAATCAACATACATACCAAAAATGCAAAACAAGCAAATTCACCATCCTTATTGAAAGCAATAAATAAAGCAATAAAAATAATGATGGGTTGCCTCCCATCTAGCGCTAAGTTTAACGTCTTCAAGGCGGACGGGATATGGAGAACTCATCGGAATGGCCACGGATATCTTTCGTCCTTGCCATCGAATTTTAACCATTGTGCTTCTTCCTCTATTAGACATTTGTGGCAAGTGACGACCTCAGTTGCATCCTTCGAACATGGCTTCAAAAATTCGATTCTCTTGAGCTTACACTCCATTGCCCTCTCCATTCTTGAAAACCATTTATTCCTCCTTACCAAATAGACCCCCAACATCTCTTCGAGTTCTCTTTTGTTTCTAAGGATATGAGAAAAATCAATGGGTAAGACAAAGTCAATGTAAACAATATTATCAAATTCAAAGCAACTTAAAGAGTTTAAAAGTTTAGAAATGCTCATTTCACTCTTCAAGTCATCATCATTTGTTTCTAGACTTTGTTCCTCTTCATCAACATCATTTGCCTCAATAGGCTCTTCAAACACCTCATTTGATTCTTCATCCCCCAGATTCTCTTCTTTCTCCAACTCTTCTTCGACTTTGCTCTCCTCTTCAAGTTCTTCAACTTGTTGAAAATTGGTCAAAGCACTTACAATTTGGCTCATTTGATGCTCCAAGGCTTCAAACCTCTTCTCATCTGCCTCATTTCTTTTCTTCTTTTCTTCATTTCTTCAAAACTAGCTTCATCTCTTTTCTTGCTCTCCTCAATGTTTGCTATCATCTTCTCAATCAAGACTTCTAAAGATGATTTTTCTTCTTCGACTTGTTGAAATTCTCCTCCCTCTTGGTTATCACAATTTCATCCTTGAATTGGTGGATAATTCCCATGAAAATTTCCTTCATAGTTATGTTAAAAATTTCCTTGGAAATCATCCACTCCCATGAAAGAAACATCTCCTACTTGATGCGTAGGCATCCTCCACTCTTCTTACTCTATAGGACTAGGAATCGACACACCTTGCATATTTTGAGCACCCCCCAAACTTGAACTAGACAAGACTTGACCATAAGCACCTTGATTCATCACCCTTATTTGTCTTGTCACTTCCAAAGTAACTTGGGTATATAATTCAAGTAAGGCGTAGTTTTAGAACGGATGAGAAGTGTTGGTGTTGGGATTTGGTAGAGAATAAGTGTATGTTTGATACGGATGGAATGTATTTGCATTGTAAGCTTGTTGTCATTCTCCATTTCTTCCTTGATTGTAGTATTGAGAGCTATCTTGATTTATTTGGAAGTTGTACCCATAGTTGCTCTCATTCATGTAGCCTCTTGATTGTGGAGGTGGAACCCTATAACTTTGATCATCAAAGACATTTGTGAATTTGTTCCAACCATCCATTTGAATGCTCTTCTCAAGACTTACTACAATTCTTCTTCCAACTTGCTATTTTTGGCTTTGATCCCCTTCCTTTTCTCTCAAGGTAGTTTCACGTACCTATCAAAACGAAAAAGTGAGATAAAAAATTTTCCAAAATAAATAATAAAAAGCAATAAAAATATCTCTATTAATACCAATTGAAACACTCCTTCGTTAAACCACTAGCAACCGTTGCCTCCCCGGCAATGGCGCCATTTGATTAGCCATAATATAGTGGGCATGACCAATTAAAGAAATTATCGAACCACAGGGAGGAATGTGCTAGAGTCTAAATGATCTCGTGTTCACCATAGTATTATAGAGATGATCAAGAAGGGGAGATAATCAAAAAATGACAATAAAATAAAAGGATAGATGAATGGGAGATGGATGAATGAGCCAAGTAGATAGAGATGAGATTAACAATACTTAAAGTATGGAAAATCTAGGTATCATGCAATGAATTCATATGTGTCATGGGAAAAAGGCTAAGGGCCAACACTAAGATCACCTAAACTCCCTCTCGGAATGAATAGGATATGGAATGACATTCATTGGATTGGTTCTCACTCAAATAATTTCAACTAGGTACTAAGCTTGAAATGAGAGTCCCTTCACATAATCTATTGACTTCTCAATCTAATAAATGATATGTTCTATCAAAGGGTTCTAAACTATGAAGGACTTCTCAATTTCTTCACAATCTATAATGCACATGAAGTGTTTGATGAAATGATTCACTTAATTATCCTAAATATGCAATTGACTTCTCAATCTAATCACATGCTTAAAACAATTAAACACACAAATCATAATAAACCTCAAGATCTAAAGCATCAATGATAGAAAATCTATTAACTCAATCAACATAATCATTCAATTGCAAAATACCAAAAATTATCCAACACAATTCATATTGCTAATCTCACAAGGGAGATTAGCCTCTCATATCCATAAGAAAATTAACATAGACATTAAATTCTTTACAAAACATGATAAACAATAGGTTTCAATACAAAGTTTAGATGAAAACTCTCTTGGATGTCTCCAATGGTGATCTTCTTCTTCCCCTTGCAATTCACCTCTCTTCCTTGCTTCTCTACTACTTGGATGGAGGATGTGATAGTTGGATCAAGGTAGATCCAAAAGATGAAGAATGGATGAAGGTGAAGGTGAAGAATGGAGAAAATGGTGTGTGAGGTGTGTGTAGAAGGGTTGGAATTCGGATCTCTTTCTTGATTGTTGAATAAAGGGGTATTTATACCCCTTGGGAAGCTTCTAGAAGGATTCTTATTTTTTCTGATCCCAGACACGACACGAGTCGTGCGACGCAACACGTGGCCGTGTTGTGTCTTCTGTTGCTCTCACACGGCCATTCTGGACAGGGCCGTGTTACGCAACACGCCTCGTGTGCTGCAACACGCCTAGTGTGCTGCAACACGGCTCGTGTGCTGTAACACGGGCACAGGGTGGTCGTGTTGGATCTTCTGATGTCGGCACACGGCCTCTTCTTACAGGGCCGTGCGCTGTACACGGCCCGTGTTCTTGCTGCCCTGCTTCCTCTTTCACTGTTTTGGCTCGTTCTTCCTCGTTTCAACTCCGAATTGAGATCCGCTTTTTCCTACGTCTTCCTTATCATATCTAGCATCCAATAAAAAGTGAAAATCATAGGTTTAAGCTCATTCACACACATTTCAATAAAAAAACAAAACACAACCAAATAGAACACAAATACGGATAAAAATATACGAAAACTCACATAAAAAGATACTAAAATTTAGGTGAAAATATCACTCATCAATAATGGGATACAACTTGTATCTATAATTATAGAAAGGATGTGGCCAATTCTATTGGAAATGGACTATGACGTCGTCTAGCTACAATCAAGAAAAAGACTAAAGCAATAGATTATATATATATATATATTTTTTTTTTTTTTTGATAATTAATAATCAATAATTAATAATCAATGACAACAAAAATTATTAGTATTCTTTTGACAACGGAATATCAATAAAAGTATTAATCTTACCAACGAAATAAAATTCGTTCGCTATTTATTAATAGATTACCATTTATAAAATTATTATATAAATTGTTAACGAAATTATTGACAATGAATTATCAATATAATTGAATTTTCATTGCTAAAAATTAATTAACCACTATTTTACCAATAAATTTCATTTTAATTGGTAAATCAATTCAACAATGAAATTAAGATTTTAATCAATGGAACCATTAGTAAAATACCTGTTTATTAGTGTAATATTTTCCTTTTTAAGAATACTTCTTTTCCTGTGTTACATGTTGTGCTACATGTTATTCATCCAATGTTGCACTATAAAAGATATTACGTCAAAATGACAAGAAATTTAAATTTTTAGAAAAGCAACTAGGACGGAGACAGGACGGTAACAAGAATTTATTAAAAAAAAATTATATATATATATATTAAAAAAAAAAAAAAGCTCACTTCCATAAATGTCCAAAGATTCCCAACCACAGGCATTACCATCAGAGATCCCAACCCTATTATCTGCTATGACACAAATATATTAATCCTAACTAGTAAAATTATTATCAACATTATATGTATATGATGTGGACTAATATTTTAAAACTAAATTATTAATAGTCCAATTTTGTGAATAAGTCTTTGCTCAAATACTCCATATATAAGAGTCGAGCTAATTTGGTCCAAGCCCGCCTTATAACTACCCATTTCTATGAAACTGAGGGCTCATGATTTGGATTGGAAGAAAGAAAAAATGATTTCTTTTTTTTTCAAAAGAAGAGTTGATATTTTCTTGAAAAAATGGAAAAGAGAAAACTTGTGTTTCTTTCGGGTTGTTAATTCATTTATTTATTGTGATTAGAGCATTGAAGGATCTAAATTTCTCTATGACATATTTTTGCAAATATACATGTAGTTCTAACTTATTGTAGTTCCCAAGGTGTACGTGGAGCTCAGAGTACTTATGGCTAAGACTTGCGTTTGTAATTTACACGGATGAAATATAATATTTTAATATATAATAAGTTGAGAAATATACATATAATGAATAATTATATTTGTATTGTATGATACGTAAACATTATGATGGCGAAGATAGTATTTATTATTATTTTTTCTTTGTATTGTCTTCAACGATATTTTTGTAAATTACACTTGTGTATTTATAATATAGGTCAATTTTCTCATCAAATGCATTAATTAATTAAATAAATAAGACAACTCTGTTTTATTTGGCTGCCTTTACTAAGACAACTTATACACCAACAATTCAGAATTCAAATTCTCTTACTCCACCGCTATTTCATCTCAAGTTAGTCTCTTATAAATCGGGTTTACATTGTTAACCCAATTTAACTAAGTATTTATGTTCATGTTTATATTTGGGACCCTGTGTTGCTCAGTACACTATTTGGAGAGCATATTTGTATTGACGAACTAAAATTACCAATTTCCTAATTTGTTGTTTTCGCAATTTAAGTACTTTTAGAAATTGACACCAATAAAACCCACAAAGTGAACAGCTGCCCCTGTTAAAGTTAAGTATTGTTAACAGGTTAAAATAACATAAGTAAGATTTATCATTCCAATAAATGTAAACAGCCCCTAAGAAATTACACCACAATATAAAGAAAAGTTCAACAATATTTGACCTTATAACAAAGAGTAACAAACAAAATCAATTCCCAATACTTTTGACGTTAATTCTTTCTTTTTTATTTTAAAGAGATCTTTAAATGTATTTATTGGAAAGATATTCAATCGACATCACTATAGAAGGGTTTAGGGTTCGGAACTTATGTAATATGATCATGAGTACGGAGGCCTCTCTCAAATCTTGAGTGAGTAGAGATGGTAGTCTAGGCTAATGTTATGATTTAATATTATAAATTTACAACTTTGCCATTAGGAAAAAGATCCACAATTATCAAGCAAATTTTTTTTTTGGCAAGTTCAAAAAAAAAACTCCAAAATTGAAATGGTTGTACTTCACTTGAATCTGAAACCATACATAAACATTTTTTTAACCAAATCATACTTTACAGTTAAATCAAGGACCAAATGTGGAATTTTACAATTGCATTATATATATATATATTGCAAGTTTGTAATTCTAATCTCATCAAAGATAGGGGTTTAAATGAGTTAGCTAAATCAATCGAAGAGTTTAAACTTGTTTGACATATTATAGAGTTTCAAAATATATATTCAAGCTTGTTTGATAAGCAATCAAACGCTTCGTTTAAGCTTGTTTGAAATATTATCGAGTTTCAAAATATATATTTGAGCTTGCTTGATAAGCAATCGATCCAAAGCTAGCGCTTTAAGCAATCGAGCCGAAGCTAACGCTTTTATCGAGCCAGTCACGAACCGAACTTGAGTAGCTTGGTAAATTTACACTTATTTTACATATTCTCATTAATCGGACTCGAGTCATACATTTAATTTTATGAGTACAAAAATTTATTAAAGCTTATTTGACATTTTAATTTTAATTTTATAGCATATAAAAATTTGTTCAAGCTCATTTAATATCTTTATCAAATCTAGCAATTTCGAGTAAGTATCAATTAATTTGATTTGATTTTCAAATCTAATCATAATGAACCAGGTTCTTGATTTTAACTAAATTAAAATAATGAACATAAATCTATTTAAGTGCAAAATTGTCAATAAGTTTGATTTGATTTTCAAATCTAATCATAATGAACCAGGGTACTTGATTTTGACTAAATTAAAATAATGAACTTAAATCTATTCAAGTTCATGTATTATTAATAATTCATTAAGAAACAGTCACTAAAATTATTTGTCAACCCATAACTATTACATTATACATTAATTGATGAATATGATTACATTATACATTAGTTTATGAATTTGATTACATTATACATTAATTGATGAATATGATTACATTATACATTAGTTTATGAATTTGATTTTAGTATGACAGTAATTACAAAAAAAAACTTTAATTATAGTAGTAATTAAAGTAGAAAACATAACTCTTCAGATCAGGTCTCCAATGGCTTTCCTCATGGCTGTAATCAGCAAAGGCGAAAGTATTGATGAATATGATTACATTATACATTAATTTATGAATTTGATTTTAGTATGACAGTAATTACAAAAAAACTTTAATTATAGTAGTAATTAAAGTAGAAAACATAACTCTTCAGATCAGGTCTCCAATGGCTTTCCTCATGGCTATAATCAGCAAAGGCGAAAGTGTAATTCAATTTCATCATTAGAGTTCCAAAAATTCAATTATAGAAAAATGCATATAAAATTGAAAAAAAAAAGTAAATAAAGAAAATACAGACTGAAAAAGGGTAAACAAATTAATCCTCTCAGACAAATGCCTCGATTTGTCATCAATATTTAAGTGAATGGATTTCGATCAGACTCGTCATCTTGAATTGATCATCACTGAGGAACAATTATATCAATATTCACGGTAATAATTTTTTTAAAAGGAAAATTAAGAAAATAATATTGAGCTAAAATCCTCTTCAGTTCAGGTCTCCATAAATCTTCCGCACGGAAATTTCTCAGAAGAACGAAAGTTTAATTTGAAATCATCATCAGAGGAAAATAAAATCAGAAAATCTTCAATTTTCCATAAATCCAATAAATAAATAAGAGAGAGATGAGGAAGGAGAAAACTTAGATCTCTTCAGCTCCATATGGATTCAGCACGAGAATTATTCTCAGGAGATAAAAGGTCGTTTTCTAAAACTCATCATCAGAGAAAATCAAATTACATTAACATAAATAATATCAAAAATTGAAGATGAAGAAATACCTGCTATTGAAGCGATGATTTTCGCAGCAACGATCTTGACATTATATAGAGTTGGATTTTGAAACCCTAGGAACCTTCGATTCTAATTGGGCCACATCATGAGTACTTGGGCCTAATTGGTGATTAATGGACTATTTAGTTTTTCCAACCTATTTGGGCTGGAGGATAATGAGTGGACAATATTGTTTTTCATCCTAAAAATATAGAATATGAGATTTTTTATTTTTTTTATTTATACAATATTGGTATTCCTTATTTATGGATTTTAAAAAAATAATTACGCTCTCAAATTTTTTATATCTCAATAAACATTAAACTTTACAAATTCAAAATTCAAAGCCCAAAATCATACATAGTTCAAAAGTTTATTATAATTATCCTAATCTAATTTAACTTACTCGGAAAATAATCTATTTATATTAACCTTTTTTCTCTTTTTTTTTTTTCATCAACTCTTAATCTATCAATTTTTCCTTTTTAAATATATGAGCCTCACATACACTAATATAATTAAAATATAGGATCACACACTCCACTAATATAATTACCCAAAATATGTGATCCACACACCTCACTAATACAACTATTCCGTACATATAAAATAATAAAACTTCTTAATTTACTCACAAAGGGAAAATGGATATATTAGTGTTGGACGGTGGGAGTAAATCCTAACTCTTAAAACTATAAGCTTTACATCATTATACCTAAATTGAATACAGTATAACTTAAATGCTTTGATACATAGGACTAATTTTTAAAAAAATCTGTATGTCAGTATGAACAAACATCTCTACCCAAAAATAAATTAGAATGTAGAAATTATAATCGAAATGTAATATTCTCTATTGAGTTAAATTTACGTCGCAGAAGCTGCAGAACACGTGAGTGTGAAAATGGAAATCCACCCACGTTCATAGTGGGGCCCACAGTAACCGATCCGTATAAATACGTCTCCGCTTCTCAAGTCTCAACGTTCCTCAACCGTTTAGCAGTCACAAGCACACACGAAAAAAATCGATACGAATCACAGCACACCTGCAACGCGTTCGATCCTTGTTCAAGCAGTGCAGCAATGAAGCGTAAGCTGAAAGCACAACCTACTGAAGAAGTCGATCAATCTTCAATCGAAGTGCAATCACTCTGCTTCCTTAGGAAGCAGCTCCGTTCGAGGTTCTCTCGCGGCCGCAGACTGAACATTTCTCCTGTCGTTAAACTTTCCGGCACCAATTCACGTTTAACAGCAGTCAGTGAAGTTTCATGTGACTCTAGCCTCTCGTCGGTAAACAATCAGAATCCGCCGGATCGGAGCGAGTTCCGTAGAGTTATTACTAAAACTTACTGCAGGAGGAATTCAAAAAATGTGAGCAGAAATCGTGATGAAGCGGTGGAGTTTTCTGATAATTCGTGCGTGGAATCATGCTCCGGAGTAAACAGAGGCTTGAGTTTTAAATCTCAGAACGTAGAGGAATTAGAAGTTGGAGGAGGAGATGTTATCAAACCTGAAGTTTCTAGCGCTTCGCGATTTTCATTTACCGCGAACGACGTGAGAGAGAAGGAAAATGAGGTATCCGTCGGAACTACTCAAAATGAGAACGTGTTCGAGGCTCCTAGAGATAATAGGATTTTCAGTGGAGAAATTACCAATTCCGGAGCTAAATTACATAATTCTGTCGAAAGTGGCGATGTACCACTTAGTTCTGTTGAGAGAACAGCCAAATCCATCGGAATTGAGCCTGCGTCTGAAGAGTTTCAGCTTCCAAAGCTCGTCGGATTCGACTTTGATTTAGCTTGCTCCGAGCAGTTCTCGAACGGCGGCGCTATTGATTGTGGTGAAGTAGAATATGAAGATGAGGAGTATAACTCTTCGTCGTCGGGAATTTTCCAAATAACTTCCGATTCAGAATTTGAAGGTTCAGACTATACGCCGTCTTTTTGGAGTTTTGCTTCTGGAAGTCAATTTTCGGAGAAATCGATCGGAGCCGAGAGTTCTTCGCCTACTTTTGAACTGTTCACGCAGTTTCAACAGCAATTCTGCAGATCGGTCACTGCCTTAAAAGACTATGGTGATCACAATTCTACTGACATAAATGTGAGTGCCGAATATGCTCTTCATATTCTAATTGATTATTTATCTAATTACATTGCGAATTTTGTAAATCTCTCGAGTGACTCCGTAAATTTTTATATGATATTATTCATCTATGCATATCACACACACACACATGCATCTCCATTCTTACGTTATGTGATTCCTGAATTGTTTTATAAGTGATTAAATTGACTGGAAATGCAAGACATCAACACTAATTAGAAATTACTAAAGGCATGCAATTTAATGATTAAAGATTTACATGAGCAAATTACAGTAACTGGAATCACTTGGATTTCCATTTATTTAATAATCTGAATTATTTGTGATAATTTTTTGTGAACTAGGAACTGGCACTAGAAGATGAAGATGCAGAGAGTTTAAGGAAGCTGAGAATAAGAGAGAGGAGGCAAGAGTATGTGTATGACTATGCAGAGGAATACTGTAATAATACTGCCTTTGGAGAACTTGTCATTCAACAACGCTTGTGCATGGTTCACTGGATAATAGAGGTCAGGGCAGAATTTCTGTCTTTTCTTTTGAAATCATTCTAGTTATCTTTTACCTTTAAATTAACAGAACTTAAAATATATATATTTCCTTGATGGAAAACGAAAATACTATAATGATCAGAATGCTTGTAAATTACAGTGAAGGACATAGAAGTATTGATTAAATTGCTATGTAAACTGGTTCTTCGTTGGTTTTTATCTTGTAAAACTTTTAACCATCATTGAACATTTAGCTTTTCACACCAGGGAAATGTGCATCCTTAATCTTGCAGCTATTACTGCACAAATGATGTTGTCATTGAGGATCCAAGTTTGTGTATGAGCTTTCTTCTAACAATAGCAGCGTGCGAGTTTTCTGCTTATGACAGGATATTGCGGCGTCTATGCAAGTACTAGCTGAAATTTAAACCACATAGTGTATTGTGTCCCGTAAAGATGCTTATAATTGGTTGAAGGAGACTTTGTGCTCATATTGATTGCTTGCAAACCATAAATTAGAAAATGTAAATTTTAAAATGAAAAATAAGGAAGAGTAAACAGTGAAATAAAGGTCATATAATTGATCCTACTTCCAACTCTACTATCTAAGATCTAAATTATAAATATGCAGCATGCCACCAACAAGGAGCTTCAAAGGGAAACCATTTTTTTAGGTGTTAATCTACTTGACAGATTTCTGAGCAAGGGATACTTCAAAACTGTGAAAAGTCTTCAGATTGCTGGCATTGCATGTCTCACTCTAGCCACCAGAATAGAAGAAAATCAACCAAACAACAGGTAAAATTTTAGTAACTTGTTTTCACTTAAAAGGGGATGAGCAAATGAGTTACTGTTTTTTCATGAGTGTTACCCTCAGTATAATCCTCTCTAATGTAGGCGTCCTTTAAGATGCTCTTGCAAATATTATATATATATATGATGATTTGTAAAGCAGCAATAAAGTTAATCTGAAGATTTTGTTGAGTGATGAAGCAATTATGGTACATGTAATTTCCACTGATTGAACACATTCATAAACTAGAAAAATATCTATCAATCCGACTAGTTTTCATGTTGCTTATAGTTTTTTTTCCTCACCTGATTTTAGAGTTGTCTTAATTTTTTTATCTTTGTAAGATAGAAATGTGCCAGTTTTTTCAAGCACTTAACTGAAACAATAAGACTTTTCTCAGACTTATGTATTTAGTTGATCTGGATTAACTAGGTGTTTATATTTAGTAGAAACTAACCACTCAAAACAAACCTTCAACTAGCTCAAAAAAGTATCTGGGAGATTCTGAAATATAAGTCCTGGATGATGTCTAATATAGATGAAATATAAATCAGACTTAAGATAAATTTAAATTGTATGATCAGATCAGAGTAACAAGAAAAGCAACAATTTCAGTGATGGCTCAGCTTCCATTTTGAAATTGTTAGGGATCTCCAACTAACTCAGTAGCTATATTAGTATAAAGATAATGGCATTTCATGTGGGAAGCACCATATATACCCGGAATGAAGTGGTGGCTATGGAGTGGCTGGTGCAGAAAGTCCTCAACTACCAATGTTTCCTTCCCACCTTGTATAACTTCCTGTGGTACGTAATTCAATTCACATATACTTCTTTAGTCTTATATGTTGAATGCCCCATTTTTTATTGTTCTCCCCACATCAAAGCGAAACTTCTGAATTTGGACAGGTTCTACCTGAAAGCTGAAAGAGCCAATGCGATTGTGGAGAAAACAGCGAAATACTTGGCAGTACTCACACTGATGGGCCATCAGCAGCTTTGCTTTTGGCCATCAACTGTTGCAGCTGGGCTTGTTATCCTTGCTTCAATTGCAACTGATCAAGATAGATCCTGCAACCTTGTTAAGGAGGTAGGCTTTATAGATGAGCATCTAAAATTTTAATATTGTGAATATTTTAGTGAACACCTATGATAAAGAGTCAGTCCATTGAATTTCTGTGGTTACAATGATTTGAGATGAGTTTTTATTGATGAACACAATTTGAACAATGCAGATCAACTCAAGACACAAGGATAAAGATTTACCTGAATGCATTAAGGTATTAACTTTAGGATCCATGTAGCAGAATGCTCGTATCGTTTTGCAGATATTCCTCTTGAACATTACATTTGTGCTTGGTTGGGGATAATGAGTGGGGGTAATGGGAAATGGAGAAATATTGATTCCATTGTTGATGCTTTGTTGGTGTAGTGAGAATAAAAATTTCTCAATCATTCTCATCGATTCAATAACTATCCTCCACCCTAATACTATTATCATTATGATTGTAGAATATAAACCAATCGCTCCTTTGAAAGAATTTTGACATTGTTTATTCGGTTCAACAGAGCATGGAATGGTTGGTGAAGTACCTTTGAGGTCTTTAGTACTCATGAAGAAAGTTTGAAGGCCAATCAGGTAGCACATAGCTTCATTCTTATGTAAATCAATTTGCCATAAACAATTTATACAAGACTCTATAAGCATATATGGTAGTACATCAGATTAGATTTAATTGTAAACCGCACTATGCATTCTTTAAGCAAATGTAAATCTTTCCTTCTCTCAACCAACCATCCATCCATAAGCTTGCCACATCTGAGTGCCCTCAGATGAGCAAATTTGAGTATTAATCAGAAGGAGCATTTACAAAGTCGGAAGCTACGGCTGCTCTTTCCTTCTCCAGAGTCTCCCTCTTTTCCTCCTCAGCCTTGTCGACTTTCTCCTTTGTCATCACACTTACATCCTCTGCTGCCTTTGATAACGCATTGAACGCATTTGAAACCCACGAGGCACCAGCTGATACATACTGAATGCTCATGACTTTCTGTTCAGCAGCTGCAAGAGCAGATTTCACCTCCAATACTTGCAACAGCTCATCCATTTCTTTCACCGTCTCATTCACCACAGCTGTCCCCATGCTTAGCTTCTCGCTCAACCCCATCTTCCGATCAATGGAAGCAACTGTAGCTGAGGCAGTCACCATCCATTGGTGCTTCTTGTCTAACGACTTAGCCCTCTTCAGAACATCCTTTCCTAAGACAAAGCCCTTAGCTAAGGTGGTGCTCACCACATCCTCCGTCATCTTCACTACTGACCCCGGTGCACTTGCCTTAGGCTCCTTACAAGGAAAGGAAATATACACTCAGTTTCCACTGGATGCATATTCACTACTTGTTTTGCACACGTCCATAATGGCGTGCGCACAACTAGTGGAAAAGGATACTCCATTGTGAAAGTAATACAGCAAGAGGAACTTACTGTGATCAAAGTAGCATGGGGAGGTAGTTGATAGTCCTCAATTAGAGTAATGGAGAAAGGAAGACCAGCCAAGGTGGATCCCTGGAATTTAAATTTCTTAGTTAATAATTAGAAAGTAATATTGCATACATAAAGAGATGATAATAATAATAGTAATGATACATACTGTCAAAACTGCAGCTGAATCTGCACCCTGAGAATTGCTGAAGGTGATATAAGCAGCCTGAGTTGTTTCTGTTTCTCTGAATTCACGAGCAAAATAAGATACAACACTAGAGTCGAATTCCTCGACTTCCAACAATCCCCCACATTACCACATTTTAAGCACTCGTGTGGTAATACTGGAATAGGAGATAAAACCTTATTTGATAAATAAATAAAAAATGACGTGTGAAAACACTACCTCATCATCTCAATATATTGAATTTTTCCAGAATAAGTGAACAACTCCAATATATCGGTTCCGGAAACCGAGAGTGAAAGATTGCTCACTCTAACTGTCCTAAACTGTCAATGAGAGAATGCATGCATACAGTGTTTAGTTATGATCAATTAGTTAAATGAATAATATTACTCCTATAACTTTAAATAAAAAGCATAACCAGATATATATAACTAAAATGAAATTTGAACCTCACATCTGACACATGGACTCTCAATTTAGGAGAAAATGTTTCTTGCAACACTTCTCCTTCTAATGTCTGTGCAGTATCCATTAATACTGCAAATCAATACACCAGGAAATGGATTTAGAATTTTGCTTTAACAAGCATTTATATTTTTACACCTCTGGAAAAACCATTAATTGTGTATGATAATCGTATTTTTGCAAACTATGCATGTATAATTAAGAATTTGGACTTACTGGTGTAAGAAGATGATGGCAAACTGCGACAATCCAAGTAGAGGTTTTTCTCTTCTTAATTCAAAAGAATTAAAAAAAAGAAAAGGAAAAGGGGATGATCTGTTTATTGATTGACATACCATAAAGGAGAATTCATCCCAGCAGTTAAAGCTTAAGCGCCAAGTCCTCACCACCCCACGATCCTTTGCCTTTCCCCACCATAAATAGTCTATGCAATTAGGAGTATTTGATTTATGTGCCAACTTTTTGCTGCACAATCTCAATACAATAAAATTAACAAATGTTTTGAGTCACAATGTGTCACATGGGCGGATTTAGTTGCCCACGAGTCCATTATATGTTATGTAAATTATTTGTATTTTTAAATTTAGTTCAGTCCAAAAATATTTTAAGTTTATCCAAAAGAAATCCAAAATTAAATATACCTTATCAAATTATGCATTCTCTATTATTATGCTATATTTATATATATATATATATATTTTTATAATAAGCTTAGGCCCTACGGTGCATTTCTAGATTCGTCCCTGCTCACATAGACTCATTTTGTGAGATAGGTAACACCTGCAAAAATTAGTGAGAATTTTAGTATTTGTGCATTTTATTTAAAATAAGTATAAATATTGCTATTCATAATTTCAAAACATTAAACAAATACTATAATTTAAGGATAATACTTGTTCTCTTGTGCAAAGGGTATACACCATAATTATAGTATTATTTTTTTTTAATGAAAAAGTCTTGAAATATGAAAAGTATTAAAATTTTGATTTAACTTTTTGCGGTTTGGGTGCCCACTAGATTTCGCCTAAAAACAAATATTAAACATAGGGTAAAACAATTCTTGAACCCCAAGGTTCCATAGATAGAGAGATAAAATTGAATATGAACAACTAAGTTAAAATATTGTACTAACCACAATTACTATTAAAAATTAAAAAATTACATTAATCCTTAAAAATAAAGATTAAACTTTAAAGCATGTTTGATTCCTTTGAGTTAATATTAATCAATGTACCTTACAAAATTTATAAAAATAAGAGAATTTGCATATTAATTGTATTTATACAAACTAAATACGACAAAGTCTCTTGTGAGACGCTACCTTCATGAGACGGTTTGTGAGACGTGTTAAAGTATGTCGATTATTTAAATAAAGTATGTTAAATAGTTGTTAATGTATGTTTTTTAAAGTATATTGGATTATGTATTAAAGTATGATGTTAGTGTGTTATAATTTGATTTATTATCGACATACTTTAACCACAAATAAGCACACTTTAACCACAAATAAGCATATTTTAGTGACGGGTTGACCCGTCTCACATCCGTCTCACCAATAACCCGTCTCACAAGAGACTAACTCACTAAATACTCCTTACAACTTTTTAACGAAAGGCTTTTGGGTCTGGTCATGGCCCATTGCAAGTAAACCAGAACACTGCACTCTATTTTGTTACTGGGCTTTATAATTAGAATATGCCCTCTTCAAATATAACGATGATAATAATATTTATAATCTTATATCGAATTTGTTCTTCACGAATTACTCACAAAAAAATTCTTAACTTTTAGTTGTCAATGTGAAGGCACTGAGAGATTAAAGGAATAGGACAAAGACTTTTTGAAGCGTTTATTGTAAGATGAATAAGAATTGATAATAATATTTGTAAACTATTTCATAAATAATTAATTTTATAATATAAATAAAAAGTTATAATATTTTTATTAAAAAAGTTAATAACATTTTTAATTAATTACGAAAACGATTTCATACAAATTCAAGAGAAATAATGCAATGAGACTTGAGAGCAGTGATTTTCAAAATCGGTTGGACCGGCCGGTTGAACCGGGAACCGGCCTCCAAATTCCAAACCGGTCCAAAACACCTCTAAAACCTTTGAGTTGAATCGGATTGAATCGGTCAAAACCGGAAAAAATGGTAAAACCGATTGAACCGGTCCAACCGGTTTTTGAATTTTTTTTATTTTTTCTTTTTTTATTTTATATTTTTATATAATTTTGCTTTTATTTTTATTTATTTTAAAATATAATATTTAAATTTTGTATTAAAATATGTGATTTTCATGGAGTGGTGCACCAAATGTATAGCAGTTTGAGTATAAATTATGTAATATTGTATTGATAGAATATATAAAAATATGTATAAAGTATGAATTATAAACTATAAATATTTTATCTAATTATATTTCTATATAAATTGAATTTTTTCTTTATAAAATAATTTTGGTTATTATAAATTTTTTAATGAATTATAATATTATAAAATATAATTGAAAATATGTAAAATTTAATTTTCTGATTGAACCTCGAACCGTTGCATCCACCAGTTAAGTCTTCGGTTCGATTATGAAAACACTGCTTGAGAGTATCCATTAATTCAATCCTTACCACTAATATTATTTTTGCATTAAAAAAATGAAAATATATTTATATAGCCGGAAAAGGCTAAGAGCCAACATTGAGTACACAATAGTACTTGGTTACAATTTTAGTTGACTTATTTCTCAAAGATTGCCGTTTATTATTATTATTAATTTAAATCAATTTATTGAGTTTACTAACTATGCAATGCAATCTTCAGCACCTCATCATTATAGGTAGACATAAGAAATAAATAAATAAATAAAGTATATTATTACTGTTTCATAATATTATTATCTAACATGACTTTTGAGGTGTGGAATCGGCAAGTCAGACAAAAATAAGTTGCGTTTGGAAATTATTTTAAATGCACATTAAAATTCAGTTACTTTTTTAACAGTCAGCTATATATAAGTGCAAGTAAATGACTTTGAATTTTTGAAAAAATATTATTCGCAATTCTAAAGTTTCTACTGTTTGGAATTAAAGCCATTTTCTGAAATTATTTGACATATAAAATTACTGGCCGTGCGATAGACATGCCTCAAAACTAAAAGGTACACTTTTTAGGAAATAAATTCATAATTCTTAAGACCTTAAACCCTATTTCAATAAATTAGATTTAAATTTAACACGGAAGTGTATCTTGATCCATTAAATCCTTTAGGCAGAACACGAACTTGGAGATCAACAGGTATTTGGCCTTCCTCAACTAAGTCTCTTTATTTTTTATGGTACCATCTTAATCTCTTCCAATGGGGAGATGTGAAAATTATGTACGGCTTAGACCATAACCAAGGAAGCCTTTATATACTACCTAACTAGGTCACTCACAATCACCTTAATCATGTAGTATTGAGTATCAACTCAATAAGTCCATATCAATTATTATTATAGCCTTCTATCTTAATTAAATCACTTAATTAAATCCATAAAATTATTAAATACTAACTAGTATAACTGCACAATACAGTAATATATTGCTCACAATTAAATTAAAATTTCCTTACACACTTATCGATCTATCTGATTGTTGTGATACTTCCTAGTAGTCTTGATGTTCAACAAGACACTTGATCACACACACACTTGGTGTTCAATCTATTGAGAATTAGATCAACACACACACTGAAAATAATAGCTATAAACTCAAAGATCAAAAAATGGAAGAAAGAATGCACAAGGAATTATAGTGGTTCGATCTTCATGATCTACGTCCACTTTGAGGGAAGATAACTTGCTTTATTGATTGATGAATACACAAAGGATTACTGATTCTACTACTACAGAATCAGTGATATGAATCTGCAAAAAACAACTGCTAAGCTAGGTGAAGAAGGAGAAGAAGAATAGGGTGATGATGATTCTGCATGTGTAGTGTGTGAGCCTTTTATATTGATTCCTTCTCCATAACTGACTGCCATGTGCACCAATGGATGATCACAACTCACGTGCTTCTTGGCTATCTAACTGAAGGCATCACATGCTCACAACTAACTAAGAAACAGCAGCAACAACCTAACAAACTGATGCACTCTCCACATGTGATAATAAACTGACCCTTTGTGTTGTAGCTGATCTAACCGACTGATTATCAAGTGTATAACTCATGCAACACGTTCATCAAGTATCTTAGTCACTTAGTTTCACAACAACACTCCAAGCATGCATGATGGATCATGATTTACACACCATTTCTTCAACATACTCCACCTTAAATCAAGTATCCATCTTCAAATAAGACTGCTACCTTCCCTCATTTTGCTACTCATATCGAGCAGCACTTCAGTTATCATTACACATCCCAACTAAGCCTAAGCTTAGTTCAAACTTTGAACTAGGCAAGGCCTTAGTTAGACAATCAGCAGGGTTGACAGATGTGTCAATCTTACACACTTTTACAGCACCACTTTCAACAAGATCTCTCACAAAATACATCTTAACATCAATGTGCTTTGTTCTCTCATGATAACCCTGATGTTTTGCCAAATGAATAGCACTCTGATTATCACAGAACACCTTCACTGTTTCTTGCTTCACTCCAAGCTCTTCAAGCATACCACTGATCCAAATTCCTTCCTTAATGGCTTCAGTTAATGCCACAAACTCAGCTTCAGTTGTGGACAAAGCTACTATGGACTGATGACTGGCCTTCCAACTTATAGCAGTTCCATAAAGAGTGAAGATATAACCTGTTAGAGACTTCCTAGTATCCATATTTGCAGCAAAATCTGCATCAACATATCCACACAACACCTCACTGTCTTGACTTAACTTCTGAAACTTCAAACCTTTATTGACAGTGCCTTTTATATATTTCATAGCCCATTTTGCTGCTTCCCAATGTAGTTTGCCAGGAGATCCCATGAACCTGCTCAAAACACTAAGTGTAAAAGCCATGTCTGGCCTACAGCAGACCATACAATACATTAGACTTCCTACTGCACTAGCATAAGGAGTCTTGTCCATATTCATAACTTCTATTTCAGTCTTTGGTCTTTGCTGTAGAGTCAACTTTACACCTTGTTTGAATGGAGTGGAGACTGTCTTACACTAATCCATATTATACCTTTTAATGACCTTTAATATATAAGCCTCATGATTCAGCACTAAAGATCCATTTAATCTGTTTCTGTCAATTTGCATTCCTAGGATCATCTTGGCCTCTCCAAGATCCTTCATGTCAAATTCAGCTTCCAACATTCTCTTTACTTTCAAAATTCCAACCATTGTATGACTAGCCAACAGCATATCATCAACATACAATAAAAGGTATGTAAACAGACCACCTTCCTCTATGAAGTATACACAGCTGTCATGTAAACTTCTCTGGAATCCACACTTAACTATGTATTCATCAAACCTCAAGTACCATTGTCTTGGACTTTGCTTAAGGCCATAGAGTGATTTTTTAAGCAAACAGGCTTTTGAACTTGAGTTTTGAAGTTCAACACCTTCTGGTATAGTCATGTATATCTGTTCCTCTAATTCTCCATGTAGAAAGGCTGTAGTAACATCCATTTGATGAAGCTCAAGATTCCATTGAGTAACTAATGAGAGAATGATCCTTATAGAACAATGTTTAACCACAGGTGAGAATATCTCATTGTAGTCAATGCCTTCTTTCTGTGAAAAACCCCTTGCAACTAATCTTGCCTTGAATCTAGGCTTTCCAGCTTCAACTGTAGATGGTTTCTTTCTGAAAATCCATTTGCAACTCACCAGCTTCTGATGCTTAGGTTTCTCTACTATTTCCCAAGTGTGATTCTTATCCAAAGATAAGAGCTCTTCTTGTATAGCCATTAACCACTGATCACTGTCAACACTACTTATAGCCTCCTTGTAATTCCCAGGTTCTAGTGATTCAACTTCAGAAGCAGTATATAAAGCATAAGAAACAAGATCAGCTTAGATATATCTTGCAGGTGGTATAATTTCTCTTCTTTTCCTATCTCTTGCAAGATGATAAGTATTCTGACCTTCTAAAATGCTGTCATTACCACTGCTAGACTTGTCAGGCTCCACCTAAGACTCAACATCATGATCAGAGCTAGCTATAGTTTTCACTTTTTCAGCAAGTGGCATTTTCCCTTCATCAAAAGAAACATCTCTGCTGATCAAAATCTTTTGTTGGTCTGGACACCACAATTTATAGCCCTTTACTCCAGATGGATAACCAACTAATACACACTTCAAGGCTCTTGGTTCCAGTTTTCCTTGCTTTATATGAGCATAAGCAAGACACCCTATTACTTTCAAACTACTGTAATCTGCAGGTTTATCACTCCATATTTCCTCAGGAGTTTTAAAGTTTAGTGGTGATGATGGACATCTGTTTATAAGGAATGCTGCAGTAGTAGCTAATTCTCCCCAGAAGCTTTTAGGAAAACCTCCACTACTTATCATACATCTGACCCTTTCAAGAATGGTCTGATTCATCCTTTCTGCTGTTCCATTTTGTTGTGGAGTTAATGGAACAGTTTTATGCCTTTTAACTCCTCTATCCTTACAAAATTGATTGAATTCATCTGACAGATACTCCAAACCATTGTCAGTCCTTAAACACTTCAACTTCTTATCAGTTTGATTTTCAACCTCAACCAACCACTCTTTGAACTTGGTGAAGGCTTCATCCTTGGATTTCAATATATAAATCCATACCTTCCTTGAATAGTCATCTATAAAGGAGATGAAGTATTTTCCACCCCCCCTTGTGATATTTTTGGCAGGTCCCCACAAATCAGAATGAACATACTCCAATTCAGATGAAGAATTATGTTTACCTACTCCAAATTTCAACCTCTTTGCCTTACCCATCACACAATGTTCACATTGACTCAAAGTAATTGAAGTGTGTCCACATAACAGCTCCTGTTTAGCTAATTCTTGCAGACCTCTCTCACTTATATGACCTAATCTTCCATGCCATAGTAAGGAATTATCTATTTTACTAGTGTTACAAGCTTGAGCAGTGACAGTATTTCCACACAAGAAATATAGATCATGTTTCCTAATACCTTTCAAGAATACATCATTTCCCTTTGTGACAGTCAAACAACCATCAGTTGACTGAAAACTATATCCCATGGAATCAAGATTTCCAAGTGAAATTAGATTTCTTCTTAGATCAGGAACATACCTTACATCATGAAGCATTCTTACTGTTCCATCAGATAGTTCAAGCTTGACAGATCCTCTTCCCATGATCTTACATGTCTGATTGTTTCCAAGAAGTACAGAACCCTCAGTCTGATGTTTAAAACCTATCAACCAATGCTTGACTGGAGTCATATGGAATGTACAACCAGAATCAATCACCCATTCTGAGGAGACTTCAGATGTAGTGACTGTCAAGACTTCAACAAAATTTGTAGTATCTTCTTGTGCAGGGGCAGTTTGATTTACCTGGTTTTGTTGACCAATTTCTTTCCCCTTTTCAATACCTTTTCCTTTGCTAGCTTTCCATTTGTAGCAATTCCTTCTCATATGGCCAGGTTGATTACAATGATAGCACTTCCTTACTTCTCCTTCCTTTCTGTTTTGCTTATTTCCATCATAGCCCCTCTTCTTCTTGTTATTTCTTTTAGCTTGATAGTTCTTCTTGACAATCAAACCTTCTCCTCCAGAAAACTGAGTGCTATCAGTTACCAACTGTAATTCTCTGGACTTGAGTGCTAACAACACATTATCAAACTTGATGGAACTCTGATTTCCATACAACAATGTATCTTTGAAACTCTGAAAAGATCTTGGAAGAGCTGTCATCAACATGAGAACTTTCTCTTCTTCTGATATCTTTTTATCAACAGTTTCAAAATCATCCATAATTTTGACAAACTCATCAACTTGATCCAATATAGGCTTTTCATCAGTTATTTTGTAAGCATTAAGTTTCTGCCTAATGTGAAGTCGATTTGCTAAAGTCTTGATCATAAACATGGATTCTAACCTTTCCCAAATTCCAATTGCAGTAGTTTCCCTAGCAACTTCCCTTAGTGCCTTATCCCCCAGACATAGAATAATAGTAGAATGAGCCTTTTTGAGTACCTCATCATCTACTTGTGCTCTTGGAGGTCCAGCTGCTGATGGATCTTTAATGATCTCTGTCTTGACAGGTGGAGGTGGCTTCAATGCATCAATGAGCCCTTGTTGTGTCAAGATCGCCTTCATCTTGAGTTTCCAGAGACTGAAATCCGTTTTCTCAGTGAGCTTCTCAATGTCAAACCTTGTGGTGTTCATCTTCTCAGAATTCAGCAGCTGTGTTTGATGGTTTGTTTCCCACAGACGGCGCCACTTGTTGTGATACTTCCTAGTAGTCTTGATGTTCAACAAGACACTTGATCACACACACACACTTGGTGTTCAATCTATTGAGAATTAGATCAACACACACACTGAAAATAATAGCTATAAACTCAAAGATCAAAAAATGGAAGAAAGAATGCACAAGGAATTATAGTGGTTCGATCTTCATGATCTACGTCCACTTTGAGGGAAGATAACTTGCTTTATTGATTGATGAATACACGAAGGATTACTGATTCTACTACTACAGAATCAGTGATATGAATCTGCAAAAAACAACTGCTAAGCTAGGTGAAGAAGGAGAAGAAGAATAGGGTGATGATGATTCTGCATGTGTAGTGTGTGAGCCTTTTATATTGATTTCTTCTCCATAACTGACTGCCATGTGCACCAATGGATGATCACAACTCACGTGCTTCTTGGCTATCTAACTGAAGGCATCACATGCTCACAACTAACTAAGAAACAGCAGCAACAACCTAACAAACTGATGCACTCTCCACATGTGATAATAAACTGACCCTTTGTGTTGTAGCTGATCTAACCGACTGATTATCAAGTGTATAACTCATGCAACACGTTCATCAAGTATCTTAGTCACTTAGCTTCACAACAACACTCCAAGCATGCATGATGGATCATGATTTACACACCATTTCTTCAACACTGATGAATGTAATCAAACTAAATTATTCGTTCAGCTGATTTTCGCTTTCATAAATATTCATCCAAATTTAGTATTAGCGTGAAAGCTCGCTCTCAAAATTTGTTCGTTACCGACGCTGCAAGCTGTTAGTGAAAATGTTCTAACGCAAATTTTACAAAATAAAAATAAAAACCATGCATATTCTAGTTGACTTATAATAATCTAAAAATTTCAAGGTGGAAATAATCGAATAAAAAAGTCAAACCCTTCTATAAATCGTCCAATATAATAATATATACTTAGAATTAGTCATGTCAATTCAAGGAACGAATTTCATTTCCTCTTATTATTATTATTATTACTTATTATGTTAATAAAAGAACATATAAATATATTCTGAATTGGGAAAAAAGTAGATTATGCGAAGAAGATAATTGGAGCATTATTGAGTGCAATGCCATATTTTCAAGAGCATCTTTTACAACTTGAGGTTCACCCTTTTGTCCGATTCACATCTAACGGTGTAATTTTTTTTTTTTAAATCATATAAAGAATACAATATTCAACGTATCAATGTATAATTTTGGGAAGGAGAGAGATTTGCGCACTCAAATTTCACATTACATTACATAAATAAAAATAGGAAATAAAACATGTGAATGTGAATGCAGTAGGTGATGAGTTAGACCTATATTGTGGCATATTGGTTTGGGCATATAGAGTATGAAGTGCACAACAAGGAGCACATCTTGCCACGTGGAGATTAGGCAGGAGCACCATAAAAGCGGGTCCACCACCACACCTATTTGGCGATGATTACGAGACCCACTGGATTTATTCCCGCCTTCCTATCTTTATCCATTCCGTTGACTCATTCCCCCGCACCTCCCACTCTCCTACCCCCCACCCCCAAGAATCATAAATATCTTGAGCTCGATTTTTATTATCACATATTCCCTTTTTTAATAAGCATAACTGAACTAATGACTTTAATTACCCTCCCCGCCCGCTCGGGGAGATTTTTTTTTTTTTTCATTTTGATCGTCTGCTTTAAAAAGAATTATTTTTTTTTTTACATATACGAGACCCACATACACCCACTAATACAATTAAAATATGAGACACACACTCCAATTAATACAACTACTCACTACACATTAAATAATAATATTCTTTAATCAATGTACACAAAAGCAAAATGTCCTCCTTCAAGCGGACGGAGGGAGTATTAAACTCACTCACTATTGATTTTTCTACTTGAAGTAACTATTTTAAATTATTTATTTTAAAGTACAACCATAAAAAATAAATAAAAATTTTAAAGGAATTTTATTAATCCAAAATTTAAAAAATAGTAAACTATCAATTCGGGACTTGAATTATTTTTTTTATCGATTAGGAGTTTGAAATATGTAAAACTATCAATTGAGGTTTGAATTTATGTCTTAAATAGATTAAATATGAAATAATATTTGACAAATTTACGTTCTAGATTGATAATTTTAAATATTTCAAGGCCATATTAATAGTTTATTAATTTTTGGATAAATCTCATATTTTGAAACTTATCTACATACATTAAAATTTCTATAAATTAATATTGTTCACACAAATAAATTTTATTAATTCAAAAAGAATTTATCTATAAATTAATATCATTAAGACTGAAGAATTTTATTAATTTAAAAAGAATTTATATATTCAATAATTTAATAATTTATTAATTCAGAGATGTTATATATAAGAAATGTTACATAAACTTATGTATTTAAGAAATAAGATTACATAATTTTAGAAATTCACAATTTACACATTAATTTTAAATAGTTAATCATATAAAATTTGAATTTATTAAAATAACAATATGCTTAGTAAAAGATTAACTTTTTTTTAAATAATATGGAACAATAAAATGAACTATTCTCCAATTAATGCTTAGTATTTTTTAGTATTTTATAAGAATTAACATATAAATGTAGAGAATGTATTATATAGTATATTTGAAACATAAAATAATAATAAGAATAATAATAATAATAATAATAATTACAATAATAATTTAAAAAAATGGAAAGGAAAGTATTAGTTGCATGATGATATTGCATGAAAAACAATAATTAATGAAACAAAGAGATATAATATCAAGTGCTGAAAATTAGAATTAAATGGATGTGAATAGTTTAATTATTGTTGGTTACACATTTACAAACACATTGATACAACATTAATTAAGCAGTAGGTTTTGTTGTATGTGTCATAAATATGTCTAAATTGAAGCTGTGGATGTGCTAATTACACTCGGACAGATTTTCATCCACTACACATGCATTGTTTCTTACAAATTAATTTAATTTAATTATGTTTATGGACCACTATCCACACTCCATCTAACCCATATTTTATTCACGTTTAAAGTTGAAAACATAATAATAAATAAAAGAGATACCCTCCCATGAGACATGTTGATTTATTATTAAAATATTGATAAAGTATATTTAGGATTGTAACAACAAATTTTGTATTTATAATAAAATAAATACAATATTGAGTACAAAGATAATTTCTTGATGGATTTAATTTGAAGAAGATGTAAGCGGGTTACAATCTCAATCAATCCTCTGATTCTTCTCTCGAACCGATTTGGCTTTGACTTGACTTTGACTTGACTTGTGATTCTTGACTTTGACTTCTTTGACGAAGTGTATGCTGACTGTGTTAACAGCTTGTGTTGACTTGACTTGTGTGTTGAGTCGGATCTTCAAACGAAGCTTGTCCGAGCTCTGACTGTATAGTCTTGAACGTTGACCCGGAGGCGTTGAACCTTTGTTCGGATTAAACGTTGACTGAGAGCTTTCCACGAAGAACACTTGATCTGGGGGACTTGGAGCCTTGATCCCGGATTAGTAGTTGTTCTTGATTTGAAGCTTGAATATGCTTTGAGACTTGAAGCTTTAGAGGCTTGAAGGCTTGAAGCTTTGTTGAAGATCTTGAACTTGAAGCTTTAGAGGCTTGAAGACTTGAAGATCTTGAGCTTGAAGACTTGGAGGCTTGAAGACTTGAAGATTTAAAGATTTGAAGACGCTTTGAAGATCACTTGAAGGCTTGAAGATCCTCGAACGTTCTTCGCTTGAAGCTTTGAAGGTTGGAAGACGCTTTGAAGATCGCTTGAAGGCTTGAAGATCCTCGAACGTTCTTCGCTTGAAGCTTTGAAGGTTTGAAGACGCTTTGAAGATCGCTTGAAGGCTTGAAGATCCTCGAACGTTCTTCGCTTGAAGCTTTGAAGATTTGAAGATCGTTCTTCGCTTGTTCTTCGCTTGAAGATCTGGAGAGAGCTTTACTCGTGTTCTCGATCTCTTCAAGTGCGTCGTCTTCGAGTGCTTGAATGTCTGTCTGTCTCTGTGTCTTTTCAAATGAATGGTGGAGACCCCTTTTTATAGGTGAAAAAGGAGGTCCAGGCCACCTTTGGGCCTCACTTAGCGGGCTTGGGCTTCAGCCTGACTGAACCATAATTGGGCCTATCTGATTTGGGCCTGATTTAATTTGTCTGGGCTTGTTTGACTTGGGTCAAACTTTATTTGACTTGGGCTTGATTGACTTGGGTCAGGCCTCATTTGACTTGGGCTTGATTGACTTGGGTCAGACTTTATTTGACTTGGGCTTGATTGACTTGGGTCAGGCCTCATTTGACTTGGGCTTGATTGACTTGGGTCAGGCCTCATTTAATTTAAGCTCATTTAATTTATTGGGCTCAAATTATTGATTAATTTACTTTAAGAATTAATTTATTTAAATTCCAAAATAAATTAATATGTAATCAGAAAAATCCACGTGTCGCCATTTAATTGGACCGTAAATTTTAATTGCTTACAAATGCCCCCTTTTGCGATTTGTTTACGGATAACATGTCTTGATGTGAACGAATCGCAAAAATATTTTATAATATTTGTAATGTCGGGCTCGAGAAGTTACTTTATCCAACAAAGTTATAAGGTCTTGACCCAACTTTTTTTTTTTTTATCATCATTGGCCCAATTTTTTTTCTCAAGTGGCCCAATTTGTTTTCTTAGGCCCAACTTTTTTTTTTCTCAAGCCCACATCACTTTCTTCCCTGCTCAATTTCAGGACTTTAGAGCCAAGGAAATATGGAATGGATTTATTTCCTGTTTACTAGGATGATTTTGCAAATCCTTTTCAAATCAATCTACCTTCTCAGATAATCTTCGTAGATTGAATTCAAATCAATCAATTTTATTTGTAGTAAATAATCTCCTAAATTTTGAGAGATTTTAATCCTACAAATAATTGCCATAATTTGCTGCAGCCTCCCACTATATATATATAAGAGACGTAGTGCTTTTGATTTCTTCACCCACAGGCTGTAAGATTTCAATTCTTTTTTTTTTTTTTTTTTCAGTGTAAATTTCATCAGCTATGCAGATGATGCATTCTCCTCTTTCCCTTGCAGATTTCTTCTGGAGATTACCAGGCCAGAGCACACCACACAGAGGGAAATCCGTATCATCATGTAAGTCCTCCATTTTTTTCTTAATCTGTTTATATCATAATAGAGTATGCTGTCTATTATTTCCAATAGCATTTTTTTAATGGCTTCTACAACACACCTCGAAGCGTATCTGATTATTCATAATCAGATATACCACACAAACTCATAGTTACTCATATTCTGTAATATTACACCAACTCTATACTGTCCCTGTACAAGAATAGCATGGCACTCTCCCCTGTGTAGTTCCAACGTTTCGGGCTAAATGGAGAAAAGCAACAGCCGTTTGAGGAGCATCAACACTTGGCAACTTGGCAACGACTGAATAAGGAAACAACAAACCTGTACGAAGCGGTGATGGATGGAAGATGGCGAAAAGCAACCAGCAGCAAGACTGATCTGGCTGACGATGGTGCCTCTTCGGCGAGAGTGCCCAATCCAACGTCGCGGAGGGGGAGCTTGGTGGACGGCTGATGAGGGCTTCTCCGGCTGGCGGCTGATGCGGGCAGTTGGCAGCGGCAGGCAGCAACGATGTGGGTGGCGGCGTCTGCTCCCGATGGCTGTGGGATGAGAGATCCGGCGACGGGATGCGACGGTGTTGTGTTTCCGATACGTGGTGGTTGGCAGCAGCGCGACGATTGGGAACCAGAGGCGACTTTGCGATCCTGGTGGCAGTGAGGATCTCCGGCTGTTGACGGGCATCGCGGCGGCTGTTGGCGAGACAACCGACGATGGCAGCTGGTGGTGAAGATTGCTGGTGAACCATGGTAGCAGCTCGATCGACCGCTTTTCCGGCAGTGGAGGTGGATGGCATCAGTCCCGGTCCGATCTGGTAGGAGATCCGGCGGAGGAGCAGAACTGGCAGCGTGGTCGCGATTCGCCGGAGGCAGCAGCGCGTCGGTCGCGTCGGTTGCGCTGAGTCATTGCGGCAGCCCTCGAGGTGATCCAGCGGCGGCAGGCGGGCTTCGGTCGACACGGCCCGGTCTTGCAGGGCGGCGACTTCTGGCTGAGGTCGCGTTTCTGGTTGGGCGAGCGGAGGAGCAGCAGCGGCGGACTCCAGCGGATGACGGCGGCGGCGATTGAGCTGGCCACGATCGGCGGTCGATGGAAAAGCAGCAGCGGCAGACTCCAGCGGTGCGCAGCGGACGACGGATGGTGGACAGCTCCAGGCGACAAGCAGCTGCTCCTTTCTGGCGGCGTCGGCGGCTGACCTCGGCGGAAAGAAGAGGCGGAGGCGCGTCGGTGGCCTTGCGTGGCGGAAAGAAGAGGCAGCGGCGGGGAGAAGAGCATGACAGCATCCTGGATCTCCCACCGGCGGCGAGGCATGGTGATCGAGAAGAGAGAAGGCGAGGATTTGTGGAGGAGATGACTTCCGTCGAAGAGAGTTTTATGCTTGGAAGAAAGAAGTCCCAATTTTGACTTGTCTTTTTCAATTTTGACCCTTCAAAATGGGCTCAATTTTGAATCCCCTCAACTCAATAGGCTTAATTCAATTTGGGCCCATTGTTTCCAAATTTTAAACCATAAATTTGGGTTCATATTTTAAATGTTGGGCATGAATATACTTTGTGTTTAAACCAACTTAAGTTTTGGACCACTACTATCAATTTCTAGAGCCCAAATTAAATTTAATTCATGTTGCATGTTGAGTTTAAATTAATTAAACTTACACATGAATCAATTTAATCACCCCTTATTGTCATCATCTTAACTCCCTTTGTCATGTGTGTTTAATTATAATCTTGAATTAATTAATTGATCCCATGAATTTATTCGGGGTCCTTTAATTAATTCAATTTTAAATTAACTCTCACCCTTCTCATTTTCTTTATTGCAGTAGACTCCACTTCAAGATGGTCCAATTTGCAAGTGAGAAGACGTCCTCCACAACACGTGAATTGGTGATTTTTAACACCGGGCGCCAGCAAGACAAGACTCGTATCATGATTGAAAGACCTCTCTTGGGGAAGCCTATAGAGAAACCCTCTCGTGAAAGTGAATTTGCTATGACGGGATGGACTAGAGATATGTACGTGGACAAAATCAAGGTTTCAATCTTGAGAGGAGCTCATCATATCAAAGAGAATCCAAGCGCCACTCATCTGCACACACTTGGGGACAGTCAGTCGAGTTCCTTGGTGATTTTCACTACATTAAAGGGTACTGGGATTGGACTGAAGATATCCTAAGTCGTTGCTACTCTGCTCTTTGGGACATAAAGCTCTACCATGCAGTCTTTGCATCTTTGTTCACTTACGATTGCAACTGCGAGATAATTAAATCCTTCTGTGAGGCGTGGTGCCCTGCTACCAATACTTTGCTGACGTCCTTCGGGGAAATATCAATCTCCTTATGGGATTTGCATAGCGGGGCTGGACTACCATTGGCTGGTCACTTATACGAAGAGGTAGTGCCTGACAAGCCTGAACTCTTCAATGAGTTGGACGCCAATCGTGTACGCATCCCACCTAGCTGCCGGCACTTACTACATGCTTACCATAAGCTTCGTAGTAATGCTGATAGTGAATATGTCTCACTTACCGAGTGGGTAGAGTTTTGGTTTCGCAAGACTGCAAAGCATAAGCGACCTCCACCTCGCACCGAGAAGAAGGGCAAATCACGTCTCAAGAATACTCATAATCCGAAGGGAGCTATTGGAGCTCACAAGAAATGGACTGCAGCGGAGATGGTTCCTTTTACAGAACTTGGCATTGCTGAAGCACAACAAGAGGAGACATACTTAGCTGCTCATCTAGCCTGTTGGCTTTGCTCTTTTGTCTTCCCTAGTGACGAGGTAGATTTGATACGCCCCGGCACTTTCAAGGTAGCGAGCCTGCTGGCTACTAAAAGATCAGTTGGTCTTGCCGTTTCGGTATTGACAAGCATTTACAGGGGTTTGAATAAGATTTCAAATGCACTACGGCCTTCTGAAATTAAATCAACCTTCCCAGTTCACTTTGTGTATGCTTGGTTGGCTCAATATTTCAACACTCATCATGCAGTTCCGCATGAGTTGACCAAACCCGCCATGGTGATATATTCCGGGGAAAATGGAGCGAAGTATTTTGATGCGATCGATGCTCGTAAAAGGCTTCAAGTAGGAGATACTGCTACCCTATTCTGCAACGTTCGCCAAGCTCCACTGTCATTTGTTGACCATGATGACAAGACATCTTGGCGCGACTGGGGTTATTTTGTTGCCATCCGCACTAATTATCTTACTCAGCGACAAAATGGAGTTTTCCTTGTTGAGCCGTACAGTCCTCATCGGTTTAGTCGCCAATTTGGGTTTTACCAAGACATTCCGGGAAAGATGCAATCAGACCTCCGTGAAGTCTCTTTAGAGCAAGGGCTTCGGTATTGGAGACAGTGCACATTACGCAATTCTCGCTCTTCAGCCTCTCTTCCATCCGCTCCTTCAGGATTCAGGAGATTTTGCACACCCGAATATAAAGAGTGGTCATCCCGCGTACATGGTACCTATTTCGTAGATCATGTAACAAGTTTAACCGAAACTGCTTCTGAACATGCTTTAGAAGAAAACTTAGGTATTCCTGGTATTGCGGACAATGCCGGAGGTGCTCAAGATATTTTATTACCAGGAGCTCAGCTTGCTCGAAAGCCAATTACAGGGAACTCCACGGAAGCCAGTAGAAGGAAACATAGTGCTTCTCACTCGGTGGAGAGTATTGGTTCAGACTGTTGCTGGAAAAGGACCAAAAGGAGCAGATCTCCAGTTCATACGGAGAAGAGAAATGAGGTTTTTTTTTTGAACTCTTTTGATTATATCTTCATGTATGCATCCGTAATTTTTATATATTCTTGACATCTTTTCCTTCTTGTAGGCTTTTCTTGAAATCTTTGGCTCTAATCTTGAAGAATCTATTCGAGATCGATCAACCTCAGTTGCGACTCCGAAGCAAACTGCCGATGATACCTCCGACAAGCTTGACCCCTTTATTGAGTCGACATCACATCCACACATCACAGAAGTTGAAGATCAAGAGCCCTCGTGTTTTGTTGGTGAAGCGTTCATTAATGACTTTGATAAGAAATATGCTTCATTAATGTGGAAGCACTTTCGGGAGAAACTTATGAAGATTCCCCTAAAGTCATTGTCTTCTATGAGGGGCGAAGTATCTGTAATGGTGGAGAGATGGAAGGAAAAACTTCGAGGGATTAACTATTCTTTCATAGAATTATCCTTGAATGAATTATTTGACAAAGCCGACGCTTATGATGCTATGCAATCGAAGGCTACTGATAGTATGCCCCAGCAAGATGTGGATAGATATTTGATTGAGGCGATGGACCTTGTTCTTGACTGCAAAGCAAAAGAAGCTGCAGGGGCAAAGAAACTGCAAACCATTGACACCAAGCTGGAAGAGATGGCTAGAGAGATTGCTGAATTGAAGAAGATGAAGGATCAAGAAATCCAACTTCTCGAGAAAGCAAGACTTGATACCCAGGCTGCCAAAGACAGAGTTCGCAAACTTGAGAAGACTCCGATCTTGAGCGATTCTGCTATTGAAAAGTTGGAGGATGTGAAGCAAGCCCTGGAATCTGCGCGTGAAGAACTGCCACTTACTCATACCTTTTAACTTTATTTTGCACTTTCCCTTGTATTGAATCTTTAATGACTTCATCAATAAAGCTGATTCTTCCTTTTATTCTTCTTTATTTGTTATTATTGCATTTATTCTTTCTTCTCTTGCACTTAATTCCTGTACTTGCATTCATACTCAATCTCTTTACTTCTTTCATAAGCTTGATAAGAATAACTTGAATCATGACTGAACTTAGTAAATTACTAAGCTGCCTACGTATCTCTTTAAAGAGAATCAAGTCATTTACGTAGTTCAAAGGGACCTGGTGTAATTTGAATGGGGGGTTGCCGTGCACAGTTTATACTCATGCGGGCCAGGAGTTTGTCGTACACATTTTATACTCGTGCGGACCAGGAGTATGTCGTACACAGTTTATACTCGTGCGTACCAGGAGTAACATGCAGTTTAGGCTCATGCGTCACGGAGCATGGTGTTTGAATTTGCTGACAACTAATACTCATGTCAATGAGTCTTTGAATTTGAACTTGTAGACAGTTTATACTCGTGTCAAGGAGCCTTGCATTATTTGTGTCAGATAGTTTAAACTCGTATCAAGGAGTATCATGTGGACAGTTTTAGCTCATATCAAGGAGCGTTGTATCTTGTAGTTGTTTTACGCGTAATAGCGTTTCAAGAATTTCCCATTTATGGGGCCAATGTTTACGCCATCTTCTGATATCAACTTGTAGGCGCCATTTGTGTATACTTCCTTTACAACATAAGGGCCATCCCATTTTTGAAGAAACTTATTTCCAACACGATGTGTAACCACAATAGGTCTTCTCACGGCAAGCACCAAGTCGCCGACTTGAAAAGAACGTATCTTCACCCTTTTGTTGAATGTTCTGGATAAGCGAGATTGATAGCACTCAAGTCTTTGTTGTGCCTCTAACCTCTTCTCATCTAGAGCTTCTAACTCTTGAAGGCGCAACTTTGCATTTTCTTCTTCGGTTAAGCCTTCCTGTATGGCCATCCTTAAAGAAGGAATTTGTTTCTCGAGAGGTACCACAGCTTCAACACCATAAACCAAAGAATACGGAGTAGCCTGAGTAGGAGTCCTATAGGTGGTGCGGTACGCCCATAAAGCTTCATTTATTCTTTCATGCCAATCTCTTTTAGACTTGGAGACCACCTTCTTCAGCAGACTGCATAGGGTTTTGTTGAATGCTTCAGCTAGACCATTGGCAGCTGCATTATACATTGACGACTTCCTTTGTTTGAAGTCGAACTTTTCACACAACTTATCGATCCAGCTGTTGCTGAATGGCTTTCCATTATCGGTGATGATATAGCGGGGAATACCATATCTGTAAATGATATTGATCCGAATGAAATCAGCAACATTTTCTTTCTTTACTTCCCTCAAAGGCACAGCTTCAGCCCATTTGGAAAAGTAATCGGTGGCAGCAAGGATGTAGAGATGACCACCAGAAGATTTTGTGAGAGGCCCCACCACATCTAATCCCCAAGCATCAAAAGGCCATGAAGCAACTGTCGGGTGCAAAGGCTCCGGAGGTTGATGGATCAAGTTCCCATGAAATTGGCAAGCCTGACATTTTTGTGCATACTCCATGCAATCTTTCACCATTGTTGGCCAATAATAGCCCATTCTTTTGACTTTGAAGTGTAGCTTCGGCCCAGACTGATGAGCACCGCAAATTCCGGAATGAGCTTCCTCCATTGCTTGAACAGACTCTTCTTTACTTAGGCATCTCAAGAAAATTCCATCAAATGATCTTCTATACATTGTGCCTTTGAAGTAAATAAATCGAGGTGCCCGTCGCCGAATATCAACCCTTTGGCGTGGCTCATTTGGCAATTTATCATACTTGAGATAATCGATGAGTGGTTGACGCCAATCCTCTTCTTCAATTTCGAAGACCTCCACCAAATGATTTTCGACTTCTTCATAATCATCATCCTCGAAGATTGGTGGTACAACCCAACTTTTGCACACTGAAATTTGAACTTGCGCCTCCGGCATAGCTATATTTGATGCTAGCTTGGCGAGGGCGTCAGCTTGCTTATTCTCTCTTCTGGGTAAATGCTCGATATCAACATCACCAAGCCAGCTCATCAGCTTTTGAGCATACTTGTGGTATGGGAACAACTCAAGCTTCCTTACTTCATACACCCCAAGTAGTTGGTTTATCACAAGTAACGAATCACCATACACTTTAAGGTGTAATTGCTTTATATCGACGGCCATCTCTAAACCAAGTATGAGTGCTTAATACTCGGCTACATTGTTAGAGCAGTTTTCTGTTAAGGAAAATGAGAATGGCAAAACTTCGCCACTGGATGTTACGAATACGACTCCAGCACCGGCCCCTTCCCTATGAGATGCTCCATCAAAATACATTTTCCAAGGAGAAGCTATCTCCACAGCGAAAGCATCTTCATCAGGGAGTTCATCAGACAGTTCCCATTCCGCAGGCATTGGATGATCAGCTAGAAAATCTGCCAACACTTGTCCTTTTACGGCCTTTTGAGGGATATATACAATCTCAAACTGTTGAAGTTGGAGATACCACCTGGCAAGCCGATCTGAGAGTACTGGCTTTGACATGACGAACTTTAGTGGGTTAGCTTTTGAAACTAGCCGAACTGTATGAGCTTGGAAGTAATGTTTCAACTTCTGAATCACGAAGATAAGGGCCAAGCAGATCTTCTCAATTGGTGAATATTTCAACTCATTTGGAGTCATGGTTCTACTCAAATAGTAAAGGGCAGTTTCTTTTCCATCATCATTCTCTTGTGCGCTCCAACAGAACGTTCTTGAGCAGCTAGGTAGAGAATTAACGGACGTCCAGGTATTGGTGCACACAACACTGGTGCCTTCATCAAGTACTCTTTAATGCTATTGAAAGCATTATTGCAAGCTTCATCCCATTCAAATATACTGCCTTTCTTCATGAGATGACTAAACGGTTGACATCGACCGGCCAAGTTTGATATGAATCTTCTCAAGTATGCCAATTTTCCTTGCAGACTTTTGAGTTCATGGATGTTCCGAGGCACATGCATCTTCATGATTGCATCAATCTTCGCCTTTTCAATCTCGATTCCTCGACGGCGAACAATAAATCCAAGAAATTTTCCGGATGTAACCCCAAATGCACACTTGAGTGGATTCATCTTGAGTTGATGCTCCCTTAAGCGCTCAAACACTCGCCTTAAATCATGGAGATGATTTTTCTTTTTCTTTGATTTCACCACAATATCATCAACGTAGCATTCGACGATCTTATGAAGCATGTCATCAAATATCTTCTGCATGGCTCGTTGATAAGTGGCACCAGCATTCTTTAAGCCAAATGGCATCACATTATAGCAATATATTCCTTTCGGAGTACGAAAGGCTGTTTTCTCTTGGTCTTCGGGAGCCAGACCAATCTGGTTGTAGCCAGATGATCCATCCATAAACAAAAGGACCTCATGTCCCGTTGTTGCATCTATCATGAGCTCAGCAATTGGCAGTGGGAAGTCATCTTTCGGACACGCCATGTTCAAATCCCGAAAATCAACACATACTCTGATTTGCCCATTTTTCTTTCTCACTGGCACGATGTTAGAAATCCATGTAGGATACTTGACTTCTCTGATCTTGCCTGCTTTAAGAAGCTTATTAATTTCATCTTCAATTAATGGAATTAACTCTGGTCGAAATCGACGCTGCATTTGCTTAATTGGCCGAGTTCCCTTTTTTATGGACAAATGATGCACTGCGATCTTTGGATCCAAGCCTGGCATTTCTTTATGCGACCATGCAAAAACATCCCGAAATTCTCGTAGAAGGCTGATATATTGTTCTTCTTCCTCATTACTTAGCAGGGCACTTATGTAAGTAGGACGTGAGTCGCTTTCGTCACCTAAGTTGATTTCTTTCAACTCATCGACAGTGGCTTTCACACCCTCCTCAAATTGCGGAGGGGCATCCTCGGCATCCACTTCCTCCACTTGAGAATCCTCAAGAGCAGTGATATGGTTGGTGGAAGCTATACTTTCTTTATCATCATCATTGTCTTCTTTAGTAAAGACAATCGTCTGCATCTTAGCCTTCAACTCTCTTCCACACGAGACTGTTAAGATATTTTGCCTCTTCATACGAGAAGGGATTCGACTTCGGAGTTTTGGAAAGCTAGGAGACTTGAAATTATTTTTCTTCCCAATCTTGTTCCTTTCACATGGTCCGAGCCTTTCGAAGACACTTCCAAGCCTTTCGAAGACAGAACTCCTCTTGATTTTCCTTCCACTTTCATCAAAAATATCTTCTGTGGACGAAACTTCTCCCTCTGTGATATAATTTGTGTTTGCTCTTCTGATTGCTATGCGGACTGGCTTTTGAGGGACATATCCCAAACCTGGCTTAGCATTCTTGACAGTGTGGCCACTATTTTTCAACATTTTTTGAGTGGCATTGAACCCATGTTCAGATGAGATGACAGTCTCTTGAGGCAACTTGCTCATCACCGGTTTCTCCTTTGGTTCATACCCAGCCTTCTTAAGGAGTTTGAAAGCTTGCGGGCCATATGACTTAGATATTTCTGCTTCAAATACTTCACCATGCTCAGTTTTTGCTCCTTCAATAGGACGTACGAATCCTTTGAGCGGTGGAGAAGAAGTCTTACCTTCATCAATTTTTGTTAAAGGTAATGTAAATTCTTCCAGGGCCTCAAGCTCTTTGCCTTTGCTCTTCTTGAGAGTGGTGGATGATGTGCTACCTTCCTCCTTTATTTGTTTACTGCCCCCATTATCTTGTGCTGGGGCTTCTTCTCGGTTCACTTCCTTTGTGTTCTTGAAGAAGTATTTAGCATCAGCAAAGTAAGATTCAGCTTCAGTAAACGGCTTATCATCGCCAAATACTCTTTTCACTGTTGCCTTCATTATACTTGAAACACTGGTGTAATGTAGAAGGGACCACACCATTCTCGTGCAGCCATGGACGCCCCAAAAGCATATTGTATGAAGTTTTTGCGTCTATGACATGGAAGAGTATCGTTGATCTCATCTCATCAATCATCAAATCGAGAACAATCGTGCCGAGAGTCCTTTGCCCTTCATGATTGAACCCTTGGATCATCAATCGGCTATGATTGAGTTCATCCACCGGTATCTCTAATTTTTTCAACATTCTTAAAGACAGAATGTTTACTGCTGAGCCTCCGTCAACAAGTATACGCTTTACTTGCAGCCCTTGCGTATAACCAGTTACAAATAGAGGTCGGTTGTGAGGCTGTGAACCCAACAACATGTCTTCATCTGTGAAGGTCACCTTCATAGAATAAGCTTTTTCCTTGTTCTCAACTCGTTCATCTTCATTGCCCTCCTCACTCACCGCATGACAAGAGCCTTCATTGTGAACTTCTTTTATGGAAGCGAAGTTTGCAGCCGCTTCATCCTCCAACACAATCTTTCCCTCCTTAGCCAACTGCATGATCTTTTCCTTGAAGATGAAGCAATCATGAATGGGATGACCCACCAATCTATGGTACTTGCAATATTTTGGGTCATTGGTTCGACTTGCTTCCTCTGGACGTTTCATTTCGGGGAGTTCGATGAGTTTGTCTTTCATCAGATCATCAAATATGCCAGAAACATCAGAGTTCAGAAATGGATACTCTTTTTCTTGCATCTCCTTCAGGGTCAACCTTCTTTGCCCCCACTCTTGGGTAACTTGTTTTCCTTTATCTTTCTTGTCATCTCCATTATTTCGAATCTTGACTGTAGCAGTGTTTATGGCCATTGATTCTTTATTGGAGTTTCTTGCATAAGGCTTGCCCCCTTTCTTGGCTTCTTGTCTGTCTCTGGACTTGTAAGAATCCGACACTGGTGAGTGTTTGATTCCACTGGCCGCCATGCTCAATTCCATATCATGAGCTCTCGTAGCCAACTCCTCGAAAGTCTTTGGCTGAATCCCTTTGAGTATGTAGAGTAAATTCCACTCCATCCCTTGGATGCACATTTCGATAGCAGACTCTCCAGATAATCGATCTTTGCAATTTAAACTCAAGTTTCTCCATCGATTGATATAATCAATCACAGGCTCGTCCTTCAATTGACGAGTATTAGTTAGCTCAGTCATGCTAACGGTTCTCCTCGTGCTGTAGAAGCGATTGAGGAATTCATATTCCATTTGTGCCCAACTGTCGATGGACTCAGGCTGCAAGTCGATATACCAATCAAAGGCATTTCCTTTGAGAGAACGAACGAATTGCCTCACCATATAGTCTTCATAAGTACCAGCATCATTGCACGTCTCAATGAAGTGTGCCACATGTTGTCTGGGGTTTCCTTTGCCATCAAATTGCTGGAATTTAGGAGGCTGATAACCAGGTGGCAACCTTAAGTTATTCACTCTTTTTGTGTAAGGCTTAACATAAGTGACGGTAGGCTTGGCATTCTCTTCAAACCTTTCTTTTATTGTTCCAAGTATAATATCTTTGAGTTGCTCCACTTGGAGCATTCCATCAGCTGAAAGTTGCACTCCTCTTTCAGTTTGCTCTTTTTCAGTAGTTTGGCGTTTTGTGGACTCTTCCATCTCACTCTCGTCCACAACTCCTTTTCCGTTTGCACGGCTAGTCTCCGCAACGTCTCTTTTTTCCATCAATTGGGAGATTTTGGTGTCTTGAGCTTCTATATGTTTCGTGAGCCCTTCGATAGCTTTCATCATATTTGCTAATTGCTCCTCAATAGTTGTAGTGCCGGCCATCATTACCGGGGCTGCAATTGAATCCGATGAAGAGCTTGAGGATGAACGAGGATGTGAGCATGCAGAATCTTCATCACTATCCTCTTTCATGGGTAGCTGTTTTCTTGAAGCCATTTCAACCGAAAAATTAGAGCCGGAGGAGGCCTCTGACTGAGCTTTCATTGACATACTCCTTGTAACAACAGCAACTTGTTCACTCAACGAGGCGGAGAGTTTGGAGGCAAAAGTCCTTCCTACTGTGATCTTGACAGGAGTCATGTTGTATCTTTGTTAGGGAGAAGAGATGAGAGGTAGAGATTGTCCCACTGGGCGTGCCAAAATTTGTAACAACAAATTTTGTATTTATAATAAAATAAATACAATATTGAGTACAAAGATAATTTCTTGATGGATTTAATTTGAAGAAGATGTAAGCGGGTTACAATCTCAATCAATCCTCTGATTCTTCTCTCGAACCGATTTGGCTTTGACTTGACTTTGACTTGACTTGTGATTCTTGACTTTGACTTCTTTGACGAAGTGTATGCTGACTGTGTTAACAGCTTGTGTTGACTTGACTTGTGTGTTGAGTCGGATCTTCAAACGAAGCTTGTCCGAGCTCTGACTGTATAGTCTTGAACGTTGACCCGGAGGCGTTGAACCTTTGTTCGGATTAAACGTTGACTGAGAGCTTTCCACGAAGAACACTTGATCTGGGGGACTTGGAGCCTTGATCCCGGATTAGTAGTTGTTCTTGATTTGAAGCTTGAATATGCTTTGAGACTTGAAGCTTTAGAGGCTTGAAGGCTTGAAGCTTTGTTGAAGATCTTGAACTTGAAGCTTTAGAGGCTTGAAGACTTGAAGATCTTGAGCTTGAAGACTTGGAGGCTTGAAGACTTGAAGATTTAAAGATTTGAAGACGCTTTGAAGATCACTTGAAGGCTTGAAGATCCTCGAACGTTCTTCGCTTGAAGCTTTGAAGGTTGGAAGACGCTTTGAAGATCGCTTGAAGGCTTGAAGATCCTCGAACGTTCTTCGCTTGAAGCTTTGAAGGTTTGAAGACGCTTTGAAGATCGCTTGAAGGCTTGAAGATCCTCGAACGTTCTTCGCTTGAAGCTTTGAAGATTTGAAGATCGTTCTTCGCTTGTTCTTCGCTTGAAGATCTGGAGAGAGCTTTACTCGTGTTCTCGATCTCTTCAAGTGCGTCGTCTTCGAGTGCTTGAATGTCTGTCTGTCTCTGTGTCTTTTCAAATGAATGGTGGAGACCCCTTTTTATAGGTGAAAAAGGAGGTCCAGGCCACCTTTGGGCCTCACTTAGCGGGCTTGGGCTTCAGCCTGACTGAACCATAATTGGGTCTATCTGATTTGGGCCTGATTTAATTTGTCTGGGCTTGTTTGACTTGGGTCAAACTTTATTTGACTTGGGCTTGATTGACTTGGGTCAGGCCTCATTTGACTTGGGCTTGATTGACTTGGGTCAGACTTTATTTGACTTGGGCTTGATTGACTTGGGTCAGGCCTCATTTGACTTGGGCTTGATTGACTTGGGTCAGGCCTCATTTAATTTAAGCTCATTTAATTTATTGGGCTCAAATTATTGATTAATTTACTTTAAGAATTAATTTATTTAAATTCCAAAATAAATTAATATGTAATCAGAAAAATCCACGTGTCGCCATTTAATTGGACCGTAAATTTTAATTGCTTACAAGGATTAATTAAACTATATTTATAGTGAATTATATTAGTATAATATTTTAAAATTAATACTTTAATTTATTATTCATATTTTAAGAAAATAAGTAGTACTATACTTTAACTATCAATAAGCATACTTTAAATAAATAATATATATATACTTCAAAACGTCTCACAAACTATCATACAATATTGTGCTCCCTCCGTTCTGTATTAATATTTATATTTATTTTTTGCACGTAGATTAAGATATATAATATTTTAATATTTTGTGAGGTAAGAGAAATAATTTTTAATGTGCAGTGGGTAGTTGTATAAGTGTTTTGTACGAGTCCTACATGGAATAATTAATTATTTTGTGTGAGCAATTTTATAAAAAAGAAAATGTAAACTTTAATTTGGGACAAATCAAAATAGAAAAACGTAAACCTTAACGTGGGACAGAGAGAATATATCTCGCTATTAGATGACACCAAGGTCATGAATTGATGTTTTTTTTATAATAATGAAATTTAATATGGAACGGAATGAGTATTATTTAAACTACTTAAATTGTCTCAAATATTATTTTATTATTATTTATATAAATCATATGAATACAATAAAAAAAAAATTGAAATAGTGAACAGTGTGAGAGGGTTCACCTATAGTGGCGCTTTTACTTATAAAGGTGTTTCCCACAAAACTGCCATATATGATTAATTTTTTTCAAAACTTACTATATTCTATCAAATAAGCCCTTGATTTTCAATTCAAGTGGATGTTTTTCACCATTTCTTCTATGATTTGAGTTTTTTTTTTTGAGCAAAATAATAAATATAATATCAAATATATTATTTATTTAAAATAATAATAATACTAATATTTATTTAGTAGTTAATTAAATCGTCAATTTTCATAAAATTTCGGGACAAAAGCTAAGAGTTTGGTCCAAATTTGTTGAGAAATTATAGCACGTTTATATTTTTGTTTCAATAATTGTGTTTGACTGGTTTGTATATAAGTTGATGTGATACTGTAATTAAACATTTATTTAATTTTGTTTTCAATTACCTGAATCCAACTCTCAAACATCTCACTGAATAATACGGAGCATAACTTCATTATTTGTTAAAAAGATGATATGGAAATCAATACTAATTTAGAAGAAGAAGAAAAAGAGGAAAAAGAAAAAAAAAGAAAAAAAAAACTCTCATATCACACTCGATTCATAAGGATAACGCACTTGTTACTTAAATTAAATACCTTTTAATATAAAAACTATTACTCTTAATTTTTAAAATTATAAAATTAATTTTTTCGTTAATAATAAATTATTACATTAATATCCTTAATAAATCATCTCCTATATATAGTAAACTAAAGGAGAGTTTCTCCAAGATGATGTGGGGGCTTAAGAGTATTTTAAGATTTATGTGTCAATCCCACAAAATTTTATATTTTTAATTAATTAATTTTTTTAAATTATTTTTTACACCTTAACTATTAGTATTTTATTTAATTGCTGCAATTAATAGCAATTAACAATCATAATGAACTTGTTTAATGGAGGTACTTGATAACAATTTGAATGGTAAAATTTAAAATGGAGTAATTTATGTGCTATTTTTTTTAAATTGTTTGAGTAATGAAATGTATAATTATAAAATCATATATATATAATTTTTATTTTTTTTATTTTCTTAACTTTTAATGTATTAATCTAAATTTTTCCCCTTATATTTCAGTAATAATTTTGTATTATGTTTGATCATTTCATATATTGTATGTTCGTTTCTAATTTTGTGTAAGATAATCACAATTGGTCAAAATATATTATCACCAACCAACAAGTGCAAATGCTGAAGACATCAACTACTATTCTCTTAAACCATTGACAGATAATTTGAAATACGATACAGAGTACATTTAATATATACTTTATCGTAATTTGTTCATATTTTCTTCGTAATTGAAAAAAAAAATACATAGGTGCATCCCTATTTTGAAATAACCGATTCCAAGTTTAAGAAAAGGGAAATTGAAAGCCAACTACATGTGATGTTTTGGTGTTATATTTTTTATTACATATGTTAAATAAATAATTAGTAATAGTAGTAAAATCTCAATTTTTTTCTGTAGGACCGTAGAATTAATATTTTTCTTTTAGGATATAGATTTGTCTCTCGTCTATGTATCACTCATCTAACAATTTATAATAGATGATGAGATTAAAATCACTAAAAATTATTATTCTTCTTAATTTTCATATTGGAGGAGAGTTGCAAATTATTATGAGATAGGAAGGATATATTTTTATGTGCCAATAATGAAAAATACACATTTTGAAATGTACATTTTTAATACCAATATTTTTATTACTTAAATATTAATTTTACCATTTAGATATTTTTTGGACAAAAATACCTCTATTTGTGTTTTATCAATTTTACTTGGGGAGGGGAGTACACCCTCCACACCCCACTCACCCTATCCATCCCACACACCCCCAATCTACCCTACCTCCACCACCATGCAGCGACGGCTTCAACGACTATCCGACGACGACAGCAGCGGCGCGATGATTGTTCCGGCGACAGTGGAGGCGACGCGGTGACTTCTCCAGGGACAGTGACGGTGGCTCCGTCGACTATCCGGCGACAACGACAGCGGTCCAGTGACTTCTCCAGGCGATGATGGCGGCGACTCCGGTGATCAGTGGGGCGCGGCTGCCGATTACCGGTGATGAGGTTGTTGGTGGTGGATGGGGGTTTAAGGGTTTGTGGTTAATGGTATAGAAGTTAGGGTATATTAAGGGTTAGAGTTAATGTTGGAAGGTAGTAGTGTTCAATAAATATAAATTTGATAGAATTAGTAGTCTCAAAATAAAAATGTCAGTATTAATTTTCAACCGTAAAATTTGTATAAAAAAAATTATTCCTATTTTTATAGAGAAAGGTGAATGATCCAATATTGGAGCAACTAGAAAAACAATCATATATTGATGTGGACCAATTATAGTTCATGGTCCCAATAACATTTTTTTAGGCTTATGCCTAAAAAGGGAGCTAAAGAGAGAGTTTAATAGATGGAGTACTATTTATTTATAATAACTGCATGCCATAAATTAATACGACAAATATAAAGTTTATTCATATATAAACATGATCTAAAAATTAAAAGAGGGACTCTTTTAAAACACGGATTATTTGTGAGACGGGTCGACCCATCATTATAGTATGCTTATTGTATAGTTAAAGTATGCTTATTTGTAGTTAAGATATATTAATAATAAATTATATTATAGCATATAAAAATCATATTTTAATGCATAATTCAGCATACTTTAAAAAACATACTTTAATAATCATTTAACATACTTTATCTATACAATAAGCATACTTTAGTGATGGGTCGACACGTGTCACAAATAATCCATCTTACAAGAGACTTTATCAAATTAATATATATATATATATATATATATATATATATATATATATATATATATATATATATATATAAAATCTATGCAGCTCTGTAGGATATAAAAATAATTCATATTCTATAATAAATCAAAACAATATAATTTAAATGAAGTGATTTAAAATTTATTAAATTTCAAATGATTCTATCCAATACACAACCTAACAGCATCAAAAAATAAGTTCTAGATAATCACAAGAATGAAGAAATTTAATTAAAATATATGACTAAATAGTAACATTACATTTATATGCACGAATTACATTACTATTTAATTATGAATAAATTGATGATAAAACTCTAAATTTAAAATAATATTAGGTTATAATAGTAAAAGATAAGTTCTAAACCACATAATTAAAATGATAATATAATACTAAGATGCACTAATACACAAAATACTTTGCTTTAAATGGGAAAAATATGTGTGAAATTATCTTATTAAATGAGTTTTATGAGACTTATCAGAAATAATAACATTTTAATAAAAATTAATTAAACCTGACCGTGAAACGGATTATCTTGCTTTAATCAAAATATCTATTCAATCAATACCAACTCAAATGATTTAAACAGAGAAAATAAAGAATCTTAAATGATGAATATTCTGGTCCGCTTAATTCCACTCAAGTACAAAATTTAAGTTCATTTTATGTGTGTAATCGCTTAATTATGTCACGACTCTTATACTAAACTCCAATTGTTATTATATATTTAAATCGCTTGTGATGTATAATTTTTCTCCATTTTTCTATAGAATAAATAGGATAGCAATCATAAAATATTATAACTATTCGTGGGAATGAAATGATAATATATAACAATAATGAGGTATTAATTAACGTAATTATTGATGAGGATAAATTTTGCGTGTCCATAGGCGTATCACAATTTTAGTCTTAAATCATTTAGTATTAAATATTATATTTTTAGTATAAAAACTTACGCTCTTAATTTTCTGATTTTTTTGTTTAAATTCAGATATTAATATCAATCATACTTAAATGAACACTTTCATTGAAAAATAAAACCTTTTAAACTAAATGTATACTCTTTAAAACAAAATTAACCGACTCTTTCATTAGCTAGACACACGAGAAAACAACTAGATATTATTAAAATAAACGTGAACTATTATTGAATTTTGATTTATAAATCCATACATGAAGCATAATAAACAAATTCATATTAATTTGTTCATTTTTATCACCGAGCACCCCTAATTTGTTTTATGTTTAAACTGCCATTAATTCCTTTTCTAAATGATTGTTATATTGGAAAATCAATTTGAATCACCTATTTCATTCAATAAATAATGTCATGTATTAATTGTGCAACTTTAGAATTGCCATCGAGTGTTTTAAAATAAATTATGGTTTTTAAATTTTAATATTTTAAAATAAAAAAATATAAATTGAACATGATGTTGAACATAGGATCCGGAAAACAACATTCTACCATAATCTCTTACATTATTCGTTGCATAATTTGACAAAATAATTGTAATAGAAATAATTATATATGAAGATTATTTTTATTTTAACTACAATACGCGATTGTAAGAACAATGTTTCATCAATTAAAGAAAATATATACGACGATTGTATATACTGTGGAAATTAGGATAAATAGGATGCTTTTTCTCATACAAACATGAAAAAATAACGGCAAATCCAAGAAAATTTTTATAAATTAATTTATTTTATTGATTTAAATTAATGAAATTTGACTGCTGAAGAGAGAATCTTATAGCCATTGGTATACATGCAACAATGGACCACATTGCCAGCTATTTAGTGTGATTATTTTAAGTTATCTATGCACTTATCCGTAAAGTGCCATTGGATAGGTAGACAAAACTCCCATGTCCAAACTCACTTGATTTAATTATCATTTTTAATCCAACTTACATCAAATTAGTGTCTTTGGTCAGAAGATTAAGGGGGTGTACCTCTCTAGATTAAATCTCGATTTGTGAAAACTAATTTTATGGTTTATATTAATTATATGGATCATATGAGAATTGATTAAGTGGAGAAAATGAAATAAAATAATGATTCAAAACTTGTTGCATTCTTGCACAGAATTTTTAAATTAAGAAAATAAAAAAAGTACTCCCTTAGTTAGTCGGTAAGAGTCACATTTTATCATTTTGATATCTACCTCAAAAGTCATACTTTCCTATTTAGACGTCTAAAACTCACACACATCATAAATATGAATATAATATGAGACTCACACGTCTAATTAATACAATCATTCATTATAGGTTAAATAATAATACTAGTTGATTCACGTTTTGCGTAGTAGCTGACTGAGGGGGAGTATATACTAGCTAAACTATCCAGCTAATCCTGGCCAAACACCTGAATAACAAGCTTTGTATGTAGCCCACTAAAATAAAGGGAAAATAAAAGAGAGAGGAGAGATTTATCTTCACTCAGTCTTTCCATTTTCTTTATTCTTGACTAGGGTTTTTCCACTTTCTTGAATTCAAGTGTCAAAAGCTGGTAAATTTGGATCAGCTGGTTCTTGAAAGATTGCCATCAATTATTTGTCCCTTGTTATTCTTTGTGTTGCATTTTTATGTGGGCTCTTACTGTTTTCTTCAGCAGGTGAGTTATTATCTTTTCTCTTTATGGTTCTCAAGAAAAAAAGATGCTGCTGATTTTTATTTTTAATCTGTTACTAAGATCTTTAATTCTTACAGTATTTCTTTTCCTTGTTTCAATCTGAAATATCCTTGTGTGATTTGCAGCCTGTAGCTTAGCTTGATTGGGTCCTCACAAAGTCAAATCTTGAAACTGTTTTCTTGAAGTTATCTTGGCTGCCTAAAATTTACAGTTTTTCTTGCTCTCTGTTGTGTAGCAAAGAAAGTTGGTAGCTGTTTTACTGATTGTTCAGTTTGAGGTACTTCATTCTCAGGGGAGGTCTTTTTCTATGTGTTTTTTACTGTTGTAGAGAGACAAAAATTTGAGGTTGTTGTGTTGATACAGTAGACACAACAGAGAGAGTGAGAGTGAGAGAGAGAGTGTGAAATCACTGAAATGGTGTCTAGATCATATTCAAACCTGTTGGAGCTAGCTTCCGGCGAGTCTCCGTCGCAGTCCTTCAGTCGTTTGACCCGGCGGATCCCTCGTATTATGACGGTCGCCGGGATAATGTCAGACATAGACGATGATGGCTCCGATAGTGTTACCTCGGATCCATCATCGTCGTCTGCTCAAAGGGATAGGATAATTATTGTGGCTAATCAGTTGCCTATTAAGGTGCAAAGAAAATCAGACAGTAGAGGTTGGACTTTCACTTGGGATGAGAATTCACTTCTCCTTCAATTGAAGGATTGTTTGGGAGAAGAGGATATTGAGTTCATTTATGTTGGGTGTATTAAGGAAGACATTCACCCAAATGATCAAGAAGAAGTCTCTCAGATTCTCTTGGAGACATTCAAGTGTGTTCCGACGTTCTTGCCCCCTGACCTTTACAGCAAGTACTATCATGGATTCTGCAAGCAGCAGCTGTGGCCATTGTTTCACTATATGTTGCCTTTGTCACCTGATCTTGGTGGTAGGTTTAACCGTGCCTTGTGGCAGGCGTACGTGTCGGTGAACAAGATTTTCGCCGACAGGATCATGGAAGTTATCAACCCGGAGGATGATTATGTGTGGGTTCATGATTATCATTTGATGGTGTTGCCTACTTTTTTGAGAAAGAGGTTCAATCGAGTGAAGCTTGGTTTCTTTCTGCATAGTCCGTTTCCATCTTCGGAGATTTACAAGACTTTGCCTATAAGAGAGGAGCTTTTGAGAGGTTTGTTGAACTCCGATTTGATTGGATTCCACACTTTTGATTATGCTAGGCATTTCCTGTCGTGTTGTAGTCGGATGTTAGGAATATCCTACGAGTCGAAAAGGGGTTACATTGGTCTTGAGTATTATGGCCGTACTGTTAGTATCAAGATTCTTCCTGTTGGCATTCATATGGGCCAGCTTCAATCTGTGTTGAGCCTTGCTGAAACAGAGGCGAAGGTGGCGGAGCTCGTTAAGCAGTTCACCGGGCAGGGGAAGACGATGCTGCTCGGGGTTGATGACATGGATATATTCAAGGGCATCAGCTTGAAGTTATTAGCAATGGAGCAGCTCCTTCTGCAGCACCCTGAGAAGAAGGGAAAGGTTGTTTTAGTCCAGATAGCTCTTCCTGCTAGGGGAAAAGGAAAAGATGTGAAGGAAGTGCAGGATGAGACGTACGCAACCGTGAAGAGAATAAACGACACGTTTGGAGAACCGGGATATGAACCAGTCATTTTGATTGATAAGCCGATGAAGTTTTATGAGAGGGTGGCTTATTATGTTGTTGCTGAATGCTGTTTGGTCACTGCAGTAAGGGATGGAATGAATCTTATGCCTTACGAATACGTTATCAGCAGACAGGGCAATGAGCAGCTGAATAAGGTATTGAAGCTTGAAGCATCCTCTCCAAAGAAGAGCATGTTGGTTGTATCTGAGTTTATAGGCTGTTCTCCATCTCTAAGTGGAGCCATTCGGGTCAACCCGTGGAATACTGATGCAGTGGCAGAGGCAATGGATTCGGCCCTTATAATGTCGGAGCCAGAGAAGCAACTGAGGCATGAAAAACACTATAAGTATGTGAGCACCCATGATGTGTCCTATTGGGGTCGAAGCTTCTTACAAGATCTTGAACGAACGTGTAAGGATCACGTGCGTAGGAGATGCTGGGGCATTGGATTCGGCTTGAGCTTTAGGGTCGTTGCACTTGATCCTAATTTCAGGAAGCTTGCTATGGAACACATTGTTTCAGCTTACAGAAAGACTAAAACTAGAGCTATACTTCTAGATTATGATGGGACTTTAATGCCTCAAAATTCAATCGACAAGAAACCGAGCTCTGACACGCTAGAAATCTTAAACAGTTTGTGCAGAGACAAGAACAATGTGGTTTTCATCGTCAGTTCCAGGCCATGTGAGAAGCTAGACGAATGGTTTTCGTCTTGCGAAAAGCTGGGAATTGCAGCTGAGCATGGGTACTTCATGAGGTAATGATCCACTCTATCTAGTCTTAGTTACAATTATAAATGTTGAACTTATGCCCATTGGCTGTACTATGCTGGTAATTATGTTAGGATGAAGCGGGACGAGGAATGGGAAACGAGCGTGCCAGCAGTGGAATGTAGCTGGAAGCAAATAGCGGAGCCTGTAATGAAGCTGTACACGGAGACAACTGATGGATCGATGATTGAATACAAGGAAACTTCAATGGGTTGGTGTTATGAGGATGCTGATCCTGATTTCGGATCGTGTCAAGCTAAAGAACTTCTTGATCACCTGGAGAGTGTGCTTTCTAATGAACCTGTTACAGTAAAGAGTGACTCTAACTGTGTAGAAGTTAAGCCACAGGTATGCATATTATACTTTCATACAACCAGTTACTAGTCTCTGTTCGATTATCTTAGTCTCTGTTCGATTATCTCTATGAAAGCTGTCTTTAAATGTCAAAATATGGATGTTCTAATGTATGTAGTGACTTCAGCTTGTCCATATGTAGAAGTGTTGTAGTGTGCAATCTCGACGTTATCTTTATTTACATATACTCTGCGTGCTAGTTTAACTTAGTTTACACAGGGTGATTTGATCTACTAATTCAGTTTAGAATGGATGACACCTTGATGCCCTTCTATTTTTCTCTTCTTTCTAAACTTTTGTGGATTATCTTAAGGATATGAATCCGGGTGGGGAGACTTGAATTGTCCAGCAGATGTGTCGGTTTTACTGTTATTTGTCACAGTCTACTTACAGCAAAGTTTGACAGTTAATCGATGATTAGATAACTACATATCATAGTGTTTATGTAACTTGTTTACCCAAGGTTTTATGTTCCATGTCTTTCTTGATGAGTGAATAGCTGCATTCTTAATGGTCTTTGATGGATATATTCGTCTCGACTGACATGCTTTAGTCTGGTAGAGAACATACGAACTGTTACATAAACTTGGTTAGCTTTGATCAAATAACTTTGAGCATTTGATGATATCCACATTCCACATGTATCTATTTCATACACAAATGTGCATCTATGCTACTTTTGTGGAAGTGTATTATCTATGAACATTCCAATTATAATACAGGGAGTGAGCAAGGGTCTGGTGGCGAAACGGCTGCTGTCACTGATGCTAGAGAGGGGAATGCTACCCGATTTTGTGTTGTGCATTGGGGACGACCGATCTGATGAAGATATGTTTGAAGTGATTAGCAGCTCCATCACCGGCCCATCCATAGCTCCCCAAGCTGAAGTGTTTGCGTGCACCGTTGGGCGTAAACCCAGCAAGGCTAAATACTATCTAGACGACACGGTTGAGATTGTAAGACTGATGCAGGGACTGGCCTCCGTCTCCGAGCAGATGATACCCGTGTAAGCCATCTCCCTCAGTCGCCTGTTTAACTTGTTTAGCAATTGTTAATTATAGAGCGAGATTGTGTTGTTCGTTTTTCGTAAAGAAACGTGCTCGTTTGATGAATCAGTGAGCTGTATATATAGGGTTTTTAGCCAATTTCTTTTATGTAGCACTACTGCTCTTTTGTGACTGAGCTTGCAACGAGCCTCATCGTACGGAAACCATCTATATTGCATGACTTTCGAGTTTGAGCTTCGTTTACTAGCGATTTTAACCTCGTACCTTGTTGTTTCCTAGTTGATATTGACGTTTTTTGGGATTGAATCTTGATCGGAAGTGTGCATTGCGTCACTCGTATTAAATGACATCATCGATGTATAGATGATACATGCATTGGCACACTTTGGACTAGGGTTTTACTAAATTTGTGAATTTTGGTTGAGTATGACGTGAAGATACTCGGTTCAAAAACATCAATTAATGAAAATCTACATTCCTCTATTATTCTCATCAATACCATCTCCTTTAATCAATTTAGTTCTTATTACCGTTACTCTCATTGATTTTTATTGTTATTATTATCATTTCAGAATTTGAACAAAGCAATATTAAATTAAAAATTATTTTTTCTCTCCTTCCTTTAGCCTTTATTGAGTGCGTTATTTTCGTAAATCATCTTCTTTGCGATTGACAAGTAAGAAGAAAAAGAAATCCAAACATTACACCTAGGGTTTAAACTCTCCTACGTGGCGTCTTTTCAACGATGTGACATAAAAGATGATGTATCAAAATAGGTCAGAGAATCTGAACCGCTAAATCTGTATTAAGGGCAAAAAGTTGCTAATACCAACATTTTACGATGAAATTTTAGTCTTAGTTTGAAGGTCAAATAAGTGTATTTATTAGTCTTAGTGTTTGAGATTAAAAAGTGAGCGTTAAGAATGACCCATTAATTTGGTTGGGGCAACGTTTCGGTACTTATTCTGTTACCTAAATTGGGCCTTTTCAATTCCTCATTAATTATTATTTATAACATATGATATTTATTTATTTATGCTATAATAAAATTAAGAGTAACATACACCTAATGAAAATTCTAAAATCTAAACAGAAATAATTTGTTTTGATAAATTTTATTTTATTTGATAATTTTTTTAAGATTTTAATTTAAAAAAACTCAATCAATTAAAAGTGATATTCGTCTAATTAAACTATTTTATGGAGCACTCATAAAATAGATGCAAAGGTAATAATATTTTTATAAAGAAAAAGAAAACTTCTTAGCTAAAAAATAAAATAAAATCTAAAACCCGTCTCACGTGATTCGATCAACTTTTATTTTTTAGTTGTATGGGTTTATTATATCATTATCAAAGATGGCAAAAATTTGTGTGACATCCAAGTAAGCTCTTATGTAAGATAAATAAAAAGTGATAACATTATTATTACTTCTGTCATAAATTGTTACCACTTTTGCTATAAAATATTATGACTTTTTTTATTTATATTACAAGTTGTTTATAAAATAGTTCATTGTACTATTATTAATTTTCATTAATGATATTATTACTTTTTATCCATCTCATGTGAAATGATCTCATCCAAGACTTTGCTCATGTATTTATGCAATTTTTCCAAATTTTATTGCTTTTAGAATACGACAATGTATTGCTTACCATTTATTGTAGTACAAGCTTGTTGTTCATTTCCTATTTTAACTTTATGATATGTTTTTATTTTATCCAAGAATTTATATAATTTTATGATTCATGTCTTATTATTATTATTATTATTATTATTATTATTATTATTATTATTATTATTATTATTATTATTATTATTATTATTATTATTATTATTTATCACTCTACATTTTCAACATTATATGGGGATAGTTACAAAAGTCTTCCCCTAATCTTCTCTATTTTATGTCGGAATCTTCATAATATGTCGTCTAATTAAATATTTTTAAACCAAAAAATTATAATTCAACTTGTTAGGGATAAATTAGTGATTGCAATTTACCACAATCTTCTATGTCATTTCTATACATCATCTTCTTTGCCACACGTTAAGTGATTTACACGTAAGATGGAGAAATAAATCAAACAATTGCCCTTAGGGTTTAAGGATCATGATATAGTTTCTCTCTCCTATGTGTTGTCCATCCAACGATGTGACACAAAAAATTATGTACCAAATGGCACATAGAATCCGGCAATTTACGATGGATGATATATTAGTAAGAGTACCAATGGAATTAAGCCAATTGCTAATGATCAGTTGAACCGACTAATCTATCTAATCCACTCCAATTATATGAAAACAACTTTTATTAGTCATAACCATGACAAATTAGAACGATACATGAGATCAACGCAACGTAATTATAAATGTATTATTTCTATTAATAAAAGGTCCAAACCATTCATGGTCTAGTTCCACCATACGATGGCTAAATATGCTTTAAATTAATTCTCCTAATTTGTTTTCCCACTTAACTTATCTTTCAATCCCCAATTTTGGGCCCTAAATAATACCCAATGTTCGTCAGTGCTGCCACCGTTATACAAAAAGTAGCATTTTCTATTTCAAAATATCATTCAACGGAGTGACACAACAAGTATTATACACAAGGCATCCTGGATCATATCATCTCGACGTTTTACATGATAGTTCATACAATATTGAAACATTACAAGAAAAATGTAAAATTCCAACATAAAAAATCCAACAAAAAGTAAATCAATTAGAATTTTTTTAGTTCCAACGAATTTTTCAATGAAATTTTAAATTATTAAAAAATTCCAGTGAAAATTTCTATAAAAATTTAAATCGTTGGAAAATTTCAAAGTTAATTTCAATAGCCTAATAAACTATTGGAAAATTTCAACGAAAATTTCTATAAAACCTAAAGTTGTTGGAAAGTTCCAACGAAAATTTTCGTATAAATTTAAACAGTTGCAAAATTTCAATACTAATTCTAATATCTTGATAAATTATTGAAAATTTCGAATATTTCCAATTAAACTTAAGTCGTTGGAAAATTCCAATGAAAATTCGGAAAAGAGACTTCAATAAATTTAAATGTCAATTTATAGCGTAAATTAGTACATTAGTTAAGCTGATAGATGATATGATAATATATTCAAGAGGTCAAGAGTTCAAATTTGAATAATGAATTCCAATGGTATCCTACAATAGAATTGTATTCAATTAACGAAGAAGAAAATTGTTATTTTATTATTAACCCGAAAATATAATGTCCTACAAGTGCAAACTATTAGAAAATGAAATGATAAATAGAAAATGAAATGATAAACTATTAGAAAATGGCGTTTGAGCCTTTTGGAGTATTTTGGTAAAAAAAAAGTAACATTGAGTGAGAATTTTGCACTTTTAGTCCCACATGATACATAATCTCTTCAAAATGATCCTAATACTTTCATTTTTAATCCCAAATGATTATTTATTTGCAAACTTGGTCCCATAAAACTTCATCTTTTCATATTTAATCTCATACAACTCTATTATTAGTTCCAAAAATTTAGATTCATATTTTATTTTATTTTATTTTTTTATTTTTTTACTTATTTATTTATTTTTATTTTTTCTTTATAATATTACCAAATTATTAGTAAATTCACAAAAGACAAGCTGAAAAAAAAACATGAATATATACTTACAATTATTTTATTTTATTTATTATTTATTTTACTTATTTATTATTTTTTTATTTTTTATTTGACAATTAAATCTTTGCAAACTTGGTCTGATAAACTTCAACCTTACATATTTAGTCTCATACAGATGTATTATTGATCCAAAAAATTTAGATTCATATTTTATTTTATTTATTTACTTACTTTTTATTATTTTTTATTTTTAATATAACCAAATTTTTATTGTTTTCAAAAAAGACATGTTCAAAATAATAATAATAATAATAAATATGATATAAAGTAACACTATTGGTTATAAGAATTTAGATTCATATATTTTATTTTATTTGTTTATCTACTCATTTATTATTTTATTTAATGTTACATTTTTATTACTTTTTAAAACATGTTCAAAATAATAATAATGATATAATAATAATAAATAAATAAACATAAAATATGAATTAATTTATTGAGACCAATAGTGTAATTGAATGAGACTAAATATGCTAAGTTGAAGTCTTATGGGACCAAGCTTGCAAAAAAATAATCGTTTGAGACTAAAAGTGAAAGTATTGGGACTACTTTGAAGAAGTTATGTGTCATGTGGGACTAAAAGTGTAAAATTATGTGAGTAAATTTGTTATAAATCTAATTGTTGAAGTGACAATGATTTTAAACTTTAAAACATCGGTATTTTTGCTTTTTTTCCCCTATTATATGTATTTAAATTTATTAATGTACAAGTAAAGGTAACTTTATCTTTTTATCAAAGATAACTTTGTCACATTATTTTAAAGTGTGTATAGTGATATTGGGGTGTTTATAGCGGATACTTTAATAAAATCATTGTTTAATATTTTTATTTACGAGAAGTCTTGACTGACTTATTACTAAATCATTTCATAAAAAATAATAATATTTTATTTGCAACCACTATTATTGGAATGTCTAGTACTTTTGTAAAATTATAAATTTCATTTCTTACGATATTTATTTTGTTTGAAAGATGTATTTTTAATTTATTCATATAAATGAAATACATTTTAATAATAAAACGAAACCATGATATTATTTTCTCCATAGACTTGAATAAAATAAAATAATAATAATTATCTCAGCACCTGAATAGTTTATAGTCTTCCAAATTTCCAAACTTGACCAGATAATAGAAAAAGAAAAAGAAAAAGAAAAAGAGAGAAAATAATAGGGGAGTAATTAATAAAGAAAGTGTGTTCATATTGAGAGATCAAGTGACGTCTCTTCATCTTGCCCGCACGCAATTGCTTGCAATCTCAACACATCACTCTAAATCATTAATACTTGGATGCAAACAAACACACATTAGATAAACTATGTGCTGATTTTCTCACGAAATGATCCCAAGTAATACGCCCTCCGTCGTAAGATAATGGATTAATGACACTATTTACTTTTATACATACTATTCTTAACTCATTTTTCAACTTATGCACGAGAGTAACACTTCGTATACAGATAATAATACTTTACTAATCCCATTCTATATGATCCATGCAATCCTCTCCATTTTATCATCAATGTTATTATTAGGGTCCACCCATTTTATTATTTTTGGCCTTTTCTCAATTATTTATTTTCTGATTTTCACACTTGAATTTCAGTTTGGATTTGTGGATTTCAGTGTGAAAGGGTTTAGCAAGAGAAGTCTTATAATAATACGTTACAATTCACACTTCACAAGATCTCTATTTTGGGTTATATTATTACACTGCACAATGAGCGTGATTGTAAATTATTGTCGGCTGTTCTTGGCTCGTTAATTTAATGTTTGAGGGATTAAAGTTTTTAATAACGAAGCCAAGAACGAATACCATCAAACACAATAAACACCAAATAGAGACCAGTAAAGAGATCAAAGCCTCTCCAAGAATCAATTACCACCAAAGAAAACAACCAATTTTATTACTCTCATTTCGAACAACACTCATATTTTTCTGATTCTTACCAGTGTAATGTCTAAAGTGAGTGCTCCAAAAAAACCTGTCTCTCTCCTGTGGGAGAGGCTATTTATATTATCCCGAATGCCCTAGAAACAAACCAATCGTCTTATGCCACCTGGATGAAGACAATTTGCCTTTAATGAAGCTGTCTAGTACCCGACCAGTTGCATGGGTGGTCTGAGCACCGTTTATTGCATTGCAAGAGTTTGCACGGTGTTTTCGTCCTTTGCTGGCTTCTCATTGGTTGTTGGAGTCAGGCACGCCAGTCAACTGTTGTCTTTTAGTTAGGATTGCCGCCCAAGATATCTCCTCTTCCCGTTAGTGTTGTCTTCTAGCCTGCGGTACTTGTACTATTTCATTATGATGCCTGTCCTCTGTTGTCCTACTTTCGCCGTCCTTCTTTGGTTTTCGGACAGGTTGGCTTTCGGTGCTGGGGAGTCCGTCCGAGGTCTCGGCCAGGGGGAAGGTGGACGCCGATGTGGCTTCCCGCCGAGGGTGCTTCCTGGGCTTCCGAACTGTTGTGGTTCTTATTGGGCTACCTTAGTTCCCTTCTCATCTAAGTCCTTCGGTTGGGCCGCCGAGGGGTTGGGTCTCCCCTTTCAAGTATCACGAACCTATTGGACCTCTTGAGCCTAACAAGCATGTGGATATAATACCCATAACATAAATAATTAAATATTGACTAATATTGTTAGATTGTCCTAGGTTTCGAGAAGTGATATATCTTGATCAAGTTCTATTAACTTTAGTATTTCACTTTTGTCTTTTCCTTCTTTCACCCCAAAATTCTAAGAATATGTTTTAGTCTTTAAAACCAATTTTGAAATTCAGACATTTGTAAAGATTACATTTTTTTCCTCCGCCTTTTAAAAGTCTTATAAGTAAATCAATCCAAACGCATTGATAATATGTGAATTTTTAATTTAAAACTTGAAAATATTAGTTAATTAATTAAAAAAGGAAAATGTGTAACGTTTTAAAAAAGATCTTGAAATCTTAACATCGTTATAAAGAATTTAATGGTAATTATAATATAATTTTCACACAATTATATTTTAAATCATTTTTAATAGTTTGTTATCATCACATTAATACATATCAATCATCTATGATACTTTCTGTTAAATAATTTTTTAGTGACATTAGAGTTTCAAAGTTCTAAATTGATATACTCTCTCCATCTTAATTTAACTCTCACAATTATTCTTTAATGTTGTTTATAAGTTTTTTTTTAAACCAATGTTATTGATCGATTCGAGTTTAATTTAATTTAATAAATTAGAATAATATTATTTATTTTGAATTTTAATAGGATAAATTTAAATTTTAAGTCAAATCAAGTATTAATTAAGATAAGAGATAAATGAAGAAAAATATTAATTGAATAAAAATAATGTACAAAGTGATATTTTTTAAAAAAAAGTGCTAAAAAATTATAAGTATTAAAACTTATAACATGTTTTAGATGTGAGGAGTACAAAGAGATGGAGGAGTAAATCTTATATTTCAAGTCCTAACTTATTAGAAAATTTCTTTCAATTATTAAATAAGAAATCAGTTTATTTCAAAATTGAAATTGAAACTCTCCAAATAATATCTTACAATTTCATTCATATAAGAGTATTAATTTGTATAAACTGTAGTAAACTCTTAATAAAATCTCAAAACATGCATATTATTGTTTGGTTACATTGAAAATATTAAATGGTTACCTCAACTAAAATTTTAAAATTATTGGAAGGAATATCGTTTAATGTTTAATTAGATAATTTAATAGAAAATCAAATTATACTCTCGCCATTTGAGGTGTGCAAGTTTTCACAAAATGAAGAGAGTATTTAAAAGAGTAAAAAAAAATAACAGTATCCTTAAAAAAATATAAATATTTATATTGTGCCCTAAATATAAAACTATCTTTTAATGTTCTAATTAACAAAAAAAAAACTTTATTTTAATATTTCAGTAATGTTTTTGAGTAAAGAAATAATAGAATGAAAAATCATCAAATAATATTACTCGAATTTTTTTTTAACTCAAATACAATGCTTGACTCGGATATATTACTTGAAGAAATAATTAACTCGAATATATTGCTTAACTCGAAATTTTGTTTACTCGTATTTCAATTCAAAATTATTTTTCACTTTATCATTACTTTACTCGAATATATTATTTGAATGTATTCGAATAAATGGTATTTTCATCAATTTAGATAAAAAAAAAGTATTTTATTAAAATTAGGAATTTTTTTCCCCTTCCCTGAGGGGCACTTTCGTTATGCTTCTATTTAAAAAGAATAACTATTAAAAAAATAATAATAAGTACATAGATTTGCGTGAAGAGACTAGAGAGTTGGGTGGGTGGGTGGATGGAATATCAAATTTGGTTTCGTATTTTTTATTAAATTTAATTTTAGTCTTATAATTTTTATTATTTTTAATTTTAGTCTTTTAAATTTCAATTTTAATTCTATATCTTTTAAAATTTTCATTTTAATTCTATTAGTTTCAAAATTAGTTATACATCTTTTTTAATTATCAACATTAGTACTTTTATAAATTATACTCCCTCCGTCCCGGGTATTTTTACCCGTTTGTACGGGCACGGAGATTAAGACGTTTTATTTTTTTAATATATAATGTAAGAGAAAGTAGGGATAAATTAGTAATTTAAAAAGAAAAAGTGAATAAAGTTATTGGGAATGATGAATAAAGTGTAAAAAAGTAATTAAAGTTGTTGGGATTGTAAAAAGTAGGTAATAAAATATTATGTATTTTTGCCAAAAATGGAATGGGTAAAAATACGTGGGACACCCCAAAATGGAAAGTGGGTAAAAATACGTGGGACGGAGGGAGTATTATATTTCAAAAGATACATGACTAATTTTGAAATTTATAGGACTAAAATTGAAAATTTAAAAGTTACATGATCAAAATTAAAATTTAAAGATTTAAAATTGAAAATACTAAAAGTTACGTTACTAAAATTAAATTTGGTAAAAAATATGATATCAAAATTGATATTTTCTCGGGGTGGGTGCCACATAAAGATCGAGAAAATATCAATTTTGGTCCTATATCTTTTACCAAATCTAATTTTAGTCCTGTAACTTTTAGTATTTTCAATTTTGGTCCTTTTATTTTTAATTTTGGTCCTGTAACTTTTAAATTTTCAATTTTACTCATATAAGTATCAAATTTAGTCCTATATCTTTTTGAATTATCAAAATTAGCCCTGTATCTTTTGAAATATGATATAATTTATAATAGGACTAATTTTGATAATTAAAAAAGATATAGGATTAATTTTGAAACTAATAAAACTAAAATTGAAATTTTAAAAGATACAAGACTAAAATTGAAATTAAAAGAATTAAAATTAAAAATACTAAAAATTATAAGACTAAAATTGAATTTTGTAAAAGATATAGAACCAAAATTAATATTTACTCCATAAAGACCATAGTACAATCCGGACAATGGCTGAACGAGTCAATTGATGACCCGCTACCGAAAGAAATGGGCCTGGGTTCTAGTTGGCCCAATTATTGTCCACTTATTCAAATTTTTATATGGCACCCTTTATGTGACACGCTACACCCGGATCCTATTTTCTGAAATGGATCATTTTCATTTTCAATTTATTAATGGCCAAGACTTATGTGAGACCGTCTCATATAAGGACTTAATAACTTTTATAAAAGAAAATAATAATAAATTAATGAAAAGCGATAATGTTATTTTATGAATAATTTATACTATAAATAAAAAGTGATAACATTTTATAGCGAAAGTGATAACGTTTTATAACGAAAGTGATAACTATTTTAAAAAGTAAAAAAATAGTCTCACGTAAGACCTATCATTTATTAATATATATATATATATATATATATATATATATATATATATATATATATATATATATATATATATATATATATATATATATATATATATATATATATATATACTCTCTCCGTCCTGCAGTAAGATTTATATTTTTCTTTTTATATTGTCCCAAGTTAAGATTTATATTTTTTTTGTTAAGTTGAGCTCACAAAATAATTATTATTTTATATAAGGACACACCATACTAATATAACTACTCAGTTCACATTAAATGTTATTTCTCTCATCTTAATACATATTAAAATATTATACTATTTCTTAATGTACGCGCAAAAAACAAACATAAACGGGACGAGGAAATATCATTGTTCCCTTATCTCTTTTATTTCACCTTCACACTTCTCTTTTTCATTGAGACAATGATTCATTTTTTCACCCATTTTATCTCCTTAATACTGTGATAACCGGAACATTTTCTCTGGCATTTTCCACCTCTCAATCTATATAAAAATAATTGAATAATCATTCCTTTTATCTATCACCTCACTCTATACAAAAAGAATTATAATTTATAAATAAATTTTAGTTATCACAAAATTCCATATAAAAAGATAGCACATTCTAATAAATTTTTTTCATGCATTACTATTACTAATTGTTTTAAATCCTAAGTAATTGATGAATTAATTTTGCATTTATTGCGTTATGTATTACACCTATTAATTTAAATGTTAAATTCCTATTTATAACTTTTTATAATTTTTATTGTATAGTATGTAATTAGTTCGAAGCTCAACAGAGTTAGATTAACCTTATAGTAACTAATTTAAATAGGCTTGATTAGCTCGATAGAGCTTTTAATGGGTTAGAGCGGATCCATTTAAAAACTCTATATTATGAGTTCGCATTTTCCTTATTTGTTCTTTCCACTATTACCTTCACATTATAAGGAAACATATATTTATTTAATAACTTTAAAAATTAATTTAATTTTAAATTTGTTGATACATGAAATAAATAATAAGTCTTGCTTTACATTTAATAAAATTATTACTATTATTTTTAATAACGCTAAACATAAATGTAAACCAATCTTGAGACTAAGTAGGACATAGTATCGTGTATTAAGCCGTACTCATTATATTATTTAATGCAGACATAATGATTTCGTGATAATATTAAAATATGAAGTATGAATATCTAACTGTAATAATTAATTAAACGAAGAGTGTGGAGGATTGAATTGACTTAAGGCAATTCACACTCCTATTTTCTATCACGTCTGTTTCAAGTCTTCCAGTGGATTTCACTGTTGCTATAATTACCACACGCTATATATTAATTTTTTTTCATTATAGAAAAAAAAAAGAAGAAAGAAGAAGATAAATTGAATCAGCCAGATTGTTCAGAGGAAAATAGGGAGTTTCACACGTTATTAATTTATTTGGAGTTACATCATATGCACAATTTGCATTGAGATTCATGTAATCGAATCAATTTTTTCAAAATTTATTTTGAGTTAAAACCATTGTAAATTTTTATTAAAAGTAGAGGAAATAGTTAGATCGTTTAATTAGTTAGGAGAATTATTTTTCATTAAAGAATTCATGTACGACTATCAATTTTCCTCTATGTATAAGACATGATAGTATATAACTTTTCATTTAAAAATTATAACTTCTTATTCATTTTATAAAACTCCTTTTTTTTTCACATACTTTTGTCATCACAATATTGTACAAAATAAGATTGAGTATTACACTTAACAGACAAGATAAATTCACTATTTTTTGGGTTCAAATTTTCGAAAACTATCACATACTATATTATAGTTAGGGAAAATACTTGTTTGAAACTTTGTCAAGGGAAGATTTTCAAGAAACGGTTTAAAAGTGGTTTAGAAGTGATAACATTCTACCAAATATGATACTTAAATTAATGAAAAGTGATAATGCTGCGGTGAATTATTTTTTGAATAATTTATAATACATAGTAAAAAGTGATAACATTTTTAATAGAAATTGATAATATTTTTTATAAAAAAAATGATTACTATTTAAGAAAACGTAAAATCAATCTCACATGAGATCATCTCACCCAATTGTTTCTGATGAATGTATGAATCACATGAATTTAGGATCTATTAATAGTACTCCCTCCGTTCCATTGAAACGTACGTAGATTAAGGGGTATAAATATTTTAAGATGTGGTAAGGTGAGAGAAATAATATTTTAATATAAAGTGAGTAGATGTATTAGTATGACATGTGAGCCAATAGAGAGAGAAGTAATTAATATGTGTGGGTCCCTTTACCAAAAAAAGGAAATGCACACCTTGTATTGGGACGGACCAAAATGGAAAAACGCTTACATTAAGTCGAATTAACGATAATTTACGGTGGAGGGAGCTAATATTTAGCAAATTTCTTTTCTGAAAAAAAATGGTGTACCCCACCATTAGGGGCCACCACCGCCCCTACCCTGGAGATTGGTGGAGGAGGTAAATCGCAGAATGTGCCTCAAGTGGCTTATAGGGAGTAAATCGCAGAATGTGCCTCAAGTGGCTTACAGGGAGGGCTCACTGTTAAACTTGTGCTTGCAAGGGGCCAAATTCATGCCAAAGGCAGGATTCGAACCCCCACCCTGCAGCAACCAAGCTCAGCTGGAAGACCTTTCCACCCTCCCCTCTACCACTTGAGCTATGCCCTGGGCACAATTTTCTTTTCTTCTTTTGAACAATGTGGTGCAACTATGGTGCCAAAAAAGGAAAGTTCTCTGACCTTGACTTCATTTTTAACCTTGTAATTTTTTAGGTTGACAACACAACTGAAATGTCAAAAATACCCTGGAAAATCTGAGAAAGACGAGCTCACCCACGGTTTTACTGAATCAAAAGACGCGCAAAAAAGAAGTATATAGTCAAATATAATTGTCACTCTTTAATTATTTATAGAAAAATAACTAATTAACGCCTCATATACTCTGAAATTTCCATCTCTGATTCCTCTCTTTAATTATTTGCTTTTCAAACTCATCTCTCTTCCTTCCTTACATCATTATGCTCATTCCTTAATCCATAACACATGCACACATACATATAATGTTTGTATATATATGTTGGCTCCGTCTTCAAGTATAAAAAAATAGTGCAAGAAGAAAAATAGTAGGGAGGATGAGTGATATCGTCGAGAGAGCCGTTTCTAGCCTGGGTAAAGGGTTCGATTTATCGTCCGATTTTCGACTCAAGTTCTGCAAGGGCGATCGTCGGCTCATCCTTCTCAACGAAACCAACACCAAAACCCTACCCGTTCCCGGGTTCGGAGCCTATCACAATGTCTCCACTGACATTAAATGCGACAAGGGTGATAGGACGAGGTACCAGACCGATATCCTCCGCTTCAATCAGGTCTGTGTATTTGCAGTACTATTCATGAGTAATGAAATGAACATCTCGTCTAAAAGCTTAAATTTTTATTTAAAATTTTTTTTGCTCCGACAGATGTCGGAGTTCTTCAACCAAAAAAGCTCGGTACCGGGTAAGATACCGTCTGGGTTGTTCAACTCACTATTTGGGTTCCAAAGCGGGTCGTGGGCAGTGGACGCTTCGAGTACGAAGCATTTAGGGTTGGATGGATACTTCATTGTTTTGTTCAATGTTCATATTGATCGTTATCCTCTAGTTATTGTTGATGAAGTCAGAAATGCTGTTCCTTCTAAATGGGATCCTTGTGCTCTTGCAAGGTACTTAATTCTCTTCTATTCATCATCATTTCTTCCATTCAATGCACTGATATTTGATCCGTAAACGGATTAATCATACGTTTTAATCAGATTGTTAATATGGATGTGTGCATAATTAGGTGGAACTTAATCAATGTGATAGAGATTTCAATTGGTAATTGGCTAACTTATTTTTAGGATTGATGAATCAATCTCATCTCATCCAGAAATGGGTACCATTGTTGACACATGAACTGCAAATTGCCACACCTACAAGATATGACCATATGTCTCTCTCTTCTCCCATTTCTCTCTCTTTTTATTTTTTATTCTTTATTAAATAAAATTATTTGACATGTTCAAAGTTTGAAATATTAAGTTGAAATTTTGATAATCTGAAGCACGATTATAGCAAGTTGGAGACTTCATTATGTTAAAGTCAGCATATCAATTTACGTAATATACAGTCTCAAATTAGTATTATTATTAGTATTATTTTTTAAATATGATTTGATTATGAAGGTTTTGATTGGCATGATTAATGTAATATAATACTAGGTAGAGTGGAAATTATTATGGGCAATTTAGTAATTTCAAGATGTTTGACATTCTAACATTATTTTGCTACTTTTCCAAGTATAAAAATGAGTTGGAATAGAAAAATTCGATGAGAATACGTCAAATGAAAGAATTTGTTTTACAAACTAAGATTTGCTGCGAAATTCTTTAATTTAATCTTATCTGCTGACGCCCACAATTTTGAAATTAGTATGGAAATATTTGATCCTCGATATTGGTTAGATAGTAAAAATTAGTAAAATTTCCTTTAAAAAAAAGAAGTAAAATATAGTTTTTTTAAGTTCCATGACATTGCAAATGGAGCCGTTAAAAAAATAGAAAAGCTAGAGGCTTTAATTCAACAAGTTACTACTCGAGTTTAAATTCGAGCTCATTTTAGTATTTTTTCGAATTGAGTCGAGTTTGTTTATAAACTCGTTACCTTAATGAATTGAGCTCGAATTCGATTCTATAAGTACTTCAGTTGAGCTTGAATATAAAGTGTTCAGGTTTGCTCGGCTCATTTAACCCTCCTAAATATGTATATGTTTTGTATATAAAGTGTATAATAAGAAGATTACATTTCCTCCTAATTTTTTTTTTCTTCTCTTTAGGGCAAAGATTTTTTGTTAGACCAACTCACATAAAGGGTTTATGTAAGATGGATAAAAACTGATAACATCATTAATGAAAAATGATAATAGTGTATTAAATTATTTCATGAACAATTTATAATATAAATAAAGATAATATTTATAACGAAAGTGATAATTAATTAACTCCCTCCGTCCCATACTTATGCTCGCACTTTTCGCTTTCGTCCGTCCCACACTTATGTTCACCACCCAAAAAAGAAACTTTACATTAACCAAAGACCTCAAAAGTTATCTTAATTTCAAAAATATCACTTCCACCTAACACACATAACATGCTTTATAATTTAACTATGGGATTGGGGGAGTATAAAATAATAAAAGTATATATTAAATGTTGACGAGATCAAAATTTTATAAAGTATCATTATTTTTTTACTTCTTTTCTATTGTATGCAACAAAATAAACCCATAAAGTTATCTTATAATCTGCATTGTTTTACTTTATTGATCACGAGTTCTCTTTCACCCAAAGTAGTTTTATCTTGAAATGTATGGAGTACATGAAATCAATAAATAATGCATGAATTAGTGAAATCGAATATTGGATAATGGAAAATAATAAATTAATGGATGTGACAGATTTATCGAAAAATATGGAACCCATATAATAGTTGGGTTAAGCGTAGGTGGGATGGACGTGGTTTTAGTAAAGCAAGACAAGAGTTCCCACGTGGAACCATCACAGCTCAAGACCCACTTGGATAATCTTGGCGACCAATTGTTCACCGGCACCTGTACTTTCTCTCCTCAGCATTCCAAAACTAATAAGGAACTAAAGCACAAGGTTTTTGGATTATTTTTTTTTAAATTAATTACTCACTATTTATTTCATTCTAATGTATATCAAATTTATTCAGGTGCCAGAGGCTTTCAACGTCTTTGATCCACACCCAAACCCTTTTAGTAGCTTTGCATCCATCACCTCAAAAGATGTAAGTTCAAATATAATCTTGAATAGGAAATTTCATTCATTATTTTAATCTTTATTATTCTTATATGCTTCGTGTTTTATTTATTCATATCATCACTTAATCTTTATTGTTAGGGTTCAATATATATTAATTCTTGGAACGTAAATTATTTTTTTAACTTATAATTAAGAATGATGTACGTAATTTTATGTGCATTCATCTTTTTATATATATAAAAATTAAAATTTAAAAATAAAATAGGGTAAGAAATTGAAAATTTTAGGGTAGCTTGTAGTAGAAGTAGTAGAGAAGTGAAAGCATAAAAAAGTTGAAAGTCAAGATCTCATATTCCATATAGCAAGTAAAAGTTTGAAGGAAAATTAGGTTTACATTCAACCCCCAAAATTAAAATCAAAATGTAGAATAGGCTGTAAAATTCCAAGTTTTGGCAGTTGTCAGGTTCAAAGAGCAGCCCAAAAATTGGACTTAGTACACAGTGTACATACCTCTTTGATTGCTCTAGATATTCACAAACACTTGTGTGATTCCCCTTCCAATTCTATATAACTTTTGTATTGTTAGAGTGTTTAAATTAAGAGGACCACATGATTTACAAGAGTATGTATTATTAGGATGTTTAAATTAAGAGGACTACATGATTTACAAGACTCAGTTACAAGAGACCAACTCCTAGATATTACCTATGCATCTGCCTATCTCTCTTACAAGAGACCAACTCCTAGATATTACCTATGCATATGCCTATCTCTCTCATTAACAATGCCTATTTGGACTTGAAAGTATTCCTTAAAACTAGTTTCATGTGAAATTATTGTGATCCATTCCTCAAGGTTAATTACTGCAACCATTAAGGGCAAAAATTGTGTGATAGCTTAATGATTTTTGTTTGCTACATTTCAAGAATGAATTAATTTTGGAATATGATGATATTGGAGTAAGTTGCTGTAGATTGGGTGGCAGGGTATAAGTGTAATATGTTCAAAAAGAGGGGGCGATTTGAGCATGTGCAGCCACTGTGAATGGTTGCCAACAGTTCAATCGAAGCCGGATGTGATTCATTTCAACTTCATTCCCATCACTTCTCTTCTCAGGGGTACTCCTGGAAAAGGATTCTTATCACATGCTATAAATCTCTACCTCCGTTGTAAGCTTTTCTCTCCATTCCACTACTACTAAGACTTTTATTCAACAAATCCAAGTTTAATTGAGGAGTAGTATTATTCAACAGATAAGCCTCCCATTGGTGATTTGCAGTATTTCCTGGATTTTCAAGCCCATAGAATATGGGCCCCCATTCACAATGACCTTCCCTTGGGCCCAATAAGAAATAAGGGCTCGCTAACACCCTCACTGAACTTTAACTTCATGGGCCCAAAGCTCTATGTAAATACAGCTCAGGTAACATTCTAAATTAATTAAATACTCCATTTTGCTGATTTCTTACTTCACTGTTACTGTTAACAGGTAACAGCAAACACTCCGGTGACCGGAATGCGGTTATATCTGGAGGGAGTCAAATGTAATAGGTTAGGCATACATTTGCAGCACTTTGTAAATCCCCCAGTTCTTCTCCACCACAAGATCCAAACCCCACCCGTTTGGCGTGGATCCGAAGACATACCCGATTACCCGCGTTACTTAGAGCCCCTTCAGTGGAAGAAATTCTCCCACATCTGCACCGCCCCCGTCAAGGTGGACCCACAGTGGCTGAGCGCCTCCCCTGACTCGGCCTTCATCGTCACCGGAGCCCAGCTCCACGTCACCAAGCACCACTCCACCACCGCGCTGCACCTCCGCCTCCTCTACTCCAGAGTCGCCGGCAGCTACATCCTTCAGTCTAACTGGATGCACACGGCCTCCGAGAACCACTCCCAGGGCCTGAAATCAGGCTTCTTCTCCTCCATCAGCACCTCCCTCACAGGGAACGTGGAGAAGGAGAAGTCGGCGGCGGTGATCGTGGACTCCGGTGTTTACCCGATGGGTCCACCGGCGACGGGGCAGACGCAGAGGCTGCTGAAGTTTGTGGAGACAGCGCAGTTGACGAGGGGGCCGTCGGATAATCCGGGCCACTGGCTGGCCACCGGAGCCAAGCTGGACACGGAGAAGGGAAAGATATGCCTTCGAGTTAAATTCTCTTTATTGAATTTATATTCTACCACCTAAAATATATATTTACTTAAGTCGAGAATATATATGTAATGAAGATGTAGCTAAGAGTAAACATGCATGCATGTTGAGATATGAGAGAGAATAGATAGAAATAGAGAGCATGTAAAATTAAGCAAATACTATAATATTTCTTTATTCTTTAATTTACTCCCCAATTTTCGGGTAATATTTGTTGTGTAATATTATGCTTTTTTTTGAGCATATGCAAATTTGTAAATTAAGGGTTAGCTTGATTATAAAGGTTGACATTGATCTCAAATTGAAGTTAAGACCTGAAAATGGGAATGTAACAAATGGATGAGAAACCAAATTTATTTATAACTTAGTATACAAATGATCCGACAACATATTTATTTAAAGATTGTAGGCAAAATGAAATTAAAATCAACATACATAAGCAAGAGGTATCCTCGTATGAGGACTCACAAAAATGACAATCCGCATCACCCCACATTACATCTCACCTGAAACCCTACAGCAACATCTCAGCAATCTGGACCGCGTTAAGGGCAGCACCTTTGCGTATTTGGTCGCCACAAACGAAGATGTCCAATCTATATTCCAAAAAAAGCAGCAGCACAAACATATGATCATTTTTGTGATTCTAGAACATCAAAATCATGTAAGTGGAGGACTCAATGGCAGTTGAGAACTATTAGAAATGCAAATTAATCTCGTTACCCATAGTTGCCGTCCTGGGAAACATCCTGGCGTATTCTTCCAACTGCAACGTCATCTTTGTTGGAAACTTCTAATGGGGTGGGGAAGTGGTTGGCTGCTCTGTCATCGATAACCACTACCCCTGGGGCACTGCTGAGGATCTCTTTTGCTGTGGCCTGAAAGAGGCAAATAGATACAATCAAAAGACAGACAAGTTGATCCAACGGTGGAGAAGTCTTTCATACTCCATGTTCGCCTTTAGAGCATCTCAAACAGTGGTTTCCAAGTGTGTACTTTGCACTCTATTGTTAAATTAAATGACTGATGTGCAACTTAATACTGAAGATCGAGCAAACATCAGACGATCATGGATGAGCACATAAAAGTGGGAACATTGAACTTACCATTTCCTTATTGGGGTACAGATACAAGTATATAGAACAAAAGCAGAACTTATCAAATAAGGGAAAGCAAATTTTCAGATAAAGAAAATTATACCTCATCTAAGGGAGTGTCGAATTGAAGATTCACACTCTATGCATGAGCACGCATGGATGAGCACATAAAAGTGGGAACATTGAACTTACCATTTCCTTATTGGGGTACAGATACAAGTATATAGAACAAAAGCAGAACTTATCAAATAAGGGAAAGCAAATTTTCAGATAAAGAAAATTATACCTCATCTAAGGGAGTGTCGAATTGAAGATTCACACTCTCTGCATGAGCACGCATGACAGGCACTCTTATACAGGTGGCAGTGACTTTAACATCCTTATTGTTCTGCATTGTATATTCGACAACGTCTTGGCATAAGCTGTTTCACACACTTGATATATAAATCTAGTTCAACAAATTAAGACAGAATTTAAAAGAAATGTTACCCATATTTTTCGGGTCTCTTTAACTAATTTCATCTCCTCTTCATTGTACCCGTTTGGAAGTACAGGTGCATTATGTGAGAACAAATTAAACGCATACTACAGGTTTTAAAAAAAAAAATTAGAAATAGCTGAAATTATCTGATGCAAAAAATAATCTTAGAAGCTGATTTGAGATAGCTGAACACAAAGAAGAGCACGGTTCTGACCTGCCGTTTAAATATTTTACAAGTAGGCTCTTTTCCCTCCAATACCTGATAAAGGACAAGTCAAGCCATATACAATATTGAAATACGTAAAAAAAGACCAATGAAAATACTGAAATATACGAAATACCTCACGAGTTTGTAGTTCAAGCTCTTCCATTGCAGCAGCACCTGCACCACTAGCTGCCTGGTATGTACTAACCACCATGCGTTTTACCTGCGTGAAGAAAATATAAATATAATAGATTATAAACATATGTAGTCCATTACTAAATATGTCAAGGAATTGTATGCTCCACAAGGACAGGAAATTATAACTTGAAAGTGCAGTGGGTAGCCAAAGACAAAAGGATATGAGTGCACGGTTTACAGAACTTTAACAAAAGACATGTTGGGAATCAGAAAAAAGAACAAATTGAACCTTTCACCAGTATTATGAAAAAAACACTAACGTTTTTGTATCCAGCTGCTGAAAGGCATAACCATGACATGTGCATGGTCACTCTTAGGCTTGCGGGGCAAATGACCCGCCTCGGAAATAACCCACATATTTTCCATAATTTTTGTGCAGTTTCAGGTCTGTGATCACGCTAAGTGCATAAAACCATTCTGCTCTTGAGAAATCAACAAAGAAGGAGCTCCCCTAAGTCTTAATAAAGTGTTTTGGTGTGGAAGAAGCTTCTAAATTTCAAGTTGAGGGCATTAACGACTTATTTGTACTTAACCAAAGTTTTAACATATGAAATATACCAGGGTTGGGATAAGACAAATAAGATTAATTCCATAAATATTGTAGCATATAGGGGATAAAAGCAACTAAAATAAAGCCTAACCCCCATTTAACCCATCTTTATTAAGCCCCAAATTATTTTGAGGAGGAAGCAAACAGCCCCCAAAAGAATAGTTAGTAGTTAAAGTTAACACAGCTCATAATAGACCTCAATCAGGGTTTTTCTATTCCAAAAGATATACTCTTTTCACTGGTTTATTCTAAATAATTTCATAATCAAAAAGTCTTCAACAGCCTAAAGAATCATGCTTTATGAAAGTGCTGCTTCTCGTTTATATCCAATAACCAAATTTAAAAAGCACCAAGAGACCAGCAACACAGTGTTGAAGGACTGATTCATCTCGAATAGCAAGCATATCAGTTGATTATCATCCACAAATATTCCATACATATGTCCAATTAATGTCTCCCCAGTGAGCACGCGAAACTTAACTCAATGTCTCAACATAAATAGAAAACCACTATAAAGAGGCTTGGTTAGAGTGTATTATGTACTAATCTCACTCGCCATAGTCATGTTGATCAATAGAGACCTAACTACAACAATCTTATACCAGCACAATGAAACTCACATCAGCACAACACTAGCACTCAGCAAAAGAAATTATTGTTTCACAACACAAACAGAAAAGAATAGTTAAATCTTCCTGAACTCAATACAAAACCAATAATACCCTTATATCTAGCATCCAGCATCTACACTAAAAACTCGACGAATTCAATTCAATCTCACTAAGACACACCATGGGATGGCCCATCAATGAAATTGCATTAGAGCAAAGAGATGATTCAGAGCAAGAAGCCATCAAAACATAGAATGAGAAAAGAAAAGTCAACAATAGCTAAATGAATGCAGCTGGAGAAGGTAAAGAATAAATCCCTCACATTTGCGCGGCGATGCAACGGCGTGGCGGCCATTAGGCAAATAATAGTCGAGCAATTAGGATTAGCAATTAACGATCCCTTTCCGTTCTTGAGATTGATACCCTTCATCGCCTCAGGATTAACCTCCGGTATCACGAGTGGAACCCCCTCATCCATCCTAAAAGCGGAGCTATTATCCACCACAATGGTGCCCTTTTCAACGGCTATAGGCCCAAATTTCTTGCTAATACTCCCACCGGCACTGAACAGAGCAATGTCGACGTCATCGAAACTGTCTTCCGTCAATTCCTCGACGGTGTAGTTTCGGTTTTCATAACTCACCGTTTTTCCGGCGGAGCGTTTGGAGGCGAGCAGCTTGAGAGAACGGTAGGGGAAGTCTCGGTCGGATATGACAGAGAGGAATTCTTGACCGACGGCGCCGGTGACTCCGACGATGGCAACAGAGGGGCCGTCTTCTTTGAGGGACATGCGAACGGTGACGGGGCGGCTCATGGCGGTATTTGAGCGGGAGATGGGGAGGGTGACAGCATTGTGAAGGAAGGGGGTGGTGAGTTGGTGGTGGGGAAGGGAGAGTGTGGGAAGTTTCATTTTCTCCGGCGGCGACGGCGGATGGCGGCGTGGAGAAAGAAATGAGGCGGTATTTGTAATTTGTAGGGTTTAGTATTTAAATAAGCACCGTTTATTGAATTTAGAAGTTACTAAGCCAAACTTAACTTTCTTACTTTCACATTTATTTACACTAAAAATGGCAAAAAGTAGTCATTATTGCTTAAGTGTAATTTTAAGTGGACATATGTGTTATATATAATTTTTTCTAGCCACTTTTAAAGGAATTGACTAAAATGCCCTTCAGGGGAACCCACTTTTCACATGTTTGGTGAATGAGATTCCACACTTTTTGACCAAAAGTACCAAACATACAGTAAAAGAATCTGATTCCTCTTTATTTCTGAATAAAGTGGCAAAGTACAATATCTAATACCTAGTACTCCTATGTAGGCATGTGCTCCCTCATATCCATACAAAAAAATGAGGTATATATATATATATATATGATGGTCCAACATTTATTAAAAAAAAATTCTACGAGTTATTTTAGAGATTGAGCATTTGGGAGCAAATTTCTAGTTTTTTAGAGAGGTATAAGATTTTGGGAAGCAGGTGTACAAGGTATGTTTAAAATTATTTTAACAGATATGAATGCCTTAATTTTATAATTTTTACATGCCTCATGAGTGTATTTTATTTATTCAACATTTTAAAAAAAATTGTATGCCGATTAGAATAATTTTGTCACATTCAAAATTCTTTCCACATTAAATCTTCACCACTCATGTTAGATTGTATTTGTATTTAATCTTCACTACACCCTATATTTAGTCTATAAAGTACTAAGTGCACCCGGTGCATTACATACTAACCGTAGATTTTGTCAAATATTTAAACAATGGTGAGTAGGCCGAATAGAAGAAGACTTGTTGGCCGATTAGAACAACTTTGCAGGCCGAATATCAGAAATGTTGGCCGAATAGGCCAAAAAGTTCTATTAATTTTAGAAAATTAGTTCCGTCATGCTCATTTACAAAGTGAGCATGCCAGCTACGAGCGGATGAAAGAGGAACATGATGCGTCGGATCATACGAACTGGGCTCAGCATACCTCGTCTCCCCTAATGCATGTCCACTGTGGTCAGGGCTAGGAGTATAGGGAGGTCGGTACGAATACGGATCCCAATTTGATGTCCACGCTGCAGGATCATCCGTGCCCTGACCCTGCCACCGATCCTCAACATCCACACCCGAATAGCACTGCTGATCCCATGGATTACTAGTAGGATCGTATGCTTCCCTTGCGGTATGCTACTCCAGATGTGAGTAATCAGACCCCCGGACGACCTTTCGTCTGGGGTTAGAAAATGCCTTGGTGTACATCCTCATAATCAACCCCTCCAAAGGATCATCCTCTATGCCAATCCAATACCCCCTTCTACGCTCATTAGCGAGGACACGCGAAAAATCCACCACATCAAGATCCTAATGCAAAAAAAACCAATACATTTAGGTACAATATCACTGATTTGTCTTCACCGAAATAGATTAATGATTCATACCCGATTAAACAAATTTCTATCAACCCTCTTCAATTTACAAAAAATCCATCGCAAGCAAAGTGACCTTAGCTTCTCCCTATCGCTAAGGACATGGCCATACGACACAGCAAGGGCAGGTAGACGTTCGTACGCCCAAACCTGTCACACGTAAACCACATATGTTAGATAATTACTGTTGCAGAAACTAATAACACTCTATAAGTTTAAGTAATCTAGTGAAACACGTACCATGAGTGCAAATGTGCACCCATAAAAGTGGTATATGTACTGATCGGGGTTTGCTCCAGCTGGAAGTTTGGTCAAAATGTGGTCCATAAAGTGCAGTAGCATCATATAACTGACCTGCCCCCAAGGGAATAAATCACATCTCTGTTCGTCCTATACGAGCACCCAGACCCAATTGTCTATACTCACCTTGGTGACATCAGACCCAAGGACAAAATAGTACAACAACAGCACCTTGGTAATTTTAACTACGTCCTTGGGGCTAACATCTGTAAATCTTCTGCCTTCAAAGTCACGAGCAATCTCACTGACTAATGGTCTCTTGTCCTGACCATAATAAGTATCGTACACCCCACCAGGCGGGATACGATACGATACGACACATTCGGATCAAACCCGACTCTATCCCGAAAGCAGAGTCCCATTATCCTCATGAACTCTATCCTGTTAAATATAAGGCACTCGTTCCCAACCTGAAAATATCTAGCAGTTAAATCGTCCCCCCTACATATAATCTCCTGTGTCATGAGAGTGTGGATATGAGCATTCGCGTTCCAATCATCGTTGAGATCCCAGTAATGACCAAAACATAATCTCCTGAACATCTCCTCCGCATTACCCCCAACCTTTGTTAACTGCCTACGGATAATTTCTATAACAATTCCAGGTTTGCAGTAATTATATATACTGTAGTTCTGGCCATGCATAGATGGACGCTTCCAGTCACCCTGCACAAATTCAACCAGCTTACTTAATAACACATAAACTCATACTTATATGTAAATAACAATAAGTTCATTGCAGTCACTGACCAAATATTGGCACACTCAAACATTTGTTCTATTCGGCCTACAGTTCCTTCTATTCGGCCTACAAACTGTTCTATTCGGCCTACAGAAATTGCTCTATTCGGCCAAGGTCAGTGCTATCAGATTATTTTCACTTCATATTGATCTATTCGGCCTACAATATTGCTCTATTCGGCCTACCAAATATGCTCTATTCGGCAAATCAATATTTTCAAAAAACTGAAAAAATAACTCCTAAACTTTGATATATTCGGCCTACACTTGTTCTATTCGGCCTAAAGATTTGTTCTATTAGGCCTACAAAAAACCTCTATTCGGCCAACCAAAATTTCAAAAAAAATCAAAATAATTACTCCTACACTTGGATCTATTCGGCCTACACTTGTTCTATTCGGCCTAAATATTTGTTCTATTCGGCCTACAAAAAACCACTATTCGGCCAATCAAAATTTCAAAAAAAATATATATACACCGCCACTGCGGTCCTACATTCAACACATGATGTATACACAATTAAGTCACATTCAACACATTAGATTTCCAAACCACAACATGTACGAAACATTATACAAAATTAATTCACATTTTACACATATGAATAAAACCACACAAAATGTAGGTCATATCCTCGAAAACGAGTACTAAAAATCAGTGTAGGAAACATTATACACAAATAACTCACAATTTAGAGATGCCAATAATACTGCTTTTATACATACCCGAAAATTTGCCATTTACAAAATTCACCGGAATGCACCTAGTCAGAAACGCCTATTCCTGCCTATAGATAATGTGGAAGACCACAAATGGAGAACAAAAACTCAAAGGGTGGCACTGTGCTTGACACTTTGGGACGAAAGGGAGAGAGACTTTGGGACGAAAGGAAGAGAAGAAGAGAGATAATATTGGACGAAAGATGAGAGAGAACGAAATAAAGAATGGAGAGAAAGAAGTGAAAATGACGTTAATGATATACCCCACCAACTTACATCCAAAATTTAAAAACTTTAAATGTGGTCAACCAACCCACTAATTACAAATTTAAATATGGTCCACCCACCCCATTTACTGCAGTCAAAACTGACTTGATGATGACCCCTTTATTTTCGTCCTTTATCTGACAGTTATGGGGGTAATTTGGGGAGTGCACTAAAAAGTGGCTAATAAAAATTGATTTTAAGAGATGTGGCTATTTAAAATTGTACTTTGTTAATAGTGGCTACTAAAAAATCGAACCCTTTATTTATACCCCCACCATCACCGAATAGTTGGAGGAAGTAAATTACAAGATATGTTTTAAGTGGTTAATAAAGAGAATTCACTATTTGATTTGCAATATACTTATCAAATTCATGTCAAAGACATAATTCGAACTCCTACTCTGCAGCTGTTAGTTCAGTTGAAAGATTTTTCCACCATCTCTAGCTATGCCTTAGGGGCGTTTCACATCACATTCTCAATTTTTGTAATGGTCGATAGCATTCCTTATGTTCGATTTGTAACGGTCGAACATAACTAAGATTTTCGACTAGTGGTGGTCGACAGCTTTGAAGTTTATTTGATCAGGTCGATAGCATTCCTTATGTTCGATTTGTAACAGGTCGAACATAACTAAGATTTTCAACTAGTGGTGGTCGACAGCTTTGAAGTTTGTTTGATCAGTGTTGATTGAATTTTAGAAAAAAATTTGTCCACTAATAATTGAATATTAGCATTTGTAAGCATGAACTCGTGACTTTTTTTTTTTTTTTTGTTATTCAGTATTCATTCATCCAGTCTACACGATGTAGTGATATGACTAAATGAGTATAAATGTTTTTATGGATGAAGATTTTATGGAATTGTTTGGAACAAATGAATGATTTCAAAGACGTGAACAATTGTTAGTACCGGTTCGACTCACTGTTACAAAAAATAATAATAATAATAAATAAATAAATAAATCAATCAGTTGATAGTACCGATAACATTAACATTCTATTTCCCAACAAGTATTCTAGGGTGTGCAACCACAATTTTAGGCCATAGTTATTTTATGTTTGAAAATATAATTTATGTTTTGAAAATCTACTCATACTCTAATTTGGGTTTTTAAAACAAAAGTTTGAATAAAATCAGCCCTACATGCTACATACACCAAACTCTAATAATCTTGAAACTGCACACCTCTAATAAATCTTGAATGTTTGTAGCGTGTAGGGATCTCGGTTTTGAGTGTGCAAAGAAATTTAGTGATTCAAAAATCTTCGGCACAATATGCAAAACATAGCATGTTTTCATTATTTTTTCCCACCTCTAAATTGATATTAGGTACTAATGTTTCATTCAATTTACATGGTTGTGTTGAATAGAGATGACTTATTTGAATACAGAGGGCAGGGAGAAGTTACTATTAAGATTGACATGCAGATTAATTCCATCAATAAGTTTAACTATTAATACTTTGAATTTGCCTTCATACTCTACTAACTATGTAAACAACTCATTCTTATTACACTAACATGGATCCATGCACATATATAAGAGAAACAAGGCATGTACACTAGTCAAGGAGCACAAGTTTGCTCAAGCTAAGGTCACCATCAGCATCAACTAGTGTGGGCGATCCAACGATGCGGTCAAGATGGACGTCTTGAATGAGGGTGAGCTTCGCTCGCCCTCCAAGATCCTCCGGCAACACCTCCTCCCCAACTTCCCTAATGAACTCCGCCCTTTCCTCTTCGCTCGTCACAATCACCACCTGATCAAGTTGAAGTAAGTACACAAACATGTTTCTTGGACAGGATCATGATATGTGTATGAATGGTCAAGTGAGGTACCTTGTCTAGGGTAGATTTGTCAAGAAAACGCGAAACCAACCTCCACACACGAACGAAGAATCCGGGCATGTGGAGGAGGTAACACTTCGCTAGGCGCTCCGGATAATAGGCCTGCATTAATATCATGTTAGGGAACATATACTTATAGATGTTCATGATCATCATGTTATAACATATGCATTCTTTCACTTACTTGCAAGAACTGAAAAGCAGTGATCAAGCCACGAACATCAATGTTTTTGTAAGCAATGTGTTGCAGATCAAATATGCCAACCAACTTCTCGTTTCCAACTTCTTTGCCTTTACAACTACTGTATATATACATCATCATTTTGGGTAAGAAATTAATAAATTAATTTATAAATGCTTAATCTTTGAATGATTTTAAACAAATGTTCGATTTCAATCCAAAATCATATACCTTGCAATGGTTTTGTCCAACACATGAACCACGTATTCTGCACAATTAGCAACAAGATAAGTTACTTCATGCAAACACAAAATTAAATGGAAATTTTGCATTTTCTTTTTTCTGGGGTTTATTTCAATTTGGGTCCCAAACCTTGCATTTTTGGTCTCATATGAAGGTTTTCGAACAAATTTGAATCTATGAAACCTTTCCTATAACGAGTCTCTTGAGTTCATTTTTTTCCTAAAATTAGATTTTTTTTTCAAGAAATATACCCCTCCGTCCCATGTTTGTTTGCACCGTTACTATAGATATAGAGTTTAAAAAAAATTATTTTCTGACCAACTAATTTATTGACTTTTGGTGGATAATGTAGTATTTTTAGATACTCCCTCCGTCCCGGAGAAGTTGGTATAATTTTTTTTTGGGCACGGAGATTAATGAGTATAATAATTTAATGTAAAGTGAAGTAAAATGAAGTGAGAGAAATAATATTTAATGTGTAGTGGTAGTTGTATTAGAGGTGATATGTGGGGCCCATGAGAATAGATTAATTGTTTTGTGTGGGTCCCATGTATTAAAAAGAAAATGTGTCAACTTTAGTTGGACAAACCAAAAAGAAAAGTGTGTCAACTTCTATGGGACAGAGGGAGTAATAAATAAATTATAAAGTATGTTAAGTGAGAGTAGTAAATTTGTGAGAATTGATGTGATATTTCTTTTTTGAGTGGTGAAATTTAACTTGGCACAGACGAAAACGGAAAGTGTAAAATTGAATGTGAGACGACGGTTTCCACTTAATCTGATATTCTAGAAAACATATAATAAAGAAGCATACTCTTGAATTGGTTCTGATCCTTGCCAGGAATGTGCTTGTTGAGTTTGATAATGACAACAGGGTGTCCTGTTCTTGACAACCCTTGTAGGAATGCTTTGTTGGAGTTCAATTCATGAGGTATCTCTGAATTAGGGATGTAGTTAAGTGGCACAAAGGTAGCCCTCCATTTCTGCCACTGCACAAACATCTTTGCAGCTTTCTCTTTGTCCAATGATCTTGCAATCAAGAATCTCATCATTGTAACATCCCCATATCCCTGCAACAATTCACACTTCCCTTAATAATCAATTATATACGTAACTCTTTCCTACGTGTCATTCATCTATCGTTAGACGTTATACCTCAGTGGAAGAGCCTTGCTTCACAACTGCTTCCCTCATCTGGGCTACTGCCATTTTCTGGCTTTGCTCCATTTCTTGTTTTTTCAAACCTCAAACTGAGAGAGATGGAGCAAATTTAACTCACAAGCTGGCTGTACTCTGTAATGATGAGAAGTTAGTTGACTAGAAAGAATAATGATATGTACATATATAAAGAGAAAAAATTTGGGCAGTTATAAGGACATGAATTTACAAGTATATAATGTTATATTGTATTGAAATAAAATGGATCAATCTTGACTAAATCTGTGTTGGGTTGTGATTTCAATAGGTTCCCAGAAGTAACCGCCGTCCTCTGATATTCCTACAGGCTACACCACAACTAAATAATAATTTTAAAAAATAAAAAGAAAAATAAAATAAAATAAATTCTTCATTCCAAGCAGCCTAGTTGGAAATCTGTTTTTATTATCTGACTTTTAGTTTTTGTAAGAAGAATAAATATTTACACGTACGTACTACAGTCTTAAATGACGATGTAAACAAGTTCTAAATTGAAAATTAATGTTGATAGTATCTTCATCGAGGTGGAAATCATCATTATTTCAAACACAAATATTATGATCTGAATAATAAACTTAAAAATAAATGAAAACCCTGGAATAAAATTATTTTTGCATTTTTTTTAAAGAGTTATCAATTTTAATCAATTAAAAATACTATCACTTTTATTAAAATGTTATCATTCATTTATATTACAGATTGTTAATGAAATAATTTATTACATCACTATCACTATTCACTAAAAATGTTATCACTTTTTATCTATATACTACGAATGACTAATTAAATAATTAACTCATTGTACCACTATCACTTTTTATTAAAATATTACTATCGTTTTTTATTCGTCTCATGCAAGTTTTTTCATGAGGCAGTTTCAAACAAATGTTTACATAAATAAATAGTTTAATTTTAAATAGAATAAATTCTTTTTTTTGCGCATTAGACCATCTCCAGCTGTTGCACTATTCTAGTGCACACCACATACTAATTTAGTGCAAAATATACATAACAACTCCAATGGTTTTACACCAAATTTTACACTACAAGGAATATTCTTATAATATTATTTTATTTATTCTTTTAATTTTAACTTTATTTTATATCATGTTTTAATTTAATAAATTATTATAATAATAGATATTTATTATTAAAAATAATTTATAAATTACCTATAATTTTCAATTTTTTAAAACTTTAAAATATTAAATTAAAAAAATTAAATATAACAAGTAAATTTAGATTTAATGATGTCATCAAGTTAATGAATATGTTAATTAAATAATAAAGATGTTTGATATAAGATATTTGAAAGTAAAAAAATATAATTAATGGAAGGAATAAATAGAAAAAGGGAATGAAGATAAAAAAAAAAAAAGATGTGGCGTGATTGAACAGTATCACACCAGATGTGGTGTGAACTGTTCATAAAATCTATTTTAGTGCAAGATTTAATGGAACTCTCCCATCACGCTACAATAGTGTGTGGTGCTTCCGCTGGAGATGCTCTTAGGGTTATAGTTATTGTGCATACACTTTTAGATGAGTGTTATTTAAAAAAAATACTCTTTCCATTTTAAATTATTTTCAATATTTTCATGTTTGTTTGTTCCAGAATTTCATCAGATTAAAATGGTAAGATGAATATCAAATCAACGATCCTGGCTTGTACATTTTTTATTTATAAAAATATCATTTAATATACTTTTAAAAAAAATCCACATATCTCAAACTTCTTTTTGCTATAAGTTTTTTAAAATAAACAAATAAATTTTTTTTAAAAAAAAAACTGAGGCAAATAATTGAGCAATTTAAATTAAAAAGAATTGTCAAATTGTAAACATCATAAATCAGCATATCAACTTTTTTGGGATCTGCCACGATCAATTCTTAGAATTGTTTGTCTAATTTATGTTGTTCTTTAGTATATGTCTAATTTGTGCTGTTTGATATATAAGAAATTAATAAATTAAAGTTTGGTCCTACCAATATACATTATTTGCAATTCTTTGGGCAAAGGATCGGATAGACCCCCATTTTATTCTTGAAAATCAACTTAGCCCTTCATCTATTTTTCCGGTGATTCAAACCCTTTTCATTCTTAATTTAGATCAAATATACCCTTCATTTTCTTAAATTAAAACACTAATGTCCTTCTATTAAATACCAATCTAACAACGTTGAGGATTTTGGGGAATAAGTCAATGAGAACAGCTTTATTGTGGAATATTTTTCTGCCCCCTTTCCTCCTCCATCACTTTCATCCTGTTCACATTTATATACTCATCCACCCTCTTCAATCAAAACATGAAAGAAATTAGAGTAAGAATACATGGAAGCTCACTACTATTGCAAGAAAAGCAGGTGACCACGAGGAAATCTTCTCCGAGTCGCGGATTCATCTCCACTGCCGAAGTATCTCCACTGCTCATCGAAGACAATGGTTCGGTAGCCATAGCCCACGTGGCCTGCTCGCAGTTCTCTATGCTCGGATTCCTTCGATGGAGGTTCTGGAAGTCCACTAGTTAGACAATACGTCGTCGTTCTTTTGGTTAAAAAGCCCAAAGCTTTAATGGTGCCTGCCCTTAAAGATGAACTGGTGATAGAATAAAATCCACTACATCATCAATTTTTAGATGTCATAAAATAATTAATTTCCTAGGCTAAAATGAGTTACCTGGTCATCCCAGGTTTTATCCTTGTTATTGAGCGGTGCTAAAACTCCGGACAGGGTTGATGCCGGTGTTAGTGATGGGAATGGTGGCTAAGAAAACCATGAACACCGCGAATCCAATGGGGGAGTGGAGCCGATCGAACACCTTTTTATTTTGTTTTTCATCAATTATTATACTTAAATAAATAAATGTTAGGTCAATAATGAGATAATGAATATTATTAATCCATTAAATAATGAAAATTATTAATTCATTAACGGTGTTAGAATAATTTTTAACAGAAGGGTGCAAGTGTTTTATTTTGAAAAAATGAAGGGCTTAATTGATCTATATTAAAAATATAAAGTGTGTGAATGATCAAAACAAAAGATGAGGGCTCATTTGATCCATGGTGATAAGTTGGCCCGCAATTCTTTTAAACTGACAATGATGTCTGAGGTTATCTATACAGTATCCACTCTCCATTAGAGTCAATAAAGACAGCTAATTTTCTTTCACAATTAGTCAAAAAAGTGGGAAAACTTTGTTATAAATTAAAGAGTAAATTATTATTATTTTTTATGTTAATTTTCCTCAATTTTGAGATGGGTTCAACTCAGTTTTATATTTTTGAAATTAATGGATTAAATTTACAAATTCGACAATATCGTCCTATAATAGACTGTACTAGAAAATAATGTTTGTGACGTATGATGTGGATTAAAGGGTGAGAAACAGATCCACCCGAAACCCCTAAATCCCCAGAAGACGAGGAGAGGGTCTGAGGGTCTGTACTGGATTTGCTGAATTTAAGATGATTTAGGATTAAGATTTACTGTATAAATAATGTGATTTTTGTTTAATTTAAACCTTAACAATACATGAGAATATAATATGATTGGAAGGGGAACAACAAAATTTATACTATGAAATCAATACACACAAGTGTTTGGCATTAAAAGTATGTCTTGCTTTAGGTTTAAGATGATTTTTAATTAATGATTTAATAGAAAATAAAATTACTGTTAACTTTTAAATACAAAATATAATAAATCCTAATAAAAAATAATAAATCTCACAAAGTAAATAAGTATATAATAATAATAATAATAGCACATTTTATATTCAAATGTATATAAATATTTAACAAGTAAAAAATTGAAAATGACCTCACACGTGGAGATTTGGACAAATAGTTTATTTGGACTTGGTTTGAAGTCATACTTGTACTTGATTCTTTAATTTATGTAAAAATTAAATAATTTTTCTTCTGTATAACGTGCCTTTAATTAATATAAGGAATCAAAAGTTGATACAGAAGATATACTAGTACTAGTATAATACAAGGAACAAAATACAGTAAATAAATCGCATGAGGCAGTATTTTATAAATACAGTAAATAATTAGCCAAGCTTGTGTAAAATTGCTTGTGTAAAATCGTCTCAGTTTCTGTCAGTTCGTGAAATGGATAAAAAATTATACTCAATCAGTGAAAAGTAATAATGGTGCAGTAAATTATTTTATGAACAATTTATGATATAAATAAAAAGTGACAAAATTTTTAAAGAAAAATTATACTAACACCTTTAATAAAAAAATGATAATATTTAATTAAAAAAATATAAAATAATTTCACGCTTGTTCGAAATAATTTTGACTGACCGCCTCGTCTAAATTTTAAAATTTTAACTTTATATGAAGGAATATCATATACTAATTAAAGAATATTACCATTTTTTTAAAAAGTGATAATTGGAGTATTATAAAGTAAAACGATCATAGAAAATCCAACTTTTCTCCTTATATATAATGCTTATCTTGATAATATAAATCATAGCATATACCGATCCGCATATCTTGTTACATTTTAGTGTTATATTTTCTTTTACATGTCTTAAATGAGTGACACATATGCTAGAGAAAAATCTAACATTTCCCTTTAAAATTGATATTTTCCTTTTATGGTATGTTTTATTATATCTCACATGTCAATCATTCAACGACGGTGTGCAATAGGAGATGCAACACCAAAATATACCTGAATATCTGAACCGGGAAAGATGGGTGCAAAAATATTTCCCTGAACCCTCACACTTGGAAAAAATGGAGTTGAAAGAGTGAAAACACCAAATGAGCAGATTTTACATGTTAAGTAGAGATCAAATGATTTAGCAACATTAATATAAATATATATGCAGATACAAATAATCTGTGTTCACCCCTCATCCTCATTTGCATTCTTCTCTCTCTCTTATTTTCTTAACATCCATTACACATAGCGAGTTAAAATGAATCAGTATCAGTTTCTTGAGGTAAGGTCATGAAGGAATCACCATCAGCTCCAAGATAAGTTAGTCGTCCAACGGCGTTAGTTGGACGTCTTGAACGAGGGTGAGCTTCGCTTTCCCCCCATACGCCTCTGGCAAGGCTTCCTCTCCAAGTTCCCAGCAGAAATCCCGGTGTTCCTCTTCGTTGGTCACTATCACAATCTATGCACGAGAGGAATGAATCGAGTTGTAGCTTTCTAAAAGGAAGAATGTGGAGTAGATATCACATGCTTTGTTAATTAGAGAGCTAAGTATTATCTGTACCTTCTCCAATGTAGCTTTCTCAAGGAAACGAGAAACCAATTTCCAAGCATGTACGAAAAATCCGGGCATGTATAGCAGGTAACACTTAGCCAAGCGCTCTGGATAGTACGCCTGCACGGAATGTGAATAACCAGCACATATAGTACATAGGAGGATGGGAAACAGCAAGAGTATTCTAGTAAACTGGCGACGATTTAGTGGTTTTTGTTAGATCACTTACTTGTAACAGCTGAAAACCAGCTATCATGCCACGAACATCAATATTTTTGAAGGAGATCTGTTGGAGATCAAGAACGGCGATCAGCTTTTCATTTCCGATTTCTTTGCCTCTAAAGCCACTGTAAATCATCAAGCATAAGTTTGAGTAAGAACAGAAGCTTTACTTATCAAAACCAAAGATATGAGTGGCCTGTGAATAGAACAGTATGATGATAAGAGTGTAATTCTTGGGTTATATTTGTGCACATCTCTGCATTTGTTTCCAAGTATGTTATGTTTGGATGCGAGTGTTATAATGGAAAAGCCGAAAAGGCCCCCATTTTTTACAACTGCTGTTCTTATATGAAGGAAAACAATAGGCACATATTCAAGAAGCATAATAAACTTAGAAAATGAACAAAAACAAAAGGTTAAAGGCACATCACTTAATGTCGAATAGCAGCTACAGCTGCAAACCAATTAATGTCGAGTGGTAGTTAAAAACATTGAAATTTTCCATCTACTCAGTTTTATCTTTATTCATGGAACTCATAATCATCAGCAACCACAATCAATGGTCTGCCTTTTCTTTCGGTCTCAAGAAAGTCACAATAATCGTTTCATATGCATTTCAACTGCCATATCTGAGATTTTATATCACCGGAGCTAACTGAACATCATAGTACCTTGCAATGGTTTTGTCCAGCACATGAAGCACATATTCTGCACCATTAGTGAAGGTTTTCATCAGAAACGAAACACACATCTGTGATTTTATCCAGCTCAAGCGACAAAAACCAGATGCCATTTATCTTCAAGTGTTTGTTTACTAAAACTCATACACTGTAAAGAATGTTGCTTTATCATGTTCATGCATACAGAAACCTTCCGTCTTACATAAACATCAATGCATTAGGCTGTAAACAGAAACGTATAAAGTGCACAAATGGACAAACCATGTCGATCCAAAATGGAACATGATATACACAATAGCATGTGTTCGGTTTCTTTCTATCACCTTATCAAACCTCAAACCATACTTAATTCTACAACCAAACATCATCACCACAACCCCCCCCCCCCCCCCCCCCCCAAACAGGTGGATCAGAAAATTCTCAGCCAATGAAAAGGACTACATCAAGAGAATCTACATTCCTACACACCAGTAATCAGAGAATTATCTTTGATAGTAAAAGGCAATACAGGAACCCTCAAAACTGAACAGATGCTTGCAACTAAAATACAAGTATACTACAGTAGGTAATAATAATAAATGTAGTTCAACTAAAAAGGGCCCCATCATTCAACTAATTATCAAGGAAACATGATTTTAGAAAAATTAAAAAAAAAAATAAAAAGTCAGCACAAAAATAATCAAGACTTTATCCAGAATCAATCACTTTATTATAGTTCTTCTCCAAGAAAAGATAACCAGCCGCTCGAAGACAAAAGACTAAGAAAGGCATCAGACCACAACTCAGCAGTGGAATTTTTAAACAAATCAAATTGATTAATTTTATAACCTAACAATTAAAAAGTTGAAAGAATTACTGCAGTGTTTATGCTTACTCTTGAATTGGAGCTGATCCTTAGCAGGAAAATGTTTGTTGACTTTGATGATGACCACAGGATGCCCATTTCTTGAAATGCCCTGCAAGAACATTTTCTTTGTATTCAATTCATCAGCAACTTCAGAATCTGGGATGTAGCCAAGTGGCACAAATGAAGCCCTCCATTTTCGCCACTCCACAAACATCTTTGCAGCTTTCTCTGTGTCGAATGATCTTGCAATCAAGAATCTCATCAGGGTAGCTTCTCCATAGCCCTGCAAAAATGGCCCCTTTTCTAGTCAATCTGTGATCATGTTGAGTGGGTGGGATTCAAGATTACCTCAGTGGAAGAATTGAGCTTCTGAACTGATTCCCTCAACTGGGCTACTGAAATTTCTTGATTTTGGTCCATTCTCGTTGCCACGCTCCAGAGAATGGTAAGACTGTTTTTTTGTTTGAGCCCAGTTGGGATGTGAGAGAGAGAGAGAGAGAGAGAGAGAGAGAGGGTGGAGAGAAATAGTAATCACAAGTTAAGATTCAATTTCAAATGATAGGTTTATTCTACTTTACGTTCGTGCATTAATACACCTGCCTTACCAACCGTTGGATCTGCTCCTTCAAATAAATGCCGTGGGATCATTTTAACCACCCTACCTCTTGTTGTGAACTGGAGTAAATACTCCAATAAATATCACTTTATCCGTACCGTTATTTTGCCCGCATTAATTTTTTTTTAATTGTTTAACATAAAATAAAATAAAATAAATTATTTTTCAAGTTAAATTAAAAAATAAAATAAAATAAAATAGAGGTATTGGGTGAGACCGTTTTACGATAAGATCATTTTACGCTTTCATACAATTTATTAGCAAATTTTCTGTTAGTTTTTTTAATGAAAAAATGAATGTATAAAAACTATACAATTATTAAAAATATATACTCCCTCCGTCCCTCCTTAAGAGGGCCAAATGCTTTTTGGCACGTAGATTAAGGAGTATTATTATTTAATGTGTAGTGGGTAGTTGTATTAGTAGGAGTGTGGGTCCCAACATTTAATTGTATTAGAGGGAGTGTGTGGGTCCCATGTGTATAAAAAAGGAAAGGGGACTCTTTGGGTGGGACGACCAAAATGGAAAAATGGTCCTCTTAACCTGGGATGGAGGGAGTATAAACATGTAGATGACGTGTGCACCCGAATGCACCAGATATCAACTCCTATTAAAAATAGTAGTATCATTTTTTTTATACACTCCCTCCTTCCTATGTATTTTTACATACTTTTTATATTGGAGTCCACGTATTTTTACTCATTCCATTGTATTTGTACCCCACTTTTTATATTGGAGTGTCCCACGTATTTTACTCATTCCATCAATGGTAAAAATACATTACATCTTACCTATTTTTTACACTTTTTCATCAATCCCACCAACTTTATTTACCTTTTTACACTTTATTCATTATTCCAACAACTTTATTTAATTTTTCTCTCAATATTACCCATTTATCTTTATTTTTTTCTTACATTATTATATATATTAAAAAACCCACACTTCTTGATTTTCGTATTCGTACAAACCGGTAAAAGCACCCTGGACGGAGGGAGAACTATAAATTGTGCGTGAAATAATTTACTGTACCATGATCACTTTTTATTACTCCAATTAAATATCACTTTTCACCGAAGTTCTTACTCATTTCACAAAATAAATTTCATGAGACAATCTCAAACTCATCTTTAAAAAAATAATAACAATTATTAAATAAATAAATAAATCAAAAATATTGAATCCCTTTAATCGACATACGATTCAATTCTTCATCCAAAAAGTTTCGAAGGAGAGGTAGTAAAAAAGAATACACGGGGAAAAATAAGACATTATTTGTATGCTCTAAGATTAATATTAAATTTATTAAAATTGCGAAAATAAATATTTGCCTTTGTTGAATAGGGGGGTAAAAATAAACGTAAAATGTTTTTTTTTTTTTCATATTAGATTTCCTACGACATTTTCTTAAATAATCTTATGTTTCACTCGTTATATAATCACTTGATAAAGGGATCCGAAAAACATATTTTGCATCTCAATCAATCGTTTCCTGTGACTGAGTTACTGTCAATATATCTATTTGAAGGTCGTCAATTCTTAATCTATTCATTTTTCTTTTTTATTTATGGGACCCACACTCTTCACTAACACAAGTAAAATATAGGACTCACACCATCCACTAATATAACTATCTACTACACATAAAATAATACTCTTTAATCCACGTGCAAAAAACACATTGAGAATAGTGATGTAAGTAAACCAAACCGCTCGCGATGTAGGCAAACCAAACCGCTCGCGAACTATTCGGGTCTCGGTTCGATAAAGCGTTCGTTCAAGCTCGTTCGTTAACTTTAACAAACCAAACTTAAATTTTAAATTCGAATAGTCTATCAAACCGAACTCAAGCCTAAGGGTGTTCGGCTCGAAAGCTCACGAACATATATTTGTTAATGAACTTGTTAATGGCTTGCAAACGTGTTCGTAAATTTTATAATAATTTTATAATATTATATATTATTATTTATTTATATTCAATAATTAAATATTTTATATTAAACCACACAAATATGATAATAACTTAAGTCATTATTTAAATATTTTTATAACGTTTATTATTATATTTTGTTAATTTGTTTATTTAATATTATGAATAACATTAATATTTATAAACCAAAAGTTCTTTTAATATTTATGAACAAAAATATTTAAATGTTCATAAAAAAATGTTCATAAACAAGTTACTTTATGTGTTCGTGAACACGGTCATGAGCTTTAACAAACAATTTGAGTTCGAGCTCGGGCTCGAGTTCGAGCTCGGGCTTGAGTTCGATAATTCCTTAACAAACAATACTCAAACCTAGTAGTGTTCAATTCGATTCGATTACATCCTAATTGAGGATGGACGGAAGGAGTACCACATAATATTGGCCAGTGAGGAAAGTAATGCTAAGAAATGCAACCTTAAATCTGAAATAACTGTAAGGCATCACCATTCTGATGTGTGATAAAAAACATATAAACTATACATGTGCTAGCAACTAAGCAATGAATAAATCAAAATTAAGAGAAAACTACGCCAGAAAACAAAACAGCAGATGAATAATGTTGCAAGATATCGATACCTTACTTATTGCCTACTGCCTACCTGGAAATGCTGTCATATTTGTATGCAAGGCCATACACAGGGCCCGAGTAACCGTGTAATCAGTCTTCACCTTACACTTCATACAGACAACAACCCCTATCTTAGAAGTTTAAGCTGAGAACGTTCAAGTAGATGTACAAAGAGTCGAAATAATTACAGAACCTGAAATAGGATCCAATCGTCTATGCGCAGCTGCTCATTCCACTGAGGAACCTGATGAGTTCAATCAGACGTATTCTGATCAAAATTCCGAGTAAGACTGTATAATGTAAAATGTTTAGTTTAGTTGCACAAGCATGCATATCAACATGAATTTAACACTATAATAATTAACATGGCCTTGTACATCCAAATGAAATGATGAGGGATTTAGAAAAATGACCTCTTCCTAGTTTTTTCAGTTGGGGGCAAACAAAATTATTAGGTAACTCCGTCATACAATCTGAAATCAACCTCATTATAAAGCACAACACTTTTTATTATTTGAGCAGTGAACAATCCTAAACAGCTACAGAAGTAAATAGCTTTTAAATCTTTATTTTCACAGTTCATTGTAATTACATGAAAAAGGGAAAGTATAATCATCCAATTTTGAATTCAAATTTCATTATTTGATTCAAAAAGAAGGCACAAAGCATAAGTGATGAGTTAATACTAATAAAATGTAACTTTAACGTACACCACAGCAGTATTTTCAATTAACATTAGCCCAGTCTTTTACTCAATATACAGGTTCACATTGGTCTGTGTTTTCAAATTAAGCTCAAGCCTTATCCAAGTAACTTAGTCCATTTAATTTAAACCAGACAAGACCATTAAAAATAATAATTTAAGCTCAATCATGATAAGAATTAGAAAAATTAACGTGAACTTTTGCAAAACCAAAAAACTTGATGCACATAAACATGAATCATCATTTTATTTTTGCTTTTTCATCATAAACATAATATAATCATGATAAGAATAAGAAAACTTAAAATCAAGGTAGAAGAATTAATTATTCTTTATTCTCAATACCATCAAACCACCAATATATGCCCAAGAGGCAGCCCAAAAATATTAGTATATTTTTTAGGTTGCTTTAACAAAAATCCGAAAGAATAGCTTCAACATTTACAATAATAATTTAATGCTTTGTAGATTTATAGCCCTAAACGAGTATAAACTTTGATAAACATTAACATAAATTTTACCTAGTCAGAGAAAACACTCATCAGATCACTTGGGTGAAGATGGCGCTGTACTGGGGCTCTCAGCTTTACATTTTCTGTCAGATCCATATTAGGCTCCTGCTTCACTTTGTTACAGGTATTGTCAGCATAATGTTTCCGTTGAATAATGTTGTTCATTGATAATTCTTGTTCGTCCACAGCAAAGCGGCTAGGTATTGTTCCTTTACCAACATAAGTGAAATTCCTGGTTGATCCTGGCACGTTCAATTTACCATTATAAGAACCTGGCATGGAGTTGACATTAGGAACCTCCATGACAGCATTTACTGTAGAGGGTGAGCGTGGAACTCTTTGACAAGCACTATCTTGTACATTGCTTGAGCACGATGACATAGTTGAAACATAAGATGCAGCTCCAAACTCAGAAGGTGTGTACACTGGTTTACACTCTACATCCAAGATTTGCCCAATGCTGGATGAATTATTAGACTGAAATACGGGATTGTAGCCCAATCTAATACTGCAGTTTTGATTGACAGAAATGGAACTTTTTGCGGCTTGAAAACTGGGCGAAGACTGAGATGGAACCACCAAACAAGAAGGTTGCACATTGATTGGACGGGTTGGCTCTGGCATGATTGATTGTTTCTGCTGCTGTTGCTGTACAATACTTATCAATAAATTACTGTTTTTTTCTACAACAGCACCAAAATTGTAGGATGGAGCCACATCACCAACATTTTTTGATGACCAAGCTGACATATCTGCACGAACATCCTCATTTGACAGAATAGGCTGAGATGTTTGTTTGGCAATGTTAGATGAGCATTTGATAAGAGGTTGACCATACACAACATTTGGATCCACAGGAATGCATTTAGATCCTTGAAAGGATGCATGTAAAAGAGCTCTTTGATCAATCGTTGGCATAATTAAGTTTCCCGTGGGTCGAGACAAAAGCTCAGCCTGTAGAGCTGCCAGTGTCTGTGGAGGAAGCTGGCCAGAAGATGCCAACACTTGAACGTCAAACCTTCCAAGAGAAGCTAGTTTCAAATTCTGCTCCACAGGACCACAGTAAGTAGGAAGGCCACACTGTTGTTGGCTTACCCCACTCAATCTCTTTAAATACAGTCTAAACTTCTGCAAATTGATAAGTAATTACTGAAATGAGATAAGTACATGAAGAGTTTATCAACAAACAAAAAAAGTAATATAAATCACACAAACACATGTAAGCTTCAAGGCAAGCATATACTTGGTGGCTGAGTACATAACATGTAAAATGATGGCATCACAGGTATCCACTATGTAGCTACTATTTAGGTAACAAAGAGGTAATGGTACACAAGCTTATTCACGCTTTCATTATGAAGTCTAGAAACAAGAGTCTGATGGAAACAAAATTATATGATTTGTTAGTCCCATCATCCACATTTAAATGTGTAACTTAACCAGGTTCCAGAGTTTTGGATTTGAGTTGTAAAATAGAAAATATCAACATTATTATTTTTAAGTTAGATATAGTTTAAAAACTTTCAAGGAAGAAAATATCTATTTATCATTGTTATCTACATAATATGTAAGAGTTTGGCCGAGGTTAGACTAGGTCGTTAGTTTGTATATCTATCCTCTATTGCCATGTAACTCATGTTCTACATGAAAAGGCGTGTTTAAGGCACATCTTAATAAAATGAACATTAAATGTGAGATAGAGACTGAAACCTGTAAATGACTGGCCACATTTTCCCTTGTTAGTCCGGGGACATTCATCATTTCAAGAATCCTTTTCGGTACAGCCTCTGGAGTACCCCAAAAGAGCAAAATTATTTAATATTTAACAAGATTAATTTTTAATACTAACTTTATCTGAGGAGACAATTATTATCCACAAATGGAGTTATTGCTCCAAATATTTTTTTCAAATTAACATAATAAGAAGGTTAAGTGGAAGTTCATACTATCAATCCCGAGCTGATTTACAGCTGCAACAAATTGCTGATGGAGCTCTACTGACCACACTACACGAGGCTTCTTGGACGTTGTAGAGTCGTCATTGTCCATTTCTGTGTCATCTTCATCTTTGGAGTCTCGCCTTTTCTTTTGTGTTCTGAGTACCTCATCTGGCCCATCATTCACAGGAGAAGCATATTCAGAATCATCAATAGTTTGCTTTTTTCGATCATTGTCTTCCATGCTACCTGAACGATCATGTTCTTTATTCACATTCTTCCTTTTCCTAACAACATGCTGCCAGATATTTTTCAATTCTTCATCCCTTATAGGCTTAATTAAGTAATCGCATGCACCGTGTCTTATTCCTTTCATGACAAGGTTAGTCCTTCCATCAGCTGACATCACTGCATAACAGAACAGAATGTCAATTGTCAAGATATGACAACCAATTTTAAGGCATTATGGTACCGGATGCGTCACTCACTAATAACAGGGAGGTCCATTTCCAATCCAACTAGCTCAAGAAGTCTGAATCCATCCATATCAGGCATGTGAACATCACTCAATACTACATCATAAAAGCCTTTCCTTTCCCTCAATAAGTTCAGAGCAACTGTAGCTTCTGAACAACTGGTAACTGCAAGAATACCAGAAATTCATAAGTCAATTCCCATTATTGTTTTTAGAACCTCTATTTGCGATAGTAAATAAAATTTGCACAAAGTCCATATCACATAAAATAAGTAACAATACATGCAAAGACTGCATTGAAAGCTTATTTGTAGTCCCAGACTTGAACTGATCATATAATCAGGAAACATGGAAAACTCCAGCTGCCAGACCCACCACTACAAGATTTTCAAAATAACTCAGCCCATGGCAATGGCCAATCTCAGCCCGACTAAAGGAAAGTATTGGATCTATGTAAGTGAGAGCTTTACACCTATCATAGCAGACTCATCACAACTCTTTCTGGTATTAATCCACATAACGAGACGATGATCATGAGTTTGCAAGTAAAGGATCAATTGAAAGTTTTAAACTACAAAAAAAAGTTAAAAAAAATGATATATACAGAAACTACCATGGCGGTCGGTGAAAAATCTACAATTAATTAACAATTCTAAATTACTTTACTCAATTAAAGATCTCCGCCGAAAAAGATACTGTATATGCTTTGCAAAGATTAGATACTTATCACTTGACGTAAACAAGCGAAATCAGAGACCATGGTACATAAATTTTGAAATTAAAATCCCGTAGATTGACATAAATGCGTGGAACCACCCAAGTTCGCTAATACAGCACATGGGAAGATCAGTTCATGAGTATGCTAATAGCGATAATACTTCAACACAGGAGACACAGAAATGCCGGACATAGAAAACGGAGCATGTATGCCATCACCAGAGTAGCAATTATAAAAGCCATGGAAATAAAAAGAAAAACCACGCATTCCCACATTACGCCGAAATTAACGGCGGAGATAACAATTGAGCAACCGTATGAAAAGCTCAGTGCAACTAACCATGGAGATAATAATTGAGCAAGCAACAGTATGAAAAGCTGAGTGCAACTAACCATTGTACATGCACTTCCGAAGCATCCGTTCGAGAACACGGAGGCAGATGACGTCATCATCCACCACTAGAACCCTCAGTCCGACCGGGAATTGCTCGGAAACCGCGGCGCCCTCCACTTTCCCGCCGCTCGCGCACGCCATTGGAGCTCTGCAGCAACCCTAACTCGGAGAGAATCGTGAAGCTCAGAACAGTAGTTGATAGTGGTGCAAGTGTATATATATAGGCGGGTGAGGAAGGAGGGATCTGGAAGGGGAGCAGAGGAGAAATTTAGGAATTACAGAGTGATTGAGCTGAGAGAAGGGGGTGGATTGGAGAGAGAGGAAAAGGGGGAAGGATATTAGAAATGATTTAAATATGGGAAAGGAAAAGGATAACGCGAAGACAGAGATGGAAACTGCATTAAAGTAGTCCGTATTTGCTACTAATCCGCTCCTATACAAAATCTTTGTACGTATCTGTACCATTCGCTACTTCTTCTCCATTATTGTACAAACCATTATTGCACATTTTTGTACGTATCTGTACCATTCGCTACTTCTTCTCCATTATTGCACATTTGCACCCATCATCCTTGTACTTTTTTCAAATACAACAATCCCAATCCATTTCCAATATTAAGTGAAAATATTAGTGACAGTCCTTACTATCATCTTTCAAATATCTTTTTTCTTCCCAGCTATAAAATATTCTAATTCTCGGTCTACCCAATATGTTTACCTCATCAATTTGTACATTCTTACACTACTCATCTCATTCACATTAAGTTAATAGAAAAATTATGTGAATATTAACTACGGTGCACATTTTCAACTTTAGAATATCATTTTTGGTTGTCCAAACTAAAAAACATCTTTTCAACTCAAAATATTATAGTCATGTACACAAATCACCCCTAAACAAACTAGCTAAAGAGACAATGGCTAATAACACCGATAAGTTAGTAGTTTTGGTATCAATTCATGAAAGTATGTGAAAATAAATTGCATAAACATTTGGAAAAAAAAATTGAAAGAGGGAGTCGTGTTAGAATAGAAAAAACAAAGAAGAAAAATGTTGAAAATGCTCGAAAAATTGAACTGAATAAGTTTTTTTATACAAAATGGGAGGAACATGCATCAATTATGGGAAGAAGGCCTTTTTTTTTTGACAATTTTATTTAAAAAATTTAACTTTTTCTAAATATATCAATATCAACTATTCACATATTTTCAATTTTAATTTTATGTATGATAATTAATCAATAAATATTTTCATAATTTTAATAAAAATTATAATTTGATTTTTAAAATATTAAATATTAAATTTAAGAAAAATAATGTAAGCTTAGGGGTTTTAGGAAACAGAATCTTAAATTTTGAATTAAACCATGCAGATGTCAATTCAAAATTCATCTGACGCAATTTACCTGGTGTGCTGCAATTATGGAGGATAATTTAGGATTAGGAATAGTACAAAATGGGAAATTTTCATTTTCCCCTTTTAAGATTTAACAAAAAATTTTAATACCCAAATATAGTGATATAAATGTTCAAAGCGATAGAAAATACACTTAACTTAATTTATGATTAGATTTAAAAACTTTAACAGAATAATAAATATATACAATCGAATCATAATAAACATATACAATTGAATCATAATAATTCAACTCTGAATACAAAAATATATACAATCAAATTATAAATATATAAAATTAAATCATTTATTTTAATAGAGCCAACAACTTACTAAAAGGTTATTTTTTATGTTTTGGGTCAGTTAACTATTTTTCTAAAGTCTTCTACGCTCATTCTTCAATTTCTCCCAAAATAAATTTATACTTACTCTCTATTACATCATAAAGTTTCATTTTAGATTTCTCATTATTACATTTTCATTTTTAGTAATTACAGGTTTTAAAATCATCATAAAGTTTCATTTTTAGTAATTATAGGTCTTCCATTTAAAAAATAATAATAATTAATACTTTAAAAGTTTTATAATATTAAGTGCTATTTTAATCTAGCTATCAACTACCCACTATTTTGCTTAATATACTTGCAAAAAAATCAAATGTAGATTGAAGGGAGATCATCTTTATGTATGTAATTATTAGGATATATAATTTTTTTTAGTATGTTAAGTTTATTTATTTTTTAAATTAGTTTAAATTTTTTGTGAGTTCTTTAAATTTATCTATTAACTTTTAAAAATTCAATAATTCAGTCAATTTATCGACTAGAGCAACTCAATCGATTATATCACTTGACACTCCAATCTTGACAAGAAAAGGAAATATTTTAGTCCGTTGAGTTTTTCTTTTTTAAATTAGTTCATAACCTTTCAAAATTTTAAATCGATCCACATATTTACTTTATTTTAAAAAAAGACAAATTCTCTTGTGAGACGCTAATTAGGTGAGACGGTTTGTGAGACGTATTAAAGTATGTCTATTATTTAGATAAAGTATGTTTAATAGCTGTTAAAGTATATTTTCTAAAGTATGTTAGATTATATATTAAAGTATGATTTTAATGTGTTGTAATTTAATTTATTATTGACATACTTTAACTGCAAATAAACATATTTTATCTATATAATAAGCATACTTTAGTGATGGGTCGACCCGTCTCACACCCATCTCACAAATTACCCGTCTCACAAGAGAGTATCTCTTAAAAAAAACCTATTTTAACCTATCTAATGAATTAATATATATTGGTACTTGTTAATATCCTCGTTCCACGTTATATTTCATAATATTACATGTTTTCTACCCATAAATGTGAGATATATTGATTTAAAAAAATTACTTTCACATACAAAATATTAAAATAAAATATCAAATATAACCCTAAACACATGCACTTTTAAATCACAAACTCTAAATCCTCACCCACCGCCGGACTACCAAACGTTTTTTTTGCTTCACACAATTTTTTTGTTGCACACACTTTTGCTGCATACAAACATTTATGTGCAGCACATTGTAAGGGTAATATTAGAATATCACTATATATTTATGTAGTTAGTAGTAATATTTTTGTATGTTTGTATCTCATAGTAATTAAGGATTTTTTAGTGTACCTAGTCTTAATCCTCTTTTTTTTTTATAACCACATTATATTTCTTTCTTTAAAAAAAAAGTAAAATATCATATTAAATGATAATTAAAACCACATTTAAAGATACAACGTACTAATATAACAAAATCACTGTATATATTGTACCATTAACAAGTCTAGACCTCCTATTCATGCAAGTAACAAACAAACAAAAATATTGTTATATACTTAAAAAAAAAAATTGATCTTTAATTCCACAAGAAATTCACACTGTGAGATAAGGAAATTATTATTATTATTATTATTATTATTATTATTATTATTATTGTTGTTGTTGTTGTTATTTTCATGAGTACAATTCAAAGATGAAATATTGTTGTTTTTTTTTATTTTGTACCGTTACTAGCTATTTCAACTATAATCGAAAAGGAATGGATTAAATAAATGAACATATGGGTTTTGGAGGGTTATCTTTATCTGATATTCAAAGTTGAAACTACAAGTCTACAACACACTTGCCTTATCTTTTATTCCAATGCTAAAGCAGTTGGGAAAATGGACATCAAATTCAGCTTTACTCTTCCCTCATCCACCACCTCCTACAGCCCCTTTCCACAACCCCTGGCTCCAAATTTCTCCCCTCTCTCGTTCGGAGATCAGTATCAAACGAGCTTTAGTGACGTCTTGTGGCGCTAGGAGGAGAGCGATACGTGACGAGTACGAGGATGAGAATGAAGATGATGAGTACGGACACAACGAACAAACAATTAGCCGTCTTGGAGATGTATAGCCAATTAGTGAAGGATGAAATCCTTTTAGTTCGTGCTATGGTGGATCATCAAGATGTCGAGCTTCTCATCTTCAAGGTACACTGACCACCCCACTTAAAATTTTAAACCGGTAAAAAAGCGTATAGTAATATTTAACCACTCACTCTATTAGTGTAATTGTTTAGACTTTAACCATATTAATTCTGAAAAATGGTTACAAACAAATTTGTGTGTAAATTTTGTAAAAGGGGTTGAATTTATAACACTTTTTTTTTCATGTAATTTGACTTATATAATTGAAAGAAATATGAAATTTTATTTTACTTAAATAATTAGATTTTGAGCAATCTTGGTTGACAGGAATTAATTTTGAATTATTATTTGTGTTATGAAATAATAATGGTTTTACAAAAATGTATGGCAGGGATTTTCATCGTGCCTAAGTGATAAAACGTGGTCAAATCCTTCAAAAAGCGTGCTTCCAGCAAAGGCGATTATGCAAAACATAGACCGAGCAAAAGCGCCTTTTGATCCCTCCAATGTTCAGTTCATTGAGAAAGGATTGAGTTTTGATGCAATTAAGGCTCGCCTCACTCCACTTTAATTTTTCGAATAATTATTGAAATTATAAGTCTCACATCGAGATACAGTGAAATTGAATAATTTAAATTATTAAATTAATTTTTTATTTAATTCTTACCAATTATATTAATAACTCTTATACACTCTTATTCTTAACACCCAAAATAATTAGAACTTAAACATAAAATAAACACAACTTTTTATTTTTTAATATTGCACCTTAAAGTTAGACTTTATCTGGCTACACTCTATTTTTTCCCAAATTTATTTAATTTAAATTTATATATTTCTAAGTAGATAGAAACGAAGGATTGTAAGAGATGTTTAAATTTGAAAATTACTTTTATCATTTCATGAAAAAAATCGACAAATAATATTTCAATGTAAATACACTTCTCCTTTTATTAAATATACTTTTTTATTGAACACGCATTATTTTAAATCTAGCAATCACCTTCAAAATACAATAATTTTGAATTTCGAATTTATACTATGGCGAGTCCAAAATTATTTGGGAATGATTGAAAATTGGAACTTCAAATTTGGTAGAATATTTCTAGAACTTCTAGGTTAGAATAATTGAAACCGACTTAGTAGAATATTTTTAGAATTTCGCCGACCCAAACCAAACCAGGTCAAACTAGTCCTTTCAACGCACCGCCTTGTCTCGCTCATCGAACTCAGGTTCGAGACAAAAATGAATGCAACTATATGCAAGCACGGTTTTCGATTAGATGACTTGGTTGGTTGTAATGTGAATCATACATTTAATTTGATTGCATAAAGCAGGTAGGCATTTATAAGGAGCTCAACTTTCTAATGATTTTCTTATATGGGACAAGTTCCCATATTTCCACTAAAACTTAATTTTCTAATATTGAATTAGTTATCATTTTCAACTAAAAAAATAATAAAAAAAAATTAATAAAAGATGGATTTGAGATGAATTCCAACAATTTTTACTTAAGTGCAACAGAAAAATAGGCATGGGACTCAAAATTTAAAAAAGAGGAATTAAAAAATATCTAGTGTTAATTGGTTCCTACACACATTTGAGATTGGAAAGCAAAAAAATATCTTGAGGTTGATGACGTGGTGGATCAGCTGTGAGATATTTTCTCTCACCAAATATCCCAACAAGTGTCCACCTCTCCTATTTCCCCCGCTCTGCACCCGGTCCCACCAATCTCCCCCCATTCCCCCTTTACCCCTATTCTTCAACCTTATTACCAAATTACACTACCACCACCACCACCTACATGTTAAATGCCATTAATGGGCAAGTGTACCCCCCCCACCATCCTTTTAAAGAAAATCAACTTCAAAACTTTAAAGTTAATCTAAATCATGGAAGCTATTTTTGATTTTTTATTTTATTTTTGGAATTCATTGTTTTAGAGTAGCTAGTTTAAGCTCGAGTTAATACCTTTATTTCCCTCTAATATTTAATTAAAGAATACTCTTTCCACGTCATTTTGACTTATCTCGACGTAAAATATGAAATATGCATTTTTTTAAACAAATAATACTCTACATACTAAAATCATTCTCTCTCTTCTACAATATTTTATATATTTGATGTCAGTTTAAATTAAAATTACATGCAAAAACTTCAATATCATAGTAATTTCTTATCAATTTAAATTAAAGTTATACGAAAAAATGTAAATTTCAACTAGAATTTACAAACTACGCATTAAAATAAGGCAAAGACTTTAATGTTGTAGTTATAATTTATAATATAAATGAAAATTAATAATAACATTTACAAGAAAGTGATTACTATTTACTAAAGCTTAGACGATTTCATCCATAATTATCTTATAAAATATTATATTATTTATTCTACGTGTAAAAACCAAAACATATAGTATTTTAACTCGAAAACAAGTGTATTAATTATGTATATTTTCTTGTAAAATATTCAAATGATGAAACATGACTGATGATTAAATTTATTATTTATATTCATTTTTTATATTATGACGTATATTACATTTATGTCACCACTTAAAAACTAAAATTTATATACAAGTTGCATAAAAAAAATCAAGTTCCATAAAAGAACCTTTAATGAAGACAAATAATTTACATGACTTTGATTTAATTAGAAAATTATGAGTATAAATACAATAGTATTATTGAAAATGCATAGCAAATGTTTACAAAAGTCTTTTATTAGACCATGTTGATATGAGATGAATCGATCAATTATTAAAGTACGACTATTATATTGTTAAAGTATAATTATTGATAGTACCATGAATTATGAATTATGGTATGATTCACTACAAACACCTTTAATTATCAATAAATATAAAGTATTTTATTTATATAATAATCATACTTTAATAATGAATCGATACATCTCATAATTCGTTTAATATATACCGTGTTATAAGTGATTGACCCCATAAACTACTACTATTATTTTAAAAAAATTAAAAATATTCCCGCCATCCGCTTCTAAAGTGTCCATTTTAGTTCAAACATATCAATTTCCCCTATTTAATAAAAAAATACTCCCTCCGTCCCACCGAAAGATCATCATTTTACTATATTGGGCGTCCCATCCAAATGTCCCCATTTTCCACTTTTAGTAAAAAGGTACCACATGTGACCCACCACTCACTACTAATACAACTACCCACTATACATAAAATAATAATACTCCTTAATCTACGCACAAAAAGCAACTGATGACGTTTGGGTGGGACGAAGGGAGTACACAATATGACGCACAACTTCCTTCTAATACAATTATCCACTCCACATATAATAATAATAATACTTAATTCACGTGAAAAAAACAAACCCACCGTAGGAGGGAGCAATACATTTACAAATAAATAATCCATAGATCGCATTGCATAAATTCATTCTACAACATACTTTTCGCATTTTCTAGTCAACATTCTAACAGGTGAAGTCAGTGGCATCTCTGTAATTAAGTAATGAATATTGTCCAATTGCACAACCCAGGTGGAACATATCTCCGTCTAGCTCTCGCAGTAGATACATTCTACAATACAACCAAAAATATATTTTTGAGAGAGAGAAAGTGAGAGAGAGAGAGAGAGAGATGGGTATGGGAGAGAACGAAAAGGAACAAGCGGAACACGTATACAGGAAGCGCCTCAAGTGCGGCGATGACGCAGCAGAAGACATGGAGCAGGACAACGAACCGGAGGCAGCTTCACATGCGCCGCATCGCTTTTTCTACTCACCGGCCGCCGTGCCAACCTCGATCGTCGTCTCCGATGCCTTAGAACCTGATTTCCCCATCATATATGTCAACACCGTCTTCGAGTTCGCCACTGGATTTCGTGCTGATGAAATCCTTGGCCGCAACTGGTAATTACTCTGATTTTTTGTTTGTTTGGTTGAAAATTGTTTTCAATCTGTTTGGTACCTAATTTTTGAAGTAGAACTATCTAGTGCTTGATATTTTGTTAACACTTCTCACGTTTCTTTCTTATGAAAGGGGAAATGATTCATCATTTTTTTTTTCGGTTAAGTTTCTGTAAATAACAAAGAAACCCTCAACGATTCATAAAATACACTTTATTGTATACGTTTTTGTAGGTGTACAGGAGTTGTAATTCTTTAAGATTTATTTTGATCTAATTCTGTACATTATATCTTTTTGTTCATGTTTGCTTTTCAATATCTCGATAATACAGGGTAAACTGTTGAAGCTTATTTATAAATCCATTCAGCAGATTATACTAAATCATACTCCATTTTGGTATTTTATTTTCTGTTTTGAGGTGTTTGATATGTTTAACCCATTATCTATAGGTTATTCTGTGGCTGATGTTCTATAATTAACTCTGTAACTGTTAAAGAATAATGGCATCTTCTCTCTCTGTGTACTCTACCAGAGAGTATGGATCTCATTATTCTTCAGATTCTTTTGTCTTTGATTAGTGAATCTAAACGTTTACATTGTATTCGTCAGTCGCTTCCTGCAATTTAGAGATCCACGAGCCAAGAGACGACACCCGTTGGTAGATCCTGTTGTGGTTTCTGAGATCAGAAGATGTCTTCAGGAAGGTATTGAATTTCAAGGAGATGTCCTAAACTTCAGGAAAGATGGCACTCCTTTGATCAACAGTTTACGGCTTATGCCAATTCACAGCGATGATGGTGTGGTCACACATGTAATTGGTGTTCAGATCTTTTCTGAAGTAAAACTAGACTTGAACAATGTATCATATCCTGTGTTCAAAGAAACATGTATGCAGAAACGGGATGAGTCGGTTGAACCGTTTCAAATGGATGGACGAATGCCACACGCCCAACATGAAGAAGTTTGTGGGATTCTTCAATTGTCAGATGAAGTAATAGCTCAAAATATATTGTCGCGCTTGACACCGAGGGATGTTGCATCCATTGGATCCGTGTGCAGAAGGATTCGACAGTTAACTAAGAATGAGCATGTTCGGAAAATGGTATGCCAGAATGCTTGGGGAAGAGACGTCACAGGGGCGCTGGAACTGATGACTAAAAAGTTAGGATGGGGCCGTTTGGCTAGGGAGCTAACAACTCTTGAAGCAATATGTTGGAAGAAGTTCAGCGTTGGAGGTGCGGTCGAACCTTCACGTTGCAATTTCAGTGCTTGTGCTGCAGGAAATAGACTGGTTTTATTCGGAGGAGAGGGAGTGAATATGCAGCCGATGGATGATACATTTGTCCTCAACCTTGATTCAGAAAATCCTAAATGGCGAAGGGTGAGCGTTAAATCTTCTCCTCCAGGACGATGGGGACATACTCTGTCATGCCTAAACGGTTCTTGGCTGGTCGTTTTTGGTGGCTGTGGGAGGCAAGGATTGCTCAACGACGTATTTGTTCTTGACTTGGATGCAAAACAGCCAACGTGGAAAGAAGTCTCAGGTGGAACGCCACCGTTGCCTAGATCCTGGCACAGTTCTTGTACGCTGGAGGGCTCTAAGTTAGTCGTCTCCGGTGGATGCACAGATGCAGGTGTGCTTCTCAGCGATACATTTCTACTGGATCTTAACATGGAGAAACCAATGTGGAAGGAGATTCCTACATCCTGGACTCCACCATCTAGATTAGGCCACTCACTCTCAGTCTACGGACGAACGAAAATACTGATGTTCGGTGGCCTTGCAAAGACGGGGCACTTACAGTTGCGCTCAGGGGAGGCATACACCATCGATCTGGAGAACGAACGGCCACAGTGGAGGCAACTCGAGTGCGGTGCATTGACAGGTGTCGGGGGTCAGAACGCTGTTGTTCCACCGCCTAGACTCGATCACGTTGCTGTGACAATGCCTTGTGGTAGGATTATCGTGTTTGGTGGGTCGATAGCAGGGCTTCACTCTCCTTCGCAGCTGTATCTGTTGGACCCATCGGAAGATAAGCCGTCATGGAGGACTATTAGCGTCCCCGGGCAGCCGCCAAAGTTTGCGTGGGGGCATAGTACGTGCGTGGTTGGAGGTACGAGGGTTTTGGTACTAGGAGGACACACTGGGGAAGAGTGGATTCTGAATGAATTGCATGAATTGTGCTTAGCTAGTAAGCAGGATTCTGATCCTTGAGCCAATGAAAGGGAGGGGTGTTGTATGTGCGGTATTTGCTGGTAGATTAAATTTAAGGCTTTGTATATTTCTACATATTATGCTGTTTTCAGTGTGCTATTTGTAATCTAATTTTTACTAAGGGCAAATTTGTGGTGCTTTTCCTTAAGAGTTAAATTGAAGACATTATCTTCTATTAGATTTCATCATATAATAATCTAATGATACTGAATTTATTGTAGTAGAGACATTCGAGCATCTCTACTCCGGTCATGTTCTGTTGTGAACTAATTTTTTTTGGTAATATTTATTTGTATAATTTTACAGCGAGTCCAATGTAGTCTTAAGACTGTATCCTTTAAATAATTAAATTAACTTATTAAACTTCGTTGAATTCTTTTATGCATATAAAGAAAAATAAAATGAATAATAATAATAAAAAAAAATGCATATTTCTCATGGATAATAATTTATTAGATAACCAATATGCAATAATATTTCAGTTCCTTTTAATACCTTTTATGATTATAAGATATAGATTCAGATAAAATCATACAGTACAACAAATACAAAAGTAATAAAAATATTGTATACCTCTTTTTATCTGAAGTAGGGTGGTGTTAAAGGCTGGATAATCAAGATCAAGATGCTCTGCTTATTGGCTATTGCACTCTCAACAGTGATCATGAAAACTTCATGATAAAAAATACCAAGAGGAGTTTGCCATATGTCACTTGCTAATAAATCATAAATAAAAATGAAAATATGAAGATGATCTGCAGATAATGCGAACTAACTAAAGCATGGATGATCCTAACAGAAATGAGAACTCATCCAATGAGCTATCGTGTTGAGAGTTGCATTGTTTCGAATTACAAGAAAGTAGTAAAGAATGTGATGTGAGTTTTGAGTAAGAGATATGTACCACAAAAGAATTGTGATTCAAGACGAGGCTCTTCCATCACTTCCAAGCGACTGAGTCGATTTCATCACGTGCTGATTTGTACAGTTCAAGCCTCTTGGCTATACTCTCCCTCTTCGCCATTAGTGAAGGATCTTCATCCAACATTTTACCGAGTTGCTCCTTCTGCACATGCATCGCAATAGCATACATAAGTTTTTGTCCATGTCATTTCTCTTGCAGGATGTAATCTCTCTAATGAAGATGAGAGATAATGTCTAGAAAATATACCTCCCTCCTTCCAATCTGAGCATAGAATTGATTCAGCAGGGATCTTTTAGCCTCTCGAACTTGACAATGAACGACGGCCTTCGGAAGACTATTCTTCAAGGTATCACAAACCATTTGAACATACGCAGACACGTTTGTACCTAGATGGATGTTATAACATGCACTTCATATGAACATCAATGTAGACTCAAACAAGCCTAATGTGAAAGGTAGAAACTGAAGTATTGAATTGAATACCGATTCTCCTAAGATGCATATCAGTGTAGCGATCTGCATTTCGGTCGGCATTGCGATCTGTATTCCGATCTGCTGGATTATTGGGTTTCTCTGACTCCGCATTTATCTTCCTAAAAAACTCTACTGTTAGGTATGAAGACTCCATTTCCACCAGCCTAGTAACTGTCCTACGGCTTTCGTCACGAAATCTCTCAAGAGCTTCATTTGCAGCAGCTGCTATATCAGCTTGCAGCGTTGGGAATCGTTTCAATTCCTACATGACCATTCAATTTATATAAGGGACATAAACTATTCCACAATTACTAGTGTTCAGATATATGACAAATTTTATTACGTTTAGTGGTTTTAATAACGTGGACACCAGTGACTGACTATCCTATTCAATTCTTAGTGGGGGAATAGACTAGTTCAACATGATCAACACAGTGCCATTCAATAAACATGTCATAGGAGAAGTACCCAGATGGTCTATTTGGTAAATATGCTGCTAATTACAAATGTTTGGAATAGTGAAAATCTTTCTGCAAAATTTCAAATGATCGTAAGTACATATAAGTGGAAGAGTGAAGACACATCAACAAATCATGAAGTTCACCATAAAAGAAGAAAAATATATTGATTTTACATTATAATGAAAATTAATCTATCAAGATAAACATGTTCATATATCTAAATCCTGAATGTGTAAGATAATGAACTTGTTTTTTATATAAGTTCGTATCCTGCATGAGTGGATTATAAACTTGACATTTAAATAATGAGGTAACAGTAGAAGTGTGTATATCTCAGAACATTATCAACTATTCATTCATTGGAAATATTTTACCTCCGTTTCAGCGATAGACTTTCTCACAAGTTCTTTCAAAACAAAATGTACCTACAAAAGAGAAAATAGAAAATTTAATGTAGGTATAATTCCAGATAAAACAACACAGCATGATATACGTTTGCTTGATACAGAAAAAGCAACCATGCTCCCAGCCAGTGTCACTTCAACTGTTGAACAATAAGCTTTCATACGTCCAAATAATCTCACAAGAAAGTATTTAGTATCTCTCCACTAAAATTAAGCCACACCGAAAAAATTCAGTTAAATTACTATAGAAACATGTCAGTTTCGTGATCATCCACTCTTCTAAGATAATGAGTTTAAATGAAGTCAACTTCACCTTGAGCATGAAATGAGATGGAAGACTAATCAGACTTTTGATGCCAGAACTTATTATTATAGTCAAGAGAAAGTTTATCATCTGCCAACCACTTGCTTTAATACACCCGCAAGGCCTTAATTTTAACTTGGTACTTTGGCATCAAATAAAGCATTATGTCATTTCCAGGTAGAGGGCTCGCTTTTGTACTTTATCATGCATCCTCATCACTAGTTTGGGAATAAAAATAGCACTCATTTCTAAGCAGATAGGCTCTTATTTTGTACTTACTCTTCAGAAGTCTTCATTCAGAAAATTAGGATTACTGGGGCCAGTAAATTTTAATTTGGTTTAATAGATACTCAGTTTCAATTTGAATAGCTTCATTTTAGTTTTTCCTTCCAGGCATGATCTTATATATGACATACATCCTCCCTAGAATTCACAGGTGAAATATCACCTACTAGATCTTCAGTTTAAAGTTTTAAGTAAACTGTCTGCTTCAATCAGTTGGAATAATTATTTTGTTCACTTTATCCACCAAATTGGCCATCTAAAGATCCATTGTTGATTCTAATTTCTAAGGGTTTTATGTACTGGTGGAGAACAAAAATTATACCACAGAATCTCAGCTAGAAAATACAGATTCATGGGAGAGGGGTAAGCAATATATTTCTCTAGACTTTGATGAGTAACTGCTGGGTTAGCACAAAACTATATGAGCAGTCAAATATGCTCCTAAGTACATGGAGTATTACAAGCTACTGTGACATGCCTAAGTTCCAAGTTGAATCAATTCCATATTAATCCTAGATGTTACTATATTTGTCTATGTTGAAACATCAAATGAAGGATAGAAAAACTCTTGGTAAATGACAAGTTAGGCATAAAACTCTTGGTAAATGACAAGCTAGCTAATAGCAAGGCATAAAAAAAGTATCTAACTAGAGATGATCAGAGATCTGATCATGTAAAATATGCTAAGTATTACATTAATCAATTGAAAAATTATAAGATACAAATAAGATCTCAGTTTCTCTTATATATACTGAAACTGAACTAAACTTCAAATTGTTTAAACTCGAATCAACTCTCTAAAGCGCTAAACACTAAATGTAAGCTAACCATGTCAAATTAGAATTTGTAAGCACATTTCATAATGAAGCAACTTGGAGCTACATGTGCAGCATCAGTATTGTTCACTATTGATTAAGAAAATAAAGTATTTTGGGATAAGAAAATGCTTTACCGGGCAAAATAATGTATGTATATATATATATATATATATAAAAGAAAGAAAAGACGTGTATCCGCTTAAAATATAAACAAAAATTACTATAAAGAAGGTACCGCATCAACTGATGCATCAGCAGGGCCCTTGAAATACCCAAGTGATCCTTCAATTAACCTTCTGTATCCTTGTTCAGGAGCAATTAAGTGAGGCTGATACCCATCTGCTTCTGAAATCACTTTTCTTACATTACTTTGCGAGAGATGTCGATCAAATGGGAGTTTCTTCAGAGCAGATGGAAGTTGATGATCAAAGACGCCGTATATCTTATCTCCACCTGGTCTCCTGAGAAACAAAATATTTACCTCATCATATTCCAAATGAGAAATAACAGGAAATATTCCTTTCAGTAGCTATTTAAATGTGTACAGTGTACTGTTGCATATCCAGCTACATTAATAAACCTCACAATCCAGTTTTTTCATTTGGGGAAAAAATTGTGAAGGGATTATTATATTAATTAATCATTTACTAATATTAGATATATAGAGTATTATCTAATACACATCTCTATGGCCTAATAAAAGTATCTGAATTCGAATTCCACCGGCACAAAGAAATTCCACGTGCAAGGCTTGGTCCTTGCCTGCATGTGAGGGGGCGTGTTGTGTTGGAGATACATATTATCTTAAAAACTTCTCTTCAAGCTTGAGCTTTTAGACGATGTAAGCATTAGTTGATGCTGATGAAATCAAATCTACCTATGGCCAAATAATACTTAAATGGTTTATATAATTGCAATTTGTATTACAAGGAGTAGTAAGTCGGACTTAAATTTAAAACCATGACGGAACCTCAAATAAACTGTGAAGAAAACAACAAATGATTGATCAAGAGCAACATATATAGGTCTTATTAGTGACCGACTACCACAGCTGCCTCACTGAATTTATCAGATAATCAAATCTGATACGTCTTATGTGGTGCCAGATTTCAAATGTGCAACAGTTCTTGAAAAGTAAGACGTAACTCTGTGAAATTCTATATTAATCCATTTACTTTAGTCAAAGTGTTTGTGTGGATAAAGTATTAATGTGTTATATGTCCACTAGTCTGAAGTTTCTGTCCCATAGATAAACCCATCTCTTCCCCCCCTCAAGAGTTCAAGCGCTAGCTTGCCATATCCAACAACTGAGAGAATTGTGACCCTACTGTATCATTTTTGACAAACTCATACTCATTAGTTGTGTCCCAAAAGCACAACTCAAAAGTGTTATGGTGCTGATCACATAGAGATAAGAAAACCAATGTAGAGCTTAAACCATCCTAACTAAATCAGTGTACCAAAACATATAATAGCCAAATATCTCAGAGCACTTGTGTTGTAAAAATTGATACCTTGGTGATAATTTATGTGAACAAAAGCTGTGATGGTCAGTGTAGAAACTTTCTTAATTCGTTTAGTTATTTTTTGTCACTGTTTATTTATTAAATTTAAACCATCTTTGGTATTTTCATTTGGACATGAGATCAGAACAATAAACATATTTGTTGTCTAAGAAAAAGATTTTTTTCACCAACAGATTTTATCAATATTTACATACGAGATACAATGAGCATTACCCTCCATCAAGATGCTCCTTAAACACCCGATCAAATGCGCGACACATTTCCAAAATCGTGTAGAGCTGCGCCTGTAAATAAGGTAAACACTTCAGAGTGAAATCAGCCAGAGATTGAATTCATTACTTATATTAGTTTTATATGCTCTAGTGCTATTACCCCTCCATCAACCCCAATGGGCCTGCCAATACGGTCCAATTCAGCATTGAGCTCATCTATTGTCTTATTTATTAGGGCAATAATGCTGGGAATACGTTGCCTAATGACTCTCTCCAAATGCTGATGCATGTCAAAGGAACACAAACATAGTTACAAAATATATATAAATATATATTCTTGATTCATATGAAATAAAGAGAACAAAATAACTTCAAAGGAATTATAAATATCAATAGTGGGTTTATAAACCTCAGACAGAAGTTTTGCTAGATACTCTGAGCCCATTTTATGAGCTAAATGTCCATATTCTGGGCTGGATTCAAAATATTCCCTCTCCTTCTGACGTGCAGATATCATGTCAACATTTTTGTTGATCTCAGCTTGTGAACGGTTCACTATTCCCACCCAGGGATGTGTGAGCCTGTATGCTCTACCTTCAAGTACCTTAAGGAATAATAGATTTTAAAAAAATAAAAATTAAATAGCAAATAAAGTAATTGGAAAAGTTTAAATTCTGGCATAGTGGGAATCAATATCTTTCAGTATTCAAAATCATATTTAAGAAATTACATGAAAACCCATACATCAAGTGCATTGGTTCCTTTATCCATCAAGTCAAGTTTGGTCAACACTCCAAATGTCCTTTCACCTAAATAAAAATAAAATGATAAAATAATAAATAAATTTAAAAAAACACACGTTTTTGCTAAATTTAAATAAAACAGTATTAAACAAAATACCAACGAACATAAACACAAAAGAAAATGACACAAACATAATTGCCAAGTAGGGGAGGGAGTTTACCAGTTGGATCAACTTCTCTTGCAAGCTTTATCGCATCAGAAGTTGCTATATCTTGATTAGCAGGAGAGATAGCCAAAATAATGCAATTTGGCTGCAGACGTGACAATTTAGAGAAGAAAAAAGATGAGGAAGATAGTTTCACTCCATCGCTGACAGTTATCCATTCTAAGACTTAAAAGCTAACAAAATCAAGGCCCAGATAACGTAGCCATCAAGGCATATATACTATAAGAAAACAAAGCCAGCAGGAAAATTTAGATGTTTAATAAGTGTTTCTACCTTCTCAACATAAGAACGGACCATCATTTCTATATCTTCGACGATGCTCTCTGGCTGTCCCTCTGGAGAGTTAAAATTTTGTCCCGCTCAGAATATCTTATGAGTACAAGATTAAGGATTCAGAAAAGAAAATGAAATTAATATTTGCTTCCACACATACACAGTCACACACACATGCATGTGTGTAAGTGAATCTTTCATTTTGGTGCTTACCTACAGCTACCTTGGTCAATCCTGGGAGATCAATGAGTGTTAAGTTTACAACTGCAACAGAAAAGGAACATATACAGTAGATATCAAACAGAAAGAACCATTGGAGGAATGAAATTAAGAGAATAGAAAGGAGTATCGACTTGTTAAGAAAATTGAAAGAATTAATCAAAACCATGATGTGAAAAAAACTATTCCAATCTAAGAAAATTCAGAGTGTCATTCAGTTGTTCCAAGATTGCCTGTAAAATCCATGCTGTCTGTCAACTACAAATGACACAAATTTAAGAAGTGGATTACTCTAAATTAATAATTCAATGTGATCCTTATAATCCGTAAACACATTAATAATGATCTCTTGGTATCAATACGTCAGGCAAGCCACATTTACTGATGTGAACCACATTAATTCATGTCACTAACTAAGAGAAATCAACAATCCATCTTAGTTAATAGGTAATAGGGGAATTGCAACAGCTAGCAATGTCAAAATTCATTCAGAATTGTTCATGTGAGAATATGCTATATATTAAAGCATTCATGATATCAATCAGATTATTATATTTCACAAAACATCAAAGCTATTCTGGAAAAGCACAACAAAGACTGTCAGTAATCAAAGTTTACTCATTTAGTAATTCCGTTATCCTTATTATTTAATGCTCATGTTATTGTTATGTAAGTCATTTCCATGGATTAGGTCTGATTTGTCAAAGGCCAAATACATTGTCCCCTAGGTTAATTATTTGTAATTTATTGGTTAGGTCTTTTGTATTAAAGCCCATGAACCTTACAAACCTATTTATTATTTGTTATTTATGTGTGTCTTCCAGAGTCAATATGAATAAAGGATCTCTTGCATTATTGTTTACAGCTAATCTAGCACGGGCAGTTGTGCATTGCAATCTGTATTATTGGTTTTTTTTTCAAGTCATTACTATTATTGCCTCCACCTACGTCATAAACTATGTAACATATTACTTGCAAGAAATAGTATCAATGATTCTTCAGGACTAGAAAAAATTATACTATAGAATATTAAGAATCTTTCAAAGTTATAACCTAAGCAGAACTTACAAGTACCAAGATTAAATAAAGTAGGAATGACGAACCATTAGGAGAATAAATACTCAAATGGATTGGAATGTTTGAAATTTGTTTGCTTTGCCCTGTTATCCGGTCCGTCTCATCTGCTATTTCTTTACGGACAGCAGCTGCACCATCCAAAAACGCCTATTTATGAATAAAAAGTGCAAGGCTAAATAAATTGCTCACATATATATATGCAGTCAAAACATGGGAAGTGTGATTCCAATGCAATTACAGTTGAGTAGTGATTACTCATTTACAGAACTAAAATAATACCACAACGTTTGATTTGATGCTAAATATAGTAGATCACATTGACATAACACATCTAAAAAAAGAAGTAATAACATCTTTTTAGTTATGTGAGATTCTTCCAATTTTATTATTTTTGAGGATGCGCACTGGATAAACTGCGCCCTTGTGCAATAGCCACAAATCACATGAGAAGGTACGCGCCGGATAAACCGTTCCCTCGTGGAATAGCCAAAAATCAGATGAGAAGGAAAACCACACCAGGCAAGCCACAACCAATTTTATATTTAATCTTAAGCAAGGTGGTCAATGCATATAGTCCAACAGACATTTCAGCCATAAAATGAAAATGGTACAAGTGGAAAAATAAATTTACCACCTACTTATGAGCATCCACCATCCAACTTGAGTAACAATCAAAAGAACAATACAGTTTAAAGTGATTACAAGATTTATAAAAGCCCAAAAGATACAAATGCCCCATGATTCATAAACTTTCCCAGGGTATACATTTCAGATAAAATATCTATCTTCCTCTTAGTTTTTCCAAACTAATAACAGCAAAAGATGCAATTTTCTCCTATAACATTGTAGATAGGATATCACACTTATAACATGAATACAATGTTGATAAAATAACGCACAGAGAATAATAGCACTATAATCCAGATGCCTCATATTGCACACAATATAAGAGAAATGGGTGAGATTCAGAATACAGGACTCATATGATGCTTACTTATCCAATGATTTTAAGCAAAGCCAACACAACAAAGCAGGAGGTTTGTATGTCAGAAAACTCCACATACTGCTTTAAGATATGAGGCTAACTCTATCTATCACTACCGGCCATTTAACTGCCTAATTTATGCAAACTAGAATTATTAGATGATTGGATCAGAATCACTTTCCCAATCACATTAATCTAATTACTTCATGGTGATGAACTTAACGAGTAATGAGAGAATAGTGCACAAGCCCCTTTTAAGTTTTAACTTACAGAGCAACTTAATAGCTTAGTTATAAAGGCAGTTTACAAGCTGTTAATAGTGCTGCAACTCAGCCTCCTTTTACCTACAAGATTTTACTTCACTCTTGTGCAATCTATTATAATTCAAAGTATGTGGTTCTAAAGACTCAACAGGTAAAAATGTGTACTCAATAGAAATTAGAAACTGATCGTAATCTAAAGTTTCTATGTTATAAGGTGGACTTATGTAACACATAAAAAATGCTGTCGCAATAATTTTTTGGCAAGATCCTATACTTATGATTGATTTTTTTAGAAAGTCCAAAACATTACTCAAGGATACGAATATCCTAAACTATTTTGATGCTTAAGCTCACTTATAAAAAAAAAGATACCAAAATGAGATGATAAGCAGTTTGCAGGAAGGGTATGTTCGTCATCACCAAGCAAGCCCAGAGGGATATATAGAAAGAAATTGAATGTATTCAGTGTTACTGGTCAGGAACAACAGTCTCCATCTCAGTATACTAATGGCCACATTGGCATGACAACGTATGGAAATATTACCAAAAATACACTTCAATGGTCAGTATGTTAGTTCTCAAAAGAAACATTACTCTAGTGGATACAATATCAAGAAAATATATCAGAAACCTTGCATAAATATTTCTCCCTTTATTATGGTAAGATACATTTCCTTTTCATATCAGTGTGTTCAAAATCATAGGTTTGGTTCCTTATTTAATTCATTAATTAAGTTTCAATTGACCAAAATATCCTTATTCGCCACACTTATAGTTAAAACATATTGGAATACTTCAAAGTAAGGTTGAAATAAGGGGGAATGAATGAGAAAAAAGTACAATTCCAACCACATTAAAGATGTTTTCTTAATAAGTGTGAAGATTTTTATAAGCCTATCTCGCTGGAATGGGAGTATATCTTAGAGACTATTAAATCAAGCAAGAACTATTACTCTTCAAATATATTATGTATTCTTCTTTGTGATTATCAGCTTCCCGATTTATCCTTCCCTCTCTACACCATATAAGATCTGAAATGCTTAAGAATGTCATGTAGGTACAGTGATTTATTTACATCCCAACAGCTTCATACTAAAAAAAATATATATTAAACCAGAAACTAGAACCAACTTTCAGAAGACTCCAGTTGTAGAGTGATGCTAAAAAAGAGCTAACTATGTGATCAATGAGAAATTCTATGCCTGCTTTTACTACAGTAAAAGGAAATATAGGCCTATTAAATAAGAGAAAATATACCATAAAAAGTAACCATTAAAAAGAAGTGAACCAACGCTAACATATAAAAATTGATTAGTTTAGAGAATCTACCATAGGCAAGGAAGAAAAAAGAAGAACAAACGTAAGGGAAAGAAAACTAACATACCAAAGTCATTAAATCTTTTCTTTGATGCGTGTAGAAACTCTGCGTACTCTACACCTCCCTCAGTTTTATGAAGTTGCAACACCAATGGCCTCCTTGTGACAATGCCTTAAATACAATAATTAAAAAATATGATTGCAACTATTGACCAATAAATACACTCAAGTTAATTTATCATGCATATGTCAGATCAATGAATGCTAATTTATAATTAATACAATACTATTTTCATGTCATTCTCATAAATTTTCCATGACTGATTCAGACTAGTCTTACAATCAATATTCTAGGTCATATCATCGGAGGGTAATCCCGTAAGGCCATGACTGCAATGGATATAACCTTTTTTTTTTTTTTTGTCAACAAATTATTAATCGTTCACTATTCTCTCAGTGTTTTCACTTAATTACACAACATATCACTTTCTGAAGACTGGAGAAGCATAGTCATCCAGTTTTCACCATTTTGAGACTGGCAAAAGCAATTCAGCAACTTATAGGTAACCCACAACAAGAACACTGTAGTCATTGATCATATTGAAAACACAGTGCACAAAGCTCCCAGTGACATAGCTACTATGACTGGCAGCAGGCCAGAAGTCAAATTAGTAAACAACGCATTGCATCGATTAAAAACGACTATCACTATGAAGAACCAACTAAAAGCAATGCTCGATCCTTCAATTAATCACTCAAACCTACACCTAAGAAATCCTAATCAACAGGAATTAATTGGCTCAAATCTGAATAGTATTTACCAGCAATGTCGACTCAGTTCATAATATATGCTTGCAGCAGATGCATAAAACAAACCACCATCCAAAGAAACAAAGAAGGTATGAAGCATATACATATGGCAATCTTACCAGATCCCCGTGGAAGAAAATCTCTCCCTACGACGCTCTCGAGGACCGATGATTTTCCCGAACTCTATATCAAATTCAACAACACAAAAGGGAATACGATAATATTGTAAAAGGAAAGCATTGAGAAATATAATGTGAAATCTCTCCTTCTCTCTGTCTATACATACGCACCTGGCCACCGACGACGGCGACGGAGGGAAGCGCTTCCCATAGAGAGGTGCCTTCGCCGCCATGATCGCCTAACACAGTGCATGCCCTTTGAATCCTGTTCACCAAGCCGATCAAGCTTTCCATCGTAGCCATTTTGGAATGCGTAAAGAATGGTGAGAAGATGGGATTGGATCTGGTGAAGGGTGATTCTTAATGGGTTAGATTAGATGAATCTCAGAGTGCGCGCGAGAGACAGAGGTTACAAGAGAAAACGGTCGACGACGTGCGAATTGCTTCCTACGTCGTGCTTAAATTTTTTACTTCTAAGTTCTAATATTGAAATACCACCTCCACTCTCCCTAATTTTCATCATTTAATAAATTAAAATAAATAATTTATTCGGATTTATTAATTATGGTAGGTCTTGTGTGAGACCGTCTCACGGATCCCTTTATGTGAGATGGGTTATCCATGGATTCAATTAAATATTTCTCCGTCCCATAGAAGTTTACATAATTTCCTTTTTGGTTTGTCCCACTAAAGTTGACACATTTCCTTTTTAATACATGGACCCACACAAAAAACAATTAATATATTCACATGGACTCCACATATCACCTCTAATACAACTACCCACTATACATTAAATATTATTTCTCTCACTTCACTTTATTTCACTTTACATTAAATTATTATACTCCTTAATCTCCGTGCCAAAAAAAAATTATACCGACTTCTATTGGACGGAGGGAATATAATTTAAACTAAATTAAAAACTAATTAGAAAGAAAAAAGGGCTCTGTTTGGCCCGTCGTTGTTAATTATGGCGACTCAAAACTTTCGAATTCAATTTATTCGGTGAAATTGTGTCGCTCCCAATGAAAATATCAGTTTCACCTTTTAAACTTTAAGCAATTTGCACACAAGCATTCACGCTTATTAAATTAAGAAATTTCACTTTATATATTAATTATTATTATTATTATTAACTATTCAATAATAATAATATTATTAGTATTATTTTTTAGATAATTCTATTATTATCACTTTATTTTATTCAGGTATCACTTTATATTAAAAATGTTACTTACTTTTTATTTATTAAATAAATAGTTCATAAATAATTTAACTAAATGGTTGTCACTTTTTGTTTATCATGCATCACTTTTAAAAAAAAATACTATCACTTTTTATTATTTCAGTAAATGATACTTCGTGAAATAATTCAATTATACTAATATCAATTTTCTTAGATTAAGAATCATTTTCTATTAAAAATATTATCACGTTTTATCCATTCTATAAATTATTTGTAAAATACACTTTGATAATTAGTTATCACTTTTTGTTTAAAACGTTATCACTTTTCATTCATATTATAAATTGTTCATGTAATAGTTCACAACACTGTTATCACTTTTTATCAATTGAGTATCACATTTTATAAATTTATAATATTTAAATACAAAATAAATTAAATAAATAACAAATTTAAATTAATAAAAAATTAATAATAAAAATATTATTTAAAAGAAAATATTATATATATATATAATATATAATAAAAGACTTAATGAATTTACTTTTATAATTAAATTTTTAATTTTCTAATTTGATTACAACCAAACAGTGCCCTTAAAAATACTCTCTCCCTCCCGGATAAGTTGGTATATTTTTTTTTTACACGGAGATTAAGGAGTATAATAATTTAATGTAAATTGAAGTAAAGTGAAGTGAGAGAAATAATATTTAATGTGTAGTGGATAGTTGTATTAGAGGTGATATGTGGGCCCATGAGAGTAGAGTAATTATTTTTGTGTAGGTCACATGTATTAAAAATGAAATGTGTCAACTTTAGTGGGACAAACCAAAAAGGAAAGTGTGTCAACTTCTATGGGATGGAGGGAGTATAATTTATGTGTTAATGGGTGATCCGTCTCACATAAGGGTATCCGTGAGACAGTCTCACTCAAGTCTTTTCCTACTAATTATAAGTACGTGTATTTACAATCTAATTATTAATAAATACATTAATCTAATATAATTATTGCGGGATACATAACGATTTTTTTCTCCCAACATTACCCTAGTTCACAAGTTTAATATTTAATGTTTATACAGAACAACAATTTTGTTGAACACTAATGTACACTACATCAAAATTAATATTCAACGTTTATACAGAACTAACCTTTCTTTTGTCAATGTACACCGATGTATACTATTATTATACTTATCACTCGAGATTTTAGGTGAGGGAATTTAGGAAAAAAAAAAATTATTCTCTTTGCGGTCACTTTCTTTTATTCCTCTCTCTAAATCCACGCTGATGTACAGATTTTGAAAGAAATAATTTAGGAAAATTCATTTTCCTAATTATCTATAAGGTTTTTTTCTTTATTCATCTCTCTAAATGCAGGTTGATGTACAGATTTTTAAATAAATAATTTAGAAAAAAATCATTTTACTAATTCTCTATGCGGTCACTTTCTATTATTTCTCTCTCTAAATGCACGCCAATGTACATATTTGTCTTCATTCTTATAATTGTGACTTCATTCTTCATTTTGTGGCAAGTTTCTGATTAATTAATCAAAGTTGTGATTGATTAAGTACATGGTACACACGTGTGTACACATTAATGTTATATTCAATGACTCTATTTTCGACAATTATTTATCTCACCTAAATGTACACTGATTTATATTCATATAAATAGTTTATTCATTTTTTTCTCCCCAATAATTATTTATCTCAAATGAGTGCACAGTGATGTATATACATATAAATACTTAATCGTGTTTTTTTAATTTGCTTCACATGATGCACACTGATGTTCAGTAAATATGGGTAATATGGGAAAAACAAAATTAAATTTTGTATCTGTGCGTAATTTTCTATAACAAATGTATGAATTAATAATATCTAAATATGTTTTGTACCTAATATTTATTGACCCAATTTATTCATATAACTGAAACCCAATCTAACACTTATGTGATATACTTTAAAATTTATCTATAAAATATGAGTATATATATATATTTTGTTCTAAAGGATATACATTTTTTATTAATATTTTTTACTCCCTCCGGCCACTTACAAGATATCCATTTCACTATTCCTGGCGTCCGCTTCAAAGGTATCAATTTCCTCTATTTAGTAAAGAAAGTACACAATATGACTCACCACTTCTCTCTAATACAACTACCACTTTACTTATAATAACATTCCTTAATCCACGTGCAAAAAGCAAATAAAGTTCTTAGAATCGTCCACGTGCAAACAGCAAACGGTTACCTTGTAAGTGGCCGGAGGTAGTATTTTTCTTCAAAAAATAAAGAGTACACATCTTTATACTAAATGGTATACAATTTAACACAAAATTCAAAATGCGCACAGAATTCCCGTGCGGCCCGGACGCACACAAGTTTTTGCCTATATATATATATCAAAATTTATCTATGTTCAACTGCAATACTTCATATATTTCACATTATGTGATGATCTATGCTATAAAATGAATGGATTTATGAATTTTGAGTTTGAGTTTGAGTTGATATAAGGTGCATCTGGTGCAAGGATACATCTATATGTGTATAACTTTTTATTATATTTTGTATACATGTTATTATATTTTGTATACGTGTTTCTTATTAATTGTATACCTTTTTTACACTAAGTATTTCATTAAAAAACTACAATTCATATGTGTATAACTTTTTATTCAATAGTGTATATTAAAACATATTTTTTAATAATTGTATTTTTTTTACACTTAATTTTTTATTAAAAAAACTAACAATTAAATTGTTTAATTTTTTTCATAATTGTATATGTTTTTGTTTATATTTGTATATGTTTTTTAAATTTGGTTCACTCTATCTTAGTGTACACCTTAGTGCACAGTATAATTAGTCTTTGAGTTATGGTACACAAGCATAACGGATTGAGAGGTCTCCTAATTTTATATTAAATTAATGTATAATAAGGTATTAATTTATATTATAAAAAAGGGAGATAAAAAAAAATAAAAAGTATTAAATGAGGAGAGATAATATAGACAAACATCCCATTGATTTTTTGTTTTTGGTATACGAAACTTAAGATATACTGAAGGTTGTAGGATTTACAGATGAATATAAGGATGGTTTTTGCGTGGATTTTGAAATTTTCAAATGCGAAAGCAAACATCAAATAATTATGGCTGTTGATCTTTAAAACCGAAGGTTTCAAAATTGGTTTATTCTAATATTATTTGGAACTTTATTATATGTACAATTCCATTAGATTATTTGATTAATTTTTTTATTTTTGTCTGTGAATAATTTTTTTTTTTACTCAGTAGCATATTGAGTGTTGTAAAGTTTAGAAAATTAGCAACGCCAACGCTTTTATTTTGAATCATGCCTCATGAGTTTTTTGAGACATATTTTACTATTTACCTTTAATAGTCAGAAATAATATTAAATAATTACCTTAATTATAAAGATTTATTTAATTTTATATTATAATATAATATAAGATTTGATTAGATGTCAATTGTATATAAATATATCCCATTGTAATTATAATTTCTATGAAATCCTTATTTCATTCTATTATGGTATCAACCTAATATACGATACCTAAATTCTGCTCCAGATCTTCTTCTTTTCTTCTCCCTCTACATTCAATTGTATAATAATATTATAATAATAGAAAATTTGATTAGATGTTTTGATTATATATATAAATATCCAATTGTAATTATAAATCCTTATTTCATTCTATCAACCTTCTCTATCAATTCTCAAGCACTCTTTAAAATCCCGCAGAATCCTTAAAAAATTAATAAAATTAGTAAAGAGTATTTCTTATAACTTTTCTTAAATTAGGTGTTAACCGGTGTAAATGAAAGTGGTACAAAAGGAGTAATAAATGAATAATAAAATGTGTTACGATATGTTAAGAGGGTGATATTTTTTGAAAAGTTATGTAAGAAAAAAATATTTATTTTGAAACTTTTACTTCTTTAAAATGGTGACGGTATCATGAGACAAATGAAAAAAAAATGTGAGGTGTGTAATAGGGAGGAAGGCCAAAACTCCTCGCTCATATATAAATAAATAAAAGAAATTTTATCAATACATGGGTCTGAATAATGGGTAATCTATCAATTCGGAGCTTGAATTATGTATATTATCGATTAGGGGCCTGAATTATGTAAAACCATCAATTCAGGGCCTGAACTTAGGCCCTAAATTGATAAAATATGTGATAATATTTGACAAATTTAGGCCTTGGATTGACAGTTTTGCATATTTCAGGTCTTGGATTGATAAAAAAAATAATACAGGCCCCTAATTGATAGTTTACCCATAATTCGGATCTTGAATTGATAAAAGTCTTAAATAAAAATAGTCGTATGTTAAACATAATGTATAAAAAAATTAAGTTGAAGAGATTTTAGTCATACAGCATATAAAAATTTAGAAACTTAAAGAGTAGCACTCCTTAATTAACCCTGAGGGGTGCAATGTTAACTTAGTCATAGCAAAACCGAAATGTATTCATCAAAAAGATTTGAGTTCTTGGATTAAGATTAAGACAAATGCAGCGTTTAGTTTGAAAACTATAAAAATAATATAAAGATCTGATGAGACGGTTTACAGCAGAGTAATGAAGAAAAACTATAAATAAAATGTATTTATAAAACGAACCTAACCAAATTAAATCAAATAATTAGGTCATAAATGAAAATTTGAGCAGCTCAAATTCTCAATTCCAACTTCCAAATGCTGCCTAAGATTATATTCTTCATTCTTCATGTTGCATGTCTCACCTTAATTCCACATCAAAGGTGATACAAAGTCATAGCACCATTTCTTTATTCTGCTAATTGCTCTCACGAGCACGTGCACCCACGTGACAAAAGCAAATCACTTCTGACACACCAATGGGCAATGAGGCCAAAACAATATAAAGAATATTTTGACCACGAGCTTCTGCTCCTGCACAACATAACCACCCCACCCCACCCCACTTGGATAATGTATCAAATTCAATTATACAGACTGTATAGCCACAGTACCCAGAAACCCAGTAAGATAAATATAATCACAATGCATACAACAGAAGACGGTGGGGTGGGGTGGGGTTACCACAGCAACCAAAAGTAGAAAAAAGGGATGTGGAAAATGGTGATATTTTATCTTGATTAGTAATAACAAGAATATTGACAAACCCCAACAAATACAAATCACACTAACTGCAGATTTCAAATATGAAACTACAAACAGTAAAAAGGACAATATGTGGGCAAAGGATAAGCCAACAAGCTCTACCTATACAACACATTTCAACTGCCACTCCAATATATCATCATCAGCCAAAAGGAAGGTTAGCTCAACTTCGATATCCTTGCTGATTTCTAAGCAGATGGATTCATAGTCTAAGTCAGAAGCACACCGATCGTTTCCCCAACCCGATTTTTCCATCATCCTTCAATATGAATCTCTTCTCTTGACGCATTGGCATGCTTTGTTACAATTATACAAACAACAGTAAAAAGATTAAAATTAGAAAATGGCAAGGCTGAGAAAACCAAATCCTCAATAATTCTGCCAACCGATTATCTGCTATTGCGTACTGCGTGTCAGCCCACTTCTTGCTACAGTCCTACACACAGTGAAAGTGTGTTAAGAGAGAGCCACAACATTCAAAATTTTACGCAATTAATCCAAGACATAAGACCAAGAACATTTGTAATGTTCAGCCACATTAGTCATGATAGTGCATTTAAGTTATTTTCAAATTTTCAGCATCGAAAGCAACTCATAACAAAAGAACCTTTCCTTAGCTGGAAAATATAAGTAAAAGGGCCAAAGATTAGAATCAAAGGAGTTTAAAGTGAGCAAGTTTCAGGATTTGAACAAAAACACATGGCCATAACATCATTTCATGATCAAGTTAAACTGTCCACCAAATACATCAAAATAAAAGATGGACAGAATTCAATGCAAGGTGTCTTAAAAGTCAATCATAAGTTTCAGAAGGGTTTTAAATAAAATTCATTTCTCTGACATGCAGTTAGCTAGCATAATGCGTAGGCATAACAAGTCAACAAAAACAGGTTGTAATTAATATTAGTTTACAATTGCGAAGGTGCAATTTCAATGCTACTTCGCCCACGGGGAATCAGCATCCCTGAACATATTCATGTGCCACAAAAGATAAAGAATATACCGGTTAACTAGGAAAAACAGAAGTAGAAGGGGGAAAGAAAAAGTGTTCTTATCCATAACCAACCTGCTCTAATTTAGAAAAAATATGGAACACGAGCATCTAAGTAAAACCAAAATAAATCTGAGAAATTTGCAAAAATTAATCATACGAAATAAGTAAACCACTAACGAGAAGGTGTCCTTGTTTACTCTTTTTTCAAACATTGGTACAGAAAAATGTCACCAAATTAAAGCCAAAAAATTAGGTTTTAGCGAATAATCACGATGATCACCAATCACTAAGAGTAAGCAAACTTAACACAAAGAGGAATGGGAAATGAAACCGCTAGTAAGCTAACAATATATGATTATACAATTATCAACACAAATGGTAATAAGTCAGATATGCTATCAAATTAATGGCTGATTTTTCACATAGTTGAAATGAACAGTTCAATATTAATGTTCCACTAAATTGACATGATATGAGATTAACCAATAACTTCAATTAGTCAATCCATAATGCAGTAGAAGTGCAGAACAAATTTCGATTATATAGGTAAAAGGAATGAATGACATAATTTTCATGTCAGTTTCACAATACTTATGACATCAAAAAGTTCACACTTATACCAGATTTATAACAGAAAATGGTATTCCATTTCCTATTCAGAAGACTCAAGCGTATAGAAAATAACATCTATGGACTTAAGAGTACCAGTTAAATAGGAACAGGAGATGGAACATTATTAGCAATAGAGTATCTAGACAACGGAAACAGGTTGTTGCAGCCAAAATTAGTAGATAGTCAGATTGCAGCCTTGTCCCTAATTTCTTTTTCCACATTTGCTCTACATCAGGTATTTAATAAGACTAAGAATAAACCAATAATAAGGAAAAAAATCATGACAAGACAGGTTTTATGCATCAGATCAAGCCTTCTAGTGATGTGTTGGGCATACACATGTGTACTGCAACCTGATCGGTGTTCTTTTACAGAATAAATAGAGAAAACATGAATGGTACGTATTTACTGAGTCTGAGACTCTAGTATTTATAGTTAAAGCTATCAGCAGTATAATCTCAGTTATTTTAACAGTGATCTTTTGGCTGATATGAATAAGCACTCACAATTTTAACAGAGGGTAAGGTGTGGATGAGGTGATACATTCAGTCTGGTGGAGGATAATATGAAGAACACATGATAATTAATTGCAATCACATTATAAACAAAAAGACATACCTTCCAGGAAGCAACTGAGAACTGTTGACTGAACTCTTTGAACTCCCAAGTCTTTTGGCTTTGTTTTCATGCTCTTTCTCTACCCGTATTGCAGCCACCTCCTTCTCCATAGCAGCCACCTCCCTTCTCATCTTTTTGGCCTCAACTTCCATAGCTTTTGTCAAAGTCTCTACCTTCTTTGCCAACATCTGATCACAGAACATAAAAGCCAAAAACTTTTAGCATATCAACAATAGCAAGTACTGAAGACTTTTAGAGGATATAAATCAACCTCAATAGCATCATCTTTGTCTTTAAGGCTCTGATCTTTTTCATGACAAGCTTTCCTCAAGCAAATCACTTCCTTTTGTAACATATCATACAACAACCCCGGTACAGTATCCTTAGTATCTGTAACTGGTGTATCAATAGTTTTTTCCTCTTGAGTTGCTTTCCATGTACTACTTTGTGACTCTGTTTCCTTGGTTCCATCACAGGATTGGCTTTGCTTAAAATTAGGTCCTAATCCATTTAAGAGAACTTTACTTCTGTCTACAGATCGTGAGCCACCATCAAAGGATTTTGATGTCCCTTTTGCATGTTTCAACACTGTACTGCTACCAGAAGATCTTAGTTGAAAGGAAGGTGATCTCTTGGGTAAGAAGCCATTGGAAGTCAATTTGGAAATGTTTTCAGCTCCACCGAGGGACTGGCGGCGTGAAGGTCCATTGCTTGCGCTTCTTCCTTCTGATGAACCACGGCTCACCGTGTTTGGTGATCTTAAAGTCTCTTCAAGAACTTTCAAACGAAGCTGATACTTTTCCTGGGGGATAAGATGAAAATAAATTTCAAATTAATTTAGGGTAAATTAAAAAATGCTGATCTTATTAACCCCAAGTTTAAGCAAGTCGCTTACTTTTAATTGGGCTTCAGATTTTGCAGTTCTCTCACTTATAGCAAGCTTGTCCCTAAGTTGCTGCATCTCACCCTGTCATAAACAAGTACCATTATTGCAAGAATATCTCTTAAGTAGAAAACTAGTCCAGCTGGCAAACTAGCATGCAGAAACATTGAGCTGAAGTGATTGAAAAGATGCCTGCATATATACCTGCAAGAATCTTCTTTCCTCAAGCCATTGTTTGACGGGCATCACTTTGTCATTAGCATCTTTCCATTCATTAGCTACAACGGTTGCTACCCTATTTGCTGTTACTTTGGCACGGGCAAGCTCCCTATCAAGAGTTTTTCTTTCCTCCTAAAGATCAGATCAAAAGATATTACACTTACTTTCATTGAGCATATGATACAATATAGTACAGTGAATCAATGGGTTAAAGATAATTACATTCATCTCTTGAACTTTTCGCTGGTAGTCACGCACAGCATTGGCAGCTGCACCGCCAGCAAGCACAGCTTCTTCGAGTTCACGCACAGTTTGGGTGAGTTTTTCAACCTCGGCGACCTTTTGCCGATGCATTTTGTCCAATATCTTATTCTCTTCCTGATTTTTTTTTTTAAAAAAAAAAGGAACATGCCATTTTTCAGTGTTAAAAATGTTGAGAATTATCAACAAGCTGCCTTCAAGAATCAAAATACAAGGCATAAAATAATGCAATACCTGGCAAATCTCTATCTGCTTCATTAATTCTTGGTTCTTGTTTTGGAGATCATCAACCATAGAAGCTTTTGCCAATGCTGCTTGTACAGTTCTCTCCGCCTCTAGTAAGGCAGCCTCTTTTGATTTGGTGAGTCGGTCCAGTGCTTTGTTATCATCCTGTAGCTTTGCAATCTAGAAGGAAAAGGAAGTTATTTCACTTACTTGAACTATTCATTCAATGAAGATTATATAACTGCACGAGCAAAAGCCTTAATATACAAACCTCCTGCCTTGCAAGCTTGAGCTCAGCCTCTAATGGAGCCAAGATAGCTTCAATTGGAGGCATGTCATCATCCTTTTGAGCAGCATGAACTCTCCGAAGAGTGGCTTCTGCTGCAAATTGAGCTGCCATGGAAGCCTTCTTTTCATCGTTTATTCTCTTAATTTCAAGATTCTGTGCAAGAAAAATGCTCATCAGAGTATTAATGTTGGTTGTCTAAAGCATATAAGCCCCGGAAAAAGAGTAAGAGGGAGACTCTACAATCAATACCTTGCTATCGAGAATCGACTCTGTCAATTTGAGCTTCTCCTCCACCTTTGCCAACTCTTCAGTGAGCTAAAACAAAACAAAGAATCTCAAATTTCACCATAAACTAAATCTAGGTAGCCTCATATAGCGAGAAATAACAATTACAGAAAAAGAGAAAAAAAATAAAGGAGGTGCCAGCAAAGGAAAAAAATAATAATAATAATAGTGTATATATGTGTGTGTATACTATATATATAATAGTTTAATATATAATTCATACGAAAGCAACATGAGTTAAAATAATTTTAGTGGTCCAGTTTCTCCAAAATGGAGGCACATTTACCAAACAATCAACTCAATTCATGCAAACACATCACTCATTAAACCAACATTGGCCTGCCTATGCTATAGACAGCTCATTTAACTGTATACAGGCTAATCCTTAAACACCTCTACATGCCTATTGTCTTAGAGATTACAGCAGCCTACCATTCATCTACATCTCAAGCCAAGCAATCAGTAAACCAACAATACCTCAATACTTTTAAAGAAGTCTACCTTTTAGTGGAATCAAGAACCAAAGCAAATGACGATAGAAATTATGAAATAAAAAGTGTAAATCATCATGATTAGAGAACAGTGCATTAATAACATGATATTCTTCTTCCAAACTTACTAAAGTTAAGAACTTGGAAACAGATATGTGAAAAACATTTCACTGTTCGACAGATTAACAGTGCACTGGCCCACTTGTATTTCCCAACCCAGAATCTCCGATGCACAAGAACACAATTTTACTCATAAAAGACCTAGACCAAGAAGACAAGTTGAGGTAACAAGCAAAGACTGAGCACTTCAAAACACTATAATAAGGAATGTCTAGAAAGTGCAACATCAATTCGGCCACATGCCTCATCAGGATCAGTCCAATAACATCTTCAAAATGAGATACTTTTTTACATTAACCAAGGGTGAATTTGGATTTGCGCACGTGAATATCACTTATAGATATTGCAACACCTCCATACACAAAAGTAGAAAAAGAAACTATACAAAGACGTATCAGCTTCCAGGTATTAATTCAACTACATGTATAATATATAAGCAAATGGATAATGAGAAATGAAGAAACCTCTTCAACAGCTTTTTCACGGAGTCTCTCAGACAGCTTCAAAGCCTTGATCTGAGAAAGAGCTTCCACCAATTCTCTATCCTTATCTGGAAAAAACAACTCACTTAAAATGTCGAAAATGAATCAATTTTTTTTTTAAAAAACTCGAATAGAGCTAAATTTCTCTTCTCCAAAAGTAAATAACAAATGACATCACCCAGTGGTTTGAATTGAATAGAATTATATCTAAATTAAAGAAATCACAGCACATCATTCCATCCCCTAAATAAATGACGCATCGAAGTAGCCCCGTTTGAGATCAAATCAGAGCGGATCCAGCAGAAGAGACTAACCTCTGACTTCATTCTCCAGTCGATTGAGCTCCAACTTCACCGGATCCGAACCATGGAGCAAGTTAATAAAGTCATCGGCGTCGAGGCTCGGCCGCACCGACGCCCTTCGCCGCGACGAACCCTTGAAGGAGGCCGACACGGCCAACGGCGTGGTGACCAGCGCATTGCCGCTGGTCTCCCCAGGATTCAAGTCGTGCATCGCGCCACCACTCCCCTCGCCGGAAACCTCCTCCATTTCTGATCTACTCGCTTCTTGCAGCGGGCATCAAATCTCCAAGAAGCTCCGTATTACTGAAGACAATGTCCGTAAATATCTGAGCAGGTGTGGGTAGAGAGAGAGAGTGTGTGTGTGTTTTGGAGAGGTGAGTTCAAAAAACAGTGCAGCAGTGGGTATAATACGAGTGAAGATAGAGTTTAGAGAGAGAAAGAGTTGTGATTTGAGTTCAAATCGACGTCCTTTTTTGTTTATCTCTCTAGAAAAAAGAAAAGGGAAAAGGGGAAATATTGCAACTCTCTCTGAAGCATGCTTTCTGAACTGATTTAGAGAGCGCGTATGTTTTTTTTGTTTTTTCAATAATAGCCCCAGTTAAAGGCAACGGAATCCGTAAATTGACGAAACCAGCCCCCGTCAAACGCCGTGCTATTGAAGAAACTCTGCGGAGTGACCGAGGATAGACCTGTCATGAATTAATTAAGGGAGTGGCTTTAGCATTTTTCAAGAATTATGAGGGCAGGGATGGTGAATTAATTAAAACATGAATCGTCAATTTTGCATCTAATTTCAGATAGATTTTTTCCCTATTCACTAACCCTAGAAATAACACTCCCTTCATCCACATTCTCGTTAAAATACGGAGTAGTATAATTAATACTGAGGGCGTACTTGCTTTTCACTCCTTATTAAAAACTAAATTTTACATACCCTATTACAATTATTTACTTTTCATATTTAAATTATTATTTTATTACAATTATTTATTTTTATATATAAATTATTGTTTTATTAGCTATAACATAGTAGTATGTATACATGTTTATGTATATACATTTAAATTTAGGGTAATTTTAAATTGCATCGGTGCACCTAAAGTATATAGGTGTTAATTAAGGGTTTGTGGGTAGTTTATTTTATTTTATTTTATTGTGAATATTAAATTAAAATTTAATCTAACAATTAAAATCGTTCAAGTACACTGGTGCATCATGTGCACCCTAGTTGAACTTCTAAATTTGTAAAAAAATTTAAATAAAACTGTAATTGTTTACATAAAATAAATAAATGTTTATTTAATCTTTCTTTTTAAAAGATAATGTAAATTTTACATTTATCGATTAAGTTGTAGGACCGTATGTTTATTATTTCATTACAATAATTTTAATTTTAGCAAACATGTTCTACAATATTATTACATGTGAGTACCATAGTTTGTAGAATATATCCTTTAGTTTCCTAATAACCAAATGTGTAATCATGTATAATATTTTTGCATGGTTTATATTTTTCATATCATTCTAGTTCTACACATACATGTCCTGTCAAAAAAATTAGTTACTATACATTTCAAACTTGAGCTTGCGGCTTGGGGTTAATAATTAAAAAACGTACTAAAGTTTGATTAATTGAATAAAAATTATATTTTAACATAAAATAAATTAATTAAATTAAGGAAAAAAAATAAATTAAAAAATAATCAATTAAATTAAGCTGATTTTGGAGTGCACCACTATACTCTAAGGTTGATCATGTTTAAATTAGGGTATAGGGCCGGGTAATTTTTTTTTGTTTTAATTATTTTTTCTAATTGAATAGTGAAAATTAAATTAAAAATTAATTAGGGTATAGGGGTAATTTTTATTTTAGGTTTTAATTATTTCTTCTTGAAAACTGAAAATTAAATAAAAAATTAATTTAACTGCTAATAAGATCGTCCGGATGCACTATTATTGTATTCTTAAACTGAATGAGTATTGAAATTAAATTAAAACTTGATTTTACGGTTAAAATCATTCATATTTAACGGTTAATTCATCTAGATGCACCAGATTAACGGTTTAAGTTGGCCCTGATCACCTGAAAAAGTTTGTCTTTTCAAAAGTGTTGTTGTAGGCAACAAAAAAACCATTGCCTTTTTCATTGTTAGTTTATTGAAATTAGGGATCATTTTAGGGTACATTTGGTGCACTGGTGTACTCCCATGTTAATAGGTTAAATATGAGTAGTGGTAGTTTTTTAAAAATAAAATTAATTATATTATTTTATTTATGATTAAGATTAAATTAAAAAGTTATCTAACGATTAAGATCGTTCAAGTGCACTGATACACCAGGTACATTACAGTTGGACTCCGAAATTAGTTGATTATATATTTTTCCATAATTTATAGTAATATTTTCTAGATTTCTTGTTTTCTTAACTTTTAAAGTAATTAATTATACTTTTTAGTTATGTGGATTTCATTTAAAAGATTTTTCTTATTTTAATTAAAATTTAACATTTTTTATTTTTAAAACAATGTTTTAATATTTTTATATTTTTATAATTTAAAGTGATTATTAAAATTATTAATATTAAAAAAAGGACTAAAATATATAAATAAAATGTTAAAATTGCACTCCAAAAATTTCTAGCTATATTCTAGTGATTTTTTTTATTTTTCAGTAAAAAGTATAAAAATTAGACAAAAATTACTGTCATTGTGCATAAATGAAGAATTAAAATTTTAAAAATATGAAGTTGAAATTGTGCATACTAATGGGACTAAATGTGATATTTTTTCAATTAAAACCATTATCTAACATATTGATTTTTATAATTTTGCATTTAAATAAAATATAAATAAATTGGGTCCATTACTTACCAGTACAATTTATGTATCTATATTACTACTAGATATAATATCCAACTTGAACCCCATTAAATACCACTTTTAACCCTATTTTAATTTTAATTGAATTCAGAAATTAATTTATCCATTAGTCTCTTCATAAAAATGGGAAATATGTTGGAGATTAGTTAGTCTATTGTTCAAACATTTTGAGATTGTTGTGTTCAATTTCAGTCTCAAATCTTCCTACTCCAACATTTTGTAGCTCTATTAACAAGTGGAAAAAATAGGCGAGAAACATGCACTAATATATTCACCCCCACTAACTCCATAATTACCGTGAGAAGAAGAAAGAGAGAAGGAGTCAAGGGCTATGGGGACGAATTTACAGTAATGATTCAATTTGCATACTTAATTTGCATACACAATCCATGGTATTCAATTTGCTTACTGAAATTGAATACCTATGCACCTAAAAAAAATTAATTTTCAAATCTGAATACCATGTAAAAGTTTTGTTTTCAATTTATTTCTGATTCAAAAAATGGGTATTCTGAAGTTGATTATCGATGCACATATGGGAGAAATTGAAATCTCATTCTGAATACCTTGTACAAATTTTGTTTCAATATATTTCTGATTTAAAAATGGACACTGTGAAGTTGAATACCGTAGCACTTATGAGAGAAATTGAATTCTCATTTTGAATACCTGTATTAGCGGTAAAGAAGTTGGTTAAATTGATAACCCATTCTAAATTCCTATATTAGCGAGATTGAAGTTTGTTTAAGGGTAATTAAGACTTTACATTACATGTGTTTTGTAGCTGATAGTAATATAATTTATACTTTGTATTAAGTATTAATATTATCTTATATTTTGTATATAAGTAATAATTCCAAATAAATTTTATTATGTGACTCGATGGTGGTTCATTTATTTCGAAGCTCGCTAGGAGTAAGAAGATTATACTACAATTTTTAGTGTGTTGTTTAAACCAATTACATGATTAGTGTGATGCCTAATTAACCCGAAAATCGTTAACACTTGTTCTTACAAGACCCATTTTAACATTTTTAGTAAGAAGCTATTAATAAGAATTGAGAAGCCGCTATGCTTGTTTTTAGTTTTATAGTTTCAATTTAGAATTATGTAATCCAAAAATAAACATATATTAACATTATTGGTTAAATATTTTAAATTCAAATAATCTTAAATCTACATTTCTCATTCTTATTTAAACTCAAAACAAACATTGCCAATCTAACTTACTGAGAAGCCTGGTTTTAAACCCTTATTTCGGTTTTAAAAACTAAGTTTTACAAATATTCAAAACCCATACAAAAATTTTCCTATACGTGCCTACAAATCTTACAACCATCAACTCATACAGTATACATATATTTTCGTTCCTTTTTCTTTTTTCTTTTTTTGTTATCTCTCATTTCTTCTCTCTTTTATAATATAGATTAAATTTATACATTATTATACATTGATTTAATCACCAATTTTAGTAAGAAATTGTAATTAGGGGTAATAATTCGTACCGTCATATCACGTGATAAAGATAAATTCAAACGCGACATAATAAGAATTTATTTTGTAAGACACGAATAAAAAAAGAAGGCAATTTATAGTATGCACCGGGTGCACCTAAAGATATGGTGCACCCACATACAAATATAAATAAAAACATATACAATTAAGAGTAAAAATGTATACAATTTAATTGTTAATTTTTTTAATGAAAAATTGTATATAATATTCAATAAAATGTTATACACATATGGATGTTAATTTTTTTAATGAAAAATTAATGTGAAAAAAGTATACAATTATTACAAAACACGTATACAAAATAGAATAATATGTATACAAAATATAATAAAAAGGTATATACATATGGGTGCACCCAATATACACTCAAAAAAGAAAAACATCGTGTTGGTATGAAATGATATTAAAAAAAAAAGATTAAAAGTAAAACAAATTTTTTTGGAAATATATTTTCAAATGGCTAATTCATTTTTTTTTTTATCATATGATTGATTATGATATGTTTTTATATCAGATCATTTAACATATTAACGAATTATTAACATGTTAATGAATCGTCTATTAATATTTATTGTTTTTAAAAAATTGAACGAACAAAATGCACGAAATTTTTGTGATTGACACGATAACGGAATGAATGAAGGGAAATACTAACTCGTATTGTAATTATCGTGCTGCCATCGACATATGATACGTGTACATGTTTGAATTGTTTTCACAACAAATTTATGAAGGAACTAATGATTCCCTTTTTCTTTTCTAATTTTACTTTATTGATTAATTAAATTAAATAATTCAATATTCCATCAGCATATATAAAAGGGCAATCTGTTTGACGTGTAGAGACAAAACCCGTGTAAGATTGCATAAATTAGTAAAACACCATCTACGTGTCATATTCTACTATTTATTATTGGGTAATAACCTTAATAAACATTATCATGTAATTCATTGAATTGTTGCATATTTCATTCATAATAATCTTGCAACTTCAATCAAAGTATTCCATTGTGATTAAATTGTCGAAAAAATTGAGTAGTGTTTTAAAGTTCAGGAAGGCAATATCTCACGAGATGAACTTTATAAAATGATAAAAATGATCACAATGCTAAATTAAATTATTTATAAATTACTCATAAGACATAAAAATTAATATTTAATTTATGAAATTGTGATCATTTCTCATGTAAAAGTATAATATATATATATATATATATATATATATATAATTTAAAATTATATAAAGTATTATGGAAAACCATCAAACTTTTTTATTTCAAGAAACAAGGGAACATATTTTATTTTGAGGTAAGTTGTACACCTTTAACCCCTCCATCTACAGCTGGTTATATTATATAAGAGCACAAAAAAAATTATCGCAATCATTTTAATGGAAAAAAAAAAAGAAAAAAAAAAAGAAAATGGTGCAGAGAAATCAATAAACTTGTTTAAAGATGAATTTAGGAAAAGAGCAAAGTGGGGTTGTTCCCCCCAACGACTGCTGCTTCACTGTTTTATGGTCTCCAAAACCAACGACCTGAAAACGACACTTTGCTACTTGCCCCGACTTGTCCACCCGCTCCGACCCGTCATGAGTCATTATATAGATCGATTCTTAAAGGAGGTTTAAATATCTACTATTTATTTATATTAGTATATAAAATGGTCTAAGATGATTGGATCCGTAAAGTTCAAGTGAGAAGCACATTTTATTATCATACGAAATTATTTCATACTGTGCGATTTACAATTTTTTTTATTAAGAAATTAAATTTTATTGAAACATTTCTTGCGTATGAGCAATACCCACAAATACAATTAAAACTGTGAATTTTAAATCAGCTTGACGATCCTGACTTATATTTCGGCCCGTTTCCTAGCCCGCACCATTAAAGAGCCCCAATGGCGCAAAACTTAACCAAAATTAATGACTCTTTAGCTCATGGAGATAACAAGAGCTGAACCATGAAAAGTGTTGAATGCAATGTGTAGTTAGCCCAATTACACCAATGCACAAGTTTCAACAAGCAGTGGTGCATTGTTGTATTCAAATTTGACAAATGACAAAAATCTCATTTTTTGTCATTAACTTTTAAGAAATAAAATTATTTTTATGAAAAATGAATGATTTGTAGGATCCTTAGAAAAAAACAGAGAAGAATCTTGTTTAGAGGGTGGGTCCTCCATCGCTTCTATCATTTGATATCCATCTTAATCTAATAGTCTTCGTAATTAAGAGTTCTGATTATAGTTTGACTTAGAAAATGTTATTAGATTCCTAAATCGAAAATTAGGTGACAACCAAATTCTAAAAAGCCATAAGGCACGGGGAAATGTTTAGACTTTAGAGTGCTTCGCAAGGGATTTTAAATTTTACTACTACTATATAGTTCTTGCTCTTGGTTTAGGGTTAATTCTCGTGTACTATTGCACAAGAAATATTATAGTATATTAATTAATAGGCAAATACTTGTGTGAGATAGTCTCACGTAAAGGTTTATATAAGACGGACAAAAAATGATAGCTTTTATAATGAAAAGTGATACTAAAAAATATTAATATTATTTCATTAACAATTTATAATATAAATTTAAAGTAATAACATTTTATAGCAAAAGTAATAACGTTTTATAGCGAAAGTGATAACTATTTTAAAAAAAGTAAAATGATCTCACGTAAGACGGTCTCACGCAAGACCAACCATCACTACAACATAAATGGCTTTACGTAATACGTAAAAAATATTATATAGTTGCTTAATAGTGTTATTATAGACGATATGTAATAAAAATGTTACATTTTTTATATTTAGTTTGGTAACACTTTATAAAAGTTACAAAAAACTTTTTATAAAATTAAAAAAATACCTATGAGTTATAATGTGTTTCATCTATCGACTTATCTAGTCCATTAATCTTAACAAATATTAAATATTTATTTTATTATATATTTCAATTTTTTTTTCCTTTTCAAATAAAATTTTGTATTCAAATATTTTAACCGTTAACATAAAATGTTTGTAAATATAATTTGAAATATTGTTTAGTAAATAATATTTTTTTTTAAATTATAATTCAATTTTAAATAATACTCCATATATTAAAATAAAATATATATTTATATAATAAACTATATATATTTTGTACTATATAATTACAATTTATTTGATTTTTTAAATAATAAAAATATGTATTTTTTTAAATATGGGTAATATATATATATATATATATATATATAATTTTAATTAATATTTATCTTGTAAATATGGAGTATTAAAAATGCTAGTATTATAAAATGTTATGTAAATAATTTATGTATGTAGAAGTGTTTACTTAAAAATGTTACGTATGTGCAAGTGCTATATAATAGTGTTACCTTTGTAAACGTGTTAAATAAAATGTATTATATATATAAAAGTGTTATATGCATGTGTTACATATTAAAAAAGTATTACATGTATGTGTTATTGTATAAAAAGTGTTACAAAAATGTTACATACCATAATAATTTAAAAAGTGTTACCATCTTGTGTTATATAAATTTAAAGTGTTAATGTGAGATGTTATATAATACTAGTTATTTATGTTGTAGTGCCTAATCAATAATAATAAAATTAAACATAATTAGAAATGCACATAATTGAAAAATTACACTTCTTTACTCTCACACTTAACTGCATCAATTTAATAGAGAAAAAAATATATATTTACTCTCTCCGTTCAACATCAATGTATCTATTTGTTTTTTACACGTGAATTAAGGAGCATTGTTATTTTAAGTGTAGTGAATAATTATATTAGTGGAGAGTGTGTATCTCATATGTCTAAAAAGGGAAATAAATATATTAAGGGTGAACAGACCAAATTAGTAAAATAAATAGATTAAGGATGAACGGATGGAATATTACTTTTTGATTAACTTTATTAACTTTTTAAAGGTGTTGTGATATTTTAAGGTACAATTGATGTTCATTTCTGGTTTTAAAACCCCGAATTTGAAATTCAAAATCCACACACAAGTTATAAAATCACCACCGTCATCTATATACATCTTCTCTGACTATACCTCACTCATTAATATACTTTATCTCTTTATCTCTCATCTCTCATATGTTTCTTTTACATATATTTATATACATTCTCTCTGACTCTAGCTCATCCATTAATACACTTTTTCTCTTTATATCTCATATTTAATCTATTTCTTTTACATAAATTAATACATTCTTGCATATTTATTTGACATAAAGTTAAAATATACACTATATCAAAAAATTCAACCAAATATAATTGATTGGTTTTGAAAATCCACTCAAATTTCAAAACAAACATCACCTAATTTATAATTCATGATAACTATGAATTTTACTATTTTTTTGCGGTCAATTCAAACTAGGTATCAAATTTATAATTTGATATGATATAAGAATTTATACTTAAAATTCTTATGTGATCACAAGTGCAACTAAGTGGGATCAAATTTAATAGTTTTTAAACTCTTGAGACTAAAAGAGCAGTTAGTGAAACTATATTGCAAAGCAGGCGTGTTATGTGGGACTAAAACTGCTAAATCATCTACACTTTATCAATAAAAAGTACTCACTCCATTCCCTTCAAAGAAGGTATTATTTTCATTTTGGGTGTTTCACTCAAAGAGTCTAATTTTTTTTATACACATGGAACTCACTAATACAATTAAAATATATGGGCCCACACTCCACTAACACAATTACTCACTATACATTAAATAATAATACCTCTTAATTTATGTGAAAAAAATAAAAGACCCTATTAATATGGGACGGAGAAAGTGTGCATTTTGATTTTAAAAAGTAACATTAGAAAAAAAAAATATATATATATATATATATATATATATATATTTATAATAATGTTCTATGTCAAACATGCAACACGAGCAAAAAAGAATTACTCTATGTGATTTTAAAATTAGTCATAAGAACTCTTACACCTGGTCAATAAAAATTATAAACTTCGATTTTAAAAGCTTTACTCCCTCCGTTCCACCCAAAGAGTAGAGTCAATTTTTCCTTTTTTACAATTATGTGATCGACGCACACCCACCCACTATTACAATTAAAATATGAGACACATACTCCCACTAATATAACTACCTACTACACATTAAATAATAATACCCCTTAATTCACGTGTCAAAAAGTAAAAACTACCCTTACCATAGGACGGAGGGAGTACATTTATTGAAGGGAAAAAAAATTACAATAATTATGTATACAAGTATGCAACACAAGCACAACAGAATTATGTGTTGAACAGACATCGTATTCGTTATCTTCATTATATGCATCCACTCCTTCGCCTTCAGCAACTTTCTAATGGAGAGCCATTTCTGCACTACTCGAGTTCAGTAGCGATTAGAAGAACAAATTAGATGATTGGAAATAAATGTATATTAATAAATTGGGAAAATAAAAAAACGCGTGGATATAACCTTCTGGTGCCTTCTCCCAACGGATTGTGAAGAACTAATTTATCAAAAAATCTGAACTTATTATTTTCAAAACACGAAAAAAGAATTCACTAATTTCAAAAGCAGTATAAGTTAATGATTTACCTATCTTAAACTATTATCCTTCAAAATAAAATAGAATAAGGTAGCAAAAAAAAAAAATAAAGATGATTTTTTTATTGATTTTTGCAACTTAACTCATAAATATCACACTTTATTTTTTGAGACAATATTACGTGTCACTAGTAGAGTCTGCCGATTTTTAAAATACTAATAAATAAATACATTAATCACAAGAATATATGAATTTATTATTAATTAATTTAATTTAATTTGGAAACGGATAAATTGGCAAGTTGCATCTAAAATATCGATCAACACAATGCGATGCGAACAATAATTTTGGTAATAAGCGATGGATTATTTATAAGGATTTGATTCATTCAGACAGAAAAAGTCAATCAACGCACACACACACCACTCCATCAATGGCGTCCACACTCATCACTCCCCTCCTCCCGTGACCTTCCATCTCCATTCCAATATGTCTTCCTCCACCGCCATCCCCACCTCCCCCCTCCTCCGCCCGCGCGCCGCCGCCTCCCTCCCCTCAACCCTATCCCTCCTCCTCTCCCGCGCCGCCTCCACCGCCCAGCGCCGCGGCGGAGCCTCCATGCTGGTCCGCGAGACCGCCGCCCGCGAGCTGGAGGAGCGCCGCGCCGACTGGGGGTACTCGAAGCCCGTCGTCGCCCTCGACATCATGTGGAATTTGGCCTTCGTGATTGTGACGCTGGTGATGATGATTTGCACCGCCAAGGAAATCCCCAATGTTCCTGTTAGGGTTTGGGTCTGCGGGTATGCTCTGCAGTGTTCGGTGCACGTGGTCCTCGTGTGGGTGGAGTATAATAGGCGGAGGGTGAGCAGTAGGGTGGTGAGAGAGCAGAGCAGTGAGGATGGGAATCAGAGTGAGATTGAAGAAGAAAGCGATGAGAGAAGTGGAATCTTTGGCATCAATAATAGATCATCCAGGTTAGGCTATTGCCATTTAACATGAAAGAATCTGTTTGTTCTATGTTGTCTGTTATGCCTACTGCTGTTATTACAGTAGAGTAGTTGAAGTTGGAGCTACGGTTGATAGCATTAACGAACAGGAAAATGAGTCTGCTCTGCTTCTAGGTAGGATACTGCACACCAGCTGCAGCATTTGTGCATTGAATGCTTATCCTTTTGAAAGCATTAATTTTCTTATCAGTTGTGTGTCTTTCTTGCAAAATTCCTGAGAAATTGTTTAAGTGGAGATACTTTAGAGTATGATTGATTGGTTGTAGGATTATCTGGATTCCTGTCTGATTCATGTGGTGGATTAAGGTGTTTGATATACTTATTAAATCTGGCTTGTGATGAGGTGAATAAGTATCATTTACTTGGTACACTTTGCATTTTTTTAAAATTATTTTGGGTTTATTCTGTTCATTTTTTGGAGAGGAATGGCTAAAGAGCTTCACCTCTGTTTATTGTTCCTTTCCTGTTTATATCAACTGCCAGTTTGATATCCTTATCCCTTTTTCACACTCTTGGCTAATTTCATGTGCCTCGTGTTTAGTAGGGTGAAACGATGTGAGTCTATAAACACAATGGTATCATTTCTCTGGTGGATTATTGGCTTTTACTGGGTTGTCTCTGGCGGCGAAGATCTTTTAAGAAGTGCCCCACGTCTGTATTGGTAAGTTTATGTATCATCTTATTTATTTTGACCTCATAATTATCACCATTTTGTAATGTAGTTGATCCTTCCATTTTATCTGAACAATGATTACTTATTATCTCCAAAGTGACAAAACTGTAGTTGATCCTTCTCTTTTCTAAACTGTGCCAGCTTTTAGTGCTGCAGCTATTATTTTAATTTTCAAGTTGAAAGCCTTGTTGTCGATGTATTGCTATGTGCTGTTTTTTTACCTATACTTTGTAGAGTTCATGTAGGCTTTAACCCTTGCTCATGTTTGTGGGAATCATTTTTATTTATTTCCAATGATGCCAGACATGTTATTAAATTAGGTAGGTTTCACTGTAACAATTCTAGGTAAATATTTTGAGTATCCTGTCTGATTTTCACATGCGAAACTGAGTTCTACAAATATAGGAAAAAATAAGACTTTATTATGATTCCAAGCCCATGAAGTGTACATTTGTAGTGAAAAGTATACAGAACCGAAGTTGGGACCGGATCAAACTTACACAAATGCAAGGAATTCACATTCATGAAAAGAGAGAAGGCATAGGTATGCACTTGTATTAATAGATCTTACTTATGGGTAAGATTAAGAAAATCTGTTAGCTCTACATTTAGATTTATAGAATGCATGGTGCCAAGAAATATAATCATACCTCCGTCTTTCTCAACGTATACTCCATGTTTCATAGAAATGGTTTGTAACATCAAAAGTTTATGCTATCCTATATGCGAACTTTTGCAAGAGCAATCTTAAAATATCTTTCATGTTCTCAACACCTTTATTACCAAGAAGTATGTCAGTGATCACTTTGACATTATTACTTCTTAAGATGTTAAGAAACAATTTGATTTTAGTCTTACTTCAGCGCAAAATGGTTGAACATGTGAGAGTGATTCAGAGTGAGATTTTATAAATTAGTTTGTGCAAGAAAATTCATTTGATGGTCACAAAAAGTTTGATCTGGTCCTCAGACATCACAATGAACCAAACTATTCTGTCTATGGAGGAATATAGGACCAACGATGATATTAAGAAAATTGACAAGGCTCGCAATCCAAACTAGATAAGTTATGGAAAAAGACTACCAGGGCAACCAATAAAAGAAAGAAATGGAATTCTAAAAATAATTTCATAATTAATCTCCTGCAATTACTTTATACTAAATGAACATTTTTGTATAACAAGTTTTTTACTCTGTATTGCGTAACAACTCGTAGAAATGTGTTTTCTTGTGGGTATGAGGACAAAGAATAGAACAGTTTCTACGAGAGGCACATTAGGCTCCAGAAGGCACGCTGAGTCACGTGCCTTGGATACATCGCTCGCCTCCTTGCCAATAGTGGTGCTATCCTCCAGAGACAGGCCACCTCTTATAACTTGAATGCCTGACTAACCTTTAACATACCTTTGCTTTTGTAAGCCCTTACCTCTTCTATGGGCTCTGTTAAATGTAGTATGGCTCACTCATGAGTTGATACAAAAACCTATATTTTAGTGTAAACTTTGACAGCTGCTATTGTTGCTCCTAAAACCACCAACATTCAATTGAGTTGGTTTAGCCTTCTTTTTTAGCTATGATTTTTATCAATTCAGATACTTCTAATCTAAAAGTGTAGCCTATCTTTCTACTGAGATTTGCAGAGTCATTTTTCCATCAAATATTGGCTTGTAATGTAGGCTCAATCCCTCCAATTTTCAGAACAATGTTTCATCCTCTTTGTTAATCTATTAATTGTACTCACTTACATGGCCTTCATTTGCTTGATGAATTCTCAGTGCGACTTAGTAATTTCATCTGTAGTTTGAAATAGGAATCACTTTTAAATGTTTAATAGCTTGTCTGGTAACATATTAGGCAGCTTTCCAGAAGTTGAGATTGAAAACTGCATTAGAGAACTCTATTCCTGTCCCCTGCTAGATATGCTGTGTTCAAATGGATTCAAATTTAGAAGCACTTCTCCCTTCCTCAAGTTAGCCAGTTATTGCTCTTTAGCTTAATCAGGCATACATACGAATTATAAGCGAGTGAAAATAGACACAACTCAAACCTATGACTGCAGGAATATTGTAGGCAGCTCTTATTAGGTAATATTGATTTGTCTGATTTTTTCATTTAACAAAAAAAAAAAAATTTGTTATGACAAAATTCCTTAAGCAAAATTTATTGGCTCTTTATCAGTAACTTAGTTGAAAACCTATTCGGCGTATTCAGAATATCTTATCCACTTGGCAGTTGATGTATTATTAATTGCTGAAAGACACCCCGACAGATACCTGATATTGTAAGTGCTGCAGGTTGGCGGTGGTATTCTTGGCATTTGATGTAATCTTTGCCATATTTTGTGTTGTCTTAGCATGTCTCATTGGAATTGCTCTTTGCTGTTGCTTACCATGCATCATTGCCATTCTTTATGCTATAGCAGGCCAGGTATGTATTAGAAGTACAGAAAAATCACCTTCTTTACAAACAAAAGTCTCCATCTTATACGTTTTTGCTTTTAAATGCAGGAAGGTGCATCAGAAGCAGATTTGAGCAGCCTTCCCAAGTATAGATATCAAATGTGCAAAGACGAGGAAAGTGTTGGCATTACAGCTGGCACTATGGTTCCTATTGAAACAAGCAGTGGATACATACCTAATGATAGAATTCTTTCACCCGAAGATGCAGTAAGTGCCTTTTCTGCACTTTGTTATCCAAGTTTCTGCCAACAGAAAATTAGTATTTCTGTGATATGAGATTTCTGGATTCCACATAGCATGTTTCCAGCACGATGAAATCGATGATGTAGTTCAACCTTAAGTTTTCTATATATCTGCATCTTTTTCATGAATATCAGGGGTTTAAAAGGTCTAGATTGCTTGTAAACTTAATTCTAAAATCCATCTTCAAATTCAACCCATTGACCCTAATTAAAAACCAAAATTCTCTAACGTGAAACTGCGTTGATCATTTCAGCTCCTAGTACATTCCGTAAAATTTAGCGCAACGTCACTCTCCTCAAAATATTGCTTGGTTTTTGTAAATACCAGTTCATACTTTATTTTTTGATGGGAGCATGTATGTTGAACAAACATCTGATATTGTTCAAGTTACCGTACGAATCGAGGGCTTTGAACTTTCGTACATCTTAGAAACTACTAATTGGTGCTCATCTTGTTCTGGCAATTTCCTTGTCCAATTCTTGTGTTTCTTTCTTGTTCACAGGAATGCTGTATATGTCTTTGTGAATACGAGGAAGGGGCAGAACTCCATGCTCTTCCTTGCAACCATCATTTTCATTCCACGTGTATCGTGAAATGGCTGAAGATGAACGCAACATGCCCGTTATGCAAGTACAACATCCTCAAGGGGAACGAGCAAGTCTGATACAAAGTGCGGAGATTTGTGTTGTTTAAGGTACATGGTTGGGATGCTGTATTCAGCAAGCTATATTAAAGAGAATAAGAAGGTGTAGTTTCTTCTGTAAATTATCCTCTTGGGGAGATAAAGTCCTTTAGCTTGTCAATGTTTTTTGTCTTGTAAATCTTCATCTTTTTGGTTATATGTGTAAATGATGATTCAACAGACGGATAGATAGGGGTATTTCTCACACCTAAACCTAAAGAAAATATAGATTCTGACCATCACACTTTACATCACTTTTTTTATTTGGGATTCCCCGTTTCATCTTGTATTCCACATATGCTCGTGGAGTTGACGCATCACCTGTTATCTAATCTCTAGATTGAAAAATGGGTGATGTGTAAACTCCACGCGCTAGTGGAATAGAAGAAATGGAACGGGGTGTGGAGCCCCTCTATTTTCTGACTCTGAGCCCTCATTGAGTCACCCCCCCCCCCCCCCCCACATCATTTCCTATCTTAATTTCCTTTATTTATTAGGTAATCCCTATAAATTATTTAATTTTGTTAGTACGAGTTTATTGAATCAACTAATTTACAGTGCTATCGCAAATATTGTTATTATTTATTTCAATAATGTCTCACGAAATATTTAATCGAATATTAATAATTTTTAATTTACTAATCACATTAAAAATTTGATTTATCTCATTTATTCTAAATTTTGAATATTTGTTGATATTATGTGGAAATTTAAAATATAAGAATTAATTAATATTGATTGATTAATTATTTCAACTAAAAGACTTTTCTATTACGAAAATTTTTAAAAATTCAAATATGGAGGCATTAGTACGTGTTTTCTATTCTGGTAAAAGTAAATTCTTTTGAAATTGAAACATTATTCAGGTATTAGGGTTAGAGTTCCACATGAATTAGTGATACTCAGATACAAAATTTAGTACAATGTGGTACTATATTGGTGTACAGTCACTCTCAAGGTTGCTATGTTTCAATTAGGTTTGCATGTGATCTAAGTCTCAATTAGGATATGTATGTTCCTCTCAAAGTCGCAATTTGGATTATATGACATCATATGTGTCGCCATTATATGGGTACCAACAATGAACTTGTTTTCAATTTTGAAAATTGGGTTTTGATTTTTAAATTTCATACTTAAAATTTTCAAACCACTTCTATAGACACTTACAAAGTCTATTAATATTCGTATTCTTCTTTTCTTGTATCAATACATATTCTCACATTTCTTACATATTGATTTGATTTTGATGTATAGATAAAATCTATCCTAAAAAATCTCAAAATAAACATGCAACACAATCCAATGGTTTTCAACAAAATCTCAGAAGAGTAATAATTTTTATTTTGAAGAGTAACATTTCATGTACTCCCTCCGGCCACTTACAAGGTGTCCATTTCACTATTCCTGTAGTCCGCTTCAAAGGTATCAATTTCCTCTATTTAGTAAAGAAAGTACACAATATGACTCACCATTTCTCTCTAATACAACTACCCACTTTACATATAATAATAATATTCCTTAATCCACGTGCAAAAAGCAAATAAAGACCATAAAATTGTCCATGTACAAACAACAAACGGTTACCTTGTAAGTGACCGGAGGTAGTATTAACTATTAAAATTCAAGTGTAAGCGCATCCTAACGCATGAATAATTTACAAAATACTATACACAATAAAATAATACTGAAACCCACTAAAATTACCCATTAAATATTTATTTAAATCAATTTATTATATCGAAATTCAAATATAACTAATAAAATTACCATGAAATACTCATCATGCAATAAATAAGAATGCATGTCTCATTTATACTCCTCTCTCGTCTCAAAAAATCATTCACACTTACTTTCTTTCTTCTTCTTTTTTCCAACAATACTCTTCATACTCTCAAAAGAAAAATAATAATTTATCAAATAACATAAAAAATTATTTTAATTTTAAATTTGTCACTTTTATCTAACACTAATAACATTTCTTTACCTATTATTATTACTTAAAAAAAAAACCTAAAAACCAATAAAATTAGTTAAAAGAAACTTTTTTTTCTAAACAATGTAAAATAATAAACGTAAATTATTCTTGAAAATTGGAAGTAGTTTTCAAACAACTTTTTAGGACAACTCCAACACACTAACCACTTCAGCAACTTTTTAGGGCAACTCCAGCCATGTATTGCATCTCTAAAATGCAATACACTAACCCTTTCAGCAGGTCTCCATATTCTGAAAATTCTAAATATATTTCAGAACCCTAAACCCTCCCACAGTACTTCATCTTGTCCTGCAAAATCAAAAAGTTGGCAGTACTCTATCTTATCCTGCAAAATACAAAAAGTTATTGTAGCAGTTGGATCTTTCAACTCTACATTTTTCTTCTTCTTTTAATTACTCTTTTAATCCTTGAACTTTTGATCAATTTTATTGATTTTAAAGGATAATGTACATAATTATTTTAAGTAATAAATAAAATATAAAATATATTATATGTGGAAAGAATGGATGTTATTTTTTAAATTAATGTGTACTTTTGAGGTGTTAAATTAAAATAAATTTTCATTTTTTTATGAGTGAACAATTATGTAGGAAGAAAAAGTGAACAATGTTCATGTAGGGAGTAAATGGTGTATATGTATGCTAAAATTTTTTTAATAGCGTTGTTGTAGTGTTAATTGTATGTGTTGTTTAATTTAATTTTAAGTGTTGTTTAAATTTTAAATTTATGTTATGTACTCCTTTAATTTGTTATCTTATTTTTATGTTTAAGTAGATTGTAATGTAGTTTTAATTGATTGAGTTATTTTAATTTTATGTATATTAATATTATACTTATTTAAAATAAATATTAAAAAATAAAGAAATAAATTAGATTTTTATAAATAATAAAAAATACTATTAAAAAGATATATTATTAAATTAATTTTTGGAGTAAAATTGAAATAAGATGAAAAATTGAATAATTGTATTTTAGAATTGACCGTACTGGAAAATCGGCTTGGATTCTTTGTACCACTCTCATACATCAGCTTCGATATCACTACTCAAATTATCGACACGTAGGACATGTGAGAGAAATTATTAACTCCAGAATTTAACGGTGATAACTTCTCAATTTAGGAAAATAAACATAAATTGAGAAAGCTCAACCACTGCATTTTTAACATCATGAAAAGATCAAATTCATGAATGATTAGCTATTCATTAACTGAATTTTTTTGTCAGAAGCTCTTTTTGAATTCATTAACAGTGATTTCTCTCTCCTCCCCTGCATGTCAATGATCCCACATAAGATGATGTACTAGAATGATTCAGAGAATTCGAGTCGCTGTAAAATGGTGTTAACGGTTGTAGATAACTTATGTATTAAACTATAAATGGAAATTGCAATGGGGGTGGCTGTTTGCACCTCCGAATTTACTAAACGAATCCTACTAATTTATAAATTTAAAATACTCCCTCCGTCCCGGGTATTTTTACCCGTTTGTACGGGCACGGAGATTAAGACGTTTTATTTTTTTAATATATAATGTAAGAGAAAGTAGGGATAAATTAGTAATTTAAAAAGAAAAAGTGAATAAAGTTGTTGGGAATGATGAATAAAGTGTAAAAAAGTAGTTAAAGTTGTTGGGATTGTAAAAAGTATGTAATAAAATATTATGTATTTTTGCCAAAAACGGAATGAGTAAAAATACGTGGGACACCCCAAAATGGAAAGTGGGTAAAAATACGTGGGACGGAGGGAGTATATTTATTTGAAAAGACGTAAATACCCTTTTATAAATAATAAAACAAAATACCCCAATTAAAATTTTAAATGCACCTAATCGTTATAATCACTAAACCCTATGAATTTTGCATCGGCCTAGTATCAAGGAAGAAGTAAAAATAATGAAAATTGAAAGTGATGATCATCCGGAACAAGTATGGAAGAAGAAAAAATAATGAAAATTGAGAATGATGATCATCCGAAACAAGTAATAATTTTAAAGGAGGAGAATAATCACGATGAAAACAAATTATCATAGATCTGCAAATTAATTTAAGTTCAAATTTTGTAAGAGTGCCCGTGGATTGAGGAATTTTTCTCAATTGGGTTATCAAATTGTGCAATTTTGCATAAAACAAAAGTCGTTGATTCACAAACACCAAAAATCATTAATCACAAACTTCACATGAATTTGATTGAATCAATTGTTAAAAAAAAAAAAAGGGCTCACAGAGGAAGTGGACAAAGATGAGGAAAAGCAGCAAGCCTCAAAATTTTAGCAATATTGTACAATGCTCAATAGTATACATGCACCGATACACATCATATATTCATATGTTGATCAAAGAACCTAAACAAGTGAACAATTAAATAAATAGAGCAAGTATCTAGCACTACTAATAACGATAATAATTCCATATACAATCAATCTCACATATGCACATCACTTTTTCATCAAGAACAACATCTTCTCCTTAAGAAAGTTCAAGAGCTATGCATAAATGAGAAGAGCACGCTTGTAAAGAGAGAGTAAATTAGACGCTGATTCTTGCACAACATAATTACGTTCATTTAAGAACACCATCTTCTCATTAAAAAAGTTCCAACTATACATAAATGAGAAGAGCCACACATGAAGAGAAAAGAAATTAGATAATGCTAATTCTTGCACAACAGAACAACAACATAACATAATTAAGTAGGTATAGCACAATCTACAAATTGGCAGGTGTCTCCATAATCTTAAATCATAGTAATTGTTTCCACAACAGAAGGAGCATTGTTGTAGTGGTGGCGGCAAACGGGTCTGTAAACATCAGAACCGCCGACGAGCTCAGTTTGCTCGTCGTCCGTCTTCCTCAAAGTGAAGAATGCACGATTACCACACACATCACACCGTGCTGTCAACTTTGTCACCGTATCAGCAAGCGGAATGACACTCAGCACCGAACCAAAACTCCTCCTAGATGTGCACAAACCAAGCATTAGAATTGACCCGATTCTAATGTTACATAACTGTGTCAATACATGTTTGAATCAACTTGAATGTTGTACCTCAAGTAATCACCATCTAAGCCAGCAACAACTACTGTTTTGCCGTCAAGATCAGCCGCCTCATGGCAAAAATCATAGAGATCACCAAAAAATTGAGCTTCATCAATGCCAATCACATCCAACTGTTCAAAACTGATTATATGAAAATGCAGCTATAGAGTGTTTTGGATACATGATTACAACATATGTTAATCATTCAACAGAAAAACTACCAAGTAAGATGAAATCAACGAGGGAAACATAAGATCAAATGATAATTCTTACTTCTTTATAAGCCTAATAAATTGATTATATGAAAATGCAGCTATAGAGTGTTTTGGATACATGATTATAACATATGTTAATCACCAAGTAAGATGAAATCAAGCAGGGAAACATAAGATCAAAGGATAATTATTACTCACTTCTTCATAAGCCTGAATGCCAATGTGATGCTTAAAAGACAAAAGATCTGACAATGGCCAACAGGGGAACTTGGATCCATCATGAGTCACAATTGCATCCACTGCATATCTAGTATCCTTGCTCGACTTTATCATTCCTACCATCCTACCACCATTTACCACCACCAACCCAGTTAATTTTATTCAATTCAACACTTTCAAATTCAGTTTACCCTACCTACCTATCTGATTTTGATTTTGAAAAAAAGCATTGGAAATTAGAATTAAAACCTACCTATCTGATTTCGATTTTGAAAAAAAAGCATTGGAAATTAGAATTAAAACCTACCTATCTGATTTCGATTTTGAAAAAAAAAGCACTGGAAATTAGAATTAAAACGACACAAGAAATCAGATGGCTAAAAGAAAGAACCTGCCGGCATCAGCTTCAGCCCTAACACGGTGGAGGAGAGCGGTCGATTTGCCGGCGAACATTGGACCCACAATGACGTGTACCTCACCGGAGGTACGGTTGACAGTGGGAAGACGATCATTGGATAGAGGTGGAGCCATGATTAGGCGAGTGGATAGAAAATGCAGATGTGGGCTACAGTAGAGTAGATTTATAGTGAAAAATAATGGAGGGAGTGTGCAAGAGAAGTTTGGCAATTTACTTTGAAACCAGAGAGCGTGTAAGAGAAGCTTACCAAATGGATTAATAATTTGAAAAAAGAAAAATAGAAAATTTTGAATTTCGAGAGGGATTTTTGTGTGTGATCCCGCTAATTTAACTTTTATTCTTTATTTATTCAGATAATATTTCCTCATTAAAATATCATGATATCTATTTTTATTCTTCATTTGATATCTGCTTCCTCTCCATTATATTTCAATTTGGCTAATTTAACTTTTTATTCTTTATTTATTTGGTAATATTAATTAAGTTACTTTATACTCATTAAAATATCATGATATATGCTTCCTCTATTATATTCCAATTTTTTTTTTACTTTTGCATATAAAAATAATATACTTTATGTTGATAGTTGTTCTTGACCCATTAATTTAGTGCTTATGAGATAAAGATATTTAGTAACGGAATCAAGAACGAATACAATCAAACATAATAAAACTATAAACAACGGGATTAAAACCAATAGAAAACTCAATTCCCACCAAAGAACTCAACTGATTTTTATTACTCTCCCTTCCAACAATACTCCTAAAACCATCCATTTTCAAGTGTAATGTCTAGAGTCAAGTGTTAGTTACCTACCTCTCTCATGTGAGAGAGGCTATTTATATTGTCTCAAAACCCTAAACCAGAGCCAATCGCCTTGCGCCATTTTGATGGAGATAAGCTGTCTTTAATGAAGTTGTTTGGTACGCCGACCAGCTGCAGGAGATGTCTGGACGTTGTTGGTTGATTTTGCAGGGTTCCGCAGAGTGCATCCGTCCTTTGCTGGCTTCCCATTGGTTGTTAGAGTAAGGTTCGCCAGTCAGTTGTTGTCTTCTAGTTAGGATTGTTGCCCAAGACACCTCTTCTTCCCGTTAGTCTTGTCTTTTAGCCTGCGGTACTTGTCAGCCTTCATGATGGTGCTTGCTTTTCACTATCCTGCTTCCGTTGCCCCTTTGGTCCTCGGACAGGCTGACTTTCAGTGCTGTGACGCTCGTCCGAACTCTCGGGCAGGAGGATGACGTCGCTGAAGTTTCTTGCCGAGGGTGCTCTCTGGTTTCGGCTTGTTCAGTGGATTCCTCTTTGTTCTTTCCTCGACTGGGCCTTTGGGCTGCCGCCACCTCCTTGGGCTGACTTGATTGTCCTTTTAGTTCTGTCCGCAGTTTGGGCCGCTATGGGGTTGGACCTTTTTCTTCAGGTATAATAGGGGTTATTGAGCTTTTGGACCTGCTACGCATGGGGGATATAATACCCATAACACTTAAGATATAATTAATAGAAATATACTACTCCTACTCCATAATATTTTAATGTATAATAAATAGTATTACGTGTCTCTATCTTATGGAAATGAGATAACTATTTTGTGTGAATTTCATCTAATAAAAAAAATAAAATTTAATTGAAGTGGAACATACATATTAATAATTAAAAAATGAGACGGATGAAGTATTAATTTTTGGAGCAAATTAAATGATAATTGAATGTCCGGGAGATGGCCGTGAGACATATTAGATAATAAATAATTAAATGAGAAATAGAGTGGATTTTAATATTTTGAAAAATTTCACATTGACCTTTTCAAAAATGTTTATAATAATAACAAATCTAATAGGGAGAATAAATTATTGGAATGTGGTTGTTCAAATAGTAAATTATTTAAGTCTTATTTACAAAATAATCATATGGAGTAAATTTGTGGGTGTCTAATTTTATTTTTACTAATATTTTAAGCAATGGACAATTTGTTCAAATAGTAAATTATTTAAGTCTTATTTACAAAATAATCATATGGAGTAAATTTGTGGGTGTCTAATTTTATTTTTACTAATATTTTAATGGTTCCACTTTCTCGAAAGTTAAGCAATGTACATTGGACAATGACGAATATATATGAAAGTAATGTTGCCCTATTATAAACGTTGTTTAGATGGGAAACTGTCAGTATATTTACATGTGAGGTCAAACCATCACCGTGAAATTAAATATGTCCTCTCAAAGAATTTCATAGTGACAAATTATACCTAACCCTATAAATAAATTATACTCAATAAAATTACAATTATACAAACACTAAGGATAAATTATATTCTAAACCATAAGGGTAAAATTACAATTATACCCTAAACTTTATGGATAAATTATACCCTAAAGCACAAAGGTAAAATTACACTTATACCCTAAACCTTAGGGATGGAATATACCCTAAACCATAAAAATTAAATTATAATTATATATTCTAAAATTAAATAAAAAAAAGAAAAAGAAAAAAAGAAAAACAACAAAACAGTCTGAATGTGAAGGACATGCACACACACGTGTGGATGGCGGTCCCATGAATAAAAAAAAAATTACAACCGTTGTATTCTAATCATTGTCGATGATGATTAATAAACTAAAATATGTTTTTAAATTATTATAATAAGATTCACAGCAAACATACTTTAAAGGACAAATAAACATAGTTTATAAATAATTATCATTTAACAATTGATCGACCCGCCTCACAATTCGTCTCATAAATACCCATCTTACAAGAGAGTATTTCATACTTGTGATCTCACATAGAGAGTTCATGAGACATAAAAATTGATAACATTCTGATAAAAATATACTCCATATTTAGGTTGATGAAAAAAAAAAATAGTGATGCAGTGAATAATTTGTAGTATAAACAAAAATAATAACATTAATTTTTAACAAAAAGTAATATCATCTTTAAAAAAATAATAATTTTTTTTTAATAATTATTAAAAATTTATACCCACAAAAGAAAATATGTCTCGTGTTGAACATACAATGTGGCACTCAAACTTGCTGCAGTGAATCGTGAATTGAATCACTCGGAGTCGGAGTAGCATAGGAATCACATTTTGGATCACACTTGGCATTTAGCTGTGAGAATACAACAGGTCTGATTAAAAAGATTTCGTATCAAGGCTCTCCACATCAATCCACATTGCTATAACACATACACTTTTCTAAACCGGGTTGTGATCTCTCCTTCCAATCATATATACTCTATGTATTGCTAGGGTGTTTAAATTAAGGGGACCACATGGTTTACAGGGATTTATGATGTAAAATCGGTTTGCAAGAGACTAACTTTTGCTATAATACCTTTGAGTCGCGCTTTTCGCATACGCTACGAGCTAGTTAGAAGTCAAGGCAGTATCGGTTTTTTCATTGATTCCAAGTAGGCACCGAACAAACTCTGTGTGCAGCGAGTGTCCAGCCTATCAAGTTTACATGTCAATAACTAGTTTAATCACATGATGCGCTGCTACACTTGCAAATAAAGAAATATTTCCATGGGATTTTCTTACATTTTATAAAACAGTAATGATCCTCAGGAATTGATAAAAGGGGCGGTATAAGGGAAAGACAAGCACGCACCTTATAAGCAACAATGTGAGCCACCAAAAGACCCTGATTGCCATCTTGAGCCAAAAGCGAAATATCACCAATAAGATCCAACACCTTGTGTCTACAAGGCTCATCAGCATAACGCAGAGGTGGATTCAACCATCCTTTACTTGTGCTGCAAGGATACAAATCATATATGTAGAGAAGGATTGAGATTCGATCAGTGAAACTACCAAAACATCCTTGTGGTTTTTAACGTGTTATTCTCATGAACGGGCTCGAATGGTAAGATAGGCCTCACTGTATGAGAATCATGACTACTGTTCAGCCTCGTCAAAAATATAAGTTTATATCGGTGTTCCAAATTCAAAACCACATGTTCTATTACAAATCCATCTAGAAAACTTATGTACTTCATTAACCATTCTCAAACCCTTAACAACGTAAAGAACTAAAATTATTTATTTCTGTTGGTTGATATATATATAAGAACTGATTTTATTAACATAATAACATTATTTTCATAGGTGATAAAGAATCAGCGCTGTCTTATTCAGCAAGCATAAATGTGATAAATTATAGGACTGAGGTATAGCATTAAATGCTAACCATCTGTTTATCACTCACATACCCACAAAAATCTCACCTGCATATGATGCCTGTTGATGCTGAACCCCCTTTAATAAGTCCTAAGCTACGCATATACTCCACCTGAAAAGAATTCCTAATTTAATTTTAGCAGTAATTATTCGAGCCAGAAATGACATTCATTTGACAGTTCCAGGTTCAAAAAATTCCATTCAAATACAATATGGAAGAGTGCTCAATTGTTACAACATTTTTTCTCGACTCTCACCAAGGATGGTGAAAGTTGGTTTATGTGTCATCGCTGAAGTAGTACCAGTGATGTGGGTGAGAGGTGTCCTTTTTCCTTAAAGACCATCATGCACTTTACATGGCACCAATTGAATTCTGTCTACACTTGATATATAACAACCATCCATGTTTTAAGGACATATGGAGCTAGAATAAATACGAGGGATAACATTAATCTTATTACAAACCATCACTATAAATTGATGGATAAACCCTTAGCACCGTATATTGCTCGGTTTCTTAAGAAACCAAACATTGGGTTCCATATCATTTCTGTGTATATATGTGTGTGTGTGTGCGTGTGTATAATGTCATTTAACAATTACCCTCATTAGAAAGAGTTGTCCGCCGAGTGTACAGGACAACCTACTTGAAAGTAACATGTTGTTGAATATAAAGAAAATTATGTTACCAAAGAAGAAGTGAAGCTGAGAAGCAACAACAAAGAGCTGAAACACATCAATAATGTTGATTATTTAGTAGTGAAATTCAAAAATTAAACAGAAAAAGATAGAAAAAAACATTGTAAAAAGTAAGATTACCTCTTCATAAATGCAAAAGGTTCTTGATGTAGCTATTGCACTGGTGTAGATAGATTCATCTAACAATGTGGAAGAAAACCATTGACGACCAATTACAGGTGCCTGCAAGAATAGTTTGCGCGAGAAAATATAAGCATGACTTGAAAATTTTACAGTTTTTTTTTTGGGCATATGATTATGCTCCATAAGGTCAAATCAAAAGAGATGATCTTAACAATCTATTAATTGCCCAAAATTAATTTCATAGACTATGATGCACATGACCTTGATACAAACTAGAGAACAATGCCGTCATAAGTTTTTGCAAACAAAACTAATGAGTAGTGCTTATCAATATATCAAAGGTGCCTGCGGGTAGTCAATCCCATACGTGATATTCACTTTTGGATAGGGAAACGCTGCTATAAAAGAATCATTTTTCAACACATGAACAGGTTCGTTGAGATACGGTGCTAACTTTTCACAACTTTTGCCACTGTCATCTACAGCAACCTCTAAACCGGCTTGCTTGATTGCCTCCACCCATTCGCTTGCTGATCCATCGAAGATAGGAACCTGGATTGCGTGTCAATATACAACAAGTGATCAACTGTATGCTCTCTTTTATTGGGAGCATGCGTTTATCATTTAAAGGTGCTAATTTAAGATCATCCATTAAATGGAAAGAATAAACACCAAACCATAAAATCAACCTCATAATTTTTCTTGCTCAGAAAGTGTGCTGAGATTTGAGAAATCAATTGTGATTTCATGGGATAGTTACAGGCCCAAACAGATGATTTGAAGAAACCCAACTGAAGGAACACATTCTTAAAATATATCCAGTCTTTCTTCTATGATGATGATTATTTATCAAACAACCAACAACTTGTTGATGCATCAAATTAGCTTGAACTCAAGTAACCCACACACAAAAGCTAAGGTGGTGGGCCACCTCAGTACTATTGCATCTATAAAATAAAATCTTCAATGACCTCATTAAAATTGCTAACTAAATAGGTCAAAATTCATTTGAGTTTGAGTCACAACCAATGTTTGAGAACATACTCACCAAAGAAGACTTCTCCTTAAAAATTACCTATAAAGAAAGAAAGCTATCAAATAACAACACGAGCCAGTTGATTGCTTTATTCTTTTCTTTTTCTCTTTTCTTTTTTTAATATGAAGAAAAAGCCCTTCAAAAAAGAACAACACTTTACTCATACTTGCATTCTCAGCCCACATTTTCAAGCCTTAAGTATACCAATTTCCCCCCACCACAAAGTCACCTTTGCGCATTCCATAGGAAAACATAAATGCAAGCCATTACCACCTGATAACAACTCATTATAAGGCTTTTCATTGGCTCAAGTTAATGAGGGTTTGAATAAGGTAAAGCCTATCATAGAATGAAAAACAACCACATGCCTTTCAACAAAAAAGAAAGTTAAGTGTTGTACGTCTTGTCAACATTTAGTCCCATTGTTTCTCCTGGTGTTTAATATGAATTTTGGAGTAGTTTCATTCAACTAAAGTCCAATATCATTTCCTAACCTGGTTTTGTCTTGGTGCAACATGATGTTTATTGGAAGGTTACTGGCCAAGTAAATAATTCATGATTTTTTTCAAAAATCTCGATTTCACCTAAGTCTTCTGAATCCAGAAATGCGCACAGTGTGACACCTCATTTATGTAGGGATCATAATATTTGCAGTCTCTCTCCAAACATATAGCAATCATCACACTACTTAAACTTTCCAGCAAACATATTCCCATTTAAACTCATAATAAATCCGTAGACAATAGCATCCAAAAAATACCTTCAAAAGGCATTACCTCCTCAAGTTGCATCTATGTAGCACTTTCAACATTAGGATTTTCAGATTAAGCTTTCACACCTATCTACTGAAAATCAAGATAACATTTCTCATACTCGTCTATTTTTTTCTTATGATGATGAGATTGAAGCAAAACATGCCAAGTGTTTGCTAGCAGGCAACAGTGACTGATGAAGCTGCAGTTAAGCCGCTAGGAACTATAGGTTTTCCATTGCTGTCAAATGGCCATATCATTCAGATTACTTTCAAAAAAGTAGAATGCTCAAATTGAGAAGGTTTAGCTCATTTTGAAACACTAAATCGCCTTAACTAAACTATCAGATTACCTCCACAGAAGAACAGCAATTGTTGGATCCCTCAATCTCGATGCGACAATTATCAACACCACAGGCCTCCAGGGCTGAGAGCAAGTGCTCCACAGTTCGAACGGTGTGGCCGTTTTGGGAAAGCGCTGTGCATAGAGGGGTGTCCTTCATAGCATTATGAATTGAGGCGCTGTTGGGTGGATGCGGTCGTCCTCGTCCGTGTTCGTCGTCGCCGGAGAAGGTGGTCGAGGGATGAACACAGTGCTCAGATTCCCGTTGAACTCACACAAGAATTCAAATCCACGTTCTACCCGAGAGGGTCACAAATGGGAGATCAAATAGGCCACAAGTGTAAGGCTATGGGCCAAGACAAACTTGGCCCAATACTTTGAGAAAGAAGACCGGCATTTGGGCCAAAAGCCCAACGGGCCCAACAAATCTCCACCTTGGCCCAAATCATCTACCCTTGTGTATAACTAAATGGGAATTCATCATTGCACTTTTCCCGGACACCTGCAAAACGAAAGACACAAAGTCAAAAGCAAGATCCAGAAATTTGACACAAAAGTCAAGGTATCACAAAAGATACACAAATCTAAGCCGGAGCAAAGATCACGGACACATAGTCACAGAATGATTAAATTATCCCAAGGACAAAATAAACGGAGCACACAAGCTCAAGAAAACACAAAGTTCACATAGTCATGTAATCACATAGATTAGAACTCACAGTTCTCATGACACACGAACAGTTCACATAGAACAAATAAGCACAAAGCTAACATGAATACACAATTCATACGGACACATAGTCAAGTCACACAGACACACAAGTCACACAGACACTTCACACAGAAGCATGCGCAGTCACACAGACATAAAAGTCACACAGACGCACACAGTCACACAGACATAAAAGTCACACAGACGCACACAGTCACACAGACATAAAAGTCACACAGACAATCACAACAATCAAATGTTACACCACATTCGAAAGCACACAACATGCTCCACCTCACTAAGAGAAACAAGCACACGCAGTCACACAGACATAAAAGTCACAAAGACAAACAAGATAAGAAAAACAAATTTTCAGAAAAAACAAAATTTTCAAAACCATTTAAACACACAAGTTAAAGGCTCAAGCAATTCACACAAGCACAACTAGTAAACCTCACCATAACACTCAGTTTCAGTCACAACATTGGCTTGTTCACTAGATTTATTCTTCTTGGGGTGGGGACATTTGTTAGCATAATGGCCATGCTCATTACAATTATAGCATCTATGATTCTTAGCCTTAAACTTATTATTATGCCTTCCCTTAACAAACATAACACCCTCCCAGAATTCTTATCACCCCCATTGTGATTTAAATCATGCTCTTTGCTTTTTAAGGCATTAACCACCACATCTAGAGTAACATCATCACGACCATACTTAATAGCAGATTTGACATCACAATAAGATTCAGGAATAGCATTTAACAAGACAATGGGGGAATACTCATCAATGTGCTTATCACCAGATTGCTTAATATCAATAATGAGCTTTGTAAACATGTCCAAGTTTTTATCAATGTCCTTATTCAAATCCAATTTGAAACTGAAAAATTTTTCAAGCAAGAACATCCTACTAGGCAAAGATGACACATTGAACAATTCATCCAACTTTTTCCACATTTTTTCAGCAGACTCAAATTGACCAACCTTTCTTATCACAGAGTCAGAGAGATTTAAAGTAATGGATGACAAAGCAAGCTCATTCATATCAGATTTCTGTTCTTCAGTTACAGTGGCAGCATGCGTTCCCTCAATGGCCTTATAGACACGTTGTTGAACCAAAACACATTTCATTTTTTGTTTCCAAATTTTGAAATCAGTTTTACCATCAAAAGGAGTCATGCCAAAGGGATTATAAGCCATTCTATAAGCACAAAGCACAAACCACACCACACGAAGAAATAAACTGACAATCAAGAGTACACAACGGAAGCAGGATAACAAATATCACAGAAAAATCTCACAAAGAGAGGACCAGCCGCCTCAGAGCATCACAAAGGAGGACCAACCGCCTCAGGGTATCACAAAGATATATCTAAGTTAGAAAATAGAACAAATCTTTAACAAAGAGAATGAGAGAAACTCCCCTATCACCAAGTGGAAAGCCCAATCTGACCGGAACCCTAACGCCGGCGGTCAACTCCGGCGGCCAACGGTCAGTAGCTCCGGCGGACAGAGACGGCGGCGGCTGTCAGCCGGACAGAGGCAGTCTCCGGTCTCCGGCGGCGTCCGGCAGCGGACGGCGGTCAGCCGCGTTCAGCAAGGGCAGCCGGAAGTGGTGGCTCCCGGCATCAGATCTGTGGCGGTCGGCGGACAGCTGGGTGGTCGCGGTCCCGTGCAGATGCGGCGGCGAGCTGCTGGCGACGGGCGGCGTCAGATCTGAGCGAGCAGCTCCCGGTGGCGGCGCGAGCTCCTCCCTGTCGCGTTCCCGGCGAGGCAGCGCGGAGGGTTGTAGATTGCGAACACGGCGGCGGCGCGCGGAACACTAGCGACTGTGCAGCGGCGGCCCGGAGGCTGAGCGCGGACGTGAGGCGAAGATCCAGGCAGATCCGGAGCAGATCGCGATTCCGGCACGGGAGGGGGGGCGGCGCAGCGTCTGATCCCGATCCCGGCGGCGGCGTCTGATCTCGATCCCGGTGGCGGCGTTGGAGCCCTAGCAGCGGCGCTGCTTCGGTCAGCTGCTGGAGGTCGCGATTCCGGTGGCTGCGTGAAGGTCGCGACGGTGGCGGCTCCGATCGGTCAGATCGCGACCAGATCGCGATTCCGGCGAGAAAATCCGCGGCGGCCGGACGGCGGCGATCTCCCACCGGCGGCTGACGATCAGCAGCTTCGGGAGACAGACGGACGACGAAACCCGCTCTGATACCACTGTTGGGTGGATGCGGTCGTCCTCGTCCGTGTTCGTCGTCGCCGGAGAAGGTGGTCGAGGGATGAACACAGTGCTCAGATTCCCGTTGAACTCACACAAGAATTCAAATCCACGTTCTACCCGAGAGGGTCACAAATGGGAGATCAAATAGGCCACAAGTGTAAGGCTATGGGCCAAGACAAACTTGGCCCAATACTTTGAGAAAGAAGACCGGCATTTGGGCCAAAAGCCCAACGGGCCCAACAGGCGCGAATAACATTGGATTGAAAAACGAAGAAGCGGCCAGCACGGGCGGGTGCCGGTAGGATCCTGACGGTGGAGATGTCGCCGGAGTGGAGTCCCCGGCCGGTCCTGTCAGCGGAAGTGGCTACCGTTTGCTGCAGCTTAGCCGTCTGCAAATAGGAGCATAGGAGTTGGTGCGCGCGAAAGTTTGAGTGCGTAGTGTGGGAGTGTGTGTTAGCTTGAGATGAGACAGTACGGATTTCCAAGAGAAGAGGGCGGTGGCGGAGGGCTTCAAAGATTTGAAGATGCTCATGTGGCGAATGCCCCGCCCTCCTCAGTCCGAGTTGGGATTTAAAGAGTCTACTTGGACTTCCAATTCTATTGCTCCGTACTCATTTAGGATTAATTAAAAAAAAACACGATTTTATTCTTGTTGTAAATAATTCTCACTTATAAGAATTTTAAAAAATATATATATATATATATATAATTTTAAGTATTAATGCAAAACACACTCAATTTGTGATTAATAGTGTTTTTTTTTTTCAATTCCTCAAAAGTGATATTAATTTGCAATAGGAGTAAAATTCGTGTTTTTTTTCCAATTAACCTCATTATTTATGTAAGTTCATCCAATTTTATTACATACTCATTCCGTCCCACCCAAATAGTAGTTTTTGCTTTTTGCGAAATTTTATTATTTAATGTGTAGTGGGTAGTTGTATTAGTGGAAGCGTGAGCCTCATATTTTAATTGTATTAATGAGTGTGTGGGGTCTCATGTGTGTAAAAAATGAAAGATTTCTCTTTGGGTGTGACGCCTAAAATGAAAAAAATGAACTCTTTATGTATGACAGATTTAGTATGTCCTACGTATTGTTATGGTTTAAATTAGAGAGGAAATCACTGATTTATACAAATGTTTGCCGGATTAAATCATCATGTGCCTGGGCCTTTGGTGTAACATTTTATTTTAACTATTTTTTATAAATTGATACGTGACTTCACTATTTTGTTCCGAGGGTTAGTATAATACTCTCTTCATCTCGGGCAAATAGGTGCATTTGTTTTTTGCATGTAAATTAAGGTGTATTACTATTTTATGTAAGGTATATATGTGTATTAGAGATATGTGATGAGTAATAGTGGGCCATTAGTGGGTCATTTTTACTAAAAGAGAAAAATAATACAATTTAGATGAGACGCCCAATATAGTAAAATTGTACTATTTGGGCGGGACGGAAGAAGTATTAATTTGTTATCTCTTTTATTTATATAGGAGTATTACTTATCCAATGAAATGACATAAAAATGTCACATTAAAATATCACAAGACATTTATAGCCCCATTGGACTATTTTCGTTTTCCTAAATTTATTTTTCTCACTTTTACTTAAATTAAAAATAAACATCAAGCTTTTGTTTGTTTCTGATTATTTTTTTCCAAGAATATGTAATTCATTCATTATTCTATCTGTGAGTTAGAAAAATAGAGTATATAAATCTCACTTACTTCTTACCCACATCATATCTTTTTATCTTACATACATACATTATCTTATACTCCCTCCGTCCGAAGTATTTTTACCCATTTGTACGGGCACGAGATTAAGATATTTTATTTTTTTAATATATAATGTAGAAAAAAGTAGGGATAAATTAGTAATTTAAAAATAAAAAGAAAATAAAATAGTTGGAAATGATGAATAAAGTGGAAAAAGTAATTAAAGTTGTTGGGATTATAAGAAATATGTAATAAAATATTATGTATTTTTACCATAAATGGAATGGGTAAAAATATGTGGAACATCCCAAAATGAAAAGTGAGTAAAAATACACGGAGAGAGTATTTTTATTTTTGTATATTGACTTAAAATAAAGTTAAAATTTAGGGTAATTATAGGATAAATCTCACTTACTTCTTACACACATCATATCTTATTATCTTACATACATTATCTTATACTCCCTCCGTCCTGAGTATTTTTACCCGTTTGTACGGGTACGGGATTAAGACGTTTTATTTTTTAATATATAATGTAGGAAAAAGTAGGGATAAATTAATAATTTAAAAAGAAAAAGTAAATAAAGTTGTTGGGAATGATGAATAAAGTGGAAAAAGTAATTAAAGTTGTTAAGATTATAAAAAATATGTAATAAAATATTATGTATTTTTACCATAAATGAAATGAGTAAAAATACGTGGAACATTCCAAAATAGAAAGTGGGTAAAAATACACAAGGAGAGTATTTTTATTTTTGTATATTGACTTAAAATAAAGTTAAAATTTAGGGTAATTCTAGAGTACGCCGGTGCACCTAGAGTTAATAGGTAAATTAGGGGTTAGTGGTTGGTTATTTGTTTTATTTTTTTTATTATTTTATTTTATGATTGAAATTGAATTAAAACTTAATATAATGATTATAATGGTTCAGGTGCACCATGTACATACTAGTTAAACTCTCAAATTTATTTTATTTAAATTCCTAAAAACAAATATAGATATAGATTTAAATCTAACTAATCTAAATTAAGTTTAGATTTTATTCAACAGTTTTAACGCACGTTGGAGGGAGTAAAATATTTTTAAAAAATTGGCTACGAGCGTACCCTCTGCATTCCACGGTGTTAATTCCCAATCGGACATCACGTTGCCTTTGAAAATTACATGAAAAGTCAAAGATACCCTCCTGAATATATCTAATTTCTTCTCTCTCGCGCCAGTGACCGTCACTGTGCGTGTTTCAAATTATTATCGCACCAGACTAAAACCCTACTAACCAAATCTTGCTCAACCTCACTGCCTTCGCCAATCGCCGTCGCCGCCGCTCTTACCTGTATAGTAGGGGAATAACCTGTTGCACCTCCTTGCCGCCGCCGTTTTGAAACGCGTCTTAATAATCAAATCCCTCATAAAACCCGTCAAAATTTCTCCCCACCAGAGTATATTTAATGAAATTATTTGCTTCTGCGTTCACCAATCACCACCCTTCTGCGTAACCTTTTCTATTAGTGGTTCTAGGGTAAGAATTTGCACTTTACGTTCAAGCCCTAGGGTTTTTTGCTACCACTTGGAACTTTAGATTCTGAAGTAGAAGAATAAAAGCTATATAGTAGATATTTCTTCCATTCTTCTGAAAGATGGTAGTTTGGGAGAACGAGGTTGTGATGCGTGACGTCGCCAATGCGGGTTTGGTGGTCAGTGATCGCATTGGCCGGGAATTCGCGGGGCAGCTCGACCTAGAAGAAGCATTGGAAGCTTCTAGATACTCAAGTCATCCCTATTCTACTCACCCCCGCGAGGTAACCTTTATAGTTATTTTTGTGTTCAATCGCCTGATTTCTTTTTTAGGGAGATGTTATACTGTATTTGGGCAACATATGTCTTAGCATGATCCTGGCAGTATTTGTTTGATGAATCTGATTAACTTCTTTGTTTTTATCTTAATATGGTCTAAAAAATAACTGCTGAAAATTAGCATTTAAAATTCTTTGGGAAGTACAAAATACTAATTTATCCACAATTAAGTTCACTGATTGAGTAAAATAGTGGAGTAAAGAACTCAGTAGAATTTATTCATTTATGAAGAGGTCAGAACCATTGGGGGTCTTAATTTCAAATGGAAGTTTTTAAAGATTTCTACATTTCTCGTTATTGCATTGAAAGTGCAAGACAGATGGAATGAAGAAATTTACTTAGTATGACTTTGTTTCATTGGGTCCAAGTTGTATATCATGCCGGAGAAATTAAATTTGTTCTATTACTTTGTGGATACAATTTGGTGATTATTCTCAGACATGTGGGAGTCTTTTGATTGATGAAGATTGGTAAGAAATATGACTCGCAAAATAGAGTTATTGTTAGTTTAGACTAAATTACTATTTGACATGTAATGCGTGGCTTTGTTCTATTTGAGTGGTTGCTATGATAATGATATTATGAGAAATTTTCTGATTTCATTGGGCCTTATGTACTTAAAACAGCTATACTGTGCTGGTTTCTTTATCCATTATGGCTTTATTATTAATATTTATGAAATATGGAGTTTACTGTAGTTGCATGATATGGGTATAGATATATGTCTTTTTCGCACTCCATAATGTCAGCATTCTAGCTAATCTGGCTGGTATGGTTGTGTAAAACCTAGTGGAAACTTATATTCAATAAACTATTCACCAGTTGCTGCAAAACTTTGACTTTTCCAACATTCAAGGAAGCAGTGATTATACAAACTGCTTTCTGTGAATGAATACTTCCAGGGAAACTATTACATCAACAATGACAATAGAAAGAAATGCATTCTTGACTTGGTCTATCCATGCGTAGAGGAAAGTGGTCTGTAAATCAGCCTTCTTGCTTTAGAATGGCTGCATAATCATGATATTGAATTTTATGAGTTAGTTTTGTGCATTATTAATTGAATGTTGAAAGACGAGGGGACTGTGCTAATGACTTGAGAAAATATATCTATTATGGAAATTGGAAACAGCCTATGGGTGTTTGATGTGGTAATTTAGGATAGAGCAATAGAAAATCCTTTTATGGTTGATGCCTGAAATTAATCTTTTTTTTTTTTTTTGACAGAGATAGCTGAAATTAATTTTGAAATGCAGCTGAATAGTAGTTTTCATGTTGATGTGGATTGTGGAGAATATAATAAATCTTTTATAACCGTTTTTACTTGAATTGTATTTGTGGGACTTACTATCTTTTGACAACATCTATTTGCTTGTTAATATGTCCAACCTGACCTTAAAAGGAGTCATTTGGTGGGAAGAGAAAATAAAGTTTCCATCATCGATGTGATCCTTTGACGTGCACTCTTAACTTTTGGTTGACATCTGGTCAACTCATTTCAGTTGTTGCTATTCATCAAATTGTGCTAATCTTTTTCTCAGACAACTCATGCTTCCTTGTAAACCTATGAGAGAGTAAGCTTTTTCGTCCCTTTGCAGTGGCCTCCTTTGGTTGAAGTTGTGGACACGTGGGAGTTGCCTACATTGTTAATTGAAAGATACAATGCAGCTGGTGGAGAGGGGACAGCTCTTTGTGGAATATTCCCAGAAATACGACGGGCCTGGGCATCAGTTGATAACTCATTATTCCTTTGGCGTTTTGATAAGTGGTGAGAATTTTTTGATGTCGATAACACATGGAGATCTTAACTCATCCAAGATGAGCAAGTCTTGTCATTGACTTGTGGATTTCTAACCACTATATTTATAAGTTTTCTGCTAAACAAACATATGCATATATTATGTTTTGGATTCAAACTATGTAATGGAAAAGTTATTCTGAGGGTTTATAGCATCATGTTTTCTATAAATCAAGAAATGTGGAAAGTCTCAATTTAATTTGATGAGCTTAATATCGCTTTCATTGATATAGTTGCAGTCTATGTTTCTGTCCTGGTTCTGATGCTCTTTTGATAATTAAACAGATGGATGCTACGGGTATACTGTACTCTTTATTTTTTCATTTTTGGGTCTAGTGATTGTCATAGTAGTGCTAGAACATTATTAAATTGGGCGCCTTCTCTGCTTTTCATGTTACATTATAGAGTTAAAGATCAATTTTTGAGGTTTGAATTTTCACTGGAACAGTTAAATCTGTTTATGCTCGTGTGATGTTTGTGCTACCTACTCTGCCTCTGAGTTCTCTGTCAGCCTAGTCTTTTTGTTTTTTGGAAATAAGTATTTCTTTGTCTATCACATTGTCTCATTAGTGCTTTATAATGTAGGGATGGTCAATGCCCTGAATTTAGTGGGGAGGAACAAGCAATATGTGCCGTTGGGCTTGCCAAAGCTAAGCCTGGTGTTTTTGTTGAAGCCATTCAGTACCTTCTCGTTTTGGCCACTCCTGTCGAGGTTGCTTAATTTTCTTACCTTAGTTCGTACTTTCTTTGTCTTTTTTATTGAATTATTCAGTGCATTTTTTTATAAATTTCAGAAGTTAGACCTCATAATTCAGGACCCAAGCTTTTCTTTTTGTGAGTTGTTAGAGTTTAAGAAATTACCTAACAGAACCTTTTTATTTGATGTACATTGTTGATAGCTGATATACACTCTCTCATAGTTATTAGAGGTGCACCTCCCAGTGCCTCCCTTAAGGATTGAACATCAATTTGCATCGATTTGATAGATGGCTCATTAGGATATTTTAATCAGAGTGAATAGGTCTTCTTGATATTAGTGCGAGTATGCATGTATGTATATGGTATTTTATGTGTACCGATTCATGATAAAAGGAATTCCCTACCCGTGTACTATCATTCAGTATGTGGAGTATATTCACTGAGATGTGATTTCTCATTACTTCTTCAATTTCCTTGTTATGCAATGCTTTTATACTGTAGAATTTTTCAATCTTCCATCTAATCACTTTATATTTATTCTTTATGCCAATCAGCTAATTCTTGTTGGAGTATGTTGTTCTGGAAGAGGCGATGAAGCTGATCCATACGCTGAGGTTTCACTTCAGCCGTTGCCTGAATATACCATTTCATCTGATGGAGTGACTATGACTTGCATCACTTGTACTAATGGGGGACATATATTTCTTGCTGGCCGTGATGGCCACGTATACGAACTGGAATATTCAACTGGTTCAGGCTGGCAAAAGCGTTGTCGAAAAGTTTGTCATACTGCTGGTCTAGGAAGTGTTATTTCTAGGTAGTTATCTCGATTGGGATAAATGCAGAATTCATGTTTGTGTTTATAGTGATGACTGAGGTCTTTCTTCAGATTTTTTTCTTTCGTTCAATGTCTCGTATGTAACCAGTCATTTAATATATTTCCATAAGATTGACAACTATGTCAGATTTGTAATTCTTGATCTCCCATGTTTGAAATCTTAATAGCTAGTCTAACACTTTCTCCCCATTTCAGGTGGGTTGTGCCTAATGTTTTTAAGTTTGGGTCTGTGGACCCTATTGTTGAAATGGTTGTTGATTCTGAGAGACATGTTTTGTATGCACGTACAGAAGAGATGAAAATACAAGTATTCTCTCTTGGGCCGAATGGAGATGGCCCATTCAAAAAAGTCACAGAGGAGAGAAACTTGATAACTCAGAGGGAGTCCAATTATGGTGGCAGACATCAAGCAGGATCAAGGGCTCCTTCTCGACCAAACAAGGCTTCAATAGTTTGCATATCACCTTTATCCACAATGGAATCAAAGTGGTTGCATCTTGTTGCCTTTTTATCAGATGGCAGGAGGATGTACCTCTCCACTACTCCGTCAGGTGGAAGTAATGGTGCTGTTGGAGGTTTGGGTGGGCTCAACGCAGATAACAGGAGACCAAGTTGTTTAAAGGTTGTAACAACGAGACCCTCGCCTCCAATAGGGGTGGGTGGTGGACTTCCTTTTGGAGCTGGAAGATCCCATACTGATGGTCTTTCTCTGAAGATTGAATCTGCATATTATACTTCAGGAACACTCATTCTTTCTGACTCATCTATATCTGCTGTTTCGTCACTTCTGATTCTAAATAGGGATCCTGGTACTCAATCACTTTCATCTGCTGGATTGGGAACAGGTGCTAGGGGCTCTCGTGCACTTCGAGAATCAGTTTCGTCTATTCCTCTGGAAGGTAGAATGCTTTCTGTGGCAGATGTTTTACCTATGCAAGAGACAGCATCCACTGTGCAGTCTCTATATTCAGAACTAGAACTCTATGGATTTCAGAACTCATGGGAATCTCCTGAGAAGAATTCCATTAAACTTCGTGCTAGAGGTGATCTTTCAACACAACATATATTACCAAGACGGAAAGTTGTGATATTCAGTACGATGGGCATGATGGAAGTAGTTTTCAACAGGCCAATTGACATTCTGAGGAGATTGTTGGAGTTTAACTCGCCGAGATCACTACTCGAAGATTTCTTCAATCGATTTGGTGCTGGAGAGGCAGCTGCAATGTGTTTGATGCTAGCTGCACGGATAGTTTATACAGAAAGTTTCATTAGCAATGTTGTTTCTGAGAAAGCAGCTGAAGCTTTTGAGGACCCAAGAGTTGTTGGAATGCCACAATTAGAAGGAATTGGTGCATTGTCAAACACTAGAACTGCAGCTGGAGGATTCAGCATGGGTCAGGTTGTTCAAGAGGCTGAGCCTGTGTTTTCAGGTGCTCATGAAGGCCTCTGCCTGTGCTCATCAAGGTTACTTTTACCATTGTGGGAGCTTCCTGTTTTTGTCATGAAAGGTGGCTCTCCAGCTGGTATATCTGAAGATGGGATTATATCATGTAGACTCTCTATTGGGGCAATGCATGTCCTTGAAGACAAAATTCGCTCTCTAGAGAAGTTTCTAAGATCTAGAAGGAGTCAAAGGCGTGGACTCTACGGCTGTGTGGCTGGTCTGGGAGACATAACTGGTTCAATTTTGACTGGAACTGGATCAGATTTTGTTGCTGGTGACAGAAGTATGGTGCGAAATCTATTTGGTTCATATTCCCGGCATATGGATTCTAGTGAGGGTGGATCGTCCAATAAAAGGCAACGTCTTCCTTATAGTCCTGCTGAGCTTGCTGCCATGGAGGTATGTGTTAATTTATATGAATTGGTCAATTCAACATTCTACCTAGTTATTGGTTTTTAATTGGTTTGTGTTGTAGGTGAGAGCTATGGAGTGTATTAGGCAGTTGCTTCTTAGATGTGGCGAAGCCCTCTTTTTGGTTCAACTTCTTTCTCAACATATTATGGCACGCTTGATTCAAAGTCTTGATGCAAATTCTAGGCAAGCAGTAGTTCAACTTACATTCCACCAATTAGTTTGTTCAGAAGATGGTGATCGACTTGCAACAAGGCTTATATCTGCTTTAATGGAGGTAATCAATATATTATTGACTATTAGTCGCATTTCTTGCTCATCAGACTTTAGATCTAGATCATTCGTCATGATTGTACGCACTTTTATTTTTGATAGCGAACTTTTCTACTTTAATTTAGCTCATTTACTAAGTGAAGTATATAATATTCAGATGTTTTACCCTGGTTCAGTTCAATTCTCATATATGACTTTTCATCTCACATTTATTATCATTCATTTATCCAGTATTACACTGGTCCTGATGGCAGGGGAACTGTAGATGATGTTAGTAACAGACTACGGGATGGTTGTCCAAGCTACTACAAAGAGAGTGATTACAAGTTCTATGTAGCAGTTGAATATCTCGAGAGAGCTGCCTCAACTTCTGATGCAGAAGAAAGGGGAAATCTGGCTAGGGAGGCTTTCAACAATTTAAGTAAAATTCCAGAGTCTGCTGATTTACAAACTGTGTGCAAACGTTTTGAAGATTTAAGGTTTGTCAAGTCAAACTTCCAATTACCAGCTGCATATTTGCTAGCATTTGTTGTGCAGATTAAACATGACACTATTAGGGAAATTGCAGATTCTATGAAGCTGTAGTTCAATTACCTTTGCAGAAGGCCCATGCCGTAGATCCAGCTGGTGATGTTTTCAACGAGCAGATAGATGCAGGAACTAAACAACACGCCCTTTCTCGACGCATGCAGTGCTATGAAATTATTGCTAATGCTTTGCGTTCTCTTAAAGGCGAAGCTACGCAGAAGGAATTTGGTTCTCCTATTAGGCCTGTTGTCCAATCTGTCCTTGATCAGGCCTCTCGAAAAAAGTACATATGCCAGATTATTCAACTTGGTGTTCAATCTGCAGATAGAATTTTCCATGAGTATCTATATCGAACATTAATTGAGCTGGGCCTTGATGATGAGTTATTAGAGTATGGGGGGCCAGATCTGGTTCAATTTTTGCAAAATGCTGGTCGTGACCCCACTTATGAGGTCTGCCTATTTTTTTATAGTTGATATATTCATATTAGTTGCATGAATATTTTTTAAAATTAGATATTATCTTGTAATCTTTCTGTGACTTCTAATGTTGAGGATTGTTTGCGTTTCTTATTTTTGAGTTCAATGTCTGTTTGTACAAAGACTTTTATCTTTCATTAATACTTGTTCCCCACTATGTGTCCAGGCTGGTTCTTCTCTCATGGGACATTCTAGAGTGCCTGTTACTAATCATAGAAAGTACTCTGAACTTTTGGCAAGGTATTATGTCTTGAAACGCCAGCATGTTCTTGCTGCGCAAATATTGGTGAGGCTAGCAGAAAAGCGTTCGACTGAAGCTGGTGATACCCCAACACTTGAGCAAAGGTTTGTGTTTAATATGCATGCCTAATTTTTGGGTGATTAACAAAAACTGCCCCTTAGATTTTGATCTGTTTACAGAAAAAAGATACTAATATCCACTTGAGCGTGTTTCCCCTTTACAATTATACCCTCATTGGGCGCAGACTGTAAAATTCAAGCATTTCTTATAGGAGGTTACTGTAATATACAAGCATGATGATTGTTCTTTGAGTGCTTCGAGATTAGTTCTATAATTTGGCCCCTTTCTAATATATCAAAATAACTGCACGAATTCTGTCAGGCTTCTTGCTATGTGATCTATATTGGTATTTAGTTCTGAATTCTGTATGTCTTCTGTTTGATAATTGCTGGAGCAGATTTTGTTGCTTATCTCACTAGCAATATATATATATATATATATATATATATATATATATATATATATATATATATATATATATATATTAAGTAAATTAAATAAAAAAATTGCCTTTATTGCAGATATGATTATGCATTTGTCAAGTTGTATGGGATTTTGGCATCAATGATTTTTTTTTCCTTTTATTTGGATTATTGAAATTGACCCATATGAACATCATACTCATATTTGTAGGAACATTCTGTTTTTAGCTAATGGTTTATGACCTTTATTGCTTTGATGACAGGCGCCAGTATCTGAGTAATGCTGTGTTGCAGGCAAAGAGTGCTAGTGAGACTGAAAACCTTAATTTTTCTGTACGGGGTGCAATTGACAGTGGGCTTCTTGATTTACTTGAAGGAAAGCTTGCTGTTCTTCAATTTCAGATGAAGATTAAGGAGGAATTAGAGTTGATGGCTTCAAAATTAGAGTCTTCTCTGGATGGATCTGAATCTACCATAAATGGTGCTACACCTGACAATGGTCATTCTAATGATGCAAATTTTCTCCATATTGTTCGAGAAAAGGCAAAGGAATTATCAATGGATTTGAAAAACATCACTCAATTATATAACGAGTATGCTGTTCCATTTGAACTCTGGGAGGTCAGTAATTCTTAAACCCTTGTCACGGCTTAACTAATTGTAAAAATACATGTCTTTAGTGGAACGAGTTAATGTTCATGTGATAGAGTTGAGGGTAGGAGAGAAAGGTTATTTATTTGAATTTTTGGAAAAGGTACTCTAATAATAATTAAACTTTTCTGTCCAAATGCTGAATAGAGAGCTTATCTTCTGCCTACTCTAATGATCATCTCAACCCTCTTATCAATTTTAATATTCCTCATTTTTTATATCTAGTTAGATACTAAATTCACTTTAATCCTGCCAGTTAATTATTCCCCCAGCTTAGCTACTAATATTACTAATATCTTGCTTGCTAATTTTTTCTTAGACTACATATTTGATGTGTATTTTGCTTATTTGATCCAAGTTTCGTTACAATAGATCAAATTTACTGAATTTAGTTTTGTTTCTGATCTAGCTTACAATTATACACTGTCCAAGTATGCATTACCCCCCTCAAGCCATAGTGCCCTGCTATCTGGCATTGCCTCTGGATATGTTTTAGGATAGAATATGGTTTGTGGTCTGAACTTCAAAAAACTAATGTCTTGTCTGCTTGGATCCTTTATGTCTTGCTCCTTCACCTTGCCACGTGCTAGATTTTCTGTCCAACTTAGGCATTTGATAATATGATCTAGATTAGTTTCTTAAGTGATGGATTTTCAAATCACCAAATCTAATATTTTTGGTGCTAAAAAATGACACCGATGTGCTATTATATCAGTAAATGTAGTTTTCATACCCCTTTTTGCAAGTCTTTGTTTATTGTAGATGGTTTCCTTACATCAAGTATCTTATAGGCAACATTGCCCTTCTATGAGTTAAGCTTGCATATACCTTAAGATACAAGGTTATTGTGTTTCCATTGTGCACGAGTTGAACACTTTTTTTTTTTAATTACTCCTTTTTAAGATCTCTCATGTAAACAGTATGTTGATGGAAAGAGCTTCTCTTATGCAGTTATATTGAGTCTCATTGCAGTTAAATTTTATCCTTACAGGTATGTCTGGGAATGCTGTACTTTGCCAGTTATTCTGCTGATGCTGATAGCAGCATTGTCAGAGAAACATGGGCTAGACTCATTGATCAAGCCCTCTCGAGGGGTGGTATTGCTGAAGCTTGTGCAGTCTTGAAGAGGGTCGGTTCTCATGTTTTTCCTGGTGATGGAGCCATTTTACCGTTAGATACACTATGCCTTCAACTTGAGAAGGCTGCTCAGGTAAAAAGTTAGTTAAACTTAAACCATTCTGTTGGACAACATGTAGTGTTGTGGGTATAGTATTGAATTTGTTCCCTGACTTGTTACCACCTCTTAATCGTCTTACAAAACTTTTAAAATGTTTGTAGGAGCGAGTGGGTTCAGGAGTTGAAGCTGTTGGAGACGAAGATATTGTTAGGGCACTTCTTGGTGCTTGTAAGGGTGCAATAGAACCTGTCCTGAATACCCACGACCAGTTATTATCAAATGGCGCAGTTGTGCCATTGCCAAGTCTCAGGCTACGTCTGCTTCGTTCGGTTCTAACAATACTTCGTGAGTGGTCGATGTCTTTATATGCACAGAGAATGGGTACAAGTTCTGCTGGAGCTTCTCTGATTCTTGGTGGCCAATTTTCACTGGGGCAAAGTATAGTTATGAATCAAGGTGTACGCGATAAGATCACGAGTGCAGCAAATAGGTATTTTACGAAGCATGTGTACATTCATAGATATGTTATGGAATCACAACTTTGTATTAACTTTACAAATGCTAAATAATGTTAGGTACATGACTGAAGTGCGAAGGTTGCCCCTTCCACAGAATCAAACAGAGGCTGTTTATCGGGGTTTCAGGGAGCTGGAAGAGTCGCTCTTGAGTCCTTATCCGTTCGAACGATTGTAAGTCCTCCTTCGGGTTTCGGGTGTAATTGTTTGAATAGCTTGTGCCTTTGGTGGTAGTACAAGAATAACAAAATCTTGCTTTGTAAATGAGAGACACTGTACTAATGGATTTGTATTGTTTTAGTTGAGACGATGATTTGTATTGTTTTAGTCAATGCCTTATCTATATAGATACACGTATACAAGTAGAGGTATTGTGATTTTGGATAGTAGATGGGGGGTTTATTTGAGCTGATGTAACATCCAAATTACTTTTCACACAATTCCAATTATATTTATTCAAATTAAGGAATATCAACTTGGTGAGTCCTATTTAATTAAGCATGTATCATCCAATTTCTCTTTTTCTCATTAATTGCCCCAACTCCCCCTTCTCTCTCTACAAAGTCAAAAGATGATGGTAGCCGACATTCACATGCCCCACAAACTAGACGTCTTTTGACTAATAGTTATACTCTTATCCAAACTTATTACTACTACTTATATATCACGTAAATTAATTTTATAAGGTTGTGTTAGGGAGGAGGGATTGATGAATTTAAAATTATGAATTTGAATTTGAAAAGGAGTATTTTTAATTGTTTTGGATTTTAAATGATGAATTTAAAATAATGAGTTTGAATTTGATAAGGAGTATTTTTTAATTGTTTTTAAATGATTTTCAAATTTTTAATCCGATTGGATTATTTGAAATTCTTTCAATAGATGAGAAAATATTTTAATATATTTTTAATAAAAGTAGATTAATAAAAAAAGTTTATTTTTTTCAAAATACTTAATTTAAAAAATAAACCCTCCAACCCCCCACTCTCACCCCCTTCGAAGTAACACTTCATGTGTCTATCTCAATTCGAAACTGTTGGTTTAATTCTAAGAAATTAAGAATCAGATCGAATCGATCCGGTTTTGGAGCCGTCAATTCTGGTTTCTCATTTTATTATGGAACCAAAATAGGAATAATAACAATTTCGATTACATTTTGATAGATTACAGAACCACTAATTCTGATTTAGGTTCGAACAACGCATCATACAACTTTTTTAAGGATGAAATTTAATGAACAAAAATCATATATCCTCAACTCTCTTTATCTCTTTCAATCAATTCTCAATCTCATTGTTTGTCCTCATCGCTGGAGTTTCAATCTTATTTCAAAAAATCTTATTTAATCTAAAAGTATAAATAAATAAAAAATGACAAGCCAAAGAGTTCCGGTTCTACGTCATCTCACTCTTCCAAAAGCAAAAACAAAGTCACTGACAAGACACGTTTGATTATTTATCACCGAACATCATTCCATAAATTTTATATTCCAGGGTATTTCTTTTGTCACGAACATTTATGTAAATTGGGTTTACGATATAAACTATGTGTTCCTCCTTCCAATTCTATACTCCCCCCGTCCCACACTAATGGTAGTTTTTGCTTTTTAGTACGTGGATTAAGGAATATTATTCAATGTGTAGTGAATAGTTTTATTAGTGGGTGTGTGATGTGTGTGGATTTCATGTGTGTAAAAATAGAAAGTCGACTCTTTGGGTGGGACGTCCAAAATGAAAAAAAAAGAGATTATTTGGGTAGGACGGAAGGAGTATATCCTAGTGTTTAAATTAAGGAAGACCATATGATTTACAAGAGTTTATGATGTAAACCTGATTTACAAGAGACCAACTCTTCTTTAATTATGATGATTAGCGATGTTCTTGGTGACAACTCCGAAAATGGTACAATCCTTTCTTCACAATCACAACGAAGTGAAGCCAACCAAGTTCAAATGAAGAAGGTGGAGGAAGAGAAAGAGCAAATCGAAGTTCTTCACATATTCTACGTTTTGAAGTGGATGGAGGTTGTATTATAATACTCAACAATAAATTAAAAAGTGACTATTATCAAGTCCATCTTCAATAGTTTGTATATTTTACTGTATACTTTATACTAAAATAACGTACAATGAACAATTCATCTCTTACAGTTTACACTACTTTCTATATTAAAATTGAGCATTTTCTTATGTGACAAATATATGTGAAAAGAGTTGTGAGACAGGTCAACTTAATATTATAGTATATTTTAATGAGTCATATTATAATATATTAAAATCATACTTTAATACAATATTCTTTATACATTAAACGTATTTGAACAACTAATAAGTATACTCTATTTATAAAATAATCATACTTTAACATGTCTTACACAAACATCGTCACACTTTGTCACTGAAAATAAAGTTCACTTGTTTTTTACTTAATCTAAAATTTTTTATTTATCTCATTTTGCTGTATAAAAATATAAGTAATTATTTTAAAAAAGTCTATCATATACGTATAAATACATGTCAAAATTATTAAAATAAAAAATAAAAGAATTATGCACCAGTGCACTGTTACAAACAGTGCAATCGCGTAAAAATGCAGTATGAATATAATGAGTAGAATATTAAGATATCATATAACTCTTGTGAAACAGTTCCACTTTTAGGCTTCAAACTTCAAAGGACTAAAAAGGAGAAAAAGAAAACGGACAAGGGTATTGCAGTCATTTCGAAATTCGGACCAACCCTTATTTAGCTATCTGAACTGTGATACTGAATTACTGATGCAGAAGAACCCCTTCGTCAATTCAACGGCACTCTAAAATAGTACTACTCCCTATTAAAAAAAAAAAAAAAAGAGAAACCCTAATTTAAGAAAACTAAAATTCGTGGAAAAATAAGGAAAATTCCTCTCGAAATTTCAACTTTATCAACGTTCCCCTCTCGCAGATTCTCTTTCCTGATTTTATCCTACTCCATGACTAGATCTGCTATCACTCTTGATCGAATTAAGATATAAATACCTAGAATTTGTATGTATACAACTCCGGCTAAGTGTACATCTAATTGTGATGAAAGATAGGTAATACCCTTTCTTCTGAGCGGGATTTTCTATGGCGGACGCTCTATCCTTGATTCCAGCAGCAGTTCTCCGTAATCTCTCCGATAAGCTGTACGAGAAGCGCAAAAATGCTGCTCTTGAGGTGCACCAATTTTGTATATTTTGTTGGGGTTTGATATTTTGTTTGACAATTATCCTTGTGTGTGCTTTTCTCTTCAATTCTTATGCTCATTCTCTTCCTGGGTTTTGTTGGATCTAGGTGGAAGGGATAGTGAAACAATTGGCGATGGCAGGTGATCATGATAAAATCACTGCAGTGATCAATTTGTTGACTCATGAATATACATACTCGCCTCAGGCAAATCATCGTAAAGTATGTCCTTTGGTTCGTTGTTGCTTTGGAAGAGGCTTTATTACTTTCGTGTTTGTATCTACTCATTCGTTGATCGAGTTTCAGAATTTGAGTATAGTAGGTTTGGAAAATGTGTTTTCCCCTTTTGTTTATCTTGGTTTTTTGTGGTTTAGGGAGGTCTGATAGGATTGGCGGCAGCTACAGTGGGTTTGACTTCAGAAGCAGCACAGCATCTTGATGTAAGAATGGTTCCTTGAGCATTTTTGATAATATATTAGGATGCTACTTAGATTAGAATGGCCATTGACTAGTACTTCTTTTCGGCATTTCTTTACAATTGGGGGGCGTCATTGATTGGCTAATTTGGAAGTTTTTGTTGTGGAAGCTTATTCTTGAATGATTTCGTGATAAGGAAATAATACCCTGAACAGAATATGGTAGCCGGTTCAGTCTATCATTACTTGCTCCAGTGTCAAGGAAGATTGTTTAACTAATAGTCGCTGTGTAATGACCTAATGTGGTTAAAATCTTGGCATGCCTATAATTAGTATAAATTGATATTTGTGAATTTTGGATTATCCAATGTTGATGCTTAATTCATGTTGAAGAACAACGATTATAAATTCCTTTCTAAAATGGCAATTACACTTGTTTTCGAAATGTATAAAGCTGCAGCTTATCCTTGAAACATTAAAAGGAACTTTTCTTTAGTCCTTTATGCTTGTGGATTATTCCTTATTTGTTAAGATCGCTGTCATCATTCCTCGGAAAAAATGCTGCATGCTTTTGAGTTGCCTGCGATGTTTATTCCTTTGCTTTTCCTGCCTGCAATTTGCTTGCATGCTATTATTGGTATAGTTTTTTGGGTATTCTCATCAGATTTTGTATTGATTCATTTGTCTCTCCTCTTGAGTCCAGCAAATAGTTCCACCAGTATTGAATTCTTTTGCTGATCAAGATAGCAGAGTTCGTTATTACGCTTGTGAAGCTCTGTATAACATTGCAAAGGTGGGTTAAAGGAGCTGTGTTATATTCATTTTCCCTTAATGTATTTAGGTTTCATTATCAGTTATTTGCAGGTTGTCAGAGGCGATTTTATAGTTTTCTTCAACCAGATATTTGATGCACTGTGTAAGCTCTCAGCAGATTCAGATGCCAATGTACAGAGTGCTGCTCACCTCTTAGATAGACTCGTAAAGGTATAGATCTTGCTGTAAACACATTTAGATTTATGTATTTAATGGTGAGTGTTTTGATTTCTTTTGTGTTTTTTTTTTAAATGCAGGACATTGTAACTGAGAGTGATCAGTTTAGGTCTGTCATCTCCTTGTTTTCGTCTCTCTATCAGTTCTATGGCATCAATCCGCTTATTGATATCCGATTATGTAGCAATTTGTTTTAACTTGGTATTGCTGCCATTTTGACTTGAATGCAGCATTGAAGAATTCATACCTTTGTTGAGAGAACGAATGAATGTGTTGAACCCTTATGTCCGCCAGTTTTTGGTTGGGTGGATCACTGTTCTAGATAGTGTTCCTGAAATTGATATGCTGGGGTTTCTTCCTGACTTTCTCGATGGTTGGTTTCCCAATTTGAGGTTTCATTTTCTCTATTGGTGCTACCTGCGAATGAGGTTGATATATTAAATCTTGATGATGAATATGCAGGCTTATTTAACATGCTGAGTGATTCCAGCCATGAAATAAGGCAACAAGCTGATTCAGCGCTTTCTGAATTTCTTCAAGAAATCAAGAATTCTCCTGTAAGAAATCAGCTATTTTTTCCTGTATAATTTAATAGCAAAGAATGCAATGGTGCATAGTTGTTTGTTCTTTTTCGGAGTAGTGATCCTGAAAATTACTGCCTCATGAGAATGTGAGGACTGAGGATGTTAAAAAGTTAGAAATGATCTAATTCAATGTTTGGTCATCATTGATAGGATTGTGTTTGAAGGTCTTACTCATCCTGTGAGAAGTTGTAAACTTGATATGGTTCAGTTGTAATTGGGTGAATTTTTATGCAACTTCTTTTTTGACACTAACAGCATGCCACTATGCCCTACTGCTGCACGACTTTCTTTTTTGTGAGAATGAGATGTCCTACACATCAACTTATAACTGTTTAAAGTGCTGATAAATTTTATAAAAGGATTCAAATTGCCGCGAAATTTTGATCTAGCACTGGATAACGAACGATCAACTTTTACGGTGGAGTAGGTCTTTTCCAATCCCCTGTTGACGCTGGAGAACTCATCGTGATTAAAGTAAATCTTGCAACGGAATCCCTTAGAATCGAAAAAGAAGTTGGAGTATTACAATGGCCCTTGCTAACAACATTGTTTAAGGGTAATGAACATGTCATCACCATTCAAGATGATGCAGAAATTATAGTCCTGTTATGGAGACCCCAGGGCAAAATTATTTTAGCATGGATGTGGCCACCAATTTCTCGCAAGAGAAGACAAAATACTTTACTAGACAAAATACTTTACTAAATTAATTGATAAATGTGATTTTTTCTTAATTGAAGCAGAACAGGCATGTGGAGAGAGAGAGATTATGGAGGCTTCTAAATGATATTACTAATTTCTTTCTGAAGCTTAAATGAGTTTCATGATTTCCATGTTTCTTGTTCCTTTTATGTAGCCTTGTTGCGTTCAATCTTATCATTTAGGTTCACAAACAAGTATTGCTGTTTGTATCAGTTCTCTGACATTATCAATGCTCCTTTTGAAGTCTGTAGATTATGGTCGTATGGCAGAGATACTTGTTCAAAGGGCAGCTTCACCTGATGAATTTACTCGCTTGACAGCTATAACATGGGTAAAGTATATTTGAACACATTATTCCAGGTGTCCAGTGCTTTCTTATAACCAAGTAGTATGATCTAATATGTTGATTATTTAAGGTTTGTCTAAGTGGGTTTCACATACTTTGCTGCGCAGATTAATGAGTTTGTAAAGCTTGGTGGGGATCAACTTGTTCCTCATTATGCTGATATTCTTGGTGCAATTCTACCTTGCATATCAGACAAGGAAGAAAAAATTAGAGTTGTGAGTTTTTATTTTTAATTTTAACAATTATTCTATTGTGTCATCCTTCAACCTTTTCATTTCCAAGTCTTGCTTTGCTTTCATCTACTTTTTGATGTTTCTAAATGTTCAAAACTTTTTTTGTCAACTTAAGGTTGCTCGTGAAACAAATGAAGAGCTGAGGGGAATCCAAGCTGATCCAGCTGAAGGATTTGATGTAGGAGCCATTCTCTCTGTAGCTAGGAGGTAACTGTCTTCATGCTTTGAACAATTATTATCCTGTTTGTATTTTTCTTTTGCTTATTTGAGGTGTTAGTATAAGATCATAGAAGCTTGGCATAAATGATCTGAAATGCCTCAAAAGTAGAAAATGTGGAAGAGTGAAATATAATTTTTTCCCATTTTTATCAGGCATCTATCAAGTGAATGGGAGGCTACACGGATCGAATCACTTCATTGGATATCAGCCCTATTAAATAGACATCGGGCAGAGGTAATCAGGCCATATACCATTAGTAGTACTCTTTAGGTCATTATATTGTATTCTATTACGCCAACTCAGTCTTTAAACGGTACACAAACATATGAGGGAAACCTGCATTCATTACAATGCACATTTGTTTCATATTGTAAAATGGCTTTCACTTCTTTGCTGTTGTCTATGAAAGGGATTTTATAACTGGAGAGACATATCTTTATACTTTAACTGTACACATTTTACTTGTTATCTTTCTTTCTCTGATATATTGCCAATCAAACACAATAATGAACAATCTTAAAAAGAAATCTTTTGATTCCTAATACTCTACTAGAGCTTTTATCACTGTGGGATCAAATGATTTTATTTTTTTATTTTTTCGAATCCAATAGTTTGACGAAGGTAGAAGATAAAAGTACAAGTTAATGTTTCACTTATTTTAACTTTTATGATGGATATTTAGTATTGTGGATATTTTCCCCTCATAGAATTATAACAGTTGTTTTTTATTCTTAGATCTATTGGAGCTGATGGGGTTGAGTTATTGTTTCTTTAATGTATTTTGTTCAATTCTTACTTTGTTTATTTTAAAGGCCATACACCTGCAAGATTATTTGGAAAGCTATTCACTCTGATGCATCTAATTTGTACATTTCTATCAACCAATATCTAGAATTATTCAAAACCATAACATGAGCTGTCAAACCAAGGGACAGTTTTGTTGAGTCTGGCCTTAGTAATTACAGTTAAAACTCAAAAGGTGTTTAATGTTATGATATAAGTTATAACAATTGGACACACCTAAATATATGAGCCAATCCAATTATTTTAGGTGACTAGCTATATATTTGTAATGTGTAGGCAAATATATAGCTTAGTCAAAGGTCTTACATTGTGATGGATCATTGTTAGTCAAATCTGTGGTGATGCACACTTTGCGGCATGAGCCTATCTCAAATTCCTAGCATACCCTTTATTTTGTACTGCATATAGTACTTTGCTTTCTGGAACATTGTATATGCTCCACTGATGAATTTCTAGATAAATTATTTGACAAGATTAAATTATATTTCCTTGATGAGTCTTAACTATCATAAGAATGTGAATTTGTAAATCAGAAAGACCTAAAAATTAGACTTGCCTGAAGAGAAATCATTTCTTTCTCTTGGTCGGAAGAAATATGGCTTGATATGCTGTCAAACGGGATAGAAACAGTTTGGTGGATAATTTCTGCACTTCAGCAAACTTAATATTAAACAGAAATGTTGAGGATTCAATGCTATAGCTAATTAAGATAGATTTCTATTTCTGTAAAATTGTGCCATATTCTCTTGCACTTGATTTCACTTGTATCTGACATTTTGTGATTCAATGCTCTTTTTAGCATCTGGTAATTTGTTTTGAGCTGTCACAAGTTTTCTTATTCTCTTGTTTGAGCAGGTCCTATCATTTCTGAGTGACATTTTTGAAACTCTATTAAAGGCACTTTCAGATCCGTCTGATGAGGTATCTTCTTGTACATGGAATTGCTTTCCTAAATACTCCCTCCGTCCGCTTTCAAGGGTATCATTTTTCCATTTTGGGCGTCCGCCCCCAAGGGTCTCATTTCCTTTTTTATCCACACACACCCACTAATACAACTAAAAAATGGGACCCACACCTCCACTAATACAACTACCCACTGCACATTAAATAACAATACTCCTTAATCTCCGTGCCCAAAAGCAAATGGCACCCTTGAATCCGGACGGAGGGAGTATCTTTTAGCGTGTTTTGCTACGTCATATAATCATATATATTACATATAAATTTATTTTTTAGAGTATAATGTTTTTTATTTTCTTGATTATCAAGAATCTCACTCTAGAGGTCTTTAGACCCTAGTTTATTATTTGAGCTGTGAGGTGCACTGATGAGCCTTTTATCATGTGGTCAAGTTGGAAAAACGCATGTTGGAAAAATAGATGGCTAGGCGAAAAATACAATGAAGCGAGAAATTCATAATCTGGAGGATACGAAATAACTTATTCCCATAAATTCTCTTACAATCGAATCTACGGAATGATACAAACTTCCACATATCTACAACACCCAAAAAGAAAGAAATCACAAAATTGTACCTAGTTCCGTCTATCTTAAGATAGAAGGGATCTGGTTAACTTTTCCTTATAATTGCCAATCCCACGAGGCCATGACTCAAAACTTAGTTTACTTTCATACATAAGTATAGTTATCCTCTTAAGAATCATTACCTGCACTTTTCCAAGGCACGTGCAAAAAGAAAAAAAAAAGGAGCAGTACACATTGAACAGCGTCTCTGTCAACAACGGCAGAGGTCTGAGTTGTCTGCGTGATTGAGTTTCAAAGGCAGGCACACTATTTCTTAATTTTTTATCAAGTTTCTCGTGAATCTTTGAAATACCCCTCTTTTTTATGTTCTGTCTTTAGTTCCAGTGAAACAAGTTTGCCTACCTTAAAATTATGCACAAACGTGCTTTGGGAGTAGGGTGAAAGACTGTATAGATGGGAGCCTCGATGGGTTAAAGTTAAAGACAGCAGGGGCTGTGTTCTAATCCCAAGTATTTTGACTGAGTGATATATATAATAACAAATAAAAGAAATTTAATATCCTACGCCATATGTATAAGTCTGACTTCATGTGTATTCTTTCTTAATTTGAAATTGTTGCAGTTTAGATGTGACTATATATTCTAAACTGGTCAATTCCCTAATAATGGGGCCATTTTATAATTTTTCTCTACAGGTAGTGCTTTTAGTTCTTGAGGTCCATGCATGCATAGCCAGAGATGAGAAACATTTTCACCAACTTATAGTGTATTTAGTCCAGAATTTTCAAGTCGACAACTCTCTCTTGGAAAAGTACGTTTTTCATCTGTAAATACTGGAGCTTACGTTTGAGTGTGTGTGTTTGTATATATTCTTAAAGTGGAATAAATCAATCTTTTGTTATGCAGACGGGGTGCTTTAATTATCCGTAGGTTATGTGTACTTTTAGATGCTGAGACAGTTTACAGGAAACTTTCCACTATACTTCAGGGGGAATCTGATCTGGATTTTGCGTCTATCATGGTTCAGGTATCTGTTTCTGCTATCTGTCATGTTTACAGTCATGCGTCCAGCAGCTCCAGCTGTAACTAATGATCTATGATGGGTAGTGAGTATTGGTTAGAATGCTATGAACACTTCCAATTTTCTATTTCAGGCTTTGAATTTGATTTTGCTCACCTCATCTGAATTGGCTAACCTTCGGGACCTTCTGAAGAAAGCGCTGTTCGATGAAGCTGCAAAAAACTTATTTCTATCTTTGTATGCATCATGGTGCCATTCACCAATGGCTATCATAAGTCTCTGCTTATTAGCTCAGGTAAGAATGTGATGCTTAGTTGATGCCTGTGTTGTCTTTTCCACTTCACCTTTCCACCTTTTCCTTTGTTAATGTTGCTTTGGATTTGTGGTTTTTGGTGTTGCAATACAGACTTATCAGCATGCGAGTTCAGTCATTCAATCTTTGGTCGAGGAGGATATTAATGTGAAGTTCTTAGTCCAGTTAGATAAATTGATTAACCTTCTGGAGACTCCTACTTTTGTGTACCTAAGGCTTCAGGTAATATTAACTGAATGTTTCCTCAGTAGATAGATGAGTAAATGTCAACTTGGTTCATTCAATTATATTCCCTTTCAAAAATGGTTGCTCACATGCTTATTAGTATTAAAGTAGTTGTGGGGGCTAATATATTGTCTACTTATTACTTAAACTTTGTAAAATGATGGAGGGTGCGAAATGTCTCGAGTATTTTTTTATTTTTAAATACTGGCTGGTAATCTTTAAACATAAGTTTCAATGTATTGAGAAATTAGACATAAATATTCTTCATGTTGATGTTATATATTTTTCTTATTGCAGCTTCTTGAACCAGGAAGATATATATGGTTATTGAAAGCATTGTATGGTCTCCTAATGCTTCTTCCTCAGGTATGTTTCCTCACTATTGTTGAAGTGTTAACTTTAGTCAGTAGTTGTCCTGCTAGCTTAACCAACATTTCTAATGTTGTTGCCTAGTTAATTTCATTGTTTTGTGTTGCTAACAAATTAAGAACTTGATCTTTTTAATCTGGAAGGTCTTGAAAGGCATAAAGAACACATTTCTTAGAGTTTATGAATGGAGATGTATCCAAAGACATAATAATCTTGTTGCAGAAGCATGGTTAGATACAGTTGTACAACTGATTATGGATGGAGAAAACATTATAATATTTTTTTGCATGTTTGTGGGTTAGAAACTTGGTTTTTAGTGTGAATGACGTACTGATAAGTTCAATGCAACTACTTTAGCTATAAAGCCCATTTTGCACGTTTTTTCTTTTGGGGGGGGGGGGGGGTAATATTTACAGCTTTTTGATTAGATATGTTTTACTCGTTGATACAGCAAAGTGTAGCATTCAAGATTCTACGGACTCGATTAAAAACTGTTCCTCCGTATTCCTTCAGCGGTGAACAATTCAGGCGACCTTCACCAGGAAATGCTTTATCAGAAATTAATAATGTTGGTGGATCACACTTTGCAGATGATGGTGATGTGATTGCTGATATGAAAAATGTGCATAACGGAATTAATTTTGCTTCATGGCTGCATCAGTTTGAGCAAGTTCAGCAACAGCATCGATCTCATTCCAAGTCACAGGCACTTTCACGTTGCGGTTCATCTTCATCTGCAAAGGTTTGTTGTACTTGCTGCGTTTTTTTATCATTAAGAAGTAAATGAAATTCAAAGCTATTTCTGGGTTGTGTTTACAGTAATAGGGGTGTATATAAGTTGTTTTCTGAGCTTGAGTTAACTTTTGGTGAACTTAGAAAGTCAAACCTAAAGGAGCTCTTTGAATATAAATTAAAACCAAATGGAGTATATTTTTTATTAATTTATTATTTGATTAAAAGTTATTGCTTATAATGCTACTATTATATTTGGATTAGAAGTCGTTAGTATATTTAATATAAGATGGATCATAAGTCAAGGCTTCACCGAATTCTAGATTAGTGTACTGGCCTAATAAGTCAAATTTGATCAAGTTTGGTTTAGCTAAGTTTCAAAAATAGTTCATGAGTTGGCTCATTATTACCCAGTTTTATAAAAATTAGGAAAGTTGGGATTTGAGTTATATACTATGCACATTTCAACCAACTCGTATACTTTATGCACTTTGGGCTCCGTTACTCGTTGCATAGATTTTAGATGTTGAGATGCACTTTTTGAAAAGTTAGGGTGATTGAACGTGCCTCTGATTCCAGATTTTTGACATGAATAACTTGTATCTTCTCATTTTCAATGCTATCTTGTCATTTGTGTAACCTCTGTTTTTTCAAGTAAAAAGAATACTTACACTGTTGTGGTTAGTCCTATCAACCTGATTTTAACTCTGCAACCCGGGATCCTGTGCTGGGTCGCTATTTGTTCAGGAAGTTCAAAGACCAGAAGAAGGTAGCCGGGCTTTGCCAACACCAGATATGAGCAGACCTCCTTCGAGATCTTCGCGCAGAGGTCCTGGGCAATTACAACTTTAATTACTTTGGGCTATCGTTACTTTTTAATCGTACAGTGGTTGAAGAACAGAATGATCCGGCGCAATTGTAAATTGTATATTCCTGTAGCTTCTTTTATTGAACCATAAGGGTTTGGAATGGTGGGCATTGGGTTTTCCTTAGCACAAGCTTGGATGTTGCCAAGCTATTCTTTTGTCTTTTTGGGTTTCAATTTTATGAACAAATACACCCATGTGGTTCTGTTGTTTTTATTGAAAACCATGTGGGCAAAAATAGATGATTAGGATTATTGAGTTTGTTGCCTTATTGTCTATGACCTATAATTCATCTGTGTTACAATTTACAAACTGTAAAATAAGTGCACTTCTCACCACTCACTTCTCTTCTCATCTTCCCCTATTCTCAAAATCATCTTATTCCAAGGTAATTAATTATAAGCATACTGCTTCTTGACATCTATTTTTAACAAATAAATGTTGATTTTTTTTTTCCCTAGCAAATTATCATTGCAGGTCTATTAAAATTGATTATTTTACATACATGAATACGGAAAATTTCTCGTTGGTACAAAAATAAATTTAATTTAATACTAATTAAAATTAAGGTATAGTGACGTGGGTTTGGTTATTATTTAGGGTTTATGCATATTGAATTATGCATCTACACATATAGTCAATAATTAGTTGTCACATGATCCAAAATTTAGGCACAACATAACATCTAATGTGCATGAATTATAGTAAATGGGTCTGAATTCAATTCTAATGGAGGTCTGCCAAGTTCCATTTTGAGCTACAGCAGTGTTAGGTTCATATTGGGTTAGATTCCACCACTCCCTATTTCTGTCTAACTTTAACTTTTTTAATCCAATACACTTTGCCCACCAAAGTCTGTTTTCTACTTTAAATGCATTTGATCATTCCTTTTTGTAATTGTATTCACATGAACATCATGATTCTTCATATTTTGTCATATTAAATTTGCTAAAAGATCACACATTCCTCATGAAATGTGGTTGTGGGTTACACCTAAATTTCTTACATTTTATAATCCACCCCACATCACATATCTTATTGATGACATGTAATTAAAATAAAATTGAAGTAGAATAGAGGATATATTGGGGTGGTAGATGCAATGAAAGAAACAAATGGGAGGAGCAAAAGAAAGAAACTCATCAAGATTCTTGTTGTATGAAGACCTCGTTAAAGTGTCACAAGACATCTCGTGCCAGTCTCTTAGCTTCCCGGAGTCATATTATTATATATCATAAAATATCACAACATGGATCCAACCATCATCTTTTCATTGCTATAAATAGGGAGGTATTGCATATTGCATACTATGTACAAGTAGTGGAAGGAAGATCTCATTCTCTTTACATCCAAGTAACTCTCTGCAATTAGTTACTGTGGAGCTCTGTGATCAGGACTCAACTCACAATGCATAAATCTTGTCATCCGAGTTGTAATCTTCCAAATCGGATACATTCATCGAGTGAGACCAGGAGAACGATTTACTCCCACTTGCTCTTCTGATTCGCCTCTGGGAGTCGGTCCCAAAATGCTGCTGGAAAACAAAGTAGCAGAGGCTGATCAGAGTGCCAACAAGAATTGGAACCCCCACTGCAGTTACAGTTATGGCCATCCACGAACTTCCTTTCCCTACTACAACGAATGATATCGACAGGAAGGCGCCACACGTGCTGATGCACGCCGCCCACATCATCTTGTTCACCACCGAAACCACTTGTTTTTGAGCCTGTGTATCCCATGCAACCAGTGTGATCTGAACAACAACAACGGACAGTGAGATAAAAAGGGCGGTGGCATCGAGGAGGCAGAACATGCGGAATGCAGTGGCGTTGGATGTGGTGATATTAGCCATCCCTGCTTCTTTTCCATCTGAGAGATACTGGCCAGGTAAGTTGAACAGTGCTAGAAATGCAATGGAGGCAACTAGGACGGCCACCACTGTGACGGAGTTGATGGTGTTTTGCACAGCTTCTCTGTGTATCTTCTTCAGTTCTTTGGCAATGCCAGACACTCGTCTCTGTGTTGTCTCATTTTGTATCAGTTGGGACTGCACTTCATGCCTGATATCGCTCACTGTTCGTTTGAGTTCCATTGCTTCGTCCACTTGGCCTACGTGTCGTGCATGCTTGGCACCAGCCTCTGTGAGAGCTTCTGTGATTTCCAGAGCTGCTGCTCCGTACTGGAGTTTGTCTGCTATGTCCATTGCTGTTTCTCGCTGACCGTTGATGGCATTGACATCGATGGATCTATATGCCAGTAAAAGGGCAACTATCTGAAACCATAAATCTCTTCCATGGTTAATTTAAATTAAAGAGTTGAGCACAATCAAATAAAGAAAGAACATTTAATTAGATTCAACAAGTTACATCACCAAGAAAACACACAGTCATACCTGAGAACGGCTTTTACGCGTAGCTATATGCACAGCAGTGTTTCCCTTCTTATCACTTTCATTCAATATCGAAATATCAGCTTCCAACAATTCTTCAATCACAGAAGTATCCTGACCTTTGGCAGCCATATGCAGGGCAGTTTGGCCCTTCTTATCCTTAATGGCTACAATTCCTGGATCCCTTTCGATAAGTGCCTTCACAATACTCAGTTGGCCGTACCTCCCCGTTGTATGCAATGCGGTTTTACCATTTTTCCTAACAATTCTTGCTAAACTTGGATCTGCATCTAATATGGCATTCACTACATCTAGATGATTTTGGGATGCAGCTGTGTAGAGTGGGCTCGTGTTCGATGAATTGCAAACTCTACAAAGCTCAGGCCACTTGTCAAGAAGTTCCTTCACTATCCCTGGATACAGAAAAAACAATCAGAATCAAAAGTTTCATCTACATAACCATGAACACTCAACTCATTAAACATAGTGTAGCAGCCAAGAAGATGCCAATCGACTGGCGAATCTGCTAATTATAATGCACACAACCTTGATGACTGAGACAAGATACGCGAAAAGAGACTTTCACCACTAAGAATAACTACTTGGAGTTCAGATTCCAATCAATGTGAAAAAATCCAACTGCTAAATATTTTGGTGAAGTCTCATAAATTATAAACATCCATCTTGTTCAAACATCATTGATGTATGGAAATTGTTCTTACATCCCCTAATCTTAATTCATTTTCTTATAACCTCAAACTGAATACAATTGAATCTTAAATACCATGTTCTCTATACTAGTTTCTCTAACCAAGAACCATCCTTCATAGTGCAGAAAATTAGTGGCTTAGCTATAATCGACAACTATATATAGGAGTAACAACTATTAGTAAAATTTCAATTCAATTCAATCTCAAAGACCAATCACAAAAAGAATACCATCAAGAATCACATCATCAAGAAAGTTGAAAAGACACCAGTGGATTGGCCCCAAAATTCAGACACAAACACAAATAAAACACTCTAAACTGTAATAGCACACATCAATCAAGCTAAGAAATGATCAAAATAAGCAATGATTCAGTAAGAAGTGTAAGGGATTATGAATACCTAGGTGCCCCCTAGCTGCTACCACATGAAAGGCATCCATATCCGATTTGGCCCTAATCTTTACAGTTTCCAAGTCACAGAAGCTGAGCAGATAAATGAAAGTCTCGAGGAAATTATTCTCTGCAGCTATGTACAGAGCAGTTTCTTTCTCATCGTTTTGAATAGCCAAAAGGGAGGATGGATCAGACCCTTCATTCAGGATGAGGTTCTTGAGGGATGGAAGATCATCAGATCGAACGGAAGAGAAGAATGATTGGTGGGATATGAACCTTAGGGACGTGGAGTCCATGTTCTATACTGTAGTTCAGCAAGAACACACACACACACACACAAACAGTGTAAAGATTCAATCTTTTCTCAAGTGCTGTGTCTTTCTCTGGTTCTCTTATGTGGGAAAGTAATTTCTTGAGGTATCACAGCCTCAAGGTGGAGTCAAGTCTTCAGTGCGTTGAAATTGCTGAGAGAGAGAGAGAGAGAGATTAAGAGAGAGAGGGAGATTGTGTGTGTGTGTGTTAATGTGTGTGGATGTTGCAAGAGTTTTAAGGATTTGGAGTCGCCTGTGATAATGACAGCATCTCATCTTTGGAAATGAGTTGTATGATTGATCATGTTCATGTGCAATCTCATCTCATTTTCTACAATTTAAGCTAACCCAACAATGAAGTTGAAGATTGAAAAAAGTTCAAAAGACAGATTTTCTTTTTAAAAAAAAATATGACCTAAAGTTTACTATGTAAAAAAGTAAAGAATCATGAATGGGTAAAGTGATTATTGTGGGACAAGTTTTCACAGGACAGTAGGACACCCATCCAGAAAAATTTCATACAAAGAAAATAATTCAAGCAAAAATCTTGATTGTTATAAATGTTTTCACAGGACACCAATCTAGAAAAATTTTCACAAAAAGAAAATAATAGAAGTAGAAATCTTGTTTGTTAATTGTGAATTATCAGCATATCTATTACCATACCATGACTATCAATATGTTCACAAAGTCAAAATACTCAAAATTTAGGGGTGTTTGGTTGGAGGCTATGGGAGGGAGAGAATTTGAATGAATTAATAAAGTTGTGTGGTAACTAGGAATGAGTATGAAAATAGTGATTTGATTCACATATTTGTTGGAATCAATCAAAGTAGCAAAAAAATGGGATGAATCAAAGTTATTCTTATCTACAATCAAAGTAATACTCATTTCCATATCCACATTTTAACCAAACACCCTCTTACTGTAAGTAGTATGTAACAGTTTCATTGTTATAAGATCTTTAATAGAAGGAAATCAAGAAGTGTCACACTCCTTTACACAAATGATTGTTCTATTGAATTTTCAAATATAATAGTTTATCATCTAAAAATAATTTAATACATAGAAAAATAAATGTTTATTTTTTTATGGTGTACCTCACCATAAGGAGTCCACCATCCCATATGTTATAAGAGGCCAAATCATATCAAAAGCAGGATTTGAAACATCACTTGAGGCTATCAACTCAGTTGGCCCTCTAACAACTATACTTGGGGCTACCGTTTTTTTTTTTTTTTGGTATTGATACGGTCATATAATGCGTAATTTACATGATTTATACATATACATTTACCTTTTCATTAACTGTATGTGTGGTTAGAGCCAAGTTACACAAATTAATGATAGATTTTAAATTTACCCATTCATGGAGAGGAAGGTTGGGGTCGGGTGCGGACTGATCTTTTCAATGAATTGAAAGCTCATGCAGACCTTTATGCCAAAATGTTCATTGAGATCGATCGTGTGGAGTATGTGTTAAAATCACTCCAATGTGATGCTGAGTTTGCTCCAAAAGTCAAATGGTTTTGCATTCCGGAATTGGGTTATGTCGCCGCATCTAAGTATAACATAGCTTTGATACATATAAACGATGCTTTTTGTGCCACATTTCTCCCATTGCGGAATGGAATAAACCCAATTCCCAAAATTGTAGCAATAGGTCTAGTAAACAACAATCACTTCATTCAGGTACGATTGTTTAAGCTTTTAAGTTCTATTTCATTGATCTTATATTCTAACATGAAGTATAAAATTTTTAGGCTTTCTTATCCGACGAATGCCCACTATCACCTATTGCCAGTCAATGGACAACCCATCATCTCCCAGAAGCTGATAGTTGGGAGTCTTTTTTGAAACCACGAGTAGATGCATATGCCCTACCTGTGTCACCGGGAGCTGTTTAGAAAAGCAAGGAAACAATTTGTCTCGAGTGATTACATAATTTGTCTTCGTATTTCTTATTTTATCACTATGTTTGAATATATTATGGATTATTACGTTTTATCTTTCATTATTCGCATTATGGATGATTATGTGACATCAATGAATGTTAAATTAATATATTCGACCAACAAATTGCGCAAATTTTGACACTGTTCGACGATAATTATTCAAAAATTAAACAAACTGTCAAAGGTAGGTGGTCGAAATTCTTCTAAAATTTCGACAATGAGTGGTCGAAACTTTTGAGGCTTTTCGACCACTAGTGGTCGAAATTTGTGAGAATTTTTGACCATGAGTTATCGAAATTTTTGAGAATTTTCGATAGATGTTGGTCGAACAGTAGGCTTACTGTCGACTATTAGTGGTCGAACGGGTTGAAATCAACTCTTAAGATGTATATGTGTATTTATAATCCAACATAGTCAATAGTTCGAATCAAAATCTTCAAATTAAAATAAACAATACTACAAAGTTTCAACGCACACAATGGTTAACCCAAATAAAGTTTCAATTACTCAAAACAATACTACAAAGTTTTTAAATGATCATGGGTCACGAGGAGGCCGAAAGTTATCCCCATTGATACTACTGAGACACGTGTAGGCACTTGCCATAGCCAACATAGCCTCATCCCCCGGAATGAACACACCGTTTCTCCATCGATCAAGTACTGGCCTCATAATTCCGATGGCGGTGGAGACCCTCTCAAAAGGGTGGACAACAGGGGGTGGTGGCTCAAACATCTGAGCACCTCATCTCTCAGGTTTTTGTACTCTGGGTTGGCATTTATCTGAATACCATTCTAGGTAGCCCGGCGCGGATTCCCATCCCGGCATAGCCAATCGACCTCTGTCCTCACCTGTGAGAGTATGTCGTCTCCATCTCTCGAAGAGGTCAGCATGCGTATCCCATGTACCTCTACTATTGGCTGTAGCGGTTCCAGTGCGCAATCACCTAAGTGCTAAGGGCACGCGGGGAATGGTCTGCACATGTCCAAACTGTCGAAGGACCCTATCTGGCATGTAGGGCTCCACAATGTCGCCTGCCGACAGTAACCCTTCAAAAAAGATGACATCGTGCCTCGAAAACAAGTGTCTAGCGTTGACATATGAATCCCAAATGACCTAAATGCAATCAATAAAAATCACAATCCTTGATAAAACGAATAAATCATACATTCTAAATGTTCAAATGAATTAATAAATTTTACCTCACTCTTATCCATGCGATCAATCCGCTCACGCAACGCTTTAATGATTTGAATTGAGGGAGCAGAGTGAGCTTCAGGTCCCCATCTCATGGCTAGTGAGCAGCTCTCCATGTAGTTCCCATTAGGTGGAGGCCTGTACAAATGTGGAAAATGCTCGTATATCCAACCCTGACATTAAAAGTGAATGGATATCATCATTACAATATGAAATATAAAACCATAAAATCTTGATATAAAATAGAAATTAAGTACCTCCAATAGGGTCGTGTAACCGGCTATCTATCGGGTCTCTATTTACGATGCAAGCCCTAATTGCCTATATAAATAGGCCAACAGAGCAGCTCACCATGCGTACTTGTGGAGATCGTCCAAGTTGCGAAGGAACTCTAGCCAAAAAGTATGAACTCTATTCCCACTCTTGTCGGAAAACAACATCGTCCCAAACATGTGCAACAGGTATGCTCTGACACAACCCTCAAGCTCATCATCATACTGAGATGTAACGTCGTTCTTGAACGTATTATGCAACTACTCTGTGGTCACTGAGTGACCACGAATAGTGCCTAGTGCCTCTCTAGCTACATCTCTGTCAACGTTCAGAAGCTCCATAATCAATTTAGAAGGCCTCTGTCTATCTCGCTGAAAGGCAACCGTACGACCAGATATAGGTAATCCCGTAAGACACAACACATCATCGAGTATTATGGTCATTTTTCCGAATGGCTGATTGGTCGTAATATAGTCGGGATGACCAATTAAAGAATTTATAGAACCACAGGGAAGAAGATACTAGAGTTTAAGCGATCTCAAGTTTATCGTGATTTTATAAGGACGATCGAAAAGGATGATAGACAAGCATGCAAATAAATGCAATTAAACTAATGTAAGAAATAAAGATAAAATAAATACAAGAATAAATGGGTTCGAAATGATGCAAGGATGAGATTAATAACAATCATGACATAGATAATTAAGTAATTATGCAATTAATTCTAATTTCTCATGGACAAGGCATAGAAGCGATCACTAATTCTACCTAAACTCTCTCTCGAGATGGATAGGATGTAGGCCCCAACAAGGCTCCCAAAAGCACTTAGGATCGATACCATAGCAAATACCTCCCATTAGGTACTAATTAATCTATGAGTTCTCTAATAAGGTATTAAATTATAAGCAATATTCCCTTTTAAGATACTATGAATTCACTAATGGTTTGAGTCTCCTCACCTAATCAACCAACCTCTCGATTAAGTCAATTAAGTGTTCTATCAAAGGGTTATCAAAGGGTTCTAAATCTAGAAGGATATCGATATCTCATTCTAAATTAATGCACATGAAGTGTATAATGAAATGATTCAATGAACTATCCTAAACACATAATTTATTTCTCAATCTAATCATATGCCTATGACAATTAATCATACATATCATCATATAAATCAAGCAATTAACAATCAATGATAGAAATAACACAAAATCCATTCAAGATTAAAATCAATTTGCATAAAAACTAAATTATCCAATACCAATCATGGAGCTAATCTCACAAAGGAGATTAGCCTATCATAGTTTTAGAGAAAACAATCATAGACAATTGGATCCACAAATTTCATGACAAATCTATAAAGAATTTCACAAGACTTAGAATTAGATTCCCACTTTGAAGGTCTTCAATGGAGATCTCCTTCTTCCTCTTGTGATCTTCACTTTCCCTTGCTTCCTTGATCATTTGGATGGTGGATTTGATGGAGGAGATCAAGTGTAGATGGATGGAGATGAGGATGGGTGAATGGGATGAAGGGTAGATGGAATGGAGAGGAAAAGTGTGTGAAAAATGGTGTAAATTAGGTGTGGATTTGATCCCCTACTGATCTTTACACTCAAAATGGATATTTTTACCCTTTGGAACCTTCTAGAACACATTCTAATCATAAAATTGAATTCGAGCTGAGTTCTGGTTGAGTTCGGGTTAGTGCAGCGCAGTCTCACCGTTTTTCATATAACTTTCTCATACGAAATCCAATTCGGGTGATTCTTGTGCTCACATGATCCTCTCTTCCGTGGCTTTCTATGAATATAAAGAATTGATAAAACTTCCAATATTTGAAGGTGTAACAAGTCATGCAAAATAGCACAATCGTACTGAGTAGGAACAGCTTGCGCGACGTCACCATTGTAATCATAACTTTTTCGTTTGGGCTCCGGTTGAGGTGTATCATACTTCTAGTTTTGAGCTCTATAAGAGTACAGAAAAATTACACAAGTTGGATGTTCATTTTTTAGTATTTTGCTTAATTTGATTAATTCTCTCTCGTTTCAACTTCGAATTAAGCTCTGTTTTTTTCCCAAATCTTTCTTATCGCGTCTAGAATCCATTTTTACCTGAAAATCATACGTTTAAGCTCATTCACACATATTTCCATAAAAATACAAAACACAATCAAATAATACATAAATACGGATAAAATAATACGAAAACACACATAAAAAGACACTAAAATCTAGGTGAAAATATCACTCATTAATGGCATGTGGAATATATTCGTCTCCGGATGCCATCTCTCAACAAACGCAAGAATGAGATTTTTGTTTGGCCTGCGGTAGGAGATTTGCCTAACCTTGCAAAACCCAGCCCTACGGAATAAGCTTCTGAAATTGCAAGTTGATGCATCCCCCGCATAGCTCCACTCAAGCATTTTATTCACGTGGCTGTGCACTTTAATAACCGGTCTTTCACGACCATATTCCCATATTTCATGTGCCACGTGATTCTGAAAATTGATCAATACATCAGCATCTGGATCATGATCGCTTTCACTTGAATAATCATAATCTGGACTTGAGGCCTCACCACCCTCACTTGAGGCCTCACCATCCTCACCACCCTGACTTTCATCTTCGCCACCATCACTTTCATCTTCGACACCATCACTTTTATATTCACTAAGTTGTGGGCCGTGAATGGGTTGAGGTTGTGCTTCTAGCTCGTCGTGATGCATTACCTCGGGTAGAGGAATTGGATCGGGTTGTGGTTGTGGAGCATCTTGAGGCATTGCATCATGCTCAACCCTCATCCCTCTTCGTCTATTGGATGTGGTGGGGGGATTACGTCGGCGATATCTATTTGTGAAAAAAATTAAAATAATGTTCAACAACATATATGTGATAACTAATAAGTAAATAAACAAAAAATGTAATAACATTCCAAACATACTAATATATGTGACAACCAATATGTATTAATATACAAAGTATGCTCAACTATAACTAATATGTAATAACAAACAAAATAAGCTCAACTATGTAATATGCAATAATAAACAAACAAAGTATATGATATGCAATTACAAACAAAGTCGACGAGGACTAGTCGCTAAACTTTCTGTTCGATGGGGAGTCGTCGAAAAACCCCCAATAACCGACCAAGGCTCGTAGAAAAACCCCATGAAGGAGCTTCTGTTCGACCATGTATGGCAGCTGAAGATGCTTTGGTTCGACTACCTTTGGCCGCTGAAGAAGCTTCAGTTCGACCAAAGCTGGTCGAAAATTCTCCTTCCAGTCGACCACCACCTGCCGAAATTTCTCCTCCTCGCCGTCCACCATCTGTCGAAATTTTTCCTTCCTGTCATCCACCATCTGCCGAAAATCCTACTTTCAGTCGACCATGAGTGGTGGAGCAGCTTCAAAAGATGTAGACGAGTGCTCACCGACGAGGAGCCCAAATTTCGACCATACATGGTCGAACAGACCTCCAAATGCCACCAAACCAGGGCCGGATGATCAGCCATAATATAGTGGGCATGACCAATTAAAGAAATTATCGAACCACAGGGAGGAACGTACTAGGGTCTAAGCGATCTCGTGTTTGTCATAATATTATAGAGATAAACGAGAAGGGAAGATAATCAAGAAATGACAATAAAATAAATGGATAGATGAATGGGAGATGGATGAATGAGCCAAGTAGATAGAGATGAGATTAACAATACTTAAAGCATGGAAAATCTAGGTATCATGCAATGAATTCATATGTGTCATGGGAAAAAGGCTAAGGGCCAACACTAAGATCACCTAAACTCCCTCTCGGAATGAATAGGATATGGAATGATATTCATTGGATTGGTTCTCACTCAAACAATTCCAACTAGGTACTAAGCTTGAAATGAGAGTCCATTCATATAATCTATTGACTTCTCAATCTAATAAATGATATGTTCTATCAAAGGGTTCTAAACTATGACGGACTTCTCAATCTTTTCACAACCTATAATGCACATGAAGTGTTTGATGAAATGATTCACTTAATTATCCTAAATATGCAATTGACTTCTCAATCTAATCACATGCTTAAAACAATTAAACACACAAATCATCATAAACCTCAAGATCTAAAGCATCAATGATAGAAAATCAATTAACCCAATCAACATAATCATTCAATTGCAAAATACCAAAAATTATCCAACACAATTCATATTGCTAATCTCACAAGGGAGATTAACCTCTCATATCCATAAGAAAATTAACATAGACATTAAATTCCTTACAAAACATGATAAACAATAGGTTTCAATACAAAGTTTAGATGAAAACTCCCTTGGATGTCTCCAATGGTGATCTTCTTCTTCCCCTTGCAATTCACCTCTCTTCCTTGCTTCTCTACTACTTGGATGGAGGATGTGATGGTTGGATCAAGGTAGATCCAAAGGATGAAGAATGGATGAAGGTGAAGGTGAAGAATGGAGGAAATGGTGTGTGAGGTGTGTGTAGAAGGGTTGGAATTCGGATCTCCTCTCACATATTGAAGTATTGGGTATTTATACCCCTTGGGAGACTTCTAGAAGGATTCTGATTTTTTTCCAGGATTTTACACAGCACGAGTCGTGCTCTGCCACACGGCCATAAAGTGGTCGTGTCGTGTGAACTGATGCTCCCGCACGCCCTTTTCTTACAGGGCCGTGTTGATGACACGGCTCGTGCTTCTAACACGACTCGTGCGACTGGACACGACCTTAAGTTGCCCGTGTTGAACGAACTGGTGTCGCCGCACGACCACCTATTATAGGGCCGTGTTGGCTACACGACCCGTGTTGGTGCTGGCTCCTGTATTTCTTCACTGTTTTGGCTCGTTCTCCCTCATTTCAACTCCGAAATGAGATCCGCTTTTTCCTACATCTTCCTTATCATATCTAGCATAAAATAAAAAGTGAAAATTATAGGTTTAAGCTCATTCACACACATTTCCATAAAAACACAAAACACAACCAAATAGAACACAAATACGGATAAAAATATACGAAAACTCACATAAAAAGACACTAAAATCTAGGTGAAAATATCACTCATCACCGGCCTGTTGGATTGTATACTAAAAGTTTAGCTTTTTGTATGAACAATGTTTAAACAATTTAATTTGAAATGAGAATCATATGATCAAATGATTGCGTCTTATAATTTATTTATATGTTCGATGCAATAGTCCACTTACTTTATACTGTAGATAATATGTTGTGCGACAATACGCGGAAGATTATATTATTGATTTCCTTATAAAATATAAACAAATGCTCACAACCGAGATAGACGGGAACTCTTTATCGGGATGGTTGTAGTATGGTTTGGTATTAGCTTGTCTTGGCTATAAAATCACATTAGTGCACTTTTTGTGTATTGAGCAGGACCGCTTGAGATCGTTCGACTTATACTGACTTATAGGAGAACTTGATCTCAGTTATTATGGATGTTCGTGCTCTTAATCCTATACAATAACCTCGACATGTAAGACAATATGTATTTCTTTGATTCACGAATGGGTGAGATTTACATGTAATTAAATCAATAAACTCGGTGAGTTGGGAAATAGTGCTGTCTATATGGTGTGCTGTTGTTTGTAGAAGGAATCCGTGTCCGATATAGGTTGATGATATCCCCTCGAGGAGCTCATAAGGATTATCATATAAACTCTGCAGGTAGATTTATTTCGGCATGATAATGAGGTTGAGTGGTACTACTCTCAGATAAGATATTAATTAATGGAGTTGTCAGTAACTTAATTAATTAATGGGCATTGTATATTTTAAACATGGGGAGACTGTCGGGCTCATAATAAGAAGGAGCCCATAACGTTATTATGGGATTAGAACGGTAGTGCAGTAATAATATTTTAGTAGAATATATTATTATTATTAGACTTAAGTATAAGCTTTGGGCTAAGCTTGGATACTTAAGCCCAATGGAGGCCCAACTCCAATTTCTCTTCCTGGTCCCTGCTGTAGCCCATATATAAGCCATCTCAACTGTTCTAACCCTAAGTGAGACACGCCTAACACGTAAAGAGGATAGACGAAATAGCAGATTGAGAAGATCTTGAGGATCGTCGCCCACACGACGTCGAGATTGGACTTGGGAATATAGCAGAAGATCAAGAGGTCGTTTGCTGCTGTTGTCCACCAACTTGTATAATTTTTATAAAATCATACAGACTTTAGAATTCGACGTGTAATATACTGATGGAAAGGCACGGAAGAGAGGATCGTTTTGGCGCATATATCACTCAAATCCGACATCGGATAAGAGAGTTATGTTCAAAACGGTGAGGCTGCGCAGGCTGTTGGTGAGAATTCATCGTCTTCAACATACCCTGGTGAAAGATAATACATTTCTTTGGTTTTCTTGCTTCCGCTGAATTAAAAATGTATGGAACTCTAACGGGTCATGTTAACCAAATGATCGAACGCCAACACGGCCGTCGCTGGTCGATTTCCGACGATAATGGGGGAATTTTTTTGTACAACCCCGATCGAATACCCCAATAAATAACATACCCATAACATTTCACACAACAAACCCAACATATTTGGCATAATTTTAACATAAGTTCTAAACCTTAGAATTTGAAAACAAAAAATGAAAGGGAACATGACTTACTAACAACGTTGTTAATGAACGATGGCACACCTCCCGCCATTTCACTCACAATGTTTGGTAGTAGAGGTTGATCTTCCCTTCTTCTCCTCTTCCCCCTTCTCTTCTTTCTATTTTTTTTTCTTAGTTTGAAAAGTGAGAAGTGAAGTGGGTGTAAGATTCAATGCTTAGATTAAATGTGAGATAGTGGAAGGGAAGATATTGTGTGTATGAGTGTATTCTATTAAGGGTAATTTAGTATTTTCCTAGTGTGTGCATATATAATTTTTGTATGTGTAGATATAATTGAGTTTATGAAGTAAAAAACTGTGTTTGTGAATAGCCGCATATTTTTTTTTTATATTTTTTTTAATGTGAAACATAACAAGTTCATATTTAATAAATACATTTAATTCACAGTAGAAAATATTAAACATTTTCATAATTTAAAAAAAAAAATTATTTCTTATATAATTGCAATTAAATTAATTAAATAATTAATGTTGGATTAATTAATCCATTAAAAAAAATAAAAAATATAAATTATTCACAAAACTAAAATTTCCACATATGAGGTATAGTTGAAAATTGAGAGGTTGAAGTAAGACAATTACAATTCAAGTGAATAAATATGTATTCTATGGACTAAATTTCTTAATATGTAAGATATAAAATTTCTTATGTGGACATTAAAATCTAATGTTGAGTCAATCATTTAATCTCTTGAACAATGAGATAATATAATAGTATATTATGAGTTAGTATATAGAATAAATTACGATGTGAAGTGCAAAGAGTGAAGTCGTGTAGGATTAAGGAATGAGGTCAACCTTTTATCATGTAGTTATTAATGATTAAAACGTTTAAATCGCTTTCATCGTGTCAAAATATGACAATTATATAACACATGAAAATACAGCCCCCACCCACATTTTATTAATACTATCATATCACCAATATAAAAAAATATAAAAAAAATCACAAGGTTAATTAAATATTAATTGGTTTATATTCGTGCACCCTATGTACATTATTAGATGGGAAGTTATTGTAAGGTCATTATGGTACTTTTTTATGAATTTTTCCTTCTTGATTTATGGGCTAGTTTGCTCTAAAATTTGATATTTATTCTTAAGTTTTTTTTTTCTCATTTAAGATTATATAATTAACTTTTTTTTTTCCAGTTTTGGAGAAATCATATTACATAAATCATACCTACCTTACCTTTTAGGTACAGTACATTAAATCCTATTCTCTCACTCACACCGACGCATTGTTTTTTATTAGTGTTACTACATCTTCACGTTATATCACTCAAATTCCTCATCCTTTGTTGGGAAATTAAATTTTTTGTATCTAAAAAAAATAGTACAAACAAATAACCTCTTGATACATTAAAAAAAATATATGAGCGATACTATTAAGACCCGAGATTTTTTTGAAGGCACTCAAAATGTAGACAAAAAAAAGTAAAATTATAATAATATCCCTCTACCTTTTTTTTAAACCCCATCCCATTTATTTCTAAAAGAAAAACACAATTTGCTTTAAACACCCAACACACATTACACTGAAAATACACATTAAAAACACACAAGAGAGAGAAAGAGAAAGAGAAAGAGAAAGAGAATGAGAAAAGAGAAGAGAAAAGAGAAAAGAAGAAGAGATGAAGGAGAGAAGAAGCTCAATTTCACTTCCAAAACATCAAAATATGGAACAAACTTAAGCAAAAAGTAAATAATTTTATACTACATTCTTCTTCAAAATCATTCTTTGTATTATAGGATTGATGGGTTGGTGAAATTGTGTAGTTTATTGACAAACTATTGGTGGGTTTGTGAAAATATAGATGTAATTTGAGATTAATAGATTGTAAGAACATGAATTAGAGGAGTATGTTGTTTGAGGTTTAAAATCAAATCTTAAAATTTTCAAACCTGGTCTAACGAATTAATGCCTATATTTTGATGAGAGCTAGTCGAAAGTTTTGTTATAATTCGACACACCGAAAATTATTGTAAAAATTTTGATGAAGGCTGCCGAAATTTTGAATAAATTTCGATTGGGGGCTGTCAATTTTTTTTTCTGCTTTGTGCTGTAACTTACGGATTAGTTGTGTTAAGAGTTTTATTCTGCTATAGAAAAGAGTGTATTAACAATATTTATTTCACAAATTTTCGGTGGTGAAGAATGGGAATGCTTAATTTATGGTGAAGACACCAAATACTTTTGATTTTGTCCCTTCAAATTTTCTTCTCTCTTTGCTGCGATTCGCATGATTTGGGTGGCTATTGACAGTGTGATTTCATGTGTGTTTTAGATGGAGGTCGCGTGGGTGTGCACAACATTTTATTTTATTTTTTTAATTTTTTTTAGTTTATGGGTTTGGGGTTTAAAAAAAGATGAGGATATTTTAATAATTTCACACCATTTTTGTCTTCAATTCGTGTGCTTTAAGTGAAACTTCGGGTGCCGCCCAAAAATTATACTCCCTCCGTCACACGTATTTTTACCCACTTTTCATTTTGGGGTGTCCCACGTATTTTTACTCATTTCATTTTTGGCATAAATACATAATATTTTATTACCTACTTTTTACAATCCCAACAACTTTAATTACTTTTTTACACTTTATTCATCATTCCCAATAACTTTATTCACTTTTTCTTTTTAAATTACCAATTTATCCCTATTTTTTCTTACATTATATATTAAAAAAATAAAATGTCTTAATTTTCGTGCCCGTACAAATGGATAAAAATACCCGGGACGGAGGGAGTATTATCTTTACAAATAAATAACATTAGTCAAAGAAATGGAGTATGATTTTTAATTAATAAATGAAGAGTGTATAATCCAATGAGCATGGGCATGTAAATGATGACCTCTGAGGCCCAATATACTATTATAAGAGTAATCTTGGGCCCAATTAAATCCGGCCCATCTAGAATGAACCCATTCGTTATCTCATCCGCCCCATCCATCCTCTTAGTTTACTGTGTAAGCTCAAAACACGCATTGCACCAAGTGCAACTACAACCCTCCCTCTCTCAAGAATTCACAGTTCTAAGTTGACTTTCTACCCAATTTAATTATCACGTTTTGTTAAAATCCTGAAGATGTTTCCGCGAGAATTCAACCCTTCTTCATTGAGCAACTTGAAAATCAAAATTTTATTTCATTCTCTCTCTTCCTTCAAATCTTCGTCACTGCCTCTCTCCCTCCCTGTGGATATAGCGAAAGTTCTTCATTGAACAATGGCCTGCGTTTCTTCACATAGCTTAGCCGCTACTAGCGCCAAATTCTTCCGCAATTATCGTAATCTGTCACCCAAGATTTTCACTCTTTGTAGTTTTAGCACCGCCCCAAGCAATCAAAATTTTGATTTCCTTCGGCTTCGCCACAGATTCGGAGGTGATGGCGGCTATCGTCAATTGAGTTTTCCTATTGTTAGCTCTTCTTCCTCAAATAACGGACCATCGTCTTCTTCTGGTGAGCATCTTTGTTTCTATTTTTTCTTTAGCAACTTTAGAATGCGATTTTTGTTGTTGTTTCTGTTATCTTGTTTTACTTATATTCCATCAGAGTCATGCTTTCCCTTTAAGTTGTTTTGAGGTTTTACTTAACTTTGAGAAGTGAATTCTTTTAATGTTCATTTAGTCGGGTTTTTTGCAGAAAAGTAAGTAGTACAGTTTCAAGTTACCATGAGGGTATATATGAATATGGCAGTAAAATTTAGATTTTGATTATGTAATTTATATATGTATGTGTATTTATTTGTGCTATTTGTTGATTTTACAAGAAATGAGCTGTTGGAAGATTGAGTACCTGTTTTCAGTCACACATTTTATTTCATTACCATTGTAGTGGAAAGAGTGGCTGTTTTGGTGATTGGTGGAGGGGGAAGGGAGCATGCCCTGTGTTATGCCCTAAAACGATCTCCTTCTTGTGATGCTGCATTTTGTGCTCCTGGGAATGCTGGCATTTCAAACTCAAGGGATACAACTTGTATCGAGAGCCTCGATATCTCTGATAGCTCATCTGTAATTGCCTTTTGTCGCGAATGGGGAATTGGGCTGGTTGTGATTGGACCAGAGGCTCCTCTTGTAGCTGGTCTTGCTAATGTTCTTGTCAAGGCCGGGATATTTACATTTGGCCCTTCTTCTGAAGCTGCTGCTTTAGAAGGCTCTAAGGATTTCATGAAAAGATTGTGCGATAAATATGACATCCCAACTGCTAAGGTTCTTCGTATGTTGCTGATTTTACCAGTGATTGAGTTTTTATTTACTTAGTTTTCTTATCGAATTCATTCTTGATTTTGCAGTATAAGACATTTTCAGATCCATTAGCTGCAAAAGAATATATTAAAGGCAAAGGTGCACCCATTGTTGTCAAGGCAGATGGTTTAGCAGTTGACTCAAGCTTAAAACTATCTAAAAAGTCTCAAGTCATGCTCCTTGATAAGAGCCTAAACTATCTAATACAAATCAAATTTAAAGCTCCTTGATATGAAAGAAAACTATCCACACTATATGAGTATAAACTGTCCACACATCAAATCATATCTCATTGAGGAGAGACAAAACTCTCTACATGTTCGATACTCATTGATATGAGTATAAACTATCTACACATCAAATAAAATCTCCTTGGGAAGAGAATAAACTCTCTACACATAAAGCTCCTCGGCACGAGTGAAAACTGTTCATACAATACTCCTCGACACGAGTGAAAAATGTCCACACAAGGCTTCTTGACACGAGTATAAACTGTCTACAAGTTTAAATTCAAGACTCATTGACACGAGTATATAAACTGTCAGCAAATTCAAATCCAACGCTCCTCGACGTACGAGCCTAAACTACATGCTACTCCTGGCCCGCATGAGTATAAAATGTGTACGACACCCCCTTCAAATCAAATCATGTCTCTTGAACTACGTTTTGACTTGATCCTCTTCAAAGAGGTACGTAGGCAACTTAGCACTCTGCTAAGTTCAGTTATAATTCAGGCTATTCATATCAAATTGGAGAGGCAAGCAATAAAATTCAATCATGTTGATCAAGAAATGGATTGTCGCAATTTGTTCACCTCAATACAAAGGCGTCCGTGAACAAAATGCGAGGGGGCATTTGTAGGCACTTGAATTTTATTGCTCATTAAGGAAAATATGTGGCAAATTAATGCAATAATTATCAATTAATTATTTATTTATTAAGGAATTTAAATAAATAAATTCCTAAAATAAATGAGTAAATAATTTATAATTAGGTAAGATCCAGTCAAATAAGTCTGACTTAAAGCCTAAGAAAGTGAAAGACCCAAGCCCGCATAATTAGGTCAATATGGACCAATCAGTCTGCGAGTTATTTATGGGGCATCCTCATACTTCACCTATATAAGGAGACCTCCTCCATTCATTCCGGACACACATTCAAAGGCCTGAAGACACAAACGCTCTGAAGAGATCAAGAACACGAGCAGTGCTCCCTTGAGATCTTCAAGCATCTTCAAGTCAAGAATGACAAGCGATTCAGGATTAAGGTGTGGAGCCCCCCAAATCAAGCGTTCTTCATAAACTAAGTTCTTCGGTATTCTTCGCGCCAAGAACGACATACGACCTGGGATTAAGGTGCTAAGCCCCCCAGATCGAGTGTTCTTTGGATCAAGTTACATTTAATCCAAACAAAGACTCGACGCCTCTGGATTAACGTTATAAAATCCCAAATTCGTGTTCGGACAAGTTTCAACTGAAGATCCGAGTCAATACACATAGTCAACGTGGTCAACACAACCAGTCAAAGTCCAAATTGATTTGAGAGAAGAATTAGAGGACAGATAGAGATTGTTTCTTAAAATTATCAAGTTAAATCCTTTGAATTATTATTGTAATTCTTTTGTGTTTATTTTATTATAAATATAAATTTTGTTGTTACAAATTTACATATTAAATTTTCGAAAACTAATTCCTTAAAGAACACATTAGTAGTTTTGTTGGTAGGAATTCCTTCTTTGCCTAAGGAATGAACTTTCGATCCCTTTTCACTTTCCACCCTAGATATTGCAACATATAGTTGACCATGAGTAAATATTGGATTAGGTAGAAATAGCCCAACGATTGATAGCAATTGTCCTTGAATCTTGTTAATAATCTTTGCAAAGCAAAGCAACAACATAAGTTGTCTCATTTGAAATCTCACGAGAACAGTGTCATCCGAAGGACTCACAATCATTTGTCATTTGTGGAATGTACACTTTACTTTCCAATGTTTCACACAAATTATTCTAGCCTCCAGTAAATGATGAAAAAAATAGGAGGATCATAATTAATAAAATTTAAGATTGTATATATGACACTAAATACAATAAATAAAAATAGAGCCAAACATGATAAATAAATATTAAGAATTTGATAGTTTTAAAATCTAAGATTATATACATTAATAAAATTTAAGGTTGTATATATAGGACACTAAATACAATAAATTAAAATAGAACCAATCATGATAAATAAATATTAAGAATTTGATAATTTTAAAATCTAAGATTATATACATGGCATTAAAATTTATTTGTTACATGTTTAGCTCAAACATTTCTATGAATAAATTTAAAAAGTTGTCCAAGAGAAACATGTATCTCTATAAGCATGAACCCATTTAATAAAAATATTAAATAAATAAATAGAGTTTTATAAAAATATAATCCATCATATAATATGTAATTATGGAAGATTAATATATCATGTATTAATTCTAGTATTTTTTTTATAAAATTTAATTATTGCATAAATTAAGTCAAACATTTCCATGAATAAATTTAAAGAGTTGTGTAAGAGAAAATTACCTCCATAATTCCTTCCCGTATTCATCATGTTAACCTAAATCATAAAAAATTAAACTATGTAAACATCATACAATACAATTATGGTATGCAATTATATAAATATAGAATTATCATTTTTCATAAATAATTGCTATAATCATCCAAAGTAATATACGGAATTAAGAAACTTAAAAAACTTAAATATATTGAAAGAAATATGGCAGTGCATAAAAAACTGCCACGTCGTATAGGAGTACAAAAACACTTCAAATTAATTAACATATTTAAGATGTATTACACTGTAATGATATGTTCGATTGAGGTCCATGTAAAATTTGAAAATAATGATATATATATATATATATATATATATATATATATATATATATATATTTTGGTAGAATATGTTTTAAATCTATGTCAATATGTATTAATAATGGGTGATGACATATGTTAAAAAATGTTAATTGATGTGAGAGATGACATGAGAAAAAAATAATAAAAGTATTAATTATGGAAAAAAAATGTACTATAAAAAATTGAATGTGACGCCATTTGTGGGAATTAGGGCAGACCAAGGAAGAAGATGGAGATTGAAGATCAAGATGGTATTTTCATGAAGATTGACAGCAGGCAGAGGATGAAATCTGATCCGAGGCGGTTACGATGAAGAAGACGGTGAGATGCAAGAAAGTAGGAAACTCTTGTAGATCAGCGAGAGAGAGAATCGGTTCAGAGGAGAGAAAAGCAACGTCAAAAGTGGGTCAATGCAACCAAGCCGATGGGGGTTCTCGAATCTGCGAGAAAAGGAGTTCGTGGTTTCCAGCGGAGTATCAGGTCGGCGGAGAGTCGATGGTGGTTGGAGGTAGCAGAACACGGCGGCAGATTCAGAACAAGGATGCGGTGGTTGCAGGTTATTGACTATAGCAGACGGGGAACGGAGGAGATCAAGAAAGTAGGTAGAGAGGGTTCCAAGAAGGGAATCAAGATTGGAGTTCTCGATGAAGATAGCAGCGACGTCGAAATCGGGCAGCGCTCGAAATTGATCTTCCAGTGAAGAAGTTGGTTCAACCCAATGGCGGAGCAATGCTTCAGCAAGGAATTGGGCGGTGCTCGGCGACAGCGGTGAAGGATAGCTTTTCTCTGGCGTGACGGTGTAAGTGTACATGGCTGCACAACATTGCAGAAATGGGTGGAGAGGTAACTCCATCAGTGAAGAAAATGGCTCCATGTGCAAATGACAAATTCTCACATGGTTATGGTGAGGAACTGATGCAATAGCGGTATTTAAAATTCTGGCGACTGGAGTAAGGACAAGCGTCGGCGGTCTAACAGTGGAAGCAAGGTGGTGGCCCGGCATGGCTGGAGTAAACCACATCAATTCGAAGGAACTGGGAAGCAGCGCGACTCTTCGATGGCCGAGAAGTGTTCAGAACTATTCGAAATTGAATGGCTACAACAACAGCTTCTCTCCGGCGGTAGATGATGAAGCTGGCAGCTGGGTTCACGAATTGGATTGAGGATTAATATTTCGGCAGGAAGGTGGGTCAATCCAGTAGTGATTAAGAATTGCTTCCAGCAAGGGGATGCAACATTGTTCATAAGGGAAGGACAATTTCCAACAATTAGCAGTGAATTATTTGTGGAGATAGTGAATCATAAGTGGCTTAAGGTTCAGTACAGATTCAAGAATTGAATTGGTACAAGGTAGTGCCAATTGCATGGAATGCATCAATTGTATGGGACTCCCAGGAAGGTGGAGTCAAGACATGGTTGAGAGAATCTCTTCCAGCAAGGAGAGTTAGAATTAATTCTGGTAAATATGCAGCGTTGTTCATGGAAAGATGGGCAATGGTCATTTGCAGCATGGCACTCCAATGTGGAGTTTAGGACATGGGTTTTACCATGGGGTGAAGTCATGCTTACAACAACATTGATTTTCACAAAGGATAAGGTCAGCTCAACAAGTTTGTAAGGAAAGAATTTTTTGGTAAGTGAATGGTGTTCGGAGGAAGTAGAAATTCGATGGGGTAGCTAGGAGATGTGGTGACTTGGACTCGTTGGTGTTTAAGAGTAGCGTGGTAACAACGAGCAAGTGGGAGAACGCAAGTGGCACTTTTCATTAGGAAATTAGTTCAAACTTGTTGTGGCTTGGCAGTAAGTCAACGTTGATACGTTGTAGGAGTCGCTCAAGGTTGAGCAATGGTAAAAGGTGTTACTCAAGGTGGAACAATGTTTATAGGTTTCTACTCAAGGTGGAGTAGTGTAATGGAGAAGAGGGTTGCTATGGTTTGAATAAGGTTTAAGGTGGAGAATTGTGAGGTATAAACCTCATTCAAGTATACAGCAAATCATATCACCGGTGCATGGTTGACATGAGCTGTTTGGAGGATCTTTTTGGTTGTTGTTTGGATCTGTTTGCAGCGGTTAATGGCTTGGATTAACAGCTTCACACGTCAGCTGCAAAATGGAAGTTATAGCAGCTCATTCCATAACCGTTTGCAACTGAAATACCAACTGGAAGTGGTCATCAAGTTAGTCCTATAACTTAGGAATGATGGTATACTTGTGTATATAAGCTGTTTACACAGCCTATTGTAAATTGGTAATCACCTCACCTATCTCTCTCTCCCGTCGTGGACGTAGGAGATTTATCTCCGAACCACATAAATTGTATCTCGTCTTGTTTTTCTTTTCTTCTATTCGGTAATGTGAGTTCTTATAGTCTTTCTTGTGTGAGTTTTTCTGCCTTTCCCATGAGAGAATGGATATCAATTAATAGGGATTGTTGAATGGATATATATATATATATATATATATATATATATATGACTGATTTTAAAATCTATCCAAAATAGATCCAAAATAGGTGTAGGTTAGAAAATCATAATATAGTCTATCCTTACATAGAGTAGAGGCCTTTCTTAATAGTGGCTATTTATCGTCCTAAAAAAAAGAAAATTAAGGAGGTTAAAACAACTCTTATTCAAACCAAAAAATAAAAATACATAAAAACTAAATAACTCATTTTTCCAAAGGTATCAATGATTTATAATTCCCCATTTTTGCCTAGTTATATATGAATAAAATATAATCACACATGGAATTTTAAAAGTGGTGAAGTTCAAAAATTACAAATAAATAAAGATATAAATAACATATATTATATAATATATATATATAGTTTATATATCTTAATATATATATTATAATATTATTATTATAGGTGAATGATGTTAATTATTTCGATGAGAAAATCAAGGGATTTATCAAATTGGCCACAAATAGATTAATATATAATTTCACAACCAGTGCGTGAAATGGTCATCTCACTAAAAACCTGTTTTTTAAAATATTCCGTTGCTAAAAACCTTAATTACATTGTTAAATTGGATTACCAACGGATTAGGAACGGAATCCATTGGTAAAATTTCATTGGTAAAGTGGTGGTTGGTAAATTTTTAGCAACGAAAAATCAATTTTGTTGGTAATAATTCCGTTGGTAATCCGTTGCTAATAATTCCGTTGGTAATCTAATTACCAACAGATTAAATTCCGTTGCTAAAATAGAGAATAAATTCGTTGGCATTCCGTTGCTAAACAAAAATGTCATTTTTGTTGCTAATCCATTGCTAATTACCAACGGATTGAATTCAGTTGCTAAATTCGATTGCTAAAAAATATTTTTTTATAGTGTGTGTATGAAATTAATTTATATTTGGCTATCCTATAAATGAGGAGTGGGAAGAATATCATATATTTTACCTTAGTTAATTATTAATTCCCATTTTTTCATTTTACGCCAATGAATTTAGACGCGTCTATATTGCTAATGCGTGTCTTATTCCATAATAATAATAATAATAATAATAATAATAATAATAATAATAATAATAATAATTAAGTAGATGGTAAATAGATAGATAAAATAGAGTAGGTATATAATTGTCTAAAAAAATTGAGTGAGGCTTACGTGTGCCTGGGCGCATGAGAACACATTTTGTGCGCCTTTAGAAATTTAGTATTATGGGTAAGGATATATTGCTTTGGTCTAAAGGGTATACACTTTAATTAATAAAAGGTACATCATTTTGTTCTAAAGGGTATACACTTTTTATTAATATTTTTTCTTTAGAAAATAAAGGGTACACATTTTTATATTAAATGATATACAATTTAACACAAAATTCTAAAAGCACACGGAGTGCTGTTCATGCGCCTAGATACACACAATAATTTTCTTTAGAAAATAAAGGGTACACATCTTTATACTAAAGGTATACAATTTAACATAAAATTCTAAAGGCGCATGAAATGTGGTCCGTGCGCCCGGATGCACAGAAGTTTTTACTAAAAAAAATTTCTCAATTCGCTCACCTTTAAAATAAAATATATTAAAAATTAAAATAAAGGATTTGATTTTGTGTGACCAACAAAGATGCCATGATTGAAGCTTTAGCATTTCTTGGCTTATTTATAGGGCACAAATACCATATATTTCTTGCAAAAACACACACTAGAATACAATATATATATATATATATATATATATATATATATATATATATATATATATATATATATATATATATATATATATATATATATTTATTGAAAATTGAAAATGACCAGCTTTTTGAGGTTGTTTGCAACTGCTATCGCCATGCTTCTCTTCTCCGCTGGTACGAATAATTCTTCATTAAGATTTATACTCCATCCGTCCCAAAGATATTGATACACTTTCCTTTTTTGGTTGTCCCACAGAAATTGACATATTTCCTTTTTAAGAACATGGGACCCACACAAAAACAATTTATTTATTTACATGGACCCACACACCCATCACACTCACCACTAATACAACTACCCACTACACATTAAATATTATTTCTCTCACTTCACTTTATATTAAATTATTATACTCCTTAATCTCCGTGCCCAAAAAAAATGTGTCAATACTTCCGGGACGGAGGGAGTATGATATAATTCACACACACAAATCTTTTAAATTTTTAATGATTTATTTATATAAGTTAAAACACTATATATACATATTTAATGGCTAACAATTACTCCCCCGTTCCAGGAAAGTTTGCACCCCCTTCCCGGCACAGAGATTAAGAAAGTGATAATTTTTAGGAGTATTATGGTAATAAATAAATGATAAAGTATGTTAGGTGTGTTAGGTATGACTGATTTTTTTTGTAAATAGTATATGGAGAAGTGTGATTGTGTTTGATTTTTAGGAATGTGCAAATTTTTGTTGGACAACCCAAAATGGAAAGTGTCTCATCTAAAATGAGACGGAGGGAGTACATGATAATAATTCTAAATCTTAGAGTAGAAATTTAAAAAGAATAGAGTTCGACTATGATCATATTGGGGAAATATTAATTTTAGTCCTCTAAAATAGTTGAAATCCAATTTAAGTCATTGAGTTTGGTAATTTCTTAAAAATGGTCCTTCAATATGCGAATATAAAATTTTTTGTCTACTTTTGGTCTTTTTTCCGGCAACTTTAAAGACCAAAAGTGGACAAAAAAGACCAAATTAAAGTGGATGAAAAGTAATAATCACTCTGTCTCAGGTTAAGAGGGTCATTTTTCCATTTTGGTCGTCTCACCCAAAGAGTCCACTTTCCTTTTTTACACACATGGGACCCACACGCCCCCTCTAATACAATTAAATGTTGAGACTCACACTCTTACTAATACAACTACTCACTACACATTAAATAATAATGCTCCTTAATCTACGTGTCAAAAAGCAAATGACCCTCTTAAGGAGGGACGGAGGGAGTAAAATCTACGCCCAGATCACTTTTGAGAAAGTACCAAACCTGAGAACTGAAGTTGGATTTGGCCTAGAATACCAAAATTGATTTTTTCCCATCATACTATTACATTTATAAGTTGCATAAAAAATAATTTTTTTAATATTGAAAAATAATAATAACAGGAATGGTGGCGGAGGGAAGGAGCTGTGAGTCGATGAGCCACCAGTTCAAGGGATTATGCATGAGGAAATGGAACTGCGCGGCGGTGTGTAAGAAGGAGGGCTTTCATACCGGCCACTGCCACGGCTTCCTCCGCCGCTGCTTCTGCACCAAACTGTACTGCTGAAACCTTCAAGCTTAATTAGGAGAGTTTAAATCAATAAATAATTATTACACCATGAGTGTAATGATTTGTGTTTTGATGTTAATTAATGTGTGTGGTTTAATTTGGACTGAGAAACACTTTCTAAGTATGTGTTTGATGTGGGGAGTAGTCTCTCAGTTCATGAGTTTCTGTTTGGTGCGATTTTTGAAATCTTATTTCATGCATTATTTATTGGATTTATTACTCTCAAATACACACTTTAATGGCTATGCCATCACTACAACATCATTTCCTTGTCCCCTTTCTATTTTCTTTTTCTTTTTATTTATAATATGACAAAAACTCTTGTGTCCAAATTCTACTTATATTGAATTTTTTATTTTTTTTTAATTTATGAATGACCCGTTTAATAAATGGGGCAGATTAGATCTACGAGTCAAATCCATGCCACCAGACACATATACTAACTCTTATAATATTGCCTAGTTTAATGATAAATAAGTCTATGGAAATATTGTGTAAGATATATGTGCAGAGAAAAATGAAAAAAAAAGTGCAAAAATAAAATGCATTGAAAAAAATATGAAAAAAAAAATTTACAGAAAAAATGTGCAAAACAAAATGGGTAAAAGAAATTGTGAAAAAAAAATGATGTGGGGGAGTAGTCTCTTAGTTCATGAGTTTCTGTTTATTGTGATTTTTGAAATGCATTATTTATTATTCGTCTTCATCTTGTGTATCATTCTCTCAATAATAAATATTAATAAATATATCGTGTTGTGTTACAGTTCCAAATTTTATTATTTATCTCTACTTTGTATATTATGTCCATCTGCAGTATCATGTCATGTTATACAATTCTTTGGTTAAAAATCAATTTACGTATTTCAAGTAAAAATTATTCACTATTAAAAACAGGGGTAATATATTTAGGATTGGTTTATTATAAAGTTAAAGAATATTTAAGTACATAATTAACTCATATATAAAGAGAGTTTACCATATGCCCAAATTCATAGAAGACTTGCTAAATATTAATATGTGCCAATGTAGCCAGGGGAAGAAAAAAAAATTAATATGTGCCTATGCAGGAAATTTTTTTTACTGTTTTAAAAATATAAAATATTACGTAATAATTTATTTAGGTATTTAAATATTGAAATATATTTTAATTACATTTACGTATTAAATTTTAGAAAACTTCCTTAAAAAATACATTGGTACTTTTGTTGGTACATAGAAATTCTAAGGAGAGAATTTTTATTCTAAGGAGAGAAATTCTTGTTGCGGGATAGAGGGAGTATATCATTTAATCTACGTGCAAAAAAGAAACGCACCTTTTGTGTCGGGAAGGAGGGAGTATTCGGCAATTAAGAAATAATTACTACAGATTTATCCAAATATTTTTGTACTGAATTGGAAAGATGAGAACTCAGTTCCAAAGGGTGTAACTTTTCTTATAGTAAATTTTGAAGAATGAAAACCACTTTTGCTCTGGAATAAAGGAAAAGGAAAAAAAAATATTATTAGGGAAGAGTAAAAACATCATTATATGATTTCACACATTTTTGTGTGTTGAATTAAAGAAGATATGGGTATAGGTGGTGGCTATAATTAAAGATAATGATGCCAAATGGTATATAATACAATACCATGTCTTAAACTCATTGTGACTCGTCCTCTGCCTTTTGCTCTACCACTGCACCCCTTGAAATTATAATTACTAATTAAATTAGTGAAAGATATCTTTTACTTTATTTTAAGAAAAAAAAAAGTCCATTGAAAGTTATGGGGAACGTTTTACTTTTTTAAATGAAAGAAAGTTTTTTTCTGTAGAAGAGTTAATTAATATTAACATTGTGAGGTGTACTACTCGACATGTTTAAAGAGTAATGTTTTTAAAAAAAATAAACATGTATAACAGGTTCACACAAGTAATATTATTATTTTTTAAAATTTACAAAATATTGCAGTTTATAAAAGAATCTCTTGTATAAGATGAAAGTACTATTGAGGAAGATTGAATAGACTAGCACTTGAAATATATCCAAAACTGTAAATCTAGCATTATTTTTAGAGAAGACATTTGGCCATTAGTTTTTTAAAAATTTCTAGCACACATAGTGGGATTTGGCAAAAGTGGCAACATAATGGAGGGGGGAGAGAGAGAAAAAGAATTTTGATGCAAAGAATAAAAATGGGTTCACATTATACACCTAATTTGTTAAGTATTCAAAAAATTAAAGTACATACATTTTTAGCTGTTTTAAGCAAAAAAGTTTAGACAAGGCTAGTGCTCATCAGTATCCATGACTCATCTTGATCCACTTTTTTAAGTCCCCTTTTTTAACCTATAGTTTTTATCTTAAAATTATTATTGAATTTTATTGCTTGCTAATTTTTTTTTTTCAAAAATTTTCAACATTCTAAATAGATTGTGTATAAAATTTTAATCTTACCATGGATTAGTTGAAATCGTACTCACTTGATCTCTCATTCTTACACATTTGACAACCTAGTACTGAGAGAGTTGATGATGTCATTTAATACACGGGTGATTATAGAAATAAAAAAAGTAATCAAAATAAAGGGTTTGATTTTGTGTGACCTACAAAGATGTAAATGATTGAAGCTTTAGCATTTGTTGCCTTATTTATAGGCCACAATTACCGTATATTTCTTGCAAAAACACACACTAGAATACACTATAGTGAGTGAAAATTGAAAATGGCCAGCTTTTTGAGGTTGTTTGCAACTGCTATCCTCATGTTGATGCTTCTCTTCTCCACTGGTATAATTCTTCATTACATTTCACACACACTCACACAAATCTCTTAAATTTCATGATTTTATTTATAGAAGTTAAATTTAATATTTGATCTTGATGCATATCAAATGGCTAACACAGTACATGATAATAATTCTAAATCATAAAGTACAAATTTAATTATAAGATTAAAATACAATAGCTAGAGTTGCATGTAGATCTACTTGTTCATGCTATTAAATTAAGTTGCATAAAAAAAAAAAAATTTTCAATAATTTGAAAATTAATAAAAACAGGAATGGTGGCGGAGGGAAGGACTTGTTAGTCGCAGAGCCACCGGTTCAAGGGACCATGCGTGAGAAAATCGAACTGCGCGGCGGTGTGTAAGACTGAGGGCTTTCACGGTGGCCACTGCCGGGGCTTTCGCCGCCGCTGCTTCTGCACCAAACACTGCTGAGCTAATTAATTAAAATAGTTTAAATCATGAATAAATAATATAATTATTACACCATGAGTGTAATGATTTGTGTTTTGATGTTAATTAATGTGTGTGGTTTAATTTGGACTGAGAAACACTTTCTAAGTATGTGTTTGATGTGGGGAGTAGTCTCTCAGTTCATGAGTTTCTGTTTGGTGTGATTTTTGAAATCTTATTTCAGGCATTATTTATTAATCATCTTGTCTTTCATTCTCTAAATAATTATAATAATATTAATAAATATCAATGTCGTGTTACATTGATCAGTTTCAATTTTTATTAATTATCTCTATTTTTTATATATGTCCATTGCAATATCATGTCATGTTATACAATTCTTTGATTTTCCAAAAAAAAAAAAAAACAGGGGTAATATATATATTTTCTCTCTTGGTAAGAAGTACGTTTATAATGAGATTTCATTCATCATTATAGATTTGAGATTATATAGATTTAGGCCCAAATTAATATACAATTAAAATATGGAAGCACTAGGTGAAAAAATGAACGGCAAAGATAACTCCAACGACTAGAGTGAGTAATAAAAAGCCCAATATATGCCCAATATGATTGAGGCCCAGTTTGAATATCTTTTACTCCAGTTTTAGACTTTTAGTTAACTTTTAGTATTTATTTATTGACTAGGATTGATAAACATTAATAAGTTATTGGTATATTATCCTTAGCACCCCCTTTTTATTTTTATTTTAGTGTTTTATTTCCCATAATACTTTCAGGGTTTAAGATTTGCTATAAGGATTCAGAATATTTAACGGCATAATTATTTTTTTCAATTGATTTATCATACATCCTAATTCACAGAAAATAATCCAATATTAATAATACGATTATACTAAGTTTTAATATGTATATATGATAAAGTATTATAATATACAAAGTTACTATACAAAGTGAAATTTGTAGAGTAATGTACTCCCTTCGTTCGGTTCTAAGGTATTCATTTGTTTTTTGCACGTGGATTAAAAAATATTATTATTATATGTAAAATGGGTAGTTGCATTAGAGGAAAGTGGTGGGTCATATTGTGTATTTTTTTACTAAATAGGGGAAATGGATACCTTGGAAGCGGACATAAAAAATAATAAAATTGATATCTTAGAAGCGGACGGAGGGAGTATTACACTGTATTGATATATTTGCTTGAGCTTTATATGAATTTTGAAAATACTAATGAATAGTTATATTTATGTTTAGTTTTTTGCTTTTAAGTAGAATATGTTTTAAATTTATGTCAATTTATACAAAGAGTGGCTGTGGGTGGTAATATATGTATTAATTAATTTGAAGGAAAACATGAAAAAGAAATAATACTTCCTTACCTTTTCACTCTTTCTTTGTAATAGCAAGATGGAGGGAGTATTAATTATGTAGAAACATTGTGCTATGAAAAATGAGTGGATACCAATTAATGGGGATTGCTGGATCATAAATGTATAATATTGATTTTTTAAAATCATATCCAAAATAGGTGTAGGTTCGAAAATCAGTAATATAGTCTATACTATATGCCATCCTAAGAAATTTGGGGTTTTGGGATTAAAGTCTTGGGCTATTTTAATATTGTGTTGGTTGCTAAATGGGTCTGGAGGACTTTATCAGAGAAAGAAAGTCTTTGGGTCAAGATTATTAAGTCTAGATGGGGAGATAGTTTGGGTCTAAAATGTCTTCTAAGGGAGGGTGTCCTTGTCACTAAAATCAGGGGTTGGTGGAGTACAGTACTTAATAGTTTAGCAGACGAGAGTTGGGGGTGGTTCAAAGAAGGTTTGGGTAGAAAAGTAGGAAATGGTAAGTCTACACGTTTTTGGAAAAATAACTGAGGAGAATGAGGTATGTTAAAAGATAAATATGCTAGATTGTATAACATCAGTTTGAATAAAATGAAAGTGATTGCTGAATTGAGGACTTGGGTAGAAGGAAAATGGAAATGAGAATTTAAGTGGAAAAGACATTTGAGAGGTCTTGAGTTTGAGATATTTTCTGATTTTATGCAGTCTGTTAATATGTTTACATCAATTCACAATCAATGTGATAGATGGGAATGGAAACTAAACACAAAAGATGGATACACAGTGAGAGATATATATTTCATATTGATGAACAGGAAAGCTTCACCGAGGATAGACGACATGGAGCAAGAGGCACTTAAACTCACATAGTACAAGGCTATTCCAGGTAAGGTGCAAATCCATGTTTGGAGATCGCTCATGGACAGAATCCCGACAAAGACTAATTTGCTACGAAGAGGATGTTGGCAAGAAGGATCAGAAATGACTAGTAACAACTGCAATATTGGAATGGAGAATGTGCAATATCTATTCATTGAATGCCCCAAAGCACAAGAAATCTGGGTAGGTATTCTAGCGTGGATGGGCTTTTATGGACCGCTACCTCGTGAGTTGAATAGGAACATGATAGTATTCACTAATCTCCATCAGAACAACAATAAGGTGAAAAAGATGTTGATGATGATTTGGTCATGCACAATTTGGACAATATGGAAAAATAGAAACAAGCAGATATTTCAGAATGTTGAGCCGAATACTCGAGACACAATCGGGGAAGTAAAAATTCGATCTTGGAATTGGTTATGCTGGAGAATTAATAGTATCAAATATGTAAGCTTCTCAAGGTGAATGAGAGAGGGCATTTCTATTACATGTTAGAATTGTGATATGTCAAGATTTTTATTTTCAGTTTGTACAATGTAAATCTCTTACCTTTATATTTATTTTAATAAAATGCTTTTACTTGATAAAAAAAAGTAATATAGTCTACACTACAAGAAACTGCCAGATTACCGACGGAAATTTCCGTCGCTAAAATATGAAAAATTCGTCGGTAAACATTTTACCGACGAATTACCGACGGAAATGGAATTGTCACTAAAACCATGGTCGGTAAATTTTTAACGACGGAATTTAATTTCCGTCGGTAATTACAGACGGATTTTTTCGTCGGTAGATAAATTCTCCGTCGGCAATCTTCATATGTCAGTTCGTCGGAGGTTATAATATAGTGACGAATTTACCGACGGAATTTTTCGTCGCTAATTACCGACGAAAAAAATCCGTCGGTATTAATTTATTCTTGTATGATTTTTTTTAATTTACCGACGGAAAATCCGTCGCTAATTAATATATTTTTTAATATTATTTTTTTAAATATTAATATTAATACTAATTAAAAAATTGTAAATTTTAATTAAATAAAGATTCAAAACACCACGTCCTAATATAAATCATCATCTAATATAATATTTAAATTCTAAAATTTCCACAATTTCAAATTCAAAGGGATACAAAAAATTGAAAAACTAAAGAATATGTCATTCAAACATATGCTATTCAATTATTCTACAATTCAAGAGTCAAGACATTCGATTGCAGCTCGATCTGTGCACGATTGTTCTTGAATCTATGAGATGGTACTTCTCGTTAATCCTTTTGCTGCTCAACACATCTACTAGGTTGATATCCAAACAGCAACTGTATACATAAAATATTTAATCAATTTAGATTAGGTAAATTATCTCCTTAATAATGTAATACTGATCAACAAAAGACCAGTTAAAAGAAAGAAAGAACACACAATACTCACCAGTAAGTAACAAATAATTATTTCATCTCCATATTCGGAATAAGAAATTGCCTGCCCCAGAAGAAAAAACTGAAAGTACAAATAAAATGTACATTAGCAACAATTATAATTAGACTTAAAAAATTTTTTAGTACTTGCTTTCTTTAAAGCCCATTGCTTGTAAATATGAACTATAGGTGGCACTCTATCACACTTTCACCAAAATAGCTCCTTAATTGTAACTATGGTTTACAACACATTATAATCAAAATTTGAATGACTAAATTATTAGAAAAAAATCAGACCTCCTCTAATTTCCAAGCACTCAATTTCTAATAATCAAGAGATTAATGAACATAAATTTCAAATTGAATGTGTAAGGAGTAGCAGCAAGATAAAATTAACAAGATAAAGTAAACAAGGTAGATGAACAAGTTCGTAAGTAGAGGGCATGCAAAATTTCCATGCAACTGAATGAAAGAAATGGGAACCCACTAAGGAAGCAAGAACAATTTCACCGGGAAGAAGACTGAAGAACTTCTGCCCCACTTTGGAGTTTGCTACAGAGGTTGTAAAGAACCCTGAAACCTTCACTACTCCAGAGAGTATCCCCGTCGCCACTTTCTCCGACATCTTTGTCAGCTGCTTAACCCTGGAAACGTTTAAGAAAAATCAAACTAGTTAAGACAATTTGGATAATGTATCACTGCATCCCCTTGTAGTGCAACAACAAGATAAAGCCAAACAACATAGGATTACCTTTTCATCCTCTTTAGGGCCTGAGGACTGATTTCAGAGTTGGAGCCATTCCCCATTCTTTTCTTCAAGAACTCATTCCCCCATTTCAGCCTACCCACTGTAACATCTCCACACCACAATATACATCGTACAACCTGTCCTGATCCGGCAGCAATCATCCTCGCAACGCTTCCACTGTAATCCTCCACATTAGGAGCAAGCGTCGTCCAGTAAGCGGCGTCGCTCTTCTCCACCTCCTCCTTCTTCTTCTCCATCTCCTCCGTAGAAACTTCCCTCGCCACCGATCCCCACCACCCCTGCTCCGCCCCGGCCGCCGCCTTCTCCACCCTAAACACACTGAATTTCTCAAGTACCGAATCGAAATATCTGAGCAACCTGCCCCTTCGCAGCAACCGTCAATCCATAGTTTAAGATACTGTCGCCATTGGCGTCGCCGTCTTCCGGCGGAACCCTAAGGCTGAAGAAATAATGGGAATCGTCGAGCTTGACGGCGGCCTCGTCTTTGGCCAACGGCCACTGGATGTCGTCCCCAACACGCGCCAACGCTGCCACGACGTTGCCCCCCTATTTCAACTGAACCACCATGAAATCCCCATTCGCAAGCTCCACGCTCTGTTGCTTGTCGATCAGATGAACGATTGCTCCCGGGATCCTAATTATTACTTCCTCGGATGACTCGAAGGAAGCATCCCGATCGGCAATCGGGATCTCTTCTTCGGTTTCTGGGAACAGATCTTCGGCTAAATCGTTCATCTGAACAGTTGGGTAGAGAGAAGAAGGCCTGGCGGTAGGGTTGGAGAGGAAGGAAGAAGTTGATTCAGGGTTCGATTGGTCGACCTGTGGATACATAGAAGAGGGCTTTTTAGGACTGTTGGAAGACATAGCTTCGATTCAGCGTTGATTCAAATGTTTGATGTCCTAATCTTCGATTCAGCGTTGATTCGGCTAGAGAGGGTTGCGAGCCAGCGGAGCAGAATGAAATCGAAGCGACAAGTTGGAAGAAGAAGCCCTGTTCGTCGGATTCCAGCAGCGGCGGCGAAAAATGGTGGCGGGTTCTTCGATTTCGTCGACGGGAAGCCTTCGATCTCACATTGAGTTCTTCATTTGGGGAAGATATTTTGATTTCTGTTCTTAGGGTTACAAATACAAACGATTCACTTAAAAAAAAAGAAAAAAACGTGTTTTGTTTATATAAATAATAAAAGAGTTGTGTCATATTTACCGACGGATTTTATTCCGTCAGTAATTAAAGATTAAAATAATTATTTTTAAAAATAAAGATATATTTATCGACGGATTTAATTCGTCAGTAAAATAAAGACTAAAGTTATTTTTTTTAAATAAAATTTAATATACTTACCGACGGATTAATTCCGTCGGTAACTTAAAGACTAAAATTAATTTTCTTTAAATAAAAATTTATATATTTACCGATGGATTATTCCGTCGGTAAATTAAAACTAAAATTAATTTTTTAAAAGATAAAATTTCAGATATTTACCGACGAAAAATATCCGTCGGTAAATTAAAGACTAAAATTATTTTTTTTTAAATTAAAATTTAATATAATTACCGACGGATAAATCCGTCGCTAAATTAAAAATTGAAATTAATTTTCTATAAATAAAAATTTATATATTTACCGACGGATTTAATCCGTCGGTAATCTTCTGGGATTTATTCCCTCCAAAATACCGACGGATTTACCGACGGAAAAAAATTCCGTCGCTAATTCCGTCGGTAATCCGTCGCAAAAACTGTCGGAAATTTTTATTGATGATTTTTTAAAAATAAATCCTATTAAATCAATAAACCGTCGGTAATTCGTCGGTAAATCGTCGGTAATTACCGACGATTTTTTTCCGTCGGTAAATCCGTCGTTATTCCGGCAGTTTCTTGTAGTGTTATATGTGTATTTTTATATAATGATCGATCATAAAGTATTACTATAAATATTATAAAGTTGATACAAAGTTTTCATACCTATTTTAGTAAAATAATCTTATAGAAATCATATGTGCCAAGCAATTTTTTAAGACAAAAGCTTTCATAGAATCGGTCCTCTCCCCTAAAATTTCTTTGTGAACTAGCACAAAATTGTTTTAATAATTGAATTACATTATAGAAATAATTAATTATTCTATCGAATAAAATTTGATCCTAAAAAGGAAGGAATTTTATCAATCCATTCTTTGAGAGGGGCCAATACTACTTATTATCGTGTAAGATCGATACCCCTCCGCCCCGTAAAAACTTTTACATTTATTTTTTATACGGATTAAGAAATATAGTATTTTAATGTGTATTAAAGTAAGAGAAATAATATTTTATTGTATAGTAAATAGTTGTATTAGTGTAGTGTTGGGTCACATGAAGATATTTAAATATTTTATGTGAGTTTCATTTAATATAAAGAGAATTGTAAATATTTTTATGGGACGCCCAAAATAAAAATGCATAAACGTTTTTATGAGGGTAGAAGTATTACACTGGTTTTTTTTTAAAGGTCCAATATGTTATATGACAGCGATGCTTCCAGAAGAATACCAATATAAGCTTCCATCATTGAAATCATCTAAATCAAACCTTGTCACTATGAAATATAATATTTTGTGACGAACTCATGACAACTTTTTATTTATAATAAAGTATAGAAGAAATTAATTAAACATCCCATCTTGGGTTGTCTATTTCATTAAACATCACATCCTGGGCGGTCTCTTCTTTACTCAAATATCCTTAAATTTAATTTGCTGTTATTAGTAAATAATATACAAAACCTTTTACTTTTGGATAAGCATCTAGATGGAACAATTTTGTAGATGATGGAAGAATAACGGGAAATTTATTAATTTAATTCGTCATAATTATAATTATTGATTTAGAAAACGGGTTTAATTGTAAGATTAGTGGTAAGATTGATAGAACACATGGGATAAGACAAGAGCTTATCCCTATGATTAATCATTGATGATATTCTAAACCTCTTTCCGACAGCCTTAATCCCCATTTTTAACTCTGCAACACTTTTCACCCTTTCATTAATCTTCGACAGTCTATGCTTCCTTTCACTTGATAATTTACTCGCAAACCTGATCATTCCACAAAATAAATAAATAAATAAATTAGCAAGAATTATTGAAATTCATGTCTTAAATTCCCTATAGCCATTTCAAAATTATTATTTCATGAGCAACATTTGGATGAACTTGTTTTACGAGACTTTTTTTTAGTATAAATGTTTGTATCTCTTTTCTTTAGAGATCATATGATAACTTTTTATTTATACAATAAATTGTTCATGAAAATACTTTACCGAATATTATAACTTTTTATTAATTACGTATAATTTTTTATTGAAATATTATCACTTATTGTTTGTCTTATGAAATTTATTCCGTTAAGTATTTTCATATTTTTCATGCCATTAGTTAATTCTCAATATATTTTTCAATGAATAATAATTTATCACTTAAAAAAATAATTTTTATTTACTACTGATTTCCATAAAATTAGAATCTATGGTGAATCGTTGATCATAAGAGTAAACAGACAAAGCTCATCTTTTAATTTAAAAGGAAAATTATTGATCGGATAGTTCAAATTTATCACAATCTTTTATTTATCAATTTAATATACAATTTATTAAATAATTTTAATTTGTTACGATTTTTTTTTTTCAATTCAATACCTAATCTATTTAATACTTATTGCAAGTTCTAAGTTCTTATTTTTGCAATTTGACTTGTTTTATATTTTCAGTTCAATTATATATAAAAAAAATAAAGGAAAGGGTATATACCATTTAAGGGCTTCCTGGTTGGTGCCTCCATTTTTGACCGGTTCAGTTAGACCGGTATCCAATTGCACTCTGGAAATCGGACCGTTCAACAACCTTTCACCAATTGCCACAAGTCTATCCAAGTTCTCTTTTGTCGCAATATCCACTGAATTTTCAAGCCCACTTAGTTCATCATCCTACATACATATATTCATGTTTAATTAATACATACCATAACAAAAAAAAAACATCAATAAATTACAAAATAAATGTAGATCATCATCCATTCATGCATGTAATAATTATTACCTGGATCCTAAGATAATTGTCCTCGGAATTTAGAGCTTGGAAAATGAGAGAAGTGTGAATGTCTACCATATCTGCACTTGCTTGATTGAATATTTCGAGCAACGGATTGGTGCCCCCATAGAACAGCCAGTTGAGGATGCCCCATTTTGATGCCCGTTTAATGTCGTATCTTTCCTCGATTCTTGCCGCCCCCGTGCCTATCGATATCGTTAGGAGACGAGGATAGTCGACCGGCCTCATTCGGAAGAAATCTACGTTGCTATCGAACATTTGTCTCGTCACTTCTGTGATAGCCAGAAGAGTCTTGCACCGAAACATTCATTATGTTAGCTAGGTCGATTTACCATAAACATTTCACGACTAATATTAGAGCGACCTGATTAAATAATTAAGGATATCACTCTCTTCAAGCTTAAGCTATCAGGCGAATTGATTATTTAACGTCTCAAATTAATAGTTAAAATACACAACAACTCATTAATGATGTTAAAATAATATATACACACATTTCTTTTCCTAAAAAAGATTGATTTGAAAATATGGAAGATGGTTAATAAGTACTTTTGCTGTAGCACATATTTCTTCACATTTTCTATTTCCGATCGATTTAATGTATAATGCACATTTCTAAATATATATAGTAACACTTCACTATATTCACATTCTCAATTACCACAATACAATAAAAATGCCTCATACTTTTTAAACTTTATTAACGAAAACCCAATAACATTATTCTTCTTTTCAATTTGAATTACCTAAAATACCCTTCATTTAATTTTGATACACATAAAAAAATCACTTCGCATTCATATACTTGAATAAATTAATACGAGATGGAAGGAGTATACGATAAATAAATACCGGATTATTTGCAGCAACACCACCATCTATAAGATTAAATTCTCTCACATTTCCATTATGATCAGCTGTAAAGAATTCGTGGCCCGGGAGAAAAGTTGGGGCTGCTGAAGTGCTTATGCATATGTCTGAAAATTTTGCATCCAACAATGGTGATCTTTTTGCCTGCATAATAATTAATTAAATTTAAGCAGGATTAGAATGATTTTATATTAATCACTAACTAAGAGGCAAATTAGAGATTGGTATGATTGTTAATGAATTAAACGGTGGCGTATGAGCCATTAGCACCTCAAATGTATGATATTCATTTGAAAAAAAATTGGGTGCTAAAACTTTTCATGATAGCATAAAGTTTGGGCACGGAAATTATAAGAACTATCTTATGAGATGCATATACATCCATAATTACTAGTAAAAAATGTGTATTAATAATAATAATAATAATTTTTAAAAATAATATAAATGTACGTTTAATTAATTTAAAATAAATTGATTTAAATTTTACATGTTTAGGTTTACCTTTTATATATATATATATATATATATATATATATATATATATATAAATTCAAAATAGTTGTTGCACTTGTATTTAATTAATGTAGGCATCGCAACATGGTCCCAATATATACTATTTTAGCATGTGGAATTATTTTAATATAATTGTACATCTTTATCATTAAAGGAATCACAAAGATGTCAGCGAAACTACTTGTCCGGATAATTTTGCTTTTATTTTGTCTTTTATCTACCTATTTATTTACAATGGGATGACTATTTCTACCCCAAATTTTTTAAACGCACCCTATAAATAATTTAGACTAAAATGTTCTCATTTAATATGACAAAAATATTCCTATTTCATCTTTGTAAAATGGGGTTTCTCCACAATCTAATCCTAAGTTTCATCAATCTATCTTTTTCTAAAATAATCTTAAATCATATCTCTAAGATTGAACTTTCTATTTTAACAACATTGTTACTTTTCCATTGAAGAAAATAATTTTAAATCATATCTCCAAGATTGAACTAGCAACGTTGATACTTTTCGATGGAAGAATTAATTTTTGTTGGTCGTTCCGAGTGATCGAAGCAATGGAGATTGCCAATTGAACCAAAAGAAACAGGTCACATGATCTCACCATTGCATGAATCTCAAATAAAAAAAATAGGGAGACAAGTTCCTCCCTTCATTATTCCCCATTAAAGTGCCCTATTTCTTCTATTTCCCTCTCTTAGTCTTACCTCTCGATACATAAAAGAAGGTAATGAAGGATTAGGGGTTCACAAATTGCATATTGCTTCTCAATGTTCTCATATTAAAAAGGGCTTACAATTATCATTAATATCTCTCTTCTACATGCATACTGCATTATATTGTGTGTGAGAGAAGATACTGCATTATCTTGTGTGAGTGAGAGGAAGAAAATGCGTGTGAGAGAGAGGGGAATATTTATTGACTTTTTTTTCCCTTTTTCCTTAATAATGTGTATTTAGTAATATGTATATATATAACTAAAATATATTAGGGTATATATAGTAAATAGGGTACAATTAATAAATTTGAAGTGGGAATAGCCGTCCCATTTACAATTACAATGCAATATATAGTTAACATGCATATAGTAAATGAGATTAATTAACCCTATTTGTTCAATCAAAAATTTTTGTCATAATTAATCCTCATTTATTCCATTTTTTTTTACTATTATTTAATTTAACCGTAAATGTGCAAGGATTTAATAGTAATTATCTACCCATGCATTAAAAAAAAGTAATTATTTAAGGAACAATATATCTTAGGATAAATTACCAAAATCCTCCTCGAGATTTGTCCAAATTACCAAATAAACCCCGTGGTTTGAAAAATTACCAATTACCCCCTTTAAAAAATATTTTTTTAAAAAAATAGTGAAATTTAAAAATACAATGTTAAATATATGGGTCTTGATGTCATTTTCATCTTTCTTTATTTTAAGAAAAAATGTATTTTTATTAATGTTCAAATAAAAACAAGTTAAAAGGGGTAATTGATAATTTTTCAAACCACAAAATTTATTTGGTAGTTTGGACAAATCTCGAGAGTTTTTGGTAATTTACCCTGTATCTTATTATGAATCACGCATTGAAATAAGGGATTCCAATTTATAATAAATATAGACTAATTAAAAAGAAGCAAGTAGGAGAAATTTAGAATATGGGTTTGAATAATTTGGTGGGGTGGATAAAGATTGAAAGAGAAAATTAGGAAAAGAAAAAGAAATAGAAGTGGAATAGTGGTAGGTTTAGGTACCTCATAAGTAGAGAAAATAACAGGCTGCAGGCGTTTGATATCAAAAGCTGGGATAATGACATTGGTTATTGCTTCACTCAGCCTCCTCATCTCCAGCTCATCCTTCAACACACTGTGGAGGTGCTTCCCATCATACACCGGTCCTACCATCGACTTCAACAACTTCCCATACGGGAACCACCCGCTGCATGAGACGGGAAATTAAGAGTTAGTCTCTCGTGAACAGAGTTTCCGGTATCTGTGGTCCCCCTTTAATTTAAACTCTAGTAATACATAGAGTATAATAGAATTAGAAAGGGACCACAGGATTTACCGTGAACTCGATTTACACAAGTGTTTGCCAAAAATTAATTATCACATTTGGTCCGATAAGTATATATATTATGCCGGTACTTACTGCGTCTGTGGGAAGATCTTGGGGCAGTTTTCCAAGTAGAAGGGCTTGATTCCTCTCCCGGAGTAGAGGGGGCGGTTGTTGGAGTCGGGAGCGGTGAGCATGGCGGTGACGAGGCCGCCGGTGCTGGTTCCGGCTATCAAGTCGAAGTAGTCCGCAATTCGTGCTTCCTCTCCGTCCAACTCCTGAAGTTGGGATTCGAGGTAGTCGAGGATGACAGCAGGGATGATGCCTTTGATCCCACCGCCATCGATGCTGAGAACTGTGATGTATCTCTGGTAGGGTGGTGGCTGATCGGTTTCTCTGAAACATGGGGTACTGTTATTTGTCTCCATAGGGACAAACTCCTATAACAACTACCTTATTCTAATAATAATTCTACATCTCACTACCTATTTAACTCACGCTATATCATTGACTTTGCATGATCTCTCTCTTCATGCTACATAACATTGATGGAGAAGTTAAATGGGGAGTTCTTGTTTTATTTAAAAAAATTAGGTGAGGAGAAAAATTAAGTGACAATAGCCATATACTCCTAAAATACACGCTAGTAATAATACCAACATCAAACAACTTTTATAATAGTTCTTACTTAAATATATCCTAAAAATGTTAAAAATACCACCACACCAAACAATTCCCACCTCTCTTAGTTTCTCCTCTTGTCGCCGCCGCCCGATCACTGATATGGTAACCAACATTCACTATACATTGGATATTATTAATTGAATAATAGAAACATAAAAGTCCAAAAAATATATATTGGTCAGATTTATTATATAATTTTTTTTCGTATGGTTAATTTAGTTAAATAAATAAATATTTTTTAAATTGACCCATAATTAGTGTTTAAGATAGAGTGAGGTGTTGGTTCAAATGGGAGAAAATATTAAAATTCGTATCACTACGTATTTCAATTTTAGTTATTTTTTATTTGATATTCTCATTTTGATAATTTTTTGTTCGATTTTATTCAATTTAGTCCTTTTATCGATTTTTTTTTAATTTAGTCCTTTATACAAGAATTTGTTCAATTAATCCAAAATTTGAACAAGAAAGGATTAAATTTAATAAAAGGAACAAATTTGGAAAAAAATCAAAATCGAACTAAAAATAGAATTACAAAATAAAAATATAATTAAAATTGAAATGACGAGGAATCTTGAAATTTGTGGTCCAGGAATATATAAGATACTAGGGTCTTCTTAAGCGGTCTAGATTAATCCCATACATCTATTCCCAATTTTTTTACTATTTAAATAGGGCCTAGGATTTGCATTCCATTCACCCTTCTAACATCCAAAAGTGAAGTGCGTACTTAGAATACTAACATCCTTTTAAGTTAGAAAATTACAAATGTAGAGATGTAAAACTTATCGGAAATTTAAATAAATAAACTAATTAAAAGTAGTACATGATGAATGTGATATTCTTGCATGCGTTAATCAGTTCCCACCTAACAAATTAGTTGTCTTCTTTCTATCTATTAGTAAATGATTTTCCAATCTTAATTGATATACTCCACCTCGTAACAATTACTCCCTCCGTCCCATTTTCATCTTCATATTTACTATACACACGCAAATTAAGAAAATGTGCTTTTTGAGTAACTTTTGGGGGTAGTTTGATATTTTTAGGTAATAAATAAATGATAAAGTATGTTATGTGTGTTAAAAATGTGATGTCAATTTTGAAATTAAAGTATGTTAGAGGGATATTAGTTATGTACATTTTTCTTTTATGGAAGTGTGAAGTTGAAATTGGGACGGACCAAAACGGAAAGTGTGAAGTTGAAGTTGGGACGGAGGGAGTAATTAATAGTACAATATAATATTATTGAAGGTTTGGGTTTCTCAAGAATACTCCCTTTTACATGTTTGAACGCCAGCGCATCCAGGGTGTCGGGTCAAACATTTGCATTTTTCTAAACTTTAAAAATAAAAAAAATATATGACTTTAAGGGGTCTTAGTTCTTACATGTGGTTTATTAAATTTTTTTATTTATGATAACTTTTGTTTAAATTAATATTCCTTCCACAATTATCTAATTTGTCTTCATAAAATATAAAATGTCGAAACCCAATACTTAACTTTATAGAAGTTGACACATGCGTGATTAAAAATTATTCATTAATTAGTTTAAAATGATAATATTTAATTGAATTAATTTTATCTATTTAATTACTCTCTATCCTATATTTTTTTTGTACGTGTTTAAGAAATTTTCATATATATATATATATATATATATATATATATATATATATATATATATATATATATATATATTAAAGTTGGATAAATTCGTGTAATTTAAAAAGAAAAAATAAATTATCAAGTTGTTGATATTAATGAATAAAATGTATAAAGTAGTGATATTTTTGTAATATTATGATGTTTAAAATTATATAATGTTATTATATAGTGTCAAAATAATGAAATATATATATATATATATATAGTAAAGTAGGATAAATTCGTGTAATTTAAAAAGAAAAAATAAATTATCAAGTTGTTGAGATTAATGAATAAAATATACTCCCTCCGTCCCAGGAAAGATTGCACCCCTTTCTTGGCACGAAGATTAATAAAGTGGTGACTTTTAGGGGTATTATGATATTTTTTTGGTAATAAATAAATGATAAAGTATGTTATGTGTGTTAGGTAAGAGTGATTTTTTTTGTAAATAAAGTGTATAGAGAAGGGTGATTGAGTTTGACTTTTTGCTTTTTTTAGGAATGTGCAAACTTTTTTTGGAACAACCCAAAATGGAAAGTGTGTCACCTTTCCTGGGACGGAGGGAGTATAAAGTAGTGATATTTTTATAATATTATAATGTCTAAAATTATATAATGTTATTATATCGTGTCAAAATAATGAAATGAAAAATATACAGAAATATTAACGATGAGTGAGTATGTATTAATTTTGACCATTTTGTTAAATATAAAAATAAAAATTGAGTTGTTAATTTATTTAATTACTATAACATTCTCTTACATATTTAATTAATGCATGTGTGAATTATGTATACAACATCAAATTATAGCTGGGGGTGGTTAGAGGCATTAGTAGAGGGTAATGAAAATAAAGGGTATTAATTCTCATTTCTCATATTTGGTTAGAGGTAGTAATGAGAATTTAAATTTCTTAATTATTTTCATTGATTCGATGTATAGCCCATCTCTTAGATAAATTCCATTCTCATTATCATTATCCTCGTTAATAATTTTTATTACCATTACCATTTCAAAATTTCAACGAAATGGCTCCTCAGGGACTTGTTCAAATTTATGCTGACTCTAAGCTATTCTGCTAACGATTTTAGCCGCATCCTAAATCTACTTTTTTTTTTATATATATACATAATGAACTGTTTTATGCAACTAGGTAATACTTGAACCTACCATCCTTTATTATTTAATATACATATTTTTAGTATTTAACCGTATTTTTTTTAGGGTGTGATTGCAATTTTAGGTGTATATATTTTTCGGATTATTTATTGATTTTTTTATGCTTATATTTTATCACTAAAATTTAATATTATTTCAAAGTGCATAATTATCTTTCCACAGTATATCTTTTTAATATATAATTTTAAATGTACGCTACTTTTTATTTATGAATTATTAAATATATTTATCTTATTTAATTATTAGATCATTTTTACTAATGTTAATATCTAGTAGTTTTTTAGACAAATGACAGATGGAATTAGATTAATCATTTAGTCCCACAATTGGAGCAAACCACGTGATGGTATTATTAAATAAAGAGAAAAGCTCTAATTTCGTATAAAAATGACAAAAGCTGCGCCCCTGGGACACGGTCCGTGTTCCATGTGAATCCAACTCTTCTCCTCTCTATTCTATTTAAACATATGTATTACTAAGAAGTTTAAATTGTAAAGGGCACGAAAATTGCAAAGGGGCACAAATCTAAATCCGTGTCCCGGGTGCAAAAAAGATTCACTCATTAAAAATACACCACCTTTTTGCTATATATTATCATGAAATAATAAATTTATATACTATCTCTTGCACTCCTAAATATCTATATACTCCATAGAGTCAAATGAGGGGTGATCAAGTTTTCTTAGTTTGGTTAATGAGAATAGCTGATGTAATACAATGATAAAACATTAAAATTCATAAAGGATTAGAACAATTCACCAAAGAAACTCTTACAAGCTCTCTATTTTGTCACAATAAAGTCCAGAGACTAACATATGAGTATATATGTGAGGTCTAATTAAGTTTTTTTCATAATTAATATTTCAATTTTTTGATTGGATAGCAATTAAAACATGACCTTTTAAAAAACTTAATTGAATCAAATGATAATCCATATGATGAATTAGAATCTATGAAACGATCTCATTTAAATCTTTGTCAATATTTTTATCTTTATCAATTAGTTGAAACTTTGCTTTCCTAATAAATTATTTTGAAAAATAAAAATAAATAAATTAAATAACAATTCCTAAATGGGACAATTATCCTAATTTGAAATATGGCGGCGGGTCGCAAATCGCAATCGAACATTTATGCTAACGCAGGTTGTTGAATATTATACGTATTGTGTGTGAGATTGTATATGGTGATCTTGAATTTTAATTTCATTTTTAATTAATTAAATTATTCCGATTATCATTAAAATTTTAGAGTGTCAACAGATATGGAAACTATTGAAAGAACTTGTAAAATTTTGATATCGACCGTCATGAGTATCATTGAGACGTTGATGTAATAACCATAATAAGAGAGAAAAATAAAATTTTAGAACACAAATCAAAATTAAATGATGCGTGCCCTTTTGAGTCTTATGATAGCTTTTAAATTTTTTATTTGCTTGTTCTATTATAATATTTATACACTAAAAAAATAAAATTATGTGAGACCGTCTCACATAATTTATTTTGTGAGACGGATAAAAAATTAATAACATATACTATATACTAAAGGAGAGTTTTGGATTTATTATGTGGCATCATGTGAGCAATTTAGGTGATGTGTCATTTTTATAGATTTTTGAATTTTTTTTAATAATAAACTTGCTTAGGAAGGAAGATAATGTAGTTACTTTATTTTAAATAACCAATCAAAATATTTCATTTTTCTTTATCTTAATTAAAAATTTACCTAAAACTTTAAGTGTTTTAAATTTTTTATTTTTAAATAGGATTTATATAAAAATTATATCAAATTAATTGTCTTTTTATGATCTTTAATTTGACATCCATATTACTAATAATATATGATTGGATAAATAGATTCTTAAATTTAATAACAATTTTTATATTGTAAAATATTCTTTAATAAAATATATTAATAAATAAAATATTTTTTAGAAGAGTAAGAAATTATTTAATATATTTAATCTATTTATCCTTAGAATTTTAAGTTTAATAAATTTAGTTAATTATAAAATTTGAGGAATTTCATGAAAAAATAAATCTTAGTTTAATATTAATTAATATTCATAATTTTTTTATCGTTAATTATTTATTTTATATTTATTCTATTATTTTTAATAATTTAATTTTAATTATACAATAATTTATAATTATTATATACATTTATTAATTTTATTTATTAAATGATACTTATGGATGGTAATGAAATTGGCATTTCAAGTACCCATTCTATCCAAATCTTAATAGGGCACGTATGAGTAATTGTAAACGGGTTTGATACGGATACAGATAGTTGTGAAAATCACATTAGGGTTTGGAACAAGTACGGATAATACCACAATACCCGCGGGTACTATATATATATATATATATATATATATATATATATATATATATATATATATATATATATATATATATATATATATATATATATATATATATATATATATATATATATATACTAAAGGAGGGTTTTGGATTTATTATGTGGCATCATGTGAGCGATTTAGGTGATGTGTCATTTTTATAGTTTTTTTTATTTTTTTAATAATAAACTTGCTTAGGAAGAAAGATAATATAGTTACTTTATTTTATATAACCAATCAAAATATTTTATTTTTCTTTATCTTATTTAAAAATTTTCCTAAAACTTTAAGTGTTTTAAAATTTTTATTTTTAAATAAGATTTATATAAAAATTATATCAAATTAATTGTCTTTTCATGATCTTTAATTTGACATCCATATTACTAATAATAGTATATGATTGGAGAAATAGATTCTTAAATTTAATAACAATTTTTATATTGTAAAATATTCTTTAATAAAATATATTAATAAATAAAATATTTTTAGAAGAATAAGAAATTATTTAATATATTTAATCTATTTATTCTTAGAATTTTGAGTTTAATAAATTTAGTTAATTATAAAATTCTAAATGAGGAATTTCATGAAAAAATAAATTTTAATTTAATATTAATTAATTTTTATAATTTTTTATCGTTAATTATTTATTTTATATTTATTTTATTATTTTTAATAATTTAATTTTAATTATACAATAATTTATAATTATTATATACATTTATTAATTTTATTTATTAAATGATAATAGTTAGGGATGATAATAAAATGGGTATTTCAAGTAACCATTCTATCCAAATCTTTATAGGGAATGTATGGGTAATTGTAAACGGGTTTTAGACGGATACAGATAGTTGTGAAAATCACATTAGAGTTTAGAAAGAGTACAGATAATACCTCAATACCCGCAGGTACTATATATATATATTACACATAAAATTTAATGTATTTATTTAAAATAATAGAATTCAATTTATATTTAATTCATAATAATATAATTTTAAATAATAGAAAAGATATAAATATTTATATAATAAATTAATATTAAATTAGTGTGGGTACCCGCATGTATATTGATAAACGGGTATGAAATTGGTACGAGTACTATAATAAATTTTTTAAATGAAATGTGCACAATTTGTTTTTATTTTAAAATCACATAAGAATACGAGTACCAAAAAATAAACGGATACCCTATGCGTTGTCATCCCTAATAATTTAATAATTATGATTTCTTAAGATTATACTTTTTCTGTAATAATTTAAATATGATAATATAAGAACTTAATATATAAAAATAAATATTTTGTATTGGCAATATAATATTGAAAATTATATATAAATTTATATTATAATGTTATGAATTTTTTAATAAACTTTACAAAAGTTTAATGTGTTGTATTATTATTTTTTTTTAAATTTTAATATTCAAAAAATAAAAATTTTATGAATAAAATTATTCTTATTAATTTATCTAGTAGTTTTTAATATTATTAAAAAAACTTGTTTGAAATTGTCTCAGGTAGGGCTTAAGTCATAAGTATAAAAAGTAATAACTTGTATAATGGAAAATTATACTCCAACCAAATACACTATATTGTTCGGGTACTACAACCAAATATAATATGATATTGAATACATCTTTTGGGTACTCCAACCAAACACATTATATACTATTCGGGTACTACAATCGAACACAATATAAAATCTTAATTATTAGAATATTTATGTCTTATTAATTTTAAATATTTTAATTTAATTATTTTTTAGCACATTTAGCAAATTCGAAAATACGAATAGCTAATTCCATAGAAAATTCAAATATCCCGCGTAATACGCGGGCTTCGTACTAGTTCTTAATAAAGTGATAATCAATCGATAAAAAGTGATAAATTACTATACAATTGTATTACTATTTCATGATATAGGATACATAAAAGTTTAATTTACTCAGCATTAATAAAATGTTATGTTTAATTAAAGAACATGTGAAACAGTCTTAACGTAAAACCGTCTCATACAGGACTTTAAAATTTTTATTATCTTTTAGTATTTTAATTTTTTATTTTAGTCATTTTTAGTCTAATTTTATTATTATTATTATTATTTAGAAATTTAACATCTTAGCCAAAATTCTCAATTACGATCGATTATTTATGTTCTCTATGATTTGGTAATTTTTTAATTTAAAAATCTAGTGCAACATCATCCATGACTTATATCATGTCTTACATATATAGTTATTATACCTATACTTGTAAGTCCCAACACAAAATTTCTAAAGAAGATTCTAACTTTAGAAAATATAAATGATCAAAATTGCTAATAATTTACAAATTTATGACAATAAAAGGATAAAAATGGATAAAATGTAATCTAAATTGAAAAAAAAAATTAAATATGTATAATAAAATGTAATATTTCACATAAATTGGATCTATGTGAGTCATCTATAAACATTTTATTTAATTTATAATTCAAGTGGATAATAAAATATTATAAGAACGCGTGTTGACAATTATAGAATGGATGTTTGATCCTTTAGAAATGAATTAGCTATGAAAGTTGTGAATGAAGTTATAGAAATAAATAAATAAACTAATTAGAATTGAGATGTTACATGAAACAAATTAATGGTGATTATCATGATATACAAAAGAATTTGCGAGTGGGAGTGCAAATAGGTGTAGGGCTGATGTTGGACTCATTCTAAGACAAGTGTGTTTGGATGACGTCATCACATCGTGTTTGGGAAGTGGTCTCCAGTTGTTGATGAGTTGGAGTTGGAGTTGGAATTGGAATTGGATTTGAATTGAGTTTGAATTCATACATTTAAGCACGTAATTCTTCCATGAATCTCCTTTCATCATCCAATCTAATTTGGGTTCTATTGTTTTTTCTTCTCTAATATTAATATTCTTCCCTCCTCGTAGTTTTCTCTCTCTAGACAATAAACCCGCAAATCTGAATGATAATCAAGAAAAAGATACATGTGAAGGGTCCAAAATTATAATAAAAAGAAAACAACATATATATTGTTTGATGAAATCACATCCTACTATTCACCTCTTCTACCAATATTTAAGGTGAAGAGACATAACCCTAAGGGTGGATATCGCAAAAAATGTACTAACTTCGTTCCATATTAATAGTTATACATATTGTAGACAAAAAAAAATTAAAAAAAAAATTGTTTTTTTACCAGTTTTATTAACTTTGTAGAGGGTATCATAATCTTTTATTAAATTAGAGATGTGTGAAAATCGACCATGTCGGCGCCGGCTTGAACGAAGATCTCGAGCAACTGGGCAGTGCCCCCATAGAGCAGCCAATGAAGAATACCCCAATTTGAAGCTTTCTTAATGTCATATCTTTTGTCATGGATGGTTGCAGCTCCTGTGCCTAATGATATGGTAAGAAGACGAGGATGTTCCTTCTTTCCGAACAATCCCATGTTGCTTCCCATCATTTGTTTCGACACTTGTGTTATAGCAATCAGAGTGAGAATTGCAACAAAACTATAGTTATAATTATGAATCAATCAGGTGGGCTAGCTCACCACGACCCAAATTCGATTCTCATTGAGAACAAATTAGAAGGGTAGTTATAAGGAGGATTAGAGAAAGGGGAAGTATGGGTGCTTGGTGAACTAACTAATTACACTTACCGATAAAAAAAAATATATTATGAATCAATCAAAGTATGTAGGGAGTTTTTGTTTGTACGTACGGGATTAATTCCTGCGACACCGCCGTCGATGAGATTGAACTCTCGTAGGTTGCCTTGGTGGTCTTGGGTTAAGAACTCATGGCCAGGAAGAAATGTAGGAGCTGCAGATGTACTAATGCATATGTCTGAAAGCTTTGCATCCAACAATGGGTTTCTTCTTGCCTGCACTCGATTATACACCTTATGTATTACTTCTTTTTTTTTCTTTTAATTAAAAGAGAGTGGAGCATGAGTTGTACGTCCATTCACTGAATGTGTATTTCTTTGCTTCACATCTCTTATGTCTAATCCAAAGCCATGTGATACTGTGAAAAATATGCTAGACGTGCCCAATTGAATTACATTCAACATGCATGTTTGTTAACTAACTATTACGTACATCTGTTATATACTTCGTACATGTCTAAATTAAAGAATGTTTGTTAACTAATTACTACTTACATTAAGAATTAGGCATGACTTGATTGTTTGTAATTTCATTTTTTATATTAAAAACAATTGTGGTTTCTTTTTTCATTATATACTCAAAACAAAATTAAGGCAAGTAAGTTGAGCAATAAAAAGGTAGGTAGGTAGGAAATTAATGACCTCATATGAGGAGAAAATAACAGGCTGTAGAAGCTTGATATCAAAGGTTGGAATGACAACATTGGTGAGTTGTGTCCTTCAACTCGTCTCTCAGGACACCGTGAATCGTACAACGGCCCCAACAACCCCTTCACCATTTTTCCAATCCCAAACAATGTTCTGCATCCCTCCCAAAAAAATGATCAGCTAATTCATGCATATGCATGCATGCATATTTCACAAAAGAAAAGGGTAGAATGGTAATTAATTACTGAGTTTGAGGGAAGATCTTGGGACAGTTGTGGAGATAGAAGGGCTTGATGTCCTTGGCGGCATAGACGGGGCGGTTACTGTTGTCGGGAGCGGTGAGCATGGCGGTTACCAGGCCGCCTGTGCTCGCGATCACATCTCCTTGCATGTTCTCCGTCCATCTTCTGGAGTTAGGACTCCAGGAAATGGAGGAGAACTGCAGGGATAATGCCTTTGATGGATGCTCAAAACTGTCATGTACCTTGATCGCCCTTTCATTTTACTAAACATTATTATTCTAGCTAACTCCTACTGATCTATAGTATTAATTAATTTCATTTTCATCCTATTATAATACTATATGGTAGTATAAATTAGGTACCAGCAGGCTGCCATTGAAAATTCAAGAGTTTAATTCAAAATTCTTTATTTATTTAATTATGTAAGGTGACGTGCATGATGATCATATGTTTAATTAGATTCATTTCATGGAACCCCCCCTCCCCCCCCCCCCCCCCAACAAAAAAAGACCAACAGCCACAAAAAAAAAACATAATATCAATCACAATTTTTCAGCCACTTGCTCCACTTAATTTTATGTAGTTCATTTGGACCAAACAAATTTAAAGTTACAATTTCTATTTCATGCTATAAATGACTAGGGAGGTGGAAAAATATGAACTTTTTTGAATTTTACACTTTTCTATGGGTATATAATTCTTTTCTTTTTATGGGTTATTCATTCAACGATTATATGATTTCGGAATTCTATTTGACCGCATTCCACTCATATATATCTATATAGTAGAGTATGGTTTACATCATCCTAAATTTACACCAAATATTGGAGTATGATTCCTTTGCGAATTTATGTAATTATTTTATTGGTAATCATTTGATTTGATAAATAATAACGAGTATCATTTTATTGGTAAAAACATTATAAATCCGTGGTATTCATTCCATTGCTAAATACAAATGAATTTTTTGCTTGAAATCCATTAGTAAATTCTGTTGTTAAAGAGGAATTTTTTTTTTGTTTTAGTGAGTAATTAATTATACAAAAATGAGTATTTCAAGTATTTATATATGAATTAAAAAATTCACAGGTGCATTGAGAGTGTTTGAAAATGTGAATAGGCCCGTTTTTATATATAAAATCCTCAAATTTTGCATTTTCTGTAATTATGGTCAATAATGAAATGTCTAATGTAATAGATATCATTAACACAGAGTTGTATAAGGTTGTTATGGCCGAAGAATTAATCGGGGTAGACTTTTCAATGATTATGAATTAAGCCATTGACTTCGTCAACAAATTTAATTAGTCTTTGCAAGTGATCAGTACGTCCTTTGGGGCGGTGTTATGGAATTACTGTTGCAATATATAGGAGTTCCATCTCACACGAGTGTTATAAGATGTACTAGCTAGTATATAATCCGTGTTGGTATATAATATTTTATTTAATAAATATAAAATAAATTATATATTTTGATTATTTATGTCCATACATTATTCATATTATATTAAATGAATTATATAAAATTAAAATTAATATTATGAAATATATTTTTTTAAAGAGTAATTAATATTATTATATTATTTCTTAATTTATTATGAAATATATTATATACTTAATTTAAATTTTTCAACTAATATTTCTTTAAATTTTATTTTGATAAATATTAATTTACACACTTTATTTTGATAAAATATAGATTATTTCCTTTTATTTCGAATTTAATAAAACTAATAACCCATTTATCTATTAGTATATGTTTTAAATTGCTTAATTTAATATCTATTTTATAATGTAGAATAAAGAAATTAATATATTTAATTATTAATGCTTCACAATTATAAATTTGCCATAATTAAATGTAATTAAATGTTGATAAATATTAATCATTAAATTAAAAAATAAATAAATAGAAAGAATTAAATAAAGATTAACCAATCAAAAAGCAACACATATAAAAAAAATTTAAGAATGCACTTAATGTTGCCACATATGTTTTTGCAAAAAGTTATTTTAGGCAATTATTTCTCAATTAATATTATAAGATAGTACTTTATAATTAAATCTATTACGGGATGGAATCACGATATACGCGTCACAATTATTTCTTAACATGTATTATTAATTAATAGTTATTTAGTAGGATATAGTATTTTTATTAAAAAATATATTATAAAATATGGGTTGAAATATAATATGGAATAGAGGATCGGACCGATCCATTAAAAAGATCAATTTTAGAGGATTTTTCACGGATAAAGGACAATATTAAATTTTTATATTAAAAAAAAAAATTGCATATAATGAACAACCCTAAAACTTCTGCTTCTTTTTCACTATTCTCTTCATCGGTTCAAAGTACACAGGAATTACTAAGAAGAAATCAAGACTTAAACTCTATAATTGGAAGAAAAAAATGGGTTACAATTAATAGAAATATTGGAACTAAAATATGGAATATCACTTTTCAAAATTGAATATAATTAATTTCTCTTCAAAAATAATTTATAAGAGAATTAATCAACCCGATGTTGTGAATTTAAAGAATTGGATAATAGTATATAATATTTTTATAAAAATAATATATAATGGATGAAAAGTAATAAAAGTACTTGATCAATTAAATTATTTTAGCAACCATTCGTAATATAAATAACAAATTAATAACATCTTTAATATAAAAACTTATCATGATTATCTCTGATAGAAATGAATAACTAATTTTTAAATATTAATAAAGTGGTCTTACTAATGATACATTTTCATACAAATGACAATATCACTTATTCCATTTCTTTTAATTCATCTCTTATTTCACTTAAAGTTTAATAATCATTAATTAGAGTATATATTAAAAAACAAGTTACAAAATAAAACATGGATTACTATTATGAAACAAGGGATAAGAACGTTTACACATGAGAGGTGTTCATAAAATAATTAAGGTGAAAACTTAGAGAAAAGAAAAAAAGGCAATTCTTCATAAATTCTTGGTCATGCAAGATAATAAAAATTAAATAAATTAATTAATCAGAACGAAAAATCATAATCATATCATATTAATAAATTTTAGTCTCCCAATTATCTGACTAATATAGTATTAAACCATTATACCACACAATGATTTTATCATCTTTAATTATCTGCTTATTCAATTCAATTCGAGAATGAAATGAGACTTTATTGGTGCCTAATCTGTAATTAAATTCAGGAATTTATTCCAAGCATATAAAACGCACTTGTACACTAGTTGGCTACTCACCCATCTCTTTCTCTAAAGTTAAGAATTTAAGATAATATATTCATTGGGAGATTTCAACATGAGGGTTGTGTTCTTGCTACTGCTTCTCCTCATCACTGGTTTTTCCTTTATCTCAATCTTAATTACGATAAAATTATTTAAATTTATTTTAATTAGTTTTAAATATTACTATATCATTTTAATTTATATTAGGGATTGTTTATTAAACCGTTATCATTAATTTTTAATCAATCTTTTTATTAAAAGGAAACACTGCATAACATTTGTTTTTATATTTTCTTAAATAATTATTACTCTCTCCGTCCCACTAAAGAGTACGCGTTTTGTTATTTTGGTCTGTCCCAACACAAGTAGTATGCATTTCTTTTTTATTTGGTATAAGGGATCACACAAATTAATTACTTCTCTTTTCATGGATCATGGTCCACACATCACATAAATACACATACTCACTATATATTAAAATATTATTTCTCTCAACTCACTACACATTAAAAATATTATATTGCTTAATCTAAGTGCAAAAAACAAACGTTCATGTTTCAATGAGACGGGGGGATTACTTTTTCTCAAAGATATTACTATCCCTTTTCATTAAGAATGATATTACTTTTTTATTTATACTACAAATTATTTATAAATAATTTAATGCACCACTATTCCCTTTCATTAATTCGAATATCATTTTATGATTAAAATATTATCACATCTTATCCGTCTTATACAAATCTTCCTGTAAAACGATTTCATATCAATATATATTTTTATTAAAATATTATCACTTTTTATTCGTACTTCGCCCGACTAATTTAAATTATTCTTTAATAATGTAAGTAATTGATTGGATGTACAAAAAATGTTGCAGTTACAGTGAATGGGGAGGAGAATAATAGGCTAAAGGTATGCACTTATAAGAGTGAGAAATACTGGGGAGTATGTCTTAATGATATTAAGTGTGCTGACGTGTGCAAGAAGGAGGGCTTTGAAGGTGGTGACTGCCAGGGCCTCCGCCGCCGCTGCTATTGCTACAACCACTGCAAATGATCCACACCCCCCCCCCCCCACATTAATAAATGGAGTTCATTTGTAATATTCATTAAGATGTGAAATATATATCATGATGTTCTTGATTATATGTGGCCAAAAAACTTCACTTTAAATAAATTTCGCACTCATCTTTCGTCACTGCATACATTTCCCACAAGTAAAATAGTAATATTTGTTTGGACAATTCTTCACAAAATTTCTTGATTACATGTTTAATTTTAATTTTTATTTTTAGCATTTAATATTTATTCTATAATTTAATATTAACTTTATGGACATAATATAATTAAAGTTTTACCTTTATAGGCACATGTGATACTTAGCTCATAGCCTAATTTATTTACTTGTGTGATCCATGAAATCCTCTTGTTTTTTACTATTATATCTCAAGAGTTTACTTTTTATCATTAGATTTTGGTGCTAATTATAACTACATGTAATTTCATCGTTGTTATATGGAGTTCTCGTATTTATGTTTACACTTTCTATTTTAGTTCATTCCACACTTTTTTTCATCATCCAAAAAATAAAATTTCATATTAACCAACAATCTAAAAAATTGTCTTAATTACAAAAATATCATTCCCACCTAAAACACAAAACATACTTTATAATTTATTTATTACCTAAAAATATCATAATATCTTAAACTCCGTATGTGAAATGGTAATGATTGAATTGAATGATAGAAAACAGAATGAAAAATTATGTGTATTTGAATTTAGTAAATATATACCCCTCCGTCCCACACTTATGTTCATACTTTCCGTTTTTGTCCGTCTCATACTTATGTTCACTACTCAAAAAATGAAACTTCACATCAACCAACAACCTCAAAAGTTATCTTAATTTCAAAAATACCACTCTCATCTAACACACATAACATACTTTATAATTTATTTATTACCTAAAAATACCACATTACCCCTAAAAAGTCAATAAAGTTGGTTAAAAAATAACTTTTCTTAAACTCCGTATCTACAGTGCCCGTGAACTTAAGTTCGGGACGGAGGGAGTATATAACTAAAATGGATTGTGTTATAAAAATTATGGAGTGAATTTTTATTCATAAATTCGAAATAAAGTTTTTAGGGTACAAAGAAAATTGCAATTAAAATGTAAACATACATAGGTTGGGTATAATATACAACCATGTTTTATTTCCATTAAAATTAACCAGATTCAATGTCCTAATTAAGTTAATGAAGGGGAAATTAATGGGAAGTACTACTATAATCCTCTAAAGGACTATGCATGAAAAAAAAGTGGGCTGATATTTTTTGTATATGCTGGGCTAAAAATCTAGGGCCCATTATCTCTCGTGGGCCTGAAACCAAGCAAGTTTGGGATAGAGCTATTTTACCCAGGTTATCAACCAGGATCAACTCAATTTCCAACCCAAATCATTTTCTCATCCATATTTAGGGACTACACATCAACTAAACCGAAAACACTCAATTTATTTATAGATTGAAAAATATGTGAAATTTTATTAATATCCTCACACATTCTTCTAATCCCAACTCATTTATTACATATTAAAATAAATATTTTACTTTATACACCCATGCATTAAAACCACATATAACACCAAAAACACACCCTCAAAGCACAACATAATCTCTTGGAACCCTTCAACCATCTTCATTAATATCCCTAGAAATTGACTTTTTAATAACACTCATTCATATCTCCATGGTTTGACTTTTTAGTACTGATTCGATTTTAGCATTTTTAGAATAACCCTCGTGACAGTTGTCCATTACAAATAACATAGAGGAAGATAATGCGATTAATTTGTCAATGTAATTTGAAATGCTGGAATTATTCTTGACTATAGAAATTAAACCATTTATTAATTACTACTCCATGTTTTATTGCATGTACTTTTCTCTTTAACACACATATCATCAAGCCGGCAGATCACCATATTAATTTATTAAAGATAATTAATCTTGACAAAAGTTATCATGTAAAATCGTCTCATATAAAGTTCAAATTATCTCCAAAAACAAGATTCAAACTCACTTTCGATGGAAGATGAGATGAAAAACCAGGGAGTATCCATTTGTTTTTTTTCTTCAACCTTAAAGTTTTGTTATGTTGTCACTGTTGGGTTCGATAATTCCAAAATTAATCAAGTGTGTATATATACATGGAGAGGATTGTTGTAGTGATGAAATTACTTAAAGATTGTGATATAAACAAATTGTATATTTATTTATTTAAAAAAAAAAAAGGAAAAGGGATGTCATATCCTCAGTACGATGATGGTGGTGAGAAAAGGAGTAATGGTTGGAAATTATTAGGGTTAACAAGCATCACAGCAAGAGTTGTTACTCTGGTTTCTTTGATAGTATCAATAGTGGTTCTTAAGGCAAACCATGTCACTATTAATGGCTATGTCTTTACTTACAAGGATGTACGCTCTTTCAAGTAATTCTCTCTCTTCCTCTCTCTTTCATGTTTACGAGTTTGGATATGTGATTTAAAATTATTTTGATCTCATGAAGTCGCCCAAATTTATGTTGACAGTCCCAAACGGTTAGTTTGATTGATTTATTATAGAACCCAAAACTACTCCCTTCTCGGATCAGTCGAAACATTTTTTTTCGACACAAAAACAAAAAAAAAAAAATACATTTTATTGACTTTTCATTTTACTTTTTTTAAGGGTAGAATTGTCAATTTTATTGTTTCAGGTTGATTTTAAAAAAATTATTTTTTTTACCTAATTTATTGATTTTGAAGGGTATCATAGTATTTTTAGGTAGCGTAAATTTAATTATGATGTGTACTAGGTGAGAATGACAAATTTAAAATTAATATAAAATTTTGAAGTTATGATTAAAGAAATTGTTTCCAATTTTTGAAAGTGAAAAATATAATGAGACAAAAAATTAAAATATAGGATTTTCCAAGACAAAGAGAGTATATTTTTATTTTATTTTTTTTGTTAAACTATATAATAAATAAAGGGCCAATTATTTCTTCAAACTTATATAATTAATTATGTAAATTCTAAAATATTATCCTATTATACACGATATTGTTTGTTTTGGGTTTTGGTGAGGTTTGAAAATTAATTGAATAGTGATATATACTTGTTTTTTGGGGAATGATTTTAAATTTTATATTAAATAAATGTATAATAAGATATTAATATTTTATTTTAAAAAAAAAGATATGAGAGAAGAAAGATATAGGGAGAATGAATATTAATTAAGGATAGACTACTTATCACGAAATATGAAAACTTTAAGAGTATAATTATTTTTATAATTTTTTAATACGAAAAAATTATATAACATAAGATTCAATACTATTAGAGAATAAAATTATGAGATGAATGGTTGAGGAAAAATGAGAATATATAAAATTAATAAAAATAAAAAGTAATGATTGTACGTAGTTAAAATAACATGTCTAAAGATGGTACTCCATAAACAAGTAAAGTAAATAAAAAGGGTAATGATTGTCGTTAATATGAGATCATGTTGGAAACGAAAGTGCACACAGCTCTAATTTTTAATATGATTTTTTTTTTTTATCTTTTTCTAATAAAGAACACCCCCAACCCATTAAATCTTAAGAAAAATTACACTAAAAAAAAAATCTCTACTAGCAATGTAATTTAAAGGGCCGGCCCGGGGTGGGCTCTCGCCATTGCCCCAAATATTTAGGGGTCTCAATATTTTAAATTTTTACCTCTTTATATATATTTATTATGTTGATTAAATTTTAGGTTTGATAATTACTCTTTATATATATTTATTGAGTTTGATTTCATTTTAAGCCCAACAATTATTAACAAATTAGAATTTAAATTTATTTAATGTAATGCCTACCAAATTAATTTAATGTTAAAATGATAGTCTAATAACTATTTTCTTTGATTAAATCAATAATCAATGAATTCTTATCATTTATTCCTCCTAGAAAATATAAAATCATAATTTTTCGTCCTTTTTTATTTCTGCTTAAAAAAACCAACAATAGTTACGCATAAATTATTCAAAAAAAAATCTTAAAACACCATATTTATATTTCCTATTAATACAAAATTAATGATTTAAAATACATAATTTCTCGTTCTAATCCTTAATTCTACTTTTTACTAATCCATTTTAATTCTATCCATTTTATATGATCAATTTATCAAAGATATAGAGGTAAATTATTTCTCATTTCATAATTTTTTCTTATGAGTTTTTTTTTTCTTTTTTATATTTTATAAGTTATATTTTATTATAAAATTATTAATATAAAAAAAATTAGGAGCCTCATTTTTTAATCCTGCCACGAGCCCCTATATTGTTAGGCCAGGGCCTGGTTATTTATTACAAGATTGGCAACAAAAATTACATTTTTCTTTTAGCAACTGAATGTCAATAGATTTATTTTCTATTTTACCATTGAAGTTTAATCCGTTAGTAATTACCAACGGAATCATTATGTAAATTACCAATGGAATTATTAGCAATTAATTACTAATGAATTTATTTACCAATGGAATTGAATTTCTATTGTTAAAAGTTTACCAACCACCACTTTACAAACAAAATTTACCAACTAATTTTATTGTTAATCCATTGATAAATCAATTTAATAATATAATTGAGACTTTTACCAACTAAATTAATATTCCGTTGGTTAAAAAAAGTTTTTTTAGTGTTAACGATATCTATGAATGTTAACTTTTAGTGTTAACGATATCTATGAATGTAACCTTATCTATTAAATATATTTATACGTAAGAAAAATATTAAAAAAATCTAATTTATCCATCCTATTAAAACGTGTGTATTTGTTTTTGCATGTAGATTAAGGGATATAATATTTTAATATACAGTGAGGTGAGAGAGATTATTTAAATGTAAAGAGGGTATGTGTAAATGTGATGTATGGATCCATGTGAAACGAAATAATTAATTTGTGTGAATCCCTTTTACCAAAAATGAAAATTGCACACTTTATATTGAGACGGACTAAAATGACTATATTTCAATAGGACAAAACACATACGTTTCAGTGTGACGAATAGTGTATTAAAGATATTACTTCATTTACAGGTCTAAAAATATTTATAAAAAAGCTTAATTGAACAATTATTAATTTCCATCCATCAATAAAATTTTTATTAAAAATACTATCGTTTCCTATTTATCTCAAAAACCTATTCATTCTTATTATTATCATAATTCTAACTCTAAAAGTTATTTACATAAATAGTATAAATAAATTAATTATAAGATGAAATACATTGGTAGGTACGTATTTTTTGTGACGATAATTGGATTTGGGTACACGTTGCTGCAACTTCCATTTGCAATATACTACATGAAGACAAAGAAACACCTCATTAATAGCTACAAAGCCCTGCTATTCGACTTCTATGCCGACAAGGTACGTACGTACACTACATACGACATTCATGCATGCAGTTATGTTTTTTTACCTTAATTTAATTTCCGCCTCAATAAATAAATTAATAAATAATGGAAATACAGAGAGACGGAAAATAAGTGATTATATTTTAATGAAAAATGATAGTGCAAGTAAAATATTTCATGAACAATTTATAATATAAATAAAGATAGTTATAGATAATTAAGAAAATGTAAAATGATCTTATCGTGAATGTGTGACGATATGCTCTGATATCATGTTGAAATTTGAGAGAGAGAGAGAAAGAATAGCAGAGAATATATATTGAAAAATGGTACTCCCTCCGTCCCAACTTCAACTTCACACTTTCCATTTTGGTCCGTCCCAAATTCAACTTCACACTTCCAAAAAAGGAAAAAGCAACAAACTAATATCCCTCTAACATACTTTAATTTCAAATTTGCCATCACCTTTTTAACACACATAACATACTTTATCATTTATTTATTACCCAAAAATACCATACTACCCTCAAAAGTAAGTCAAAAAGTGACTTTTCTTAAACTCCGTATCTACAGTAAACGTGAACTTGAATTTGGGACGGAGGGAGTATTATTAAACTTAATGAAAATAGATCAGTTGTACACTATTTATACAATCTGAAAGCATAGAATAGAAAACTAACTTTCTAACTTGAGTATTAACAATCTTAACTACCTAACTAATAAAGCTAACTTATTAGCTAAGCAAGCTTAAGCTAACGCTAACTCTAACAGTGAGACGATCTCACCCAAATCTACTCGTGCAGGTGTTGGCATTCGTGTTGGCGACTGGAGTTGGGGCAATATTTGGGGTGACCATAGACATGAAAAAGATTTGGGGTTACAGTTCAGATGATGAGATTACAAAAATCCAAGATTTCTTCACCATGGCTTATATTTCTGCTGCTTTTCTTCTCCTTGCAGCCATGGCTTCTTGGATTTCTTCTCTTCATTCTTCCTTTGCTCTTACTCACAATTCTTGACTGCATCGATCCTACTTTTTCGTCGTCGTATCTATCTAGCTCGTGTTTGTTTAGTTGGATTTGGGACGGATTCTGCAACTAGTATGCAAGGCTTAATTTGCGTTAATAACTATTTCTCTCCAGAAATTTTGGAGGATTACTTAATTCCGTATTAATAATCACTCCATCATATATAGTTCTAGTATAATTCTTTTCATTTTGATTCATGGAATTAACTACAGTGTTTGTTTAATTTGTTATAAAAATTCAGGACGGCCATTTGGTAGTTTATATATTTTTCAGACCTTTATTGTTAAAATTCCAATTAAGCTTAAATTAGCTTTACTTTTGCGTAGGGAATGCAATATTACCCAAGTTCATCGTTTTTCATCGAAATAATGAGCAAATTTTTCATTTTTATTTTTTAAGTTAATTTTTACGTGCTAAAGTTTAATTAGCTAGGCAAATTAATTGCTCTTATCAATTCTCTCGAGGTATGCTAATCAATAAATCTACTTCTAACAATTTATTTCACCAACAATTAATACCCCTCCTTCCCGCCCAAAAAGGATTTTACTTCTGTACATTAATTAAAGAGTGTTATTATTTAGTGTATAGCAGATAATTGCATTAGTAGAAGTGTGGAGATCATAATTTATTTATATTAATGAGTGTGTGTGGGTCTCATATTTATAAAAAGGGAAATTAATAAGAGTCTTTGAGTGTTAGGCCCAAAATGGAAAAAGACCCTCTTTTAAGGGGACAGATGGAGTATACATATGAAATTTAAAATAAAAAACTTTTATTTATTCAAAATAGTCTAAAAAAAATTAATTTCTTCAAAATAGTTCCATAACTTTTAAATTCTCACCAAAATGATATTTTTACTTAAAAATATTCAATTTTTTTAATTTTAATGAATGAGACTGGATTTGGTGCTTTGATAATAATGTTATGAGACAAATTTGATAAAAAAAAATACTCCCTCCGTCCCACGTATTTTTACCCACTTTCCATTTTGGGGTGTCCCACGTATTTTTACCCATTCCATTTTTGGCAAAAATACATAATATTTTATTACCTACTTTTTACAATCCCAATAACTTTAATTACTTTTTTACACTTTATTCATCATTCCCAATAACTTTATTCACCTTTTCTTTTTAAATTACTAATTTATCCCTACTTTCTCTTACATTATATATTAAAAAAATAAAACGTCTTAATCTCCGTGCCCGTACAAACGGGTAAAAATACCCGGGACGGAGAGAGTATTATATTTCGACGAAATAGAAACTAGCAAAATTGAAAGGTTTCAGACAAAAATAAATATTCTAATTATTTTTAAAACTTTTTTGAATAAAAAGAAAAATGAGACGATTTATGTTTTAATCCCTATTGTGTGTGGGGGTGGGGGGCAAATTAACTCCCCCTCCTTATATAACTGCAAAGATCACAAAAAATGCGTCAAAGGCATGGTTCAAGCTAGTGTTCGTAGTAGATCAATGAAAAGCTTTCCTATTAAGCAGGCATTAATTATTGGTAGTTGTAGAATGGGTGTTCGCTTCATGAATTTAGAAATAGAAAAAAAGTCTCATTGCAAATGTACTCAAACAGTTAGCTATTACCAGACATCACTTTGAGGTGCACCCGTACAATTTACCGCATCCACTAATTATCCTCTGAGTAAGGACAGCGAGTGACCCTAATATCAGTGTTAGAGTGATTTGGTTGAGTATTAAACGGTTCTTCTATCTAGCTATCAGCTTAAACTTTTAGATAAGGTAGTCATTTAATATGGTATCAGAACCATGACCTAGCAAAGGTTCAGTCGTTGTCTGCATGTGAGGTGACGTGTTAGAATGTTTTGATTGAGTATTAAACGGCTCTCTTTTCTACCAGCTTAAACTTTTAGATGAGATGATCATTTAACAATCAGGATACAGTACTGTTGAAGAGCACAACAAAATGGCATGCAAATTAAGACATTTGTTTAAGTCGAAAACTCTAACTAAAACAACATTAAAGATATATTTTGAAACGAAGTTTTAAATTTATCTCAATTTAAGTTAACGATTGTGTTTAAGCAGCCTAAAGTACCTATCTTTACCAACAATTATTTGTTATATTATTAAAGACAACTTTTAGTCTTTACAACTATTTTATCTTTTTGATTTGTAATCCGATAATTAAATATGGAAATTTTCCTTCGTTAATCTAAAATGCAAATGTTTGAACTAGAAAGGATACTGGAGTCAGAGATAACTAATAATCGTCTCAAAAGCCATTTTTAGTTTATTAATATTAGAACATGTAGTTGTGAACTTTCAATCTATATGCATACTCAAAGTGAGTTTTTAAAACCCTTAGGTCTAATAATATATGACCTTATTATTATCTACCAAATAATACTAATAACTTAGATTAAACATTTAATGAACATCAAAATTTTGTGAACTTTGTTTAGAAATGAGGCTAGGTATTATTTCATTTGGCGGTTCCATGTGGTTGGGTGGTTGAGAATTGATACTAAGGATTAATTAGGTATGTAATTAATTATAATGCTAGGAATTAGTTATATAAATTAATTATAATTATGAGTTGGCGATTCATACGATCGAGTTGCACCAAAAATTAAATATTAATTACAACTTATTATAGAAAGTTATCTCAATTACAGTTTGCAAGTTCGAGTAATTTTCGAATGTTCATGTCCAATCCTATGTTCAAATAAAGTTGCAAGACATGACTCATCGAATCAATACATAAATCAAATTGTATCTCATTGAGGGATTTGATAAAATATGAATCCTTGTCAATTCACCAATAGTCGGATACCTAAAGGTGAAATTTTTTAGGATTTTATGTTTGAAATCAGTTTACGTGGATTTAATCATAAAAAGTGCATAGCTCTGATTTAAAATTGAGTCTTTCCTAATGAACGGTAAATTCTGATCTCCCCAAATCGAGTACTCGTGCATTGAAAAAATATAAAATGACTTTTTATTATTATTATTATTATTATTGATGAAATGGCTTTAAAGTTATATAATGGTTTAAAATATTTACTCCCCAATCGAAAAATTAATAAAATGGCTTTAAGATTTTTTTTTCTTCTTCTTTTTTACATTGATTAAATAAATGGCTTTAGAGTTCTATAAATGGTTCAAAAAATTTACTTCCCAATAGGAGCAAGTTCGCAAATACAAATTTAGAATTTTTATTATTATTATTATTTTTCAATTCCTCAAGTTATTTGTGTAATTACATTACATTTATTCCTTCAACAAACAAAATTTATATTTTTGCAATTTTATAAAATTTACCAATCTTGGATTATTTGTGTAATTGTGCGTTAATCATTTTATAAATACAGAATATGTGAGTACGACATCTAAATAATCGGCCCAAATATGATACTGTATTTTGGTGGTCTTGAAGAAAATCTAGAAACATACATATAAAATAATTTGAAATTAGGGAGTGTTTGTCAAAATGGTAATAGAAGATAAAGATAAAAGAAATGCATTTATTTATAGCACAACTGAACTGTACAAATTAAGTTTAAAATAAACGCATTTTTTAATTTCTGTCAAAAGATATGTTTCTTTTATTAAAATGTGGAAATTCCATTCGATGAAAACTCAATTTTGAAGGCCCTCTTTCTCTCTCTGTCTCTCTCTGGTTTCTATCTTCTCTCTCTTCTCTTCCCATTCTCTCTCCTCTCTCCAGAAGGAAAAAAAACCTAAAAGAGCTGTTTACCCACAAGTAAGTTCTCTCTCCCCTCCTTCTCTCTATCTGTCCCTCTCTCTTTCAAAATATTATTATCTGGGCTTTTCTCTCTCCCTCTTTTCTATCTAATCTGCTACAACTATTTATCGGCTTGGATTTTGTAAATCTACAGCATCTGCATGCGATTCTTGTTCTGATCTGTTTCATTTCTGTGATTATTATTGCAGATCTGATTTTATGTCAATTTGGGTTTCAGATCTGTGCCTTAGTGTTAAAGATTGGATTTTTAGGACAGGGTTCTTTTTTATTTTATTTTTTTAGTATTTTATTGCAAGGGCCTTTCTCAATTTATGCTCTATGTTTCTTCGATTTGAAGGGATCTGTTTGGTTAATGGTTTTGCATTTTCTCATAATTTGTTTTTAGGTGATTCGTTTGATAAATTTTGAGTTTTTCATGTTGGTATTTTTTCTCAGATCCACCGCCTTTAAAATATTGGGATTTGTATAAAAATGGAAATCATATTTCAAGTTTTGCTTATTCTTTATGATTACTTCATTTTGACTTAGTCTTTGTGGGTAGAAATGTATGATTTTGCATGATTTCTATGTAGATTATTGTTGCATTTGGAATTTAGATTCTTGCCCTTTTTTGCATTTTTGAAATGCTTACATTTGGTGTATTGCTTGATTGAATTGCTTGCTGATTACATAAGCTCTATGGATGTGTGGAGGTTTAGGGTTACAATGTTAGATGAATTATTGGCTATGGTGGTGAAATGGGAATGTATGGGGGGTTAATTAATGAATGCTATTGATTTTGTGGATATGTAGATTCTATGGATGAAGATAGCCTGAGGAATTGGGGTTACTATGAACCTCCCCTCAAGGGGCATCTCGGTCTCCAGCTCATGTCGTCTCTGGCAGAGCGAGACACGAAACCTTTCCTAACCGGACGAGACAATCCGGTTATGGTTTCAGCCAACGGGGCGTTCCATCCCAGGGATTGTGTGGTTACTGAGCCACCAGTCACTCATATGGACTATGTAAGAGATAGTTGGATTAATCATAGGGAGAAGTTCTTGCATATGTTCCCTGGAAACCCTTATAACCCTGTTATTCCCGAGTCATCCGCCTCCCACCACCCTATCCAGATGGTGCAGCAGCAGCCCGATACGACCAAAGAGACTAGGCCTAGCATGGAAGAGCCAGTTGTTAAGAAGGAGAACCCCCCTACCAAGAAGAGGGGTGCTGCTACGACCCCAAAAACTCCAAAGGCGAAGAAGCCTAGGAAAGTAACCGAACCGAAGGAAAATGGTAGCAATCCATCAGTTCAACGTGCGAAAACAGCGAAAAAGAATGTGGAGGTTGTTATAAATGGGATTGATATGGACATCACTGGGATCCCAATCCCTGTTTGTTCTTGCACCGGCACTCCACAGCAGTGTTACAGATGGGGCTGTGGGGGCTGGCAATCGGCATGCTGCACCACCACCATATCAATGTACCCATTGCCAATGAGCACGAAGAGACGTGGGGCTAGGATCGCAGGTCGAAAGATGAGCCAGGGCGCGTTCAAGAAGGTGTTGGAAAAACTTGCTTCCGAAGGGTATAACTTCGCTAACCCCATCGATCTGAAGACTTATTGGGCTAAGCATGGCACCAACAAGTTCGTGATAATCAGATAGATCGAGCAGCAGCAGCAGCAGCACCGCAATCTGGTCCGTTTTCCATGTATATAATTCTGTGGCCTCTTGCAGTTACTTTCTTGGTACTTTGATGATACGTGTTTGACAATCCTAGACTATGTTAAGGCTGTCGCGAAGCCATTGATGCCTTTGTTTACTTTCTAGGCTAGGAACGTTATTCTGGCCATTGAGGGTAGGATAATGAATTGTTTCTTTTATTTTAGTTAATGAATGATTTTGATATTTATTTCATCCTCCATTTATCTTTAATATCATCTGTTAATGTATAAATTTTGCAATTCAGTTTCTTCTTTACGGTAAGATATGACACTGGTTTGGTTCTCGGATAAAAAAAATTTGTGTGAGATCGTCTTATCCGACCAGGTTCATTTCGGGCATGCCAGTTTCATAACCGAGTAGTGAGACAGAGTTTCTATTTATGGACATTCTTTAGGCTATTCACCTACACCCCAAATGATTATTTTTCATTTGATTTAATTGCTAGGTTTAGGAATTCGGTTCATCATACATTCTAATTTTACAAAATACTAATTTTTAGTTCGTGTAAATCATTTTTTTAGAGACATGCACTATGGTCTTATAGATGAACCATACATCCTGATTTTACAAAATAATTTTTAGTGCATAAATATCTTTTGAGGAAATGAACTAGAATAAAAAATATTACTCATTTAAAAAATATTAAAAATTTAGAGTTTGCGGGAGGGGATATTATTACTTCTTTTATTCAAAGTGTAATAATTTATTACTTTAAATAGTAATTTAGTGCAATAATTAATTATTTTAAATAGTCGTAATTTTCATAAAATTTGGAGAAAAAGTGAATTCCGTTATAGTGTTTGCCTATTTAATCATGTGTGGCAATTTGATCAAATTCTCTCGTCCAAATGTTCTTATGACATTTTATTTGTTTACGAATAAGATTAATTAAGAAAGGTGCACAAGAGTAAAAGGGATATAATTAGGTTACATCTAGGGACTAATTAATACGGAGTAAAACCCAAGATTAATAATATTACTATTAATTTTATTTATTACTCCCAGTCTTATTATACTTTCCCTCCACTCGAGAGAGAGTTTTTTTTTATTTTGATTGTTCTTTCCAATGAGAGTTATTTCCTTTTTTACAAATATTGGACACACACATCTACTAATATAATTAAAATATAGAGTTCACACTCCCATTAATACAACTATCCACTACACATTAAATAATAATACTCCAAATACACAAAACTAAAAGACCCTCCTTCGGACGGATTGAGTGAGTATAATTTATGCTTGCTATTTTTGTTCATCACATGTACAGAGTATTAATTTGCGGGATCTTTCATGTTGGTGTTCTATTTAGTATTATTTTATATTTTAAATATATATGTTATGTATCACAATAATTGCTTAAATTACTTTTAAATGTGTAAGAATTTAATGATCATTTGTTGAATATAATGTTTTAATATAAATATATTAATGGAACATCAAGTAAAACACCATTTTGAATTAAAAAATTAGACTATATTTAGTCTCCCAATTAATGAAATGTCTTCTAATTCAATAACCTTACCATTTTTATTAATTTCAAATTTGTTAGTATTTCTTTTGCAACTCACATTACATATAATTTTTAAAATTGTCACCGCCTTATAATTTATATAGTATTTCATAATTTATTATTATATAAAATATGTATCAAACTATTTCTAAGATTATTTAAAAAAAAAACCTTTAATTAAACAACGCATATGAATAATTGTGAACTTTATCACGTAGCTTCATCCTAGTATAAAAGGGAGTATTCTTGTCTCATCATAATGGTTACATATTTCTATTTTGGGCGTCTCATCCTAATGGTTACATATTTCTATTTTTTGCGTCCTTTTTAGTATATGGAACCAACATAAATTAATTATCTCTCTTTCCATGGGCTCACACATCCCACTAATACACCTACTCACTTTACATTAAATTATTATTTCTCTCACCTCAATATTCATTATATTCATTAATCCCCGTGCAAAAAGCAAACGTAACTACAAGGACAGGACGGAGGGAGTATCTGTTACTAAAATTCATCGCCATTATTACTTTTTGCACTTGTTTTCTTCTATATTAAAAATTTAGCGAACAACTCTACATTTAAGTTTTGTTTGGTCGAAAGATTAAAATGTGGTTGCGTTTGAAATAAATAAAAAATGATAAAGCCATGGATTAATCGAAATTTGAAAGATATAAAATTGGTATTCTTATTATTATCATTTTTATAAATAAAAAAAAAAGGTAAAGACATGTAAAGAACTAAAGAAGTACTCCATATAAAAATGTCTTAAATTTGAGACCTCTAATTGGGAAGGCTTGAGAAGAAAGAATGGGTCAAGAACTCCAAGGTACGGCGCCGTTTCGTTTTCTCAGAAAATGGACTTGTCGCTTGACAAATTATTAGAGGACCCCACCCCCTTTGTTCTTACTTCTTAGGATAAAGCTCCTGAAATTCTCATTGACTAGATATTTCATGTAAGAAATTAAAAAAAAAATAGTAACCCCTCCATCTACAAAAATAATTATTTAATGTGTAATGAATAATAATATTAGTGAGGTATATGAATCTCATGAATTGTATTAGTATTATGTGTTGATCTCATATGTTAAAAAAAAATATTTTTGCTGCAGACGCCTAAAATGACAAAATGTATACCTTTCTGACGGACGTAGAGAGTAATTAAATAAGCCGTCATTTCAAATACCACAATTTTCTTTTATAAAATACTCCTTCCGTTTTGTTTTAATGATTACTCTCTCCATCCCATAATTAGGTATATTCCCTTCGTCCCACGTTAAGATTTACAGTTTCCATTTGGGTTGTCCCACATTAAGGTATACATTTCATTTGTTGTCAAGTTGGGCCCACATAAAACAATTAATTATTTCATGTAGGGTCCACACACAACACTAATATAACTACCCACTTTACATTAAATATTATTCTTCTCACCTCACTACACATTAAAATATTATACTCCATCCGTCCCTCTGATAAGTGTCCATTTTGTCATTTTAGTCCGTCTCAATACAAAGTGTCAATTTCTTTTTTGGGTTGATGTGACACAACACAATAATATTATTATACTCATCCACTTACACATGGACCCACATTCAACATTAATACAACTACCCATTACACATTAAAATATTATTTCTCTCACCCATTATACTTTAAAATATTACACTCCTTAATCCACGTGCAAAAAGTAAACGGACACTTATTAAGAGGACAGAGGTAGTATCTCTTAATCTCCGTGCAAAAAAGCAAACTAACGCAGGACGAAGGGAGTATACTTTTTCATTTTGATCCGTCTTAAAATAAAATATACATTTATACCCTTTTAATAGATGTGACCCACAAAAAATTATTATATCCACTTGGACCTACACACTACACTAACGACCAGTTTGATAGGTGAGATAAGATAAAGGGGGTATTTATAAGAATTGAGATTAAGATGAAGATAAGGAGTTGTAATATGAATAACGAAGATTGTTTGATAAGTTGTATAAAAAATGATATAAGTAAAGTTTAGATGTTTGGTATGAGGTATAATTATTAATATAAATAGTGAAATTACATTTAAAACCCCTGGTTTTATATTTAATTACAAATATCTTTTTCCTTTAAGAACAAATATTAAATTAGAAATGTAAATAACCCACCCACCCACCAAAACAACATAAAACGTGAGGGATGAGGAAATAGGGCATCTCAACTCTATTTCTCCAATTTCGTTGCAGTGCGTTGTAAGAGGCGGCCAAAATGGAATTGTAAGAGAATATATTTCGATTCTTCTTCGAATTTTGATATATAAACCCACGACAATATCTTGGGGCCGATAATAGAGTACCCAAATTTTTTTTTATTCAATTTTATTTAAACAATCTACCATGTGGGATTCTCAAATAAAAAAAAAACAGCAAAATTCTTACCTTACAAAGATTCTCTTTATAAAAAAAAGCAAAATTCTTGCCTTACAAAGATTCTCTTGATAATTAGAGATATGGAGATTAAGGCGGAAAGAACTAATAACGATACTCTGTATATTCCATTGCGATCTTTTTCCTTTTTCTAAAGCCGGTAGATCTATTCTATTTTCACCAAGAATTTAGGGTTTAATGATTAGTAGTGGGAAGGAGTAAAAGAGTTTTTTAGTAATTGTCATCAATTATATGGAATAATTGTTCAACCCATAAACTTAATACTGTGGCCATATACAGAATGAGGGAGGAATAGTGAATTGGACGGGCTTTTTTATTTTTAACGAGCCCCTTCACATTTCTGTATGTTGTAACAAACAGCATAATATGGGGAATTACATTCACGAAAACGCCATAATAGGATCAACTAAACGAAGCCTAATATAACTACCCATTATATTAAGATACTATTTTTCTCACTTTATTAAACAATAAAATATTATTTTCCTTAATCTTCATATAAAAAGTAAAGGTATACTTAATTTCGGGATGGAGCATTTTAATTATTTCAACTTCTCACTATGAATATTTTTTATCTAATATTAAGGTTATATTTTTTATTTTGGGAGCATTTTAATTATTTCAACTTCTCACTATAAATATTTATTTCATCTCGTGTTAAGGTTATATTTTTTATTTTAATTTGTCATAATTTAAAGTTTATATTTTTTTTATGTGGAATCCACACAAAATAAATAATTATTTTATATTGATCCATATACAAACTAATACTCTAACTATTTATTATATATTAAATATTATATCTCTCAATTGACTATTTATTAAAACATTATATTTTTTAATTTATATAAAAAAATTAGGATAAATTTTAAAGATACTCTCTTGTGAGACGGGTTTTTTATGAGACGATTGTGAGACGGGTCAACCCATTACTAAAGTATGCTTATTATATATGTAAAATATGCTTATTTGTAGTTAAAGTACGTTAATAATGAATCATAGTATTATAACACCATAAAATCATACTTTAATTCATCATTTATTATATTTTAACAACTATTAAACATACTTTATATACTATATAATAGACATTAAAAAAAAAAAAGGTTATGATAAACCTTAGTGCGAGACAAAGGATAGACCATCAGATGGAAAATTTGTGTTCTCTTTTTACTTTTTCAGTTTGAAGAGGAAAGCCTATTTTCCCCTTCTTGTCTCATTGTTAGCGAACTCGTGATTTTCTTCTACTGTAAGGTGGAATTTGAATCGTCCTTTGTGCCAATCACTTTTTACTTTTTTTTTTTCCTTTTCTTTTGTGTTTTTAATTAATTGGGTTTTTTCCTCTCTTTTTTTTTTTGTGTTTTTAATTAATTGGGTTTCAAACGTAATAAAAAAAAAAGTGAAAATGTCGATTGTTATAGTCATTTAGAAATGAAAAAAATGTGAAGATTGATATTCCTCCTTCCATCAGAATAAAAAAAGTGAAGCGAAGAATCGAGCTTCGAGATTGATTCCGATAGTAGGGCCGCCGCTGCTCTCCAGGTTCTTTTCCTTCGATTTCGACTGAATTTTTACTGTCCTGTTGCTCTGCTACTCTCCCTCCCTATATTTTCCACTACCTTTTACTTGTAATATCTCATACCATATAGCCTTTTGCTGCTTCATATATTCCCCAAGCACTCATTAAAAAAAAAAAAAAAAACCACTTTATGCAGCTTTTGCACCTGTAACAATTATAACCCTTAAGACTGTTACTAATTGTTTGAGTTCGTGGTCATCTTGTGCACAACTTGAATTTTGAGTCTCTTTCAATTTATATGATAAAAATTTGTGTCTATTGGCTCTTTATTTCTGAATTTAGCCCCCATTGGCTAAAGCATAATTTTGTGAATGGAGTAAGCATTTGATTTTACAAGTTCATCTACATTTATACAATCGAATCTAGTCCTTGGTTTTGAAGGGCCTTTTTTTTTTTTAAAAAAAAAAATCTGATGACAAATGTAATTGTAGATGAAGATTGCTGTGGAAGGGTGCATGCATGGGGATTTGGATAATGTATATGCTACTCTTTTACGCATGCAAGAAGTTGAGAAAATCAAGATTGATCTTCTCATTTGCTGTGGGGATTTTCAGGTACTGTGTATTATCCAAATTGCTGATCATATCATGATTTTAACTGCTGTAAGTTACCATTAGTTTCATCCCTCATTTTTAAGTGTGCATGAGTTCTGGTTCTCACCAAGCATGCTTGATATTTGTTCAAGTAAATGTAGATGGAAAGGACTCTAATTTCGAAGTTTTCCATTGTGGTTGAATTAGACTGAATTTATGATCCCTTGGTTCTGCTTCCTGGATTATAGTTTTGGATCTAATTCTTAAAGCATGTTACTCTTTCTATGGCCATTTTACCATTTTATCCTTTGTTGATATCAAATGATTTCAAATTTTGTTTTTATACTATTTTAAACTGAGAAATGCATGTGCACTGGTCACCTCATTCATGAAATACCTGGAAAGAGTTTTGATAGAAACAGAAATATTTTATTTCATTTTCTAGAAATTGGTGAAGTATTTTCAAACTGTATGTAATATATGATATGTGAATGATCAGGCTGTTCGGAATGAGAAGGATCTAGAAAGCCTAAATGTTCCCCGTAAGTATCGGACTATGAATTCTTTTTGGAAATATTACTCAGGGGAGAAAGCTGCACCATTTCCAACTATATTTATTGGTGGTAATCATGAAGCATCCAACTACCTTTGGGAATTGTAAGTGAAGTGAAGTTACTTTGATAAATGTGATCTATTAGCATTTGAGTCTGTTTTACATTTAAACTTTCCACTTAATCTAATCTTTGGCATGATGAATGGTTTTTTCTGCTATTAATCAATTCATATGATTTCTGTTTAGAGTAATATAAGTTAGCAGAAAAATCAGCTCCCTCTTGCAAAATAAGTTACAATCACATTTTGGTTGCACGTGGTCTTCTCAATTGAAAGGAGAATGGGGATTTCTAAGTAGATAAATTTGTATGTCACTTAGTGTTTGTTTGAATTATAGTGATGGTTGAAAATATATATAGATGAGACAGGGGTTTTTGGAGTCCACTGCAGTAATATTTTCATTTTCTTAAGGCTATTGTTTTCTTCAAGATACTCTTGTATCCATTCAAGAATCTGTTGCACAGGTTTGTGGATTGGCATTACTATTGGAAACGTAACCCTTCTTGAAAAAAAATCTACATAGGGAATTGGAGGAACCATCCTTATTAATATAGTATGATGCTGAAGCACCATTCTTGGGCCAGAAATTTTGTGTTTTGACTTCCTGCACATGTAATAACTTTGACCCCCTCTGGAGGACTCTTTAGATTCTGACTTAAGGGTTTCTTGTCTCAATTTCTTCAACTTTTATTTTGTGTTGGGGTGTGGCTGGAGGTAGCAGGATGTTTTAAGTCATGGGAGGAGAAATTTTCAAATACTTGCCAGCTCTTTAACTTTCTGTTACAATCTTTCAGTGTGAGCTTTTATTTCACATTTTCGTGCCATCCTATGATGTAAAAGATGTTATATGGGTGGGTGGTGGACTTGGGCCTAGCACCTAGGCGGTTAGGTCGAATTTTGCATCACTTTCCTTTTCAATTAAGTAAATTATTTGTGGGAAACAAGATTCAATTGTAGAACTTTCTATTTTAACTTCAGTTATTTTAAGTGAATGAGACTTTTTTATGGCTTGCTAATGCTCTATATTTGTTGTCTCAGATACTATGGAGGATGGGCAGCACCAGATATATACTTCCTTGGGTTTGCTGGAATAGTCAAGTTTGGAAATGTTCGAATTGGTGGACTTTCTGGAATTTATAAACAAAATCATTATTATTCAGGTAATAATAGATGTAGTAATGATGACCTGGTCGGAAGCCACTTATTAATACATACAGGCTGACTTGATCCTATGAACAGGACACTTTGAGAAGTTGCCTTACAATGAACAAGACATTCGGTCTATATATCATGTTCGTGAGTATGACGTTCATAAGCTCATGCAAGTTCAAGAGCCAATTGATATCTTTCTGTCACATGATTGGCCTCTTGGCATTACTGACTATGGAAACCTGAAAAATCTTCTACGCATAAAGCCATTTTTTGAAAAAGAGGTATCTATAATATGTTGATGACTTGATGCATTAACTTCAACAACTTATAACATAAACTATATAGAAGAAAAAATTGTCTATGTGCGCATGTATGGTCATGACCTGCTTAGGAATAGAAATCTGTTACCAATTCAAAAAGATCTTTGAAAGCAAATACTGCGTTCACCCTTGATGGAAAAACATTTTTATGTATGATATTGTGCATCTATATGTTATATTCAAACTTTAACTCAATGCTGAGAAGGCAAACAAGTGTGTTTAGCCTATATTCTGAATACTACACTAGTATATGTAAACAACTTCCTAGGAAGGTCACAGGTTGATGCAAATGATGTTATCAAATGCTGTTTCCCATTACCGCGGGGGTGATATATTTAATTGGTTCTCTTCTATTGTCAACTTCAATGTTAGGAAGAAAGGAAACATTAGCTGAGGGATTTATTTATTATTTGTTTAAGATTGGTGAAATTTCATTGGCATGGTACAAGTGGAAGGTTGTTGGTTGGTCAAATTGTTTTATTAGCCATGGGGTTGTCAAATTTAGTCCAAAATTTGTTGTTGTGTTATATGTTCACAAATTATGATGGTGACTTCATTTTTTATTGAGTTGTAAGTTATTTATTCTTGGATCAAAGCTGCATGCCAAATACGAATTAAGCTTGTTTTACCTCTATCTTGTTTTCTCCAGTATCTTCCATCTCTACTTCTTCCAAACACGTCCACCTCCATTGCTGCCTTCTTCACCTCCCCAAGATCTTCATCCATCACTACCATGCAATGTTATGAATCTAAAACTCCAACCCTTCTCCCCCACTCCCCTGCACGCAAACACTTGCAATCACCACAAACTTGCCTTGATTGGTTGAATAGTCTTTTAATATTATGGATGATTATTATCAAACAGTAATATTATCCTCCTACGACGGACATAACTTTACTTTGACTCGAACATTGAAATAGAAATGACAGGGCAAAATTGAATAACATTAGGACTTTATACGGTTTTATCTAATTTTGGGTTTATTTCTTTGATGTTTTTTTAACCTGAGAATTGGATTTCTTTCTGTGAACATCTAAAATGTAACAAGAGTAATGAGTTCAGGTCTGGTGGAAGTATGTGTTTGTGTCTGTACTTATGTACATATGATATTAGTGGTTGTCGAGAAATAGAGGAGCTGCCTCATCTCTTTGACTGAGAATAGTTTCAGAAGAAATCAATATGCAAAACTCTTTCTTATTTCCATAGATGTATTTATGAAAAGAGTTATATTTGGGATAAAGGGGATGTAACCTGTCTTTTTTATTATTTTTTATGTATAATTATATACTAACTTAGTATCCGGAAATTGCTATCCAGATTATGGAAGGAACACTGGGTAATCGAGCTGCAGCAGATTTGATGGCTAAGTTGAGGCCCACACACTGGTTTTCTGCGCATTTACACTGCAAATTCTCTGCTGTTGTTCAACATGGGGATGGTGGCCCTCTTACGAAATTTCTTGCCCTCGATAAGTGCCTACCTGGACGAAATTTTCTGCAAGTTGTTACTAATCCTATTTCAGTAACCTGAGAAACTTCTAGAGTTACGGCTTGGTTTAATTATTTGCTAAGGAAACTTTTTGAATATTTTAGGTTTTTGAAATTGAATCTGCGTCAGGGCCTTATGATCTTCACTACGATGAAGAATGGCTTGCAATCACGAAGAAGTTTAACCCAATCTTCCCTCGAACTAGAATGCGCTCAAATTTTAGGTGTGTTACTGGATTTGCACTGACGAATATACATTTTCTAAATTTTGTATTTCATTGGATTTTTTATTGCTCTGCAGTGATGCTAAGCTATGTATAGAAGAGTGCCGTCAATATGTAAAGAGTAAGCTGAAAACACAAGGCAGCAAACCTTTTGAGTTTGTTCGGACTGCGCCATGTCATAATCCTTCTCAATCTGTTGCTAACAATTTCCCCACTGGTGAGTAATCCCCTATATGACAATGCCACTTTTGCTTTTTTCACATAAAAATTCAATTTTAATGGCTGAAGTATTTCTCCTATAATGAAGCATTGGATGAGTAGTAACTAATAAATGTATGTTGATTCTAGAACAGATTAGACAACCGAAGCAAGATACAGAACATCATTGAGTAGTGTTATGAAGTACAATTTCCTTTAAAAAAATCTCTTATTATTCTTAATGCTTGTTCCTATGTCATAATTAATAAAATTTCAAACTCAAACTCGACTGCGTGGTGCATTCGGTTTACCTTACACCAGAGAGGATCCCCATTCAAATTCGAATCATTTGAATTCTTGCTTCTATCCTTTATTTATTAATTTCATTCATTTTTATCTACATAAATTCATATATGTGTATATTTTAACTTCTATTGTCTTAGATGGTCCAACCAGGTGGACTATTGACCCAGTAATTTTCTGGACTAATTATAGTCTGTTTTTAATGACATTGATGAGTAGTGATAGCATCACAAATCAACATTAGGAACAAGAATGAGATAATTATGCTATTAAAGTTGTCTGATGTTTGCATCTGATTGTTTGATAAAATTGTGATGTTTGTGTCTCCTTTATATTGCAGGGCATTGTCGAAATCCTCAAACAGAAGCTTTCTTACAGTTACTAGGACTTCAATATTGTCTTGATACATCTGCTGAATTAGGCGAGGTAGCTCAAAGTTCTGGAGCATTTGTTTCCAGAGGTAAACCTTTTATCCCAATTACAATGCTTGTTAATCTTTTGTTTTCGGTGTCTGAAACAGTTACTGGGATTTATTTATATATTGTTCACTGTACAGATGAACTGAAAAGAATAAAATTATCATTTTAAGTTGCGTACAATGTGTTTACACTTCTGTTGTTTACATATGACATGTTGAGTTTGACTGAGAAGATATGGATGCTGGATGCTCATATGGTTTACTAATCTATTACATTCAATTGTTGTATTCACTTTTCTTTTATTTGATGCTCTTTTGGATGTAACAGGGATATTGCAGAATTTATATGTTTAAGACTAAACAAGCTTGCTGCTTTGTATTCATTATTATGTGCCGCAATTTTTGTCATTATGTAGCCTCATTGTTTGTTATCGAGTTTTTTGGTGTTTTGTTATCATGTCTTTGTGCAATATTATTAATTTGTTATCAAGTAGTACTTAGTATTTTTAATGGTTGTGTTTGATCTTGAGCTTGATGCATATTACGCCCAGATTTATGGTAGTGGGTTTGGTGATATTGGTCATTATCTTGCCGATCTACTTAACATAAGTGTTAAGTCATGAACTATGATCCTTCATATGACATCACATAACCAGTTTTAAAGTCTTTTGCTACAAGTGCAGTCTCTGTTGATTATCGGAGTGAAGATATTCCTATCGAAGATACAGATGATGAAGAAACCTGTAACTAATCATCTAAAACGTTCTCTTCAGGTAAATTGTTTTCATCATCCTAAATCGAGAAATTTGTCATATGTAAATATTTAACAACATGCCAATAACGCAAATGGGCATTAGCTTCTAGGATTAGGATCTCTTATGACTATTTTCTAGAATTTGCTTTAAACGAAAAAATTGTAAATTTCTTTTAAGCATACCAGTTCTACTTTTGATGTTTTCAGAATTTATCACGTTGCCAGCCACGATGAATAAAATTGAACACTTTTTTATTTCTACATGATTCGAAAAGCGAGATACTCTGGTATGATTCAATGCCGATCCATGAAGGAGACCAAGGTCGACCGTGGCATCTTATAGAAGAAATGGTGACCAAATGAAAGTTGTACCTTATCACCTTGAATTGGTGAGTTGCTAATTTGGACACTGAGGTCCTTTTAAAGCGTTTTTAGGACGCAATTATCGAGCTAGTAAATGCGACAACATTGTATTTGAGCTCATAATCGCATGTCACAGCCAAATGAAGTTGGTGGTGGGGCTATTTTGTTGATGGGAATGGTTCCACTGTGATGATGTTGATGTAATATTTTGTTATAATATTCACTGGAAGATGATATACACGATTTATCTTCATTGCCTTTTGAATTTTTTGTTATTGTGATATTTTATTTTTTACTTTTGTATATTTTAGAACATAATATTTAATTCTTTTATTAAATTATTAATTATAATATTGTGTTGGTATATTATAAATTATGTATGAACTATGAAGGGAGTATAAATGATGAACAATGATGATGAACCTTAACTTTAAATCCTATTATAATTTTGAAACAAATCCAGCAAAACTGTGAGGAAGTTTCATTACCTAATACATTAATCGAAACCCTTTGTAGAAATTTAATGAGTAAGATATTTACACAATTTCCTAAATGTCAAAAGCAAATGGTCATGTAATTTATTTCTATAGGAGAAGTGTTGTGATACATGGCTCATGGAGCATTCAAATTTTTAGTAAAACAGATTTCAAGCTTACAAAAAAAAAAATTAGGAAGTAACATTTTACACCAGAACCAACAAAAAAAAATTACATTTTACTTACAAAAGATGAAGCATTACTAACCATTAATGGGAAGGGAGAGTAGCCACATATTGCAAATATATCTAGATATGTAACAGTAGAATAATTCTGATGTTTCTCTATTGCAACAAAATAAACGCTGTAATTGGATGGCAACCATTCCACCATATATTTTTCATCAACACTAGAAATTAGACATTTCCTACTGTTTCTGAATAGAGGCAAAATACATACATTGTACAATTGCTTTCACATTTTGAGAAGGGCTGTCCTGATAACAAATCAAAAACTGCATAGGAGCTTTACACTTCAAGTATCATCCATATTCTGATCATTGTCATTATCACCATCATAGTATTCGTTATCACGCTGGATGTGCTTGTCTTGCATGTGTCCTGGGAAGATATTTAGTTAAGATGAATGGTTCAGTGCTTAACACGACAGAAATAATATACGTTCTCGAGGACATAAGATCACTAGTGGTTGCGAAGCAGTATAATGTTTACTTACTGTTTACACGTACATCAGGGTTCTGCTTATCTTCATCAAAATCAGGTATATAAAAATCAGGAGGTACCTATAGCACAGCAGACATTCAAAACTTCTGATGAAACATCATGTCATTATCCTAAATGGTCTAAACAAAATACTCTGCCACCATTATAGAAGTAATTAGTGCAAAGCCCCTTTTCTAACATTTGTTTAAGAAACAAAATAGTGAAGCAACAAGCATATTGTGCTCTGCAAAATGATAAATTAAGGGACAATTAGTGGTTAATATGAATCATATCTTGTACTAACCATTAAGGCAAGTACACATGTTTAAGTTTATATCTAAGTATTTAACATGCCATTTTTCGATAATGTGATTCCAATTCTTTTTAGGTCCTCCCTTCACCTTTTAATTTGATTTAAAGATTCTCTGATTTCTATAAGTTGCACCGGGCATCAAATCTACCATGTGCATGTCCAAACATATCAGATGTGATGTTCTTTAGTTTTCGTATCCAAAAAATGGTTCTGTTTGTAACTAATAGCCAAAACTCAAAGCTTATTTTTTCTGCAATGCTCTTAACGGAAAACCTGCAAGAAAACAACCTTCATTTTTACATATGATTAGACTAAACTTCTTTGGTTGATTGTAATCATCCCTACAATGAACGACACAACATTACTACCTGGAATTAGAAAAATGATCAATCAAATACTAGAAAAAAGTTAACAACTACTTTTTCTTATGCCAAATATAGCATCTTAAGTTCATTAACCTTAACTTGATTTAGAAATCATCAAATAATCTGATTACCTCATGCATCTGTACTCCAGGAGCATGCTGGATGGCGCTAAGATTTTCACACACTTGTTGTCTGATAGTATTAAGGTATGATTTGCTATTCAAATTCTCCTGCACGATCAACACAGTATCAGCACATCAAGAGCATAATACTACCTCACCTTGTAAAAATTTATTATGCACATTCTGAAATCAAATCAAGGCAAACAGAATTTGAGCTGCATAGTTTGCATTAAACCAAAGCTTACACAAAATTTATATCCAAACAGTATGAAATAGGCAAAATGAGTTTTGGAGGAAATTCTAAGTGGCGAAAAAGGTATAAATTTAACTAGTAGTCCATGCTTCACATACCATGTGTACACTCAGAGATTTCAAGGAATAATCTGGCGCGAAGTATTTGATGTAATCATTTTCTGGGATTTCTGCGAAAGAGACGTGTGATATTTAAGAAGACGAAACTAGAGAAATATAGGAGGAAAAATAAATGGCCCTATTGAATTATGCTAGCCATGTACAAAGATGCACACAGACTAATTAAGCAGTGTATACCTGAAGGTTGGACAAAACCATATTGCAAAGGCATAAAGACACAATTTACTGAAAGAACACTGAAATAGCTAATCCTGTTATTCCATAAGTTGAAAACAACAACAAGACATAACATAACTGTTCAGGAATTTCATACGCCAGCAGACTAAGCTACAAGGTTCAGGGTAAAAAACTCAATTTATAGATTATAGTATGGCACTGCATTAGTTTGCTTATCAATTGTTTATAACCATGCTAATGACATAAGCATATGGAAAATGAATAGGTGGAGCCACAGAGAAAAAATTAGTGTAACATTGCGGAAGATATATGTTTGATCCATCAAAATCATGAACGATACACTATAGGAACTAGACTCGTAGATATCTCAATAAAAACACAAGTTATGGTAAAGACTAAAGAGACAAATTTGCCTTTTGACATAGTGAAAAGAGTCTCTTCTTCAAATGATATAATAATTAGCACGGTATTATATGTCAAAGAAAAATTAAAAATTATAAGAGAAATGCATTAAAATAAGAGCAAGCACACAAGCTACCATTAGGGAGCTCCACGCCTAAAAGAGCTCCGGTTTCCACAGTCCAACATCTAGCCACATTCTCTTTAGTGTATCCCCCACCTCCAGTTACCTGCAAGTAAAAACTCTAATTGGTAATTTAAAAAAATTATAGACATAAAGTGCTGAACATATTTTGCGTGCAGGCCAACCAGCAAGGGCAAATTGAGCTGCTTGACAAACTTCACGCAGGCTGCATGACCTGCATGAAAAGAAGAATTAAAAAAAGCATTAAAAAATGCAACACAAAAGGTAAATACTATGATAAAGTGTTAAATGGTGATTACTAGACTCATATAAGATAAGATTACAAGCATATCACCATCAATGGAAAGGTTAAAGCATCCCAATCTGTCCCCAGCAAGTGAATCTGCTCCACATTGGAGAACAATAGCTCCAGGTATATAGCACTCCATAACTTTCAAAATAATCTACAGCATGACAGGTATATTTTTATCAATGTACCGTAAGAACATGCAATAACCAGAGCTGATGAAAAGTTACCGTTTTGAAGAGTCGTAAGAAGCTCCCATCATCTATTCCGTCTTTTAGAGGGACATTTATTGCATAAAACTTGCCTTCTCGTTCTCCAACGTCCTTGGGAATTAAAAAATGCAGGATACAACTTATTAACAATATTTTTTATCACAAACATCATCTGAAGACTTCAATAGCAAAGGACAAATTCACCAGAGTGGTTAACAAAAGCATAAAATTCCACATGGCTTGATACAAAGTTGATGAGTTTAGAACATTAATAAAATGTACGAGGCCAATACATCAAGTTAAATGATGAAATGAAACCTTCATTAAACAAAATAGGCCAAGAGAAGCTTAAATGTATCTTCCAAAGCATTATTTTGCATCAGGAAGTATAGACAAGAAAAATATTTCAAGAAAAAGAGGAAGAAGCACCTTCACATCACCTGTTCCAGGGAAGAAAGCGTCTCCAAACTTGTGAAAACTAACTGTCATCACCCTGCATTCCACAAATTACCAGTTTAATTATATCGTAACATGCATGAATAGAACAAAGCAGATTTTCAAGTAATGAACCCCTGAAATTCCTGCATATATACATTAATACCAAGAAACACCGTAGTACTATAATAGAAGTGACCCAATGAACAAAACCAATCAAACAGCAATTATCCAATGAATGATGTCTTCCCACAGAAAAGTCCTCCAAATTTCACATAAAAGAGGCATGGAAATGTCATGAAAGTTTATACCATAATTTACTAATAGGATAACCATAAAATCATGAATAATTATTTCATAGTATGGTAGAAGTTGGAAACCAAGTTCGTAGAACATAGTAATTCAACTAATTCTGCAAACATTGATATTTTAATTACATATTCCAGTAAAATCTAAAATTTTAAAAGTTCACATAGAATTGTGGAAGATATGTTGTAGGCTAAGAAATTTTACTAACCATCAAGGTCATGTTACAAAAACAATTGGAGTCACTGGCACTCCATATAGGCATGAAGAGAACATTAACATATCTTACACATTTCACAAGACATCTGCACATGCTTTTATTTATACCAAAATGATTTTGACATAACAAAAGGCATTACGCGCTCATGCACCCTGTGCAAAATGTTTGCAATTGTTACCCTACATAATCTGATCATTGATGTGAAACAATATAAAGGTTGGATGATTCACAAATGGTTCAGTATTAATAATATAATCAACTATTCTGGTTAAGCCATCAGTCAGCATATTCTGTATAAGAATTACCTATCAGTGAAATAAAAGGCTTCTTCAACCCCATCACCATGATGCACATCAATATCAATATATAGTACTCGGGCATGATACTTCAAAAGTTCTAATATGCCCAATACAAGGTCATTGATGTAACAAAACCCAGATGCTTCACACTTCTTTGCATGATGTAATCCACCAGCCCAATTTATGGCAATATCACAGAGCTTATTATTCAATCTCCTTGCAGCATCTGCCAAAGGAATTGGCTTTGGCTCAATCGTGGTAAGTCAAACAAAACTCTGGTTGAAAGCCATCACATATGGGTATTTAACTTACCTATTGTACCACCAGCATAAATTTGACAGAACTCAAAAAGATTCTCAAAGACTGGACAATCTTCACCAAGATTATCTACAAGAAACAATGGTTATTAGAAAAATTAAATTAAGTCAAAGTGATTTATTAATCCTGAGTACACAAATTAGCCATATTGGCAATTGCAAACTATCATGAACTGCTGGTGTACCATTAAGAATGCTTATTTGGAATGCTTTTGACACTGACAAGGTTCCAGAATCAACATAGAAAATGTAATTAACAGGTTAAGAACTGCTGGGTAGATATTATTAAAAGATCCCAACAAATGAAGTGTATTTATTTCAAAAACCATAAAATTGACGAATTCCTCTTAAGCATTCTTGGTAGCCACTTGAACCACCAAGAAACACATAGGAAAAAATTCCAGATGCTATACTCTCGCATGCCAAAAACCCTCTTCCATTTTCCCATAATTATTGAAGGGAAGGGGTGGGTCAGAAGTAAATTATGTAAATCAACAGAAATATGAAAACTCATTACATTTGGACATCTCAGTGGTGAACAGCTCTTGCTTGTCAGGAGTGATTCGCTGTAGAAACTCCACATATTCTGGAGAGTGAAACTGTGCTAGCTCCACGGGATATGCCTTGTGAGGCCTCTAATTAGAGAAAGTAGTCATCGGAAAGAAGAAAGTAACTGCAAACTTAAAAAGGATTGTAAAAAGATCAAAAGAGGGGAAAAAGAAAGACTTATAGTGGGCGAAGAATACGAACATAAATTTCCATCTTATTGTGCAGCTCATACGAGAGAACCAAATGGTGGGTCATGCACAACCGATGTGGTTTCATCGGGTGATTTGGCCCGAAATACACATTCCCCACATCCCCTGCAGTCCACTATTCCCATCATTAACAAATTTAGAGAGTAGAAAAGGAGAAAACTAGAAGTCAAGAATCACGAACCATCATAAAAGTAAGATATTCTGTCCTTGCTGCGCATTCTAGTGTGAGGCCAGGGAATGCAGACGATCAACAATTGAACCAAGATGAGAGGTGGCCAAAGATGTGCTAATTAATTGTGAAAACAAAACCCTAATCAGTTGAAAACTTCAAGACATGTAATCTATTATCATACAAATGAGAAACAACAAAAAATACAGCAACTCTCTCACTATCTAAGTTTACAATTCCGGCCCGTACTGTGGCCTCAATCTAATTTCACCTGCCAATATTACAGAGAATGGTGGTTGGGAACTGGGATGTGCAAGAACTTGTACTATTATAGATTTTAATATACAATTGAAAATCTAAAGCAGACTAATTAGCTAGTAAAGAGCCAAAAAGCTTCACCATTTAAAATTCATTGAATAAAAAGAGAAAAGACCGGGTGTTTGGGTGGATGAAGGCACAATATTCATATGAAAGGCAGGCTTACTAAAAAGTTAATCTGTTTCCATTTGAAATACATTGATGAAGTTCATCTTTTGCATCGAAGGTATAGTTAGAGGTCGTAATAATTATCTCAAAAACTAAGACAGCAATGAAAAATCTTACCACTTAAACACCAAAATACCTCATCTGGTTCTACAGATTTTCAGAAAAAATCCATAAAACGTAAAAATGAAGGCTTACCTGAGAGGATGAGAGTGGCTGCCGACGGTGAACCGGAAAAATAAAACCAAAGTATAAGAAATTTTGATTGCGATCCCCGGGAAAGGAGTGTTCCAAGCGTAGATAGTTAGAAACCCCCAGGAGGCGGTGGGTAAGAGAAAGAAGACGCGCCGCCGCAGGTTGATTTTGCAGTGGTGAACGCCTACAAAATTGGCCCCTTCTTTCTCTTTTATTATTTTCATTAATCATTTTCTTTCTTTATTATTATTAAAAAGTACATAAAATATTTTATTACTCTCTCTCCCATAATACTTTTCACGTTTACTGTCCACGTTGTTTAAGAAAAGTTACACTTTTTGATCAATTTTATTAATTTTGGAGGGTATTATAGTATTTTTAGGTAAGAAACAAAAAGTAATGAGATGTGTGTGAAAAATGAGTAGCAAATTTGAAATTAAAGTATTTTTTTAGGTAATTTGATGTGTGTGAAAAATGAGTGACAAATTTAAAATTAAAATAAATTGATAAAGTGATGTTTTCATTTAAGATAAGAAAGATTTCGTGGGACAAACAAATAAGAAAAGTGAGAAATGTTTTATAACACGGAGGGGAGGGACTAGGGAGTACAATCTAAAATCATCATTTTCATAAAACCATTCCTAATTTGATTGAATTAAATAATAAAATCCAATGTTTACTTGCTCTTTTTTAAGTGAATATTAAAGAATATGGAGTAGTATTTCAATTTATAGTGATTTGAAAATTATACCTCCATCCGCTCGAAAGAGGTTTTTTCCATTTTGGTTGTCCACTTCAAAGAGGATTATTTCCTTTTTTTTTACACACATGGAATCCATACACACCGACTAATACAACTAAAATATGGGGTACATACTCTCACTAATACAACTACCCACTACACATTAAATAATAATACTCCTTAATCAACGTGTATAAATATAAAAGACCCTTTTACGAGAGGGAGTAATATTTTAATATAAAGTAGATTGTTGTATTAAGGGCAAAAGGTCATCTAAGATTTGGATGTTAAAAAAAATAGTTGAAGGGTGTATTAGATCCTCTGCCTGTTGTATTAATGTGGAGCGCAGATTCCATGATTATTTAATTGTCTCTCGTATATCAAATGAAGTATAAAAATTAATAAAGTGGACGACTAAATAAAAAATATATAAAAATTTAAATGGGAAATATAAAAATTGAAATGAGGGGAAGTTAATGTGATCTGACAGAGAGTATTTCACATTTACATTTGGCAATATCGGATGGAATCGGTTCCCTCCGGGAAACCAACTCTTCTCATACATACTCCATTTACTATTTTCTATACAATTAAAAGTGTACATTTAAATATAGGGTGATGAAGTTAAATTATCAAAGCTATAAGATACCTCCTCTGTTCCAAATTTATCTTCACGTTTATTGTAAGTATGGAGTTTAAGAAAAATCACTTTTTGACTAACTTTTGAGGTAGTATGATATATTTGGGCAATAAATAAATGATAAAATATGTTAAAAAAACGATGACAAATTTGAAATTAAAATATGTGAGTAGAATATTAGTTAGTTGTTTTTTCTTTTAATGGAAATATGAAATTGAATTTGAAATGGAATAAAATGAAAAGTGTCAAGTTGAAGTTGAGACAGATAGAGTAATAAATATTACTTGAGTCTAATTATTATCTAAAGTAGTTTAGACCGATAATTAATTTTTTCAGAATTTGGAAACTATTAATCTACTAAATTTGTCAAACTCTGGGCAAGATATATAATACTCCTTCCGGAGAGAGTAATAATTTTAAGGGCAAGAATATATTAAAATCGGTCCTATCAAATATTTTGTATAATGAGAATACCCTTCTTCCACATCATCAAATTAAGTTGAGCCTTCAAATAGATTTAACCTGCCACGATTTCTTATCATTTTCCAATAAATTCAACTGAAAGAAGGAATTCGAGGAAGACGAAATGGAAGAAGACATACTCACTTTCGATTCGAGAAACCCTTAAAATAATTTAATTGAATTATTATATATCGATTATCATTTTTTATTATTCGTTATCGAAACTCATTTTATGTGACTGGTCACGTCTAAGTTTTTGGCTGCTAAATATAATTGTCTCATTTTTCAAAATAACAAATTGCTTATTTTAATGCAAATATCTTTTCAAACTAGTAAAATCATTATTGATCCAAAGAATTGCATCAAAATAGAAACAATTAGCTTGTTTATAAAATTGGGATGAATTACAATGTACACATGATATGAGAAGCAAAATTCTGTGTAAAAAATTCATACACCCTAAAACAATTCATTACTATAAATTACGTGGAAAAAAAGAAAAAGACAAAGCTAAATGTAAATGTAAATTACCAAGAACAATTAATGTCGGTCTAATGGGGGCATATACAAATTATATATTGTTATAATTAATTCAGAATACAAGAACATATATAGATATCGTATGTATATATAGATAGATTGGTTTTGAGAGATTTCGATCAGACGATCGACGACTTGCATGAGATGACGAATTGACGGTCCAGATGCAATCTGCGAAAGGCACGTAGAATCTGCATCAAGAAACATGCATTTACATCATTTCAAATCATCTACTTAATTAATCGTAATTCTACACTCTTTAATCTCAATTCAATGAAATAAGTAAGAGATTAATTAGCTAGTTAATTAATTGAATAGGAGTATAATTAATCAATCTACCAGAAGGTCATCAAATCCGGTGGCTCTTGATTTACGTGTGTAGTCTCGAATGGATTTTTTGGCGCCAAATGTTCATCATCAAATCTCTCCCAACTATTGGTGATGATCGTCCTCAATTCGCCATTGTTGTTCTTCGTCTCCTTCTCCTTCACCACAACAACCATGGCTTTTTCTTCGTACTCCTCCGCCGTGTTATTATCGGAGTTGAATCGGCCGATTATCTGCTCCAGCTCGTGGATACCCTCCTCGGGCACCCGATCTATGAGGGGGAACTCGGCGGCGTTAACGACTCCGATCTCGTGGCAGAATTCGAAGTAATTGAGGAGGTCGTCGCCCTGGCTCGCCGCCTTCTGGACGAGGTGGAGCGCCATGGTGGCCTCGGATTTGCCGGCGGAGTAAATGTTAATGATGACCATTGCAATCCCTCTGCAGATCCTGCTATATATGTCGTAGATCTCGATGATGATTCCATCCATAATGTGAAGAACAAGAGGAACAAAAACCGCTCGGGAGGCCGGCTTGATCTGCATCAGAAGATCCACCAGATTCTGCAGCTTCTGCAACAGAATCAGTTCCTTCAACATCAGGAAACCCTCGTGCTCGTCGTCCGCGTGCTGGAACACCACGGTTGATTTCTGATCGAGGAAAGCGTAGTACGCGCGCACGAGCGCGTTGAAGGGCCACGCTTTTGATTGGGGGAGATGGCCGTCTTCGAAGTTGGAGAGATCGAAGGGGAGCCGTCCGATCTTCTTCACGCAGGGGGCGCGCGTGTTCATCACCACGTGCATCAGGTACAGCGCCTTCGCCGCCACCACCCAGTTCCGCGTTTTCTCCATCCGGTTCGAGACGGACCAGAGGATCGGCTTGAGGTTGAGCGGGGAGAGGCGGATCCACTCGCACACGCGCTCCACGCTGCGGCGGTCGAACGCCGCGGCGTGGTGGCGCGTGGCGCGGATGACGGCCTTCTCGATGTCAGGGTTGCGGAGGGCGGTGCGGCGGGTGAGGTTGGCTTGCCAGATGCTGGTGCGGTCCTTGAGTGCGCCGGAGGCTCGCGTCCAGAGCCTCATTCTCTGGTTTCCGGTGGCCGCCGACGACTGCTGGGTTTTTGTTCTCGATTGATGTGGTTTCCTTTTTTTTGGAAGGGGAGGGAAGGGGGTGGAATGATGGAGATGGAGAAGAAGAGGGAAACATGTTTTTCGGATGGAGAAATCAACGGTAGCTGTACGGAAATTAGTGGACCTCCAAACACGACGCACTTTAACATACCAAATCTAATTTTCAACAATTTCTCATTAGTTTATACACTCTGCTCTTCATCAATCATCACTTTACTATCATTCGCAAAAAAGATTTATATTTCTTGAAATTAATTTAACATTACTCCATAACTTTAATTAATGTTATGACAATAATTTAAAAATACAAAAATAAAATAAAGACATTTTCAACTTAAAATTAAGATACATAATAGAAATTTAATTTAAATTTCAGTCTTTATCCCATCATTTTGAAACTCATTGCTTTATCTCGAAACTTATTGCTCAATTTCAAAAGTCATTATTTCACCTCGTTAATTCCTTTATTCTGAAGCTCATGGTTTGTTCTTGCTTATTCCTTCATTTCAATATTCATTTTCTCATCACAAACTCACATCTCCATGCTTAAGGATACTTCAAACATTTTATTAACTTTTACCTAATTTTATGGTAGAAAACTATTTCCTATAATATGGATAGAAAGCATATTTTGCTACTCAATCCATTCATAAAGTTTTCACCTTTATTATACTTGCGTTGTTTTAAATATATATATATTTACCAATTTTATTAAATGTTGAAGATCTCTATAATCACAGATTTTAAACGTTAAACAATAGAGTTTGAACTGTATCATCTTTCATCAATCAGATATCACATTTTATTAGTACTATATGTTATCATTTCATATCATTTTCATTGAACTTATCACATATATAACTCGGTCTCTGTTCATCTTATAACCTAACGTAAAATAAATTATGAACTACAATATAACAGTATTACATTAACTAAATAAGTTTGTCATATCACAATACAGTATTACATTAACTAAATAAGTTTGTCATATCACAATACATAGTCATAACAAAATGATCGGAACGAAAAGTATCAACAAATTTACGACATAGAAAAGATAGCTGTATTAATATCGAAACTGAATCTTATGAAGTAAGATAGGAAGTCATAAAAGTTGAGTACTACATAAATTTGAAGAATTTTAGCAACATTAGTGTACAACTAAGAATGTCATATCTCCGAACATCTATCTATCTGCTTTAAAAAAAGAAAAATAGCCAGTAACGGCAATCATGATTTGGTTGCATGATGGTATCTATTTTACATATTCAACCTCATCTTTGAAAAAAAAAAAATCAAGATCATTCAACAAGTGATATACAGAGAGCAACACCCATACCCAGCAGCAACGACACCAAATGCATCACCGTACTTCTCAAAGACGAGATGCCCGTGTTCATCTCAGCCAACACCCCAGCAAGAGCAATGTATATAAAACCACCAGCAGTAAACCCCTGCAGCATGAGTAATACAATGGTAACAATTCACTCTAAAACAATATTAAAAACAAATCGTAGAAGTTAGAACTATCACCTCAATCAAGGCGGACTGCCCTGGATCCCGTCCCCACATCAAAGCCTGCAATAGCAGTGTGGCACTAATTAGGTTACTTGCATTCGAAAAGGTGGATAATAAGTTCCTCTTAGCTATTTAAATGTCTACCAACCAGAGATGTTCCTGCTAACGCCACTAGTGCCGACAGGAAGTTGAAGAACAAGGCTTTGGAGACGCTAAATCCAGATCTCACCAAAATTCCGAAATCACCTATCTGTCCAAAACCATCGATGATGATCAATATCAGCATGATACACATATCAAGCATTTATGCTCACTTGTCAATCCTGCACCAATCATAATATGACACGTGCCATGTTGAGTTCATATACTTTTAAGAACCTAGTAGAGAAGTCATTTGATGAATGAAGAAGAAAGTGTAGTACATATGCTAAAAATCTTATTTCGTTAAACAAAAGAACATATAAAGCAGTAACTTATCTATAAAGTGACGTTAATGTGTGCTGCTGATGACTACTTAAATTATTTATCTTCTGGTGTGTCTGATGCAAAGCAAAACTAAAACTAAACAGATTGTTGAAAAACAAGGTAATAAGAGGCTAAACAAGCCAACTCAATGCTAAATGGCTCCACGTGTTCGGTTTATCAATCCTTCAAATAAAAACTTAGGTTTAGGATTAGGGTTTAGTTTATGGGCCTTCAAGCTACTTGATCAAGAAGAAATTATCTATTTGCAACCTCGTTGGTTTGTAGCGGAGCTTGTCTCTGTGGCAGAGTTCATCTCCGTGGCCCTCTTTGAGGGATTCTGTTGCAGAGTTCATCTCTGTGGCCCTCTTTGAGAGATTTCTTCAGTGTGTGTTTTATTTATTTTCTTTATCCCAATGTGCGTCTCTATCACAAACGTAGCATCAGGTCTTTTATGGCATACTTGTTTGATGCTTTTTTCTAATTCAAGTCACTGAGTTCTGCTGGGAATTCTATAGCACTTAGCCTCCAGGTTCCCTCACCCCCCAATCCCACCCCTCAGGCAGTTTTTGGACTGCATTTGCCTAGCGCACATCAGCACATGATTAGTCAATTTAGACCAGTGCAGAAAAAGTAGTCTAACTTTCTTCTATATAGGAATTCTGCACGTCCTAAATTTGGTATCAAACTGCATTCGCAACGCACTCATAAACAGGAGAGTATTAAAAATAAAATCTAATAAACAACAGCAACAAAAACACAACAGGCAAAAATCAAACCTCTTGAGGAAGCTCATGGGCAAGCAGAAAAAGAGTTCTCGACCACCCACCAACTGATCCATATAGAAGAAAAGCACTTCCCAAAGCAATTCCATCAGTAAAATTATGCTGCGAAAGTTCAAATATCATGTAATTTGGTATGATATACTAATTATTTCTACAAGATGTCTAAGAAACGTTATATATAAAAACAAACACAATGAAATAATTTGAAACTGCAGACTATGCTTGAACAAAATAATGACAGCACAGCAAGAAGCCTGAGATAGTAGGAGGCAACCTACCACTCCATCTGAGAAAAGGTTTAGGTAACCAAACACCAAATTCGACTTGGACTTGATAGGATCTTTTATGTTTGTGGACTCCAAAAGACCATTGGAGATGTTCTCAGCACTTGAGCAGGTTTCATCTTCAGGAACATTACTGCCAGTCGTTCTCTAAAAGTGACAATTCATGGATAAAATATCAAGCTTAAGAAGGGGAAATTTAGTTAAAAATGCATAATTGATAGATTAAGTAAACTATTACTACAATAGCCCAATTTTAGCTGACTAATCTATCATATTATTGGATAAAAAGGGAAAAAAATGTACATTCAAACCTTTAGAAGAGAAATCATATCACTGTCTAGGCCATAGGTATGATGAACTTGAGAAATGATGGCATTGAGGTGGATTAAAAAAATTACACATAAATCATAGACAAACTTCTTACCCTACCTTCCGCAAAGAATTCTTTTCACTTGTTTTCTCTCTGCTAGCTGTAACAGCAGGTCTATCCAACTTTTTTTCCCCCGATGTCATTTTTGAGGATTTTCCAGATTTCTCATCATGAGACGGTTCCTGATTATTTTCATGTACATGATCATCTCCTCTCAATTTGTTAGTTTGTTTATGATGGTGGTGGTGGTGATGACCAAGACTCCAATTTTCTCCACCAGAATAATCTTCAACAAATCTCACAATTTTCTCAACAATAAGAAACACTACAATTCCAGCTGTTGCAAAAAAGTGCAATAAGACTTTACAATTTGAAACTCAAAAACTTTATAGCTCTATGAACAACAGAGGCAGGGCAATATATATAGATATATATAATAATAAACACATAACTTAAGCAAATTAAGTCATAAGATTATGTTGTATTTAACTAATTGAGGAAGAGATGATGTGTTAGGAAACTCAATAATCAAACCTACAATTCATTGCATTAATGAATTAGTAATATTTAACCGAATCAAGATATAGGCCATTCTCTACAAACAAGAAAATTCTAACTGTAAATTATTGCTATGATAGAACAGCCACAAACAATGAAACAATCACAATAAATTCCAAATTGAATGGATATGTGATAAAGCAGACACCTTACTATCTTCAGTCAATGAATATAAAAAAAATTAGCTCAAAATACTTTGAACAGCCTTGCAGTATACATACACGTCATGTCTTTAATAAAAAATGTATATGTACTTGTTAACTGGGAAAAGGGATACGTGTAAAAATAGTAATTATAAAAATCATGCATATAAAGAGGGTGATATTTTGGTGATGATTCTAAGTCTTCAAAAGTTTCAATTCTCAAATTCTATATTTCCTCTTCTATTCCTGTGAAAAAATAACATTAAACACAAGCTTCTTCAATTTCATACCTGCAACCAATAATTTTAAATCTATAATATTTTTAGTCAAGGTATTTGAATATTCATATAGTTCTTCTCGAATTTAACTAAAAATGACTGCTTTAAACAATAGTTTATCTCTCCATAATTGGATCAAAATTATCTAATAAATCAGAGGAAGCTCTCACAACCACCAACACAATTTAGTTGATGAGACACAGTGGAAGTTGTGGAACTTAGAATATATTTACTTTTACAATAAAGATTATATAAAACCAGTAAAGCAAACTTATTCACACAATATATAAACAGATTTCAAATTTCACAGAGAAACCAATGGAAAATTGAAGATAACACTTAAATATAAAACGAAACTTAACAAGCCCACTTTAGTCTGAGTTGTGAAAATTGAACAGAGCATGCTCATGTTTGCACAAAATCAGGTAGTATATGATATAACAAAAATCACTCACCCAGGATTGACAAACCAATGGAAAGATCCTTTAGGGAATGTGCATGTGACTGCCCAACATGCGGATGATGATGATCATCATGGTCATCATGGTGATCGTGAGAATGGGAGTGCTCACCCCCTGCAAAACATAAAATTAACCAAAATAATGAGAAAAAACAAGTACTTTACATTTTACAATGTCACACTTCAAGAATAAGATCAACTGCGGCCTAAGATTAAAATACTTAAAATAGCCACCCAAATGAAAAGGATATCCGTACAACTCATAGCATGCTACTCTTCATTTGGTAGTTCACTACAATGCTGCATGTACATTATCAAAAAATTAAAATGAGGGAAGGAAATCTTATCTTAACAAATACAATAAAAAATAAAAAATCTTACAATTCGCGAATAAATAAAGTTTGCACTAGATTTCTTCAAGAACGACATTCTCAGTATAAGAACTAAATTGTAACATTTCTTCAGCTTTGCCATGGTTAGTCATTTGCAATTAAGCACACCTTCTCATAAATCAGACATTTTTTCATGCCACATAACATATTTCAGTTTCAGGAATTAAAAGCAAACACTGTAAACTTTGCGATCCCCTGGAAAACTGATTCATTATTGGAAACAGTTAAGGTCTCCCGACAGAAGAAATACAGGTCATGATTGAATAAAAATACTTTGTTTAATTTTGGAGGAATGGGCATATTTTAAACTTCCTAGATGAGAGGGCTGGCATACAATAACATTTTCCCAAATAAGCACTTTTTTCCTCCTTCACAAGTATTCATACCAAAAGCATGTGGCAGTTGATGAAGAAAAGCATCACCCAGCATAGCTCCTGCCTGCATTATAGAGGTTTATATAAATCATGTAATCAAACTAGAGCAACTTCGGATAACTTTCCACTCGAACAGCAATATAGACAATATAACATTTTCTTAGAAATATTGATATGATGCAAAAACCAACAGCAATTAAGAACTCGCGCATTTTCATTTATAAAGAGCAAATATAGCAAAAGTTCATCAGCGGCATCTCAAAGTGCAATATATTCAATTTCATTACAGAAAATTCCCACAAAATAAAAGGTATCAAATCCATTTGAAAGAAGCTACCAAATCTTCTCAACACAGAAGTTATTCCTAGAAGCTTAATAAAAAAAGAAACCACAAATTCTTTTAACAAAAATAGTAACCACAAAATGGGCAAGCTTAATAATATGAAACAACAAATTTAAATAAAAACAACAGACAATATAGAGAGCAAGAACCATCAGATTCTAATAATTATAAATGTGCAAAAAAAGAAGAAAGAGAGGAAAAAGAAACCCAACCCCAAATAATGCTAAAGAATCAACAACAGCCTTCGATGGCTTCCCCTGTACTGCAGAATTCAAACCCGAATTTGTTAGTAACTGTAAGCATAAGTTAGCGTCTTCTAAGAACTAGAAAAACTGAAATAGGCAAGTGATGCAATTTATGCTGCTTACCAAATATTACAGGCAACAAAATCAGGCAAATAAGAGAAGCCAAGCTAACCAATAGCGAGCAAGACATAGCATTGACCCAGAGACCTGCCATAGAGTTCGATTAATTGAATTCCTAACCATGAGAACAGCATGGTACTAATTAATTTTTACATTGATACTTTGTTTGGTGAAACACGCGAAAATTAAGAGATCAGTCATAGACTTATAGTACATAGCAGGTCATTATGGCAACAAAAATAAACAGAATTATTGATTTTTTTTAAAAAATTTGGGAAAAGGCATACGATTACCAAAAAAAATGAATCAACCTAAAAGCAATCAACTTTCTACTGAATTAGTATTTGCTACTTTAACATTGAATCTCAAAAACATTGAGGTAATCTTTTAGAGACATTTAAGTAAACAGTAACATGAACAAGTGAACTCTTAACACTTTAAAAAACAATTACCAAGCCCAGAAAGCTCTAAATCAACATTATGCTTATGCCCATGATGCCCATTCTTAGACTCATGCCCATGATCATCATTGGCCCACATCATCTTCAGATCCTCATCTTCAGCAATTTCCTCTGGAAGAAGCACCCGCTGCTCCTCGCTCTTCTTAATTGACCCTACATCCACATCATGCACATGATGATGATGATGGTGGTCGCCATGGTCGTGTCCATGGCTACACTGGTGGGCCGCCGCCACAGAGAACCCAAAACCCACCACCACCACTAAAACGCCAAAGCAGATCCGCCGCTGCTCACCCGAAACCGCCCCCATTTCCACCACCGATGCGCTTGAAATTAAGAATCAAAAGAGGTTTGAATTGGGATTAAGATGCGGATCGTCCCTTGCAAGTGCCCTCGATTGAAATGAAACAAACGGCGCACAGAAATAGGAGTATAATGCCCACGATGATGCCAAACGTTACTACATCCATTATCAAAACTGCATTTATATTACAGTTTTTTTCCCCCTAAAATGTTATTTTTGGAAATTGGTTTGAGATTTTGAGACCAAATTTGGACAACAAGAAAATTATCAAGACTAGTGGGCATTTATTAAATAATAAATACTACTCTATACTAGGAAATTTGGGGCTATTTATGTAATGTCTTGAAATTTGTATTTATGTAGAGTTGTGTGATTGTCACATTAATCATACAAATTTCAGTATTTAAGTACTTATGCATTTAAAAAAAAAAAAAGTTAAGCATGTTTGAATGTAAGTAATCTAGTTGGGAATAGTTGATATAAGATCGGACAAAAGGTCATACAGCCCCTAATCTTATCTCCCAAGATTAAATTAGTTCCTCACCTTTTATTTTTATCATTCAAACCCCTTTTATTTGTTATTTAGATCAATTAGGCCCCTAATATTTTTAACATAAAGCATTAATACCCCTCCTTTAAAAATAATCAACGGTGTCAAGAAACAAGGAGAGAGAACAGTTTGTTGGTGGAGAATTGAGTCCAAGTGTCTATAACTTTAACCACGTGTCAATCTACATAGCTACTGTTAGTCTCATGGCCTCTTCCTCCTCCACCATTTTCTCATTTATTTCTCTCTCATATACTCATCCATTTCTTCAAATTAAAAAAAAAAATTAGGTGAAGAATCCATGGAAGCCGACGACTGTTGCAGGAAAAGTCGGGTATCCGAGAAAATTCATATGTACCCATAATCGGAAGAAATTCATCGCTGGAGTTCAATCCCTTACATGCTACTCTTTTCTTTAAATCAATTTTTATTTCAAAACTCATAACTAAATTTTAAAAATCACCTTATACATGATAATACATTTACAAATCTTATAATCTTCAACACATTTCCCTTTCATACATTATCTTTCCTTTATTAATACATTTTTACCTTTTATCTCTCCCCTCCCATTTATTATCTTACATAATTTAATTTCTTACACATTGATTCAAAAATTACATGCACTCAATTTGAACAGCTCACGAAATAAAGGTATATCTGAATATCATTACCTAGATATTGTATAAAAGACTTGATATGGTGTTCTAATGTGTTGAAGGACATTGGGAAAGAAAATATAAAAAATGAAATGTGATTTTAAAACTTACATTTGAGAGTTAGAATATAAAGTTTGTTGAAAGTAAAGGATGCTGTAAATATTGGACATAGATATTAGAAATGGGCGAGATCAGAGGAAATTTAAGAAATTTATATTTCCCAAAATGGAGAGATCCATCCAAGTTCAAACTATATGAATACAGAATGTAATTTAATAGAGGGATAAAGGGATGCACCTTGTCTTAATTCTGGGAGTCACAATAATGTCATTACAAATTACAGCCAGATGCTTAAATAAGAAACCTGAATCCTTTTTGTCAAATATTTCCAAGTACAAACTTTTATCACATATTATTACCAGAAAACATAGAACCATTGCCATGTGGAACTTTTGTAGTACGCACCCTTTCTCGAGGAACCGGTTCTATAGAATGCTATGCCTTATTACTAACATCCGCATTGGGGTGTAAGGTGTTACAAGATGCAAATTTACAAACACTTCATATTATGCTTCTCATCAAACTTAAACACCAGCACATCTCAGGAACAGGTGTTTATAATAAAATTGACAATATCCACGAAATAGAAGCAGCAATGATGACTGTCGAAAAGGGCTGTCAGAGGCTTACCGAAAAGACAGTCTGCTCGGTGAGTCGATTCTTACGACGTGTTCATCCTCACACCCAGAATCATCACTCGATTCAGCTCTTGTTGCATGACTTTCACGATGCGTGTCTTTTAGTTGCGACCTGATGCCTTCTCCTTTACTTTCGTACATATCAAGTTTCTTCCGCAATGTAGTGGACCCTTCTGATTTTACAGAAGTCATTGGAGGTTGTGCATGAACCGAAGGAACTCTTGGGTATGAGAGACTGTGAGTTGGCTTTACTCTACTATTTCTCAGATAACTCCTAGCACGAGGTCGTCGAATGTTTATCTGAAATGAAGCAGCATTTTGTCAAAAAATACAGAGAGAGCGAGGGGGAAAGAGAGAATGAAGCAGAAGAAAGGTTTCAATTAAACTTACCGTGCTACCGTAGACGCTTAGCTGCATTGCCCTTGCAGACAAGTTGTGTTCTTGTTCTTCAGCTGAGTCCCGGTCAAGATGTTTAGAATTGAAAAAATGTTGTGGCCAACTCATTAGACCACGACGCTCTCTACCGAGGATTCCAGAGTGGTGATCAGTGGAATGTGATATTAATGACGACTGCCTTTTCTGAAGAGTTTTACCAACCTCAAATCCAGCAATGTCGAATATGACTACTCTTGCCCTAGTCTCAGCTTGATACAACGAAGCTTGATGATAGAAACTTCCTGCTCTGGATCCTACAAGTAGAGTTTAAGAAGGATTAATGCTCAACATGTAAGGATGATACTATAGCTAGGTGCAAAACGACAGAAGAAGTGCAGAAGAGTTATTCAGGAAAGAGTTAGACATCAAAGAAATTGGAAAAATCAAAATGCTTTCCAAGTATGGCAAATTTGATATGGCCAACTGATTGCACCCATTTAAACTCAGCCATGGATGATGTGCCAGAAAACCTGTGGTAGATGGTAATTCTTGGCAAAAGGCTTGTCGAAAGGTTAAAATTATTTGCACCACACAGAGTAGAAAATTTATTTGCGGATAGTTAGCCAATTTATGAATAGCCAAATATACTCATCAGAAGGCAGTACAACGAATTGCTATGCTGAAAGGGAAACTGTTGCAATATCCTTCATCGATTCCACAAGCGTGGAAAGGCATATGAGGGTCTATCATTTTCCTAGCAATGGGATGATAATGAAATTGTACAATGCAATAAATAAGCTATTGGTATTGCTCCTAACTATTAGCATAATGATATAACAAAGCAGACTATGCAGATAGCAAGCAATTCTCTTTACGGGAAACTTGATGGTGGCCTGATATGCACTCCTTCTGTTTCAGTGAAGGATCAACCATCAGACGTTCAGTAAAAAAAACTATCAGATGTACTAACTAATCAGTTGACTAGCACTATGTTCAGGACATGTTTAGCAAGCTGGAATGAACATCCATTCACCAGCTATAGGGTGACTGGGTATGTGATATGGATACAAAAGGGAACCATATAATTTCAGGAGAATGTGTGATTTCTATTCATTGTGAGTTCAAATACGCTGTATAAGTTAGGTAAAACTCAAATCAAATATCATGAGAAATTCAAATGAAAATTCCCAGTGGACAGGGTTGATAGCATGTGCACAGTACAGCAGCATCATGAACTGATTAAAGGTATAGATTATATTATCTATCAGCGAAGTGTATACTCAATTAGTAGTATACCTGATGTTTCAGATGGGCGAGAACTTTGATCAACACGTGGAAAAATTGCTGCAGGAGCTGTAAGCAGCTCATCTTGCAATTTTATAAAACCTTCCAATAAGATACCAACAGATTGATGAAGTAGTTCAAAACTCTCCCCGCTGATGTATATATTCATCACTGATCTTTCAACAATCAGCGTTCTTAAATCTTGCATTGACATTTTTTCAAATGTATCAGGGAGAATGAGTTTGGCAAGAACAATAAGACTCTCCTGCAGAAAGTGGGACCAATTAAGCAAGAGAATCAAGGAAAGCTCATAAGATATTTGAAATTAACACTTGAAGCAATAACATTTTCCCTGCTAAGACGCAAGTGCAAACAACCAAGTACATAGAATTAGGATCTCCACGCTGTGCCTTAAAATATAGCAGAGGGTGGTGTCATTTTGGTGAACATTTGAGGGCATCTCAGCTGTAACTGTCACAAGCTGAGTTGACACAAGGCTGTTTATGAAAACTTGTGGGTTAGGTTCATAGAACAACACCCCCTGCAACGCTTTTAAGCACATCAGGGGATCATGAAGATGTTGCACTTGCAGGATGACAATATATCCATTATTGCCAGCTAGAACATGAAAAAATTGGCAAGCAAAGGAAGTGAGTTGGAACTTAACGTGCCACAAAGATATAACAAACCACCAACAACATACCTTCCAAAAGAAATCTTCCACGGCAGGATCACATCTCAACAGAGAAGAAATTTTTTCAGCCTCTATATAGAAGCAGAGTACCACAGAATCAGTAGTAATGTCACAGAGGTATGGCTTTTCAGCAAGGACTTCGTACAAACCCAGGGTACTTCCATGAGTAAAAGTTTGGTGCAGAAAATGCTTACGACTTATAGTTTTACTTGACCACTGCAGAACACCGACATTAATCAGTTAGCAATAATAAATGTTAGACACAGGTAGTAATTATTTTGTAGCAAATATAATTGCAAGTTACCTTCACTACCCCATTTGATATTAACCAGATACCAGTTGGCTTTGATCCAGCCCTATAAAGAGTTGTTCCTGACAATCTCATAGTTTCTTTAGTAGATCCTGCTATAGTCTCACGCATGGTGGCTGGTAGGGCTCCAAGTAGAGGATTGGTCGATATTAGATCACGTATTTTGGGAATTTTTACCAAAGGTGGATTCCTTAAAAGCCTTTTCAAGTCGGTCTGAAAGATTGATAAAGTCTTATTCATCAGGAATTTCATATAGACATTAAAGTACACATGCATAACCTATTAGAGAAAAATATCACATCTTATTCATTACAACTTTCTAACAAAAACATTATAAAAGACAAGCATGAAATATAAATGACCATACTTTACCTGGACATCATCGTGAAGACGGCTGATCTCTTTTTCTTCTAATAAACCAATCTTCTCAAGATTGTGAATATATTCACCCAAATGATTGAGGATTGAATATGTAACTTGTCTTGTTTTCACGACACGTAGCACCTGAAGATCATCAACTATAAATTTCATACAGCATTACCATGTACTATAGGTTATCAATTATTGTTTACATACCTGAGGAAATGAAATGCGGACATCTTCTAGAAACTTTCTTGCTTCTTCACCTTCCAGATCACTTTCCCTAATCACAACATCTGCTATCTCACTGTCTCCTTTATTATAAAAGCAGTTGTAAGAAATATAAAATACAAAATGGATTTTTGTCAAGGGAATTGGAATGGAACCAGAATTACATTAGAAAAGAATCATGCAACATAGGGTCTTCTTTAATAATGTGAAAATTTTGGAACAAGAACTGCAGGAGATTCTTACCAATGAATTCATGTAGTTGCTGTCTTGCAGTTCTATGGGCGCGAAGAAAGGCAGCAGAGATGTAGCACGCAGATTCTAATCTTTCAACAGTAAAGTATGTGACAAGCTTTCTAGGGATGAAGATTGAATGTAGAAAATTATAGTGATTTGGGATTTTCACATAAGATTTTAGACATTTCCAATCACACAATGCTTCATGAGATACCAGGTCAAGGGCTTCATCAACAGATCGCATTAGAAGATTGGCGGTAGTTTGAGTGATCCTTCCCTCATCAAGCATGACCCAGTAAGCTGCCTGTACACCTGTAATAACATAATCAGAAAACATAGGCATGAAATGCACTTCAAAAACTGGGTTATTAGCACCCTGTTTATTAGATACATATGATCTACAGAAAAAAAAAAAAAAACTGTATAATTGTTTGATATATGATTACATAGACCTGCTGTGACACCCCACTTATCTTTATATATTTTCCTACTTAATATGCAAAAACTCAATTGTCTGCCCAGTTCGTTTTAATCTATTTTAAACAGTTAACTATAATAATTTGAAAAATTATGGACATAAGATCATAAATTACTTGCCATTTAAGAAGCGAACTCGGATATCTTTCAAATTCATAAGGTCTAGATTGTCATCATTTGCAGAGGAGGAATGAAGGTTCATTCGTTCACCATCCACACTGTTTAAACTTGTTATGTATCTTTTAACAGTAGGCCAGTCAGCAGGTCCTAGTTCTTCATCATCCCCAAGATCACCAAAGGCCTGAAGAGCTTTGTTCAGCATTTCATACTTTGTGTAATTCAACATTCGCATCTGCCACAAATTGTAATAAAAATAATTGTCAATTTTTTACTGGTTGAAGAAAACTAGTACATGGCGACAACAACATTTACAATCCTGTGCCCATCTCACTGGAGACATTTTTATGTGAATTTTTTAGTTGTTGACTCCAGAAAAATCTGGCATAAATTAATTATGAGAAATCCTAAAACCCTTCGCCCACCTGTTAAGATTATTAAAACAAGATAGAGACGCATTATTGACACAGAACATTATTATGAGACTGCAATTTATTAGCACATGTAAGATTAGGAAACATTAGTGATATAAAAGAAGAAGAAAGAAAAGGATAAATCATGTACATGCCTTTCCTCATAAAGATGCATCTATGAAGATGGAGAGATTCTAGTACCAGAAACATTGGAAGATTCACAAGGTTAAAGAACTGCTAAGTTACAATGCAGATAACGTAGCTTGGGATTGTGCAGTGAAGAGATGATGAAGACTGATACGCACTAAAGACATATATAAACTACACTTTGATGACGTATATGAATTGGCTCCAGGTTAACAATTTACAAATTAAATTTCCGTAAGCCATCTCCAGCGCATGCTGTTGAAACCTACTGAAACTTTGGACCCAGTATGTGTATCTCAGGAGTATGAGAATGGTGCAACTAATGAGCTCACTTTGAGAATACAAGTATCATATGAGTCCCCTTGGATATTTCCATAGCTAAAAAGATACTCCTTCAATTTCAGTTGGATGAAGGGGTCAGTGGAGAATATATTAGTGTATTCTTGGAGAAAAAAAGAAGGAACAACATATACAAAGTTATGGTACCAAAATAACAGCAACATTTATTTCAAAGTGTTGGAAAAGATAATTTCTCACAAAATAATATATTTTGGCAGATGTCTTAAACTTGACATGCAGAACCTGTGGCAAGTAAGCTTTTTCTAAAAGAAGTGTTTTTCTACTAGTTCTTGAAAAGGCATCCATATAAATTATTTCCTTCACGAATTCATAGATGATGATTAGAATAAAAATGGATACAAGAGACAGAAAATCCCATAAATGTTGGCAGTTCTGCAAAAAGAGAAACCAGAGGATATAGGGTATCATTAGCCCTATGTTCGACAGTCACTTTCATCATTATCTGTGCTCAAAAAAGCTGCATATTGGGCATCACATGTGGTTATTTTTCATCGCCTTGCAACCATGATCTATATTATAGTAAATATTTACAAAATTTTCAAACTATACGTACACTAAAAAGCACAGATCACAATAATTGTACCTTTGGTGCTGATAGCCTATCCATCTTAAGAATATGTAAAATGAACTGCGTTGTTGATCCATTCACTATAAGCGTAAAGAATACTATCCCACCAGTCAAAAAAACAAACTGCAAAATAAGGGAAAGTATAACATAAATTAACTCATGCAAATACATGCATATACACATGATACAGAAGCATCTCCATATTTGATCATATAACAGAGACAATGTCTTTCACATAGCAATTCAGTGAAAGCAAAATTAGATAATTATGATTTTGATTGAACATACCAATGTACCAGTATCCGAACTGATATAAGGTGAATTGTCACTGGTACGCTGAAACACCAAATAAGGACAAGAAAATTAGGCATTAACCTAATATGGATAGCTATATTACAAGTAGAAGCAGGAAATTTAGGCTTCGATATCAAGAAACATATAACATTAGCACAGAATAAATAGCATCTATTTAAACAATAATAAACCATGAAAGTTACAAACACCTCCTGCAAGTATCTTATTCCTCAGTATGAGGAAACAATCAGCAACCAGCTTAATGTTAACAAACTGATAAAAAAATGATGTTATATTGGAGAAATGGTTATACGATTTTTTTACCTTGTTCAGTAAATAACGCAAAGAGTTCAAGAATTGCTTTTAAACAGAAATCTCCGAAAAACAAATTAGCATACCACCATCACTAGCCTAACAAATTATTAAACTAAAAAGAAAAGAGGATAAGATAGAAGTTTGAGTTGTTCATCTTTGGCGTGTGATCTAAAATTGTCCAAAAACACAGACATATATTAACTCAATCTATAGTTCTAAAAGCGAAAAATAATTGAAAACATAATAGCAGCTATTACTCCCATGTAAAGAGGGACTGAGCCTCGGAACTGAGCCTCTTCATTAATATCACTACACATATCACTACACATATCACATATCATACTGATAGGAACTGAGCCTCGGCACTATTTCTATTACTATAAATTAGTAAAATATTGAGTTTCAAGCTCTCTGAAGTGAATCAAATAACAGGGTATGTCTTCAAAATCTTTCACTTGATAAATCAAAGATTATGCTTATGCTTGCCTTCAAATAACTTATTATCACAGTACTTCATATTTGTTGACCCTTAGGCTTTATCACATTAAACAAATGTAAGCAAACTATATGAATAGAACTACAGATCATAGCAGGAAAAGAAACAGAAAGCTGAAATACATAAACTAATGAGATCCTTGCATTGAAAGAAATAGGATAATATTATATATGGAAGCTATAGGAACTTGCCTTAAGAGAGAGCGAAAGTGCCAATGCTACAGTCCCACGCAGACCAGACCAGACAAGAATAATAGCTTCTTTCCAGTCCATACCATAACCAAAATATTGCAGGAATGGGAATAATACTACAACTACAACCACCCTAGCAACTTGAACAAACACATATAGAAGGACTAGATAACCCCAAGAATGTTCTGCAATAACAGAAGTCATTGTAAATATAAGTTGAGAACATACGCAGAGGAATTGGTTCAGATGATCTGTAGATAACTTATAACTCAAGAGTGGAGCATAAATGAACTGCCAATCAAGCAAGCTCAACTAAAAATATTTGACATTTTCTACAACAACATTTTGGGTTTAGTTCATAGCATCGGCATCTCAGTTCCTAGTCATTTATTTTGCTTTATTACTATAAATAAAGAGGATTCGAACAAGTACCAAGTAGAATTATGAAACTTTGAATGTACTTTGCAACAAGTCAACATCCTATATGAACATGTATAAAAGTGAAAACAACATATTTAATGAACATATACTCCAAGCATAAGCTATGAACAATCAATTATTTGCCTTAAAATCAAGATTTCTAAGAACTCGGAACTCCTCGAATTTAATCGAAAGAATAGGTATAGGCCAAAAGTAAAACAAGTTTGCATATTGTGAGCATGACTTCAAGCATTTCATTGGTTAAGATAAACAAATAATTTACCATGGGCTTTAATTATACTGTCGTTTCTGAGAATAACTTCAGCTATAACTACTCCGCTGCAAAAACATAAAAAGGTCATTAGGATCACCTATAAGTAGATTAAGTTTTCAGCAAAAGTCAAGCTAAGTCTTTCATAAAAATTCCTAGCTGTAAAAACCATATGATTGGAAGATAGTCAAGAACGTGTTATGAAATATATGTGGAAAATATCTTCCCAGGATAATCTTTGGTCTCAAATTCATAAATATAGAAGGTGTTTTACTTTGTTCTGATAAAACATTGTATTTTACATATTTTTATATTTCAAGTTGACCAGATGAAAGGTGATGGGCATGAAGTGGAACCAAAAATACTGCCATAAAAGAGGTTCAAAAATTAAATAAGAATATTAAAAATTCTTTCTTACCTCAAGATGAATATCAATGTATTAGCAATATAAGCAACCATTTCCCTGAAAGAAAACACCTCTTAAAAGTGCGATCCAGAAATGTCAAATTAATGAAGACAGCAAGGATTTTAAATTAATAGAAAATCACTGAAGAAATGAACTCAGAAATAATTAACTTATGAGGGGCCAACAAAATCTATAGATGATGCTAGTATTAACTTTTTGGAACTCCTTCAAGGCAGGCAACAGCATCTAACATATAATATAATGTCAGTTTTCATAACTTCAGATATTAGTGGAATTACAGAAAGCATGCATATTAACCTTTATACAAGATTACAGTGTTACAGAGAAAAATAATAATAATGCTATTTAGCATTGAGAGCTAACGTCAAGCTTGGTTTTTTTCGAATTCTGAAAATTATTCTTTCTGCTTTGAATTAGTCAGAAACATAGAGTGTCGAAAATGGTAATTCGTTTGGCATCTAATACATAAAAGATGTGATATTACACCAAGATTTATTAGTATATCTGCCGCTTCAAAAAATAATTCAGTTTCACTACAAGAATGGCAATATTATTTCAAAGCATGAAGAGAATGCAGAATACTTAAGCAAAGAGCATACCAAAAATGGCGTAAACTTTGCTGACTCTCACCCTTAAAAGCTGTCCGAGCCACAGCAGAGTAGAACCTGTCCATGCATCTCACTTCAGGGCAGCAGTTTACAAAATTGGTATTATTTTTGTTCTACAGAATCAATAGAATAAAAACCTACATCCCCAAAGTCATGACAGTCAGAACGCCAGAAACATTAACTCCTTGAGCCTGTCACCAATATTTACAATATGTAAAAGGCAATGATAGAGAAAAAATAGATAATCTATTTTTTTAACAATAAATAAATTGATGAGATTCACAATTGAAAAGGAGCATTTTATTATGAAGAAATCACAATGACCTGTTCAATGTTTTTTGTGCATATGTAAAACAGTCCAGAAATCATAACCTTACATCAATTCAGAAGCTCAATGGAAACTAATCAAGAAAAAAGTTTCAATTGACAATCAATAAATGTGATGGCTCAAAACCAGGTGGGCTAGCCCACCCAGGTTCGATTCCCATTAGGAACGAATTAAAAGGGGAGATATAAGGAGGCTTGGAGAAGGGAAAGTAAGGGTGCTTGGTGTACTAACAACTAACATTTACCGATCAAAAAAAAAGAAAAAAAATGATGGCTCATGACCTAGTCCTTCAAGCAGCAATTGCATCTCTTAAGTCCAAAGAATTGCATTTATCTGATCTTAGCCCATCCTCCACCATTTCACTCAATAACTAGCTTATAATGTAGTCAAGTTTTGCTCCAACTGACTCCAAAAAGGTATGAAGGCATCATATGATTAGATGATAATAACAAGATTGATGGGAAAAATATCTATTTAAGAATCAGAAAACTGGACTAAAGAGAAAGTGGAATTGCCAGGGACCAACTTGAAGTCATCATCTGATACTGCATTGTTCACTTTTAATATGAATTATTGCAGCAGGATTCCTCCATATATAAATAATTTGGCAAAAATATGTGATAATAGAAAATAAATTTATATCTCAACTTCACGTGTGAAACCATACACGCGCAATTAATTCAAGAACAAAGAGTACATACAGTGAAGAAGGCCACATAGCTCACAGCAAATGTCAGAGAAATTTCAATGACTGTGTCATTGAATATAAATCCCAGCCACAAGACTGATGCTATCCCAAAAGCAAGACCCATAGCTACACTGTATTATGGAAAAGAGCTATTAGAAATTTATGTTGAGCATTATTATCTACTAAAAGCAGATGCACATACGCTCCGAGGGTGACTTGCGACAAAAACTTGATTATGGCTCCCCAGTTAAAGTTCCAGCCTAGAACCATCCGGAGAAACAACTGATAAACAACGATTGCAGTCCTGAAATCACAATTCTCAAATGTAAGGTTTCAAAGCAATTCTAGTTTAGTCAACCAAGTACAAATCAAGAACACCTAAGAAGCATCATCATGGTTTTTTTTTTTTTTCAAAATTGAAAATATGTTAATCAAATCAAATCAGTTTAAACAATTAACCAAACAGGGAACTCACACTTTAGCTAGTCTGTTATAATTAACATTTATTTATAATTATACCCGTCATTCATCAAGGATTCTCCTTCAATTATAGTACTCAATTTTTTGCTAGCTCCCAGGTCTTTCAGGAGGGCAACAACAGCTACAGGATCAGTAGCACTGAGGAGACCGCCCAGCAGTAGTGATGTTTTCCAGCTCCAGTCATACGGAAACACAAGCTACAGTTTCTTGAAATTCAGCATAAAGTAACACAAAAAGTCAATAGCAGATAAGCAAGATCCTCAAACCTTTAAAGCAGCCCCAAGACAAAAGGTTGAAATGAGCACACCTGGGCCAGCAAGCATAAACATTTGCACCATACACCTCTGTGTGGAAAAGGAAAATGAACGAAATGCCAAAATATTAATAACAGAACTCCAATCATACAGACCTCATCGAACTGAAATACATTGAGTTATAGTCATAGTGTAATATATATTAAAGTTGAAAGCAGAAAAATTATGGGGCAGCATAAGCTAGGCTCTAAAACAGATCAGAATAAATGACACATATAAGTATAGCGCAGGAACACTTCCATGTATAAGTTAGGCTATCATCAAATTTGAAATTGATTCTGAAAGTGGAAAGGAATTTCTTGTAAATCTGGAATACAGCAAGCACTGACGAGGCTTTATTACTTACAAACTCAGAATAACAGCAGAAGATGAATAAGAGTACTAATTTAAAAGTGAAGCAAATTGAAGCATCAATTGAAAAGATTAGAAGGCCCCTGCCCCTTCCACATTGAAGTAGTTGTGTCTGTCACATAAACAATTGACCCCCATGTAAGAATACATGACTGCATGACCTCATATGTTTGCTAGCAGGCACTTGTGTCTATTTAAGAATAAATCAATACGCACTACGTGTGTTACAGCCAGGGGCGAGTATCGATTCAAATGGTTGGCTGGGTAGATCAAGTTGTGTTTCAGATATTCTCAAGTTAAATATTTTAATTTTCAGTTCCAAACATTATCAAAGCATGTTTCTCACAGCATCATATGCATTTAATAGGTTTGTACAGAAATGAAATGAACTGACAGTATAAGAAATGGGCTTGAGATGGAAATAAGTTTAGGTGATATAAAGGAAAAATGAATTTAAATAAAAGAAAAAGAAGAGCGGAAATGCACAGCTCTTCTTCTCAACTTTTATTCGTTCTTAATAAGAATTTAACTCTTCTGCGCATGTAAGATCCGCAACATTAGAGAGACAGAATAAGTAGGAAAGCATGGAAATAAAGATACACAATAGACGGAAAGTTGACAATAAAACCTTAATCTGGTGCACTTCCAATAAAAATGAACTCTCAAAAAGAAGGGCAGGGAGGAACACAGCCAGGAGAAGATCGGGATCAATATTAGCCCCTAGAGAAAGAGAAAGAAGGCAGCTTCTGTAAACAACCTAATAAACTGTAGAAATATATAACATGTTTCTTGCCCAGAAAGTGCAAGAAAATACAATTTTCCCAACTTTAATATAGACTTACAAATACGAATCCCAGCACCAATCTTTCCCAACCGTTGATGTGTTCCATATTCTGCAATAAATTCAAATAATTAAAAAACTTTACTAAAATCATATCCTTGATGGACTTCGGTAGTTTCTAACATGAACCATAACACTTTTTCACCAAGAGTAACAAAGGAGAAGAGTAATCAGGTAAGCATAAAAAGAAGATTATATTTTAAAAAAAAAAAAACTCATCAGCAGGAGACATGAGGATAATAACAGTTTACTTGTTAATGTTGAATCAACAGACAACAGAGGTTGCTTGCTTCCCCAGTTCACTACTTGTTACAGGAAGAATAAAAATAAAAACAAGCATGTTCCAGGTTTCTTTGACGTTTTATGAACACCGTAGGTAGATTAGGGCTAGCTTGAATTCAACTGCCATGAGTTTCAATTTGCCAAGTTGCCAAGCAAAGATTGGTCTAGAACTGACGTGTTAATGAGAACACCAGATGTATATATTTTAACAAAAGATTAAATGACACAACTTAGAGCACTACTAGTAATTCCAAATCCAGCTGTGTGCAGCTTTTCTGAGGCAATTTTTTTCCCAATTATCTCATCTTCGACCTAGCAAAAATTATCTAACAAAAGAGTAATTATGTCCATTAATTCCTACACAGTAACACAGGATGCTTTGTTAATCAGAAACCTTAAATTGGGCCTTATGTTAGCCATGTTATCTCGATATTCTGGGTAAAAATGCGATAACGTAGATTAAGTATATCATCGGGCGCGGCGCTCTACTCCATTAGCGTGAAATACATCTGCGCACATATCTAATTTTAAATCTTAATCGTATCAATCTTACTCTCCTGCCTTGTCAAAAGAATTGATGACCACAAAAGGCACTTAAAAAAAAAACTATAAACAGAAAGTGCAAACAGATTGAATAAATTAAAAAATCAAGTCAAATAGAAGTTCCACTTCGCATATGCTCATATGCCCAACAACGAGTAATCATTACAAGCGTACATGCACATAAAACCAGCTTCAGGTGTTCAACAAACAGCACAGAAAAATAAGCATACCCAAGGCGCCAAGTCCAATGCCGATAAGTAGCAAGGCGACGGTGTAGGGCACGCGCGTGCCCCTGAGAGCGTGGCGGCACGCGATACCCAACACCAAGCTGATTCCGAAGAATATCACCGCATCTTGTGGACTATCAGTGGAAGAGGAGTGCTCCGCTAATACTCTCAGCGGCAACGGCGTCGTTACGCGGGTCACGATTGACGCCATGATTCGGTGAAGTCGCACTTGAATCTCCGAGAAATCAAAGTTTATTGAGTATCATGCAATAAGAAATGCTTTGTAAAATCTCAAGTTGGCAAATTGAAGTCCATGAAAGCCTACGATAGGTTTATATGTTTGCGCAGTGGAATGAAGATTGAAGAGTAAATGAGTAATAATGGCAGGTTTACGTCTAATCAGTGAGAGTGGGATGAGTAACGCTGGGAAAGGATGGTTGGTGATAATGATACCGTCAACGCCTCTCTTTCGCTCTCACTTTACAAAAACTAAAAGCAGGTAAACATTTGTATCACACCGTCGCCCGTGGATCTCGATATCCCGTTATATTTTGCTTTATAAAACATAGTTAAAGTTTGATCACCTATTTCATTTACGTATTTCATCTCTTAAATTCTTATAATGTGTATCAATGCACAAAATTCATCGTATGTTCCAAGAATTTAATATTTAATAGTCATTTATATTATGAAACACTGGAATAAAGAATTCAATCAATATAATAATATCTCCTATTATACCAAAAGAAATCTAAGTCTTGACTTCATGGTTGATATTTTTCTTTTTAAGGTATTAAATTTTATGTATGTGTTAATTATTCAATTATTTGCAACAGAAAAATATAACACTAAGTAAAAGATTTGAATTGCTTCCCGTGAGAGTAGAGACTTCTGTAAGACAAATGTGTAATAGTAGTGATACATATACTCCCTTCATCCCATTGAAAGGTCCCCATTTTAGTGTTTCATTCAAAAGTCTCTATTTTCCCCTTTTAGTAAAATGGACTCATATATGGTCACCACTCACTACCAATACAACTACCCACTACACATTAAATAATAGTACTCCTTAATTCACTTGCAAAAACAATGGGAACCTATGATCGGGAGAGAGGGAGTAATTAATAAAGACTTTTGTAAGACAAATGAGTAATACTGATATTTAATAAAAACTAAATTTGAACAATTTAAATTAATGAAAAATGAATTTTATGAATAATTCATAAAAGAATTAATATCTTGTGCATCTTATGCACACATGCATCCATATTTATATAGTTTTATTTAATAATACTAGTATATGTTTTTTTAAATAAATGTATTTCTTATAATTAAATTTTTGTATAGTTACCACTAGATACATTAAAAAATCATTTATTACTATGAGATACAAACATACAAAAATATTAGTAGTAACTACATAAATATATAGTGATATTTCAATACTACCCTTACAATGCGCTGCACATAAATGTTTGTGTGCAGCATAAAAGTTCGTGTGCATCAAAAGTTATGTGCAGTAAAAAAAGTGTGCACCAAAAGTTACGTGCAGCGGAGCAGCTCCGGCGGCGGCAGGGGGCGGAGGTGACGGCAGTCTGGCGGTGGTCCGCGCAACCGGCCGGCGGCGGCAGTGAATGTGTGAGGGGTTTAGGGTTTGTAATTTAAGAGTGTATGAGATTATAATGAATTAAGGTTATATTTGGTATTTTACTTTAAATTTTGTATGTGAAAGTATTTTTTTTTAAATCAGTGCATCTAACGTCAATTAATTGGGGTACAAGTGTATATCTATTAGTAATTATTCCTTAAATTTTTATTTAAAACAAATGAAAAATTCGCTAATATAAGTCTTGTGTGATAGATAGTTGTATAATTTTCATTACTTTATAATTTTATAATTTGTAAGCCCTTACGTCATAAAAAATGATAACATCATTATAGATGAAATAGTTAATTGTGTCATTACCACTTTTTATTGATTGAGTATTACTTTTCATTAATGATGTTATAACATTTTATCCGTCTCACGTAAAGCTTTATATGAGACGGTCTTACACAATAGCTTGTCCTTTATTATTATTATTATTATTATTATTATTATGTATGTTTTGATTGTGGATACACGAATTTGAATTCGTGCAATCCAGTACATAAGAGAATATATCTTCTTAAAAAATTATACTTATTTTTTAATAAAAAGTGATAAATAATTTCTTTCACAAACAAGTGATAACTGTTAAAAAAAAGAAGTAAAACGCATGTTGGACAACTTCACGCAATTGTTTCCGAAAATGAAAAGGAAGTTGCTCTCTTATGATTAATGCACAATGCATATAAAAGTATAATATTTTATTTTAAAGAGTAGTGTGTGCTTTACTTGATAACTGTTTTGCAAACTATTAAATGGTGGCATATGCTTGTTTTGAATATTTAATATGATAGGTTTTCACTCTATGTGAAATCAAGTGTAAGAAGCATGTATAACGCTAATACATGTACTCTGTATTAATTTATGTGAGAGGATAGATGAGATGTGGAAAGACAAGAAATAAAATATATTAATCGAAAAGTAATAATTTATAAAAAGTTAGTGCATTAAGGATTAATAGAATTTGTAAATATATATGGGGTGATTTTGAAAAATTTGGTGTGAGTGTTGAAAATAAAAACTCGATTTTTTAAATCAAAAATAAATGTAGAATAAGAATATAATAAGGGAAAATCACTAATAGATACACACTTTTAACCTAAATTACTATGAGATACAAGGAATTCAAATAATTACTCTCACATACAAAATATTAAAGTAAAATACCAAATATAACCTTATAATCTCATACACTTTTAAACCACCAACCCTACCCCTCACCCACCCACCCGTCGGACCGGCGTTGACCACCGGCCGAACAACCGTTGACCGGTGTTGACTGCCGCTGACCGTCGCCGCCTGCTGCTGGAATTTAAAATGTGCAAAAATAAAATTGTGCAAAGCAAATTGTGCAAAACCAAATTGTGCAAATACATATGAGTATTTATGGTATCACAATTATAATTGTGTAGTTGTGAGTAATAGTACTTTGAGTCATGTAGTTTACAGTAATTATGCATTATTTTATATATCCAATAGTAAGTGACCCATATAATAAATATTAAAGATATTAATGTTTCAGTTATAATTTTTTTTAGTTAAAGATATAATTTTTTATATTTAATTTAATATAATAATAGTATACAAACACTTGTATAAACCGAATTCGTGGTGTAAACCCTGTAGTCCCCTTTTAATCATATATTATACCCTATGTATTGTTTGAGTCAGTGTTTAAATTAAGTTAACTATTCGCACACACCAAATTACTTTATACACCCAATTATATTTACACACAAAAATTATATATTCACACACTTGTAAAAGACTAATTTACCCTTAATTTAATACACCCAAATCAATACTCCCCATCCCAAAATAAAGAGTGAAACACATACACCCACCCATATTCAAGAAGAAGAATAGAAGAAGAATTAGAAAAAGAGAAGAACAAAAGAGAGATGAGAAGGAAGAAATAAAACATATACAGTTTACACCCACATACATTCACGTTCCTCTTCCAAAATAAAGATCATGAAAAAAGAAAAAAACAACAGAAAAGGAGAAGAAGAAAAGTGAAATGAAGAAAACCATCACTCAAATTCAAGAAATGGGCAGTTGATTAATTGCAAAAAAAATTATCGATGCGCTTTCGGCCCTGGTCTGTCAGTGAATATATATTTGTTCAACCAGTACTGGTCAACGCTTAGTGCACGCGTTCGACCAGTTGCCGCCGAACATATCCAAAATTTCCAAAGCCAGTCAGACAGTGCTAATTAAGTGGATTCAACCAAATCTGATACATCGTTTGCAAAAACCAATCGAACAATACCATGTGCATCAAACAAATTCAAAAAAGAGAAAATGATTCAAGTTTCATTAATGACCAGATCTGATACATCGATTTTTGCTGGTTTTCCAATCTCAAATATCAAAATAATAATTTTTTATATTTAATATGAATCATTTAATTAAATTATTTTTAAATATTACTTATATAATAATTTTGATATGAATCAGTATTTTAAAATTTCAATATTAATCTGTATGTTAAAATTTCGGTATGAATCGGTAATTTTCGATAAAAGAGGATTTTCGGTATTTCGGTATGAAACGGTATTGATCTATAATATATCAAAATTTCGGTATATTGAAACTTTCGGTACGGTATCGGTATGATTTTTTTAATACCGATAATTTCTGTACGGTATGAGTCGGTATTCTTGGTACAGTACGGTATGCCACCCCTAAATGCGTCACATATTCCATTTATATATTTTATCTCTTATTCCATTCATTAAATTATTGTCATGTGTCATAATCAATACCCAAAATTCATAATATGCCCCAAGAGAATTTAATGTTTAGGGTATAGTTTTTTTTTATATTATGAAACACCAAATATAGAATAGAGAATTCAATTCATATAATATCTCCTATTATACGGAAAGAAATCTCAAGTCCTGACTTCATGATTGATATTTTTCTTCTAAGGTATTAAATTTTATCTACGTGTTAATTATTCAATTATTGCAATAGAAAAAATGTAACACTAAAGTAATAAAAGATTTGAATTGCTCCCCGTGAGAGTGGAGACTTCTGTAAGACAAATGAGTAATAGTGATACTCCCTCAATCTCATCGAAAGATCCTCATTTTGGTGTCACATTCAAAGGTCTTCATTTTCACCTTTTAATAAAAGGGACTCACATATGGTCCATTGCTCACTACTAATATAATTATTCACTATATATTAAATAATAATACTTCTTAATTCACGTATAAAAAGCAAATGGAGACATATGATCGGAATGGAGGGAGTATTTAATAAAGACTTTTGTAAGACAAATGAGTAATGGTGATATTTAATAAAAGACTAAATTGAAACAATTTAGATTAATGAAAAATGAATTTTATGAATAATTCATAAAAGAATTAATATCTTGTGCATCTTATGCATTTATATTAATTTATATTAATATTTAAAAATTATTCAATATTACTAGTATATATTTTTTAAATAAATGCGTTTCTTATAATTAAATTTTCATTAAAAACAAATAAAAAATTCACTAATAAATATAATTTATTATTGCCAAAGTCTTTGTGACAGATAATTGTATAATTTTCATTACTTTATAAGTGTATAATTTGTAAGCCCTTACATAAGACGAATAAAAAGTGATAATATCATCGTAGATGAAATAATTAACTGCACTATTATCACTTTTTATCGATTGAGTATCATTTTTTATTAATGATGTTATAACTTTTTATTCGTCTTACGTAAAACTTAACATAAGACGATCTCACACAATACTTGCTCTTTATTATTTATTATTGTGTATATTTTGAATATGGGTACACGAATTTGTATTCGTACACCCTAATATAAAAAGTGATAAATAATTTCTGTCATAAACAAGTGATAACTATTAAATTAAAAAAAAAAAAAAACAGCATGTTGGACTACTTCACGCAATTGTTTCCCAAAACGGAAAGGAAGCTGGTCTCTTATGATTAGTGCGTATAAGTATAATTTTTTTATTTTAAAGAGTAGAATGTACTTTAATTGATAATGCTTTATTTTATTTTGAGTTTATGTGGTTTTGCAAACTATTAAATGGTGGCATATGCTTGTTTTGAATAGTTTTCACTCTATGTCACATCAAGGGTAAGAAGCATGTGTAACGCTAATACATATACAACTGTAATAATTTAATTTATGTAAGAGAACAGATGGGATGATAGAGAGAAAAGAAATAAAATATATTAATTGAAGAGTAATAATTTATTTAATAGAATTTGTAAATATATATAGCCAATAAGATGATTTTGAAAACTTTCGTGTGAGTGTTGAAAATAAAAACTCGATTTTTGAAATCGAAAATAAATGTAGTATAAGAATATACTCCCTCCATCCACTAGAAAGGTAATAATTTCACTATTTTTGGCGTCCGCTTCAAATATATCAATTTCCTCTATTTAGTAAAGGAAGTACACAATATGACCCACCACTTCCATCTTATACAACTACTCACTTTACATATAATAATAATCCTCCTTAATTCACGTGCAAAAAGCAAATAAAGACCTTAGAATTGTCCACGTGTAAACAGCAAACGAGTACATTTGCACTGGATGGAGGTAGTAAATATTAAGGATATTAATGTTTCAGTTATAATTATTATTATTTTAAATTAAAGATACAATTTTTTATATTTAATAATTTAACACTTAATATATATAATAATAATACACAAACACTTGTGTAAATTGGGTTTGTGGTATAAATCATGTAATCCTCTTTCAATTCTATATTATATCTTATAGTAGTATATTGTTATGGTATTTAAATTAAAAGCAACCACATGATTTATAAGAATTTAAAATATAAATTCGATTTACAATATAATAACTTGTACCAATATTGGCAAACGGGACTGCTACCGAAATTCGCACGTGGAGGCCCACACGGCCAAACAAGCTTTGGCTTAAGAAAAGTAGATTAATAACGCATGACATTTTCCTAATTTTTTATAATAAAAGTGAGAAAAGTATATATTAATAATACATCTCATATTCCTAAATTTCCAAATTAAACTTTTATTAAACGTGTCCTTGTAATCAATTTGGATGTTATTTTTTAACTTTAAGATACGATTATGATGATGATAACGTTTATAAATAGACTGGTAATAAAGTAATGCTTTTATTAATTCTGCGGTTAAAATAAATATCCAAAAAAAATGTTTTTGAAAATAAATTACAAACTTAAAAAAATATTACAATTAATTATATAAATATATAGTGATATTAAAAAAAAACAGTTACGTTGCACACAATCATTTACGTTATGTGTAGCAAAAAATTTTATGTGCACCAAAAATAATACTTTTAGAGTATGACTCGATTAAGTATTAAACGGTTCATCTCTCTAACAACTTAAGCTTTTAGATGAGGTGGTCGTTTAACATGGTATCAAAGCCCATGGTTAACAAAGTCCAGGGTTCAAACCTCACCGTCATCCATTTACGGGTTGACCCATTACTAAAGTATATATGCTTATTTATATTTAAAGTATGTCAATAATAAATCATATTATAACATCCTAAAATCATACTTTAATTCATCATTTATCATATTTTAAAAAACATACTTTAATCACCCTTAAGTATACTTTATCTATATAATAGGCACCCTTAAGTATACTTTATCTATATAATAGGCATACTATAACACGTCTCACATATATAATGTCTCACAAGAGAATTTCTCTATGTAGGTGAATATGAAATAATAATGTAAGAGAATATATTAAATAAATGTGGTGTATCAGTATATGATTTTGAAAAACCAATATTTTGATCCTAAAAGTTCTTTAAACTGACATATATACTATATACTAAAGGAGGGTTTTGGATTTATTAGGTGGCATCATGTGAGCAATTTAGGTGATGTGTCATTTTTATAGATTTTTTAATTTTTTTAATAATAAACTTGCTTAGGAAGGAATATAATATAGTTACTTTATTTTATATAACCAATCAAAATATTTCATTTTTCTTTATCTTATTTAAAAATTTACCTAAAATTTTAAGTGTTTTAAATTTTTTATTTTTAAATAAGATTTATATAAAAATTATATCAAATTAATTGTCTTTTCATGATTTTTAATTTGACATCCATATTACTAATAATATATGATTGGAGAAATAGATTCTTAAATTTAATAACAATTTTTATATTATAAAATATTTTTAATAAAATATATTAATAAATAAAATATTTTTAGAAGAATAAGAAATTATTTAATATATTTAATCTATTTATCCTTAGAATTTTGAGTTTAATAATTTAGTTAATTATAAAATTCTAAATGAGGAATTTCATGAAAAAATAAATCTTAGTTTAATATTAATTAATTTTTATAATTTTTTATCGTTAATTATTTATTTTATATTTATTTTATTATTTTTAATAATTTAATTTTAATTATACAATAATTTATAATTATTATATACATTTATTAATTTTATTTATTAAATGATAATAGTTAGGGATGGTAATGAAATGGGCATTTCAAGTACCAATTCTATCCAAATCTTAATAGGATACGTATGGATAATTGTAAACGGGTTTGAGACGGATACAAATAGTTGTGAAAATCACATTAGAATTTAGAACGAGTACAGATAATACCTCAATACCTGTGGGTAATATATATATATATTACACACAAAATTTAATGTATTTATTTAAAATAATAGAATTCAATTTATATTTAATTCATAATAATATAATTTTAAATAATAGAAAAGATATAAATATTTATATAATAAATTAATATTAAATTAGTGTGGGTACCCGCGTGTATATTGATAAACGGGTATGAAATTGGTACGGGTACCATAATAAATTTTTTAAATGGAATGTGTACAATTTGTTTTTATTTTAAAGTCACATAAGAATACGAGTACCAAAAAATAAACGGATACCCTATGCGTTGTCATCCCTAATAATTTAATAATTATGATTTCTTAAGATTATACTTTTTCTGTAATAATTTAAATATGATAATATAAGAACTTAATATATAAAAATAAATATTTTGTATTGGCAATATAATATTGAAAAATATATATAAATTTATATTATAATGTTATGAATTTTTTAATAAACTTTACAAAAGTTTAATGTGTTGTATAATTTTTTTTTGTTTAAAAATTTTAATATTCAAAAAATAAAACTTTTATGAATAAAATTATTCTTATTAATTTATATAGTAGTTGTTAATATTATTGAAAAAACTTGTTTGAAATTGTCTCAGGTAAGGGCTTAAGTCATAAGTATAAAAAGTAATAACTTGTATAATGGAAAGTGGTACTCCAACCAAATACACTATATTGTTCGGGTACTACAACCAAATACAATATAATATCGAATACATCTTTTGGTACTCCAACCAAACACATTATATATTATTCGGGTACTACAATCGAACACAATATAAAATCTTAATTATTAGAATATTTATGCCTTATTAATTTTAAATATTTTAATTTAATTATTTTTTGAGCACGTTTAGCAAATTACTAAATTCGAAAATACGAATAGCTAATTCCATAAAAAATTCAAATATCCAGCGTAATACGCGGGCTTCGTACTAGTATATGTCTATATAGAAAAAATAAAATGGCATGTGTATTTAATTAGATGCATCTAGAAGGATCCCAGAAAATAAAATTTTAATGTTTTTTCAAAATAAAATATAATGTTTTTTATGCCCGATAATAATTGATGTTAAAATATCATTAGTCAACCACAATAACAATTTGGATCATACTTAAGTTGTGTTTGTCATTGTAATTAAGAGAAAATACTTTTTTTTAATGGAGTATAATAATAATCTAATGTATGAAACATCATGTGGAGTGGTTAGTCAACCTTATTTTATGATTAATAAATATAAATACATTATTGAAATTATTTTGATAGGGTTAATGATGAAGAGTGGTTTTAGATTTAAGTTCATGCATGGTGGCCGTGGACTTGTTGACAGTGACATGACGTGTCTTGCAGTTGTTGGAGATTGAAAGGCTAGAAATTAGGATATGGTTTGAAGTTTGATTTAAAAATCTTTTATTATTATTAATTCACGTTTTTTAAGTCTCTAAATTCAACCTGATCATGACTTTAAGGTTTGAGTGAATTCTTTTCACGGATTTTTAACGTTTGTCATTGTGAAATTAATGTATCAAAATTTAAATCGTTTTTATATAATTTTAAATTTTCGAGTAATTATTGCAGTTTGTCAAACAATTTACTAATTTGTGTGTGTGTTTTAATTATTTCACTTTTTTTGAGTCTAAATTCAACTTGATTATGCCTTTAACATTTGTGCAAAATTTTTGGTGGATTTTAACGCTTGTGTAATTAATGCATCAAAATTTTATAGTTTTTTTTGAGAAACTCTCTTTTGAAACGTGTTTTTTGTGAGACGGATTGACCCATTACTAAATAATGCATAGGTAAATTATGATTATTAATAGTTAAAGTATGTTAATAATGAATCATATTAATAACACCCTAAAATCATACTTTAATTCATCATTTATCATATTTTAGAAAACATACTTTAACAACCATTAAACATACTTTATTTATATAATAAGTCTACTTTAACACGTCTCATAAACCGTCTCACATATATAATGTCTCACAAGAGAAATTGTCTTTATTTTATACTATATATTCCCTTCATCCCACATAAAAAAAATTTAAATTTTTTTTATTTTGGATCTCACTTAAATAGCTCAATTTTCTTTTTTAATCACATGGATCCACACACACTCATTAATATAATTAAAATATGAAGTCCATACTTTCACTAATACAATACAATTACTAATATTTTAATCTACGCTCAAAAAACAAAAAATACTCATTGTGTAAGAGAAGTATGTATTTTTGAATTTCGAGTAACTGTTGCAGTTTGTCAAACAATTTACTAATTCGTGTGATTTTTGAAAGAATAATATATATAGTATAAATTAAAATTTTATGTCAAACCGTATAACTGGTGCACCGAATCATTAAATCAAAATTTTATTTAATTCTAACCACTAAATAAAATAATTAAAATAAACATAATTACTATCCATTATATCATAACTTTTATCTTATAACCCTTCATATACACCTGCATCAGGTGCATTCAGAATAGCTTAAAATTTTATTATACAAAAATATTTGTTTATGTTGAATATAAAAAAACAATGAAAAACTATATTATCATATAAAAATATTTTTTTATTTATAACATAATAATATCCTCTCCTTTCATTCCAAACGTTCATATTTATCATTTTGAATATCAACTCCAAAGGTACTCATTTTCGTAATTTTAATAAAAGAGCTTCATATATGATTCACCACTGACTACTAATACAACTATTCACCACACATAAAATAATAATATTCATTGATCTATATAAATAAATTAAAAAAAAAAGCAATGAGGACGTTGGAGGGAGTAATTAAGAAATTAAGCTGGTTATATACTAGTTACTAGAAATTAAGTTTAAGATATAATAAATGGTGTCATATGTTTTTCTTGGGTTTCCATTTTCACACTTCAGAAAAATTATTCTGACGAATATTACTGTATTACCCTCTAAAATCATATTACGACGGATCTTTATTGAAACCAACCCACTGAAGTAAGAGTCAATTTCACATTAAGAATGAATGGAATATAATTAAAGAGAACAAACATTTTGTTAGGAAGAAAGGAAAAAAAAAATCTTATAGAATATAAACGTACGATAATAAATCATTGAGGTATTAAAGCTATTAAAAAGTGGTTCATAATTAATAAAGTTATTCGCAATTTCGCACTAATTAATAAAATTTTGTACGAGTGTCATTACCTATAATAAAGAGTCACGATTCTTTAACTCGTTCAATCGAACACCCTCTCATAATCCGTATTATAAAGAAGAACGGGTTTAGTCTTTAACTAGTATAAAACCCGTGGGTTTAGCCTTTAACTAGTAAAAAACACGCGGATAATTAAGTTGTTATAATTTTATTTTATTTTTTAATAAAAAAATATCATTCACACATGATACAAGAAATACTAAAAAAATATGTAAGTTTAACCAACTATTCACTAAATGAAAAATTAGAGCATCCTATTTTGTTCACATAAAACTAATTCCACAGTCTAATTTTAATACCATTCACAACTTTGTCAAAATAGAACTCCATACCATTAAATATTAATAATACACCTTCTGCACTATTGATATTTATAGTTTGCTTTATAAAAAAATAAATTAATTAAGAGTATAATATTTCATAGTATTAATAATTCTGTTTTAAATGTGCTTCTACTTTTTTACTCCAAGTAATGTAATTGTAATTGATGACATAGGGTGTAACATTTTATAACTTTTAAAAATTTTGGATTTTTTCATGTGGCACCTTAATTTACTAAAAAATAATAATAAAATTGATACGCTGTCATGGATGAGACGGACCATATAATGGAAAAAATGATGGGTTGTTTTAAAATTTTTAAAAGATTAAAAAACTTTTAAAGATTTCAATTCAAAATATTTTTTTAATAAAAAATAAACTACAATTACTCTTATAAATTAAAATTTTAAAAATCTCAAAAGAAAATTATATATATATAAAAAAATAATGTAGTTAGTAATTTTCAAATTTCAAAATACATAAATTAAATAAAAAAATTAGCCACAAAATTGTTAGTACTATTTTAAGTTCTTATACATAATACGTGATAATTTTTTTTTAAATGAAGAGTGGTATTCAGATTAATAAAAATTAATAGTGGTACAATAAATTACTCCATAAATAATTTATGATAAAAAAAGGTGATAATATTTATAAAGGAGAGTGGTAGTTTTTTTTTTTTTTTATATAAAAGGTGATTAATTATCACCCATATGTGAGACAGTCTCGTATGTTTCCTAAATAAGAAAAATTAAGGGATTATTATTAATAGGTACGCATTTGTATAGCTTAATTATTAATAAATATATTGATTAAATACAATTATTGATAGATACAGAAGTCCTAATTTATTTTCCAGCATTACACATTATACTCATCAACCACGCATTAAGGAGAAATTTCAGGAACTACCATATTTTCTATTTTTCACTATGAATTGCACGCTAATGTTACAATAAAGTGAAATTTTAATGGGTTTCTTATTTTGGGGAATTTATTGGCGTATTATTTCCTTTGGCCAGATTGCACATTAATGTACATCAGCATTCACTTTTCAATCGCGATTTAATATCTTCTACATTTCTCTCTCCGAATTGCACTCTAATATACAGTATAGGGAAAGTTTAATGGGTTTCTTATTTTTGAGAAATTTAATGTCTCCGAATTGCACATTAATGTACAATAAAGTGAAAGTTTAATGTGTTTCTTATTTTGGGGGAATTTAATGGCGTGTTCATTTATCTGGTCAGATTGTACACTGGTACATCGGAATTTAATGGCGTGTTCTTTATTTTGATCAGATTGCACATTAGTATACATCAGCGTGTACTCTTCAATGACGATTTTAATAGTTTATTCTTTGTTTCTCTCTCATGAATTTATTTATCTCACAAGGATCACATCGATGTACATTAGTACAATTACTTAATCGAGTTTTTTTATTTTCTCTTAACGATGCACACTGATGTTCAGATGGATATGGGTATTATGAGTAAAACAAAATAAAATTTTGTATTTATGAGTAATTTTTTAAAACGAATATATCATTTAATAATAATTAAGAACGGCTTGCACCTACTATTTATTGACCCAAAAATTATTTATCACCCATTACATGTATTATTTAACTAAGATTATAAGCGTGATTCGATATATCATGCGCATCACATAAAATCACACCACCACATTTTGAAAACTAAAATCTAAAACCTCTATTAATAATATAATCGGCCACTTGGTTGGGTAAGTGGGAGAGGGTAATGAGAATAGATGTATATTGATTTTTATTGTTGATGTTTGGTTGATGTGGTGAGAATCAAAATTACTCAATCACTCCTATTGATTCAATAACTACTTCTCACCCTTTATTTCCATTGCCATTAACTCCTTAGTAATACTCATTGCCATTTCGATTGAGGAATTCCTATCAAGAAGTGGTCAACCTTTAATTCATTTAACAATTTTCTTTTAAAATCAGTTAGTAGTTAGATTTAATCAAATTAATAGTTAGAGGATGGCAATGATTTTGGGACAGTTATATATTTGGGGTATTTGGGTCATTGACCCAATGATTTTAGCAGTCCTTTTGGGCCCAAATATTGGGTCAAAGAACATGGGCTAATTCAGTTATATTGCGGGGTCTTAATTTAGCATAAAAGAACTAAATTATTAAATAAAGTTAAAGGCCCAATTATATAAAACTTAATATAGAACGTATGTAAATAGAAAGGGTAAAAGTCTATGACCAAGCTTCGGCTCCCTCGAAACCTATATTCTTTAGTATATTTATATACATTCGATTTAATAATTAACAAAAAAAAAACTGATTTTCTTAATCAAATATTAATATCTTTCTTATTTCAACTAATCATTTTATAAATGAAGAAAGAGTGAAAAAATTATGGAGATGGAGACTTGTAACCACTTAAAAAGTAATCCATTTATGTAATATTGAAAGTTGTTACTTCCTCCATCCCAACGAAAGGTCCCATTTTACTATATTGGACGTCTTATTCAAAGATTTTTATTTTTCCCTTTTAGTAAAAGAAACTAACATATATATGACTCATCATTTACTACTAATACAACTATCTACTACACATAAAATAATAATATTCATTAATTTACGCAAAAAAAGTAAATGAAAACCTTTACTCAGAATGGAGGGAGTATTTTGTTCTAATAAACTACACATTAGGACAATACTTAGAGCATGAATGTTAGTAATTGTTGTTAACCAGCTTCATCAGTTGATAGTATTATGAATATATGCTAATGGTAGAAACCATATTAATTTGTTATTACTAACTATTAGCAAATATACTTAGAGGTGTAATTCAGATAAATTGATCCAAATAAAAAGATAAAAATTGAATCCACACAGATAAGAAAGAGTAATTGTGAAAATAACATTAAGAATAAAAAATATATGTAAAAAAGGTGAGCAAAAATGTAATGTAACTTGAATTCCCTCCAATACTTCACTCAGTAAATTTCATTTATTTCGGGTATGAAATTTACCCCAAAATTTATAAAACAGAAATAGACTACTAGAGTGCCCCAAGATTAACAAAACATACTATAATAGCAACCTATGCTAAGTAATCTATAGGATTTTTACTCCACGGGTGCCACAGGAGAGACTAACGTCATTTTTCAACCCTTTACTTTTTGCACGTTAATTAAAAAATAATATTATTTTATATAAAGTGGATAATTGTATTAATAGTGAGTGATAAATCATGCATGTATATCTCTTGTTAAAAAGAGGAAAATAGATAATTTTAGAGTGTAATTTTGATATTATTTATATTTTATAGAGAGAGTATAAATTTGAAAATTGGGTATTGAGGGGGCAGTTGAATGGGGCATTAGAGAAAAAGGGGAAAGAGAATGGAGGGTAATGATTATAGTTGATCATATTTTCACTCAAGTTATTGCATGTTGAATCATGTCTTCCAAAGTGGTAGAGAAGGTGTGTAAAGAAAAGCAAGTGGGAATTGCATAGGGTAAAGTGAAAAAGAGAAACCAAAGCACGAGTTTGTAGGCATGTTATTATGTTGCGTCAAATAATATGTAACATGGTGAACCCCCCACCCCTCAAATCCACCCCCCAAGTGTATATATATATATATATATATATATATATATATATATATATATGTAGAGATTGAGATATGTCAGTGTTGTGTACTTGTGTTCCCTCTACCACCATCATATGCTCTCTCGTCCTTGGGGTAAAGATTGTCCCCCCTCCATGTATCGACGTAACACCACCATTGTTCAACTTCCATGCTCATCTACATTTCTTAAACAATAATCTACTACTCATTTACCATACTTACGCTATTTATGTTCTTGATTTATATGAGTTTGAAAATGAGTGAATATAGATTTTTTTTAAATTTTGGGTATGATACATTAAAACTTTTACGTTAAATCAATGTGTAAGAAATATACGTCTACTAGTACATCAAAATATACTCTTTCCGTCAATTTTAAAGAAAGTCTTTTGTTTTTTGTCACATGGATTAAAAAGTAATATTATTATTTAATGTGTAGTGAATAGTTGCATTAGTATGTGTGTGCGCCCCATATTTTAATTGTATTAATGAGTATGCGTAGGTCTCATGTGTGTAAAAATTAAAAATGAGACTTTTTGAGCAGAACGACGAAAATGGTATAAGAGATCCTTCAAAGAAGACGAAGGAGAATTAATTGATGCAAGAGAAGAGAGAGAAGAAAGAAATAGAGAGAATGAATGTATTAATTGAGGAGAAAAACTATACAAAAGGTTGATGCATGTATTTGGGGGTTAATAACTTAGTCATTAGTGTATATATGAGTGATTTTGAAAATAAGAATTAGATTTTGAAAAAAAAAAAAAAGCGAAAGCAAACACAGTATCAATATTTCATACTTTCTCCATCATGTTACTATATACAGTATGGATATATAGAGTTCTAAGAAAATTGCGTCTTGTCTTATTTTTAATGATAATTTGGTTTTTATAGGTAATAAATAGGGGTGGTTACTATCCACTACACTCCCTAAGCGTAATTAACTGATAGATACATTCTAAATTAACTCTTACTACTAACTACAAAATTTATGTATGTATTCCCCTTTTTGCCCTAATATCTAAATTTAGATTTTAAATGCAGATTTTTCTGCACGAAATGTAGATTTTAGTTAAAAATGCAAATTTGAGTGGGGTTAAGTTGATTTTTTTTCACGAAATGCAAATTCCGATTAAAAAAAATGCAATTTGAATGAGGTTTAGTTGATTTTTTTTCACGAAATGCAGATTTTTTTATAGTTAATTTTCTGCATGAAATGCAGATTTTTTTTGTAGTTAATTTTCTGCACGAAATTACACGAAATGCATATTTATCTTCCAATTCTCGCAATTAATGATATTTTTCTGCACGAAATGCAGATTTGTTTGGGGGTTTCTAACAACATGAATAGGAATTCATGGGAATTAATCATAATTCATTATGGCAAGTCAAGGGGTTTCTAACAACATGAATAGGAATTCATGGGAATTAATCATAATTCATTATGGCAAGTCAAGAAATCTTAAAGTGAAATACGTTGAGAGTGGAAGAGATATTATTGAGATATATTTTAATTAAGGATAAATTTGGAATTTTAACTCTCAAAATTGTACTTAATAATAATTTATTTTTATGGATGTATCTTAACATAATTATACATAGGAAGTTTGTACCTACAAGTAATTATTCCTAATAAATAAAGACAAATACTAATGTGCATCAATTTTTAAGGTGCACCAAATAACTCATATTCAATTGACCCATCACATATAAAAAAATTTTGACCCATATTTCATTCTCTTCCCTTTCTCCGCTCCTTCTTCTAAATTTCTCTCTTCCCTTATTTTCCTCTCCCCTCATTTTCATCACTCTCTCTCCTAATTTTTTCACTTTCTCTCTCCTAATATTCGAATATTTTTTTATATTTTTGGAATTAATTTAATTTTTTATTCATTGATATTAATTGATTTCTAGACTGACGATATTAATGTATATGATTGTATTTATAATTGTATTACTTTTTTTAAAGTAATGTATAAAAAAATATTAGAAAAATAAAAAAACATAATACACTTATTAAGAAAAACTTGTACACTATTGAATTACAAAAAATACAACATCTGATAATCGCAAATTTGAAGCATTCGATGATACGAATCTGAAGCCCAGTAAACAAATTCATCAGGACACTTCTTCTACGTTGAATTTCATAGCAAATGATTCACCCGTATTATTTTCTCTATCATCTCCACTACTTTAATACATATACATTAATAAATAATAAGTAATACAATATTATTAAAAAAGTAATACAGTTTGACATTATATGAGAAAAAAAACTTGGATTTGTTTCTATTTGATCGCCTAATTCATCCACAGCGCCGGATCTGATTTGATTTGGATCAAAATCTTAATTCCATCACAGGTAACCCTAATTCTGAGCTTCTTCATTTTAATTTTCCCAACTTTCACCTTAATACCTGAGTGATACGTCGTCGACATTGGAGGTGCCTTTGAGAACGAAAACAACATTATTAGCGGTAGAGTGAGGGAGGAGGCCGTTGGCAGTGAGGCAACAAGATCTGGAAGGGCGAGGCATCGGAGATCTTGACGGGAAATGGTGGTGGCACAAGAGGCGAATATTTGCAAGGGCGAAACAGTGGAGTGAGGGAGGAGATCACTGGCGGCAAGACAATGAAGATGTGGAAGAGAAGCGGTGGCGGCTCCGTCGAAGTGAAGCAGCGCAGGCCGCAGGCGAAGCATATTGTAGATTGAGAAAGAATACAGAGGGAGGAGCAGATTGAGAAATAATAAAGAGAGAAGAACGGATTGAGAGATAGGAGAGAGAGAGGAGAATATGCCGGGAGAGAAGAGTGGATTGACCCGCGTGAATGCCATTTGATATTTTAGGATTAAATAGTTTATCCATATTTTAAATACGAATCTTATTTTTAGTGTACACCAATTTTACAATAGATCAACTCATAAATAAATTATAGAGTAAAACATGTGAGTTGTATAGAAGTGACCATTTTAAAAATTACAGTATTTTGTGAGTTATTGGATTGTGTGTTATTTTCTAATTGAAATTGTTGACTTATTTATAGAGCGAAAAAAATAGTAAGTGTGAACTTGTTTGTGAGACTAATAAAGTATTATTTACGAAATACTCCTTTAATAATCTTTAAAAATATCAATTTTAAAGGGGTTATTTTTTATTTTTTATTTTTTTTCTGAAAATAAAAAATAAGATATGTGAATTAAGACGATGAGAAGTACATCATCAATAATGATATTGGGGAGTTAAAATTAACCTAACTGAACAATGTTTAAGGAGACAAGTTTTGACAGCACACCGTTTGACCAGTAACCACCAATCAAGATTACTGTGCAGCAAAATTCTTGAATTTAAAGAAATTATTTATTCAATTTCGTGTTTTATATCTTATTTCACTTGTTAAAGATTTGTCAGGCATTATAATTAAGATAAAGTCTCTTGTGAGATAGTAATTTCGTGAGACGGGTTGATCCGTTCTTAAAATATGCTTGTTGTATATGTAAAATATGTTAATTTATTGTTAAAATATATTTTTTAAATTATAATAATGAACAATAAATTAAAGTATATTTTTAAAGTGTTATTGTATAATTTACTACAAGCATACTTTAACTACAAATTAACATTTTATATATACTAATTACAAATACGCTGCTATAAATAACTTTTTAAAAGTATGAGGTGTCGCGACGTGGTTAATTATCGTATATTTTTTATTTTAATATCACATATATAATCTTTCTACTTTTATTTATTTATTTATTTATTTATTTATTTATTATTATTATTATTATTATTATTATTATTATTCATGTATATCTCTAAACCATGAATATCTATACATTAAGAATCCAACTTCAGTGCACCGGGTACACCGATGCACCTAGATAATCTAAGCCATTAGATCATAAATATATTTAATCCTAACCACTAAATAAAATAAATTAATTAAAATTAAAAACAATAATCACCCACTAACTATTCCATTTACTCTATAAATTATCAGGTGCACCGGTGCAATAGGTGCACCACAGAATAACCCATAAATTAAATATCACCTTTACTCATATTTTTTTTATTGGTTAGGAATAGATAATCAATAAAATATATCCAACATATTATTATTATTATTATTATTATTATTATTCATGTATATCTTCAAATTAAATACTACCTTTAATCATATTTTTTTTATTGGTTAAGAATACTACTTTTATTTATTTATTTATTTACTAATTAATTATTATCATGTATATCTGTAAATTAAATACCACCTTTAATTATATTTTTTGAATGGTTATAATAATTCATCCACGTATTACGCGGGAATCTGTACTCGTATATACTTTATTTATAAAGCAAATATACTTTAACAACGGGTCTACCCATCTCAATATCCGTCTCACATTAACATGTCTCACAAAAGAGTCATTATCATTAATTAAAGTATAATAATATTATAATAGAAAAAAATTATAAAATACAAAATATAATGTCATTATGAAATAAGGGATCTCAATCTCAAAGTATTATTAGGCTTTAATGCACATTAAATGAACTTACAAAATTCATTTAACGCAATTTAATCTCTTGCTAAATTAAAAGAGGCCGGTTTCTTATTTGTCTGTGTGTCATCTGCAGAATATATTACGTGTTTTCAATTTGTTTTTTTTTTTTTAAATTAATCTTATTGTATATTTAGGGGATAATTTCAGATTTAGTCCCGTAAGAATTGTTCAATGCCAAAAAGGTCCCAAAATTGGCAGATTTAATTTCATAAGAATTTTTCATCAAAATTTGTTAATAGTTGACTAAATATTCTGAACAATTAACAATACCAAAATGGACTATGTCTATTTTGAAAGATAAATAATATAAATTTGGTAGTTTATAATAATACTCCCCCGTCCCATAATACTTTTCTCACTTTTCTCATTTGTTTGTCCCACAAGACCTTTCACCCACAAAAAGGAAACACCACTTTATTCAACAACCTCAAAAGTTACTTTAATTTCAAAATTGTTACTCATTTTTCACACACATATCATTACTTTATTTTTTTTATTACCTAAAAATACTACAATACCCTCCAAAATCAATAAAATTGGTCAAAAAGTGCAAATTTTCTTAAATAACATTGAACAGTAAAGGTGAAAAGTTTTTCGGGACGGAGGGAGTATAAATTAATTTGGGATGAAAATTTTCGAAAATTTTTATTATAATATTCTTATGAGACTAAAACCACTAGCTATGAGACTAGTGTATTCCTACGGGAATGAATTCTAATGTGACAAAATTTGATATTTTCCCATATTTAGGGTGAAGTTGATTTGAAATTCCTTAAATTCCAGTTTTCTAGATTACTCTAGAAAGTCTAAAACTTGACTTGAGAATTTGGTTTCCTGTGTCGGTTGTAATAAGATTATAGGAAATAGGGAAACAATTCTTTAGATAATAGTGTTTAGAAGTGTAATTATAGTAAAACAAAGAAATGTGTAATTGTAGTGGATTGCCCCTTCTTGAATACACGACGAAAAAGATTACATAAACCCTTTATATCTCTATAATTCTTTATGTCTATGCATATTTTTTGGGAGGATTTATGTGATACGCTAAAAAAATGACAATATTTTATCATTTCGTAATTAATTATTAATTTTATTAAAAATATTATCAATTCTTTTATATATTTTTATTTTTATTTATATCATAAATTATATATGAAAAACTCAAAGTAAAATTATCATTTTATTTTTACATTACTTTAATATAACTTTTTGCTATAAAATTAGGGTTAATTGTAAAAAAAGCCTCGAACTTTACTCATATTGCTAATTAATCCCCACTTTTAAGAAATTGCAAAAAAAACCACAACATTTTAGTATTGTTGCAAAACGCACTCAATTTATGATTAAAAGTAGATTTTTTTTGCAACAATATTTAAAGGTGGTGTTTTTTTTTTTTTTTTGCAATTTTTCAAAAGTGAGAATTAATTTACAATAGAAGTAAAGTTGTTGATTTTTTTTGCAATTAACCCTAAAAATTACTCCCTCCGTCCCATAGATGTTGACACACTTTTCTTTTTGGTTTGTCCCACTAAAGTTGACACATTTCCTTTTTAATACATGGACCCACACCAAAACAATTAATTTTATTCTCATGGAGCCCACATACCACCTCTAATACAACTACCCACTGCACATTAAATATTACTCCCTCCGTCTCTGAAAAGTTGGCACACTTTCCATTTTGGGCTGTCCCACAAAAGTTTGCACATCCCCAAAAAAGCAAAAAGTAAAAAACAATCACCCTTCCCCATACACTTTAATTACAAAAAAACCATCTCTACCTACCATACTTTATCATTTATATATTACATAAAAATACCATTATACCCCTAAAAGTTATCACTTTCTTAATCTCCGTGCCGAAAAGAGGTGTGCAGACTTTTCAGAGACGGAGGGAGTATTTCTTTCACCTCACTTTATATAAAATTATTATACTCCTTAATCTACGTGCCTAAAAAAAATGTGCTAACTTCTCCGGGATGGAGGGAGTATCACTTTTCATTTGTCTCACGAAACTCATAACAAAAAAGACTTTAACTACGAATTTGTAAACTATCCTACCTATATAACAATATATAAAGCCCGAATCAAATAATTATTGTTTCACAACAAACTTTTTCCTCATATATTTACGTATAACCGATTACACACAAGTTTATGCGATCCTCCAAATATGATATAAACTCAAAAAAGAACAAGTAGGGTTCTACAAAAGCGTCATCAATCCGGCAAAAATCTTCCCCATCATTGTGATTTTGTGTCAAACATTGAATAAATTTTTAAAAAATACAAATTCTACAGCTGTTTCTCACCCATTCAAACTTTCCAATATAATTGGTAGCAACCACCCAATTAATTAATTAAAAGTGGTGTACCATTATTAACCTTGTGGTTAATCTTTCAAAATTTTTTATTTTTTTTTAATCCATGCACTCCACTTTAATGCATATATATCATAAAGTGTTTCTTTATCATATTGTTTCAAAAATATGATCATGCATGCCTAACGATTTTTTGGTCGCAGTGTACCTAACTAATTAAATTCATGATTATATTTATTTTTATTGATGGATCATCTTTGTTAGTTAGACATAATTTGATATAATCTTGTTGAATGTGAATAGAGAGAAATGCAATAATTAATTTAATACAGTGCAAATTAACATAGATGATTTATTGATATTATTATTATTTTTATTATTTATTATTAATTATTTGGATTGCAAAAGTGAAATGACCCACATTGACCCTATGAACAAAACGACATGCTAATTACTAACTCCTCCGACTTTTTATATCTTTCATAAATAAAGTATCGAAGTTGTTATCGGAAATTAAATTAATCATATGCAGTTGCAGTAGCCTTTTTTATTTTTCATTTTTATTTCTTTATTTATTTAGGGTGAAAAAGAGAGCGAGAGGGAAAAAAGTGTAACTATTCCATAGAAAATTATTGTGCCCCCATTTATATAGTAAATATCAGTAACACTTTTTTTACTATTTATTTACAGTAAAAGAATTGGAAATATGCAACAAATAATTTTTATTTTTATTTTAAAAATCATAATAACACCATCGTTGGTCTGCTGGTAAATTAACGATTAATTCAAATCTTGCTAACGAAATGTCAATCACGTACGTTGATAGATTAAATAATATTCATAACATTTTTTTTTCGCCAAATTAAATGGATAGGTATTTGTGTTTAATTAATATGAGTATATAATAAATAGTTAGAACATATACGAGAAGTATTAAGGTCGTGAATAAAATCATGATTCAAAGGTTAGCAACTCAACCGACAGATCATGTGGAAAACATAATCTAAATTCTAAAGTCAATGCATTTTGAATGTAATAGTGTAACTCGTCATTCAAGACATAGCTTCTAACTTAGGGTTCATAGGATAACATTTAAGTTGCAATGGAAAGTTATTAAATTTGTTTTTAATTATTTTATTTTATTTAATGGTGATGATTAAATGAAAATCTATTCTAATAGTTGATTATTCGAGTACACCATTGCCCTAAGTGCACCGCAATTTAACTCTTTACATGTATTTTATAGATAAAATATGAAAACACTAGCTCTTAATAAAAACATAATATAAATGAAAATTAATAGCCGTCAAATTGAACTATTTAATAAAAATGAAAAGTATTGTTCGATCAAAAAAATAACAAACAATCTTATCATAAAACCGCGTCATTTATAAATTGCAATTTATCTATAAATACTCTTGTACAAAACATGTACTATTAAATCAAATAAAACAAAATATACTAAATTCATAACATCATATATATGTACAATACTCCAACTTCAATTGGGATGTTCTAATTATGTAGATCCATCACATATATCCAACTTGCGCGCTTTAATTAGACCACAATTGATTACGAAAACATATACATATATATATATTAATTCATGAAAGAAAATGATCTGATGTGTCTAAATTACTAATTTGCATGAAAATGTATGAAGAAAATAAATAAGGATGGCCTCTTTCAACCCCTTGTCCTGATAATAGTAATTGTGCCTCTTCCCTGTGTATGAATTCTTGTAAATGCCACCACGGCCTTACCGGACAATCCCGGACCGTCGGGCGAGATCATCGACCGGCAAGCAAAGTCCCCGACCGGATGACGAACCGGCCGAGTCGGGGGCATAAGAATTCTTTGGTTGATGTCGTTCAACGTCACGTCGCCTTCAAATCCTCCTGGCTTCACTACAGCAAAAGGATACACCACCTTTGCTACCATCCTCTTCTTTTTCTTCTCATCACACCCTATTATAATGGATTAATGCCACTTTTCATCATCTGTTGTATTAATTTAAGAGTATAAATATGGTATTTTTCAACTTATTGATAAAGAATGGTTCACGTGGAACCGACTCCACATCATTGATTAAAGTAGGTTTGTTTGAGGTTTATATTGGTTCATAAATTTTGGTTTGAAAAATAAGGATTGAGTTTTTCATAGAGTATATTTTAATTTTATATCGAATGTATAGGAAGGAAAATATAAAATGATGTGAAAGTAAAATTCTAAACAAAAATATTTGTGTGGTTTTCAAAATCCAAAATCTACTCAATGAGGAAAACAAACATTCCCTTCATATTTTAATACTTGTTTCTTTATATGAATTAAAGAGGAATGATCAAAATCTCTTTATTTTACTTTTTGTCTTTTTGTCCCATTTCCCACCCAAAATACAGTTGCTTGGTCAATCCCAATTTTCAGCCTAGTGAGGAAAAGACAAGTGCAGGTAACATTTCGAGATAAAAAGTAGACAAAATTCACCTCCACAAGAGAGAGAGAGAGAGAAATTAAAAGATGAGAGAGAAAATGAAGAAGTTTTGTAGGATAGCATACCAGAAGTAAAAATTGGGTCTATGCAGTAAAAGTTTTGTTTCTCAGGTGTCCACTGATCTTTGTGAGAAGAAGATGATGAATCATAAACTTCTGAATTACACATTGCTTCTTCCCCTGTTTTCACATCTGTCAAACCCCACATTAATCATTTTAATCACAATGAAAATTGAAATTAAACTAAATTAAATGAATTCATTACCTTCCATATTAGAATGATGAGTGAGGGTAGTGTCATTACAATCAGATGTCCAAGAATTCTGCAGAATAGTAATTAGTTAAGTAAACATGAATTAGTACACTAAAGAATCAAGAATTCCTAGAGAGAGAGAGAGGGGGGGAGATCTAGAGAGAGAGAAATGACCATGGTAGAGGTCCTCCTCCTCTTGGAGGTGAACTCAAAGAGCACATCTTGGAGATAGCCAGTAGAGAAGTCAGAATGATCATCAAAAAGGAATGAAGAGTAGGCATCATCATCATTGCATATCTCCATCTGATCTGCTGATCATCAAACTGTTAACACCACTGTAACTTACTCTCTCTCTACTGTGGAGTGTGTGTTTGTTGTACACAAGCAAGCAGTGTTATAAGTAGCATTAATACTGAGAGGAAAGGGTGGTTAATTAAAGAGGAAAGAAAAGATAAAGAAAGTAAGAAAAGAAGAAGAAGAAAAAGGGAAAGTGGAAATTAATGGATGACATTTAGATCATCATAATATTACTTTGGGAGATGTCTGGTTTGAAAACTCCAAGGCTGTGAAGATCCCAAGCAAGGCCTAGGCCTAGGGAAGAACTGCTGCTTAATGAAATGGCCTCTAGATCACCCATTTTTTCTCCTCACTCCCCTCTTCTTTTCTGCAATATTTCTATAATTCATAAATGCCACTCTTTGTCAACTTAAATACTGCTACCTTTGTACTACTAAAATATATTTCTCATTTTCTTTTTTCTTTTCACATAATTTTTTAAAAGTAAAAATAATCCATCTATTCAAAATCTCGAGTATATTTTAATTTTAAAATTCACATTCAACGTAACATTTACTTTATATTTTACTATTTAATATGCTAAAATACTACTCCCTCCGTTCCGGAGAAGTTGGTATAATTTTTTTTGGGCACGGAGATTAAGGAGTATAATAATTTAATGTAAAGTGAAGTGAGAGAAATGATATTTAATGTGTAGTGGGTAGTTGTATTAGAGATGATATGTGGGGCCCATGAGAATAGATTAATTGTTTTGTGTGGGTCACATGTATTAAAAAGGAAATGTGTCAACTTTAGTGGGACAAACCAAAAAGAAAAGTGTGTAAATTCTTATGGGATGGAGGGAGTACTTTATTATTATGAAAAAGTTAATAAAAATAAATCAACTACGCAACTTAATTTTTTTTATGTATGAATAATGTTTCATTCTTTTTTTACTTAAATTAAGAAAGCATATATTATGATTTTATGTGTAATAAGTAGTTATATAAATGTATTTGTGGGGTCATGTAGGGTCTCTTCTCCACAAGAAAAAATGAATATCTTTATTATATACAATTAAAAATAATAAAATGAATATCAAAGTTATAAATGGATGGAGTAATTGATGATGTTAATTGTTTTCTAAATTTATTTTCACTAATTGTGATAAATGATCACTGTAAATAATTATTTCCTAGATTTTTCATTGTCAATTTATTATGTAATGGAAAGTTATGATCCTTGTAAATGTTATGCATGATATATGAATAAAAAGATCAGACTGAACCGAAAAATTTATAGAATACATATGGTGCTATAACTCTATAATTAACACAACATAGGAGAAATTTGCTAAATTCAATTTTTGCTTGCATATAGTAAAGGCAAATAAGAGATGAAAATAATGTAGGTGAGAAATTGTATTGTCTGCATAGTTGACTGCCATCTCACATCAACCAATATAACTCTATGATAAGCAGACATAATGCGAAGCTGACGTCACCATAATCTTGGATCCGGACCTCCCATGACCCGCAAATTTCATGCCGGACCCACCCTCCGTCTAATCGGGTTCATTGCGTGGAATTTTTTTCTTCTAAAATTATCTTAATAATTGTTTTGGCAAATGTTAATGGGAAATGTCATTTCTTGTCCTATATGGGAAGTGCAATATCTAAATTGCCCTAATATTTGTACTATGTCTAATTTGCCCACTAAATACATGTAATGTCATAAATACCCCTAAGGATGACCCACCCTTTAACATTGAGAATGAAATGAGAGGTACAGTTTGAGGACACAAGTCATGTGTCAGAATTAGATGTACTTTTATGACATTATATAATAATAAATCAATTTTTTAAAATAATATCACCTGATATCATTTTACCAGCGGACGCAGATTAACTAAGAAATTAAAAATTATAAGCGGACACAACTATTTAAATTGTTATTACCTAATATTATTTAAAAATTATTTAACTTGTTATTGAATTTGAAATTACCACTGCACACAACTTAAATGATTTTGTGCAGTGGTAATTTCGAATTCAATAACAAGTTAAATAATTTTTAAATAATATTAGGTAATAACAATTTAAATAACACATATTTAAATTTAAATTAACACAAAACTTGTAGAAAGTTCTATTTCTTGATGCATATAATAAAGTGGATACACATATTTATAGCAAGTTATATTTTCTTGATGCATATAATGAAGTGGGATACACATATTTATATTGAGCACTATGAAAAATAGACACATTATCACATGATAACAAACCACGTAATCATCGCCTCTAAATCCCAACAGCTGGCAAGATAAAGCAAAGATAATCCACAACTAATGGTAAATGTTTGCATGTGATAATCCACGTGTGATGACAGGTGTTGGAATGAATACTGCCAATAGAACATGCAATTAAATATGAATTTCATCGGCGGACAAGTAAATTAAGACTGAAATTGGCAGCGGATATGCAATTAAATATCTTTTTCGTTGGCGGACATGATATTTAAGGATCAATCAATCGACGGACATGTGATTTCATTATAATTTTTCGGCGGACATGCGATTTCATTACAATTTCTTCGGTGGACAAGCTCTCCGTCGATTTCATTACAATTTTTTCGGCGGACATGCGATTTCATTACAATTTCTTCGGCGGACAAGTTTTTTAAATGGTAAAGTAATCAGCGAATATACAAATTTTAAAGGATTTCATCGGCGGACAAGGGGTTCAAGGCTTATTTTTGAGCGGACATGCAAATTCATGGTTGTTTCATTTACGTACAAGGTGTTCAAGATTTACTTTTGTGGCGAACATGCAAATTCATGGTAAATTCATTGGCGGACAACAAAGATCACACAAAACATATACAAAACATGCAAATTTAAAGCATATTTATCGGCGGACACAACTAAATCAGAAATCTTATGCAGCGGGCATGTCTAATCATTCGTTACAATCATTGGCGGACATAGGAAGGGGGTAGGGGGCAATGGGCCCCCCTGAACTTCAAAAAATTATTAGTATAGATATAGAAATTTTCTTGAAATACCATTGTGTCCAAGTGGTGAAGCGAGGATGTTTTAGTTTTAAAGGTCCCGTGTTCGATTCATGCAGTAATATAAGTTGGTAAATAAAATAATTCTTCTTAAAATTTGTAGAAAAAAAACAGGAATATTTTCTCACTGAAATGTTGTGTCCGCCACTGAGAAAAATTGGGTCCCCCTCAATGGAAATCCTGCGTCCACCACTGGTTACAATGATACACAAATACTAAAAAATTGATATTGTAATTGAATGTTAATTAAAAGAAAATAATAAAATAACATGTGTGATATCCTTAATTAATTAGGATAGGATATTATATATATATATATATATATATATATATATATATATATATATATATATATATATATATATATATATATATATATATATATACTAGTACGAAAACCGCGTAAAACGTTACGCGGGATTATTAAAATATTATTTTTAAAACATATTAATGAAATTGAAAAATATTAAAAGTTATAATTTATATTAATAAAAGACAAAGACTTGCGTGAGACCGTCTCACATAAGGGCTTATGTGAAACGGTGAGAAAGTGATAACTTTTATATAGGAAAGTGATAGTAAACTAATGAAATGTGATAATACTATTTCATGAACAGTTTATAGTATAAATAAAAAGTGATAACATTTTATAGCCAAAGTGATAATGTTTTATAGCGAGAATGATAACTATTTTAAAAAGTGAAAAATGACCTCATTTGAGATGGTCTCACGCAAGACCTAACCTTAATAAAAATATCTAACTTTATTGGTAGAATAAGGATTATAATAAGGCAAAAATTTGTGTGTTCTCGGGACATGTTGTGCACCCATATCTTTAATATAATTTTGTATATATATCTCATTTATATAAAAAGAAATTAATAGTACTTTGTAATGGGAAAGATCAAAATGACAAAACGATTATTTAAAATAATAATGAATTATCTCATGCATTCGAATACACGCGTACACCCATCTGTATTAATTTTATTCAATACTAATGTATATATGTATTTCTTAATATTTATTAAGAACCCTAAACCCTAAACTCTAAAACCATAAACCCTAAATTTAGGGTTTAGGGTTTTAGAGTTTAGGGTATATACATTTGTATATATTTTTTTATATTCAGTAATTTATTAAAAAATTAAGTAAAAATCTGGAAAAAAATTATTAACAAACTTTATAAATTCTTTTATTCATTAATATGTAATATGATAGGTCTGGCATAAAACCGCTTCACGTGAAATCATTTTACACTTTTTATAATACTTATCACTTTCGCCATAAAATATTATTAATTTCGATATAAATTGTTATCACTGTCATTTATACCATAAGTTGTTCATAAAATAGCACAATCATTGGTTTAATATCTTTTTTTATAGTACCCGAGGGTATTGCGGTATTATCCGTACTCGTTCCAAACCCTAATGTGATTTTCACAACTATTTGTATCCGTCTCAAACCCGTTTACAATTACCCATACGTGCCCTATTAAGATTTGGATAGAATAGATACTTAAAATGCCCATTTCATTATCATCCCTAACTATTATCATTTAATAAATAAAATCAATAAATGTATATAATAATTATAAATTATTGTATAATTAAAATTAATTATTAAAAATAATAAAATAAATATAAAATAAATAATTAACAATAAAAAAATTATGAAAATTAATTAATATTAAACTAAGATTTATTTTTTCATGAAATTCCTCATTTAGAATTCTATAATAAACTAAATTTATTAAACTTAAAATTCTAAGGATAAATAGATTAAATCTATTAAATAATTTCTTACTCTTCTAAAAATATTTTATTTATTAATATATTTTATTAAAGAATATTTTACAATATAAAAATTGTTATTAAATTTAAAAATCTATTTCTCCAATCATATATTATTAGTAATATGGATGTCAAATTAAAGATCATGAAAAGACAATTAATTTGATATAATTTTATATAAATTCTATTTAAAAATAAAAAATTTAAAACACTTAAAGTTTTAGGTAAATTTTTAAATAAGATAAAGAAAAATGAAATATTTTGATTGGTTATTTAAAATAAAGTAACTGCATTATCTTCCTTCCTAAGCAAGTTTATTATTAAAAAAAATTCAAAAATCTATAAAAATGGCACATCACCTAAATTACTCACATGATGCCATATAATAAATCCAAAACCCTCCTTTAGTATATAGTATATATATATATAATGATTTATTTGTTATGTATATTTGTAATTATAAAACAATTATAATTATCTATTTTTATAGATTTTTTTTATCAATATATCTAATTTAAAAGAATTATCATGAAATTAGCTTGATTTATTTTAATGTAAAGAGATTGCACAATATGTGTAATTGTTTAATCTATAAATTATAATTCTAAGCAAATTAAAGATTTTCCTTCCCATTTAATTACTATCCCTATAATAGTTTATTATTAAATGTAAAAAAAGTATACATGTCCGTATATGCATCAACAGAATAACTTTTATTTTTCCATAACTGGACATGCGCTAACAATAATTATAACTAGGATAACATTTAATTAAGATATCATTCTTTTTTATTAAAATAATTTATTTATCTATTTTTATATATAGTATTTAAATATGTATGTCCGCCCATGAAATTAAGTTTGAGTATCTTGTCCGCTGATGAAATTGATTTAAATTTTTATGTCCATCCATGATTTAAGCCTAGGTATCTTGTCCGCTGATGAAATTGATTTAAATTTGCATGTCCGTCTATGATTTAAGCCTTAAATAGCGTGTCCGCTGATATAATTGACATGTAATTGCATGTAATATATTATTATTATATTATTATTATCTCAACATATCTTATCTTACTCAAATATTTTTTTATTTATAACTCCCGCAGACATGACTAAATATCAAGCGTAATAATATATTTAAATATCAACAGATCCCCAATAAAATATTAATCTATTTCAGCGTAATTATTTGCGGACAAATTAAATCTCACCATATATTAAACGGACATGCAAATTTAAATCATATTTATCGGGTGACATAATTAAATTAGGCGGACACGACAAATTTATTGGCGGACAAGGTAAACCTCACTATATATTTAGCGGGCATGCAAATTTAAACCATATTTATCGGCGGACATAATTAAATTATTGACGGACACGATAAATTTATTGACGGACAAGGTAAATCTCACTATATATTTAACGGGCATGCAAATTTAAACCATATTTATCGGCGGACATAATTAAATTATTGGCGGACACGATAAATTTATTGGCGGACAAGGTAAATCTCACCATGTATTCTTGTCCGCCCATAAAATCTCCACCTATGTCCCTATTTTTGTATATCCTCCACTTATGATTTTCAGCGGACATGCTTGTCCGCGTGGTGGACACCACAAATTAATTGGCGGACAAGGTAAATCTCACCATATATTCAGCGAACATGCTTGTCCGCCCATAAAATCTCCACCATGTGCCTATCTTTTGCATATCCTCCACTTATGATTTTCAGCGGAAACAACCATCATAACTTACTTTCTCTCTTTTTATACTTTTTTTTAATTCCAATTCATATTCATTCTATATTTTTCTAAAAACAATATCATAATATTCAATTTCTAAGCTCTCAAAATTAAAATCAATCATCATTTCCCACCCTAAAAAGAGCTTCTTGAGATTTTACGAATGTGTATATTCAACACTCTAATTAATTTAATAAATTCGTAAAATTCATACTATATATAATCATGGATTTAACTAATTATATTATTTTTACATTTTTTAAAATTTAATTTGCTGTGTTCTAGAATTAAATATTTGTTATATTTAATATAAATTTTATTATATTTATAAATTTAATAAATTAAAATATAAGATGAATGATGTATGATTCAAAATGTGAGATAATGAGATATGTATTCTCATCATATATTCAGCGGACATGCTTGTCTGCTCATAAAATCTCTACCCATGTTCCTATTTTTTGTATTCTCCACCTATGATTTTCAGCGGACATGCACGATAAATTTATTGGCAGACAAGGTAAATCTCACCATATATTTAGCGGACATGCTTGTCCGCCCATAAAATCTTCATCCATGTCCCTATTTTTGTATATCCTCCACCTATGATTTTTAGCGGACATACATGCTTGTCCGCGTTGCGGACACGACAATTTTATTGGCGGACAACGTAAATCTTACCATATATTCAGCGGAATCTCCACCCATGTCCTTATTTTTGTATATCCTCCACCTATGATTTTCAGCAAACATGCTTGTCCGCCCATAAATCCTCCACCCATGTCCTTATTTCTGCATGTCCTCATATATATAAATATATATTATTTATTATCCCAAAATTTCACATTTAAAAAAAAAAATTAATCCATGTCCGCTGAGCGTTGAGTGTCCACTAATCCGTTGAGTGTCCACTAATCCATGGAGTATATATAATCCAAATATTTCACAATTAAAAAAATTAAACCATGTCCGCTAATATAATATATGTGCGCTAATTATATATATTATCCCAAAATTTCACAAAAAAATTTAATAATTATCAATGAGTGTTGAGTGTAACTGAAAAGCAATAGTCACTTTTTTTAAAAGTCAATAAATAAATTTTGACATGTATAAGTAGGTAGGGTAGTTCAGGAAATTAAATGAAAAATTTGGCAAAAAGATGGTTTTACAATATTAAGGTAAAATATATGTATCATTGTTCAAATAGGGCTGTCCCAATGTTAATTTAAGCAATGGTGGTAAAATTTCATGTATTACAGCGTTGGTAAATGACACTTAAAGAAAGAGAAGAAAAATGATATAAGAGGATGTGTGATTTTTTTGTGTTATTCTTATATATTATCTCCTGTGATATTAATTACTATGATTGAAAATTCAAACAGTGCCCGTAGACTCCTACGAGATATATTAATGTGAGATTTGTTAAAGTATGGGTTAGAGTGAACTGATTAAATATTAAATGATTATTCTCTCAACAAATTTTACATTTTAAATGATTTGATCATTTAACATGTTATTAAGTCATGATCTAACTAAGGTCCAGAGTTCGAATCTCACCGTCATTCATTTATCAAAAAATTTCACATGCAATGATTGAAGGAAATTAACCATGTCTGGATGTGAATAGTCACATGTTATTTGAGTCATGATCTAACAAAGGTTCAGAGTTCGAATATCACTTTCATTTGTTTATAAAAAATTTCCACCTAACAAAGATCTAGAGTTCGAATCTCACTCTCACTCGTTTATCAAAAAAATTCCCCATGCAATGATTGAAGGAAATTAGTTAACCCTATCTGCATGTGAGATGTCCAGGGTTCGAATCTCACTGTCACTTATTTATAAAAAAATTTCACATGCAATGACTGATGAAAAATTAACCACGTTCGCATGTGAGAGAGTGTGTTAGAGTGAACTGATTAAATATAAAACGATTATCTTATCTACAAACTAAAACTTTTAGATGAGGTGATCATTTTACACTATATTTGTTATATATAGAGTAATATTTGTGTGTGACCATCTCATTATAAAATTATTTTACCTTTTTTATGAATTAGTTTTCACTTTTCAGTATGTTATCACTTTAAATTTATAAATTATACTATAAATTATTCAAAATAGTTATCACTTCATCAATCAAGTATCTTTTTTTTATTAAATATTATATATTTCTTAATAGTATTACAAATGAGTTTTGTAAAACAGTTCCACACTCGTCTATGTTACTACCCCATATATATATATATATATATATATATATATATATATATATATATATATATATATATATATATATATATATATTCACTTGTATTTTTCATTCTTAAATTAGGAGTATATTTCTTCATCGAAAAACACCGTGTGAACCTGAATCACCTTTGCACCATGATTTTATCGAAATTCTTATTTAATACATAAAAAAAAAATTTAGAGAGATGAATAATTACTCTTGTAAATAAAAAAATATTAATCTTCAAATTCTAATATGTTATGATATTTTATACTCTTATTGAGTTGAATAGTATTTTTTATATGAAAGAATAATAATCGTTTATCTAAAGAGTAAATTTTTAGGTATTAAATATAAAGTTTATGGTGAATGTGCTTCATACAATTAGGGATGACAGTTTTGTGGATTTTTTTTGGGTACCTAACCCGACCAAACCATAATGTGGTTTCGGGTATCTATAATTGGGTTTGAGAAAAAATAAAAATTTTTATTAGGGTTCGGATTCACCCCTCGGATACCCGTTACCCGGATATAATACTTGTATGTATGTGTTTTATAGAGAGTTCGAACACTTAACCTCATATAAAAAAAAACCCTTTCACCATTTATACACAAGTAATTCTTGTTACATGTTTCAATATTTAAATAAATTTACAAATCATTAGTCACAATCACAAAGTTCGAGACTTGAAATTTAACATTTTAAATTTAAAAAAATAGGTTTGACTGGTTCGGGTACCCACGGGTACCAATAATTGTGTACAGAATGGATACATGTATTGCAATTAGTATTTTAAATGATAATGAGATGGATACGAGTAGTAATATTTTTATCATATACCGGTTTAGATACCAAAAAAATACTGGTATCCTACCCGCTGACATCCCTTCATTCAACTCTCTATCTTTATGATATCTTATCTTATTTACTAGTAATGTTGAATTTCATACAAATACCTTAGGGAGAATTGAAATAATATACAAAATTTATTATACAATATCTTTACCAACACTTTGTTTTTGCTATATTTTTTACATAATTGTACTTTTTTGGACTTCTTTATCATTCCTATTCAAAATTAATACCCAATGTATCCCCTGTTTAGGTCACCCACACGGGTCCATCGATATCGATTTCGACGTGGGTTAGTGTGTGGGTCACCCACACGGCCGGCGATGGCTGACGGTGGGTGTGGGTCACGATGTGGGTTAGGGTGTGGGTCACCCACACCGCCGGCGATGGCTGGAGGTGGGTGTGGGTCACCCACATGGATGGCGGCGGCCGGCGGTAAGTATGGGTCACGGTATGAGTCACCCACACGGCCAACGGCAGCCGGCAGTGGTGTAGGTCATGGTGTGGGTCACGGTGTAGGTCACCCACACGGATAGCGGCCGGTGGCAGTGGAGTGTGTGGGTGAGCGGGTTTAGATTTAATTTTTTTTTGGGAGGGGTATAATGGTCCTTTTAGGGTAGTTTTGATTAAAAATGAAAGAAGTTTTTTGAGTTGTTGGTAATGATATTTGTATATAAAGAGTTGGTATATTTGTCTATTGACACAATACTTTAAGTATCAATTTAAGACTTATTAGTGTTTTAATTTAAAATTTATTATTATTATATTTAAATTAGAACCCAATTTTTAATTAATTAATTATTTATCTATTTTAAGAATTATAATAAATTTATTTTCTTATTTTAAGTTATAACAAAAAATCATTATATACTTTTAAATTAAATCATCACATCAAATATATGTAATTTTAATTGACATTTTGTATTATTTTATAATCTATAAAATATAAAATAAAAAAAATCACGACAAGCCTTAAATTGAGAAAAAAAATTAAAACCTTAGATGAGATATATAAAGGCAAAAACTTCTATGCTTTCGAGGACACACCGTACGCCCATACTCTTTAATATAAAGACATGTATGTTTTATTTTTTTTAAAAAATAAAAAAAATTAATGAAAAGTGTATATCCTTTAGAACAAAATGTTGTACTCTTATATTAATTAAAATGTATACTATTTAGAAAAAAATATTATACTCTTACACACTTTGTGCACATGGGGATAAAAGAGACCAACTCATATACTTCCTCTGTCCCATAGAAGTTGACACACTTTCCTTTTTGGTTTGTCCCACTAAAGTTGACACATCTCATTTTTAATACATGAGACCCACACAAAAACAATTAATATATTCTCATGGGCCCCATATATCACCTCTAATACAACTACCCACTATACATTAAATATTATTTCTCTCACTTCACTTTACTCCACTTTACATTAAATTATTATACTCCTTAATCTCCGTGCCCAAAAAAAAATTATACCAACTTCTATGGGACGGAGGGAGTAAAATAATATAAAAATTAAGGATAATTCTGGGGTGCACCGTTGCTTCCCCACATTTATAACTTTAATATAGGGTATAATAGTAATTACCTAGTTTATAAAGTTAGTTATTAATTTAAATCTAATGATAGAGATTAAAAAACATAAAACCTAACGGTTTAGATCTTATAGGTGCATCGATGTATCAGGTGCACCCTACACTAAAAATTGAACATTTATATAAAAAATTTCCATATTTTTTAATATATGGGAAAATATAATTCCACGTAGACTCAGATTGTTTCTGATCGCGGGGGTAATATGGCATTTCACAATTCCACCCATTTTAATCTACAGACCATTGGCCTTGCCAATCCTCCTCCGCCCACCACCACCACCACCACCACCCACCGCAAGCCACCGCGCCTCAGTCGGCAGTCCATGAATCTCTTCTACTCATACACAACTGGGTTTAAATCCCCTTCTCCTGTTTCTCTCTCCTCACTCCCCTTTCTCTCGCTTCACACAACCCGTGGGTCCCAACTCTTCGTAGGATGGAAATCCAATTCCTTGGATAAATTAATTTGCAGCTGCGTAACTGCTAGTTATGAGAGCAGTAATGGTGGTAACAATGGCGGTAGTGATCCGTGGGAAGAACGAGAGGCGCGCGTTGAAGTTATAGTAGTAGGTAGCCGGAAAGATGCCGTGCTGGACTTCTGCTCTGCCTCTCCTTTGCTCTCCCCTGTTTTGAGATTTTGGTATATGCGCTACTCTAGTCCTTTTAATTATACTTGCGTTAAATCTTATGTTGTGGTGCTTATGAACGGGAGGGTAGAACAAGCCTTGTGGAATAGGATAGGCTTCAAATGTGATGTCGATAGATTGAAGCTAAATAGGGTGTTAGAAGGTATAATCAATGAGATTGCTTAAATTTTGTGTCCTTTGAGGATTTATTGTACACATCGGTTTTAGAATGATGTAGAACCTAATTTTTGTCCATTCTGGTATATGCACATTATATACAGAAAGTTTTCTATAATAGAGAAGAGCTTGAAAATGTGCAATCGGGTTCTTCATGTGAATATTGTAATGTGTCTTTTCTCAACATGCTCAATGTACTCTATTAGCTGTCGAAAACAGGGATTCTTTTGTTTAATAAGCTAGTTGGAAGAACAATGACAGGAATGAAGTTGTTAAAGAAGAATAAGAATACTAAAATGGCTTTATTCCACAGGAAATAACTCCAAAGTGCACAAACAATTTCGAATTGGTGGACAAACAATAAGCTTAACTCCGTCTCTGGAATTAGCCGTAGAAAGGGTGTGTTTTTCTCGTGTTACTAGTCATCTTTAATCTGAACCTGCAGTTGTTGTTTCAATAAATGGCATTTCTATACCTCATAACATTTCAAGTGGCCTAGAATGAAATAAAAAAAAAGAAGAACTTTTATCTTGGCATCTTGAAATTGCTTCATCAAGCAATTTGTTGATGTTCACTCTCTTGATCCTCAAGTTACAATAGAATAATGCTGGTTGAAGTTCTTACATATGGCTATATGGCAGGAATGTTATTGGTAACAACTCAGAACAGGTGCAACTGCAACAGAGATTTACTAGCACTGGTCAATTATCTGTACTCAATTGTCCTTCTGTGTGCTGCTGTTTTATGTTTATTTCTTTTATAAAAATAGATCTGGTTGTGTTTTGCAGGTACCGCTCCAAGAACTGTGGAAGACTTCTCTGCTTGGCAATCATCTTGTAAAACTGTGATACTTGTTTGTACATTACTTACCTTTCAAATATTCTTCTTTTTATGCCTAAATGGTTTTCTTTGTGGTTTTGGATAATGCTTTGTTGTCTAGCAACGTTTTCCCCTTTCTTCGGTGCTAAATCATTGCATAATGTTGTAGATGTGTACAAAAAGGAATCCTCAATGATATTCATTGAATATAACCAACCTTGCTAACTTTATTACTCCCTCTGTCCCAGAAAAGTTTTCACCCTTTCTATTTTGGTCCGTCCCCAAAGAGTTTTCACCTACTAAAAAAAGTAAAAAAGTCAAAAAAACAACAACCCTCTCCATACACTTTATTTGCAAAATAACCACCCATACCTAACACACGTAACATACTTTATCATTTATTTATTACCAAAAAAATACCATAATACCCCCCAAAAGTTACTCTTTTATTAATCTTCGTGCCCAGTCAAAGGTGAAAACTTTCCCGGGGTGGAGGGAGTATTAGATATTAATCTGCTTTCAACTTGATCAATGATTATGGATAAGCCATCTAACTCCTAAGTACTTTACTCCTATTGAAACTGAGATGTGACTTGTAAATTCTAAAGTTTAAAGTTTAACTCCATCCATCCCAAATACATGGCTTGCTTGCTTCTGCACAGTCTATGAATTTGTTAGAAATGCCTATTAATTTACTAAAATCAATATTATTATAATAATGATTCAATACGGGCATATATTAGTATTAAAAAAAAACTATTAAACGTAGAAAGATGACAATGTATTTGGAACAATAAAAATGTTGAACAAAATGCAGCCTGATAACTCATTTTTTGGGACATTAAACTTCTTTTCCATTTTGTTTATTTGCCTCATAATATGAAAAGGAACTTATAAAGCTTCTTTCTAAGCTTGATAACTCCTCATTTTTCTGGTTAGGTTGCTAGTGCTGCTTATGGCTTGGATCACATCGCTGCACTTAAGGTTCTCAGTAATGTCAAGTCTGAAGATGGATTTGTATTGGGCATAGTACTGAAGCCATTCAGCTTTGAGGGGCGAAGACGCCAAGATGAAGCACGTCTCTGTCCTTCATGTTTTATGATATAGTGTGTACAAATATAGATCCCTGACATCAGATACCTGCATATTTGAAGCTATAAAGGATGTTAGATATAGTTAAACTATGTCGATATCAGGAGATGATCTATATCTTGTTATAATTTTAAAGTCACAAAATTAATGGAATCTAATTGATGATTTATCTTATCTGTAGGTCAAGGATTTATTAGGAAAACTTCAAAAGCAGGCAAATTTTTGTATTGGTGAGTAACTTATTTTCTTTGGCAGCTAGGTTGCTTATGTGGTACCTAGAGTGAGATGTTATAAATGCTTTCCTTTCTTTTCTGTGAAGTTTGGTTTATAAGCTTCCATCAGTCTTTGGTAACTTGACGTGTCTTGAACTTTCAAGCATTGAGATTTTATTTGGATAAAGGAATCATATTCTAATCCTCTTCTTTTGGTGTAAATTTCTTATTTAAAGTACTCAAGTAGTTATTAGTACAAGGAAGAATCAGCAACAGGAAAATGATTGTTATTTTGAGGAGCATGAGTATTTGATGAATGTATATGGCTTTAGTAAAAACCATATTTATTGCTGCTGAGAATTGAATAGATTGGTTTCATACTACAGTTATGTCTGTTTGGCTATTAAACATTAATAATGTCAAATAATTGCCTTTGTCATGTAATGTAAGGGAGGTTGACTACAATCAGTCAGCGGAACTTGCTCAAATCAGAACACCATGTTATCCAACAAAACCTGCATGACTATTTTCTTGTTATCAGTGGAAGACCTAAGCAAATAACTTGGTTTGACTTTCCCATGATGACTCTTTGAAGTTATTATTTGTCAGATACGTTCATCTGTTAGTACTCAAAACATATTTTCAATATTTTTATTTATTATTTATTATTATTTTTCTTTTCTTCTGATAAACTTTTAAAATGTATGCATTTCTTCTTCATGTAGAATATAGCCAATAGAAAAAAAGAAGTCCTACGCTCTTTCGAGTTTAATAAATCATTGTTTCTCATCAATAAAACAAAAATGAATCGAAATACCATATGTATGAATGTACAGTGTAAATGTAATAATTAACAATAGATAGAGCCCAGGGGTAAAACATGTTGTACATGAATGGTGCATTTGTGTTAATACTAATATGCTGCAAGAAGGGGACCTTTTGCTTTTGATTAGGCTTCTAAAGTTTGTGCTTGTGTATGCAGTTCTTGATACCGATACACTCCTAGAAAATGATATGGTAACTCTTGATGAGGCTTTGAAGACTACTCATAATGCTGTTTTGATGGCCATGAATGCCATCTCCATTCTGCTATCTGTAAGTAAATTCATTTACCCTTATTTTGGTTTAAAAGTTTTTATTTTTCATTTGCTGATGCTTCAGTATTACTTGTTTACTTCTGATATTTGAGATAACTTGTCATTGTCATTAACAGGAGAAAAACGTAAAGCTTCTGCGGACAAAAGATAATTTAACCAGAGAAATTAATCTTTCTGAGTGTAAAGAAGTAGGTTCTCCAGCAATCTTATTTAGTCACAAATTTTCGATTTTTGAAGTTACCTACTCATATGGATACATGATTTGGAGGTGCCTGTATTAGGTCGTACAGTTCCTTCTTGTCAGTTTTTTATTGCAGAAAATTTAGCAATGTGGATCTACTCTTTTATCAAACATTTTATAGTGCTCATTTCTTCATCACTTTTTCCTTCATCTACTGAAATTGTAGCTCATCATTTACAGATTTTTGGGAGATATAATGAAGCAAGAATTGGATTTGGGACTGGTTACAATGTCAAAGCTTCAGTTTTGCAAGCAATAAGAGACTGCCCTTTCCTTAGTGTAGACATAAAGGTTAGATTTATTTGAATACCTTTCAGTTGACATATTGCATCAATTATTTGTTTCTTGCTTGTTCGTTCACAATAATTTTTTGATGTATTTTCCTAAATTTCTTGATAATTAGTTATATTAATGCAGCATAAAAGTTTGTCTTTCTTTTAATTTCTACTTTTCCACTCAAGTTCCTATCTTTTTTTTTATGGCAGGACCTTGATGGTGTGATTTTATGTGTTATTGCAAGTTCAGGTGCTGTGAACTGTAGTGATTCAAATAACATTTCACATACCATTCGTGCAGTTACAAAATGCCATGGTGAAATTATTGTATCTGTCGTTCATAAGTCTCATCTGGAGGCTAACATAATACAAGCTACCTTAATTGTTTTTGGGTAAGGTTCCCTGTGAGCGAACTATTCTATATCTCTATCTGATTAACTGTTGTTCGGCAGTAACTTTAGGGTATAAGGTTTTTCTCCCTTTTGTGTGTGATGTGTTGACAGATACACTAGACTGCAGTTGCCTCAAAGAAATGGCATATTCTCTAGCCTGGGTCAACGTTTCCCTTTCATATTCAATATCTTTAAGAAGCAGCAACAGCAAACAGACAATTATGAGAATTCCAATGTATCCAATAATCCACATGCTTCAGATGTGATAAATCCGCATGTCACTAGTGATATTCCTGATGCAAATTCTTCAGATGGTACTGCTGAGGAAAATGGTTTTTTCTCTGGCCTAAACCATAAGCTCTCAGTCAATGCAGATGAAGACTTCTTTTCTATAAGGTTCTTTCTTGCATGTTTTTGTTTAACCATAGGTATGTTTAGGAGTAAATTGGCATTGACAAACTCTTTTTATGTAGGGATGACAATAGTTTTGATGAAGGAGAGGTAGAATTATTGGATAACGACTCTAATACCTCAGCTTATGATTACAATTCTGAAGGTATAACTACCATATCTTTTTAATACCTTTTCTCTAAATTAGTCAGCAAATAGCGAATAATATTATGTCTTGCTTTTTATCTATAAGCCAATGCAGCTTTCCATTTTTCATATTGTGATTCTAGTTGAAATGGATTTTTAGGAAATTTTATGTTCAAAAGGGAGTTGCTTTCTAGAGGAAATGTGGGGCCAGAACATTCAAATGAAGTGTACAAATATGGAACTAAATTTTCAGACTCAGCTGCATTGATTGACAATGTCACCATCTACAAACTTCCTGTGGGTGTAAGACATTTTGAGAAATCGATAGACAGTCCACTCACCTCAAACACCAAGAATGGAGCAGCACGGAGAGTTGATGATGATGATGAGAAAAAGCAGCTCAACGCTGGGCCAAATATGTTGTGGTCTGGATTGACTGATACTGATTTCAACAATAAAGTATCTTCAGTCAACAAAGGAATTTCTACTGATAATTCTAAAAAGCAGGGAGTGCTTTCAGTTCGTGCTGCATCCATGTTGGTAAATTTCATTTTTCCTTTGAGCTTAATAATTTTTTTACATAAATGTCTGATGGACTAAAGCAAAAATCAATTGTTGGCCATAATATTTTTCTAGAACTTAATACTCCCTTGTCTATGCAGGGTATAGGGGACTGATTAATATTCTATGGCCAGCAAGATCATATTAAGCAGATTGTATTTACAAGATTAAAGGCTATAGTATAAATTTTTTAATAACTTGCGCTGCCGTACTGATCCTCACTGTAGTTAGTACATTGTTCATAGATGTCTTGGACTTGGATATTTTATCAGCTTCTTTTACCTGTAGCTGTTATGATAAGTTTCAGGTACAAAATCTGGAGTCATTCACACATATGTTGTCTACTATTAAAGCTCAAGGCAATTTTGTCAGAGCTTAAAATTATGTGGTCTCCAATCAACATGCTAAAGCCTTGAACTGAACCAACTGTATCCTCTTTTTTTCTTCAAAGCAATGTGATGTTGAATGAGCATTAATGAATTTGGGTGAAAATTTCTCCAGATGTATGAAATGATTTCTTGGACTATCCATTTTATATATTTTTTATTACTAAACAATTCGTTAAGGTTGGAAGCTGGGGCTTGGTATGGGGTGACTGGTTGGGTAATGGGAACAAATGGATGTCAATTCCCACCCTTATGTTTGGTATAGAGAAATGGGACTTTCATTGTTTCATTAACTACTTCTTACCCTTCAATCATCACCGTTCCCATTGAGTTAACCTCTTAATAACCATTGTTATTCCCATTTTCGAATATGAACCAAGCAACCACTTTAATTCTTAATGTTGGCTATATACAGGAATCAGAGAGAGATACAGAGAAGAAGTGGAGTCGTGTGGTGGAAATGAAATATCGTGGAGGAATATACAGGGGGCGTGCCCAAGGAGGACTTCCAGAAGGAAAGGTATTTTATTGCTCTATCTGAAATGCTAGTAAAGAAATGATTTATTGCTCTATCTGAAATGCTAGTAAAGAAATGATTGTCTAATAACATCTGATTCAAAGGGCAGTGTGTATCTCTCAGGGGCGCCTGTTGCTTGGGGATGGAAGCATCTACGATGGGTTGTGGCGCTATGGAAAGAGGTCAGGGCTGGGAACATTCTACTTCAACAATGGAGATGTTTTCCAGGGATCATGGAGGGATGATCTCATGCATGGCAAGGTACCTTTGTTCCATGATTCTTTTGCTTCACTCCTTGTTTATATACTGTCTACTTTTTGTGCACGTTCTGCACAAATTTCAGAAGAAATTTCGTATATAGCTGTATTAAGGATGGGTTTATTTACTCCAACGGAATACCAGTGTATCAATTCTAGTGCAGACATCGGATGAATTACTAGTGCTAATTTGTTCTTTGTGCTTTCTTCCTTTTACAGGGATGGATTTACTTTCATACAGGTGACAGATGGTTTACAAACTTCTGGAAGGGAAAAGCAAATGGAGAGGGCCGTTTCTACTCAAAGCTTGGTGACGTCTTCTTCGGCCACTTCAAAGAGGGGTTGAGACATGGCCACTTTCTTCACATTTATGTTGATGGGACAAGGTTTTTATTTTAGCAATGTTCTATTTTGATTTCCTGAATTGATTTTCGCAATCTGGTTGGCAATGCTTGCTTTTTTTATCATGTGCTAGCACAATTTTCCCATGCCTTAACACTTTCTTGCATGAGTGTTTTATGTGATAATTTGCAACTAATAATGTTAAACATTTGTTTAGAGCTATGATTGAAACAAAACAAACTGCCCATTTAATTTGTATAAAATAGTTTTAAAATTGTTGCTCTAAATCAGAGGCAAGCATCCATATTAAGTTGCTAAACTTGAAGGTCTTATCCATGATATGTGGAGTATTATTATTATTTCTTTTGGATGACTATTAATATAAGATCATGCCAAATTTGTTTAAAAGTTTCATGAATGTAATAATCTTCAATCCTAAATGCTTTGCTTTTCTAATCTTCAATCCAAAACTAGTTATTGTTTTCTTCTAATACTACCATTAAAAGAGCTTCTACCATGAATTTGTGATTTTCAAGCTTTTAAAATCATGTCATGATTCCATGTTCACAGGTCTCAAGAGCTATGGGATGAAGGTGTGCTTGTGAGCGAACAGCAAGTGGATCCCGATGAAGAAGTTGGTTGAACTTTAAGGTCTTTTCTTTGATTTCTATAGATTGTCGAAGAAAAAGATCTCGAAGCTGGTTGAACCTTAGGTTTCATCTGATGTTCGATTTCTAAAGAATGTCAGAGGCGATTGATCAGGAAAGATCGTGAAATAGGTCTAAGATCTTGAAATAGACCTATAGACGTGGTAGGTGCATTGAAACCCAAGTTCAAGTTGAATCTTAGCATAACTGAATCTCTTTTATCTCATCTGTATATTGCCTAAAATAACATCATATATCATGTAAATAGCATCGCCTTTTCTTATGGAGAGGTTCGTTTTCTTATCTTGATATTAATACCATTACCAGTGAATTGTGTTTGCTTTTTCTACAGGTTTTATTATTCTGCAGACAGCAATTGTATTACCACCATCTATTCATATTCAATTCTAATTTAATTTGATCACAGGAAAAAAATTGATTGTCATTCAGTATGATTAAGAAATTTCAATCATACTCTGAAAATGTCAATAATTTAGATTAGTAAAACTTCAGATATTATATTCATTAAATTGATAAATCTGACCACCTTCTAAAAATGAACTTTCATCTATAGATACATTCATGAAAAGTCCTAGAAAATAATTCAGTTAAATACCAGATGCCTGTACTTGAGAAACCACACAAAACGTCACAGAATTTTGGCTCATCCAAAAAACTGGGAATGAATAAGCATTACAGTAGAGACTAAATTTAGTGCAACAATAACGACGATAAAATCTCCGCCATAGTCTTTTCAGGCATTTCGCCTTCTTCATTTTCCACTTCTACTCCAGACTCGAGCACAGCAGCATCCAACGTTAGTTTCCTTTTAGCAATCTCGTAAACATTCTCATCGACCGTGCCCTTGGTCACAAGCCTAGCACAATTACAAGTCAATTGAGCAATCAAAATTATTTTTGAACAGAAAACCCCATGTTAATTGAACAGTAAACGAAATTAAAGACCAACATGTTTAAAGATAATTTTACATTTAGATGTATCAAGTTATCATAATAACAGTCGCCTGTTAAAGGATGTGCAATTGAACTGCTCTACTTGGATAAAGAAATGCTAATTGTCAATAGAAGTTAAAATACTTGCGCTGCAGTATCATGCATGTGATTCAAATTACATAAGATACGCCATCAAGACGCAGTATGTTATCAAGTTCAAAATTTCAAATAGATTATATTGAAATGAAGTTTGGAAATCTCCATGCATCATATGTTGATTCTACAAAGTGTGTTTCTCATTAGATTTTAGGTCAACATGGCCATCAAAGGAAGACCCACAGAACCAAACCACAATGAGGTAAGCATCTCCCAGAGAGATCCCGGACAAATGTACCCACTGCCCGTGATTTTTTCTTTGTCCAATACAGTTAGCAATCATATGATGGGCTGAGTCCAGGACTAGGATATGTTCATTTCTCTAACTATTGAGTATATTACATCAATTAAATAGTAAAAAGAGAAGATAAAGAGAGATAAAAAAAGACTTTACCTGTATACTGTGACGGGCTTCGTTTGGCCGATGCGATGACAGCGATCTTCGGCTTGTCGATCAATCTGGGGATTAAAGTCCATGTCATGAATTATAACAGTATCAGCTCCGGTCAAATTTAGACCCTGTCCTCCAGCCCTTGTGGACAACAAACATGCAAATATTGAAGTGTCCTTGTTGAAGGTGTCCACAATTGTCTGTCGCTCTGTCACCTGTGTACTGACAACAATGTATAACATAAAAATTGGAGCATTTGAAATATAATAAAGTTTAAAATAAACCAGAACTTACTGTTTAAATCAGTTATAATAAAGCCCATGATTTAGCTTTAATTTGACAAAACGGAAACCTAAGATGTGAGCCACACATCATCTGTTATTTAATATTTTTATTGGGTCGTCCTATTTAGGCAGTAATATAGTTCAAGCCAGCAAACTATTCCGGGACGGAAGGAGCAGATTTGATGGGAATTAGTCACAACATCTGTTAATTAATATTTCAATTGGGTCGTCCTATTTTGGCAGTAATATGGTTCAGGCCAGCAACCTTTCAAGCAAACCCCTCTAGGTAGTATTAATGTAATTTTCCTTTATCCTATGCAATTCTTAATTAGAATCAACATGTTACAAAATCCCACGCCGATTCCACACAAAAGTAGAATGGCACATAAACCCTTCATCTTTGACCATGGTTTTGTGTTAAGGCTCCCCTATGTTTAACCATTTGGTCCAGCCTGCTAAATCCGGACACCTGTTGAAAGGGGCTAGCCAAGGGGGGGTATACGTGGGTGCCACCCCGCTTGTGCCATCTGCAGACATACGGTTCGAAAGGGGATGGATAGTTATATCCCACGCCAATTCAACATAAAGTGTGGAATATAAGTGGAGGTCAGACTTTTGACCCTGCTTTTGAGTTAAGTAGGGCTCCCTAGCTTATATCCTTGACATAACACACATACACATGCATACAGACACAAAAGCTCAATCTCACATTCTAAATCTTCTTCAGCCTATATTTGCAAACAACCAATGGTAGCTGAAAATATAAAATATCCAAGGAAGGTAGTAGTCTAAGAATACTAAGCCAAATGTACACAAGCAAAATAAAGGGAGTAAAAATAGAAAACAAAACACTCAACTGAAAAGCAGTTAAGTATGATTCTGTCAAGCCATGAATGTTTTTCTCTTTATTCACAATAATGTGACTTGTCTGAAAGGGCTCTAACATCTGTAACACTCAAGTGATATAAAAACTGGAGAGAAAATCTAATAGAATGCCAAATTACCTTCCGTCAAGGCGCCTGTAGGTCACGCCAATCACATCCAAAGCCCACTCCAATATGTCGAGCATAGATGTCCATTGGCTAAAAATAAGAACACGACTCCCAGACCGATTTAGCACTGGGAGAAGTTCAGCCAATATCTATGCCACATGCAGGCAAGTAAGTCATTATTTCAAGCAAAAAAAGCTAGGTCATTCAGCTTAATACATAACAATGAAAGAAAATTAAAGGGCTCTAAAGCATACCCGGCATTTTGCAGAAGCCATAACATGATCATCAGAAAGAGTTTCATTCGTACCAGCATTACCATAGTAAAGCAGAAGCTGCATTGAGAAAGTTAAATCGAATCAGTAACATTTGAAGCATACAATCTCAAACAAACAACTGAGTCATGATAAAATTTTAAGAGAAATTTGAACAGGAAATAGTAGAATTGAGTAATCCACTTTACAATGACCTCAAGCCATTGAAATAGAATTGGACTATTCACTTTAAATGAGCCCTAAACCCTAAATGACTCACATTGAAAAGTGATAAGACATACAAGTCTCTTGGAGAGCAAAGTAATTCCCTTTTGTGGATTATGAAGACCGAGCTCAAGGAAGGACATGGAAGGAAAGACCAGCTCTACTAAATGGTGGGATAAACATTAAGGAGTTCATAAGTGCAAGTCTATTTTAAGAAGAAGAAAAAAATCAATAGTGATAGACATAATTATATAATTGGCAACCATATCCTATGGTAAATGCTATTGGTCAGGAGAGAACAACTGGAACACCACATTTTCCAAAAAATATATCCATCATATATTATGTAAATTCTACAATGTGAAAAAGTAATTACCCGATGAATAGAAAAGTCGTTATAGCTCTTAAGCTCCTCAATCACACGTTCTAAGGTACATTCGAAGCCAAATACACCTTTTGGGTGCAAAATTTTAGCAAAACGTTTAACGTCATCATCTGTATAGATGCGTCTCACCAATAACGGATGATTTGCTACCTGAAAGTATTTGAAACACGAAGATATCTTAAGAAACAGATACTTGAACGTAAATTAAAACAAGTTTAGCAGACTATAAAACGAGTACCTTACGGAACTCCATAAAATAATTAGAAATTTGACGCCTAGGGAGTATGTCGGCCACGTTACGCATGCAGGTTTCAGAGGACTTCATTACACGAGCTTGAGAAATTGCGCGATAATTCTCAATTGCTTCTTTATAAGCATCTTCCTGTTGCTTTCCCATGCGCACATACTCAATCTATAATAACAAAGTTCAATTCAGATTTAGCACAAGTGCAGAAATTCAAGTAGTAAATTATAATGCAGTGAATTGAAGCATTAAAAAAATAAACAAAGTTAAATCAGCAAACTCCAATACCTTCTGTGTCTTTGGAACTAACTGCTGCATCACATCCGATTTTAACCGTCTTAAGATGAACGGCCCTAGAATGGACTTCATCCTAATAATTAAATCTCTATCTTCAGTCTTTAACAATTTCTTTAAGTCAACATCTCCAGTTTCAAAAAGATCAGGCATTATAAACTCCAACAACGACCACAGCTCCTGCAAATAAAAAAACAGCTACTGAAGGAGCTTGAATGAGAGCAAAAAGTAGAGAATGATAAATCAGATATCTTGATTTGATAACAAATACTATTAATTATCATTATCAGCAACTCAGCAAGTGACAAATCTTAGTAGAGAACTCCAAGACATAAAGCAAAACTTGATTTATGTAGTGAATACCACAAGAAACACCAAATATTGGCAAACCCAGATGTGATGTCCTTTCTCTGTGGTAACGGAGAAAAGAATTGAACACAAGTAAAGTGAGAGGGAACATGATATTCAAACCCCTCATATCAAACATAAGGTATGAGTTTAAGAAGCTATCTGAAACTGATGAAAACGGGAAAAAATTCCTTTAGTCATGTCATTTCCAGTTTCGTTTATGAAGTATGTTAACTTGCTATATGATACAAGCTATACTAATACATGTGAATGGCATTTTCTACATAGAGCTTGTCAAGGATATGATGCTAACTTGAAATATAAAATAAATTGAAACAGTACATACATGCAAATCATTTTGTAATGGTGTGCCTGTAAGCATGAGACGCTGTCTTGCATTTCTTGCTACTGACATCAAATTTTTCCACCGGTAACTATTCTTGTCCTTCAAAGCATGAGCTTCATCCATAATTGCACAACTCCACTTCCAGTGTCTAAGAATTTTGCGGTCATCTTTCTGCTGCAAACTGAACACATACTTTCAGATTATTGAGCTGAAAAGAAACTCAACCGGCAAGCAATTTTCACCAGAAAAAAAAAAAGAATAAACCCTCCAGAAAACATAAACCTGTGGCGTTCAAAAAGTGAATAGCAAACAAGAATAACATCAAATGGTGGCGGTCGCCCAGCCTTTCCTGCAGAGCTCAACTCTTTTGAATAAGCTGACCTTGCAGAACCATGATATTGAAGCACAGTAAATGAGGGGCACCATTTTTTAAGCTCCCTTTCCCAGTTTTCCAAAACAGATGCAGGACATACAATTAAATGGGGACCAGGATCATTTTCCAGATGCTTCAACAGGGTCAGATATGTTATAGCCTGATGCACAAATTTTACTGATTACTTACCAAAAAAAAATATATAGAGAGAGAATAAATTGGTAGAAATTAGGCAGGTAAAAATACAAAATCCATACCTGGACAGTTTTTCCAAGGCCCATCTCATCTGCCAATATAGCTGCATGCCAAAATGTTGTCAATTTGTCATTAAAGACTGTACAAACAGATTAAAACCAGAAGCAAAACCAAGCACTTCATGTTCTGTTCTCGTGTAGATGGATGCATGTCCATTGTCAAAGTCAAGCCAATTACCATGTATCAGAAGCATATAATTGAATACAACGGTAATAAAGTAAATGAAAACACAATCACATATAAAAAAAATTGCTATTTAGACAACAAGCAAGAACGACCTTTGTCCCACACCATCATGGTGAAAACCCTAAACCATCTAGTATCTGCTAGAAATGGAATTTATCATAGAAGAATATTAAGCAATAAAGTATAATAAAACTTTGTTTCTCACATCAAAAGAAATCATTAATAGATTGAAAACAATATCTGAATATCAGATGCTAGAAATCGCTCGGTATGAAATCCTTGAACGAGATTATATAAGATATACCTCCCCCAATTTTCTTTCTATACAAAAGCATAAGAAAATTGATTCCAATGAGCTGGTATGGCTTTAGAGTTGGCTTAAAATCCGAATCCCCAGCTCCGCTTGCTTCAGTCACTTCCTCCTACATTTAAATTTTGAAACAACAATTTAAAACCTCAATTTTTATTCATCTTGTTCGCCATGCAGCAAATTATTCGAAGAACTCCTCGAACGACATTCCTTTTCCAGCATAAATGCCTGTGAAATTGAATACGACAACAACAAAATTACCTGAGTGACTATCCTTGCAGCAGAAGTAGAAACCAATTCCACTTCCGAGTACCGATAGCAAGCAGCTGAGGTTGTACCGTACAACTCCCGCTTCAAATCTGCTGAAATCTTCTCACACTTGCGCAAGGCATTCTTAACAACATCTTCTTCCTCCTTTTCCTCCACCAATAAATCCTCATCGTCGCTAAAATCGCCCACAGCACCATCATCAAGGTCATCTTCATCGTCGTCGTCGTCGATCACGAACTTATTCACCCGAATAACTTTGGAAGGCCTCTTTGTCACCTCCATCTCGGCATCGTCGTCCTCCAAATCCTCGAACTCGTTCCCATTCCCGGCCGCCGCGATTCCGAGTTCTTCGGAGGACGAGGACTCAATTATGTGAACGGCAGTTGAGGTGTTGCTGTTATTATGGGTTTTGGAGAAGGCGAAGGACTCGATGGAGGGAGGAGGGTCTGGGGAAGTGGGTTTGGGTTTGAGGACTCGAGAGGGTTTGAAGGAATCGGAGTGGTGAGACCATTCGTCCTCCGATAGTTCGATGAACTCTCTCTCTCTCTTCATCTTTGCTTTCTGCTGTCGATCAACGTAGAGGAGAGATGAGAGGCATCAAATCAAAGCGAAGTCGAATCACAGAATTGAGCACTCTAGAGTGGGGGTTCATTGGGGCGCCATTTCTGCTAGGCCAAGAAAATTGAGTTGCGAAAAATTACACTTTAGTACACTAATTTGTGGTTTCTTCATTTTCAGTCCTCTAATTTTGAACATTGTTATTATTCCACATCATAGAGTACGTGTGCTTCTTTTGGTGGACTGCATCATACCATACTATATGGAGTATACGTCTATACCTAAGGTTAACTCATATTAAAATACTCCATCCGACGTTTGTTTATAAAAATAATAATAAATACTCCATCCGAACTAGTAATTGAATTTCCATGCGGTCGTAACTTGGAAGGGATGTAAATGAATCGATTCCAATAGAACATAAGGCTGATTAAGGGTGTAAGCTTATTTAAAATAGTATTTCGAATCGCGTGGATGTTGTTTAAGCTTATTTACAATATTATTAAGTTATATGTTTGAGTTTGTTAGATAAGCAATTAAATTAGATTTTAATGAACTTTTATCAAGTCAAATTTAAATTGTTTGATAATTTTATATTTACTTTACCTATTATCATGTATTGTAGAGCTTGAGTCGAAATCTTAATTTTATTGAGTACAAAAGTATATTCAAGTTTGTTTGATATTTGTATCAAATCAAACTAATACTTTTATCAAGCAATTTAGAGTCAAAATCAAGTGATTTTATATTGAAAATTATCTTGTATTAAAAAAATAACAGGAAATTCATTAAAATTCAGTATATAATCTTTTTTGTTAGTGTGTAGCAGGAGTATGTATTTATCAAGGGCACACGTCGTACGAATATATGAATCATCACACCGTACGCTCTCACACATATTTTTTAAAAATATTTATCAATTTTCATTTATATCATAAATTACTCATGAAATAGTTTACAACATTATTATTATTTTCATCAATATCAATTTTCAATATAAAGAGTATCACTTCTTATTTTTCTTAACTTTAACTTCTTATTTGTTTCATGGAAGTCGTAAGACAATTTTACACAAATCATTGTCTTCGCTGAGACACTATTAATAAATATATTCTATATATATAACAATCATATTTTAACATGTCTTACAAACAGTTTCACATAAGCACCATTTATATACTCATTCAGTCCATTCTTAATCTATCAATTTCTCGCACCATTTATATACTTATTCCGTCCATTCTTAATATATCAATTTCTCATTTTAGATATATGGACCTACATACTGTTGGCGCTTGGATCGTTTGGTTAACGTGACCCGTTAGAATATCATGTGTTTCTATCATATCACAGCGGAAGCAATAAATCATAAAACGCATTACCGTTCACCAAGGTATGTTGATGAAGATTGATTCTCGCAGGCAGCATGCGCAGTCCCACGAGAATGGCCATAACTTCCTCGTCTGATATCGGAATTGAGTGATCTTTGCGTTCAGACGATCCTCTCTTCGACGACTTTCCGTCAGTATATTGATCATCAAATTCTGAGCACTGTACGAATTTATACAAATTTCGCAAGGTCACGGACAGCAGCAGCAAACTACCTTCTGATCTTCTGCTGTATGTCCCAAGTCCGATCTCGACGTCGTGTGGGCGACGATCTACGAGACCTCCTCAATCTGCTCTCAACCCTCATCACACGTGAATAATCAATTAGATTAGATTAGGGTTCCAGATAAGTTGAGGTGACTTATATACATGGGCTACAGCAGGGACCAGGAGGAGAAATTGGGTTGGGCCTCCATTGGGCTTAAGTATCCAAGCTTAGCCCAAAGCTTATACTTAAGTCCAATAATAATAATATATTCCACTAAAATATTATTATTGCACTACCGTACCAATCCCAAAATTACGTTTTGGGCTCCTTCTTATTATGAGCCCGTTAGTCTCCCCATGTTTAAGATATACAATGTCCATTAATTAATTTAAGTTACTGACAACTCAATTAATTAACATCTCATCCAAGAGTAGTACCACTCAACCTCATTATCATGCCGGAATAAATTCCACCTGCAGGGTTTACATGATAATCCTTATGAGCTCCTCAAGGGGACATCATCAACCTATGACGGACACGGATTCCTTCTACAATCAACAGCACACCATAGAGACAACACTACTTCCCAACTCATCGAGTTTGTTGATTTAATAACATGTAAATCTCACCCATTGATGAATCAAAGAAATACATACTGCCCTACGTGTCGAGGTTATTGTATAGGGATTAAGAGCACGAACTTCCATAATAACTGAGATCAAGTTCTCCTATAAGTCAGTATAAGTCGAACGATCTCAAGCGGTCCTGCTCAATACATACAAGTGCACTAATGTGATTCTATAGCCAAGACAAGCTAATACCAAACCACACTACAACCATCCCGATAGAGAGTCCCCGTCTATCTCGGTTGTGAGCATCTGTTTATACTTTATAAGGAAACCGATAATATGATCTTCTGCGTGTTGTCGCACAACATATTATCTACAGTATAAAGTAAGTGGACTATTGCATCGAACATATAAATAAATTATAAGATGCAATCATTTGATCATATGATTCTCATTTCAAATTAATTGTTATAACATTGTTCATACAAAAAGCTAGACTTTTAGTATACAATCCAACAATCTCCCACTTATACTAAAAGACTATGCTGTCATGTCTTCTGCCATACATCTGATTTCCACTCCCACTACACGACCATCAAAAGCTCTCGCCTTAAGGCCCTTGTAAATGGATTTACTAGGTTATCATCCGATGCAATCTAGGTGACAACAACCTTCCCCTCATCATACGATTTCTCATAATAGGTGGTACTCGCGCTCCATGTGTTTAATTGCCTTATGGACTCGTGATTCCTTTAAGTTTGCAACTGCACCAATATCATTAACTTAAATTGTGATATCCTTGGGCAAACTTAGAAACACTTCGAAGTCCATCTTGAAGTTTCTAGAGTCATACAGATACTTTGGCTGCCTCATAGGCTCCAATTTATCATCTTTCCATGATGGAGTCCGGAGTCTGAAATATATTTCTATATAACACTCCTCCACATTATGACTCAACTTCCTAAAATTAAACGCATAACCTTTGAGGTAGATTTACTGTCGTCCCTATCTGATTTGAAAATTTTGAATCTATGTAACCCATAAGAATCAGTGAATCTGTTCGGTAAGCCCACACATAGTTTCTAGTCCTTTTCAGGTACATAAGTATATGTCTTACCACAGTTCATCATTCTTGTTCCGGGTTACGTTGATACCCACTGTTCATGCCATCGGCAAAATAGATATCCAATCTCGTGCATAGCATACCTTAGATTAAGCTTCCTCATTTGCCGAAGCATAAGGAACCGCTTTCATCTTCTTTATCTACTTTTGTGTCACAAGACACATTCACTTAAATAAATTCACATGCTAAACGAGTAAGGATTGTATCATTATATGAAACTTGAGATAAGCATAACATCCTTTCTTGTAATCCGTATTACAGTGATCAAAAGGATATTTTTACTCTTCTTAAGTCCTTCATCTCATACCGCTTTATCAACCATACCCATACGCCCGACAATACTCTTTCATTGTCTCCAATGAGCAAGATACTATCTACGTATAGTACAAGAAATACCACCACGTTTCCATCACTCTTTTCAATACACAAGACCCATCCGATCATTGATTAGGTCCATGTCACTGGATTACCTCATCAAAATGGATGTTTCATGATCTTGAAGCTTGTTTTAGTCCATTAATGGACACTTTTAAGCTCACTATCACAATGCTCTTAGCTCTTTGCAATGAATCACTCTGGTTGCTTCACATAGATTTTCCCTTAAGACTTCCAATCAGGAAAGCTGTCTCGACATCTATTTGCTATCCCTCATATTTCATATGAGTAGCAACAAATAAAAGAGTCCGGATCAACTTAGGCATAGCTACCGGCGAACAGGTTTTCTCATAATCGAACCCTTTCTTTCTGAGTATACCTTTTCGCAACAAGCTTGCTTCCAAGGTTTTCACCTTATTCTATGATCCTCTTTTATTCTTGCATGCCCGCTTCCAATGGCTTTTACGCCATTTAGCGGTTCAACAAGCATCCAGACCTAATTTAAAATCCATCGATTCTATTTTAATATTCATTGCACTTACTAAGATTCCGCATTTTAATTTTGTAGTGCAACGTCGTATCCCTGGGATAATACCATGTTTACTAGGGATCAAGTCTTACGACTTTCCCAAAACATGTATCTCACTGGTTGTCGAATAATCCTCCCACTGCGACAAGGCACTACATGTAATTGTGTATCAGACGTGACATGCATTGCAGTTTAACTTGTGGTATATCCTCTTGTACACTTGGTACTTATACTTTGTGTTTTTCCCTCTCACTTCCTTTAGAACAATTTATACATGGGTTTATGATTTAATACATAGCCTCTTTCCAAAAATCTAGTGTTTGTGTTAACAATCACCCTTCGATCTTTTAGACTAAATAAATCACCTTCATTTTTATAGCATATCCCACAAACAGACAAACATTCAAATGAATTACTGTTTCTAGGGCTTATCCATAAAATGAATTAAGTAATTCCAAATAATTCATCATCTATCTAATCATTACCATAAGAGTCTTATTCCTTCTATCCACCACACCATTCAGTTGGGGCATGCCCGGTGTAGACCACTTGAGATTTAATCTCAACCTCTGATTAATAGTTCCTAATTATCCTAAGAGGTACTCGTAATTTATTAAATCATCATTACTTGATATATTTTACATGATGCTTTACTGTACCAACCTTGTAATTCTTGAATAAATCAAAGAATTTAGACATGCAGTGCATCAAATAAATATATCGGTATATAGAATAATCTTCGATTATTCATAACCACCTCTCGCCTAGATAATATTAGGCCCGCTTGAATCAGAATGAACCAATTCCAACATATATATCTTTGGCTCTACACCCCTTTACCTTGAAAAGGTAATTAATCATTTTTACTTCCAAGCAAGACTCGCAAGTCCGATAGTTTCCACTTTAGATAAACCTTACGGTCCATCTGCTATCAACTTTTGAGTCCTACTCAAGTAAAATGATCTAGTCTTAGACGCCAAATGCATGTTTAGTTCATCTCCGAAGGTTACTTTCTCTTACTAAGATCAGAAGATGCATTATTAATTACTATTTGTTGCATCTGTGGAATATACATGATTTAAGAGTATACAAATTGTCCATCAACGTACCATAACAGATTACAACTATATCCTTCATTATAATGACCATGTCATTTAAATGAAATGGAGTATCCATCTATTAATGCATAGAAACCGAAATCAAATTCTTTCTATGAAAACGTAAGTAAAGATAATTTTACAAAATCAAATGTTTATTCATATCGTAAGATAAATAAACAACTCCCACTGCAATAGCCACTAGTCTTGTAGTTTTACCCATGTCATAACAATCTTATCCTCACTTAGTAATGAACATTCAGTGATTCCAGTATCTACACACTTCGTGTCAGTAGATGCCATCACTAATCATGTTTAAACAACTAGTAAGAAAGATTCTATCCTTGTTCACTCCTTTTATGAAATTGAATTTCCTTTACCACATGTTTTGTCAGAAGTTTCCCACCATATACAACCTCTTGTAGTTCATGAGAAACTTACTCAAAACATCTAGGCAATTATGAAGAATAAAATTGACTTAGGTTTCCCCTTCAACTTATATTCCATGTATTTCCAATTCATTCATCAAATTCAATCATGACCTACCGCCTTTTAAATTACTCAAGTATCCGAAGAGTTACATGAGACCATCATATTTCTATGAACCTCTCATCTCTTCACTAGAGACTTTAATAGGCATCATGAGACGTCCTTTGTGAGAACACACATGTATTTTCTTAAGCAGTAAAATTCAAAACAATGATTCTTTTCTAATCATCTAATTTGGACAAGTAAATATAATTTCTTTTAGTTAATAATAAGTGAGATAAAACCATTTGAAAATCAGAGAATCACAAATAAATATACCGATCAAATCTTCGAATTTTATCCTTTTATATTGATTCCCTCAAAACAATATAAAAATAAAATTCACCGACATCTCAAGCACCGTGAGTCTGCAAGCCACGATAGTGTGGACGTTTACAAACCCGAACATTTACAAGAGAAGGTTTTACCCATTAATTTCATTTGTCAACCTAACTTTATGACAAAATAATTAATAGTCGGTTCCTCTTTAGCCATGCAAATAAAAGCAGTGACTCCGATGGGGAGGATACTTATTATTTACACCTAAGTGTACACCATTATTTGACTCCAAGTCCGCGGCCCAAGCTTATGTGCCTTACAGATGGAGAAGTACACACGCGCTCGGATAACTTCATACAGTCATCAATTATAAGTATGTACAGTGATCCGCACATGAACTCATCCGATAGGGAGGAAGGTCTATGCCAACGCGCAAGTTCATATGCATCACATTACAAACATAATTATTTAAAGAAGTCTGTCCCAGCAATCCATGAATAAACTCATCCGATGGGGAGGAAGGCTCTAATGCCGACGCGCAAGTTTATTCACATTGCTAACAAACCAATAATGGAGGCCGCGGAAATTTTTACCAATCCCCTCTCCCACTTAGTAATTTAACACCGAGGGTTTTTACATGCATATGATATTCAGAATAAAATACGCAACGCTAGTATGCTTCTATTACGGCACATAAGGCAGTAAATCACAGAGAGTCATGCATACATATATAACAATAATCAATAATTAAATCAATCATTAACAGTTATATATCAGCGAATTCGATTGTTCGCCACCAGGCACGAATATCAGCAAAGACTTCCAGACTATCAAATTTTTGAAATTTTCAGATTGTCCAATTTTCGAAACCATCGATATCGACCGTCGATATTGTCCAGATTATCAAAATCATCGATATCGACTAGATTATCAAATATTCGAAAAACATCAAGATTATCAACATTCCAAAACTATCGATATCGATCGTCATATCGTCTAGATTATCAAAATCATCGATATCGACGAGCAACAATATATAACAATAATAGATAATTAAATCAATTATGTCAGTTATATATTAGGAATCAATTCAACATCCATATATAACAATAATAGACAATCAATTATAGCAGTTATATATTAGGAATTAATTCGACATCCATATATGACAATAATAGATTATTAAATCAATTATAGCAGTCATATATTAGGAATTAATTCGACATCCATATATAACAATAATATACAATCTATTATGGCAGTTATATATTAGGAATTAGTTTTCCTAAAATTGGATGTCTTATCCAACACTCTAGCAATACATGCATATAATATACCAAATATAATACGCAATCTAGCATGCTTCTATATAAGACAATAAATCATAGAGATCAGGCATCCATATATATATATAACAATAATAGACAATTAAATCAATTATGACAGTTATATATATTAGGAATAAAAACGCCTCTAAATTTTAATGTCTTGTCCGACACTCCTACTGTGGAATCGATGCCTTACGCAACAAGCAGGATTGCTTGTGCCCCAAGACGTCCATCGTCATATCCCACCGCCAATCATGTCAGGGAGCGCCCCAAGTGCCTTGACGAGCGCCCCTCGCCCGGACTGTCGCTCGTCCAAGGGCCTACTTGCATGGAACCAAGTTCAGCCCAACGCGCAACACCAAACTACACCAACTGTCGTTCGTAGTTCGAAATTGAAAGAACCTCAGAATCCAATCTTCACCGTCCATAATCTACTACTGTAAGTCCTGAACATACTGTCCAAATTACAGATCGATCCAACGGTTATATTGTGAGAAACGGCTCTTTTCTCTTGACTGCGCAGAACAGAATCGCCCAAAAAACTATTTCTGTTTTCGGCGTATTCTCGACAACACAAAGCTTCAAATACGATCTTCACCGTTCAAAATGTAAATCCACAAAATCTAAACGTGTTGACCAAAAATCAGCCTGATCCGACGGTTGAAACTCCGGTTATTGCCTCTGCAATATCACTGCGCTGGATTTTCTCTCAATTTCTTCCGTTCATGTGAAATTGACGAACAGTTTTTGTCAAATCCTCTCACACACAACCATCAACGAACAGATATGATATAGGGTATATTTCATATAGGTATATTCATGGTTTGCACAGTAAAACCAAAACCCTAAACATGCGATCCTAATTTCGAAAAATTAATCACATAAACCCTAGCCTAACATGTCACGCTTCACCACGAAACCGAAGCTCTGATACCAATTGTTGGCGCTTGGATCGTTTGGTTAACATGACCCGTTAGAATATCATGCGTTTCTATCATATCATAGTTGAAGCAATAAATCATAAAACGCATTACCGTTCACCAAGGTATGTTGATGAAGATTGATTCTCGCAGGCAGCATGCGCAGTCCCACGAGAATGGCCATAACTTTCTCGTCTGATATTGGAATTGAGTGATCTTTGCGTTCAGACGATCCTCTCTTCGACGGCTTTCCGTCAGTATATTGATTATCAAATTCTAAGTACTGTACGAATTTATACAAATTTCGCAAGGTCACGGACAGCAGCAGCAAACTACCTTCTGATCTTCTGCTGTATGTCCCAAGTCAGATCTCGACGTCGTGTGGGCGACGATCTACGAGACCTCCTCAATCTGCTCTCAACCCTCATCACACGTGAATAATCAATTAGATTAGATTAGGGTTCCAGATAAGTTGAGGTGACTTATATACATGGGCTACAGCAGGGACCATGAGGAGAAATTGAGTTGGGCCTCCATTGGGCTTAAGTATCCAAGCTTAGCCCAAAGCTTATACTTAAGTCCAATAATAATAATATATTCCACTAAAATATTATTATTGCACTACCGTACCAATCCCAAAATTAAGTTTTGGGCTCCTTCTTATTATGAGCCCGTTAGTCTCCCCATGTTTAAGATATACAATGTCCATTAATTAATTTAAGTTACTGACAACTCAATTAATTAATATCTCATCCAAGAGTAGTACCACTCAACCTCATTATCATGCCGGAATAAATTCCACCTGCAGGGTTTACATGATAATCCTTATGAGCTCCTCAAGGGGACATCATCAACCTATGACGGACACGGATTCCTTCTACAATCAACAGCACACCATAGAGACAACACTACTTCCCAACTCATCGAGTTTGTTGATTTAATAACATGTAAATCTCACTCATTGATGAATCAAAGAAATACATACTGCCCTACGTGTCGAGGTTATTGTATAGGGATTAAGAGCACGAACTTCCATAATAACTGAGATCAAGTTCTCCTATAAGTCAGTATAAGTCGAACGATCTCAAGCGGTCCTGCTCAATACACACAAGTGCACTAATGTGATTCTATAGCCAAGACAAGTTAATACCAAACCACACTACAACCATCCCGATAGAGAGTCCCCGTCTATCTCGGTTGTGAGCATCTGTTTATACTTTATAAGGAAACCGATAATATGATCTTCTGCGTGTTGTCGCACAACATATTATCTACAGTATAAAGTAAGTGGACTATTGCATCGAACATATAAATAAATTATAAGATGCAATCATTTGATCATATGATTCTCATTTCAAATTAATTGTTATAACATTGTTCATACAAAAAGCTAGACTTTTAGTATACAATCCAACACATACTTCACTAATGTAAATAAAATATGGGACCCATACCCTCCACTAATACAGATACACACTACACATAAAATAATAATACTCCTTAATTTGCGTACTAAAAGCAAATAGATACATTGATGATGGGTGAAGAGAGTATTATTTCGTACATGTGGGTGCATGGTGCACCCACACTCAAAACTTATATATATAAGAACTTAATACATATTGTTATCGAAATTTTATTAATTTTTTTAATAAAAAACTGAATTATAAATTATTAAAAAAACTTAGTATAAAATACTTAATAAAAAGGAATTATTAATATTTAGTACAAAATATATGTTAAAATTACTAGCAGATACAAAATATATATTTTATTACTAACATGTACAAAAATAGGTGATGAATAGTCTCAACTACCACTTTTAAATGTCGCTGAATACAACTGTATTGAATACACTGTTTTACTAAATAATAAATCATAATTTTTTAATATATGAACTCTCAATCAATAGTTTTGAAATCACGACATCCAAATTCATGAATTCTAAATACTTATTTAAACATTTCCGAATAAGTGCAGATTTCTTATTGTAATATAATCTGATAAAAAAATATACTCCATCCGTCCGGTTCTAAGATGTCCGTTTGCTTTTTGCACGTGGATTAAGGAGTATTATTATTATATGTAAGTGGGTAGTTGTATTAGAGAAAAGTGGTGGACCATATTGTGTATTTTTTACTAAATAAGGGAAATGAATACTTTTAAACCGGACGCCAAAAATAGTAAAATTGACACCTTAAAAGCGGACGGAGGGAGTATCTAAATATTTTGAATACTTATCTAAATAATATGTTTAAGGAATCTTTTTTAGTACAGGACCTGATTAAGACTTGAACTTAAATTATTTCTTTTATAGATCCGGACCCTGATTAATTTATAATTATCAATTCAATGCTCAAAACTCTAACATTGTTATCCCTCTTTTAACATAAGCTGATGGCAACTAATTAATTTTAAATTTTAAATAACTAAATAAGATTTAAGTAAGTAATCGTAGAGAAAAATTTGTAGATTTCTAATGGCGTCCTTCTCCTTTTGATGGGCTCGTCTTCGTCATCCTTTCATCTTTTATCTCTTCAATAGACATATTTATTTCAGAATTGAAAATTATGGCGAAGCAAATAGGTTTCTCGTGAAACAAATTTTGGTTTTACATGAACACACCAAACATCCATTAATCTCACTGCAATAGAAAGAAGATGAACCATGATGATGAAATTGTACACAAAATTTATTGATTCCACAAACTGAAACAAAATTCAGGCCGCTCAAGAAGCAAAAGTAATTCCAAAATATAAAATTCTACACATCACCTAAATTTCTTCGATTAGCTTTTAATTTCTTCAAATAAATTAAGTTGCAGAAATTTTTTCCATAGCCTGTAAGTGTTTGCTAACCGCCAGTCTCTGCGGCCTTCGCTGGAATTGTAACAACCGAAACGAAGAAAAGTATGAGAAAATCGAATGAGATCTGGAAGCCATGAGGAAAATCGAATGAGATCTAGGAAGCCATAATTTTCGAGCCCATCGAATTTCATCCCCGTCATCTTGGTGACAGAAGCCAGCACGTCGCGACGACTAAGAGAAGGAGGCGAGCAGCAACGCCATCAGAAATCTACTCATCTTTCTTTATGATTAATTACTTAAATCTTATTTAATTATTATTTATAATATAAAATTAACTAGTTGTCATGTCAGCTTCTGATAAAAGAGAAATAACGGTGTTAGGGCTTTGAACCTTTAATTGATAACTATAAATTAATGCCCGAATCAATAAAATATATAATTCGAGTCTTAAATTCATAGTTAACATATATTTCAGGTTCTATACTGAAAAAATTTATATGTTTAAATATTCTAAATACTTATCTAATTATTTCTGAATACTGCAAATTTCTTATCTTAATATATTTTGGATACTAAATATATATAAATATTCTGAATACTTATCTAAATATTTCTAAATACATCATCACAAATATATAATCTGAATATTTTTTAATATCATATCTAAATATCTGAATACTTATCTAATTATTTTAAATAATTCTAAATACATGCCATATTTCTTATCATAATATAATCTGAATACAAAATATGTCTAAATATCTAAATACTTATCTTATAATATCTAAATACTTATCTTATTATTTATGAAAACCATAGATTTTATCTAATCTGATACCAAATATATTTAAATATTGTGAATACTTATCTAAATGTTATGAATACTTATCTAATTATTTATGAATACTGCATATTTCTTATCATAGTCTAATTTGATACCAATTATATCTAAATATTCTGACAACGTATATAATCTAAATATTTCTAAATACATCAAATTTCTTATCATAATAAAATCTGGATACCAGAATATATATAAATATTATGAATACTTATCTAAATATTTATGTAAATTTTTTTTAATATAATTTTTTTATTGTAATATATAATTTGAATACCAAAATATATGTAAATGTTTCTGAAAACATCATGAAGATTTCTTATCGTAATTTAATCTGACATTGTAGTAATATCTTTAATTAATTAAGTAATATTTTGAATATAATACAATTAAACATATTTATTAATGTTTGACCCACAATTGACTAATACCCAACCTATCTCATAGAGATATTAATGATTAATTAATTATGAGAATACAATTAAATTTAAATAGGATTAAAAGTGATATTTAATTAATATAATTTGGATATTATAGATTAATATCCCCTCCGTCACATAGGAGTTGACACACTTTCATTTTTGTTTGTCCCACTAAAGTTGACACATTTTTTTAATACATGGACCCACACAAAAACAATTAATCTATTCTCATGGGGCCCACATATCACCCCTAATACAACAACCCACTACATATTAAATATTATTTTTCTCACTTCACTTTACTCCACTTTACATTAAATTATTATACTCCTTAATCTCCGTGCAAAAAAAATTATACCAACATCTATGGGACGAGGAAGTAAAATATATCTATATCTAAAAGTATAATGACCCTAATAAAAATTAAGGGTCAATTACTTCTAGGTATATTTTATATACATATATTACTAGTAGATACAATATTCAAATTATATTATTAATAACTACAAATTGAATGCATCAAATACCACTTCTAACCTTATTTCAATTTAAATGTATAAAATAGAAAATAGGTTGGAGATTAATCAATCCGTTAAAATACGTCAAACATTAAAAAAAATAGGTTTAAGAATCTGTTGTTCAATTTCAATCCCCACTCTTTGAAACTTCCGGTAACTTGGGGTTCATTATCAACTATTCAAAACTTCTGGTGACCACCAATCATCGATTTTACCAAACCCTCTTTCGAAGCCAACGATTTATCACCAATTTGCGTACAAGTTGAGGTTCCGCAACGCAGCTGACGAAGGGGACAAAGTTGACCCAAATTGAATACCTTTACAAATTGTGTATTCAATTAATTTCAGGAGTTGAATACTTACAGATGCAATTATCCATAGATACATGCAGATTCTAGTCAAAATGTGTATTCAATCTTTGCAAAACCAAATCGATGTAGAAATGATTTAAAATTTGGTCTTCTGAGTTTATATTCAGATTGAGTATTCAGAATTTACTATTCAGAGTGCAAAATGATTCGTGAAATGATTATTAAATTATATGGTGTATTGTGTGAATCTATGTAAGCATGCATTAAACATTTTTTTTCTGTGTCAGCCACCTCATGAAGTAACATTATGTATTCAGAAGTTGATTCAATTATAATTTATTAAATACAGCTGTATGTATTCAAAAATACTTCCATTTGCAAATTTTTGACTGAATACAAAATATACGACTAAATACAATAAGTAACATTATGTATGAGTTGATTCAATTATAGTTTACTGAATGTTGTATGTATTCAGAAATACATCCATGTTACTTAATGTTAATTAATTATGTTTGGTGTTTTACTTGAATTTCAGTATGGATGCATTAAGAAATGTTCTTTCCCTGCCATATTATATTGATAGATTTGGAGTGAGAATTAAATATATTGATCATTGTGGAGAGTGCACTAGAATATAGAAAATTAAATAATAATGTAAACGTGAATTTCTAACTAATTAATTAATTATGAATTATGTATTCAATTAGTTATGTATGAAAGAGTATACAATACCTTGTATCTAGTAGTAATATTAACTTATATTTTGTACCTATAATTAATAATTTCAAAAATTATACACAAGTAATCCGAATATCAAATCTAATAAATTGAATGGGATGGATACTGTGCACCTGATATTTTGCGGATTATTTATGTACGGTTTCACTTAAAATTTAATAAAAGAAAAATGAAAAGGAAATTAAAAATTAGGCAAATAGAAAAAGGATGGTTGTATAAAGCAACGCGTATTCCCCCACACGTATTCTCTACATCTGTCCGTCCGATCTATTTTGATCCTACGGCTCGAGAAAACCTAAAAAAAACCACACTTCTTAAGCTCCCAATAACGTGCCCCTTGCTCACTTCCTTAACTCTACTCATCGATCTCTTTCTCCAAAGTTCGCCGGTGTGATACAATTCTCTCTCTAAGGTCAATTTCTCTTCCGTTTCTCTAAGATTTTTATACCTCTATCTGTTTTATCTGATTACTTTATGTTCTTAATTCTTGTGAATTCTGCATTCCTAGTTTGATTTTTTTTTTGTGTTGATTGATAAGTTATTGCTGATGAGTTGTGGTTGACTTGTATGTTCGATTCATGTCTAAATTGATTTGTTTTGATTGGCGTAACCTAGATCTGAACTATATTATACTTTTTGATTTTGCGAAACATTTACGACTTTTTTTTTTGGAAGAAAAACATTTATACTGCATCTTAAGACTTACTTATTTATGACTTATTAATTTGATGTTCAAAGACTAGATCTATTCAACTGCTCTACGCTGTATGTAGTATTTCGAAAAACGTATGCAACCTATGTTTTATGGATCGAGTATCTTTAGATCCATTGATGTGTTGTGTTGGTGTTCCGATCCGTGTATCTTCTTCAATTAATGGGATTTCTCAGCAGTTATGAAACTGTCTAAAGTGATGACCTTAGAACTCCCAACTTTTAATTATGAGTGTGAATTGGATATTTTTAGTGTCTGTGCTGTGCTTTCCTGACAGATTCCGTGTTGAAGCTTTTTCTTGGTTGATAGTATATTGGTATTTATTTATTTTGCAATTCGAGTATAATGAGAATAACCTTGTTCTAACTTGCTTTACACCTTTGTAGAACTCACCATGGGTAAAGAGAAGACTCACATCAACATTGTGGTTATTGGCCATGTCGATTCTGGGAAGTCGACCACTACTGGCCACTTGATCTACAAGCTTGGTGGTATCGACAAGCGTGTGATTGAAAGGTTTGAGAAGGAGGCTGCTGAGATGAACAAGAGGTCATTCAAGTATGCCTGGGTTCTTGACAAGCTCAAGGCTGAGCGTGAGCGTGGTATCACCATTGATATTGCCTTGTGGAAATTCGAGACCACCAAGTACTACTGCACTGTCATTGATGCTCCAGGTCATCGTGACTTTATCAAGAACATGATTACTGGGACTTCTCAGGCTGACTGTGCTGTTCTCATCATTGACTCCACAACTGGTGGTTTTGAAGCTGGTATTTCTAAGGATGGTCAGACCCGGGAGCATGCTTTGCTTGCGTTTACTCTTGGAGTCAAGCAGATGATCTGTTGCTGTAACAAGGTGAAATTTCTTTTGCACTTCTGATTTAGTTGGTTTTACTTATCCTGTTCGTGCATAATTTTACATGGATATTATTGTTGTGCAGATGGATGCCACCACACCGAAGTACTCCAAGGCTAGGTATGATGAAATTGTGAAGGAAGTGTCTTCCTACCTCAAGAAGGTTGGATACAACCCAGAGAAGGTCCCTTTCGTTCCCATCTCAGGTTTTGAGGGAGACAACATGATTGAGAGGTCCACTAACTTGGACTGGTACAAGGGACCAACCCTCCTTGAGGCTCTTGACCAGATTTCGGAGCCCAAGAGGCCATCGGACAAACCACTCCGTCTCCCACTTCAGGATGTTTACAAGATTGGTGGTATTGGTACTGTACCTGTGGGGCGTGTGGAGACTGGTGTCCTAAAGCCCAACATGGTCGTGACCTTTGCTCCCTCTGGTCTGACCACTGAAGTTAAGTCAGTAGAGATGCACCACGAAGCGTTGCAGGAGGCTCTTCCTGGTGACAACGTTGGTTTCAACGTGAAGAACGTTGCTGTGAAGGATCTCAAGCGTGGTTATGTTGCCTCCAACTCCAAGGATGATCCTGCTAAGGAAGCTGCTAACTTCACCTCACAAGTTATCATCATGAACCACCCGGGGCAGATTGGAAACGGATATGCTCCAGTGCTCGACTGCCACACCTCCCACATTGCTGTTAAGTTTGCTGAGCTGGTGACCAAGATCGACAGGCGTTCTGGTAAGGAGCTTGAGAAAGAGCCAAAATTCTTGAAGAATGGAGATGCAGGTATGGTTAAGATGGTTCCGACCAAACCCATGGTGGTGGAAACTTTCTCTGAGTACCCTCCACTAGGTCGTTTCGCTGTCCGTGACATGCGCCAGACAGTTGCTGTTGGTGTTATCAAGAATGTTGAGAAGAAAGACCCCACGGGTGCCAAGGTTACCAAGGCAGCTGCCAAGAAGGGTGCCAAGTGAATTGTGCAGCTTATCGGGTTCTGGAAACTACAAAAACCTAGTTTTGATGAAAACTATCTATTCCTAGTTAAAACAAGTTGGTTGTTTTTATTGTGCTGTGTATCCCAGAACTGGGTTCTGGATCGAAGGTGGCGGTGACGAGTCCTTTTTATCATGTTTTGAGGTGCTCCGGCTTGCTGGGCGGCTCGACATTTTTGTGGTGTTTCCTTGTCTGTTTATCAAGTTTCTGAACTCAGTTTTATTACCTCCGATTGTCTCATACTGCTACTACCGACATTTCATTTGGTGTTATTTCTATGTTTAAAAAATTTCTTCTTATGTCATTATAACCATTTAGTATTAAGAATCAGTATATTGTACCAGCATATGGAAACAATGAATTGAACCAAGAGAAAATGGGTGCAAAGGAAGCTGATTTTAAATTCTCTTTTCTGTTGTGAAAAAACTTCAACTCGCCCTTTAGTATTCATATTCGGGTATTATTCTTTATATAAACATAGTATTATACACCGTGAGAAAACTATTACTACTGTTTTATACAATTTCAATTACTACAATTTCACAATGGTGGCCGTTTGCTAGTCCATGTTTAGTGAGTGTAAAATAAGGATTTTTGGGGTCCACGGAGAGAGTAGATCAAAATGTCACTCTTGTGAATGTTTTTTAACATTACTTTTCATTTTATTACTCTTTTAGTATTTTGTAGATCAAAATGTCACTCTTGTGAATGTTTTTTAACATTACTTTTCATTTTATTACTCTTTTAGTATTTTTAGGATTACTCTTAATATGCACACAGTATCTGTCTTTGAGAAAATTATCAATACAATTACTCTGGAGAATGATTTTTAACATTATTACTTGTTACTATTTCAGAGATTACTCTTTATTGATATTTTCTCTTTTTGGGTGATAGAGATTATTCTGTCTAAAAGCAACAATAACTCTTCAAAGATTATACAATTTCACAATGGTGCCTTTTTATTGAATACACACATACTATTGAATATACACCCCCATTTAATATTTTAAATTTTAATTTTATTGTATACACACCCCTCAAAACTCCTAAATTACCCTTTTTATTTATTAAGATTATACACCTCTCAAACTCCCAATTATCTTACAATCAAATCAACCACTGTAAATCTCTTTATCATTCTTACACTTTTAGATCCTTGTTTAATTTATTCGATCGAAAAATTAAAGAGATTGTGAATGACGATTGAAATGATATCTCTCCAACATTGATATACATAACTTCCTCCGTGGCGATGGTACATAGATATACCGTCCCATTTTTACTACAAACAAAGGCCAATTCATTGAGTTAATTAAATTTAGGGATTTAAATAAAATAGGAAGAAACTCATTGATTTAATTAGCAATTTCAGCAAAACCCTTGATTTGTACCCTGATTGTGATTAAATCTCTACGTTTAGGCTGAAATCTGAATGTAGGATTCATTCAGTTTCTCAAAGCTTTGATATAGAATGTAGGATTCATTCAGCTTCTCAAAGCTTTGATACAGATTGGGTAATGAACACTGCTTTGGACTCTCTTCAAACATGCATTCCTCCATGCTTTGATCGAATTCATCATATATTTGAGAAAGAATAACAATCAAGATATCATTTTCCACAAATTCATGGCCTACTATCACCATCACACATTTTTCGAAAGAATTACGAGGTGATTTGCCATTAAAATTTAATTTTGCCATTAAAAATTGATTTTATTTTTTTTAAATAAATGGTGTGTATACAATATAGAGTGGTGTGTATTTAATGATATGAGGATAATTTAGACTTTTTAAAAATATAAATTTTAATTATATAATAATGAAGTGTGTATTTAATAAAAAGGAGTGTATATTTAGAGGATGCCTAAAAGATATTATTAGTACATGTATAGGGAGTGTAAAATGAGGATTTTTGGGGTCCATGGAGGGAGTAGTAACAAAAGTCACTCTTGTGAATGTTTTATAACATTACTTTTAATTTTATTACTCTTTAGTATTTTTAGGATTACTCTTAATATGCACAAAGTATTGATCTTTGAGAAAATTATTACTATAGTTACTTTGGAGAATGATTTTTAAATTATTACTTGTTACTTTAGAGAATAATTTTTAACATTATTACTTGTTACTTCTTTTTGGGTGATTCTTAATATATGCACAAAGTATTGGTCTTTGAGAAAATTATTACTACAGTTACTCTGGAGAATGATTTTTAGCATTATTATTTTTTACTATTTCAGAGATTGCTCTTTTTGGGTGATAAAGATAAAGATTATTATGTCTAAAAACAACAATAACTCTTCAAAGATTATTCATTTTTTCATATCTTTCTCTCGTATCAATTAAAATTTAATTTAACATAAAATTTATATCTACCATACCAAAATCCAAAACAACATGAAATAACATTATTTACTGATTTATTAAATCAATTTAAACTCAAAGTAAACATCCCTTAAACTGAAAACATTAATTCCTATATTATTCAGCAACTATGTAAAAATGTTTTTGAACATACAAGGATGACTTATACTAAAACAAATTAAGCATTACTATTTTGAATTCTTTCTACAATTCTCAATGTGGAAGATATGCTTCTTCAGTCCCCTCATACTCTGTAAGTTATTTTGATTCTTAGCTTATTCACTTTGTATATAAACTACATATCCAACATAAATGTGGAAGATGTACATTTTGATGTATTCTCAACTCCACCTTCTTTATTACTAATTTTCTTTTTATCAAGTCTCATGAATAAAGTTTTTCAATGACTTCCCTTGTTTGGTTATTATCTTCACATAACAAAATCAAATTATAATATTTCTAAGTCATCACACATCTCCAAGATAAAGCGTCGTCGTTCCTTTCGAAACACATCTCATTGTTTGGATTTCTCAACCTTTGTTCATTAAAATATTTTCATTATGAAATCTTTTGACTTAAAGTTAAATGCTTATGAGTTTTCAAAGTAAATAAGATTAAATATATATGGGATGCTAAAATATTGTTTTAACAACAAATAAAAAAAAAAAATATGTGTGATAACAGAGTATATTGAGATGTCAGGGAATAGGAGAAGATTTAGGGTATAATGTCAGTGGGTACCAAAATGGTAATGGCATAGCAGGCAGAGTATAATGAAGTAGACAAAAGGAATTGAGTAATAATAATAAATAAAAAGTTGTCTACTCTGTGTTGTTGTTTTGGACATATTATCCTTTCATTAAAACTTCCATCATTCCCTCTCTGCCTACTTAATTAATGCCCCCCCACCCCCAACACTTTTTATTCTCCTTCAATGCTTTTTACCATCGTATAACACATTCATTTCTTGGATGCAAATGTTTTTTACTTCTTACTCAATTCAAATATATAAATTCATGTATATTCATTGAGCTGACTTAATTCATAAGGATAAGAATCACACACTAAAAAAATCTTAGTTTGAGTGTATTTTTGTTTGAAATTTAAGTACTGGGGTTAAAATTTACAGGATAACTTATGTTTATTTTGGATTTGGCTCGATGAATTTTAATTTTAATATGTAAGTGTTAAAGTGGTGATATTTAAAAGGGTAGGCAGTATGATTTTTGTAAGGAGAAAGGAGAATATTTTAATAAAAAATGATACCGGATTAATGAAAAATTATAATGATACAGTAAATTAAGTATCTTATAAACAATTAAATAGTAATAATACTTTTAATGCAAAGTGATAAATTCTTTTTAAAAAAAAGTAATAACTAATAATTTAGAAAACGTAAAATGATCCTACCATAAATGATCTTACGCAAATGTTGCTTAATAGGGTATTTATTGATGCCACCAAAGATAGGGATAAAAATAATTTTAGTCCTATAATTTTGCTTATATTCACTTTTTACCCCAAAGAAAGTAAAAAAATCAATTTAGTACCACCTGTCAGGAAATAGGGCAAAAAATATTCAATTTTTGCCAGAAAATGCTAAAATCACCGAAAACTCACTGATTCCCGACCAAAATGAGGACATGGCAGCCACATGGCATTTGATTCAGAAATTTAAATGCCAACATATATAGCTATATAATTATCATTTTCCTTAATTTCTGTGCCACAAGAAAGGTGCAAATTGAAGACGAACGAAATGAGTATAATATAATTATTACGATGAGTCACATGAATACTTCATTTCAAATCCATGTACATTTAAATACTCTTGGTTTAAAGAAAAACACAAATATATATATATTATACTCCCTCCGTACCATTTAAAATTGCATGTACCTTTTACAAAGGGGAGGTGCAATTTTAAATGGGATGGTAGTACATAATATTCTTTCCATCTCTCATAGTTTTCACCGCTCCATGCCACGAAAATTAAGTAAAATAATAACTTTAGGAGTATTATGATATTTTCTAATAATAAATAAATTATAAAGTATGTTATGTGTGTTTGGTAGGAATTTTTTAAAATAAAGAAATAATGATTATTTTGATTTTTCACCTTTTAAGGTTGTGAAAATTTTTGTAGTACAACTTAAAATGAAAATGATAAAAATTATAAAGTAAGACCGATATTTAAAATGAAAAGGATGAAAACTTGACTGACAAAGTTCAAAAGCCTATAACTCCTACTTTATTTTTAAAGTTAAAACTTAAAAGTGCTGGGTTGAGGAACATAGTCGGATTTAAGTTTAACAATTAACATCTCAACATTTCTTCCTTTGGCATTCAATGATTTTGAGTACGTTATGAAAGATTTGAGTTTAAAAAATTGGTGGATGGGTGTGAAAGTTATGAGTTCAACCACTCACCTACAACTCCTCTCCATTTCCATTTATGTCTCTCTCCTACAATTCTAAATCATCTTTAATTTAATTAATGCCATTTTTATATCAAACGTACATCTTGAGTGATTTTAGTAGTTACTAACAGTCTTTATCTTTTAATTCCATCTAATTATGACATCCGACAAATACATGAGTTTTGTAAAAGGAATAAAAAAAAATTACATTTGATTTATAAAAAGTGATACTAATCCAAAAATTATTAAGCACAAATGAAAAGAAAATTTATACATCAATACTCTTTCTCGCATTCTCTCACATTTTTTTTTAAATATCAATTAATATAATTTCACATATATCACCACACATATTTTATATATTAATTTGATATAAAGTTAAAATCTACACTATAAAAAATCCAAAACACACACATACGACTGTTTAATATTCTCTTCGGCCAGTGCAAACGTTCTTATTTTACTATTTTGCGCGTCCAGCTCAAAAGTACACATTTTCCTTTTTTAGTAAAAAAAAAACACACATATGATTCAACACTCACCACTATAATACAACAACTCACTACATATAATATAATAATACTCCTTAATTCACATAAAAAAACATATGCGTGCATTTGCTCTGGCCGAAGGTAGTTTTCACATCCACATAAAATAAAAGAAAACTCTTAAGTGATACTTCCTCCATCCCACCGAAAGGTCCATATTTTACTATATTGGGCGTCCTATTCAAAGGTCATCATTTTTCTCTTTTAGTAAAAGGGCCTCACATATAGTCCATCATTCACTACTAATTAATACAACTACCTACTACACATAAAATAATAATATTTTTTAATCCACGTGTAAAAAACAAATGGAAACATATGACCGGGACGGAGGGAATATTTGGTTTCATTTTCTTTAATCAGATTCTGATTTTTAAAACCCACAATTAGATTTTAAAAATTAATCTCATATAGAAATCTTATAATCTTCGATATACCCTCCTTTTAGGCAAAAACTCCTGTGCTCCTACTAAAACTCTTGTATTCATGGGGGCACGGTGTATCCCCGGTACACAGGAGACCTAACTCCTCCTTTTATACATATAATTTCTCTCCAATTAATTTTTCTCTCTTTATCTTTATTTCTTTTCTTGATTAATACTCTCTCCGTCCCATTGAAAGGTACGCGCTTACTCAGTGGGACGGAGGTAGTATATTCTTATACATTAATTTAATTTGACATTAAATTAAAACTTCCTTTGTAATAAATTCAAAATGGACATATATCACTATTTAATTAATTTTGAAAACGTAAAAAAATTGTGTTCGATATCGAGGCAGTAGTATATAAAAGGTGTGACTGTATTAATTCTCAAATGTAACTTATGAAATAAAAATAAATGTAAGTGAAATCTCAATTTATGACCGCAAAGAATCAAACATGCGTAAGCTAGCTATCATTGACTATTGTTTAATATCATTCTACGTCATGTCGTATATACGTATATATATGTACTCCATCATCAAAGTCATGTCTTATCACAATCAAACTGTGGAGAGTTTTTTATAGTCAATATTCAGATGTGGAGTTCTAAGCATGACGTACTGCTTCTCCTGTTTTCTTCACAAGATACCGTCTCGTCGAATGAATTTTGTGAGATAAGTTAATTATTTCATAAAACGAATAATAAAAGGAATCTTTATTTGAGTGATATAGTCAATAATAAATCTTATTTAAAAGGCTCGAGTCTATAAAATTTTGTTTGAATGACCTTCTATATAAATGGGGTTTTCACTTAAAGTAAATAAAAGTTGGGGGACCTTTTTGTAAAAAAAAAATTTATAATTCTGCTTAATAAAAAAAATCAGCGCGACTTTTGGTTCCTCACAGTAAAAAAAATCAGCGCGATTTTGGTTTATCACCGTTCGTCGTTCTTGCTATTCACGATGAATCCTTCTTCTCTCCTCTCCCTTCCAAAATCCACGATCAACTCATCTCGCAAATAGAGTTTCTTTACCCTTCTTCAATCAAAGAATGTAATTCCATTGTATGATCCAATTGATTTATCCATTGAAAAGCTTGTTATTGTTTTTATACATTAAAGAAAGGTAATATCCTTTCAAATTCTTTATCACATGAATTCAAAGCAGTTATAGTTATTATCTTCATGAATACAAGCTAATGCACGATGTTATTTGTCATAACGCTTCTGATGTCGTTATGTACTCTGCGTAGTCGTTATTCTTCATATAAAGTTGTGTTAATGATTTTTTAAGATATGCATCTTCCACATTAACTATCGTACTATATACGTATATAATAGAACAATGACACCTTGCAAATATAAACATTATAATTCTAGACTAGTTCGGGAGATAATTGGTTGGAGGCATGAAATGACTAGAAATGTACCAAAAAGAATTCAAGTAGGTAGGTTAAGTATCTAGAAATAGTTAGTTACACTGTCACTCTAGAATGATTCTGTAGCCACTATAAATAGGGGATTAATCATCACTTTTGTGTTTGCATAGAAAGAGAGAAGTTGTAAGATAGTTTGTAGAGTTTACGAGCTAAGAGTATAAGAGGGATAATCTTAAGAGATAGAGAAAGTGTCTCTTAAGGTTTAGCATATGAGTTCAAAGCAATTTATTATCTTCATGGGTATAACTAATGCATGATATTAATTGTCAGAATGCTTACGATGTCGTTATGCACTCTTCGTAGTCGTTATTCTATATGTAAAGTTGTATTACTAATTTTTAAGATATGTATCTTCTACCATTAACTATCATACTATATACATATATTATACAATGATAGACGTTAATTTTAGTAAAAGTCTATTGTCTCATTTTAATATTATGTCAATTAAAATTTGTCTCATTTTAATATTATGTCAATTAAAATTATTTATTATGTTTTTATTAAAAATAAATAAAATATCTATTTACCTTATTTGTTATTTCAAATATGGAGTGTTTATCACCATAATCTTTTGCTTATATGCTTGTTGATAATATCCTCTTTTATAAAAGCATCCATCATCCACTAATTGCTTATTAAATTTACATTTCATATTTCTCTTAGGATATTTTATTAAATTTACATTTCATATTCCTCTTTTAAGATATTTTTAGGGAGTCGTTAGAAGAAGGAGATTCATTGTATTTTCTCTTTGTCCATATGGAGAGGAATTTATTTTCATTCATGTAATTTCATTTCTTAAATTAGTTTAATGCTTTCCAAGATGGTGAAAACACCAATAAGAAGAGAAAGACCCGTCAAATTTTTATTTGGTAATATCTAATCCTATCTAATTTAACGTATTCTCTCCTTGATTTTTTGAGTGATGTTTTGGATTATGGATTAATTTGTGATATTATCTAATTCGTATTAGGGATGCTTAATTGCTTAATCTCTATATATTTATATGATTAACTATATATTGCATGTTGTTAGAACCAAGAATGAAGCTAGATATAAAATATTGAAACTTTCATGATTTGGTAATACTCCATCCGTCTCATTTTCATCTTCATATTTACTGCACACACGCAAATTAAGAAAAATAACTTTTTGAGTAATTTTTGGGGATAGTTTGCTATTTTGGGTAATAAATAAATGATAAAGTATGTTATGTGTGATAAAAAGACGATGAAAATTTTGAAATTAAAGTATGTTAGAGGGATATTAGTTATGTACATTTTTCTTTTATGGAATTATGAAGTTGAAATTGGGACGAACCAAAACGAAAAGTGTAAAGTTGAAGTTGAGACGAAAGAAGTATTTTTTATGAGATTGAGGCTGATATGAGCCTAATTCAAGGTATTCAAAATTGCGTTTATTTCAAAGGAGATGGGTTCGATATATTTTTGCTCATGCTTACTAAATACTGCATAGATTCCCTTGATATTTGAGGGTGAAATATTTTTTTAGTAAAAAAACGAGTGAACATAAGATATGATTTAACTTTATTTCGAATTAATGTGTAAGACGTGGATAATAAACTATATAGAGATAGATATACTTATTCACGCTTTTTAACATAGAAAAAATACAACTTAATAATATAATTATTTTTTTCATACATTCCAACAACTTTACATACATTTTTCATTAAATTATCACTTTACACATATTTATACATCATTTTTATATTTTTGTGAATCTCTATGCACAAAAATACATGCGTTATGGAGGGAGTATATATGAATTATGAAATGAGTGTATATACCCTTCAAAATATATGAAAAAACTTTTATATCACAAATTTATTGGTAAATCTTTTTCTTTTTTTTTTTTCCAAAAGTACATAAATATTCTTGGCTCGATTAGTGATTCAGTAAAAATAAATGACGTAGTTTTATGACTCAATTAATGAATCTAGTTTGAACTTTTAAATAGAATCACCAATTGAATTAATGATATTTTAGTTTTTAGGCCATTATAAAATTTATAACTAAAATTTTGGCAAAATTGTCTTTTATAAAACCCATTTGGATAAACTAAAATATTTACCCAGAGTATATTAACTTATTTTTATCTCAAAAAGGTGATTTTAATTTTTTTTTCTATAACAGTCAGCAAATTGTTGGTCAACTATAGTAGGGTTCTTTTCACTTAGGTCTCGGGAGATGATTTTAGTAGGCATCAAATTGATGCATAATTTTCCATAACTAAGTACTCTATAAGGTGCATTAATATTTTAAATAAAATAATTAATATTAAAAATAATTACTTAATCGGTAAGCAGATTTTTTCTTTGAAAATTGGATAATTAGAAAACCATCAAAATTAAACTTTTTCTTAAAGAGATAATTTTAATTTAACACCAAATTACGGTGCTCCATTGAATATGTAGCAATAATAATTATGATAACATGTTACATGTAGCATTGGTTAAATTAAATGTGTTTTATCTAGGATGATTGAACATTAGTAAACTTGTTTTGGATATTCTTTGATTGTTTAATTGTACTCTTTTTGGTGATGGGTAATCCTATTTACTACCTTAACATTTCATTTATTGATAAAAATAAAATACTGTAGAATAATGAGAACAAGTGCCATGGATTTTTGCAATACATAAATAATTGAAAAAAACAGGAAAAAGAGGAATAGAATTAGCATTGGAAGGTTGTGTTGTTTTGTGATGATGAGTCGGCTGGCAAAGCAATTAAAGAGAGAGAGAGTCAAAGGAGGTGGTGCAGGGAGGGGTACTATTGCAGGGGTGCAGTTGATATTTGTATTCTGGTAATGATTTCGTGTGTGGAAGAAGATCAGATGCCTCGTGATCTTTTCCATTTTATTTTATTTTATTTTAATTAATCTAATTTCTCACTCTTAAATCATACTAAGGTAAGGAATTTGCAGCTGTAGCTCTTTCCTAGCTGCTGCATACCACCCTACCTATTCTCTCCACGCCTTCCTTGTTTCATAACTCTCTCTCTCTCTCCTCTTTCTCTCTCTTCTGTTTACTTGTTGCTTTGGACTTTAATAAATATATTTTTAAACTGGGTTTTGCTCAGAAGGCCCAAGAATCCCTCCTTTTTGTTCCCTTTCGATTAAAGTGGGTTTTAAAGGGGAGAATCAGAATCCTCAGGTGTATACTTGATTCTTGAGTTCTCTCTCATCGTACTTAATCCATGGTCGGCTATGGGAGGAGTAATGGGGTGAGGCAGTACGTAAGATCCAAGGTACCCCGTTTGAGATGGACTCCTGATCTTCACCACTGCTTTGTTCATGCCATTGACAGGCTTGGTGGCCAACACAGTATGTTACACACACACTCTCTCTCTCTCTCTCTCTCTCTCTCTCTCTCTCTTCTTGCAGTTTATGATACTGTTGTTGTTGTTGTTTCTGCAAATGTGAAGAGGCAACACCTAAACTTGTTCTTCAGCTCATGGATGTCAGAGGCCTCACCATTTCTCATGTCAAAAGCCACCTGCAGGTTGTTATCATTCATGGAGTTTTTTATTTTTTAGTTACAAATTAGTATCCCTATTAATTAATTTTATGATCCCATTTTTTTGTAGATGTACAGAAGCATGAAGAGTGAAGTCAGCAGACAAGGTATGCATATCATGTTCATATGAATATGTGTGTGTGTGTTAATCCATGAACATTTAATTGTACATGTTAACTTGGTGCAATTCAAAATATAGTATAGTAGTACTGAAGTAGTGATATTCTTGTCACACATTAGTGGAAGGAAAGGCTCACTTCATTTAATGTTTCTTTTCTGTTTTTGTGGCATGTGGAGTGAATCAACAACTCCTCTAAAATCTTCTAATAGTAGCATATCTAATGAAAAACCACATTAAACCAAATTCCATATATCACATGATCAGCAGAGGGGAGCAGCAGCATTTCACAGCAAAGGAAACACTCCTGTGATGATGATCATGGGGATCACCTCTTCTTCTCTCCAACCAAAAGGTGAAAGAAACTCTCATGCACTGTTTCCAATGCACTATTAAAAATGATCACTCAAAAGGGCTTTCTTTTTGGCATCAATGGGAATATTTGAACATTAATACTACTACTACACTACACAGGCCAAGAATGGAGAAGATGAGTGAGAAAGTGGAATGGAGAGAGAGAAGAATCTGGCAAGGTCCGTACAGTGATGATGATTACATGCAGACTAAGGAGGAGAAAGTAGGAATAAAGGAGAGGGATTGCAGAGTGCACATTCAAGAAAATCCTCAAGAAAATGAAAACCCTTCTGCTGGTGCTGCGGCTGCTGCACCATCAGATGCACTGGTGCTACAGTCTGACTTTTTCAAGGTACAATCAATACCCTAATCCTCTCTCTCCTCTATTTTTCCCTTTTTTTTATGAATTTATTATTTGAGTTTTATTTTTTTTTTATTTTTTTATTCAACATGATTCGTTCCATGGTTGCATTATTAGTTCCTTAATCTTTCATATGCCCTTTTTCTTGGATGACTAAGCCATCTCCAATCCATTATCCTTTTATCCAAATTTTTGGGTAAAAAGGTACAATGTCCTCTAATGGCTACACCTTTTACCCAAAAAATTTGGGTAAAAGGAAAACCTTACCCAAATTTGGGCAAATTTGGGTGTTACCCAGATTTGTTACACAGATATTTTTTTTCTTTTACAATTATTTTTAATGCTCAATTTAAATATAATTATATTTATATATATTTTTAACTACTCTTAATAATTATTTTAATTGTTAAATATATATTTATGTTTTTTATATTTTATATAATTAATATATAATAAATTATGTGTCATTAAAATAATTTAAAAAATTACTTCATGCACAATTAAAACTACATATTATATTAAAAAAATTACATTGAAAATTAAAAAAGATAGACATACAAATACATTGAACACTAGACATATGAATAAATATCCTAAAACTTAAACACTATTACAATAAATAAAAATACAAACACAAATACTTAAAAAATAAAACAACATAATATTTATTCTCACAATTAAAATGGGGGTAAATCATTCCCCGAACCTCCAAGATCAGTGAGAAAGTAATCCCCGTAAATATTGTCTTGATTCACTGACTGGTTTAAACTCATTCTTTGCACAATAATATTTTGTTGAAGTCGAAAATATTCATGCCGAACAAGATCAGATATCGTTGTCAGATCCATCTTCATAATTTTATTGTCCTCTTTTCTTTGTGCTTCCTCCATCATTGTTCGTTAATACTTATTTGATTCACTCATTAAATACTTATTTCATTTTTATATTTATTTTGATATAATTTGTAAAATTTATACAACATTAAAATTTAGTAATTAAATTTAAAATTTAAATATAAATTAATTAATACAAAATAGAAATATATTATTTAATTAATAATTTAAAATTAGATGGATAAATAATCAATTTAGAATATTATAATTATTTAAATTTAATAAAATAATATTTTTAATAAGATTCTATATAATATTCCCTTTTCACCAAATTTTGGGTAAAAACTATTGAAGAAGATATGCACCAAATCACCAAAAAAATTTGGTGATTTGGGTAAGGGGCACCATTGGGGTTGACCTAAGCAATATGAAGAACTCTTTTTTCTTTACTTTTTCTCAGTTTAAATTTATGGCTCAAAAATATTAAATATGAACTATTCAAAGTAGAGCCAACAACTAGCTAGAGAGCAAAGGATAATTATTGCTTGTTAACTATTCACAAGATTTTGAAAACCCAATTCAATTTTGAACATTAGATACTGAGAACTTACTAAATGTACTGTAGAAATTAATCTGAAGAACTACTCACTTGTAGGAGTACATGTATTCCTTAAACTATTGTTAATTGATTTTAAGGTTGATAAGTTTCTTTTTCTTTAATTTAATTTAATAAATTACTTTTAGTTTAATAAATAATTTTGTGATCTGTACATTCTTTTTCCACTATACATGAAATGCTATTTTAATTATGTGTCTGAAATGTTTAAAAAAGACACTTATTTTATTTAAACTCCTATTGAATATAATAGATTTTCTTTAAAAAAAATGATGAAAACGTGAAATTTTCTAGAATGAGTTTCTAAAAATAGAATGGAGTAATGTAGTTCAATGATTAGAAGAATGAAGTGAACAAGAATAAAATTGGATTTGAGGTAATTGCAAAATGCGAATGAATCCAAGATAGTTGTTTATGGTGGTTGATGAAGTATTGACAAATATTGCAATTATTGGTTCAAAATCTTGGGAGTTGGTTGATTGAGTTTAATTTGGTCAATAATTCTCATCTCCTTTCTACTGCCTACGTGGACGATGGTTCTCACGTTGTCATTATTATTTTATATGCTTAAAAAATAATTAAGTACAAGATTTAAATATAGTAAAGAATGGATCCTCGTGGGCATGTGAAATTTCCTCATAAAAGTTAATGTGGTTAGGCTAGTAAATTGGTTAGCTTGACTTGTTATTCATTTTTCATAATTAACAAATTTGTTTCATTCGAAATTTTCAAATGTAATAAATATCCTTTTGGAAAAAAGATGTGCTGGAATGGGTCAAGAGCTTTGAAAACGTTGCATGAAATAAGCAAAAGAAATACTATTAGTTTTTAATTTTATTTAATGAAATAAAACATTCTGATATTTTCATTCCCCATCTATTAAATTAAATTCTGCCCTCTTTGAAGAAGGGAACCCATCCCTTTTAAGGCCGTGGCCTGCAGTTTGACTGGTAAGTAATGGATTTTGGTACAAATATTTAATGCAATGTCTTGGTACTGTTTGTTGCAAATTTGGAGCAGTGAGGTATACTGTGGGTTTCACAGGAAGATAGGCTATTATATTTATACGTATATACACCGTATACATTATGTATGTCTTAGAACTCATCCATCAATCTACGATCATGTACGGATGTCATGCTTGTGTATACTAATGCTCGATCCATCTCATTTATTTTACTACGGTCGTTTCAATGTGAGTGCAAGATTGTGATCGACTGCTGTTCGTGTGCGCAGTTGCAGGAGGCGGAGGGAGCATACAAGGATGGCAAGTGTTGTGGGAATCAAGAGATGGATGATGGTTGTGAATTGTCTTTATCTTTGCATAATCATCATCATGCTTCATTACAGAGGAGTAATGTTTCTTGTACAAGTGAGATGAGTGAGAGTAATTCATCCTATTCTAGGTCTAGATCTAATTCTTCCCAACTTCAACTTAACCTAGACCTCTCTATTGCTCTATGTGGTGCTTGAATTTTTACAAATGGAAAAGCCCCTAATCATTGTCTATTTAAATACCTTCTTTTCATCTCATCATGTACTCTTTTATTACCTATAAACATAATGGAATTAGACTAGTTTCATGTTACTCTGAGATTAAGAAATTATTAGCAAATTAATAGTGAGGCTGTTAACTGTGAAGATTATTTAAAAAGTAAACATTCATCCATCCACCACATACTTTTTTAATGGTTATTAAATGTTGTTAGGGAGGCACAGTCAGTAAACACTTTTTCTGGGATATAAGTTACCAAAACTAATTTTGAAATTTATTTAAAAAAAAAAAGAAAAGAGAGCCACAATGGCATGTAGCTTACAATGGGGGTGGTGGGGGGGGGGGGGTTATGTACAAACTGAGATTGCAGAAACTCAGGTTCCTAACCTCTTAGTACCACATTCTGAACAGAATTTGGAGGTTTCTCTAAGGTAAGGAACTCCACATTCATCACAGAATTTAGCTGGACTAGTTGGCTGAAATCATAAGACGAAATATTATTTGCAACGGTTCTAAAGAAAAGAGAGCACGTCAAGAAAAAAGCATTTTAGTACAAGGTGCTAATTCCAACAATTCGGCGAAAGAGTAACTCACCATTACATGCAGACGCCCTCCGACATGACCAAGAGACTGTAGACAAGTTATATGTTGAGACATAGTAGGCTGGTGGTTGTGACTAATTTCAGGCAACTGAGGTGGGGGGATGCAGTGCTGGCCGTGCATAAACTGAGTCGAATGTGGAGTTTGATTGATATGATGGTGATGACCTTGGTGTAGAGAATGGAACTGGGCTTGATGACCTAGTGTTTGCATATGTTGCTTAGACTGAGTCTGCTCGTTATTCTGCGATTACATTGTCAATCATAAAAAAAAGTTATAAATAAACAAAAAATCTTTGAGAACTTCATGCCAATAAAACCATTGAGATGCCCTACATATTTATAAACACACATCATAAAAAAGAGAGTTTTCTAGTTGCCAATAAGAAGTATATCTCACTTCATTTTCTGGGCGATAGCCTTGAGAAGTCGCCATTGAAGAAGAATTTTCTGGACTAGGGAAAGCCTGAAAAACATCAGGAGTTGTAATCTGATGGACCTTCCAAATGATCAGGTTGAAAACTAAAGACAGCTCTAAAAGTTCTGGGACAGCTTACAGGCAAACCAGGTATGTTGGAGATAGAGTTTGATACGACACGCCTATACTTGTGCCTGGGAGCGTAAAACTTGTAGTCTCTAGCAGAAACAACAACTTCATTCCGTCCAGTCAGTCTTCTAAACCTATTTAAGATGTGATGTAAAGATGGGTTAAGAGATATGGTTGCTAAATGTAACCCATTTTGATATGGTTCACAACTTTGGGTGCAAGAAATGGCTATGGAATCAAAATTTTATGTTTGGTATATAGGGGGGAATGTAACGAAACCCTACGATTGGGGAATCAACCATTCCTCACATAAATGAGGGTATGCGATTAACCATCCTATCATACCATTTCTCTTTCAATATGCATTCCCATGAATTATAGCAAGCCCTTAGTTACAGCTTTAGCATTCAAACATTAGGACATGCTATTGGATTTTGACAAAGAATATGTCAATTCAAAGCATCCTTTCTAAATATTCAAGGAGCAATTTTGTATAAATAGATACTAAAATCGACTTTCAAGTGAAGAAAAATACATGAAAATGCATGCAAAGTCACAGTATCCGTAAGCATGATTTCCTACAGGTTTAGTCGCACATAACAGGAAATCATGCCTCCACCTCAAACAGAGTAGCCTTCACTACTGTATATGATGTTCAAATAATGAATGTTTCATAATGCAACTGAATCTGTTTCTTTCTTTCTCACAAGTTTCTAATGTAGATCATTTTGTACAGGTACAGGTAACATGCCATTTAAAATTAAAAAGAAAAAAAAGAAAAAAAGAAAAAAGAAGACCCTCCAAAATACACAACTTAGCACAATAACGACCTCAGAAGCTAAAAATAACAATACCAACTAAAAATAAAAAATCACTGCTACGACAAATTCTCATTAACCCACTTCTGCAAACACCTGCTGTCAACCATGAACCATCTATGGAAGAGATACATTGAAACTTCCCAAACAACACATAAATATAGTCATCCAACGTCCCATTCAAACTTTAATCAAGTTGAGCCCTAAAAGAGCCTTTAGGTAAAATGGGATAGAGAAAGAATTAGAGTAATCCAACAAAAAGATAGATATGCCAAATACATCAACATTTAGATGCATACTTTGGAATTACATTGCAAGGAATAATTTTTCAAGTGAAGGATAACAACTCACAACTTACCACTCAGCATCTTCAATAATAATTTTAGTTGGTTTATCAACTATGGCTAATCCGTTGATCACCACAAAACGAACACGTTTCTCTTCCTGTATCACCAACTCTGGAAACTTTGATCTAGTTTCAAAAGAAGTTGCTAGCTCCCTTCTCTTAAATATACAATGACCTACATAAAGAATATCAATGTGCAACATTTGCAAGATTCATAAAGGCGGAGTCAAACCAAGCCATAGATCATATAAATGAGTGGTATTTATTTTTGAAAACTTTGCATATGGATTTTAGAGAAGTCTAGATAGATAATGCAATCAAATAAAAACAATTAATTCGTCAGATCTATCTTTGACATTTCCAGAAAGCAACTTCAAAGTCCTATTATATCAAGAGAAAGAAGAAAAATCATACCTTTCCTTGGAAATTTCTTTGCTAGCTTTCTATACAAGCCACCAGCAGCTTCAAGGGCCACACCTATAGTTTTTTCGCGGATGCCACTCATTGACGATAATCTCATATTAACTTCACTGACTAATGTGTCATACATGTTTGCAACATACATTAACGGCAAAGCATAGCGTGCATCGCCTTCATATCGGATCTCTCTGGACTTCCTCTTGCTTAAACTGTCTTGGGACGATTGTTGCACCATATACTCAGCCTCATAATCCGACATTTCAATAACATGTGGATCAATAAAATGATTTACAATGATGTCCAAAAATCTAGCTCTGGCATTTTCAATTGGTGAAACATCTGGAACAGAGGTGCACAAAATGATGAACTACAATAAAAAATTAAGTAATTATAAATTATACAGCATGATGATAGACATTACCATCAATTGTCAAAATAGAGTAGGGACCACATGAAGAACCATTGTTTTCAAGACTACTCCTTTCATCCTCCACACCAATGCTGTGAAGTGGTAAAGAGCTCTGGTATGGCTCATGCATGCAGTCCTACAGGATTGGAACCACCAAGTAATGAATTCATATGGAAACACGAAAACATAAACCAGCGATACATAAGGAGAAATATCTTCGAGGAGATAACCTGACAGTTGCTATTACGTAATCAATATACAGAGGGTAGAAACAAATGCTTTACAGAGCCACTTCAAGGCAAAAACAAAGTGGAGTAATTTTTATGAATAGGGTTCTCATCATAATGATCCATACAACGAAAAAGAAAAGTAATAATAGTTGCAAACGCAGTGGCAAATGAACAGGATCTTGTTCTTCTGATTAGTTAGTTTCTTCAATATGGCTAGAAGATCATTCATGGATCAATATAATTAAGATAATGACAAATAAGAAACATAATATATGAGACTTCAAGTAAACAACAGCCTTTCCTCACATACGAGCCAATGAACCATAAGGGGGTAAGATTTTAATCCTCAAAATGTTCAAAACTCTAAATCAACATACAGAAAACTCCTCAAGGTTACAACTGGTAAATAGTAGGAAATTATATTATTCTGAAGAACTTAATGTCATAGCAAATATTACTATGCAATAAATCAATGAAAAAAAAAGTCTTTGGATTGCAAGTTCCGAAATTGGACAAGGTGTGCACACCAGTAGAATCCAAAATCAAGTAATCGCATACTAACACTGACGACAGCAGAGGAGCGATCGTCGTTATCGTCGGTAACGTCATCGGCGGCGGAGTCAGTGACGTCATCGCCCGAATTGAGGTCGTGCAAGGAGGTCTCGATGTAGGAGTTGGTGGCGCCGGAGGTCAAATTGTAGTGCTCCACGGGAACCCTACTACCCATTGACAGCAGCAGCAGGTAGTAAAACCCTCACCAGAATCAAAAGAGAGGGAAAAATTAACGGATACACAGACTCAACCCCTCCGTGCCTCGCTGTTGGGCGTATATGGCAGTGAGGGGAGGGTTTGGGGGTCCCGAAGCACAGTCCGAGCCTGCGAACGGTGATGTCCTTGCCAGCTTCCAAACCGGTAGGTTAGAAGTGAGGTAGGTGTGGACAGACCCTTTTCTCCTCACCAATTTTCTCTCTTTCTTTTAAATTTTAAATGTTAAAATTACATAATTGATCCAAGAGCATCTAAAAAAAAAAACTAATCTAAAATAAAAATTATTTATATTTTATAAAGAAATAAAAAAAATTAAAAAAATTACAACTTACTCTTTACTTTACAATTTAAAAGTCATCTTCACTTCTCAAATTAAAGAAGAGAAACTACTCTTCATACTTTATTACTTCATTAAATGTGTTCATTCAAGAAATAATTTGAGTTGGTCTTTATTGTTTCTGGGTGTACAAGATGTATAATGATATAGTAATATTTTTGTTTTAAAAGGTATACTCTTTAATTAATAAGAGTATAATATTTTCATTAAAATGATTTTTTAAAATATGAATAATATAAATATTTGATAAAAAATTAATTTTTTTTCCAAAAAATAAAATGTTTACTTTTTATACTAAAAGATACTTATCCATTGCACTAATTACTTCACACTTTCCTTTTCCATCCCAACACGCACGTTTTTTAAAATAAAAAAAATACATTACAATACTACTCACTTTTTACACACATCCCAAAAGCTTTACACATTTTTTTTATTTAATTATCTAAAACACTCATTTAAAAACTTTACACACATTTTTCATTATATATTAATTTAAATACTTACTTTTTAAATGCATTCCAATAACTTTATACTCCCTCCGTCCCAAGAATACATTCGCGTATTCTTGGGCACGGAGTTTAAGAAAAGTAACTTTTTGGTGGTGTGATGTAAGAAAGAGAAGGGGTATTTTGGGTAATTGAGTAGAATAAAGTGTATGATATAGTTGACTTTGACTAAATTGTGTGTAAAAAGAAGGTGGCATTTTTTTAATATTGTAGTATTGTAAGGTTATTGATATTGTGTATTGTTTCCATTTTTAGGGGGCGAATGTATTCTTGGGACGGACCAAAATGGAAAGGGCGAATGTATTCTTGGGACGGAGGGAGTAATTTTTATACATAAAAATACTCCGCACTGAAATACATGCACAACATGATTTGGAGACATAGTGCCATTAAACAATCAATAGAAGAAAAAAGAAATTGTAATAAATGAAGATTAAAAAACAAATTTTAAAAGAATGTTTCCGAGAATATAAATTTTTTTAAAATTTAAATTTTAAAGCCTCTCCAAGACTCCAACCATTACAATTTGACGCAGTAGTAGTTGGATTTTAATTCTTGCCTTTAGAAAATAAAGTAAAAAAAATAGTCAAAATCCAGTAAATAAATTAAAGTCTTTATAATTTGTAATACAAAATTATTACTTCCTATATCCCACTACATTTTACCATTTTGATTTATTTTAATTAGGATTGTATATAATAATAATTGAATATTACTAACGAAATTGAACCGAAATATTTCGTTAACTATTTGATTGAATTAAACCGAAATATTTTATGATATAAATTTGAATATCATCTTATAGTATTGTACTGAATCATATCAAAACGTGAAATGAATCAAATTATAAAAAAATCGTACTGTTACCCCCACCAAAATTCGATGCAATACTGAATTTTTTATTTATAAAAACGCTCCAAATTTTCAATATATTTTTTAAAAAAATCAGTAATTTATACATTACCGAACACCCCTGGTCTATAATGTTATGTGAGGAACCAAGTAAATTTGCAGATGAGATTCCGTTTGGATCGGTTATTTCGTTATAACCTAGCCGTATTCCACACGTAATCGAGAAAATGTTATGAGTCCGATTTTTTAATGGCCACTTCTGATAAAGTACAATTTAAAATAGCCACATCTCTTAAAACCAATTTTTACTAGCCACTTTTAAGTGGATTCCCCAAATTACCCCCATAACTGTTACACAAAGGACGAAAATAATTGAACCATCATCATGTCAGTTTTGACTGCAATAAATGCGGGGTGGGTGGACCACATTTTTTGAAGTTTTAAATTTTGAATTTAAGATTTTGGATGTGGGTTGGTGGGGTACATCAATACCCATCACTTTCACCTTTTTCTCTCCCTTCATTCTTTGTTTCTTTGTTTCTTTCTATCTCATATTTCGTCCAACACACTCTCTCTTCTTCTCTCCATTCGTCCAACACCCTCTCTCTTCTTCTCTCCATTCGTCCCAGTGAAGAACAGTGCATTTCTTGGTGGAGAATTCTCCATTTGCGGTCTCCAGAGTGCATCAACTTGAAATGGCAAATTTTCAGGTATGTATATAAGCATTGTTATTGGCATGTTTAAATACGTATAATGTACTGTGTGTAATGTAATGTAAGGTGTTGAATTGGCCTTTACTGTAGTAGGAATGCAGTGGTGTTCATTTATTTTTGGTTTTTTTTAAATATTGTCTTGGCTGAGTAGATGTTTTCAGTAGGCCGAATAGAACAATTCTTCAGGCCGAATAGAACAAAACGTCAGGCCGAATAGAACAAAACTTCAGGCCGAATAGAACAAGTGTAGGCCGAATAGAACAATACTTCAGGCCGAATAGAACAATACTTCAGGTCAAATAGAACATGTGTAGGCCGAATAGAGCAAAATATATGAGCAATGACATATAATTTTGGTTGGCCGAATAGGGGTTTTCAGTAGGCCGAATAGAACAATACTTCAGGCCGAATAGAACAAGTGTGTAGGCCGAATAGAGCAAAGTGTAGTAATGACTTTTTTAATTTTGGTAGGCCGAATAGAGGTTTTCTTTAGGCCGAATAGAACAAATCTTTAGGCCGAATAGAACAAGTGTTGGCCGAATAGAGTAAACTGGAAGACTTGTATTTTTAAATTTAATGAAATTTTTGTTGGCCGAATAGAGATTTAGAGTTGGCCGAATAGAACAACTCTGTAGGCCGAATAGAGGAATTGGTAGGCCGAATAGAAGGAACTTTGGGCCGAATAGAGTAAATGTTTGTGTTCAAATATTTCGTTTTAGGGTTTTCATGAACTTATTGTTATTTTGCCCATAATTATGAATTTATGTCTTATTTAGCAAAAAAAAATATATATGTGCAGGGTGAATGGAAGCGTCCTTCCATGCAGGGTCAACAATGCAGTATACATAATTACTGCAAACCTGGGGTAGTTATGGATATCATTCGTAGGCAGTTAACTAGGGTTGGGGGTAATGCGGAGGAGATATTTAAGAGATCATGTTTTGGTCATTACTAGGATCTCAGCGATGAGTGGAACGCGAATGCTCATCTGCACAGTCTCATGACCTGTGAGATCATATATAGGGGGAACGATTTAACGGCTAGGTATTTTCAGGTTGGAGACGTGTGCCTTAGATTTAGCCGGGTAGAGTTCATGAGGATTATGGGACTCTGTTTTCGGGATAGACTCGGCTTTGATCCGAACGAGACGTATGGTATCCCGCCTGGTGGGTTATATGATAGGTTTTATGGTCAGGGTGAGAGACCTTTAGTAAGTCAGATTGCTAGTGACTTTGAAGGGCGAAGATTTATAGGTGTTAGCCCTGAGGACGCAGTTAAGGTTGCTAAAGTTCTGTTGTTGTACTACTTTCTCCTTGGGTCGGATGTCACCAAGGTGGGAGTAGACAACTGGGTCTGGTGCCTAGTGGAGGACGAACAGAGATGGGATTTATTCCCTTGGGGACAGGTCAGCTATATGACGCTTTTGCACTTTATGGACCACATTGTGACCAAAGTCCCAGCTAAAGCAAATCCCGATCGGTACAGATACCACTTTTACGGGTGCACATTCGCATTACTGGTACGTGTTTTAGGTTTGATATATTAAAGTTATAGTGTATTTTCAATTTTAGTATTAATTATCTGACATATATGGTTTACGTGTGACAGGTTTGGGCGTACGAGCGTCTACCTGCCGTTGCTGCACCGTATGGCCATGTTCCCCACGGTAGGTTGAATTTAAGGCCACTCTGCTTGCGATGGATTTTTCGCAAATGGAAAAGGGTTGATAGGACTCTGTTTGATCAGGTATGACTTATTAATCCATTTAGTGAAGACATATATGTTTTATATTGTTTCTTATGTAATTGTTTATTTTGAATCAGGCTCTTGATGTGGTTGATTTTCCGATGATCCTTCCTGATGAGCTTAGACAAGGGTATTGGATTGGCATAGATGATGAGCCTTTGGAGGGGTTGATCATGGGGATGTACACAAAGTCATTCTCTAAAACCAGCACAAAGGCTGTCCGGGCATACGATCCTACCGGTAATCCATGGGATCAGCGGTACTATACGGGTGTGGCTGTTGATGATGCGTGGAGGGGCCAGCGGGCGGATGATGCTGCGGCTTGGATGACAAATCGGGATCCCCATTCCTACCAACCTCGCTGTACTCCCAGTCCTGATCACAGCGGATATGCTTCAGGGGAGAGGACGTATGTTGAGCCCGGTTCCTATGATCCGAGTGCTGGCTGGCATGCTCGATTTATGAAAGAGCATGACGAACAACAGCGTTACGACGCAGACGCGCAGCAGCCTCTTGACGATAGGATGAATGATTCCCCAGGTTTTCATGGGAGTGGATCTATGGACGCATACCGAGGTGATCAACCCCACCAGGGATATGATCAGGACTTCCAAGAATGGGTCTTTCGTAGGCTGGATCAACAGGATGAATTTTTACACAACCTTGCTTGTCAGGTTGTGTCTGAGCATCAAACAGCTCATTATTTTCGACAGGCACTTACGGCTGAGATTAGGCGCCTTCGATCAGAGCTTGCGCAGACCAGGATATCTGAAGCTGGGCCAACCAGCTCGAGGTCAGGGGTTAGACATTCCCCTACTAGACCGGTGGATGCGCTCAGCCCGATGGCCCCCACACCCAGGGGTGATGAAGAGGGTATAATGCGGTCTAAGAGGCAGCGAAATCCATCTGCAGCGTTACAGTCTCCATTTACCACGACAGACCGAGAGCGCCGATGGGAACTGTACCGCAGATTTATTTCAAGCAGAGAACAGTAAGTACTACGCCAGTAGTGTAGACGTTATCATATATTACTTTAAACTATGTGCATTGATTTTAATGAATTATTGAATGCAGGATCGACGTTGGTCTTAGTTTTAGAGTAGGGGCTTCCTTTTTCACTGAGATGGAGAACCCCAGTGTTTGGTTTGGAAGTGAGGTCAGAAATATTTAGTTCGTGTTTATATAAATTGTTGTAAATATTTTCATTATGTCATCAATTGTTAATTTTATTCGATGGATTTTCAGCACCTGGATGCATACCTCCGCTTATTATCGGAGCGCCCCTCTGACATAGGTGTACACGTGCATCCGGAGGTGGGCCCCTACTGCATTATGGACATGGAGTTCTCTGTAGGTAAATTAATTCATTATAATTCACTGTGGCAATTTTGGTATTTAATTTTTTGAGACTAATATTATGAAATGATTCTCGTGTAAGGTCCGAGTACAAGCAGTATGGAATGAGCACACGGGTCAGTTTAGGGATGATAGATCAACATATGCCAACATAACTAATGAATTGTTGACAGATCTCCGTCAGTACGCCCGAGGTTCATTGCCAGTGTGGAGGGGGTCGAGATCCTAGATTGATTGTGATATGGTATTATATCCTAATCATTGTTTCACTTACATGATAATATCCCCTAGAATGACTCTAGTGTTTTTACATCTAATGTATGCGTTCCTTTTAACTTTCTTTGGCAGTTATTGTTCATTGTCCACACCTCAGGGCACTACTACCCATGTGTGGTCCTTACAAAGCAAATGAAATTCATTTGTTTTGACTCGTTTCGCCATAGATGGGATGAGGAGCCCGACATGAAGGAGCGCCGGATACTGGAGACTCTACCATACAGACGTGTCATCCCATCTCTGATGCGCGAGCTTGACTCATCCGGGGTCCCGCACACATTCCCTCTATCACCAGCTCCCAGAGAGTATTGTTTCAAGCAAGAGGACGGTTCGAGTTGCGGACCAGCCTGTCTGAGAACCATAGAGGGACTGTTAGTAAGGAACTTTAACTGGGACACCCCTGATCACATCCTGCGCTTCCGTAAGCACGTTGCCTTCACAATCTTTCAGTGTGCTAGAATAGGATGAACTTAGTAAATTTTTATTTTCATTTTTATTTTCTTTTTAAAGGTAGATTATGTTGTATTATATGAACTCATATATTTAAATTATTAAATGAAATTTATTGTCAAAAAGTAATATTAAATTTTGTTTAAAATATAATTAAATAGATAAATATGGATAAATAGGTATGAGACGGGTAGAACAGGATGAACTTTGTTAATTTTAATTTTGTTTAAGAAGGACAACGTAGACGTGTATGACCAATTTCACCACATTTCCCACATTTTTTTTGTCTACGTATACGATGGTTAGAATTATCTATGATAGGAGGAGGTGGATTATCTTGTGAGCACGCCAATCCAGTACAATTTTTACGATTGTGACCTGGCTGTCGACATCTTGAGCACACATGTTCTTTGTGACGTCTCCTGGACGACTCGATCCCTGACCTTATACGAGACATTCTTGGTCGGCCGGCCTGTCTGTGTGGTAGCGGGGGGTTCACCTTCTGTGACAGGACTCCTTCGGGTATGTCCCACTGAGTGTAGTGGGGAACAGGCAATACTGGACCACGCCACATATTCACGACACTCGTATTTTGATAAGCTGTAGACACAAAACCGCTGGCTGGCAAACCTCAAGCACTGTACAACGTATAGTGTAAGAGACACATAAAAATTATAACAATGCAAGTAAGTAAGGTAATGACTGCGTACTCGATTGCCTTCATCGCATGAATGCATGGAACAAGTTCTTTCTGGAACTTCTGACATGTGCAGGTGTAGTAGTTCAGATCAACAGTGAATATATTACTAGCATCCTTGATCGCAAACTTATTTTCAAGGAGCATGGAAAATTCTAGCTTTTGGGCTGATTGAGAAAGTTCCACTAGTTCGTCATGGAGACGCTGGCATAGGATGGTACTCCGTTGTTCAGCTGCTGTTCGACGTTCGTAAAACCACCTCTCAGTGGTAGTCCGACAAACCTCTAGCATTGTGCAGATAGGTAGCTTCCGCGCCCAAAGGATGGCATTGTTATACGACTCAGCTGCGTTTGAGGTCATAAACTCGTATCTATTGACAGGACAATGCACCCTTGACCATCTCTCATATCCCCACGATCCAATCAACTCCATTAACTCCTGCGATCGTGTCCCACATCTCAGTAAGTCCATCATCCTGCAAATAACAATGTAGGAGTGGTAAAATTAGGTTAAAGAAGACATTGTACCAACTCGTTCTTGTAAAAAAAATTACAAAAGTGTAATATGTTGGTTGACTCACTTATCAAAATCTCTCGGTAGGTATACATCCATCGCACGATGGAATGTATATAAAACGTTCTTTCCAAAGCCAGCCAATCTGCGCTTTTAATGGTAGCCACATAGACCGTGATGGGCATCAGGGTACACAGTAGAAATAGCATGTGCAATACTGGCATGACCGTCAGAAACTATCAACAGGTCTCGTGGACATCCGTAGGACTCGTGTAACCTTTCTAGAAACCACGTCCACGACATGTTGCTCTCAACATCGCCAGTGCCTAAGGCGAGTGGAAATATCTGATGGTTTGGATCATGCGTGACTGCGACAAACACGGTTCCTCTGTGACTACCCTTCGTATGAGTGCCGTCAATGACAATGACCGGACGACCAGACTCTAAAAACCCCCGCCTCGATGCTCCAAGTGCATAAAATGTAAACTTTAAACGGTCATCTTCATCGACAGATATTCGGGTGTACGTACCGGGATTTGTGGATTCCAACTGATACATGTAAGCAGGGAGCAATTCGTATGAGCTATCGTGATCCCCGTACGTGTGTCCAACAACGTAGTGTTTCGCCTTTAACGCTATATTGTAGCTAATGTTGAATCCAAAATCAGTCCTGATCTCATCTATCATCGCACTGGGTCGGAGGCCATGAACCTTATCAAACTGCCTAGCAACAAAATATTGACCGATTACTTTGGACGACACCTGTGTAGGAGCAGATCTGTCTGGATCATTTAAACAACCAAGATGTTCGACGAATTTAACCACTCTCCACAACCCAGAGCTCATTCTTGCGTGCAACTTAAATGGACAGCCTGTTTGACCCTTCATGTTACATACAACGTTGTACCTTGTCGTGCTAGATCTTTCAACATAGGTCTCCACTCCGTGCCGCAAGTTATACATGCCTACTGCTGTCTGGATCTTCTCTTTTGTCTGAAATACACTGTTCTTTTCAATAACACCAGACACATCAATCTCAAGGCCAGTCAGCTGATCTACTCTCTCTGCTTCAATCGGCATGCCTGGAATCAACCAAGGACGGGTGTTGGGCCGTGCACTACGCAACTCTTCTGACTGCATTTCAGGACGGCGCAACTCACGATTAATCGGTTCAAGAAAGCTAGGCCCTCCTCTCTTACGTATGTAATCACATATTTCTTCATACAATTGGTGTCTTCTCTCCTCAGCACCATCATCGCTTTCGCTAGAAGACTGATTAGTATCCTGCTATATGCGATCCCCTTCTTCCACCGTTCTATTCCCGGGGTCATCATCATCATCGTTACAACCGTCTACGTCCTCCGCACCCTCACCAGAGACATCACCAGATTCTGCATCTACAGATTCTCTAAAACCAGCACACTGCATCTCTGAGGCCGGACAACACTCCACATTCAAATCAAAATCATGCCTCCCAGAAGAATTTGCCCTCGTACATGGGTCATTGCTCGTACCAGCACCTCCGTCATCATAACCCATCCCTAAAACCATACTACTCCCTGCACCCGTGATAGGACAGAGTGTGACGTACATCATTCCGACATCATCAACACACTTGAACACTTCTGCCACACGTGCATCATTCTTTATCTTATATTTGAACAAACGGCCATTGTAATCAACTAGAGAATGAACTACATAACCCCAATGCCCCAAATCAGCTTGCACTATGTCATGAATTTCTTTTAGCAAGCTACTATAACACAAACTGGCCTCTGGCAAGAACAACCAGTTCACCACTCCACCTATATATTGCAATCCTTCCCATGCTCCACCCCAACATATCCCAGCTTTTCTATAACTTATCTGCACATTTTTTCAAAAACAACTTTAATGACATCAACATTAAAAGATTAGATAATTAGTTGCATCATTAAATCATTAGAAAATTTGTACTAAATTTGTATTATATCCAGTCAACAAATTAATGTATGCAAACCTACACTGTTTAAACAAAACCCTAAACCCTTGACACACCTTAAAATGTGTCAGTATTTTTTTCTTCTATTCGGCCAATTATTCCTCTATTCGGCCCAAAAGTGTCTCCTATTCGGCCTAGTAACTTGCTCTATTCGGCCTACCAACGCTTTCTCTATTCGGCCAACGGTTTATCTATTCGGCCCAACAAGCTATTCTATTCGGCCCACTAACTTCTTCTATTCGGTCTACTAAGTTTCAGAAAATAAAAGAACATTTTTGGGCATTTCGGCCAACGGGTGTTTTATTCGGCCCATAAAGTTGTTCTATTCGGCCCACTAACTTCTTCTATTCGGCCTACTAACTTTCTGAAATTTAAATAATTTTTTTGGGCTATTCGGCCAACGGTTACTCTATTCGGCCCACCAAGCTATTCTATTCGGCCCACTAACTTCTTCTATTCGGCCTACTAAGTTTCACAAAATAAAAAGATCATTTTTTGGGCATTTCGGCCGACGGGTGTTCTATTCGGCCCAAAAAGTTGTTCTACTCGGCCCAGCAACTGAATCCATTCGGCCTACTCACCATTGTTTAACAAATTTGAAAAGATTAATTAAAAAAACCAAGATGTAACATGAGTGGTGAAGATTTAAGAGAGAAAAACTTTTGAATGTTACAAAATTATTCTACAAGTCATACAATTTTTTCTATTCTATTATAAAAACGTTGAATAATTAAAATACACTCATGAGCCATGTCAACAATTATAAAATTAGGGCATCACAATTATAAAACTTGTTTTAACATACCTTGTACACCTGCTACCCAAATATCTTAATTCTCTCCAAAATTACTGGAAATTTGCTCCCAAATGCTCAACCTCTGGTACAAAAAATTTTAATATGTGTTGGACGACCACCCCCATTTTTCAATTTCCACTATATATTATCCTCATTATTTTGTATGGATATGGGGGAGCTACGGGAGCACATGCCTACATAGTAGTACTAGGTATTGTACTTCCACACTTTATTCAGAAATAAAGAAGAATCCGATTCCTTTACTGTACTTTGGGTCAAAAAGTGTGGAATCTCATCTGCAACCACCTGAAAAGTGGGTCCCCCACAAGGGCATTTTGGCCAATTCATTTCAAAGTGGCTAGAAAAAATTATGTATAACAAATGTGGGCACTTAAAATTATAGTTATCCAAAAGTGGCCACTTTTTACCATTTCCACAAATGTTATTCCATACGACTTACATTGGGCACAACTCCCAAAATTAAAACGGTTCTCTGAAAAATGAAAAGGCGATCCGAATCTCATTTTCCGGTTTATACATTCTCCGGTCGACTTCCTTCTTCCCATTTTCCACGCCACGGTCAAACGCTTTCACCATGGCTTCTCCCGACGAACACACGCTGCTGTTAGAGGATGATCTTCAACAGGTGCTTCCCCTTTTCAATTCTTCTTCTAATTTACAGGCTACTTTTCCTTTTTTTTTGGTTGTTTTTTACTCCTCTGGTAGTTGCCTCACAACGAATTAGATTTCAATTAGAGAAACCGAATGTCTACCCTGTAATTTGAAAAGGATAGTGGTGGAAAGGGTTAAATTCTTATACATTTTGGATTTAATTTGTGTGCGTTTTAAATTTCTCTAGTTGGTGTACTGGATTCCAGATTTCATTTCTTTAGTTGGTTGTTTATCCCTTTACTTTTTTCGGCAACTGAGAAACGTGGAATATTATCGTTCTTCTTTATCTGGATTACAGTTTCATTGATTTAGTTTTACTCGGGAAATAGAATTGGTTCCCTTTAATCTACGCAGTAAATCTTTAACTTTTTGGACTTCCCATGGAATGATAAAATTGAGTTATGTAAAGGATTATACTACTATGTTACTTAACTTATTGAAGTACGTGTATGCAGGATTATAATTTGATTTTCAACTCGTGGCAACTCTGCTGTTATTGTTTTAGTTTGTCTAGTTTCTTTATGTCTGACCTCGTAGGCAAAGGTGTTATTGTTTCGTAGCCTATGAAAATACCTTTAAAAAAATTATTCCTGTGGTTATTATCATTGTTGGTTTTGTGGACCTATATCTCAACTGAAATAGTAACGTTTGCAATCATCTGGGTGATTTTAAGAACTGATGAAGATTTTGTCGAATTCTGTTATTTTATTTTTTGCTTTAGAGGAAGTATCCAAAATTTTAACTCCTACAGCGTGCATCGAATCACCTGTTGAATGAGCGATGCTATTGTTCTTTTATTCTTGATTTTATGATCCAGCAAATGCATAGGTGCATGCCTGCACTAGAAAAATATAAAGAAATGGAAAAAGAAGAATAGGTTTAAAGTTTCTTATCTGCATAAATCAAATTGGATGTTGCATCTTTCTTGACAATGCTCTGCATCTTGATTTTAATGTTTATATTATTTATAGTTGTTGTCTATTTGGCTGTTCACTGTCCATCTTGTCTGTTTTTGTAGGGAGGAAATGATAGCCTATATACTGGTGATGGTTCTGTGGACATCAAGGGAAAACCTGTTTTGAAGGGCAACACGGGAAATTGGAAAGCCTGTCCTTTCATTCTGGGTATTAACAGTTCTATTGAACTTACTTATTAATCTCATTCCTCAGTCTTTTAACCTCTTGTGTTTATTGCAGGGACTGAATGCTGTGAGCGTTTAGCGTACTATGGGATTGCGACTAATCTTGTCAGCTATCTCACCAAAAAGTTACATGAAGGAAATGTGTCAGCAGCTAGAAATGTGACCACATGGCAAGGCACCTGCTATCTAACTCACCTTATTGGAGCTATTCTGGCAGATGCTTACTGGGGAAGATATTGGACGATTGCTGCGTTTTCAACAATTTACTTCATTGTGAGTTCCTAACTTATTTTCATCATTCCAGCTATTTTGAGCTATAACTAGAATTTGCTTTGGCTTATCCTTTTTGTGCTTAAGTTAATGAGAGAATATGCTTTGATCGAACACAATTTTATACAATATATTTGAAGTTTGCACCTGGTTTTGCATACAGTCCTTTAATCCGTTTCTGCATTCTTTATTTAACTAAGTAAGAAGTTGAAGTTTTCTTGTGCAGTCTTCAAATTTTATTTCTCCTCAATTATATTTAAACCCTGAAAGGCACCACAATCTCATTATAATTTGCAGTTTTTGGTTCTAAAATTCTTTACTTTGGTGCACCTTTCATCTTATGTTGACTGTTGGCATACAGAAATTTTTACATATCTTTTTTTCAATATGAAACTAGTCTAGCTCTTTCCTTGAACTGGTATATGTTTGTTATCTAGGCATTTCTAGCACATACGGTTGTTTATTACATAACACTGTCGTTCGAAAGAGAAGGAGAAGTTGAGCAATGAGGTTCTAGACACCGCTGGAAGGCATCATGAGGATTATTAATTTAATTCCTTCTCCTTATATTATGGTTTATTTCTTATTCTGCTTTTAATAAGTCCCATGGGCTGTTTTTAACGGGACCTTTTATTTAGACCTATACGTATAAATATTGTGGTAACAGTAATTAGGTTTCGTTGAAGAATTATTATTGACTGCCGTGACAAATTATTTTTTGTTGGGTTTCTTGTGTTCTTCGTGCGCTATTCCCTTGCTTCTAACAAGGCAGCTTATGGGAATTTCTTGCATTTTCAGAGAATTGCGGCCACGCAATTAGATGATTTTGGATTTGATTGTAAGTTATTTTGTGGGTTTTGTGGTACAAAACTCAGATATATATCTAGGCAAAGAGTGCCTAAGGTAATGTATGCTTGAGTATATGGTATAGTTTCAGTCATGTGTGCTATTAGCAGGTACGCAATGTGTTTAGTCTCTTGAGGAAAATTGGAGGTTGAATTGTTAGACAATAAGAATTTAGCTCGAAGCAGAACTTCTACTTTTGCCCAAACCTTACCTATTAAGAATGTAAAATAATAAAGCTGCTTCAAAACTGAGTAACTGACATTACTAAAACTATGATATTACAACTTGTCTGCTTACGTTATCTGGGAATACTAATCTGAATTTACTGCTTTATTGGTCTATATTATTTACCTATGTTACTTGCCAAATTCCGCAACTCAGCCATTATATCTACTCTATATAAATCTTTTTTTGAATTACTCTTATTGTTAAAATTCTTTTATTTCAAGTATGTTCTTTGTATATGTTTCTTGTTTGGCTTACTTTATTCTTGTGTAGGGGATGTCCACGTTGACGCTGTCTGCAACTATACCAGCTTTTAAGCCTCCTGAATGCATTGACTCTGTATGCCCCTCTGCTACACCTGCTCAGTATGGAATATTTTTCCTGGGGCTTTATCTTATTGCCCTTGGAACTGGAGGAATCAAACCATGTGTCTCATCTTTTGGGGCTGACCAGTTTGATGATACTGATCCTGAAGAAAGAGTCAAGAAGGGTTCTTTTTTCAATTGGTTTTATTTTTCTATCAACATTGGTGCCTTGATATCAAGTAGTTTGATTGTTTGGATTCAAGATAATGCTGGCTGGGGCTTAGGTTTTGGCATTCCTGCTTTATTTATGGGAATTGCCATAGCGAGCTTCTTTGGAGGCACTGCTCTCTACAGGTTTCAGAAACCTGGAGGTAGTCCTATTACCAGAATGTGTCAAGTCCTGGTTGCAACATTCCGGAAATGGAATCTGGATGCCCCTGTCGATAGCAGCCTCCTGTATGAAACACCAGACAAAAGCTCTGCTATTGCAGGAAGCAGAAAGTTGCTGCACACTGAAGAATTAAAGTAAGTTGTTTCTGCATTAGATCTTATCTTTCCTATTTTCCCGTTGCATAGTCAATGAGCATTAACTTGTCCTTTGAGAGAATCACATTTCGGGTGTGGATAAAGATGATATGCCTTTAGATTTCTCTGCTTTGCAGTTATATAAGATCTTCAAATCATACTGCTTAGCTGACTGTTGATGGTGGTTCTGAGATCACTTTAATCTGTTTTCCAATTTTTGCATCAAAATGAGATATCCAAATGTTTCTCAGCATAGTAACTCTGTGTATTTTAGCTGCATACCTGCACTCAATGACAGAAGAATGCAAATGTATTTAATCACCATAGTGATTAGAAAGCCTAGTGATGGTTATTTCTGGAGACCGATCTGAAAACCAAACTCAAACTCAATTAAACCATGCCACATAAGTTGCTTTAATCCACCTGTCTCAATGACCTCACAAGAGACTCAATGTTCTAAAAGCACCCCGGTTATACCCATGTTAACCCATGGTTCTATGTAATAGTAGATCTCGTCTTTGTTATAGGGCTTAGGGGATTTTAGCTTGCTTGATGTGATTAAAAAAAATTAGAGATAAGATATTCAGAAAGATATTTTGTTATAGGGTTGAATTGATTTAAAAATTAGTGATGTTGAGAAAATTACATATTGCTCCACAAGCTGCAGAAAGCCAAAGCTGTTGTTTGTGAAGCTTCTAGTAGCTAAAAGTAGAAGAAAAATTGAAGGAAGCTTTTTTAAACATTCTTTTACTATATAACCTTGATGCTTCTCTTAGTCTAAATTTAATGATGCTCTTCTTTCTGAAGGTGCCTTGATAAAGCTGCTATAATTTCGGATGCTGAAAGCGCGAATGGGGATTATACTGACCCTTGGAGGCTTTGCACCGTAACACAAGTCGAGGAACTGAAGATCTTGATACGGATGTTTCCCATCTGGGCCACAGGAATAGTTTTCTCTGCCGTTTATGCTCAAATGTCAACCATGTTTGTGGAGCAAGGCATGGTGATGGACACTACGATTGGCTCCTTCACGATCCCTGCAGCCTCACTCTCGACTTTTGATGTCATCAGCGTCATCTTCTGGGTCCCAGTATATGACAAGTTCCTCATGCCACTTGCCCGGAAGCTCACAGGCAGAGAACGTGGATTCTCCGAGCTTCAACGGATGGGTATCGGCCTCTTCATCTCTGTCTTGTGCATGTCAGCTGCTGCTATCATCGAGATCTGGCGTCTCTCCATTGCTAGGGACCTTGGTGTCACAGGCCAAGCGGTGGCTGTACCTCTATCAATCTTTTGGCAAATACCTCAATATTTTCTGCTGGGGGCAGCCGAGGTTTTCACATTCATCGGTCAACTGGAGTTCTTCTACGACCAATCTCCAGACGCCATGCGCAGTCTGTGCAGTGCCTTGTCGCTCCTGACGACAGCTCTGGGCAACTATCTGAGCTCGTTTATCCTGACTGTCGTGACGTCTTTGACAACGCGAGGAGGAAGGCCCGGGTGGATACCGGATAACTTGAACGAGGGCCACCTCGATTATTTCTTCTGGCTTCTCGCTGGGCTCAGCTTCCTCAACCTGGTGGTCTACACTTACTGCGCCAAAGTGTATAAATCAAAGAAAGCAACTTGAAACTTGTTACAATTTACATGAGAGATTTGATTGAATCTGTAAAGAAGTACCTCTCTGTAACAGTTGTATTCTATTCATATTAATACATGATAAACCTTCTTTGACCTTTGCTTCTCTTTTACTAGCTTGTTTCATGGAAATATATGCGATTGTTACTACTTTTGTGGGCATTGCTTTTATTTCACTGAAAAAGTATTTTTTATTTTTTTAATCTTTTGCACGGAATGCTTGCACCAATAGACATGCACAAATGAACCGGAACCGGCGGTTCGAACCGGGGAACCGCCGGTTCCGGAACCGGCAAAAAAAAAACCGGAACCGGCTAAGGAAGGTTCGGTTCCGGTTCCTCATATTTGGGAAAAAAACCGGCGGTTCCGGTTCCGAACCGGTGGTTCCGGTTCGAACAGCCGATTTTTTATTTTTTTTTATTTTTTACGCTTAAAATCCAAAAAAAATAAAAATAAAATAAAACCGGAACCGAAACGGCGGTTCCGGAACCGAAAGCTTCGTACCCCGATTCGGTTCCGGTTCCCCCTATCTTGGAACCGGAACCGCCGGTTCGGAACCGGAACCGGCGGTTCCGAACCGGGGTGCATGTCTATGCACCAAGAAGTTGAGGTCAACAAATAAAAACATGTACTACTCCTTAATACATTAGAAAAATGAGATATTTAAAAATAAAAATTAAAAAAATCCCAAATGTACAAGTGGATGATAATGAGAATATGATGTGAAAACTGAAGTAGCTAAAAAGTGCATACACTTTAGGGGGCAATACACTTGGATTGTTGAAGTAGATTGGATATTGTGTATTCATTCATGCATGAATTATGGAATCCTATGTTGGCTAGGGCACCATTTCTTCTCAACAATCATTCACAACACTTCCAGTTGTAGTATCAAATCTCCTCACATGCTCAATTATTTTTTCTCATTATTATTAATATTATTTATTTTTTAAAGAAATGATACATATATAAGCACTACTTCTTATCCTCTATTTACTTGATGCATGCAATATTTGGAATGCAAAACATTTGTTAATTACTACAAAATCTTTAGCAGTTAATTAAGCAAATGCATGTGGAAGAGATGAACTTTTTAAACCATTTCAAGATTAACTCTTTTCGTGCTACTGAGGCCAAAATTTGTGTGATCTATTAGCATCAAAATTAAGGAAGAAATTGTTAGGAAACTTATTAGGAAATGTTATAGTATATGGTTCAAAATTTTAATGTAACTTTCAATTTTAATCTCCATTTAAGATTTGGTCCCTTGTGTACTATAATGTACAAGTTGAACAAATGTATGATATTTTATTTTAAAGGATATATAATTTTATTAATGCTTATAATTTTTTTATTAAAAAGATCGACTGAAACATGAAAATTATAAACATTTTGACTAAAAAAAATTATTTTTTCATAAAAATAAAGGGTATAAGTTTTTATATTAAAAAAAGTATAACATTCAATACAAAACAGTACAAAATTAAATTTGGGAGCACAGAGCTAGATCCTTCTGTCCATCTGGATGCATGCAAAACTTTGCCGAAAAATGTATCATTTAAAGATTCAAATTTTATATTTTTCTCAATTTAAGATTTGTCGTCATTTTTATTTTTATTTTTAATTAAAAATATACTATTATATAACGATATGAAATGTGATCTAATTCATTTGTAAAGGTCAAGGTGAGACTACATTTTGTTGCTTTATCATAATAATATTGTAAGTGTTTCTCTAAAATAAATTTGTAATAATTTTAATAAATTCAGTAAGAGCACGCGGTACATATCTTATGCTCTAATCATATTAATAAAAATTGAAGAAAAAAAAACTTTAATCCCAAATTAATTTTAGAATTTAACCTTTATATATCATTAAAAAATTTTATTTTTATTTTATTTTTTCTTCCTTATGATTTTATCGTCTTTTCGTGCTATTTTTCAAAAGAAAAATTAATATCAAAATTTTTTGATGTGTATGAATATTCAGTGAATGCGAAAAAAAAAAAACTCATAATAAAATTATATATAAGAGTGAGTCTCTTAATTAATGTACGAATATAAGTGCACACATCCAAATCAACTAATTTAATTTTAAATAAATGAAATATAAAACGTTAAATAGCACTATAAAAATGCTGCCTGTTGACGGGGGTTTTGTTACACTCAAATGATACTTGACATCTGCACATATTATATTTATAGGTGTACACTCAGATTACCTATTATCTGTACACTCATATTTGACACATTTAATTTTATATGAATCATGATAAAAATTCTATGTAACAAATCTTAAACCGCAAACTATATAAATTAAATATTGCTAATATATTTAATATAATGTTTATCTTAGTTTTTTTTAAATTAATATTAAAAAGAAGAGAATAGATGATTGCGCCTTATTATCAATTGTTATAAGGGTGAACCAAATTCCCAATTTCAGAAGCATTAATTATATGAAATCGACGAATAATTTTTCGCTGTCATAAAATTTTCAGCAGCTTCTTATCAATCCGTTCCTTTCAAGTATTTATTTATAAAGTTAATCATTAAATAACAATAAATCATAATTTACATTTAGACAAAATAGAAATGTTATTATTTAATCTATAAAAATTCAATTTTGTTGAAATGGATTGAAGGAGAAAATGGACAAAGTTTATTGTGAAACGGTGTTTATTTGATGTGAGATGTATTACAGTATGATTGTTATATAAGTTTAATAGGTTTATCATGATGAATAATGCATTAATAAAGTATATTTTAAAATGTTATAATATGATTAATTACAATATACTTTGAGACGTATTACAATATGATTGTTATATAAGTTTAATAGGTTTATCATGATGAATAATGCATTAATAAAGTATATTTTTAAAATGTTATAATATGATTAATTACAATATACTTTAATTATCAATAAATATATTTTACATAGTATATTATAAATATTCTTTAATAATTGATCTATCTATTTTACATTTCATTTTAAATACACCTATCTCACAAGATTAATAATTGATCTATCTGTTTTACAATTCATTTTAAATATACCTATCTCATAAGAGGGTGATCTGAAAAAAATATTACTCTCTCCATTCTATTTCAAATGACACATTTTTTATTTTAGGTTGTCCCACAAAAGTTTGCACTTTCAATCACCCTTTCCCATACATTTTATTTACAAAAAAATCACACCTACCTAACACACCTAACATACTTTATCATTTATTTATTATAAAAAAATACCACAATACCCCTAAAAATTATCACTTTCTTAATCTTCTTACTGGAAATAGGGTGCAGACTTTTGTGGAAAGGGGTGGGTATACTATAATTTGTTCACCAAATTGAACGCGTTGGCTATATTCATTAATGGGGAAAAGGTGTTTGGAGAAAATTTAGGCAATAATTAAATTCTTTTATCACTATTTAACAATTACAAGTGGATTGTACATTAAATAATTTTACCTATTTTAAGTGGACCCGTCATATCATAGCTTTCTACATGATATACTTTTGGTCGATGATTAAAGAATTGGAGGGGTTGTTTGATAAATTGTTAATTTGTTATCTACATGCAAAATGCGACAATTTTAAATTTTTAAAAGGAGAAATTAAAATCAGGTAGTATCTAAATAAGATATTGTATTTTTATAAGTATATATAAGATTTTATCATGTGCTTTTCAGAACCGTAACTTGGAGGGACTCCTAAAAAATCATTTTTTAGGTTGAATTAGATTAAACCGGGTTGAATCAAGCAAAATCGGATGAACAGAGATCTAACTAGTTTTTGAATTTTTTGTTTTCATTTTATATTTTTTCTGTTTTAATTAGAATTTTTTTAAATATTTCATTTTTAGTTTTATTTATTTTAATATTTAAATTTTGGATTAATTATGTAATTTGGTATTGAGAGAGTATATTATAAAACTATGTATGAAGTATGATCATTTATAAACTATAAATATTTTATTTAATTACATATTTTATAAATTGTCTCACAAGATTATTTTATTAATTATTATTATTTTTTATTAAATGCATTGTAGGAGCATTTCATTCACTACATACTGAGAAGTATTCTTGATAAAAAAAAACATGGTCTTTATGAATTTAAACATGTTATAATATGTCAAATATGGAGAGCAACAAACGAGTTCTAAGAGATTGACTGTGAGAAAATAGTTCTAAAGACTAAAATCGAACAATTGATCAATTAAACATTGGTGTCACGTGTAACGTGAAAGATATACTTTTAATTTGTTTGTAAAGAAGATGCGAAGAAATACATTTTAATTTGTTGCTCCATCATACCATGTCGTAAGTTTTTTTTTTTTTTTAATTTGCAATAATTTTATCCAATTGAGTAAGAGCACTTCTATTGACATTTTTGGCTTCTTAAAATAAACAAAAAAATTGTTACTTTTTATTTATAATAATCTTAAAATAATTTAGTTGGATTGTTATAAATTTTCATTGATCAAATAAATTTTTTTATTAAAAATATTAGTATATATTTTTTATCCTAATCCCACTTTGAGATACAGTCGCGCACTAAGTTTTGGTCATAATAAATAACAGAGCGTACGTCTACAAATTTAATCATGACAAGAAAACACTTGTGTAATATCGTTTTACGGTTAGATCATTTTGCAATTTGTATTTTTTTAAATAATACTCCATACGTTCCGTTAAAAGAGGGTCTTTTGATTTTTTACACGTAGATTAAGGAGTATTATTATTTAATGAGTAGTGGGTAGTTGTATTAGTGGGAGTGTGAGCCCCATATTTTAATTGTATTATAGAGGATGTGTGGGTCCATGTGTAAAAAATGAAAAGGGACCTTTTGGGTAGGACGACCAAAAAGGAAAAAAGATCCTCTTTAATTGAGATGGGGAGTATAACTTTTTATTGAATATATTATCTCTTTTTATAAAAATTATTGTTACTACTCATCTATATTAGGAATTGTTCCTAAAATGATTTATTGCACCATATTACTTTTCATTATCTCATGTATTACTTTTTATTATAATAATATTATCACTTCTTATATCAATTATAGTTACTCGTTTGGTGAGAGAATCTCATTTGTGTTTGCCTATACAAATTAACTAGCGTTTAAACATGTGCGTTGCACGAGACAAAGATATTCTGATGTTATTTAAATCTGAAAGAGAAATCTAAATCATGCTTTTTGGATAAATCATTCTATCTCTATCCGAAGGAGAAGCCTATTAATACCGTCCAATTCAACAGTAAGAATATAAAAAAATAGTGTCGTGTGTTGCATGGTCAGGGATTTTGTCAAATAAATAGCACTTAACTAAAAATGTACCTTAATTTTTTTTTTATAATATACTCCCTCCATAATACATGCTATGTAGACTCTTGGGGTACAGTATACCAAAAACCACTGGGGTAAAATCTTAATTTCACCATTTGAACAAATACTATTCCCTTCCGATAAATAGTAAACCCTCGAGGTACAGTATGCCCTAAACTACTGGATAATAGTATACGATAAACCACAGGGGTAAAGTCATAAATATTAAACCCTCGGGGGAGTACATTATGTCCTAAACCATCAGAAAAAAGTATACCATAAATCACAAGGGTAAAGTCGTCATTTCACTGCTGATAAATATTAAATCATCTAGGTACAGTATGCTCTAAACCACTGGTTGATACTCGTACACGTCTCAAACATGTTTATCAAAATATTTTAAAGTTATACCACTAATTATTTACATATAATATCCAATCTTATGTAATATCATATTAGGTAGTTGTATATTCATTAATTACTCCCTCCGACCACTTAGAAGATAACCATTTGCTTTTTGCACGTGGATTAAGGAGTATTATTATATGTGTAGTGGGTAGTTGTATTAGAGGGAAGTGGTGGGCCGTGTGGTGTACTTTTTTACTAAATAAGGAATATGAATACCTTTGAAGTGAACGCCCAAAATGATAAAATGGATACCTTGTAAGTGGCCGGAGGGAGTAGTATTTAGGTACTCGTACTTATTTAAAGGTATCATACCATATTTATTTAAATATCAACCGCTCATACTCGAATATGTGCCATTTAAAAATTTATTACTATATTTGTAATTACTCAAAAATTATTTATCAATATGATTAAGGTAAAATGGGGTACCAGGAAATATAATTATTAGAGATAATCAATATCGATTTTAGGAGTACCCGTAATTCGTATCCTTTTAAATGTTCACCATGGAATAATTATCATTAAAAAAATTAATTCAAATTGTTTAGGAATAATTTTAAATAAGATATCATTTTAAATTAAATAAGGTATCATTATTATGACCGAAAAATCAATGACCAAAATCTAATATCATAATTGTGATGAATGGATGAGATTGAATAATGTGATGAACGGATGAGATTAAAAAATATTTAGTAATCAAAATCAATGGTATATATTAAAAATTGGTTCAATTTTGACTTTTAAAATGTGTTTTATTATATATAAAGAAAGATTAAGATACAATTGTGAATACTAATCAGAAAACTTAAACGCAATTAGTTACAACATAGAATGGTGTGAGGAAAAATTGAAGGTTATTATTAAAATGAGAAATTATAGAATGTGTCAATTGGTGGCCTGTGGGGCAGAGTTGTTGTAGTACTCAAGTTGACACGATTAACTACCATACCACCTTCGTTTATATATCACCCTCATCTGTGTGACCACAACCCTAGTTTTAGTTTAATCATCCCCTCCTCCCACGAACCTTCCCTGACTATTCTCTTAATTATATAGTAAGTTCTTAGGTGAGACGGGTAAAAAGTAAGACTCAATTTATTATTCCGCCCTCTAATAATTTATGAACGACAAATATTTGTGTGAGATCGTCTAACGTAAACCCTTAATTATATCACTTTTTATTTATACTATAAATTGTTCATGAAATAGTTCACTACACCATTATCATTTTTCATCGATTGAGTATCATTTTTTCACTTTTTATCTGTCTCACGTAAGGATAGTTTTATACAAGACTTGTCTTTATGGACATATTTTTATACACGTGAGATTAAAAATATATTTCTATTTAAATATAGTGTAAGAGAAAAGAGAGAGGGGTATTTATGGTAATTTAATGAGAAAAATTATAAATTTGTTGGGTTTACTTAAAAAAATATAGGGTTAACACTTGGTGGGATCGTCTTATATGAGATTATTTTATGTTTTTTAAAATAGTTTTCATTTTTTTTATCAAAGATATTAGTATCATTTTTTTTATTAAAAATATTATCACGTTTTATTTATATTACAAATTGCTCATAAAATAATTTAGTGTACCACTATCACTTTTTAGTAATTCAAGTATCATTTTTTGTTATAAGGTTATCTCTTCTTATTCGTCTAACAACATCTTTCTCTTGATGGTTTCACGCAAATACTTGTTTGCAATTAGTTGTATTGATGTGATTGGAACACACGTTATTATCTAATGGAGTGTATTAGGAGAAAATTACTTTTCTATACAATGAGTAACATTATCCTTAAAAGATAATAAAAAAAGTTAAATTATTGTTAAGTGTATGACACTGAATATTACAATGAGTTACAATTTTGATGTTACGTTTCCTATTATATATGTTAGTTGAGAAGTTGTGCACGGTGGGAAAATCTCAACTTTTTTTCTTAAGTTTGATATTTTTTTGTTTTAGTATAGATTTTGTCCCTCAAATACGTGTTATTCATTCAACAATTGAAATAACACCAAAATGTAATATGAGATTTGAACGGAAAATGTATATTGAGAGGAATGGATTTGTATTTAATTGGGACTTTTAATTGTAAGTTGTAAATAAATAGTACTCCATGACAGGACATACATAGAGAAAAAATTGAATGCCGTAGTCCTTCATTTTGATGAAGAATATCTTGAGTGCAGTAAAAAGGAAAAAAGGGTGTGTGATGTACTTTCTTTGGGCAACAGGGTTCCATGTTTACTGTTAAATAAGAATGATTTAGTGTTTGGAGTTTATAACCTCCATGGATATGGACAAGCTTGACTATGTAATCACCTTCTATTTTTTTTATTAATATTCAAATTCTTTTACTGTGACTGCCAAAGAAAAGCTGACGAAGGTATGTTTGTCTTCAAGTGATGACCAAAAGATACGAAAATGAGAGCCTCCACCCCATCCCACCCCCTTGGGGTGGGTGGGTGGACCCAATCCTTCACCGCTTATGGACACACTATGGGACGTGGGCTTAGGATGAAACCTCTCTGTCTGTGCAACCCACCCTCCATCTGTATATATATATATAGAGGTGTGTGTATGTATATATAATTTAAGATATTTTATTTATGGAAAATAGAGATATAAGGGGTGTGTATAGACATAGAAGAAGAGAAGACCCTAAGTAGCATCTTTTTCGAAAACCTCATATTTTCACTGAAAGCAAGGGCAATAAGCAAATAAAGCATCACATCACTTATAATTATCCATCCATGCCTACTCCTTCCTCCCATTCTCTCTCTCCTCTCTCTCTCTCTCTCAGCAGCTGTTGAATTGTTTGGGGGAGGGGAAGCAGCTTGTTTAAATGAGATTTGAGGTGAATTTGAGCTGGTTGGAATTTGCAGATTGGATTAAAAGAGAGAAAAATTAATTAATTGGGGGAGCATGGCGGCTGGTTCTTCTTCCTCATCAGGTTTTCTATCAATGAGTGAGAAGCAGATGCAACAACCACAGGTACAGATGGTGATGGCAGCTCCACCTTCTTCCAACAACAAGAAGAGAAGAAATCAAGCTGGAAATCCAAGCAAGTATTCTGTCTCTAGTATCCCAATCCATTCTATGTTTTATTTATTCAATTTGTATTTAATTAATTGGTAACAGATCCAGATGCCCAAGTGATAGCGCTGTCGCCGAAGACCCTGATGGCGACGAACAGGTTCGTGTGCGAGGTCTGCAACAAAGGGTTCCAGCGCGAGCAGAATCTGCAGCTGCACCGGCGGGGGCACAACCTGCCGTGGAAGCTGCGGCAGAAGAGCAGCAAGGAGGTGAGGAGGAAGGTGTACCTGTGCCCCGAGCCCACCTGCGTCCACCACGACCCGACCCGGGCACTGGGGGACCTAACCGGGATTAAGAAACACTACTCGAGGAAACATGGTGAGAAGAAGTACAAGTGTGATAAGTGTTCTAAGAAATATGCTGTGCAGTCCGATTGGAAAGCCCATTCCAAAACCTGTGGCACCCGGGAGTATAGATGCGACTGTGGCACGCTTTTCTCCAGGTATCCCCGGATTTCTCTCTCTTGAAATTAAGGAGTAGATGGGAAAAAAGCTTGTAAGCTTTTTTTTTTTCTACTGTTGCAGATTACCCTTTTCTCATTCTCTCCCACTATCTCTTTCTCCTATATATGAACACAATTAATTTAATTGAATTTGGAATTTAGTTTGTTATTTTCTCTTATATCTCGTTTTGTTCTTTGGATCTTTGCCTGACAAGAACAATGACTCCACGTGAATTCTTCTCTGGAAAACGCCATGACCTAAGAGGGTTTTGTTTAGAATCTCTCTCTTTTTTCTCTCTAGAGAGTGAGAAAGAGAGAGAGAGATCTTGGAACTTCCGCCCTAACTAAATATTACACTACCCTTGTAACAAATATAATTTTACCTCAGTTCACGTGTCGTTAGTAAAACATGTAAAAAGTGATAAGAATACCAGGTTTGTTCTCTTGTGCCTTGGATAGACATGTTCATCTCTCTCTTTGTACCACCTATCCATTTCCATGATAATCTTTTGGACTCTATAATATCTATCTCATCTACAACCACTCTCTCTCTCTTTCAATTATTTCACCTTCTGCAAATCCATGTTCCCCATGTAGGGGCTGTGTTTTTACTTGGAAAAAATTAACCTTGACCCCTCACTTTCAAACAATACCTAATCATTCTTGATTACTACAATCATGGGTTTTCTTGAATCCACATCTTCTCCCATTTGCTTCATCTAATTCATGACTGAGTAATTGAATTGCAGAAATTCTTGCACCTAACATGCCTCCTCAATAATACACACTTTTCTTGTCTTTTTTCCCCTAAACTTATCTGAATTCCCCCCACAAAGAAATCTCTAATACAATCCTACCAACTATATTCTATTATGTAAGATTCCCTTGCTCAGGGTTACACAACAAAAATGTTGATATTTCTATTATTATTTTGATCATAAACATATATGTGTATTTGTTATGTGATGCACCAATTCCATTTATGCATCCATCTTCTTATTTAGATGTAACATAATATGCAAATTAATACTTTTAATTGATTAAGACCACACAAGAGCTAATTTGGGATTTCAATATTCATAAACTTTAAATATACACACACATTATATTCAATTTCTTAATGTTTGTGTATGTATGTGTCTTTGTCACCTATGTTTTGTTTGCAAGGGACCATATAGTTGGCAATGGACACCCACATACCAGTCCTTATAACATCATGTGAACCCTTGTAATAAAGTCAGTGTATGATGCATGAACAGGAAATCTTGATGATTAACCCTAACTACACAATTAAGCATATTGTTACAAGTTACATTAAATTTCATGAGTGCACTAATTGCTCAGGTGATATTCCTTCTTTTCAGGCGTGATAGCTTCATCACGCACCGGGCGTTCTGCGACGCGCTCGCCCAAGAAAGCGTGAGGAATCTGAACCCACCTTCATTGAGCACAATTGGGAGTCACCTATTAGGCCTCTCCCAAATGTCCACTTCACAAGATCAGATCATCAATCCTCCTCTTTCAAGCCATGATATACTAAGATTGGGGAGCAGTGGCAGGCCCGGCCCGCAGTTCGAGCCACTGATCAGCCCGGGATATCGCCCTTCGCCCCGGAATCTGCCCCCTTCTCCTGGCCTATTCCTTCAACCAAACCATGAAGAAGAGCAATCTCCACATGGGATGTTGCCAAACAAGTCATCATCATCACTTCATGGACTAATGCAGCTCCCCCAACTTCAAATGAATAATGCTAACACCTCTTCTTCTTCCAATGCTAGTCTCTTTAACCTTAGCTTCCTCCCCAACAATGGCAGCACCACCAGTACTATCGATGGAAGCCACCACTCCGGCGGTGGAGACGACTCCTCCCTCTTCTCATCAGGTATATATATATCATATTCTTGGCCTACATAACCATAACCAACTTTATTTCCAAAAGCTTGCAAATGAAATTAGGGTTTTGGGGTCCTTAAATCACAAATGGGATTTCCATTTGTTCTTCATTTATGCAAAAGAAAAGCATTAAAATGATCAAATTAATTCATTTTATACTCCATATACATCAAAGGGAAACATTTGTGTGAGTTGGGTTGTCCCCCTTTCATATCCTATCATATTCTATATTTAGCTAGTATTTAAATTAAAGAGATCACGTGTGAATCCGACTCACACAAGACTAACTCATTTCTAAAAATGAATGATCTTATATATATATGACTCCTATATTATATATAAATAAATTTGACTGTGATGATCGATCAGGTAATCTGATGAGCATTGCGCTGCCATCTCTGTACAGCAACACAGCAGGCATACAGACTCCCGGCGGCTCCGCCCACATGTCGGCCACAGCACTGCTCCAGAAGGCAGCTCAGCTGGGGTCAACCGCCAGCAACGCGGTGGCCTCCTCCTCCCTGCTGAAGAGCTTCGGAAAGTCATCGGACTCCTCCCTGGACGGGCACAGCTTCAGCTACGGAGGAAACAACGGCAGCCATCTGCATGACCTGATGAACTCAATCGGCGGAAGCTCCATGTTCGGGCCGTACGGCGGCGATCAGGAGGAGTACAGAGGATTCCAGGGCGGCGGACGAGCGGGATTCGATCAGCAGAGCAGCAGCGGGTTCAGCAGCTTGGATCAAGGGAGATTGACTAGGGATTTTCTTGGAGTTGGGGAGATTGTGAGGAGTGTGAGAGAGCAGCCGTTCGATATGGAGAAGAACAATTCTTCTTCGGCAACACAAGCAGGTTTTGGAGGGGGGAATAATTATCAGTGATGGATGTCATATGCAGGTTTAAGGTACTACCTTAACCTACCTACTACTTTATTAAAATAAAACTAGTACTACTACTTGTTCACACAACATTAATTCACTCTAATCATACTCACTCATCTCCCCACTTTTTCCTAAGTAAATTATCACTGTGTTCTATATGTTATAAGTATATAATCAGATTGCTAAGAAATTGCAGTTGTTTGCTCTAGGTAGTTTTTTATAAATTTGCTTCTCATCAACTAATTAATAATACTCGGTGTCATTCTCGGCATCGTTTATTAATGTAAATGACACGCTAAAATAAAAAGCAAAAGCTCCTGCGCCCTCGTGGTATTCTGTGTCCCCGTGTGAACACAACTCTCCCCTCTATATTCTATTTAAATCTATGTATTTCTAAGGGTTTAAATTGCAAAGGGCACCAAAAGGTGGAACACATTCACTCAAAATAAAATTTAACCATTGTCCATACTTTTAGGATATATTTTTTTCATTTTTTCCATGTGTCATCCGACATAAAATATGTTACACCAAATTAATTCGGTCTTCGTATTAGAAATGTCTTTAGGTCAATCTCTAATTGGATAATCCAATAGTAGGGTCAACTTTAAGGTCTCTCTCAGTTCGTTCATAAAGTATTTTTATTATTATTATTTTTTATTTTTTTTTACATGAACTTAAGAATAGTATAATTTAATTTGTAGTAACACTAAAAAACTATTTTTTACTAATGGAATATTCTGGTAAAAATATTAATTCCATTGTTAAATTGGCTTACCAACGGATTAACAACAAAATTCATTGGTAAAGTGGTGATTGGTAAATTTTTAGCAACGAAAAATCAATTCCATTGATAATCCGTTGCTAATTTATATAATGAATCCCTTGGTAATCCGTACGGATTGTCCATTGCTAAAATAGAGAATAAATCCGTTGGCATTCCTTTCTAAAACAAAATTGTCATTTTTGTTGCTAATCCATTGGTAATTACCAACGGATTGAATTCCGTTAGGTAAATTTGGTTGCTAAATCTAAAACAAAATTGTCATTTTTGTTGCTAATCCATTGGTAATTACCAACGGATTAAATTCCGTTAGGTAAATTTGGTTGCTAAAAAATGCTTTTTTTTTGTAGTGTAAGTAGTTATATTAATGGTATGTGTGAGGTTGAGGGAGTTAAAAGTTTTTTTTTGTCCCATTACTATTTAAAACATTAGACTTTGTCCCAAAAAAGATATTTGTATCGATTTTATCCCATAACTTTGAGTTTTCTTTCAATTTTGCCCAATTTTCGCCGGATATTGGACACGCGCGTTGCACGTGGCTGATGAATTTGGGGGTTCCGACAGAAATCTAGGGTTCCGGCGAGAATTTGGCAAAATTGAAATAAAACTCATAGTTATGGGACAAAATTGATACAAATATCTTTTTGGGACAAAATTTAAAGTTTAAAAAGTTATGGGACAAAAAATTCACCACCTTATTGGGGTTTTCAAATCTATCACGACCTTTTATTTTTGTCAATTCAATACACGATCTATTTAATATTTTCAATTCTTTCACGAACTTTTATTTTTGTTAATTTAATACGCGATCTATTTATTATTTTTAATTCTATCACAACTTTTATTTTTTGCTATTTGATGCACCACTTATTTTATTTTTTCAATTCAATTAAATTTATTATTATTAATATTATTATTACTATTATAAAAGTAGAACTATATAGTTATTAATTAATGGAATTAATACTCCATCCAAATATTTTATTTTTAAATTTAAATTGGTTACTAATTAATTTTCTTTGCCATAAAATTTTTATTTTCAATAAATAATTCTATTTATATTATATTTTTATTATAGTTGTGGATTTGCTATATAATAATATTGATAAGTTCGAACATAAATAATAATAATAATAATAATAATAATAATAATAATAATAATAATATAATTTTATTCGTTATAATTAAAAATAATTTTACTTAAAGGTCAACCAACTAAGATAATTTTTTTATCACATGTTAATTTACTATAATAACAGAAAAATAAATCTTATGAAATAAATGATCGACTTGTGTATTTTAGTTAATTTTTAAATAACTTTTATTAATAATAATATTAATAACACTATAATAATAATAATAATAATGATGAATTTAATTGAATTGAAAATATAAAATAAGTGGGGTATGAAATTGCAAAAATAAAAGTTGTGATAGAATTAAAAATATTAAATAGATCGCGTATTGAACTGACAAAAATAAAAATGTTGTGATAAAATTGAAAATATTAAATAGATTGTGTATTGAATTGAAAAAATAAAAGGTTGTGACAGATTTGAAAATTCCCAATAAGGTGGTGAATTTTGTAGGAATTAACCCAAAAAATTTTAACCTACAAAATTGAAATATATTTTTTTAACTATTTTTAAGAGCTTCATAAATCATTAAGCAAAATATTATCTGTGAGGACAATATTTACAATGGACTAAAGAATTAAATAGAGAAATAAATATTACAATCACACATAATTGTGCAGAGTTAAAATATTTTTTTTATCACATAACTTTTTAAAACTTTAAATTTCGTCCAAAAAAAGATATTTGTATCAATTTTGTCCCATACCTATGAGTTTTCTTTCAATTTTGCCTCATTTTCGCCGGAACCCCCAAATTCATCAGTCACGTGCATTGCACGTGACCAATATCCGGCGAAAATTGAGGGTTTCGGGAAAAATTGGGCAAAATTGAAAGAAAACCCAAGTTATGGGACAAAATCGATACAAATATTTTTTTTGGGACAAAATCTAAAGTTTTAAATAGTTATGGGAAAAAAAAACTTTTAACTCGAGGCTGAGGCCTCTTTTTATAAAAGAAAATTAATACTTTTAGAGTAAATGTCTAAAATGATATAAAATGTACTACTTTCGTCCCATAAATAAATTCAGACTTTCTCTTTTTATTTGTCTCATAAACAAGTTCACACCCCAAAAAAGGAAATACACACAAATCAATAACCCCACAACACCCTTTTAATTTCAAAATTGTCACCCCTTTACAACTCACATAACTTACTTTATAAGTACTCCCTCCGTCCCGCACCAAGGGTGCATTTTGCTTTTTTGCACGTAAATTAAGGAGTATTATTATTTAATGTGTAGTGGGTAGTTGTATTAGTGGGAGTGTGGACCCCATGTTTTATTGTATTAGTGGGTGAGTATGGGACCCATGTGTATAAAAAAGGAAAGGGAACTATTTGGGTGAGACGACCAAAATGAAAAAAAGTGACCCTTGGTGCGGGACGAAGGGAGTATTTATTACCTAAAAATATCAAACTACCCCTAAAAGTAAAGCAAAAGACCATTTTTTCTTAAACTCCGTATCTACAATAACTGTGAACTTCTATTTGGGATGGAGAGAATAGTACTATATTCTATCAACGTATAGAAAGCGTATTTTTTAGTAATAATATAACAATTTTAAAATTAAAACGTATAATTGTTAAATTATTGAGTCTAGTGTATTTTCTCTTATAGATATTTTGAGATAAATAAATAAGAAAATTATAAATTATTTGTTCAAGGAATGGAGGAAGTACTTCTTTCATCTCCATGCATTTCAAGTATAACATAATATTTTAAATAATACAGTAAATAATAAAATATGTTGTGTGTGTGTTAGATGATGATAAAATGGATGTAAAAAATGTTATTATAAAAAAAGAAAAAGAAGTGATGTATAGGATATTGTAGTAAAAGTTACTCCAATAAAAATAAAAATTTATTTTTTCAAAAGGCTCTTTCATTTACACGAGACGAAATTCTTAAATATTTGATTTCTTATTTTTTATTTTTCCTTTTATGCAGGAGATTCAAAACAACTGAAGAAGATAGCAATGATCATGATGTGTTTCTTCTATATATAAATATAAATATGAATTCGACTCAAAAAGGAGAAGTTTGTTCTTCAGCTGGTTACATATATTTTTAGGTGAACTATAGATGGGAAGTACCCAAAAACTTGTTATTTTAAATTTTGTAGCATGACAATTTTTTTTTTCTTTTTCCTTTTTCCATTTCATTAATGAACTTTCTTTTTGAAAATTTGGAAATAGAATGCAAAGTTCATTTTGTAAGTGAAATTTGTAGAGTCCAATTTTTTCCTTCATGATAAAATATGGCAATGTTTTCAGTCTTTTTTTTTTAAGATACGTGGAGTTTAAAAACGCGGCAATAAATAACGGGTAATTTTGGGGTGCATCGGTGCATCTGGGTTAATAGTTTTAGTGAAGGGTATTTTGGTAATTATTTAATTTTTTAAGTTAATTATTGATTAGAATTTAAGGGTGATGATTGATTTTTTAAAATCTAACGGATTAGATCTTACAGGTGCACCGGTGCGATTCTAAAATATTTTACTATTTTTATTAAAATAAAAATATTTATAAAAAAATTAAAAAGATAAAAAAAAGAAAAGAAAGAAAAAAAGAAAATGCATTTAAAATATAAAAGAAAAGCGTGAAAACAAAATCCTAAATTCAAAAGCAAAAATTTAGAAAAGGCGGTTTACTAAATTCTAGGGTTCATCTTTCCAAACCATCCATTTATGTACAGAGAACTATGATTTCAAGATATAAATATGTTAGAATAGGAATTTATGAGTCTAATTGCAGTACACCGGTGGACCTAAATAATCTTAACCGTTAGATCGCATTTGTATTTAATCTTCACCACTCAATAAAATAAAATAATTAAAAATAAATTTAAAAACTACCCCACTACACCCTATTTTTACCCTATAAACTACTTACCAAGTGTACCATCGCACCCGGTGCACTACAGAATAACCCAGAATTTATTTATTATTATATAATTATCATTATTTGTACGTCCCATGATGATACAAATGATACTGGTAACTTAATAAAAAAATTCGATTTTTTTAATAGGAGAAAATGCAATATTTAAAACATATAGCTAGGTTTTTTTTAAAAATTATAGAAAAATAAAATAAATCACTTTGTAAATAAAAATAAAAAGACACTGAGATGGGTTTTTAAGAGACATATCGACTTTCACTAATTAAAGTATACTTATTATATAAGTAAAATATATTTATTTGTAATTAAAAATATGTGAATTATATATATTATAACATGATAAAATCATACTTTAATACATAATCTAGTACTATATTTTAAAGAACATACTTTAAAAAGCATTAAGCATATATTATTTATATAATATGTATATTTTAGCGTAAGTAAGTCAAATATAAATGATGAATGTCTCGATTAACTTTTTCTCTAGATCACATCGTGATAGAAAATGCGAATCAAACAAATAAATACCTAATCCGAAGAAAATGCAATACTTCCTTCCTCCTTAATCGTCAATAGCGAATGATTTATATTTGCATTCTTTTTAACAAATTAATCAATTAGGAACAATTCAAAAACTACAAAATCACCCAACACTACATGATACCCTCATAACCTACTTTAATTTCATAATTAACCATAGCTCTTATTTACAAACACATAGTAAAATACTTTGCATTTAAGTTTTACTTCATTTCCTATAATAATGAATTTTGATCCGTAAGAGTTGGGGATGGGATATAAATTATTAATGTTAATTAATATTTTTAAAAAAAGTTTGTAATTTTGATAAGAAAAGATTTGTATGGGACTATTTCACGTGAGATCGTATCTTCGTTTCTTTATAACAGTTAACACTTTTTATTTAAGATTAATATCAATTTTTATGAAAAATATTAGTATTAATTTTTATTTATACTATAAATTATTTATGAAATAATCAATTGCACCACTATCACTTTTCATTAATTTGAATATCACTTCGTATTAAAATATTATTACTTCTAATTATGAGTTTTAACATAATCTTCTTTTTTATAAGGGGGCGTTTCAAGTTTCTTTTTTAAATAAATAATAAGGACATTATATTTTAGTTCCATTCAATTTGGAAGTACAAATTTAAAGAGAATTGAGGGTAGCCAATAGCCAACCGGAGAATAAAGTCAAAGATTACGAATGTGCTGTTAAATCACATAATATTCCACTTCTCCAACTGTGTTCCATTTATTAGTTAATTCTTCCATTAATTAATTAATCATCGATTTTCCTAATCACTAGACTACTCCGACATAGACTAAGTCTCCCATAAATAACAAACACACTTGAATTGTCCACAACCTTGCTATAATTGTCACTACTCCCCTTTCTTGTCTTTTTATTTTTCGATCTTGCCGTCTTCATCTAACCTTATAAATAAATACACTCCTTTTATTCAACCTATTGAAATCTCCACACTTTTTATTTTGAATTTCCCACAACTTCCAAAAATGGTTCTAAAGCTCGACTCGACTCCGCCATTAGCCCAACACTTCAACAAAATTCTCCACCCGTCGTGGTCGACCACGACAACCCCTTTGCACAACGACGATGACTTCAAAGAGTCTCAGGAGTTGCCTGTAATCGACCTAGCGAGTCTTACAGGCAACGACGAAGGCGAGAGGGCGAAATGCACGGCGCAAATCGCCCACGCCTCGTCGGAGTGGGGCTTCTTCCAAGTGGTGAACCACGGAATAAGCCCCGAACTCTTTAGCAAGATGAGAAGAGAACAAAAGGAGCTATTTAATGCTCCTTTCTCGAGGAAGTCCACTTGTGGACTCCTCAACAACTCGTACCGGTGGGGAACTCCCACTGCTACGTCCCCCGACCAGTTCTCCTGGTCGGAGGCCTTCCACATGCCCCTCACAAAGATCTCCGACCAAGCTTGCTACGGCGAGTTTCCATCCCTAAGGTATCCATTTTTACGCTCGTCTCGTGCGTACGTATATACGCATGCGTACGTACGCGTATTTATACGTTTGCTTTTTGTACAGGGAAGTGGTGGTTGAGTACGCAGCAGCAATGCAGAAAGTGGCGAAGGTGATAGCAGGGGTGCTGATCAAGAATGTAGGAGAGAGAGTGGAGGATTTTGAAGAGGTGATGAATTGTGATGAGAGTAGTTGTTTTCTTCGATTGAATCGATATCCAGCATGTCCAATATCGCCAGAAATCTATGGATTGGTGCCACACACAGACAGTGATTTCATTACAATATTACACCAAGACCAAGTGGGGGGACTTCACCTCATCAAAGACTCCAAATGGGTAGCTGTCAAACCCAACAGAGATGCACTTATTGTCAATATTGGTGATCTTTTTCAGGTAATGCTATTTTCTTGTTTTCACATGTCTTTCTATAAAACCCATTTTTCAATCCGTATTCCATTTTTTTTTCTATTAAAATACTATAATCTAATTAATAATCCTTATGTCCTTGTAACAACAAATTTTGTATTTATTAAAATACAAAATAAATTACAAAGAAAATCCAATATGGATTGAACTTGAGAATTAAGGTAAACAGCTTCTATTTGTCCTCTGATTCCTCTCTTGAGTTGACTTCTTGACTTTATCAACTTTCGGAGCCGGATCTTCGGATGAAGCTTGTCCGAGCTCTGACTATGTAGTCTTGACGTTGACCCAGAGACGTCGAGCCTTTGTTCGGATTGAACGTTGACTTGAAGACTTTTCTGTGGAAGAAGGTTGTTGACTGAAAGATCGCCGGATCGGAGGGGCTTGGCACCTTGATCTCTGACCAGAGGCGGATGACTGGAAGAACGCCGGATCGGAGGGCTTGGCAGCTTAATCTCTGATCGGAGGCGGATGGCTGGAAGAACGTCGGATCGGAGGGCTTGTCAGCTTGATCTCTGATCGGAGGCGGATGACTGGAAGAACGCCGGATCGGAGGGCTTGGCAGCTTGATCTCTGATCGGAGGCGGTTAGCTGGAAGAACGCCGGATCGGAGGGCTTGGCAGCTTGATCTCTGATCGGAGGCGGTTGGCCGGAATAACGCCGGATCGGAGGGCTTGGCAGCTTGATCTCTGATCGGAGACGGTTGGCTGGAATAACGCCGGATCAGAGGGCTTGGCAGCTTGATCTCTGATCGGAGGCGGTTGGCTGAAATAACGCCGGATCAGAGGGCTTGGCAGCTTGATCTCTGATTGCAGACCGTTCTTGACTTGAAGATGCTTGAAGATCTCAAGTCTTGACTTGAAGATGCTTGAAGATCTCAAGGGAGCACTGCTCGTATTCTTGATCTCTTCAGAAGCGCGTCTTCAGATGTTTTTGGTGTGTCTGGAATCAGGATTGAAGGCCCTTATTTATATGTAGAGAAAATAACCACTTGAGAGATATTTTCTCCTTTAAAAGATATGTTGGGCTTTTTTCCTTTAATTAATCCTGCTGGACTGGATAAGGCTTAATTATCAATTATTTACTCATTTATTTTAGGAATTAATTTATTTAAATTCCTTAATAAATAAATAATTAATTGATAATTATTGCATTAATTTGCCACATATTTTATTTAATAGGCAATAAAATTCAGGTATCTACAAATGCCCCCTCGCACTTTGTTCACGGACGTCTTTTTGTTGAAGTGAATAAATTGCGACACTCCATTATTGATCAACATGACTGAATTTTATTGCTTGTCTTAGCAACTTGATACGAATAGCCTGAATTATGACTGAACTTAGTGAAGTGCTAAGCGGCTACGTACCTCTTCACAGAGAATCAAGTCATAACGTAGTTCAAAAGGACATGATTTGGTTTGAATAGGGGGTGCCGTACACAGTTTATACTCGTGCGGGCCAGGAGTAACATGCAGTTTATGCTCGTGCGTTGAAGAGCTTTGAACTTGAATTTGCTGACAATTTATACTCGTGTCAATGAGTCTTCAATTTGATTTGTAGACAGTTTATACTCTTCTCAAGGAGTCTTGAACTTGAGTTGAAAAGTTTAATCTCGTATCAAGGAGTGTAACATGTAGAGAGTTCCATCTCTTCTCAAGAAAATTTAATTTAAGTGGAATAGTTTAAGCTCGTATCAAGGAGCATAATATATAGAGAGTTTAGTCTCTTCTCAAGGAGATTTGATTTGAGTTTGATAGTTTAGACTCGTATCAAGGAGCGTAAAATATAGAGAATTTCGTCTCTTCTCAAGGAGATTTGATTTGAGTTTGATAGTTTAGGCTCGTATCAAAAGAGCATAACATGCAGAGAGTTTCGTCTCTTCTCAAGGAGATTTGATTTATGTTAGATAGTTTTAACTCATATCAAGGAGCATAATGTGGACAGTTTTTGCTCGTGTCGGGAAGCATTGCTTGAGAAATTTTAGATAGTTTTAACTCGTATCAAGGAGTATAACATGTGGACAGTTTATGCTCGTGTCGAGGAGCATTGACTTTGTTAATAGTTCATTGCCCCCAATCATCGGGTGCATTGCTTTCTCTTACTTTAACTTCATTTCTTTGAATCTTTATTGACACCAGCTTCTTTGAATGTGATTCCTCCTCGAGAGGTTCATCAAGTGAAATGTCTTCAAATTCATAAGAGTTGTTGCTTGGCAATTCGAAATGACTTGATGTCATACTTAACTCCATATCATGAGCTCTTGTAGCTAGTTCTTCAAAAGTCTTTGGTTGAATCCCTTGAAGGATGTATCGCAGACTCCATTGCATCCCTTGAATGCAAATATTGATGGCAGAGACTTCAGACAATTGATCTTTGCAATTCAAGCTTAGATTTCTCCATCGATTAATATAATCGAGTGCTGGCTCTTCTTTCCACTGGCAAGTGTTAGTCAATTCGATCATACTAACAGTCCTTTGAGTGCTGTAGAAGCGATTGAGAAACTCATTTTCCATTTGCCCCCAGTTGTCGATGGACTTAGCTTCCAAGTCGATATACCAATCAAAAGCATTTCCTTTCAGCGAGCGGACAAATTGTTTGAGCATGTGATCATCAAAGGTTCCAGCATCGTTGCATGTCTCGACGAAATGCGCTATATGTTGCCTTGGATTGCCTCTGCCATCGAATTGTTGAAAGTTAGGAGGTTGGTAGTCAATTGGCATCTTCAAACTGTCAACTCTCTTTGTGTATGGCTTTTTATAGGCTACAGAAGAATTTGAGCTCACTTTAAATTTGTCTTTTATTGTCTCTAGTACGATGCTCTTCAATTGGTTCTTAGGGAGCATTCCGTCAGCAGAAATTTGTATATGTTCTTCAACTGGCTTCTTTTCAGAAAGATGATGTTTCGAAGAGTCTTCCTCCTCGTCTTTACCTTCAACTTGCTTATCATATGCATGGCTAGTCTGTGCTATCTCCATCTTTTCCATCAGTTTGGATATCAACAGACCTTGTTCTTGGCTTTGTTTAGTGAGTGCAGCAACGGACTGAGTCAAACTTGCCAGTTGTTCTTCGACAGACGAAGCATTTGTTGCCATGGCAGAGGCTATGGGTGAGTCATACGCTGAATTTTCTATGGATTGAAGAGTTTGGATGTTAGAGTCACCTTCACTATCTTTGTCGTTGTGCATTGGCTTATCGAGAAAGATCTCCTCCACAAGGTTTGTCATAGAGGAGCCTTCAGATATACTTCTTGTAACGACTTCGACATCTTTAGCTGCAACTCTGAAAGCTTTGAGGCAGTAGATATTCTTATTGCAATCTTGATTGGAGTTGTTCTTTGAATATTTTCAGTCTGCAGCTCTGAAGGCTTCAAGGTAGAAGTTCTTCTTATGGCAATCCTGAGAGGAGCCATACTTTGTACTTTCAAACTTTCGAAGAGAGGAGATGAGAGGTAGAAACTGTCCCACTGGGTGTGCCAAAATTTGTAACAACAAATTTTGTATTTATTAAAATACAAAATAAATTACAAAGAAAATCCAATATGGATTGAACTTGAGAATTAAGGTAAACAGCTTCTATTTGTCCTCTGATTCCTCTCTTAAGTTGACTTCTTGACTTTATCAACTTTCGGAGCCGGATCTTCGGATGAAGCTTGTCCGAGCTCTGACTATGTAGTCTTGACGTTGACCCAGAGACGTCGAGCCTTTGTTCGGATTGAACGTTGACTTGAAGACTTTTCTGTGGAAGAAGGTTGTTGACTGAAAGATCGCCGGATCGGAGGGGCTTGGCACCTTGAACTCTGACCAGAGGCGGATGACTGGAAGAACGCCGGATCGGAGGGCTTGGCAGCTTAATCTCTGATCGGAGGCGGATGGCTGGAAGAACGTCGGATCGGAGGGCTTGTCAGCTTGATCTCTGATCGGAGGCGGATGACTGGAAGAATGCCGGATCGGAGGGCTTGGCAGCTTGATCTCTGATCGGAGGCGGTTAGCTGGAAGAACGCCGGATCGGAGGGCTTGGCAGCTTGATTTCTGATCGGAGGCGGTTGGCCGGAATAACGCCGGATCGGAGGGCTTGGCAGCTTGATCTCTGATCGGAGGCGGTTGGCTGGAATAACGCCGGATCAGAGGGCTTGGCAGCTTGATCTCTGATCGGAGGCGGTTGGCTGAAATAACGCCGGATCAGAGGGTTTGGCAGCTTGATCTCTGATTGCAGACCGTTCTTGACTTGAAGATGCTTGAAGATCTCAAGGGAGCACTGCTCGTATTCTTGATCTCTTCAGAAGCGCGTCTTCAGATGTTTTTGGTGTGTCTGGAATGAGGATTGAAGGCCCTTATTTATATGTAGAGAAAATAACCACTTGAGAGATATTTTCTCCTTTAAAAGATATGTTGGGCTTTTTTCCTTTAATTAAGCCTGCTGGACTGGATAAGGCTTAATTATCAATTATTTACTCATTTATTTTAGGAATTAATTTATTTAAATTCCTTAATAAATAAATAATTAATTGATAATTATTGCATTAATTTGTCACATATTTTATTTAATAGGCAATAAAATTCAGGTGCCTACAGTCCTAATTTAAACATTGACTATAACACGTGACAAGTATCTAATAAGTGGAACAACACACCGGATTGACACGTAACAAGAGAAAGAAATCCAACAATTGTCCCTAAGTTTAAAGCTTTTTTTAGAGTATCTAATAAGTGGAACAACACACCGGATTGACACTTTTTTTCCTTTTTCTATTAAGAGTGAGTCTCTTGTGCGTCCAGGCACACGGATTTAGATCCGTGCCCCTTTGCAATTTCCGTGTCCCTTTACAATTTAAACTCTCTAGCAATACATATGTTTAAATTTAATATGGAAGGGAAGTGTTGTGTTCACATGGAGACAAGGACCGTGTCCCCGAGCGCAGTAGCTTTTGCATTCTATCAATGCAAGAGTTTTTTGGTTAAGTTTTTCTAAAATCTGAAGTTCAATTCGCCAAATGATCATATTGTGGGCAAAGGTTCACCTTGTTTGGGACTATTTTAGCCTAATTGGTTATCTTTAGTGTTTCGTATTAATTTATATAATGCGGTTGAAATTCTATCATTGTGATTTATGGCTGATTGCCGTACTGGGTGGTATATTTTTATTTTTTAAATATAATTAAGTGGAATTAATTTGGGTGTATGCCTGATGTTTATTTAAGACTAACTCTTTATTTCATGTTACATATATAAATTATACAGTTTAGCATTTTCTATTATTACTCTTTTAATGTATTATATGCATAATTAAGAAGGATAGGCCAACAACTAATTAAATAAGCCTATTGAAGTGGTTCCAAGAGGTGATGTTATACCGTACGTATACATTTGTACCATTGCGATTTCTGATAGCATCAAGTCAAAACAATATTAATACTTTTAATTTTAAATTTAATTTATTTTTCTAAATATACATAACTAGCCTTATAAAATAGTGTATCATAGCAAAACAAATTTAAATGTAATTTAGTTTGTTGTTGTTATGTCATTGAACTTTACATGTCATGAATCTCTTGTTTTCTTGTGTTTGTTTAAAGCTCAAACTTGTCATGCATCTCCTTTTAAGTAAGCATGGTGTTAGTACTTATTAAAAAAACTCCACCTTCCAAATTAACAAATTATTTTATTTAAATCATCAGTCAAATCTTTGTCGTATTTAATCAAAATTATTTTTCAAATTCCTCAATATACAAATATAAAAAATTATACATCCCTCCTCATTTTCTTACATTGCCACTACTTTTGTGAGGCCACATAAGTGAGGAAAAAAAAAACTAATTGTAGATTACAATATTATCTTTATTCTATCACAAGAGTTACTTTTAACTTTAAGAATATAATATTTTATCTTTGTTCCATCACAAGAGTTACTTTTATTGATTTTAAGAATATAATATTTTAATGTGTTGTGTGTTGATATGTACTCCCTCCGTCCCAGGCTAAGAGGGTCATTTTTTTATTTTGGTTGTCTCACCCAAAGAGTCATATGTCATTTTTTAGACATATGGGACCCACACACCCCCTCTAATACAATTAAAATATGGACCCACACTCCCACTAATACAACTACTCACTACACATTAAATAATAATACTCTTTAATCTACATGAAAAAAAGTAAATGGCCCTCTTAAGTTGGGACGGAGGGAATATAATATTTTAATATATAGTGAGTAATTGTATTATTATTATGAATGGACCAAACTATATTAATTATTTTGTGTTAGTCTATCTAAAAAATATATATAAAAAATATAATTTTTGTAGTAAAACGAAGAGAGCATAGTTTTCCCTTTACTGTTGACAAAAAAAATAACACCCCTAAATTCCCCGAAACACATAAAAATAGCAATTTGATAGCCTTGACTAATATAATCAAATTTGTCAGTCAGTGTTTGCCTGAGTAATGTATGGTGTTGGTTGATAAGTATTACTTCCTTCGTCCCAAGTATTTTTATTTATTTGTACGAGCACAAAGATTAAGAAGAATTATTTTTTTAATATACTATAATATAAGAAAAAGTATGGATAAATTGATAATTTTGAGAGAAAAAGTGAATAAAGTTGTTGGGAATTATGAATAAAGTGTAAAAAAGTGAATAAAATTGTTGGGATTGATGAATAAAATGTAAAAAGTAGATAAAATATATAGTGTATTTTTTTCATTAATGGAATGGATAAAAATACATGGGACACCCCAATATGAAAAGTGAGTAAAAATACTTGGCACGGGTGGAGTGTTATAATCAATTTATTAATTTATAATATAAATAAATAAAAAATGTGCAGGCTTGGAGTAATGATTTATACAAGAGTGTAGAGCACAAAGTGATGGCCCACCCAAAGATGGAGAGATTATCAGTGGCTTATTTCCTCTGCCCTTCGCATGACTCATTAATTCAGAGCTGCAAACAACCCTCTCTTTATCGCAATTTCACTTTTGGAGATTACAGAGCCAAAATCCGACAGGATACCAAATTATTTGGTCGCAAATTTGGACTCGCCCGCTTTCGATATTAAATTAATATATTTATTTATTATTCTTATATAGTATAGAAGATAGTAGATAGTATGAGATCATAAGTGATTTTTTTTATAAAAAAAAATTATGATTAATGAGAATAAGCGTGTAATATTGTTACCAATGTTGGTTGTATTTTTGGATTCATTCAAATTGAAAAGGAGATTAATTATTATTTTAAGAATAGATTGTGCTTATTGTATGATTTGAGATTATGGTATATTATTTAACCCCGGTAATCCCCTATTTATGTTTTCATAAGGTATTTATGTTTTAAATTTTCAATTTTTTTTAACATTTAGTAAAATTGAGAGTACGAATAGCCCGTTCACTGGCCTTATATTGTAGTATATTTTAAAATACATCATAATATATTACATTTATAATAATTTAAAATATATTAATTACATATATAAACATGGGTACACCAAAGGTGCACCCCATAATCACCTTTAAATAGCAATAGTAAAATATTATTTACTTACGGTAAGCACTTGAATTTTATTGCATATTAAAGAAAAATATGTGTCAAATTAATGCAATAATTATCAATTAATTATTATTTATTAAGGAATTTAAATAAATAAATTCCTAATATAAATTAGTGAATAATTGATAATTGAGACAAATCCAGTCAAATAAGCCCAAGCCCGCAGAATTAGGTCAAATCAAGGATCAATCAATCAAACTGTGTTATACATGGAAAGGCCCAAGCTCGCAGAATCAGGTCAAATCAGTCATTGACCAATCAAATTGTGAGTTATTTATGTGACTTCCTCACCATTCACCTATATAAGGAGTCATCCTCCCTTCATTCCAAACACACTCATACATCTGAAGACACTGAATATCTGAAGAGATTGAAACACGAGCAACGCTCCTCAAGATTTTCAAGCATCTTCATGTTAAGAACGGTATATGATTCTTCTTTCTGTTACTTTGAAAGTAGCTGCTTCAGCTTTAGCCACTCGAATTTTCGATATTCCTTTTTATTTCTCATCACATCTTCTTCTGGAAATCCTAGCTATTCTTAGCATGATATTGGGAAATATCATTGCTATCACCTCAACACAAGCATGAAATGTATGCTTGCATATTCGTCCATAGGTCAAATCGGATATGTAATTATTGGAGACTCAAGGTGCTAAGCCCCCCTAAATCAAGTGTTCTTCATACACTAAGTTATTCAGTGTTCTTCGAGTTAAGAACAGCATACGACCCGGGATCAAGGTGCTAAGCCCCCAGATCGAGTATTTTTCACATCAAGTAAGTTTAATCCAAACAAAGGCTCGACGCCTCTGCATAAACGTTACAAAGTCCCAAATTTGAGTTCGGACAAGTTTCAACTGAAGATCCGACTCAATACACACAGTCAACGCAGTCAAGTCAACAAGTCAAAGTCAATGCCAAATTTGTTCAAGAGAAGAATCAAAGGATATATAGAGATTGTTTCTTAAATTTTCAAGTTTAATCCTTATTATTATAATTCAATTTGTATTTATTTTAGGCAAAAGCTCCTGTGCACCCGGGCGCACGGAACACTTTCCGTGCGCCTTTAGAAATTTGTGCTAAATTGTATACCTTTTAGTATACAGATGTGTACCCTTTATTTTCTAAAGAAAAATCTGGGCGCACGAACAACACTCCGTGCGCCTTTAGAATTTTGTGTTAAATTGTATACCCTTTAGTATAAAAATGTGTACCCTTTATTTTCTAAAGAAAAAAATATATTAATGAAAAGTGTATACCCTTTAGAACAAAATTGTGTACCTTTTAGTAATTAAAGTGTATACCCTTTAGACCAAATTAATGTACCCTTACCCATAATACAAAATTTCTAAAGACGCACGGAATGTGTTCCGTGCGCCCGGGTGCACGCAAGCCTCACTCTTTATTTTATTATAAATACATAAAATTTGTTGTTACACTTTACTAATTAGTTACTCATATTTACTCAATAATAATTAGTTATATGAAACCTATAATTATTTAAAATATTCATGATGAATTTGATATAATCATGAAAAATAAATAAAAAATGATGGGGTATAGTTATAAAAATGGGCAAATTGAAGTTGATGTAAAAATCGAAGAGTAAGAGTGAAGGATTGACATTAGCAAAATCGATTAATGAATAATAAAAATTGGATTAAAATTATCATTTTCGAAGAGTAAATTAAAGATTGATTGTGATTTAAAAAATAAAAATAAAAAATATTAAGACTGGAAATACTTAAAGAAATCAATTTAAAATTGATTATGTTTCTAAGTCGCATTGATGTATTTGTGTGTGTAATAAATAGATGACAAGTGGCATAAAAGAGGTCTTAGTCGGTCAAAATAACGCTAAATCTGTAGTCAAAAGTGTACAACTCTGATTTGTCATAGTCAAAAGCATTCGTCTCTCTATCGTGTGCAGAGATACTAGCTAGGGGTGTTTAAAATAGCGAAAACATTATTGATCATGTAATCGAAATTTAGTTCTCAAATTTATTAAATTCGTAATTTTGTTCTTCAATTGTTGGATTTTAGTTTTTTCTTTTTTTTCTATATTTAATCATTTTATCAAATTTAGTCTAATTATTTTTTAAAAAAATTTAGTTTTTTATATTGGAATTTGTCCAAATAATAAAACAATAAGAACTAAAGAATAATGGTTATGTTAAAGATGATATTTTTAAAATTGAGTAGTTTTTGTTGGGATAAGGCAGATCTTCATCCATTCCTAAGGGACAAATAAAGAAGAACATAAAAAGCACAACACAAGAAGAATTTACGTGGAAAACTCCAAAACTGGAGAAAAACCATGGACCGAGAAAATACCACTATGTGAAAAATTTTACAATCACACAGAATTTCTCTCTCCCGACCCCAATCCCTATACTCTTACAAATTTTTGACTAATCCACACCTTTTTTCCCATTCTCACAACCGAGAATCAAAGAAAGGAATTTGAGAAGAATCAAATACAAAGATTAAAATGTACTTGATTGGTGCACTTAACATTGAGACTAGGGGCCTCCTTATATAGCCTAAGGAGCCCCTCCCCCTTTCTCTCCCACCTGATGTGGGATAGAAAAACTCCCTCTTTTAATTTGATAAAAATCCAACAATCTCCACCTTGTCAAAATAAAAGAAAATCATTGTCTTTATCGACAATCATTCTCAATCCCGAGAATCCTACTCCACCATATGAGTAGACCACTTAGAATTAAACTATCCTAAGAATTTACTGCGACACATATCGAAAAGGTGCTACTTCCAGCTCTTGGCTACCCCTGAAAGTCCATCAGCAATCGATATACATCCACCACACACCCTACATCACCTGCCAAGTCAATGTCCGTGTGCAAACTTGTGGACCAGCTAATATTATTACATCCTTTTCCATGACAACTGAGCATGTCATAAGGATCCCCAATAATATTAACTCAATATTCAGAGTTGTTGCCGCACCAACTCCTCCTTGACCAGAAACGTCACCATTGCTCCATCGTAAGCAATTACCGTGCCATTGCTCCACCGCAATTACAGCACCATTGCTCCACCCTGAGCAAAACCCGTCTGTACCAACATGACGTCGCTGCCTTTTACCGCCAGCTACATCAGGTTTGTCCGAACCCTTTTCCTACTGAAAGTGTTCACTTGAAGCCGATTCCAACCTTCCGGAATTCACGATGCTTTCCCACTTGTCAGTTGAATCCATGCTATTCTTTACCGATCTAGCTCCAGCCGATACCAAGCCACCACATCGCCTTCTTCCCCGTTGAATCGCCACTTCCCACGCCACCAATCATTACCGAAAATATATTCCTTTCAAACCTCCTTGAGCCGACATCCATGGAAAACCCCATGCCGCTGTTAAGCCAACTCCACCACCAGGAGTTCCAGCAATTCACATTGCTGCAGGTCCAAGAACTCTACCAAAAACTGCTGACCAGCAAATCCCACCAATCATTACCGAAAATATATTCCTTTCAAACCTCCTTGAGCCGACATCCATGGAAAACCCCATGCCGCTGTTAAGCCAACTCCACCACCAGGAGTTCCAGCAACATTGCTGCAGGTCCAAGAACTCTACCAAAAACTGCTGACCAGCAAATCCTACCCCTTGCCACGCCACTGTTGACACAGTTCAGCGCATTTCACCGTAAGAAAGGAGATGCCACCACATCCGGCTGTTCTTCTGACCCCCTTGTGCCAATAGCTTTTTTCCACTTCTTTCATGCCACCCTTAGCCTAATGAATAATCATCTTCCTCTCATAAAGTCTTTTCTGATGTGGAAGGTCAGACTATGCTGCAACCACAGAGCATACTAAGAACTTTATAAGCGCCCGAACCGGGCTTACCGGGCTCTGATACCACTTGTTGGGATAAGGCAGATCCCCATTCATTCCTAAGGGACAAACAAAGAAGAACATAAAAAGCACAACACAAGAATTTACGTGAAAAACTCCAAAACTGGAGAAAACCCACGGACCGAGAAAATACCACTATGTGAAAAATTTTACAATCACACAGAATTTCTCTTTCCCGACCCCAATCCCTACACTTATAATTTTTTGACTAATCCACACCTTTCTTCCCATTCTCACAACCGAGAATCAAAGAAAGGAATTTGAGATGAATCAAATACAAAGATTAAAGTGTACTTGATTGGTGCACTTAACATTGAGACTAGGGGCCTCCTTATATAGCCTAAGGAGCCTCTCCCCCTTTCTCTCCCACCCGATGTGGGATAGAAAAACTCCCTCTTTTAATTTGACAAAAATCCAACAGTTTTTTATATCAAATACTTATTAATTATACTTATTGTAATTAAGATAAGATTAGATTTTATCTATCCATATATTGCATATTGAATTGAGTAAAAATTTAAAAATTCATCCAAAATAATAAAGAAGTAATTTTATGTCAAATACTTAGTAATTATACTTATTGTGATTAAGATAAGACTAAATTTTATCCATCCATGGTTGCGAATGAATTGGATAAAGATTTTAAAATCCATCCAAAATAATTAAAAAGACATCAAAATCAAATTCATAATTTAAAATTCATTTATTTAAAATTTTAGATTTATAAATTTAAAAATTTAATGATAAACTCAAAAAGAAAAAAATTGAGGGAAAAATTTATAAATCTCTTATTAAATTCTCTTGTCCAAGCACAACGTATATATTAGTATTTTGTACTCCCTCTGTCCCGCACAAAGGATGTATTTTGCTTTTTTGCACGTAGATTAAGGAGTATTATTATTTAATGTGCAGTTATATTAGTGGAAGTGTGAACACCATATTTTAATTGTATTAGTGAGTGAGTGTGGGACCCACGTTTATAAAAAGGAAAGGAACCCTTTGGGTGGAACGACCAAAATGGAAAAAAGAGACCCTCGGTGCTGGAGGGAGTAAGTTTTATCCTATCAAACTACTTTTCTTTTATTACCATATATACTTAATAGATGATAAGCTCATATAAATATAAATACTATTAATATATAAACTTATTTAATTTTAATAGTTTTAAGACACAATAGTATTAGGTCAGTATAAAGAAACACACTCAAACAAGTGTATAAGACTTAGAATGTATAATTCTTATTCTCATTTAAAAAAAAATGTAATTAATGCAAATGCGTATCAATTACAATTGATTAAGATTATGATTTATGTTTGAATTTCATAAAAAATTGTTTAATCTGTTCACACCAAAAAAAAAGAATAAAAAAAAAAATCAATCCAACTAAATTGAGTACGTTGTAAGATTTGATATTAAATTTCATAATATCCACACTTTAGTAGTATATAATTTGAAAGGCATCTTGAAATATCATATCTGACCTGTCTGCGAATCATTGAGTGCTGGGCGAAGAGTTAGAGATGGAATCATCATTGTTAACTTTGTTGCTGATAATCATTCTTCCTCTCACTGCTTATTCTCATGACGATTCTCTAACCTTAAACAGACGCAATCTATTGGCCAATGGCCTTGCCAAAACGCCTCCAATGGGGTAATCTTCTACTTCTCTATCTCTCTCTTTTCTTTTCCCTATTTATATTTCTGAAATCTTCTTCTTGTGCTGTTTTTCCATTCATTTATTCTTGAGGGACTTCAAATGTACCTTTTCTGTTGATATTCTTGAGAGAGAGAGAGAGAGAGAAGAGGGGGATGATACTGTATAAAATTGGGTGGTTTGTGACTGTTCTTCAAGAAAGTAACAGAACCCTTAAAGAAAGATTAGATGAAATGGTGATGTGGATGAGGGTTATGCTGTTGATTAATCACTCTAATAATTGTTGGGTTCTTGTCTGCTTACTTCAATCTGCCCCTAATTTACTTTACATCTGGTAAAAGAGCTAAGGCTGGTTATCTTGCCCAGTAAGATTGAACATCAGAAATTACACTAATTTTATGCATAAATGTTTTCCAGGTGGAATAGTTGGAACCATTTCAACTGTTTCATTGATGAAAATATCATCAAAGAAACAGGTATGCCATTTTGTTTCTCTATTTTGATTGTTCTAACATTAATCATCTCAGTTCTCTAATAAAGTATGTTAACTTATTTCATTGTCAGCTGATGCTCTGGTCTCTACTGGTCTTGCAAACCTCGGCTATGACTATGTTAACATTGGTAATTTCTAACATTTTCAAAAGTTGGTTTCGTTCACATTTATGTAGATGCATTATATTTCATCTGATTGAGAAAACTGCTTTACTTTGCTCGTAGATGATTGCTGGGCTGAAATTTCTAGGGACGGAAAGGTTTACTCTTTGCTGTGATTTCTACTAAATGAATTTTTTTATGAATGTTGATGTTGATGGATTTCTTGAATTCTTGTTTCTTAATGTCAATGGATTCCAGGGTAATCTTGTGCCTAAGAACTCCACATTTCCTTCTGGTATGAAAGCTTTAGCTGACTATGTTCACAGCAAGGGACTTAAGTTGGGAATTTACTCCGATGCTGGGTAATTTACTGTAAAAAGATTATTATTCGAAACAATTTATGTGGTCGGTGAACTGTGAACTTCCTTTTCAGCTACTATACTTGCAGCAAAAAGATGCCTGGTTCTCTGGGTTACGAGGAACACGATGCTAAAACCTTAGCTTCATGGGTAAATATTTTGTGACTTTTAGTTTACGTAGTTTTATGGGATTTTAAGGCTAGAATCTCCTAATTAACTTATTATTACTGCAGGGAATAGATTATTTGAAGTATGATAACTGTTACACAGATGGATCAAAGCCAACTGTCAGGTTACAAAGTCACATCCATATTAAAATGTTTTAAAACAATATCATTTCTCTCGTTCTTTTTCTTTCGACTTGAATTTCTCATCTCCTGTTTTCAGATACCCTGTGATGACTAGAGCTCTTATGAATGCTGGTCGTCCCATCTTTCTCTCACTATGTGAATGGTATTTTCCAGTGTCCCCTGTCTGATTTTATTGCCCACTACACTGGTTCTTCTTCCCTCGTGTTAATGATTTATCGTTGAAACAGGGGAGACCTGCACCCTGCCTTGTGGGGATCTAGTTTAGGAAACAGCTGGAGAACAACAAATGATATTTCTGATAACTGGGAGAGGTATAGGATTGTGTCTCTTCTTTGTATGTTCTGAGGCCTTGTTTGTAGCTTAGAAAGTGACTAACATCTCGATGTTGATTCTTGATTCTCCAACAGCATGGTTTCTAGAGCAGATCAGAACGAAGTTTACGCAGAATATGCCAGACCTGGTGGCTGGAATGGTTAGTACATCCTTGTGGCTGTATACAAACACATTTTAACATAAACATTTGTGGTATTGCAATGTGGTTGTGTTATTGACAGATCCTGATATGCTTGAAGTCGGGAATGGAGGAATGACTAACGACGAGTACATTGTCCACTTCAGTATATGGGCAATTTCCAAGGTTCTCTCAACTCTGAACAATTCTTTCCACAGTTGAAGAGAATCTACACGCCATATTCTTAACCCATTTATCACTTACTATATGATTCCCAGGCTCCCCTCCTCATCGGTTGCGATGTGAGAGACATGACCAAAGAAACAATGGCGATTATAGCGAATGAGGAGGTGATCGCTGTTAATCAGGGTAAACAAGAACATTCATGATCAATTTATGTTATTACCTCTCCACAGTTGTGATGATTCTTGTACTCATTCGTATCTTGGTGCCGTTTTGAACAGATAAACTGGGTGTTCAAGCTAAAAAGGTTAGAATGGAGGGTAATCTCGAGGTAACCTATACCCCATTTAATGATACTTACAAGCAACGTGATATTCGATTTCATGATCACATGTAATCATGTAATGCTAATACATTGGTACAATAGGTGTGGGCAGGGCCTCTCACCGGATACAGAGTAGCACTAGTGCTGCTCAACCGGGGAACTTCCCCTAACCCCATTACTGCTCATTGGGACGACATCGGTATCCCTCCTAGCAGCACTGTGATTGCAAGAGACCTGTGGGAGGTATAGTTTGAACTAAAAAAAACCTAAAAAAGTACAATCTCCGTCCCACTAAGCTCTTCACTCTTTCCTCATTTGTTTGTCCCACTATACTCTTCACCCTCCAAAAATAGTAAAAGTTTCAAAACAAATAACTTCTCACTACATTATATTTTCAAAAATGTTACTCTCACCTAATTCACATAACTTACTTTATTATTGATTTATTACTTAAAAATACCATAATACCTCTAAAAGTCAATAAAATTGGTTAAAAAAATAATTTTTCTTAAACTTCGTATCTACATTAATGGTGAAGAGCTTAATGAGACGGAGGGAGTAGCATTTTTTGCTTGAGTTTCAAGAGATAATATATCTGTTTTTGCAAATAATTGTTTATGGGGTGGCAGCACAAGAACTTGAAGGCAAGATTTGTAGATAATTTGACAGCAACAGTGGATTCCCATGCATGCAAGATGTACATATTGAAACCAATTTTCTGAAGAGGGATTAATATTTGATTGAGGGGGTGTGGCTAGGATTTAATATCACCTTTGCAATATTCCACCTCTTATGTAATATGTGAGCCATTGACTTGTTATGAACAAGGCATTAATAACATGTGAGTTTTACTTTTGCATACACCTACTCTTCACACACACAAATTTTATGAGTCCTATTCTATTGTCTTATGGAGGTTGTCCTTTCAAATTTAGATGCATATCGAGCATTCAAAATGTTATTAATTTTTTTTTTTTGGGTTAAAATCTTGGAAAATTCTCCGTTACTCAGGGTACACGAATTCAAATTATTCACCTATTTCTAGAATTACACTAAATTAAACATAATAATAATAATAATAATAATAATAATAATAATAATAATAATAATAATAATAATAATAATAATAAATACATCCAGCATTATGGGCTGGCCCGGTAAGCCAGCGGGCTTGCCCTGATAGCTCACGAGCTAATCGATTCAGGCAGGGGCGGATCCAGAAAACTGTAGTGAGATGGACTAAATTTATTAAAAAAATAAAAATAATAAAATATATTTACACACACGAATCCCCTTCTCAAAAGTGGATGGAGAATGAGCTAAATTTTAATATTTATTGTAATGAGCTCATAGAATATACTCCCTCCGTCCTATAGAAGTTGACACACTTTCCTTTTTGGTTTGTCCCATTAAAGTTGACACATTTTCTTTTTAATACATGGAACTCGCACAAAAATAATTAATCTATTCTCATGGGTCCATATGTTATATCTAATACAACTCCCACTACACATTAAATATTATTTCTCTCACTTAACTTTACTTCACTTTACATTAAATTATTATACTCCTTAATCTCAGTGCAAAAAAAATGTGTCATCTTCTCCGGGACGGAGGGAGTATATAATTTGAGAAGGTATATTATTTTTTGACTTCATTTAGATGGGCTTAAATTTTTTTGAATTTGGCTAAACTTAAAAATACAAATTATTTACATATAATATAATGGGCTTTTGGTGGGCAGCCCAGGGCTGCCCTCACATAGATACGCCCCTGGATTCAGGCCAAAAAGCCCGGATATTAAACAGGCCTAAATTTCTTGATCCTAACCCTAATTTTTTTGGGTTAAATGGACCGACTTACTATTTTCAAGATTTTTAATAACTCTACAAGTCACAGTGTTTTAACATCAAATCTCTAATCTAATATTAGCATCACATACATAGAATTAAAATAGCACAAAATCGTTATTTGTGGTCCAAGGAGATGGATAACATCTCTGCTAATAACAAGGGTTACTAAGGTTTGTTTGATTAAAAAAAATGTTTATAAACATAATTAAGGGGACAGCTATTCGCACCCCCAAAATTACTAAACGTACTCCAAAAATATTTAATAAGACATAATTACCCTTATAAAATTTATATATGGTCGGTTGCAACAACTGAACAGAACAAAAATTGTTCGGTTGTAAAAACCGAACAGTGATCTATCTTATAAGGGCAATTATGTCTTATTAAATATTTTTTGGATACATTAAATAATTTCGGGGTGCAAATAGATGGCCCCATAATTAATTAAAAATTTATTTAATTAAGTAGATGATGACTAATTTATTAATTTAAGGATAGAACAACTCTTAAAACATCCTTATATTTATTGAAAAAATAACGAGTATCTATTAATTTAAAATTTTATTTTGTTAAGCCCCCCAAACACACTGTTTTCTTGATTAATGGCTACCATGTTGGCAGACCGCCAGCCAGATTTCCATTCACAAAGCAAGAAAGAAGTATGAGAAGAAATGCATGTTGTAAATGGCTGATGGCAGAGTTGGGGGAGGAGAGAGTATTCAGTGTCCACACCTTTTCTATTCATCACATGATTTTTTCTCCTTTCCTTTTCCACCAACAAATTTGTCAAACTTCCAAACTCAATTATTTAATCCAGCTAGAATACCTTGTAAAATCAATCTTCAAAGTCAATAGATCCGTTTGCCAAAACAAAGTCAACGTATCCACACTGCACTGCACTATATGACTTGAAAACAAGAATCAAGCAATCAGTGCGTGTGTGTGTGTGTGTGTGTTGGAGGAGAGATGGAAGCATCACTGCCGACATGGCTAACCTTATTGCTGCTAATCATACTCCCTCTCATTGCTAACTCTCATGATACCTTAACCAGACGCTATCTGTTGGCCAATGGCCTTGCCGCTACTCCTCCAATGGGGTAACCTTCTACTTCTCTTTCTTTTTTTCAAATGTATGTCTTTCTAACCTTTTCTGTTGCTATTCTTGAGAGAGAAGGGGGGGGGGGGGGGGGGATGATACTTTGTAAAATTGGGTTCACCTTTTTCAATTTGTAACTGATCTTGTATATCTGCAAGAAAGTAAACTGAGAAACATCAGATGAAATGGTAATGTGGGCAGCTCATCATTCTAGTAATTGTTTAGTTCTTATCTGCATGCTTCAATTTGCCCCAAATTTACTTCACATCTCTTGAAAGGGCTAGGATTGGTTATCTTTCTCGTAAGATTGAACATCAAAATTACAGTAATGTATACCTAAATGTTATCCAGGTGGAATAGTTGGAACTATTTCAACTGTCTCATTGATGAAAATATCATCAAAGAAACAGGTATGCCATTTCATGAATTCACTTATTTTTTGGAAGTGTTCCAACATTAATATTCTCAGTTCTCTTAAATTGAGCTTTATTTCATTGTCAGCCGATGCTCTGGTCTCAACTGGTCTTGCAAAGCTCGGGTATAACTACGTTAACATTGGTAATTTCGACCCCGGTCCAAACATTTTCAAAATTTTGTTTGAATTTATGTGGATGCATTATATATGAGATATTATCTGATTGAGAAAACTGTGATGTTTTGGTCATAGATGATTGCTGGGCTGAATTTTCTAGGGACGAGAAGGTTTACTCTTTGCAATGATTTCTACTCTTTGAGGAAATTAGATATTGATGTAAATGGTTTTCTTGAATTCTTATAACTCAATGCACAATGAATTCCAGGGTAGTCTAGTGCCTAAAAACTCCACATTTCCTTCTGGTATGAAAGCTTTAGCAGACTATGTTCACAGCAAGGGACTTAAGTTGGGAATATACTCTGACGCTGGGTAATTTACTGTAAAAAGTTGATTATTCAAAACGATGCGTGCATTGGTGAACCATGTGAATGACGATCTTTCTCTTCAGTTATCGTACTTGCAGCAAAAAGATGCCTGGTTCATTGGGGTATGAGGAACTTGATGCTCAAACCTTTGCTTCGTGGGTAAATGCGCCACATTTGTGATTTTTTGCTCGGATAGTTAAGACTGGAATCTCTATAACTTGGTATCAATGCAGGGAATAGATTATTTGAAGTATGATGAATGTAACAATGATGGATCAAAGCCAACAATGAGGTACTAAGTCCCTTCCACATTAAAATCTTGATAAATCATTTCTTGCATTCCTTTTCTAATCCCTTTTTTCAGATATCCTGTAATGACTAGAGCTCTTATGAATGCTGGTCGTCCGATCTTTTTCTCACTGTGCGAAAAGTATGTTCTGTGGTCCTTTCTCTGGTTTTACTGCGCTGGTCGTTTGTCTCTCGTGTTTATGGTTGTTGTATCACTTAACTAGGGGAGACATGCACCCGGCCTTATGGGGTTCTAATGTGGGAAACAGTTGGAGAACAACAGTTGACATTGCTGATAACTGGGAGAGGTGTGCCTCTTCTTTACTTGTTTTGAAGCCTCATTTGTAGCTAAAATATTCGACGATTGATCTTGATGCTGCAACAGCATGGTCTCTATAGCAGATCAGAACGAATTATACGCAGAGCTTGCCAGACCTGGTGGTTGGAATGGTTAGTACATCCTAGTAGCTATAGACAAACACATTTTCATAACATCAAGATTGTCTGAGAAGCTGAATGTGATACACAGATCCTGATATGCTTGAAGTCGGGAATGGAGGGATGACTTATGACGAGTACATTGTCCACTTCAGTATATGGGCAATTTCCAAGGTTGTCTAACCTTCCCATAGTTGAAGATATTCTCAACTCGTTCATTTTCTTACGCTTGCTGTACGATTCCCAGGCTCCTCTCCTCATTGGTTGCGACGTCAGAAATATGATTAAAGAAACAATGGCGATTGTAGGAAATGAGGAGGTGATCGCTGTAAATCAGGGTAAGCAAGAACCATCAACTTGTTTTTAGACCTCTCCTCGTTTCAGCTGTGATGATTCTTCTACTCGATCATTCTCTTCATGTCGTGTTGAACAGATAAGCTAGGCATTCAAGCTAAGAAGGTCAGAATGATGAATCATCTCGAGGTAAAGATAGCCAACAACTTGATACTCGAAATCATAATCCCATGTGTTTAATGCATTGGTATGAAAAGGTGTGGGCAGGGCCACTGTCTGGATACAGAGTAGCACTAGTACTGCTCAACCGAGGACCTTCGCGTAAACACATTACTGCTCGTTGGGACGACATTGGTATCCCACCGAGCAGTACTGTGATTGCAAGAGACCTGTGGGAGGTAAGGTTACTGCATAGTTGGAAGTCTATGTATAATATGTACAAATTATAGTTTGTTTGTTAATGGGGGTGGGTGGCAGCACAAGAACTTGAAGGCAAGATTTGCAGATAATTTAACAGCAGTGGTGGATTCCCATGCGTGCAAGATGTACATATTAAAACCAGTCTCCTGATGATTGATTATATTTGATTAAGCACCACCCAAATCATTGTATCAACATTCACATCGCATATTATTCAAGAGACCAACTATCCACTCATTTATTTTTCAAAAATATATACATCAACTTTTAGTAATATTATTCAAAGGACCCACAGTCACTATTTAATAGTACATTTATTCTCTAAAAATATCATTTACCCTCCATCCCACACTTATGTTCCCACTTTTCGTTTTCGTCCGTATCACACTTATGTTCACCACCCAAAAAAAGAAACTTTGCATTAACCAAAAAACCTCAAAAGTTATCTTAGTTTCAAAAATATTACTCCCACCTAACACACATAAAAGCAACTTTTCTTAAACTTCGTATCTACAGTGTCGGTGAACTTAACTATGGGACGAAAAGAGTATTTCTACTGCACATATAGCAATTTATACTTATTTTATTACTAAAATGACTATATTACCCTAAAAATAAAAAATTAAAGAGAAAAAAAATAGTTAGTTGATTTCGAAAAATGTCACCCAAAAATTTTTTTTTTTAAAATGCCAATTTTTTGACCTTTTTACTTCTCTTCATTATATAATTAATGGTCACATGCATAAGTTAAGAAATGTAAATAAAATAAAATGGTAAGGTTGAGAATACAGGAGAACAGAAGTTGGTTCAGTGGTAACCAATACAATAAAATTGAACATAACATAGTGCATTGCCTGACATCTCCAAACACTCTTGCAACATACAAAACAATCCCACTCTACACCACAACAGGAGGCCAACCAACATTAGTAAAAAAGTGTGTTTGTACAAACCTCACTAAACTACGAACCCCGGGTTCTCCCAGTATAGGCACTCAAGAAAAACAGAGCTGATAATATCATATTCAGGTTACGATAAAGATGGATCCGCATCCACTGACCACGCAGTTCAGCCACTATTGTTGAACGGGGCAGTAAGCAGCAGGTTGTCCATCCCATATGTTTTAAGTTAACATAAAGAATCCGTCAGTAATTTCACCCAGCATGAATTTACACCGTTTACCACCACTTTAGACGGCCCGAATGAATGAATGTAAGCAGGCACTTCATGCTTCCAAAAATTGTAGTCTGTTAAATTAAATACCATCCACCCCGCCTCTGTATAGGTCTTGTATATATTGTGAGTATTAGCCACTCATGAAACTTCTTGAAGAGCCAGATTCAGCTCATGTGCAGATTTGGCAATCGAACCTCCTCTTCTGCAAACAGAAATTGGCAATTTTTAACCATGCTCAAGCATTATTTTGTTGAGAATCAAGGATGGGTTTTTGGATATTATTTAAAGTCACAATGATATTACTCTCTAACTGATTGCGTTTATCATTGATTAATTTTGGAGCTATTCACTGTTACCTAATCTACCCTGTCTACTGCACCTATATAATAATAGGTGCTCAATGCAAAATGAAATCAAGGGAAAACATAATTTTCATATCGGGTCATTAGAAATTTAACTGTGGGTGTAGTTAAATGCTTAACCACATCATATTGTTTATTTTGAAATTGAACATTCACATGAAAGTAGTTTACCTGGAAAGAACAGGCAGGAAGCATTTAACTTTTTCAAGTTCCACATAACAAAGATTGCAACGCTCCAGCCTTCAGACAATAGAAAGCAATTGCATGTCTTTAATAGGACAATTTCAGAAATAATCAATCATAGAGGAAAAAAGATCGAAAAATATAAGTAACAATAGTAGTAATTGCAAGTACTATATATAACAGATAGCTGCTATTGAGTAAAACAGCCGAACCTTTGTTCTGCCTCAATGTCCACACCAACTGGTGATGACGCTGATAATGATGAATAGATTACGGAGCCAAACACTCTGACCAGTTTTAACAGCAAATCCAAAGCAATGTCTTGATGCCTAATAAATAAACAGTTCATAAGATTTAATAAGAATTTCTTATGAATCACTAAATATTGCATTAATATATCACCAGGGCATACCAACACAATGGTCATTACAGAATAACTTTCACATACCAAAGGCTTATATGTGCACCCTGAAACCAGGATGACATCATCGCCTCTAGCAAGATTTTGACGGGATGTATTAAATGATCCCATCCATCACAGAACACCCACGATAGAAAGTATCATGCACCGTTAATGGCTTATAGTTTTTAGATATTTCACAGTACCAAAATTGAACCTTTTTTTTTCCTAAACAATCAAGAGAATGCCCATCTTCTGTCCTTCAAATAGCGAAGATTTATTTTGTTGCCCAAAAATATTATTCTCTCCAGCATACAGATCCCATATATATTTATTTGATTAAGGGGGTGTTTGGTTGGAAACTTTGGAGGTGGGGAAAGGGAATAAAATTTGATTGAAGTGTGGTATGAAAGAGGAATGGGTATGAAACACCTAAAGTGGGGGTAAGATATGAAACCCATTCCTTCATCAATCATTCCCATACCCTTTCCCATTCCTTCACATACAAACACCCCCTAAGAATTTACTCCTTTTTCCAATTATTAATTATTGTCAGGAAAACTGACTATATGGGGCAAGTATCCTCGAAGAGCACAATATTAGACTCTAAAACATAAGGTTTAGAAGATGATGTACAAAGAGCTAAAGAAACTAACAGAATATCCACTCACCTATCTATATCACTTTCGATAAGTCCTGTCAGGAGAGGTAAAAGACATGAACAAATATCTAAAGTGACAATATCAATTTTTTCTGTCAAAAGGCTCATTACATCAGCAAGGACCTGCAACACAAAGAAAAACAAGAAGAATTTGAGTTGCCCATGAATTGTATGTGCATGTCAAGTTGGAATGACAGGTTTAAGTGTTTCACTGATATTCACTGATATAAGTGGAATAGGAATCCTTGATCCACATTCCATAAACAAAAAGATAATACTCACACTGTGATCGCCCATTTTGCCAGTGGCACTAATGGCCCCTTTAATATCATGCCTGTGCCAGTAGTTGAGGACTACCTGCCAATAGAGAATATCAGTTATGATTGCAAAAATAACAAAGAGCTAAATAATAATTTGAACTAGGGCAACACGTGCAGATTTTTTTGTCACTGTAAATATGAGAAGCTTACAGCCTCATTGGTTTCTTCTGATAAGATATTATACTGAAGCATATACATCAAACTTCCACATTTCTGTGGGACTGTGGGAGACTAACACGTCAAGGAACCAGGTCAAAACTCCAATTGCCAAGCATCAGGAAATGCAGTAGTGTAATATGGATTGAAATTCCCCACGGAAATAAAAGTTTAATAAAACTAACCTGTAGTTTTCCTAAACGAGATCTCATAGAGCCGACAAACTGATCGTGCATTTCCATCAAGTCAGATATAGTGTCCTCATCACTTGCAGAGACAGATTCACATTCATCAGGTGAAGGATAGGTTCGCTGTCATGGTAGATATGAATGATAAAGATGTGAGTCATTTAGTTCAAACACAGAGCGCATCATCACATTGGGTACATAGACACTATCATTGTGTGTACTGCACATCATTAGAGGTTATTTTTATCATTGATAAACATACTGAAATAGAAGAGTAGACAACGTTAGGCTTGTTTTGGAATGATTTAGTGATGTACAACAGGGAATGTGTGTTGTTTGGCTTATTTTGGGAGGAATTCTGGAGCAAAACATTTATGTTTTAACATGTTCTGGAATAAAAGATAAGACTGTTTTGTAGGGAAATACACAAGTGATGTGTCTGACTATCTATGGTTTTATTTCAGAGCTGAAGGAAAGGAAACTGATGTTGGAAAGTAAAACAGCACACCCAATCATCTACAGAGCAAATCACAAGTGCACTTACAGCATTTAATTTTCCAGAGACTTTGCCTGAGGCAAAACCTGGACGATAAGAGCTTCTGCCTTTCTGCTCCCAGTTTGAAACAATCAAATGTCCTCTGCCTAATTTATTTAAAAAGAATCGGTTAACATTTAAAATACTATGAAACACAGTTTCTCAACAATATCAAACTTATTAAAAAAGTACCCATCGAACAACATTAGTTATACCTCCTTTATGGCCTTCTACATGAGATGTATCCACATTCATATTATTACTTCGAAATTCATCTGTGATATAAACATTAAATTAAATAAACAAATTGGTCATTGAAATACTGTGCAAATCATCACATTTACAATACCATCATTGTCAAGCATAAATATAAATAACATATATCTACATACAGGCAATAGAAGAATTATAACACTTTTAGAAAGATTGGCAAACTAAAATTGTCATTCAGTAGAATAAAAAAGTTTTAGTCGGTCTTTGTTTGTACTCGAAGTTGTTTCTCACTCACTATTAACATCAAGAAAACCACTATTTCTTTTGTTAAACAACAGTCTCATAATTTTCAATTTGCATTTTTTAACCATATATACTGTTATATAGTATTTCATTAGATATAACATAACAATCTAAAATTATCAAAATAATTGTTTTTTTCAGGATCATTTCGTGAAGGACAGTTCATAATCCATAAGGTCATAAAAATAGGTCCTCACTCTCCAAGATGAACAAACAACCAGTGAAAGATATGATTGTCAGATTGTGTAAGGGTGGAGAATTGCAAGGTAACAATAGGACAACAAAACGTTCAAGCTAGTCATAAAGGTTTTTACAAAATGGTCCCACACATGACCTGCTACAAGTGAGATCTCCATGACACAATCTCATATGCCAGACAATAGAAAGGTCTATTTCACGTCATGTCTTATTTTCCTTCTCCAGAGAATATTGCTACAAGTAAAGCATTCAACTAGTTTCCTTAATTCAAATGCTTAAATTGACTCTGACAAGGCTTTTTCCTTTGCTCACTCACAGTGACAGCACAGTTATCAATTAAAAAAAAAAAAACTAGCCAATATCATATAGAAGTTGCACCAAAATTCTAGACGTACGACAACAACAAAAAATGAGTGTTTGCAATAGCCAATAAGACAATAATGCAGCAGATACCCATGAAATAAATGACAGTCTGAAAGAGCCACCTTTTGGACAAGGAATACATACAATTTTCATGCTGGTATTTTGCTAGGGAGTCAACTGTAGCATGCGTGTCAACTTTTCTAGAAATAAGAGATTTATCATCTTTTGCCTTCCTCTCAAATGCAGATACTCCACTGATTGTGCTCTTTATTGAAGTAGTATTAGTTCTATCTGAGATGCTCATGTCCATGGCCTTTGGGACCTCATTATCCGACTGAGAAGAAACATGTGATCTGTCCAAGTCTTCTCTGGAATTGACGAACCTGCGAATATCAGATGTTTTGGACTGTACATGAGGTATTGCTTTTACTGGAACATCTTCTTTTCTAGATTCATCGGCCAGCTCAGGCTTTGGGTTATTTCTAGGCACAAGAACTGGTATTACATCAGATCTGTTGAATATGGAGACGCTCCCTGTTGATTGGACCCTTGCAGCTAGCCTTTTAGTGTTTGTTGCATTGATAACAGTTGATGAATTGATTTGAGTTGTTTTTGGAGCAGTACTCAAATTTGACCGTTGTGGAGTGCTTGGAGTACTGGCAGTAGCTACAAGCAGCATGTCGAAGAAATTTAATATAATCAAATTAGTAGAAGGAAAATTGGTTGAAACAAGACAAAGATAGCTTACATGTAATTGATTTAGAATCTTTATTAAGATCTGAATTCTGCTGGACAGAAATCCTTGTAAGAGATCTAGATTCCTTCCCAGAATCAGAATTTTGAGAGATAGACAACCTGCCCATGTTGGCCTTAACATTATCCTCTGTCAGTACAGCTGAACCACCAGAATTAGATTTTGAATCAGATTCACCATTTAATCGAGTAGTGCTGCCCATTGCATATGGTTCAAGCCGCTGGCAATTTCACAAGATGGACAAATGTTAATGAGATGGGTTAAAAATTAAGACAACCAAACGGTATCAACGGTAGCGGACAAGGAAACAATGCAATTCATACCGCGATGTCTACAACCCATACTCCAACACAACTTTGATTATAAGAACATCCTAGAAGCTTCCCTTCATGAACATTCATGTCTGACAATTTAGACCAACCCACATCTACAGTATCATGGCCTCTGATTGGTTCCCATGAGAAAACCTAAAACCAAAAACAGAGGACAAAGAATATGAAGATGAACCGGAAGGTGGTTTAAAAATTACCACAGAAAAACTCGAACATATGGAACCCACTTTCAAATTCTCATGCAAGCCACAAAGCAAAGTTCTCCCATCAGGATTAAATGTCATACACCGCACTCCTGTGGTCTGGATTTGAACAATTAAACAATAATTACTCAAAACTCAATTAAAACTATGAATTCAAGATAACTGAATTAAACAAGTGAATTAAGCAAAGAACGAAGATGAAACAGTGACATAGAAAGCAAAACCTCAGGTCCGGCTGAACCAACTAGCTCAAAAGTTTCAAGATCCCAAAATTTAACAGTTCTATCAGCTGAACCTGCAAAAGATTACAAAACAAGGAAAAAGATATAACAATTATAAGGATATCAGTGAAAAGAAACCTGAAAAAAAGTTAGAAAACACAAATTCATCACAGTGCATACAGGGTGGAACTATAAATCAAAATCATATTAGGAAAGCATAACCTCTTCTAGAGAGTAAGACCACATGCTTTCACCAAAAAAACAGATACAGGAAATTGATGTAAATAGCCATTATCTGTTCTATTTTAAGACAGGTCCAAAGGCAATTTGATCCCAAGTTACTCATACAGGAACCTAAATGGTTAGGAACCCAGAGATAAAAAGCTATAATCATTCAATACATTCTAACGAGACTACGTATTCCTTAGTAAAACCAGACAATTGTTTCTAGGAATCACAGTTCCAAAGATACTCCACCAAATTTCTCTGGACTAAATATGGAACAGGAAAAACATATCAGGTTTCCAATAAGCTCAAAACACTGTAAATATGTTCAAGAGCAACCTTGGCACTACCTAATGCAAATAAGAAAATACTGCATCATTATGAGATCCATGACAAGGCTCTAAAGAACTAATGAGAACCTTTATGAAACAGTATTGTATTAGAACCACAATGAACTAATTGAAAATGTCTGGCTAATGACAGATTAATTTGCATTTTGCATTTATAATTCACATGAAATGAAAATAAAAAATTCATTAATATCAAATGTTACATAAAATCAGACTAGAAATATGGTTCTATGAAATCCACTACCTAAAGATGCATTCATTACCAAGAGGTCCATGACAATTGACAAAGTTCTGAAAAGAAAAACAATAACGTCATGGAACTTTAAGGGATTTTCCCTTTGGGTTTTTGAAATCCTAAGACCATTCTACTTAGGGAATTTGAAATCCTGTTTTAAAAAACAGACCATACGCAATCATTACAAACACCATCAATAATAATATAATAACACTGCAACACTATCTCCAACACATTGAATTGGCACTGATTTAAAATAAACTACCCAACCAAAAACCCAAAACCACACACCGTTAATATTCATCAGATTTCAAAATCCACTTGAAACCCAAAAAGATAATTCCTTCATAGAACTGAAACCACAATGAACCAGCAACAGTGTGATATCCCGTAAATTATCTTACATATTTTAAATTGTCATATGCTATGCTTTAAGCCCATCAAAGTTTTAATTCTATACATATAAGGAATCGTCTTATGCTTGTGAAAAAAATTATTGTGCTCAAAAATTCTGCTTTACTAGTTATGTATACTTTACTGAGAGTTGGGTCGTTACAAAAAGTTTTGCCCCTGATGGATTAATTAGTCATATATTGCATATATAATTTAACATGAGATGAAAAAGGATAAAATTTACAAACGTCCAACACTACATACAAAAAATCAGAAATTAAGTATGGTTCTATAGAAATCATATTGATTGACTAATCAGAAAATAGTTTCATTCATTTTGCCAATCCTATAAAAAGATGCTTATATTAGTTTTCCTGGAATATATCAAAAATTAAAACGAAATCATGACATTGTCCTTCATAGAGACAATAAAACTGAATATCTAATTTTTCTTTCCTAAGCATTTATATGCAACATCTCTTTCCTCTGGTCATTGTACCAGTGAAGCATATGATAATTTCAGCAGTGTACTGCAGATATAAAAACTATCGACCACAATAACTTTTACAGATATAACAAACCTGTTGCCAGCAAAAATTCATGGGGATGGAAATCAATGCATTGGACTTGGCCCTCATGACATTTGAAATCATGCAAGAGCTTGCCCGCAGTTAAATCCCACAGCTGTATTTGTAGAAACAGTAAGATAATCAGAAACTAAACTTAAATTTGCGACATATGTTGCACATCTCATTTTGGCAGCACTACACATTAAAGCTATAAAATTTAATTAATTTTAAATAAAAATATTTATAATTGCAATAGCAGTAGTAATAACAACTAAACCAATATGATAACAATATATACAGAAACAAAATCAACAACAAGAATGATAAAAAATAGGAAAGAAAAGGAAAAAAAATCAGTAAATCTTAAACAAATCATATATATTAAACATGTGATTATTCATTATCATGTGTTGATGTAGCCTATGTAAATTGAATGATTGGAAATTTTGAGTTACAAAGAAAGACAACAAAATGGGACAGCAATGAGAGTTAGGTAACTCAAAGAAAACTAACAAGCAAGACAAAAAAAGACTAAATGTTTTACCAGTTCTATCAACACTAGATCAATCACAACCAAAAATGGAGAAAAATTACAGGTAAAATAAATAACAGGAATGCAATGGAAGATCTAACCTTCACAGTGTTATCTTCTCCGCCAGATACAACCCATCGTCCATCTGGAGTAAACCTGATGGCATTAACACCTCGTGTATGACCCTTGTAAGTGTGTATACACCCCTTCCTTCGGATATCCCATATCTTTAGATTTGTGTCCAGAGATCCAGATGCAAAGAACTCTCCAAAGGGATGGAAGTCCAGTGATATACAATTTGAACGATGACCAGTGAGGGTGCGAATTACTATCAAAGACATGATATGATGTCAAACAAAGCAGTCTATGATTTACATTGGAAGGATAAAACACAGAAAACATGGATTGCAGAAGTATTACTCTTAGCCTCCTCCAAATCCCAAAGCTTAATGGTACCACTAGCAGCCCCAGCAGCAACCAAAACTTCAGAGGAATCAAAGCTAACTGAATCAATTCCACTTGAATGGCCAGACAAACTCTAATGAATTGAACGTTTTCATCAGTTTCATTTCATAACATAACAATCACATCATTGAAATTTCTGAAACCAGTACATTTAAAAGATAATGCTATGCTAAATTTCCAAATTAAAATGAGGGTTTGGTTCTGAGCAAACTAATGAAGTAGCACTGTAATATATAAGTGAATTCAACAGATTGCAGTTCAGCTCTGGCAAGACTCATTTTGATTTATGTGAGGCCCACCCATAATTTTATAACTCATTCAAACCAAAGAAATTTACAAATTATAATTAATTAAAAAGGGAAAAAGGAAAATCATTGAAAAAGGTTAAGTAAGAATTGACTGACCAGTATGGCATTTGGCTTGCCAATAGCCCAGAGATTGACCTTATGATCTTCTCCTCCAGTCACAAGAACTCTTGATGATTTCCTCCCAATCTTCAGGCAGTTTACACTTAAAGAATGAGCTACAAATTCCTCTATAAAAATCAACTGTTAAGGCATTCAATCAAGATTTGCTAGCTTATTCAACAATTTTGGCATCTCTTTCACTAATGATTCTATGTATTGTCAACAAAAAAGAGCAGAAGTAACCAACATTTCTACAATATTTATATCTTGAAGATGGGTAATGCTCTTTCAGGAATGAGCCACAAGCATAAGATAAAGTCGACAATTGGATGGTCGGAGTTGTTGTTTACAAATTAATGGTAAGGGTTAAATGACAGCATCTATGCTTATTTTTTCTCCTTTTAACAATAAATGAAAATAGCAAAGGAAAACCAAGAAAATGGTGCCTAAATTAGTGTTTAAAGCTTTTAATGTATTGATTGATTCAGGTGTATGAACTTTAGACTGCCATTCAATTAATAAGCTTGACATCAGAAAGCAAAATACCCAAGAAAACACTAGCAGAACTGTTCAATCTAGTATGAGTCATGTAAATCAAATAGGTCAGACATCATCACCACCAATACAACGTGACATAATCCTTTACAACAATCGAATAAGGCAAAAAAGTAATATTACACACTACTTGAATTCTTTCTGTTTTATCCATTTCAAAGTTTTACTGTTACGTATTCTATCCATCAGTTTCATCTCCTCTCATAAAAAAAATATCAGATAGTATATAGTAATAAACAAATGAATAGTCACACAAAGAAGAAACAGCTAATTTGCCCTCAAAATTTTCATCTTGAACCCCTCACGCACACAAATCGCATTTTCAGCTTAGAATCTTGAAATGTAGCCCCAAGTTCTGTATGACTTGCCATTATCTCAATAATTGCGTCCCAAATAAACAGAAAAAAGAAAATGTATTTTTACAACTATTCTTATCCCAATAAATCAGGAATAACAAAGAACAGAGAAACAATCGCACGGGTTGTTCATTCACCAGATCCAACCAAATTCATCGCACACCTACATTTTCATATTCCAAATCAAATTCCACACAAATTGAGTTTTAAAGGTAGAGGGAAAGAGAAAAGCAGCAAAGAAAATAGTAGACTTCTGAAACAAGGATACGTAGCTTATAAGCTCGTTTGGAGGTAGTCGTCATTTCCGAACTCCCAGAGAGAAAATCAAATTGCCCAAAAACCCTAACACACCCTCCAGCTCAGCGGTAAAAATTGGAAACAGTGCAACAGATCCCAAGAAAACAACGCCATTTCACATCCAGAGTTGTTCAAATACTCCGTCAATTCAATCTCTCACGTCATGTTCGATGAAATAACTGAATGAGTTCCGTACTTCTCTTCCCTATTCCTGGGAACCGAAATCTGGGCCAGTAAGGCTGATTTCAGAAGAGGGTAGCAAAAATATGAACAGTAGAAGGGCAGTTGGCAAAATGGGTGTCACGTAGATACAATGTACCTCCACTACCAAAAAAAATCAAAGAGTGTGCGTGAGTGAGTGTGTGAGAGAGAAATGGAGGAAGAAGGGGGGTTGTTTTCCAGATCCCAGCTTCTCAAATACTAGAGATTGAAACCTCGCAGCTTCAAAATCGAAGATCCCTTTCACAGTTCTGCAGTCAAAATTTGAATTCTGGTGGCGTGAGGTAGTTTTGGTGAACTGAAATCTTGGTTTGGGGGATTTGAAGTTTGAACTGCGAATCCGAACAAACGAATTTGGAGGGTGTTTGGGTCAATTCTAAGCAAAAACTAACATGTGTAGTTCAAATTTCTTATTGTCATGATATACGTGTGAAATAATTAAATAATTTTGCTTCAATTGATAAATAAATAAAAGTATTAATTATTATAAAATAAATAGTTTGTAGGTTGGATATTGAAATCTAGAGTATAGTAGCATCAAGCATCTGATGAGATTTAATAATGTAGGCCTAGGCAAAAAATGATGGGGGTATATACCCTAGTGTTCCCAATTTTAGGGGGAGATACATTTATATGGATTGTTCAATGATGAATTATATATCCACATAATATCGACACATGTCTCATCTTCTAGTAGTATAGTATTAAAGAAGGATTTATTACACATTAGTTACATTTTATAGAGTGAATTTAGAATAAAAAAGAAAAATTCTTCAAATTGATTTATCTTGTGTCCCAATGCATTATGCGTCGTATCTTTCATTTGTACATCTTGATTTCTCTTTTTTGTTTTGAATTTTTCAGTCAATTCAATTTTGCCGATCATGCACTCTTTTATCAACAAAGACAAACATTTATTTTGTCTATATGAGCAGATCAACTGGTCAAATAAGGGAACAACTTAAACGATCATCAATGATTGAATCACACTCACAACGTGAAAACTACCTTTTACTTAAGGGATCGATTGAGTTAACATGATAAGCGCCTATGTTGCAAGGATTTGATGTGAATATTATGACACCTCACATGATTGAATAGATGTTTTAAACATGTTTTTGTTATAAAAGAGCGTTGAATTGATGCCTAAAAGGCATTCACTTCCAAATGTATTTCTTTCACCAATCGAATCTAGTCTAGTGAAGTGAAGAACTAAGTTGAAGAGTAAGGTAAGTTAGATTCCAAGTTGTGCCTCTATCATTATGAACTCTAATGTTTAAAAAAACTAATAAGGGGTTTCAATACTTGAAGTTAAATGTTAAATTTATTTTATTTCATTTCCCACACTTATCAAATACATGTTTAGAGGAGGTGAACATTTTTATAAAACGGATTAAAATTGAAAGAGTTAAAGTTAGGATTGGGCAAGAAAAAATGTAAACCGCAAAAATCGATCTAACTACATTGCATCCCACTACAATATGCAATTATTTGAATAAACCGTAATTTACTTTTTAAAGCAAAACTGCACCGTATTATGCGGTGCAAATTCATTTTCTTAGTATAAATTGCACCATATATATTACTTATAAACTATAATACTATATACTACGTTAGATTATTGTTAGTATATAGGGTATTTTAGTCATTAGCATGTCACGTTTCACTCCCCAATGTTGTAATAAATAAACCTTATCAATGACCAAATATCAATTTATTACATTTCTTCAACAATCTATAAATGCGTTGTTTCACTTTCTTCTTCGGCGTTTCACTTTTTTCTTTTTTATTTCTCTTTTTCTATGAAACTGTGAAGCGCTGCTCATATCTTACCATATACACTAATATTCATCTGAAGCATTGTAGTTAATTGTATTATTTTAATTAAATATTTGTTAAACTATTTATTATTTTTAAGAAATTCGAAATGGATAGTTATTTGTTAAATTGTCTTATAAATTTCCGTCGGCTACCAAAAAATTAATAATAGAACATTATTATTTAGCTAATCTACAAGTGAAACTGTCAAATCGCCAAAAAAAGATTGAAATCGTTTAAAACGCATAATTAATATTATTTGAATTACCGCGATTTACACTTCATTATTAAACCGAACTGTATATAACAATGTCATTTGAATTATGAAAAAAAATCTAAACACCGCATCGTGCACACCCTTAGTTAAAGTGAAAAAAATTGAGAATAGAAAAGTACATTAATTTTTCATATTCAAATTTTTAAAAAAAATTAACAAAAAATCCGCTAATTAAGTATAAATTTTTATTTATTAGTGTTTACAATATTTTTATTGATAAATGTAGTATAGATTTTAAATGTGGGTTCAGTGTATACGGGAGAATTTTTCTTTTAAATAATTAAGTATGAATTTTAAAAGGGTGTAGCTATTCGCATCCCCGAAACTTCTTAATGCACCCTAAAATTATTTAAATTATAATATTTTTATTTAATATTACTTATATACCCTTATTATTAAATACATCCCTAAATTATATTTTAATTTTGCTAAATATACCCTGTAGTAGGGCCTGGGAGATCGGGCCTTCACCTATGAGGGGCACGTCTATTTCAATCGCCTCTCTGAGCGTGACGATTCATGTATCCAATCCATGTTGGCCACTTGCTGGAAAATTATACAGATATCCCCTAAGACATCTGTATAGGGGATATCCTAAGACAGATCCTAAAAAGAATCACGTGAAGATAATGCATTTAATGCCCGCATTGTACGCTTATATTCTTATGTGACCTAGTGATATATCCAGATACGGATGACGTCAGGTCACACAATATAAATATGGGGACAACCCATAGCAATAAAATCATCACTCATTCACCCCCTCAAAAAGGCACAAGACTGCCTAGGGGCAATTATCTCTCCTCTATATGTTATGCTTAGTACAGATAATTCCTTAATTACCCCTAAACAGCCACATTAACCCAACATTAGTAAAGAATCATATCTGACAAGCTATATTTGGCGCTAGAGGAAGGACATCTCCACCCTTTCCAACAGCCTCCCTCAATACACCTTAGCCCCGTCACCAACGATCCGGCAGGACTCCGTCAAAACTCGATTAAACCTTGTTAGGACGAGCTGTATCTATAATGACAGACGGTCGGGAGAAAGCTACCCCTAGTCGGGCTGACGCCGCTATCAGTCGGCATCGGTAAGAAGATCTGAACCCCCTCGCACTGTAAAAAAAGAGATCCCGCTGCAGGACCATCAATCAAATGAAGGGAAAGCGAGTGATAGGGCCGAGGACCATCAATCGAAGGCTGAGTTTCTGCAGAATAAATGAATGAGCGGCAAAGTGAGCGAACTCCGCCTAGGAGGTCAGTGCACGACCGAGTGGGGACCAAAGAATATGCCAAAGAAACCAAGAAAAACCCAAAAAGTGGTAGACGAAGGATGTGAACGAAGGAGGGCGGCATCCCACGCCAACTCGGTCACTAGTAGATCCCCTCCACACACTGCCGGGCGTATAAGCGCCAAAGACCGACTAGGACCGGATCCGATTAAGTCCCAACACGAGCAAATGGGAGAAAGCGCGTGCGACGATCCCATAACCCGACTCAAGCGACAGCATGACTCGGAAATAGACGCGCTGAGAAGATGACTCGACGAAATAGAGAAAAGAAACGGAGCTAGACTCCATAGAATCTCTGACCCGAAGTCGGGAAGAATCCCATTCACCCATCGGGTCATCACAACTGCCACCATGAAAAAGATTCGAATCCCGCAGATCCCACAATACACCGGCGATTCCAGTCCGATCACGCATCTCAATAACTATGTCGGATAGATGCTGGTACAGGGGAGTTCAGAGGAGGACCGATGCAAGATGTTCTCCTTAACGTTAGGAGATAAGGCTCACTCGTAGTTCGAATCCCTTCCTGTTAACTCCATTGACTTGTGGGCACAACTCGCTACGGCCTTCTCGTCCTATTTTGCATACCTAGGACAGGGAAATAAGCCAAAATAAAAGTTGGCTTGCCTACGACAAGGACTGAAGAAGTCCCTGAAGGATTTCATGAAGAGATTCAACAAACAGCGCGCCAACACAGAAGAAGTCTCGGATGAAACATCGACCATCTTGGCAACCGCCGCCTTGCTCCCAGGGTTACCCATGTGGACTAGCTGTCAGCAAAAGCTACCAGGCAGTTACGCAGCCTTCATGGCCTCAGCTCAAGCGTTTATCCATAGCGAAGAAATTCTCAAAAAATATAAGAAGTCCAAAGGCGACCTCAAAGAAGGCGATAAGAAAAAGAAAAAATGAGAAAAAGACTATAGAGCTCCGTCTTCCTTCAAACCATTCCCGGATGACGACCAGATCCAGGAAATGTCCGAGGTACTCGAGCTCACTCCCGAAGAAATATTTAGCAAGATACAAGACACTAACCTGTTGAGTCCCCCGCCCAAAATACGAGCGGATCTAGCCAAGCTAGATAAAAAGAAATTCTGTAAGTATCACAAATCTATCGGCCACGACACTAACAAGTGTCGTGACCTGTTGGCCGAGCTACTAAAATTGTTCGAAGATGGGAAGCTGGACCGATTGGTATCTAGCCCTAAGCGGAGGGAGAATAGCCTGTCGTGATAGACGAACGGTTAAAAGGGACAGTCAATTCGCAAGGACAGATAAGTCCAGGTGACCATCTGCCCACGCCACCTCGAGAAGTATACATGATTGGCAAAAGTTACGTGGGAACATCACATGCCATAACCACTCAATCGCGAAGGAAACGGTAAGCCGAGCTACGAGAGCTCGACAGGTTCCAACATGTGTTCACGATGATTCCCCGGCCACCACTATACGGGACTGACGTATTCTTCTCCAAAGAAGATCTCGTGGAGGTACCGCTCCCCACAATGACCCGCTAGTAATTTCGGCCACAATTTCGGGAGTAAAAGTGCACCGATGTCTGGTCGATACAGGAGACTACACGAACATCATATTCAAAAAGGCGTTTGAAGCCATCGAGGGACCCTCCCACCACAAGGTATCCCCGTGTGATGATGAGATTTGAGGTTTCGGTAATATCATCACTACCTCCTTAATGCAAGTGGATCTATCGATCCAGATGTCAGATAAAAAACAAGTAGTGAAAGCCCAACACACTCTCGAATTCAAAGTAGTGGATCTCCCGAAAGGCTCTAGCCCATGGTGTTGTAGGAAACACACATGGGGGTTGGATAGATCTTACCCGAATTTTTGAAAAATACAAGATAAATTAGAAAACGAATAAATCCTAGATGTGGCGTCATCGAGTCCTTCTCGCTCTTGAATCCTCCTCTTGGTTCTCCTCTTGATTCCACAAACGAATCTTCAAAGTGATATATGGATGGAGGAAAGAATGATGGTTGGGGGGTGATCCCCCCTTGTGGGGTGTTGTATGTTGTGGCCTCTCTTCTCCTCTCTTGTATTGTGTTGTGTTCCTCCTCTCTTGTATCTCTATGATTTTTTCCTTTTTTTTATGATGTGATCTACACCCCTTTTTATACTTGTGAGCTCTCCTTGTAGGTCTTGGAAAGGACCCAAATTTAGGCATATGTCAAATTTGGTAAGAGACATGCGTTAAATTTGGTAAAAGAGATCCGGATAAATAAGGTAGTTTTCGGAAATTCTCAGAAATTCTCGCCAACAGCTGCGCGACTTCACGATTCTAAGCATAACTTCCTCGTCCGACCTCCAATTTGAGTGATTTTTGCGCTCACATGATCCTCTTTTCCTTGGCTTTCTCTAAATATAAATATATCACCAAAAATCCAAGAATTGAATCTGTAACAAGCCATGGAAAGTAGCACATCAGTTATGTTCGGCACAGCTCGCGCGACGTCATCACTTTGCTCATAACTTCCTCGTTCGGACTTCAATGATGGTGTTCTTTACGCCAAAACGACCCACTCTTCAGTGGATTTCCAACCATATATCACAAATCCAATTCAGAGCTCCACATCAATACAGAATAATTACACAAGTTTGACGTGCGTTTATCAGCATTCTTGCACAAATTGCACCTTTTCTCAAACTTGGCTCTTTTGATCATTTTTTCACCTAAAACACAATAAAACACCTCAAGTGCACATAATTCTCACATATATCGAATATAAGACATTTGTGCTCATATAAGACTACAATATCAATCAAAAAGGTGTTAAATTAGATATTAAAACACGCTTATTTTCACTCTCATCACCCGTCACCGTATAATTATATCCTCGGAAGAACATTTATATATGGGTTCAACTCCGTCCCATCTACGCTCCACCAATGTCTGAAGTTTGTAACCACAGACGGACGAGTCGGCACTATTAGAGGCAGTCAAAGGAAGGCAAGAGAGTGCTCGTTCATTGAAAGGGGAGGCGGACTCAACTACCACGACCCAAGCTTCCAGTTAATGGTGATGGAGCAGCCGAACCAAGAGAAGGTGGCGAATCGTGAAGAAATCCTGTCACCAGATGGCCTGATAACAACAGATCCGGATTCAAGAAATGTTCGGGAGTTCCAACCCTTCGACAATGAGGAAATCAACCTACCTTCGATAACCGATAAAGATCCAAGATCGGAAAAGAAAAGAAAAAAGGGGGAACCGGTTGAGGAAGTCGAAGCCATAAGGATGGAGCCGAGCAACTCATACCTAGAACTGTATGTCGGATTGCAGTTCAAGAACCACACAGAACGGCCCTGATTGAATTTCTGAGATCCAACCTAGACGTGTTTGCTTGGATGCCAACCGACATTCGAGGAATAGACCCTAAACACGCGTGCCACCGACTCAATACAAACCCGTCCTACCGACCAGTGGAACAAAAGAAAAGGAAGTACAGCCCCGAAAAATATGAGATCATTGAGATAGAAGCCAGGAAATTATTAGCAAATAATCTGGTGAGGGAGGCCCTATTCCCCTAATAGGTGGCTAACCTAGTCCTAGTGCAGAAGCCAAACAAGTCTTGGAGATTATGCATTGATTTTATAGACCTTAATAAAGCATGCCCGAAGGACAGCTTCCCATTGCTGCACGTCAATCAAATGGTGGAGGCTACGGCTGGCCATGAGCTGATGAGCTTCAATGGATTCGTACTCGGGCTATCACCAGATCCCCATGCACCCAGACGATATAGAAAAGACAGCTTTCTACACCAAGAGAAACTTATTATGCTGGGTAATGATGCCATTCGGGTCGAAAAATGCAGGCACCACGTATCAAAGGCTAGTGAACAAGATGTTTCAAGAAGAGCTAGGAAAAACTATGGAGGTATACGTGGACGATATGCTGGTCAAGAGCATAGTCATAGATGACCACATACGCCACCTAAGCAAAGCGTTTGACATCTTACGTCAGTACGGGATGAAACTTAACCCCAAGAAGTGCACCTTCGGGGTATCCGCAAGAAAGTTCCTTGGTTATATGGTAAGTAAAAGAGGAATAGAGGTAAACCCAGATAAGGTGAAAGCCATAAAAGACATGGAGCCCCCAAAGCACTCTAAGGGTATGCAAAGACTGGCTGGAAAGATCGCATCCCTCAGCCGTTTTTTACCCAGAGCATCCGACAAATGCAAACCCCTCATGGAGGTGATCCGAAAAGAGAAATTCAACTGGACACCTGCGGCCCAAAAGGTCTTCGAAGAATTGAAGAATATACTGGCTAACACACAGACCTTGTCAAAATCGCAGCTGGGCGAATCTCTCAGTCTGTACTTAGCAACCTTAGAATCAGCGTTGAGCGCGGTATTGGTCCAAACTGAGAAAAAAGCAATAGGAACCGGTATATTATGTAAGTCAAATGCTCCGCGATGCTGAACTCAGGTACCCAGCAGTTGAGAAGCTTGCTTGCACCCTGGTGATGAGCGCACGAAAACTGAGGTCCTACTTTTTGGGATACCCAATTGAGGTAGTAACATTCTTCCCACTGAGGCAAGTACTCTCAAAACCAGACGTGGTAGAAAGACTGATGAAGTGGGCCGTGGAATTAAGTAATTTGATATTAAGTACGTTCTCTGAACGGCAATAAAGGCGCAAGCCCTAGCTGAATTCATAGCGGAACTCACCATCCCTGTCTTACCAGGAGAAGTGACCACTAAACCTTGGCAAATGTCGGTAGATAGATCGTCCACAACTCATACCTCCGGAGTTGGCGTAGTGCTCACAAGCCCCACCCAAGAGACGTTCTGTTCAGCGATCAGGTTCGGATTTCCCGCAACCAACAATGAGGCTGAATATGAAGCCTTACTCTCCGGCATGAGAATGGCCCTAACAATCGGGATCAAGAGAGTAATGATCTTCAGCGACTCAGAACTGATGGTCAACCAAATAAAAGGAGATTACGAAGCTGAAGATCAGCAGCTAGTGGGCTACCGGAAGTTAGTAGCGGATATGATCCAAAATTTTGATCATATTTATATCACGTGAGTTCTCAGACAATAGAACAACACAGGCGGACGCGCTGGCTCGGCTAGCAACTTTAGAGAATGCCGAACAACTAAGAAGCATCAGCGTAGCAAGACAAGAATCCCCGAGTGATAAAATGATCTTGCAGATCAATGAAGAAGAGATGTGGATGACTCCCATCAAAGCTTTCCTATGAGAAGGAAGAGAGCCGGAAGACAAAACGAAAGCTAGGCAACTACGACTCTGAGCCACAAGGTACACCATGATAAATGACGTACTGTATAAAAAGAGATACTTAATGCAGTTGCTGAGATGTTTAGACAAGAAAGAAGCCGCCAAAGTATTAGCGGAGGTTCATGGAGAAGTCTGCGGGAATCATTCGGGAGGACAGGCTCTAGCCTTGAAAATAATTCGACAAGGGTATTTCTGGCCTACTCTTAGAAAGGACGCTATTGATTATGCCAGGGCATGTAAAAGTTGCCAAATCTATTCCCTCATAATCAGAACTCCCTCCACCAAGTTAGTTACGACAGCCGCACCTTTCTTTCGCAAAGTGGAGAATCGATCTGATAGGCCCATTCCCACTCGGCAGAGGAGGTGTCAAGTATGTCGTAGTCGCAGTCGACTGCTTCTCAAAATGGGCAGAAGCAGAAGCGTTAGCCACCATTAAAGAAGCTAATATGATAGCCTTCATATGGAAAAACATCGTTTGTCATTTTGGGATACCCAACACCACTGTGACAGATAATAGGAAACAATTTGAGGGCATGCGGCTCCAGAGATTCTGCGATGGATTGGGAATAAAAAAGTATTCTCAACTCCTTATTACCCCCAGTCAAACGGACAACTTGAAGCAGTAAACAAAGTGATTAAACACACTCTTAAAGCCAGACTAGAAAGCCTCAAGAAAAATTGGGTCCCACGGTTACCTGGAGTTCTCTGGTCATACCGTACCATGGCCAGAACGTCAATCAGATAGACCCCCTTCTTATTAACGTATGGCACAGAGGCGGTCATACCAGCAGAAGTAGCTTGCCCAACATTTCGCGTATCTTACGAAGAAGAAGGCACCAATTCTGAGGCCATTGAACTTAACCTTGACCTGCTGGAGGAACTTCGAATACAGGCGGCAGAGAGGCACGCGATATGTAAGTCAAGGCTAGAATCTCAATACAATAGAAAAGTACATCGTAGGGATTTTACGGTGGGGGATCTGGTCATGAGGAAAATCTATCAACAAGGTGGTGGGGTGTTTGGTGCGAATTGGGAAGGCCCATACGTAGTAAAAAGAAGCCTGGGTAACGGGGCATATGAGTTTAGCGAGCTTAACGGCGAAAGCGTTAGACATCCATGGAACACTCTAAATTTGAAGCGCTTATATGTTTAAATGTTCTTAGCGTTACTTGTATAAATTGTAGGGAATGTGGTAAGGCTACATGAGCATGAAGCTATGTAAAAGCCCATAATAAGCAAAAGTGCAAAAGAAAGTAAAGATGCACGTTGTAACACAAAACCTACTAACTAGAACATTATGACCCAAGAAACAAGTTCATAATACGCCCCAAGGAGGCTACAGAAGAGTTCAGCAAGGACTTAATGACAAAACAGAAAAACATTGAAACTAAAGAGGCCTCCCATCAAATATCACTGGGCCAGCGCTGCTAGGTCCGACACCACTAGGACCACTAGGTCCGGCGCCACCAGGACCAGCGCCACTGGGGCTGGCACCGATACCGCCACCTGAGAAAATCGAAGGCTCATCATCCACACCACCTCCGTCTCGAATTGAGCGACGCGCTCCAATTCATGTTCAGCCAGATAGCGGACAACCTCCAGCTGATGAACTTGGCTTTCAACCAATCACGCTCTTTCTCTATATGTCGTGGCCGGAGTATTAGCAGCAGTAATAAGCTGCTCGACTACCATAGTCTGACGGACATCTGTCACTCAAGAAAGCCCCTCAGCACGGGTGGAATCCCCAAGACCAACTCTGGAAGGGATAGCCTACCCAGACTCCGTCAAGAGAAGAAAGCAGCACAGAAAAGTCATAGCGTGCCCAACACTCACTAAAGCGGCATTTCCAATTTCACGGGGCCAGTACTTTGCAGCCAGCGAGACAGCATAGGGTTCCATGAATGAGCAGGAACGAAGCCAACCTCCGAAATGCTGAACTCTATTTCTATGGTAGATCGAGCATCGCCCATGCTCCGCAGTCGCAACAATTCCTCCAAAGCAACCAGGGTAACACCCTCGCTGACACCGTCTTCCGACGTGCGAGCCTTCCCTATCGGAGGAGTCTTCTGATGGATGCCACCATCAAGCCTTCCTCCTCTATGGATTGGATCCTTGTCGGGACAGAGAGATTGAGTCTGGCTAGTACCTGGCGGATCTTCAATATGATTAATCCGAATACTGGCACTCCAACCAGTGCGGAGGATAGGCTCGAAAGCATCACTCTCTCGTGCTTCAGCTTCTTCCATAGGCATTTTTTCCTTATCAGATGGACGAGCGCGTACCGTGTTGCCAACGTCTACGGAAACCCTATCTACCACTCCAACGATACTCTGAGCCGCCTCTGTTACGACATCTTCAGTCCTATCAGCGTTAACAGTCACTACACCACGGAGCCTAGACTTTCTCTTGTAGCCACAGAGGTGTTATCGGCTGCGACCGAACTTGGGCCGGCCTCCTGACGGGGCCTTCGAGGTGGAGGATACACAACCTGGTCGAAAAAATATTCGTCAAGTGTGGCATCCTAATATGTGAAATTATCACTTACTCTCCCCTCGAAGCTTATCGGAGGAGCCCGAGTAGGATCTTGATAAAGGTTGGCCTCCGAGAACTGCACGTCAGTCAAGAGCGAAGAGACATCGCGAGGAAGAGTCATTCAGTTGATCGCGTCGAAAGCCCGGTGGAATCCTAGGGATAGCTCCTCCTCAGCTGGACGGAGTGGGGCTACCAAAGAACACAACCCAAGTTAGAATTGATAATTATAACTGCCATACACACAAAAAACACGGTAAAAGGGGCTTACAAGACTCAGGAGTCCGAAAGGCACACAGCACGGGTAAATAATTCCAAGCGGGTCTCGATATTCGAATCCCCAAACCAAAACTATTGACGCCTCCAATACTGACCACCAATGGAATTCCTATTAAAAATAGGACGAACGCCTCGTTGCACATGCAGATATTAATGGCCGTGGCAGCCCGGATCGCGAACGTAACGATAAACATAATCAATATCTCGGGCAGAAGAAGAAGGACACCCATTCTCATGAAGCAATACCAGCAGACCTATCAAATTAGCCCAGGCTGAAGGAATTATCTGCATTGGGGCCAAACCCCAATTGATCAACAAAACCCGGCCAATGACGTGAGCCTACGGCAGTCTAACGTCGGCAGTAAACATACCTGTGTTAAATGCATAATTAATGCATGTCAGAACCACTAGTAAATACAATCATTGCCATTGAAGAACAAAAATACAAACTAAGTGAAAACGGGAAAACAAAAGTGTATAATGGTTTTCATCCTAAAAAAACTAAGTCCCACCAGAAGGGCCAGTCGGAGCAGGACGAGAGGGAGCCACTGTGAAAGTTGACGTTGTGGATGGTTGGGAGACTGCTCGACTCGGGAAACCCAGAACGCAAAAGAATTCGGACACGTATCCTAGTGGAGCAAGGTTCATCCCCTCCGACTCCCAGTCAATGCCAGCTGGCAACACCGAGGCGGCAATTCGAGCGTGCAGCATCTAACAAAAATTTTCCAGAAGAGCTGTCGCTCCGATCCCATTAGCCAATCAAGCAGAGTGCGCCAAAGCTTTGGCAAAGCTGACCATCCCAGAATTTTTTCTCTCATAATTGATTAAGGCAGAAAAGTCTTCCTCATATTTGTTAATGAGAGTAGCCGTCTCAGCTTCTATTCCTTTTAGCTTTCCCTGATAGTCAGCTAGTCGCCCCTTCGCTTCATCCAACTCCTGAACGAGTCGACTATTCTTCTCTTCTGACTCTCTCAAGGCCCTCTCGGCGGCCTTCAACGACATGTCACTCGAGAGCAACCTCCCCTCTGCTAGTCTTAGCTCCTCTTTAACGATCCCTAAAGCATCCTCCAAAGCCTTATGCTGACGGGCCGCCTCCTCACAAACTGACTCAACCTCTTCCAAGTGTCTCCGCTCTGCCTCTTCCATCCTTTCCCTCATGTGGACCAGCTCCGCTTTTCTCCGGTGGCCCAGATTGGCGGACTGATCCACCTTCTGACCTTGATGAGCCAAGACAAGAGATGCCTGGCCTAAATAACTTAGTGCCCGCGCGTGATACACAGTCGCCGCATGGATAAGATCGTCGGAATTCAAAGCTCCGATGATATCACTTTTCTCTTGAGTGAAGCTGACGGGGATAGACTCCATTGCTCTCAACATATAGGTGGGAAGAGCATGTTGGTTAGGACCATACGGGTTTGACCCATATAGGCTACGGAGCACTGGTGGCAAAGAGCGAACTTCCAGAACAGAGGCACCAACTTTAAAACCAAGGTAAGAGGTCTCGGTTGAAGATACCCCCAAAGTGGCCCCACTAGATAATAGGCCGAAGCTATCAGCCCGAACCATCTTGCTCGGGGCTCAAAGGTCCGCTGACAGGCACCGACTGATCCTCCATAACAACTCCACTAGAACCCCCAGGACGTCGTTGCACCGAACGGACGATGGGGGAAGAGCAGCCAGACTCGGGAAATAAGAAGTCCTCCTTATGCTCTCTTTCCGAAGTGATCATCATATCTCAAGCCCCTCTTGTTGCGCAGTGCCAGGGGCTCACGAATCATAGTGACCTCCTCCTCTACTTGAACGCCGGTCTCAGAATCTGGTGCGATCATACCTTCTTGTAGGACCTGGGGGCTCAGCTTCGTCGGAGAGGACTCGTCCACCTGTATTATTTTTGTTAAGGCGTTCAGCCTCATAACAGCCTGATCCAGGAAAGCAGTCGACCCCATAGGAATCACTGCCACCCCAAAAAGAATGTCCGTGTCAGCAACAGAGGTCCTTGGGGGCTCCAAACTCGCACCGACATGAGCAGCCACAGTCACCTCTGATAAGGGAGCCGGCACCCTCAGGTCCACCATGAGTCCATACTTTTTCAAGAGCTGGTCGGTAATGATGTCGGTGCTTCTCACTTAGGCACTCATTTTACTGATAATGCCAACCAGCTCCAAGAACTCTTGAGAAATGGAAGGTCCAGGACGAGTATCTTTATTTGTAAACAAAGATTAAGAGCACAATCACTATACCTCTTAGGCAAATAGAATCAAGCGAGAATATAGGCGCACGTACCTCTGCAAGAGCGAATCCGCTGAAAGGTAGAAGGAACCCTGATTTGAGTCGGCTTCCACGCGCCGCCCACCCAGCACCACTACTCATTCCAATTCTTTGTGGAAGTGGACTTCCATGAAAGAGTTATCCCACGTGAGGGATTAACCCGATAAAACCCTCTATGCAAATTTTTCACGAAAGGACGACACGGATAAGATTTCTTAGGGGATAAATGGCGATACCCATTCTTATAGAACAAGAGAATAAATCCAATTATTGTGGCCCAGGCATTTGGGGATAACTGATGCGGCACCAAATTCCAATAGTTGAGGAGTTCTGCCAAACAAGGATGAATGGACAGACGGAACCCTAGCTTCAGCATATGAACGTTCCCGCCACCCACCCTTGAGTCAGCTTGCTTGCCCTTTTATTCTCAATCGGTTTAATGAATTCCACCCCTGGCGCCGCATATTTGGAGGACAATTCTTCAAATTGGGAAGAAGGAATGGAACTATCCTGAAAATGTGTCCACATCTCGTTATAGGCCCCATCGTGTGAAGCAATACGAGCCCGGATGTTCTCCGGGTCCTGCACATCCTCTGCCATCGCGAATGAGAAAGGTAAGGAGCGAGATACCGCCGAAATTCTACGCAACAACGAAGAAACCTCAATGTCGTCCCGCAGATCTTGGAAGGCCCTCTCTAAGGATTTCGATACCCCTTCTCCGCCACTCGTCACCCGTCTCGGGTCCGACTGGCCAACAGAACGATCGTCTGGATTCATGAAGGATGCTTTAACGACTGAGATATGAGACTTGACAAATTGGAAGATGAAGTGACGAAAGGAAAGTGAGAATTGATATAAAAAATAATAATAATAATAAATAATAGGCCCCCTTTTATAACATTCCTCCCTAATCGACGCCACTGCTGACGAGACAGCAGTTAATGCCGAACACATCTAATGATGAAAAGGCACCTCGAAAGCATATCCAGGGATCTCAAAATGTCGCCTCAGAATCTCTAGCCACCCAAGACGTCATTTCAAAGGTTTGAAATTAAAAAATTAGGGCACACACGCTCATTGGAAAGGTTCCGCTCTCACCTGCCACGCGCCAGTGATGACGAAACCTAGGGCTAATGTAGTAGGGCCTGGGAGATCGGGCCCTCACCTATCAGAATAACAGTTGGGCCGCCTACCTTAGAGCCCATTAAGGGCATGGGCCTGGGCCAAAGGTCCTCATTACAAAAGCTGTGAGGGGCGCGTTTATTTCAATCGCCTCTCTGAGCGTGACGATTCATGTATCCCATCCATGTTGGCCACTTGCTGGAAAATTATACAGATATCCCCTAAGACATCTGTATAGGGGATATCCTAAGACAGATCTTAAAAAGGATCACGTGAAGATAATGCATTTAATACCCGCACTGTACGCTTATATTCTGATGTGACCTGGCGATATATCCAGATATAGATGACGTCAGGTCACACAATATAAATATGGGGACAACCCATAGCAATAAAATCATCACTTATTCACCCCCTCAAAAAGGCACAAGACTGCCTAGGGGGCAATTCTCTCTCCTCTATATGTTATGCTCAGTACAAATAATTCCTTAATTACCCCTAAATAGCCACATTAACCCGCAATTAGTAAGGAATCATATCTGATAAGCTACATACCCCATACATTAATCTTAACATGTGGGCAACCCAGACAACGGGCGTGGGCAATCCTGGGCAACCCTCGGTACCCGGAGTAGGCAGTCCCGGGCAACCCCAGACAACGTGCGTAGGCAATCTTAGGCAACTCTAGGCAATGGGCGTGAGCAATTCTGGGCAACCCTGACGCCCGTCGTGGGCAATCTCGGGCAACCCTCGACACCCGACGTGTGCAATACTGGGCAACGGGCGTGGGCAATCATGAGCAACCTCAGGCAACAGGCGTGGGCAATCCTGAACAACCCCCGACAAACCGACATGGGCAATTCCAGGTAACGGGCGTGGGCAATTTTGAGCAATCCTCGGCAACCGGTGTGAGCAATCCCAGACAACAGGCGTGGGCATTCATAGGTAACATACGTGGGGAACATAAGATTAATGTAGGGATATACTTAATAAAATTAAAATATAATTTAAGAGTGTATTTAATAATAAGGATATATAAATAATATTAAATAAAAATATTATAATTTAAATAATTTTGGGGTGCACCGACAAGTTTCGGGTGCGCAGAGGCGCACCCTTTAAAAATAGGAACACATTAAATAAAAAACAAACAAAACATATCCCAAAAAAAAAAAAAAAAAAAGCGATGACTCTTGGATGCTCTGATTAGGTGTCAAATTCGCACGATAGTGTCTACAATCTTTAAGCACAAGTTACTTTCTGCTTCTTCCATTCCTTCTTCTTAATCTTGTCCATGTAAATGCATTCTCCCTCAATCCAGCCTAATCTTCCAAACCCATTAAACGAGAATCCTAAATAATTATTCGTTTGCTTGAGCCAAGAGTTAAACAAGTGTCAATGGAGGGTGTTTCGTCTGCTACCGAACAGCAGAACATGGTGACCTCCTTCTTGGAGATTGCCGTCGGCCAAACGCCCGATATCGCTCGTCAATTTCTCGAGGTATTTATGGGTTTTTCCTTGGAGTTTCACGTGTTTGATTGATTGAATTGATTATTTTGCTAATTTGCTGTTTCTTAAAATGAACAGTGAATATTATGAATTATAGCCCTAAAAATCCTAGTTTCGCAGTGGACTATGTTCATAGTCCTTGGAAATGAGTATCTGTAGCTGTTTTTGTTTGAGTAATTAGGTCGCTGCAGTCGCCATTTTTGATTATTTGGCGAATGATCAACTCTTGTTATCAAATGGAAGTTGCTTCAAACAAAATTTTTATACAAGATTTTTTATTTTCATTGGATTGTTTTACATTTGAATATAGTTTGATTGATGCTTGCGGCAGTTTATGTTTTCTAGTCTTAAGAAGTTAAATGCAATGTGTAATGCCCGATTGATCTTAAAAATTGCAGAATCGTTTGAAACGTTCAACACCTTTTCTTTATCAAATTTACGTATAAACACATGTAATAGAAGGATACAATAATTTGCATCACCAGAAACATTTGTACATATATAATGTTTCCATTAAGGAAGAAAGAAAAAGTCTCCCCCTTTCACCTATGCTTGAGTGCTGAGAAGATTTGGCGAAAATCTTATCTGATTGAACAAGCAAAGTTCAGGTTTCTGAATGAGTGTTGACCACAGTGTATAACACTTGCAGATTCATAATTTAACATGATTCTTGCTCAGTTGCTTGCAAAATTTATTCTGTTTTTGCATAAATATGCTCACACTCAGTTGGCTCCACGTGCTCTGCAATATTTGACTGACAGACCTAGCCGAACCCCGAAATATTGTAGGCAAATAGCATTTGCACACGAGGAACAAACAAAGCAGTCCACACACTACCTTAATTAGTGAACACATTTGTTATATTTGTAATGTATTGAGTGAACCATCCCTTTGTCTTCCTCTCTGCTCCCAAATGTTCAGACTGCAAGGCATGTCCTGCCGTAATGAGCAAACAAATATATTTACGTTTAACATTTACTGACTGAACATAACTTGCATGTAACAAAAAAAAAATGTATATAATATTTATTATTAATAATACTACTTATTATTATTTTTTTATATTAGGTCATTTTAGTCCAAAACATTTCAGGTTGTATTTAGACGTTCCTGGATTGTGAATAGCTGTGCCATAATCTTAATCTTCCTGGGCCAGGTTGAATTCTTTCAAATTCTAAATTTATAGGTTTGTTGTAAGTTATTGATGAGTCAAAGTGGGGCATTAAACATGTATACTTTCTACTGAGAAAACAGTTGATTGAAGGTAGTTATCAGTGGAGTTAGATATTAACAAGAGTAGAGAAATAAGATATACAGAAATAAAACATAAGATAATAAACAAACGATAGGAAATGTTTGAAAAAGCAGGACAACTGTATTCCGGTGAAGAATCTGGTATTCGGTGTTTCCTTTATTACGTAAGGAATGATTAAGTTCACTACTAAATAATGTGAACAAATTTACCTTATGCGTGCCTCGTGGCCCCAGTAGGAGACAAAGCTCGTCTAATTTGGAGAGACTTTATTGCTTCTTGGCTTCACATATTAAAATTATCATCTGTGTTTAGGGGTTTGCTTTGTTTAGGTGTGTTCCCAAAATCCCTCTAGATGTGTGATTTCTGTGAGGCCATGCATCTGCTGACGTTGAAATGTTCTCATATGGTCAATTGTCTAATTTTTTAAAACTTGGTATTGAAGAACTGTTGTGGAAGGTCTTCTGCTTATTCCAATCCGTCTTTATGACTGAAATGTATTCACTATTATTTTTCATCTCATCTAGTTCGTAGTTTAACTGCATTGAACATCTTTTGATATTTAATGTATCAAGTTTGAGATCATTATCATTTTATGATATTCTAAAAAAAAATAAATTATATGGCAGGCCACTGGCTGGAACCTTGAGGAAGCTATTCAACTTTTTTATGTTGGCCATGAAGGATCATTAGCTACAGAATCTGCATACTCACCACCAAGGGGAAATGACACGCCCCTCAATAATTCAAATCCAAGGCATGTATATGAAAGTACATTAATATGTTGTCCTTCTTTGGTTTCCTTGTATTCTATTGTAGTGAAGTCTTTTTCAGTGTTTTGGTTGAACACAGGGAGCTGGGGAAAGAATTGACTGACAAAGATGTTATACAAGGTGATATACGACCACCTTTGCCTGTAAAGAGGGATGTCCTGTATGATAATTCGGCGCGCTATGGGTATATTTCTTTATTTCTTGTATATGGCAGAATTATTCACATCACTTTTCTTTTGATACTTGATGAGAAACTTTAGTTCTTTATTTTTGTTAGGCTGTGATTGAATACCTCTGTCTCCCTCATTTTTCATACTTCTTTAATATTGACTTGGTTTATGAAGTTGATGGTTCGAATATCATCATTGTTTAAGTGTGAACTTTTCTGCTGAGATTCTTGTGTCATTCACCGATATAGCTGTACCAAAACCTATGATGTAATCTATCTAGATTTTATTTGTTTATTTATAATATCATTGATCTATCTTGGTCGTTGTTTTTAGTTATATGTGTGATTACAGCAATATAATATGACAGAAAGATGAAATTTGTGAAGTGATTGAAGCGATATAAAATAAAAGAAAGATGATATTTATGAAGGGGCTGAGCAAAAAAAGATAGTCATTTTGTGGAATTAATATTTTCTTTATTAGAATATCGTGTAAAAACAAGCTGCGGTGATGTGAATTAATTAAATGATCAGGAACATGGAGATCTAGAATTCATGAAGACCAACTCTTTGCTGTAGACTATGATGCATGAACAAATTTGAAAAAACATTGTTATAGGTGCCTGCTTCATTGGCAAGTCACATGTATTGTTAATGTTCTCTTCTTTTCATCCTTTGATCTCCCTCACCCTGTTAAACTAGCTTTAATTATTTGGATATTGTTGCTTAATTTTTCTTTTATGTATTGTCCTCTTTTCTTTGTTAACTTATGAATCCTCTATGATTGTTATAATAGGCTGCCAAGAGGGGGAAATCCATCTTATGCAGCTCATTCTGTTGTTCCATTTCGGAATTTTGAGGAGGAAATGAAATATCCTGGTGTCTGGGAAGCTGAAGCAGGATCATCATCTTCAATAGCAGATAAAACGCAGGATAACCTTGCCTCTTTATATCGACCTCCATTTTCTTTGATGTTTCATGGGCCCTTTGAAAAGGTAACGAGCTTATTCTTTAAAAAATGAAGTGAGAAACATAAATGAAACTGGGTGTTGTTGTGGTGAGGTGTTTACTGTATAACACTCAAATTCTATTAAACATTTGCTAGGCTGGAACACTTTGGCTGGTCTTGTGTTCTGCTAAAATTGTCCTTTCACTCAATAATCACCCCTTCTTGCTTGCAAGAAGTTGATACCTTTTCACTTTGAGCAAGTGCAAGTTATCTAGTTTATTGAGTATGAAACAACTTCAACTTGTTTCTGTGCTATAATTTATTAAAAAACTCTAATTTACTTTTTGCAATATACTGTCAACCGTGTTTAATCCCTTACCAGTTGGAGTTGAGATTTCCTTCATTTATAGTCTTACGTTTTGAGTGAAGACGGACTGTATGAAACTCTATAGAGATTCCTCTTTATATTATATGATTTCTTGAATTATTTTTCTCTGCATGAGAAATTGCTGTTAAATCTAGAACATTTCTTCCTGATTTTATATGATCATGCATGGTTCTCTCTCTCTCTCTCTTTTTTTTTTTTGGGGTGGGGGGTGGGGTGGGGTGGGCGGGTATAGACTCTAGTAACATATGTACATGTTATGATCTTTTGGCATTTTTATCATAGGATGGCATTCAATAATAGTTTATTGGTCCTATTGGAAAATTTTATCCATTTGTTTGTTTTTTGATTCATTGATGAAGTTATTATTCCGCAGGCTAAAGATAATGCAAGAATGCAGAACAAGTGGCTCATTGTAAATATGCAGTCCACTAAGGAATTTAGCTCGCATATGGTACTTAGCTTACCTCTATCTGCTCCTGTGTTTCTTCTGCACCAGTGAGAGAGATGTAGTTTTTGAGGAAAAAAAAAAGAAGATTGATTCTTGCTAGGGGTGTTTTCTATTGCTTTTGCTTTTGGAAGAAGTGATTAAATTGAGAGAATGTGGTAGAATTGCTTATAATCAGAAGTATTTGCTTCTAAAAGTGCTTTTAGCTGGACTGTTTTGATGTTTGAGAACCTTCCCACTTAGAAGTGAGGAAACTTCAATTATTAGTCTTCCTTCCCCTGGCTCTCTTTATTTGATCGAGTTAATATCTCGATGCATCAGTTGACATGCTATCTTCTACTTTGAAGCTAAACCGTGATACCTGGGCAAATGAGGCTGTTGCTCAAACCATCAAAACTAATTTCATCTTCTGGCAGGTTGGTATTGTTTTGTTGCAATTGCTGGCTTTTCTTGTGATCTTTTATTTGCATTAATAACCTTTTTCCCCTTAAATATTGTAGTGATATAATAAACAGTTCTCTTATGGGTAATGGCTTCTCTTTCCCCCCCCCCCCTTTAAGTATTAGTCTTTAGAAATATCCCAGTGGTGAAGGAGCATGATGATACAGTTTTGTCTTAATTACAGTACGCATGTTTATTCCTGCAGTCCTGCTTAGATAATTTTCAGACTTAATGCTGAAACTTTGTTCTGAATCAAAACCCTTGTATGAATTATTGTATTATAATGCACACAGACACACATTCTCACTCTTATTAGTATTAATTTGAGACTTCCATACCCTTTTCATTTGGAGAAAGATCAAATCCTATTTCCCTACTCTGTAGTTACTGGAAGGATAAGTCAGTCTCTGGATGCAGGCATAGCCCCATTTTGTTCTTGATACTTTGTTAAATGGGAATCTAAGAAGGCATCTGTCATGTTCAATTTTAACCTAGAAACTTAAACATCGCATGGGATTCGAAACCTCTTTTTTATTGCTGCATTTGCTGCAACTGCGTTTGTATCACTCTTACAATGATTTAGGTTACCGGTTCACATTTTATTAACATTTTATTCTTGCTAAAGCTTTTTAAGGTTTAGGCTTGATGATTTACTACCAGTAGTAAATGGCAGTGCTGAGTATTTTATCTTGGGAGAAGAGTCTCTTTACCATTGTATTTTGAATTTTAATACTCCACTGATGTATGATGTGTTGATTTCTTGAAATCTTGTAATGAATTTCCCTTATTTAAAATACTATTTTGCTAATTGCGTGTCTTATTGACCAAGCCTATCTTTCTATGAGCAATATGTATTTTCAGTGAATATATTTTGCCTGAATTTCAATGGAATCTTTACTGTGGCGATTATTTCTTCTTTTGGATTTATTATATTTTTACTTGCATGAGTTTCATGACATTGACTTTTGCGAACCATTGTATGTGCTATACAGGTATATGATGGTACAGAAGAGGGTAGTAAGGTTTGCACTTACTACAAATTAGACTCCATTCCGGTCATTCTCATGATTGATCCAATAACTGGCCAGAAATTGCATTCTTGGCGTGGGATGGTTCAACCAGAAAAATTACTCGAGGTAAACAAATTCACTATGTATACAAGCTTGTAAACATAGACAGTTGTTTTGTTACCCTTCGCTAAACTAAAACATTGGAGCATGTCGGGGGACTTAGAAACTTGTTTAAGGAGGATTTTTTATATGTTCCTGACCCGAGCATTTATTTTCCTTGCTCTAGGATCTGCTGCCATACATGGAAAGCAACCCATCAGATAACCATGTCAGCCTCTCTCATAAACGTCCTAGAGAAAGTGCTCAGACACCAATTCCTCATGTTCAATGTATGGCAGGTTTTTGAGCATTATATGCTGCTAGTTCTGATACTTAAACAATATCAAGAGCTTGAATATATTAGAATAATAAAAAAAGTTAAATGTTTGAAGGAGCTATTTTTTGTTAAATTTTATACACGTATATAATGTGTATGGGGGACATCCTAAAGGGTCAAGAGATATTATTTACTTTGAAACAATCCTGATGCTTTTTCTTAGTTTAATCTAATTTTTTTGCTGCATGAAAGTCAACATGAAATATTCTCTAAAAAATCATGAAATCTAATTTTCTGAAGTTCTTTAAATTCAATTCATATGGCTATTATGGCCTCCTTGTCAGCCAACAAGATAAGTTTAGGCTGTATAGCTCACTTTAAGAACCAGTGTTATAACATCCCTTTCAATTGCCTGTTAAACAAGATTTACATAGTGATGCCTTGCAGCATACAAGAAACAATTAACCTCAGCAAAATCATTGAATTAAAATAAAAACTCATGTCTCTTGTGGAAATTGATAATAAATGAATACAGCTAGGATAGATATCCCACTTTCTACTTTTCCACCTTTCTCATGCATTTCATTGTAGTAAATTCGATTCGATTGAGTTAACCTTGCATTTAGTATATCTTAAAAATCTCTGCTACCTGAGCTTCAAAAAATCTTTTCATTCAACCATGTGAACTTGGCCTGCCTCTTGTTTTTGCTAAATAATATTTGAGGAGTTCTACATACTGGGGTGGTGAAACCTGACAGGTCAATATATTGTTTTCTGTCCTCACTCAATGATGCTTTTTTTTTTCCCTCTCTGTTGAGCTCAATTGAGCTGATAATGTGCTGCCAAATGTATTAGGATAAGTTCTTAACCACTTGGAGCATCAGTGTGTGAAGTGCTTTAAGATCTTTTGGCAACCAAAGATCTTGGAAGTGTTATTGTATTATAAGAATTTTTCAGTGTACACAACCTCTAGATGACATAAAGGGTTCTATAGTTTCAGCTGCTTAGCTTAGTATGTCTTTGTCATGCTTTGTGCTTTGTTGATTACGTCTTTCTTGTTGCCCCTTTATAGATAGTGATCAAATGGATAGCTCAATAAATTATGATTATCACAAATCCTTCACTGGCTGCAGCTGAATATAATGATGAAGATGAAGAATTACAGCGAGCACTAGCAGTGTCTATGGAGAATTATCAGGAAGTCGGTGGAGGTGGCCTTAAGGAAGTGAGTGATAACAAATCTGAGGAGAAAGGGAAGACACCTGCTTTTTTACCTTTGCCTGAAGAACCCAAGGGCGACAGAAGCCTGATCTGCAGAGTTGGAGTCCGTCTACCTGATGGGCGGAGAGTTCAGAGGAACTTCCTACGAATTGATCCTATCCAGGTAAATGTTTGTGATTCTTTCTGGAATTTCCACTTCTCAAGGGTTGTCTATTTTTACCTGCAACTATTTTCGGTGCATCTGGTGATGAGATTTATGGTGAATAGTATTTTTACCCTCACAAACTACCAACATTTTTTAAAAAAAGGATAAAAAATCTCACACTTGGCTGCATTATATATCCTCACTAATCATAACAACTAAATAAAGTAATGTCATCTAGATCCATCATATCATCATTTATCAATCCCTTCTCAAATCCCTCAATCCAAATGGAGCCATAGAGTTCTCCCAATAGTTTCAAATTGACCTTGTCAGTTACTGCTAACTCTCTCTGAATTTCCCAAACCCTTGTGCAGTGATGGCTCTATCCCATTCCACCATGTTGTACCTGTGAGCTAGTCTATACTTCGACCGAATCCTATTAGCTCCTTTATTTAATTATTTTAATCATCAGACATGGGGATGTATTAATGGACCAAAAATTGCTAAGTGTTATCCAGTATGTGTGCGTAGTTTCCTTTATGAATTAGCGAAATCTCAATATTTTACTAGTCTTTGTTAACAAGTCCATTGCCTGTGTTAGTGTCTTAACCTTGGAGATCCAGATGAACTTTCGTTGCCTCAAAAATTTGAGTATATCTTGATTAAAAATATATATTCAGAGGTGAAATTTTAAGTTTAGTAAAGATTGTAGTACTTGTGCTTGATGACAGCAAACATTAGATAGAATCTTTTACCGAGTAGAATATCCAATTGTACGTGTCCAACTCCCATTTATAAATGGCAATCTGAATTATGATATTGAAACAAACAAGTGCTTGAGATTTGCTGACTGGCGTATGTTCTGCTTGTTTTTTATTGATGTTTTGAGGATTCGATGTATTTATTGTACGTTTATTTTGTGTTATTCATGAATGTTTATATGATGGTTTGTGGTATCAGCTGCTGTGGTCATTCTGCTATTCAGAGCTGAAGGAAGAGAAGACAAGGCCATTCCGGGTGACCCAAGCAATTCCAGGGGCTTCAAAATCATTAGAGTACGATGTGATTTCGACATTCGAGGAATCAGGTCTTGCCAACTCCATGGTTTCAGTTACTTGGGAGTGAAATCATGTCTGTGAAGGCAGGAATCTTGATTGGGACCCCCAAGATGAGAAGTCTGTGGTTTGGAGTGTCGCACATAATTTCAATCCTCTCCATTTTTTTTTTTTTGTAATTTAATTTTTAATTTAATTTTATCATAATTAGAATTTTAGAGACGTATGTACTTATTGGGGAGGGATGTATGTATATAATGGAATGAATGCATTTGTTTACTACTCAACCGGCCCCTTTCTTCTAAATGCCCATTACTTTCATCTATGGGCTTTGGATTCTATATGAATCTCGTGTTGGGGTTTGAATTTTGTATTATGTTTGTGTCGATTATTTATTTAGGGAGTTTATTCATGTCACACCAAGATTATAGAATAGTAAATTGGGGTGATGGGTTTATTTAAACCAATGAAATCGAAGATGAGATTTAGATGCGTGAGACCTTAATCGTATCACACTCAAGATTGTGGAATTGTAGTTGTGAAATAAATGATACAAGAAATTTTGGGATAAAATATGCCCTCCGATAAAGGAATCAAATGTCATATCACAGGCCTACTTGGTTTTAGGGTATGAATAATTAACCTTTTTTACTGCAATAAACAAATCATCAGTTTCCTGAAAGGAACAGCACACGTGATCACACAAGCAGGTTGCAGGGCATGTATTAAATCTCTCAAGTGGGAACATTGGAAGAAGATAATAAATTTCTTTTTGATATCTGAGAGTGATGGAAACATAAATCTCATCCACTCTTACAAAATAAATAGTAACATCTAAATCCATAGCAAACAAAGAAAAAGTAAACATCTAAAACAATCATAGTGTTATTCTATAATTCTTGCTTGTGGAAGATTAAGAATCCTCAAGTGTGAATTATGTACACCGATCCAATCCTTCATGAATTAAGAGACCAATCATAGTTGTGGTAACTTATGTTGACATTTCCTCCATCACTCAAAACATGTGTTAAGAGACCTGCTTTGCTTGCATCCAAGTAGTTCATCAACCACTTCAGAATCTCCTTCTCCTGCCCGAAATCCCCACTATACCACTTGATGATCCGGGGGAGGTACACCGTCCGCTTCCCCAACTCGATCTGCACGCCGTCCTCCCTCTGGAAGTATTCCCTTGCCGCGTTCCTCAGCTGGGATTCGATGCCTTTTGGGTTGAAGAATCGGATCGAGGGCCCCCCTTGAGCCGCATTCCACAACCCAAAATGAATCAACTGGTTCACTTTCTCAAAACTCAGCTGCACATAGCACAAGAAAGTAAGTAATGCATCATATATACATGACTATTAGAAAGAAAAGGTTGTGATGATTGGACCTGGAGACGCTTGTCACCATTACTGAATGGCTTGATGAGAGAGTATGGTGGCTTTCTGTTGGCCCTGAGAATGCCATTCTTGATAGAGCTCAATGAGTAGGGGTACCCCCCTACGAGGTACATGAAGTCCGAGAAGAATGGCCTCCGATCCATCATCCCTCCCGGGTGGCCTACCCGAATGACTGAATGAACCGCCATGCTGTTGTGCAGATTCAAAAAAAATGCCAGCTTTTCGTCGTGGGAGAGAGTGGTGAGGTCTACCCTCTGCAGATCCTCCACCAGATTAACGTACCGCCGGAACTCTTCGCTGTTGCTGATTCCGGTGTAGTCCAGGTGCCTCCGGTCGTCGGAGGAGTAGGACTCTAGTATAGCTGACATCAGGCAGGTGAGCCTGTGGCTCACGGCGGCGGCCGCCTTGGGTTCAGCGTCGTTCACCACCCCCCGGAAGTTGTGGCATTTGGGGATGAAGGCCTCGTGTTCTAAGAATCTATAGAAGTCGTTTCCATCATCGAACTCACTCTCCCTGCATTTAATCACCCCATTAATTTGTGATGTTGCCTAGCTTTGAAATTCAATGTCAATAAATAGTGAAAGATTAATGTGTACCCGAAAACATGATGAATGAAATGTCTTCTTGATAGCTCCTTCCCAATCTCAATTGCCTATAACAGAGTAACCAAGTGAGTTTACACAATTTTAATGGAAGATTATGTAGTAAAGTCTACATAAAACATGCAAGAGTTTGTTAATTAAATGAAACATGCAAGTAGGAAGCTCCAATTTCTATTCTGAAAAGGACAATAATGTGTGAAAGCATTCCACTCCAAACAAGACCAGAATTCCACAAGTAAGAATCTCAATTTTGAGGTACCATTCAATAAATAAAATAAAGAAAAGAGTACCAAAGTCAACTTCGCCTGGTATTCGTAAGTATTAATTACTACTATTATATGCAATTGAGGGACTTAAATATAGATATAACTTTATTTATTGTGACCTCTCAATTGAAATAAATAAATCTTGTACCTTTCATGCATTTGATTAGTCACAACTCACAGAGGAGAGACGTGTATCTCGCCCAAATTAACGGTTGGAAATATATATGTGGCTTAGTGATTGACCAACATTAACAAATGGACTAAATCAATTATAGTGACTTGTGTGTTGTGTCTACTAGGTTGATTCAAATAAGCAATTTAAATATTAATTTTCATATGCTAATCCTTACCCAATCATATTTTCCCAAAACATGAATCTAATCGTGGACATCACCCTCTTGAAAACTATTACTCCAACATATATATTCGTATTTATAAGAGTGCTTTTTTTTCTATTAGGGCAATAAATTAATCACTATTTATTTTAAAAGTAGGAGAAAAAAAACACTCAATTCTCGAGCACCCAACGTACATCATTGCTTGAGTGGTTGGACTTATAACCAAACAAAGAGTGCAATCATGAATCCTCTTGTGGTATTCATTATTACTGCCTACTATTGAAAAAAAAAAAATTAATTGTTCTAAATAAAACATGGGATCAACCTTTATTATTTATTTGTTATTTGTTTTTGAAAGTTTGTTCATTACTTTATTACGGAAGAAACCCCAATTGGCGAACTGCTTTCAACGCTCTTGATTTTATTTAACTAACTTCACCCAAAATAGTATACTTTCTAACATATTATATTCAGTACCTTTTGCTCTTAATCTTTTTCACAATCAGAAATAACGAACTAATTTTTAACTTAATTAATATATATTTTTTAATACAAATCACTTAAAAATATTAAATTTCATTTTGTACCTTACTAACTAAGTATCATAGCATGCGGCAATACTTTATTAATTGTACATACATTATTTAGAATGAATGTGCAATTAAAAGGAGGGTGAAATCTTTTATATTTGACTTGGTGTACTTTTTTTATAAATAAATGAATTTCATAGAAAAAAGAAGACATTTAAATTTGAAAATTTCTCAGATTAAGATAAAATGGTAACTTGAGGCTTAATTATCATCAGTAGTAGTATAGAAACTATTATAGAGTAAAGAAAATAAGCATGAATTGAGAATGACAGCAAAATAGTACACCTAATAAATGAGAGTAAATGCTTCAGCTGATTATAACATGAAATGATACTGTTTCGCATCGTATTTTAATTTATAATTTCTTTTTTAAAATTTCACGTTATTTAAAAAATGTGCACTTTTTGATCAATTTTATTTACTTTGTATGGTATTGTGGTATTTTTAGATAATAAAAAAAATACTCCCTCCGTCCCACAATAAGAGTGACGGAACTTTTTTTTGTACCTAGATTAAGGGATATAATGATATAATATTTAATGGGTAGTTGAGGTGAGAGAAATAATATTTTAAATAGGTGTATTAGTGTGAAGTGTGGGGTTATGGAGAGAGAAAAAGTTAATTTGTGTGGGTCTCTCTTACTAAAAATGGAAATGCACCTCTTGTGTTGGGACGGACAAAAATGGTAAAATGCACTCCTTGTTGTGGGACGAGTAATGATATGTTTGTGAAAAATGAGTTACAAATTTAAAATTAAATGAAATTTTGAGGTTGTTAGATAAAATGATGTTTCCTTTTTTGTAGTGTGAAAGGTTTTATGGGATAATTTTTTAAGGGTAAAAGGTTTTATGAGATGGAGTGACTATAATAATTAATTAATTCATTAGAAAAATAAACACGTACCTTTTTACGTCCACATTCCAAATGGTGCAGGATCGCTTCCACGAGCTCACCGCCGGAGAAGCAATTCTTCACAAATTTCATCTTCATCAGACGGTCCTGAATCGGTACTTTCTGCCTAATAACCCTCACAATCTCAGCCATCTCGTCCTTTTGCGCCGCCTCCTCCTCCTCGTCGAATCCGTAAACCGTCGGCGCCGGTGCGTCGTCCGGGCATTTCCTCCCCAAAATCTCCACCATTTTCGCCTCCAACATTCCGCTGTTCCGCAAAGAGTTCAGCACCACCAATCCTCCGATCAGCTTCTCGTTAAAAAAAATCTGCGGCACGGAGGCGCCGCCTGTTCTCTCTCTCAACTCCTTCTCTCTCCCCGGGTAAACGTCGATGTTGATCTCCACGTAATTCATATTCCACTCGCGCAGAAACGACCGTACAGCGCTGCTGTCTCTGCAATTCGACCGCGAGAAGAAGCTTACCCTTCCCTTCAGCTGATTCCTATCGTCTTTCAACGATTTCACGACCTTAATACCGACCAGATTGAACTCCTTCACCTTGACTTCATCGCCGATTTCGTCGTCGTCGTCCTTGGTGAAGGACGATATACGCTTGGAAATCGCAGCGGATACGCTGTAGCTCTTCTCGCGGAAGAATTTTCCGATGGCGGAGGCCGGGGTTTCGAGCGTCTCCGGCAAGGAGAGCGACCTGTCCATGACCCCCGGCGGTGCAGAAGGCTTCGGAAGCAGAGAATGAGGCCGAATCAGTTTATTAGCATTCGAGATTTTCCGATCAGAATTGTCGTAACAGTCGATAGGAATTCCAATTCCGTTGAAGATTCCTTCAGCTGGCAATTGAATATGGCGATTAATGATTTCGTGCCTTTTGATTTGTCCGCCGAGAGATAAATCCGCATGAGGTGGTAGAGGATCTTCCATTAAGGAAAAGGTTAAATCTGTGTATGCTTCCAAGGAAGAAAGAGGGGGAAAAACAATGAAGGAATTGAATTGAAATGGAGAGAGAAAGCGGAACGGAGTCGTCGGGAGTGACGGTTATATGAGAGAGAGAGAGAGTGGAATATTCAGGTATATATAGAGAGAGATGCGTCATGTGTATGTATATGTGTATGTAGATGTGGAGAGAGAGGAAGAGTCGTAACTGGTATGAATGTATACTTGGGAAATGCTAATTAGCCGAATTAAGCGTGTAGTTTGCTCTGGCTGAGAGCATTATCCACGGCTATTATCCAAATACTTTATTTCTTGATCACGAGTGAAATTTAAGTTTATTTGGGGTTTAAAAATTTGAGTTCGGAAATTTAGATTTTGAAAAATAAATGAATAGTGATAATATATATTTGTTTTAGATTCTTAAGAAATATTTATGGATATTAATTTTATTTTAAATCAATATGTAATGGGTGAGTAATATATGTAAGATTAATAATTATTTATTCCGTCCTACTAATTACAGCATACTTTTCTTTTTTATCCGTTTCAATACTTATCACATTTTTAGAATTGAAAAAAATAGTACTACATTACAATACTACTCACTTTTTACACACATTCCAACAACTTTATCTTTTTCACTAAATTATTTAGAATACTCATTTTTATATACATTCCAATAACTTTACACATTCTTATGCATAAAAAATTTAATGGCAATTTATAGTGTGCACCTAAAGATAGGGTGCACCCATATACAAATATAAACAAAAACATATACAATTATGAGTAAAAATGTATACAATTTAATTGTTAATTTTTTTAATGAAAATTTGTATATAATATTCAATAAAAAGTTATACACATATGAATGTTAGTTTTTTTTAATGAAAACTTAATGTGAAAAAAGTATACAATTATTACAAAACACGTATACAAAATAGAATAATATGTATACAAAATAAAATAAAAAGACATACACATATAGGTGCACCCTTGCACCCGGATTCACCCAATATATACTCAAATTTAATTTTTCAAGAACTCAAACCAACCAAATTCAAAATAAAAACCTGGACTTTACATTGGGACATGTAATGTATTTTTTTAAAGTAATTATTTGATAATGTATACATTTTATCATTTTGATTAGTTTTAAAATAAAATACTCACTACGTCTAATGTTAAATTCTACATTTTCTGTTTTCATCCGTTTAACATCATACTTTATCACCTAAAAAAGAAATATCACATCATTTTCAACCTTAAAATTATATTTTAATTACAAATTTATCACTTTTATCTAATCTAAAAGCATACTTTATAATTTATGATGATTATGGGGTACAACGGGTGTACCGGTGCACCCCATATTTATAGTGTAAATAGTTTTTTTTTAAATTAATTATATTATTATATTTAATGGTGTAAATTATATTAAAAGTTAATCTAACGGTTAAGATTGTATAGGTGCACCAGCACCACAATTGAACTCTATAATTTATTTATTACCTTACAAGGCTACAATACCTAAAAAAATCAATAAAGTTAGTCAAAAATTAATTTTTCTTAAATTTCGTATTTACAAGTACAAACAAATGTAAGACGAAGGGAGTACTATATTTCCCTCTCTTCTTTAAATAAGATCCACACAAACAATTAATATATTCAAATGAACTCAAGTAAAATACTAATACATTTATTCACTACACATTAAAATATTATACTTATATATAAATCCACTAAACATTATTCCCTCTGTCCTGAATATTTGATTTACATACCGGATTTTCTGCGCCATTTCCGTGCATCATCTTCTGTGCCACAAGTTAAGTGATTGGTACGTAATATGGGGAAATAAATCTAACCATTGCCCTTGGTGTCGTCCATCTAACAATTTGACACAAGAGATGATGTATGAAATGACACGTAAAATCCGAGCCATGGCATGTAAATTTCCTATTTAACATGAATCATTTGGTCTGCGGCCTGTTTAACTAGTCCCGATTGTATAGGGGTAAAACCAACTCATTTAACATCTCTATTCTTAGTTTGAAAATTATTCGTTTATTTATCTTTTTAACTTTTAGAGAAACACAAACTAATGCAACAAGTAAAATTTTAATATAAATATAGTGGGGATCATTGGAATTTTCAGGTTGAATTTGTTCCTATCGGCAAGTAATTATATTATATCGATTATGAGAAGTTTAAGTTTAAATGAATGAAGGAAAATGGCGAAGATATGGAAGCAAGGAACCGGCATATCCAAGATTATCTAACCCCTCCTTGCCGGCACTACATTTAATAATTCATGCTTTCACGTATTCTATTCTAAAATTATTATCATATGTTATATTTAAAATATATTTAAAATTACAAATATTTACGTGAGACCATTTAGTTGAAATTCTAATAAAAATTTAATATGCCATTGATGAAAAGTGATAATAGTGCAATGAAATATTTCATGCACAATTCGTAGTATAAATAAATAAAAAAAATTTAATTTTTTTAAAAAAATGATAACTAATTAAGAAAATATATTTTCTTCACTTCCTTTGTAATTTACATAGAAAGTGTGCATACAATATTGGGACTATTTTTATTTGTCTTGTAAATACGTTCACCTCAAATAATAAAATAACTTACGATAGAACAACTCCACTACATACTTAAATATCAAAATCGTCGTTCATTTACAATTTATATAACTTATTCTATAATTTATTATCTAAAAACTTTAAACTATCCCTTAAAGCAAGTTAAAAATAAATTTTCTAAAATTTCATATTTATGATAATTTTGAATTTTGATATGGAATGAATGGTTCTTTATTAAGAAAAAAAAATCCACTTCAAATACGGTTTTATAATATTAGCATTTACTAAACTTAATTACGTAAGAGCTTATCTTCTTCGAACCCATTGTATACGGTAATGAACTAATCCATACCTTTGAATTAATAAATTACCATGATATACTTATTTCATATAATGAATTAAAATACTAATTTGATCACGAAAGTAACTAATTCTTAATAATTCATTCATTCCAATTAATTAATCCATAAATCAACATATATTATAATGATTATCGTATATATTTTAGTGATTTTGTGGTGCAATTGTGCTGTTGCACGTAAAATTTATAAATTAATAAATCAATTTTTAGAGTTTAGTTACTTTTTATATCTATTTTTATTTATTTTATTTGATTTAAAGATAAGGTTAATAATGTTTTTATCTAATACTCCCTCCGTCTATTAATTATTTATATTTTATACATTTATCTTTTGGACCTGAATAAAAAATATTACTATTATTTAATGTGTAGTTAATAGTTTTATAAATTAAATGTGTGAGTTCCATATATTAATCGTATCAATGATGTGTATAGTTCTCATGTGTTTAAAAAAAAAAAAATATATATATATATATATATATATATGTGGATTGAATGTCTAAAATGACATAATGTATACCGATGGAACGAAGAGAATAATTCTTATTAAATGAGTGCACCGCATTTAGATAAACTCTAGCTACACTCAATATTTTAATGGTTAAAAATTAAAATACTTTTTGTTGAACATATTTTGTTAAACAAAGGTGTCACCCCCCGGTTTAGAAGTGGATTGCTTCAAACTCTTTCTTGGGAAATATCGAATGTAAACTGAATAAATCAAACTAGAAAAAAATATGTATAATTAATTATATGGTTGATTTAGTAAATATGAGTACGTAGATGAAGTTTGGCCAAGTCATTAGGTTGGTCAATAAAGTTGACTTTGTTCAAGGTTTGACGTGCAACCCAATTTGGAGATATTGATCGTGATCCACAATTTGGATAATGAATTGTGTCGATTCACTTATTTATGCTCTATTTTATATGTATTTAATTTAATATCTCAATATTTATATATGTTTAAAAAATATAAAAGAAGATTTGGAGCAATATACGATGTGGTTTGGCTCAATCTTGGTACACATGTTTGCAACATTTGTTATTCCATAATAAATTTTTTTAGATTAAATATTAAATCTACGGAACCAATTAAATATTATATAATCATTCTTTTTACATAGTATAACCTTGGATATATTTAGATATAATTCCAAAACTAATTAAATGAAATACTCCCTGCGTAAAACATTAAATTTTACACTTTTTATTTTCGTTATTCTCATATTAAATTGTACCACCTAAAAAAATCACATTAATTTATAATGTTAAAAGTACATATTAATTACAAATACATAACACCCACATAACACACATAATGTACTTTATTTATTACATATAAGAATATTCGATAACCTTTCAATTAAAAATCAATAAAATTAATAAAAAATAATATTTTTTAAACTCCATATCTACAATTGCGATGACGTGGGATTGAGAAAATATCATAAATAATTTATAATTAAGTATTAAATTAAATGAAAAAAATATAAATAAAAAGAACAGGCAAGAAAAGTAAAAAAAAAAAAAAAGAGTTGGGCCCAATGGGCCCGATGAGCCGGGCCTAAACAACTCTTTTATTTTCAGGACTTCAATTTAAAGATCTAGCCCGTCTTAATTACACTGTTGTACGAGCCAGACTGTATATCCTTATAAATATTTTTGTGATTTATGTTTATTTTATTTTTAAAATCAATTCTTAGTTTATAATATATAATATTTTATCTATGTATTTCATAGCATATTTTACTCTTTTAATTTACTTCACATATCACATATCTTAGCTTATAATTATTTTTTCAACTTATTGACTTTATTTTAGTGAGGCCAGCATTTTGGATGATGCAAATGCATTTTGACCAGACTAGTACAAGACTAAATGATCAACCTCTGATTCACTATTTTAGTTTACCTTTTCAACCATGGAAATAAAACGTTGTTGACAAGATTGGTTAAAAATCAATCTTAAAAAATAGGTGGTGGTGTTCCCTTACCAGATCACAACTCACTTAGTCTCACTTGTTAGATTCATCTTTATCGATCAAAAATTAATTTTACATGGTCAACACTTGAATCATAATTGTTTTTTAGTATAATCGATTTTAATTTTATTCATTTTTTATTTACAATTCTCAATTTTGATATTTTTTGTTCGATTTTAGTACTTTTTTGTTCAAATTTAATCTTTTTATACAATTGAATCCTTAATTTTTTTTTTCAAAATTATAGAAGATATAGTCATAAGAAAGAAGAAAGGACGTCGATACATTATGTTCGATTGGAATAAGCAAACAAAGTGTTTTCTGGTTGAAGTGATTGAGGAAAGTGTATTGTTTGATGGAGCGAACAAACATATTGAATTCTTAAATACAAAATTTTCTTAAGGTTATGGAGATGTTTTTGTTATTTTTGAGGTATGTTTAGTAAATTTGGATTACGAATTATCGATTCTTTTAACAAATTTATAAGAAATAAAAAAGTTTTTTTAATTGTTTTTTTAAAGTTGAACAACTAAGAAGACCAAGTATAACACAATGCATTAGTTTTGTGTGAGATTGTTCATGATGAGAATATATTCTCATAATTAATTATTATTTTTTTGAAAAAATATTATCATTTATTTTAACTATTATTATTTTTAGTTTATAATATAAATGGTTCATGAGTTAGTTCAATGAATTACTTAACAAAAATATTATCACTTTTTTTATAAAGTTATTATCACTTTAATGTCTTTGTGAACGGATCTCACAATTAAAGGGGGAAAAAAAAACTGTTGAACCACTATTAAGACCAAGTGTAAAATCATATCATACCAATTGGAGCAACTCGGATCAAACAGCCCAAAGTAGGAAGACGGAGATTACAATGGTGGAAACACGAATCATCATCCTCGTCCACTCCGCCCATACAAATTCATGATAAAATAATCCCATCACTCAGAAAATTGCTTCTGAAGAAGAAGAGGAAACATGATCCATCAATGTGTTTCCAAAGCGCCTCCATCTCCATTTCCTACCTTTAAACCTCCGCACAATTCCAAATCCCTAAATTCTATCGTACGATGTGACTTCCGTCTCGAATCGGAGCCTAAAACTCAGGCGGGTCCACCTTACCCGGGTGGGATGGGCCCTCACACGGGCCGTGACCCGAATGTGAAGAAGCCTGGATGGCTCAGGCAGAGGGCGCCGCAAGGGGAGAAGTATGAGGAGGTGAAGGAGTCTCTCTCCAGGCTCAAGCTCAACACTGTGTGCGAGGAGGCTCAGTGCCCCAACATCGGAGAATGCTGGAATGGCGGCGGCGATGGCATTGCCACCGCTACGATTATGTTGCTCGGTGACACTTGCACGAGGGGATGCCGGTTTTGTGCCGTCAAGACTAGTAGGAACCCAGCGCCTCCGGATCCAATGGAGCCCTACAATACTGCCGAGGCCATTGCCAGTTGGGGGTACTACTATATTGTTTTGTTTAATAATTAAAGGATCATTCATGTGCCTTGATAAATCTGATTTTTTTTTTCTTGATTTAACTACTAATCTAGTTACTAAATGTGAAGTATGTAGAAGATGAATGCAGTTGAACAGGTGTAATATATCCGTGTGGTGATCTTGGCTTGTTTAGCCGTATCTGAATTAGTAGTTCTAAAGTGACACTAGCTCAATGCTTGATAAATTCTACGTGCTTAGACTTTTGTAATTTGAAAGTTTTGTTAGTTATAGAGTTGTCAATAAAATGATTTTTGTATCAGTGGTTGTAAATTGGTGCAAGTCTTGGGAAAGGGTCTATCCTTTAGGTACCCTCTACTTACATACACCACGTCTAGAGTTGTATCTCGAAGTTTAAACATATAAAGGACATGGGACTTGTAATATCGTGATAGATATTACTTGTGGGAGATTTTTTTGATTGGTGTATAGATAATCAGACGTGACTTTCTCGTTGACACTGGATTCAATTTTTTTGTAATCTACTGGTGTTGTACTATGGTGAGGCAAGTGTTTTACTCATAATTTTTTAAGAGCATAGAGTGACATTTTGTTTATGAAAATGGGTTGATTTAAATACATTGTTATCGGGAAAGGATGGGAATTGGGATGCATAAAGGCTGCTATCAGTAAACCGTAGGAAACGGTTTCAGACGTGGAATCTGGAGAGCATGATTGTATGATTTAGAGTTAACAGGAGAGAATAGAATATCAGGAAAATAGAAAAGTAAAATTGTTTGATTGTCATGCATTTGAGAAGAGTTATGTATGAATTATACAGTTCTCATATATGAGATTCTACATTTCTCTATTATGGATTTTCTTTGGATTAGCATATTTCATATCCATGCATCCCTAGAAAGATTTTGAACCATGCATCATTTTCAAATTCACTCCATCGAAAATGATGCGCAGCCATAAATATCCTATTCTCTTTTGTTATGTATAACATATTAAGTGAATATGTATGGTAATGATTCTTTCTTTCCCTCTATCAGCAATATTATGAATGATGTAAAAGCTGAAATTGGTCCTCTCTAGACAGTTGAACTGCTATTACATCTTATGACCTATTTTATTTCATGCAACGGATCATAAAATTCATTATTCCTCGTTGTATGGTGTGCCTGGTCTACAAATACTTTTATCCATGCTCCAAATGTTGAAATTTGATGCATCATATGCTTTGGGTCATTTGTTTGATTTTCACGTGCACCGATTTTCTGAAGATAAAATAAGGTTACAAATCCTGCGTAATCTTCTCCTCTCGTGCACTATATATTTTTTGATGTTATGCAACTTCTTTTGGTTCTAATATTGGAGATCTAAATGCCAAAAGGGATTCCTGTATTTCAGTGTGTCATTATATAAGAGCCTTGACACTTAATGGCATATCACGTTCCTATAATTTCAATGCATTATCAGATTCTAAACATCTTTTTGTCGCAAAGTAAGACAAACTATTTTCCTTGTGTTATTAGTAGAATCAAAAGAGAAGCTAAACTAAGAATGACTTGAGAACCTAAACTAACTCAAGAAGCTTCTGAATAGCATAAAATTAAAACATGCTAGGCTGCTAGCGTTTAATAAAAATTTTCCGTTTGGGATTTTTCTTACCATTTGCGACTAGGATACTTTTCCCTGTTTTCATTTTTTATGTGTTTATCAGTGCTGCAATTGTATTGGTGAAAACTGGCAGTGGAATTGATTCACCCACTGTTCATTGATTAGAGCATAAAACACTTGAACATCAGGCTATTTAACACTGAATGCATTGACTCCTCTTTCTTCAGTAAATTGTAAAGGTTTCCATTATATGCTGTATAACTACATAATGAATCATATTATTTTAAAGAGATTTTGCATATTGGAACAAAATGATTAATAAATTGCTGTTTGTTTTCAGTGTGGATTATATTGTTCTAACCAGTGTGGATCGAGATGATATACCTGATGGTGGAAGTGGCCACTTTGCTGAAACAGTAAAAGCCATGAAGGTAAATTCTTGCTTTTAAAATTGTTATTTTTCAATGTGAATGTGATACTCTACCTTGATTCATGGATGCTCATGCCTATATATAAGAATATGCCCATGGAGAAGTTTAATAATGAACTTCATACTTCTGTCCCATTCATATGAAACATACATATGGTCATGTCTTTGCGAACTCTACCTTAGTGATTATACCTGACCCCGCGATTTAACTATTTTGGCAGAGACTCAAACCTGATATCATGGTTGAGTGTTTAACATCTGATTTCCGAGGTGACCTAGAGGCTGTATCCACTCTTGTTCACTCAGGATTAGATGTTTTTGCACACAACGTTGAAACTGTAAAGCGATTGCAGCGGATTGTCAGAGATCCTAGAGCTGGGTAAGTGGCTAATACTTGTTCAATTCATGTCATTGGTTTCAGAAGAGTTCTCCGTCTTTAAGTTAGAAATCCTAGTATTTATAAAGTGAACTTTAAAATTTTAAGGGTTCTAAATCTGTGGTTCCTACCTATAACTCTACTACTTGCACCGTAATTGAAAATACAACTATCTGCCTACAAAATCCTCATGTATCAGTTGTATTTACAATGCTGAGGATTTAGCACTTACCAAATCCTCGTGAAATGTTCATAATTAATTAATTTTCTCCTTTATCGTCGTATTACTCCATTTTCTCCTAGACAGGATGCTTCTTGCAATTCATCCTCTGCATTCATCTTGGATAAATCTTCATAGCATGCTACATTTCATTGTTTGTCATTCCTACAACAATAACTTGCAATAATCAAGCGATTCATACCTCAAAAGCATCACAAACAAAAGTATTAAACCAGCCTGTTTTCCATTACTTGGATGTTCATTGCCACCCTAACGTCATCTTATGTACTAGTTGTGTGATATATCTTTTCTGAAAATAATACAGATAACTAGATGGCAAATAATCCACATTATACTGCATAAGAATTCCATAACAGGACAGGAGGCTTTGTAGAGAAGTTTCAACTAATCTTTTATTTATTATTTTCTAATTCGAGGCATGTGTCCAAGTTCCTTAAATTTAGATTTGACCCTCCAATTAAATTTTGGATCAAGATTACTCAAAAATGAGTTTCATCAGCCTTGAGACATGTTTTTGGGGACCAGTGAAATTTATCTTTTGAAATTACTAGTACATCATTCGTATGCTTTTTATTCTACTTGGATAGTTCATATTAAAATGCTGATAAATTAATATATGACATTTAAATACTTGTTAATTTCTATGATTTTTGGCTACTTGTTACAGGTATGACCAAAGTTTAACTGTACTGAAACATGCAAAGCTCAGTAAAGAAGGGATGATCACAAAAACATCTATTATGTTGGGACTTGGTGAAACCGACGATGAGCTGAAGGAAGCTATGGCTGATCTAAGGGCCATAGATGTTGACATTTTGACATTAGGACAGTATTTACAGGTTAGCAGCTGTGAATTATTTTCCATGACATTTTAAGGAGTAAAATAAATGATCTCTGGCGCAAAAAAATTACGAGGTAGAGGATGAGATATGCATGCAGATATATGAAGTATACCGACTTATCTACCCTTCATAATTTATACCGACTTATCTACCCTTCATAATTTTACCATTTCTTAGATCTTATGTATTGATATTGTCCTTGTGATTTGGTATTTGAGATTTTAGTTTTTAAGTTAAAATGCACTTAAAAGTGATATCTGCATGCTTCCATCTCCTATGATAAAAATCTCTTAAAGTAAATTTTTGTGGCTATTTGATGATTTTTGTTTGCATTGTGGATACTATTATGCAATTATAGTTCTTGTAACTAGTCCAACGCGAGAAGTAACAGATTGTGCTACCATCTATTTTCCTGCAGCCCACTCCATTGCATCTCACAGTTAAGGAGTATGTAACTCCTGAAAAGTTCGCGTTCTGGAAAGATTACGGCGAGTCAATTGGTTTCCGTTATGTTGCCAGTGGACCCTTGGTGAGCTTTCTGCTGCTTTGCCTTTTGATTGTTCTTACTTTAATTTTCATTTCTCATTGAATAAGCAGCAACCTGTTAAATTTAATCAGATTTAACAACAATTGACAGTCGGTCCATTCCCACCTTTTGTTGTATTCATTATATGTAGCATTTAGAAGCGTAATACATGAGTACTATGTCCAACCTCGATTTGCATATACTAATTTAGTCATCTTCTTCATGCTAAAACAAACATAATCATGTATCAACCTTTGGATCAAGTCCAGCGGCCGTATTAGTAATTCCTTTGTACTTTTTCTGATCTTCCCAGGTTCGTTCTTCGTACAGAGCTGGAGAACTGTTTGTCCAGACTATGGTGAAAGAGAGAGCTGCAGTTTTATCCGGAGTTTCAGCATGATTTTCACACGCAAACATAGTTCTCTGGCATTCTTTGATATTGATTACCATAATCTAAGACACTTGTATTCATTACACACTAGTTTTACTTGATGTCATTGTAATATCTAATGTAAATTGTCATAGCATCAACAATACAAAGCTGGATCAGTTGTGAAGGGCTGATACAGATTTTTGAAACTAAGATCACTGAATAGCAGAAAGTCCAGTTGCAACTTGGCATATTTCTTAACCTCAATTTTGTAGTAATATTTTATTTTAGAATGAAAGCAAGCCTAATTCAACTGAATAGTCTTTATTACATATGAGGTAGAATGCTAATAACCTTTCATCAACAATCTTTAGTTGATTTAAATCATATATAGAAGTTCTTCACTTCATATTTGGAACCAAACACCACATTAGGCAGCATATGATTTAAATTTTCATATTTTGATGTGAGATTTGCCTTTTTTATTTCTTGATGTTTATTATGCAACAAAATAGGAAATTTGTAAAACTTAAAAATAGAAATATCGGGACAAAAGTTTGTTCAATAGCTTGTATGATTTTGATGATTCTTGAAGGAATGATCAATATATAATTTATGGTTAATTAAGAAACCTAAATCAACCAAAATATACCCAATTTCCAGTTTGATTGCTTTGATTTTCACAAGTAGTGGATGATTATTGTATTTTTTTTACTGTTAAAAGTATATTTCCAGTTTGATTGCTCTGATTTTCACTAGTAGTGGTTGATTATTGCATTTTTTTTACTATGTTAAAAAGTTCACCAAACATATAATTTTCTCTACAAGTAATTACTAAAGTAGTTTACCAGTTAATGAAGGTTCTAAAACTTTTTAATTATTATTTTTTATCTCACATTTAATATAGTTTTTTTTAGAATCAAAGCAGATAAAGGAAATTTAACGTGATATGAAATTAAAGCAGATAGTAAAATTCAGAGTTAAATTTATGTTGGGGAACACTAATTAGGTTGGTGTAGATATGGGAGTAACAACACAATCTACCCTCAAAGTTGGATTTCCTGTCCTTCAATAAACATATGATAAGTCACATTTTATTTGAACTTTATTAAAGAATAAATTTCAATGTTAAAATATTTTGTAAGAGTTGATATTAGGTGCACCCGGGTGAAAGGATGCACCCATATGTGTATAACTTTTTATTTTATTTTGTATACTTGTTTTTTAATAATTGTATATTATTTTTACACTAAGTTTTTCATTAAAAAAACTAACATCTGTGTATAACTTCTTATTCAATAGTGTATGCATGTTTTTTAATAATGTTTACACTCAATTTTTCATTAAAAAAATTAACCATTAAATTGTATACATTTTTTTTTTCATAATTGTATATGTTTTTATTTATATTTATATACGTTTTTTAAAGTGGGTGCACTCTATCTTAGGTTGTACCAGGGTGCACAGTATAATTAGCCATTTTGTAATTATTTAAAGGAATCTTAAAATTTTAAAAAAAAATCTTAAAATCTATATTTATCTTCAAATTTTCTCAATCTTCAATTTTAATCTTAACCACTCCTTAAATTTTTTTTTATCTCAATCATAGATCTTATTTATATTAATAATAGATTTTTTTTAGGAAAAAATTATAACCACCCATTATTTTTTTTTTATCTCAGTCATAGATCTTATTTATATTAATAATAGATTATTTATATTGATAATATATTTTTTTTAAGAATATTAACAATATTATTTTGATAAATATAAAAGATATTTTTAGCATAATTGACTAATTGTCAATATATATTCTACTTTTCTATCAATATTTTGATAATATATTTTTATTTAATTTAATGTTGATTGAATCCTTAATTTTAGGTCTGAAATTTATGAAATCAGTTTAAAAGTTGAAGAAAACATAAATCTATGAAATCACTTTCAAAAGTTGAAGTTTTGTAATTGATGTGGGTGATATTGAGGACCTTCTTTTGCCCGGGAATCTTTGATCCCCTCAGAGTACTCATTCGGGCACGCCAGGTCTGCAGCCTAATACACCCAACCAGTTTTCACAGTCTTAATCCCCTCGAGGTACTCATGTGATAGGTTGTTGAAAGATTGTTGAAAGAGTAGTTGAAAGAGTACTCATGTGGCAGGTTGTTGAAAGGGAGGATTGAGCCCAAGACCTTCCTTTTAACAAGGCCATTAAGGGTAAACTTGTCACCAATTTTTTATAACGCTCCGAGAATCTTGATCCCCTCAGGTCGCGCATCAATCTGGACACGATTTACCATATGTGGTTGGTAGTTGTTTCTTGTATACTTCCCATCTCTCATTTTCTCACCCTCTCCCCAGCCACACAATTCTCATCTCTCTCTAGTTTCCTTATAATAGTATTATTCTTCTTTCAAATGCAAGTCATTAACCTTTCAAAAACTCAATATACCTCTCCTTAAATGTTGACAGCAACCACTCTCATCTAACACCAATCCATTAGCTCCTTCAGGACAGATAGATTTTGCAATTGTAATACAACAGACCACTCCCATATCCGACCGTATGACAATAGAGGACCTTATTACCTAATGAAGAAAAATATATAAAAATAAACCTTAATTTCTATTTTAATATTCAAATTTTCTCAGTTTTTTATTTTTTTTAAATTATTAACAATGTATATTTGATAAATATAAAAGATATTTTTACCATATTTGACTAATTATCAATAAAAAAAATCTTAACATTATAAAAAAATATTTTTATATTTTTATCATATAGATTTTGCAATTGTAATACAACAGACCACTCCCATATCCGACCAGCACGTATGACAATAGAGGACCTTATTACCTAATGAAGAAAAATATATAAAAATAAACCTTAATTTCTATTTTAATATTCAAATTTTCTCAGTTTTTTATTTTTTTTTAAATTATTAACAATGTATATTTGATAAATATAAAAGATATTTTTACCATATTTGACTAATTATCAATAAAAAAAATCTTAACATTATAAAAAAATATTTTTATATTTTTATCATATTTGGTGGTGAGGAAGTGAGGTGGAGTGATGGAATTGGTTGATTGTTGAAGAGAATGGCGACGCTGATATTTTCAAGAAAATACTACACCGTACAAGTAAGTATGCTGCTGGGGCTGAGTTGAGTTGGGATATAGTGGAGGTTACAATTACACGACGTTGAGGTTGAGTTGTTGGGTCTTGCATAGATTAATTTTCAATTTTTCTCAAAATTTTCAATTTTATTGTATTTAAAAATCATTTAATTTTAATCTTCACCACCATTTAAAATTTTATTTATGGCAAAAGCTCCTGTGCGCCGGGGACACGGAAAGATGCTCCGTGTCCCCATGTGAACACAACCCTCCCCTCCAATCCTATTTAAACCTATGTATTGCTAGGGGTTTAAATTGTAAAGGGGCATGAAAATTGTAAAGGCGCACGGAATGTGCTCCGTGCGCCCGGGTGCACAGGAGCCTCACTCTTTATTTATTTTGATAAGAGGTTTTTTTCTTTTTTTAAAAAAAAAAATATTTACAATATATATTTGATAAATATAAAAGATATTTTTAGCATATTTGAATAAATATCTATATATATATATATATATATATATATATATATATATATATATATATATATATATATATATATATATTACACTGTAAATTCAAAATTTCCTAACATTAACACTGTGACTTCATCCACACAAAATGTACATTAAAAAAAACCCAACTTCTAGTAACAAAATTATTAAAGTTTAATGTGATTGTATGCTTGCGCGAAAACTGAATTCGAATTATTGAGATTGCCATTCCTTAATTTACCAATTGCAAATAAATAAATACTTTTATCTTTCCGGAAAGATGATCTCGATCAATTTTTTCATACAGATTTTACTAAAATACACATTTAGTGTTAAAAACTATAAGGATTGAAAAGAGTCATTAGTTACACTTAATTAATGTATTAAAAGTGAAATTGAGCCTATATTATCGAAGAAAAAAAAATTAAAAAGATAGAGTTTATGTTTTAAAAATGGAGAGAGTAAGTAATTAAATCAACATAAATATGTCACTAACAATCAATACACACAAAAATTGACAATAATAGAGCGAGCAAAAGTTTTATGATATAAATCTTAATCTTTCTGCAAAAACTGTGTAAATTTGGGAAAATTATAAGAATATGCGAATGAATGGAAGGGAATGAGTGAGAAGGGAAATGAGATTCCATAGATCTAATTAAATGGAATTTAGTCTCCTGTGGACGGATGTTTACAGGATTTATACCATGAAAAAGTAATAATTCATTATACATTTATACAGAAAAAGAAGAGATGCACTAGTGTGCAGTAAAATACTCGACTCATATTTGGACTTAATAATTGGACTACCGATAAATAGTACTACTGCTAAAATAGAACCAATTCTAACTCAATGATATCTTTTTTTTTTCTCCTTTTCTTTTTCTTTTTGTTTTTAATTATTATATTTAAAAGATTATTATATCCCAAACTATATGAGTGAAATATGTTAATTATACCCTTAAAAATAAACCCTAAAAGAAATAGGTGATTATACACTGTTTGCCTATTTTAAGGGTGTAACTAAAATATGCGACTCAATCATCCATTATAATAAGGCAAAAGCTCCTGTGCGCCCGGGGACACGGAAAGATGCTCCGTGTCCCGTGTGAACACAGCCTCTCCTCCAATCATATTTAAACCTATGTATTGCTAGGGGTTTAAATTGTAAAGGGGCATGAAAATTGTAAAGGCGCACGGAATTTGCTCCGTGCGCCCGGGTGCACAGGAGCCTCACTCTTATAATAATACACACTGTTTGCCTTTTTCAAAAAAAAAAAAAGTATTTCATGTAAACAAGCAAAACTTTAACCCATGATTTTCGACTTAAGATGAAAATAAGCACAGGCTTAAGATGAAAATCAGATCTCAAAAGTTGTTGCTGATGATTTCTAAACATGGTGAAGAAGCTTTTAACATTAACATTGGTAATTCATTAATATCTTTTAACATTAACATTGGTAATTCATTAATATCTTGACTTCCCAGCTCTGGAACAAAAACAGACCGAAAGAAGTTGTCAACATAGAAGCTCCAAATAGAAGAATAAACATTAAGCCAAAAGGAAAAACTACAGGTATTTCAACGGTAACTTAATCCATGAAATGGAATCAGATCAACTTTTCAACAAGCCTTTCATATATATATATATATATATAGTCCCAAATACACGTCCTTTCTCCTTTCAATAGGGAAACATGGTTTGCTAACTTGGGGTCTAGGGGAAGTTCTAAAATCCAAGCCTATACCACGTCATGAGAAATACTTCAGATTTTACCACTCAACGACACGAGTCACGTGCTTTCAAAGAAGCAATAGATAGTTTGATCAATCAATAAGAGCCACCAGGTGATATATTTCTAAAAGAAGCTAATTATTAGATTGCAGTAGTACTGTCAAAGTACCTGAAGATGAATCCCAATGCTAAATTCAACTCTTTAAGTTCACAGTTGTGGCTCATCCTGCCACTCTAAACACCAGGTCCCCTCCTGCCTCAATCTAACTTCACCTTCCATTATTACAGAGGATGATGGTTGGGACGTGCAAGAACTTACACTTACAACTTTTGATATGCAATTGAAAATCTAAAGTAGACAGAATAAGCTAGTAAAGAGCCAAAAAGCTTCACTATTTTAATATCCATTGAACAAATGATTAAAACTGCCACATAAAACAACATAGTCATTCATCTTATAACAAGAATCCACTTCAAATCCAAACTAAAGCATTTAAGAGTTGCATTCATGAAATCAAGCCATCAAAAAACCCAGAGCAAAGCAATTTTAAGTACCAATGGAAACATAACCAACTCATACCATAGTAATGGATACCAAGAGAAGGGATGATCCTCAATTCTAAATTATGATAGTTTGGGTGTGTAATCCTCAACTACTCTTCATCAAAAAATCTCACAAATGCAGTGTCTAATTTTCCTGCAACTGTTTCTTCTCACAGCATCTCTTCTTTCAGCTAGAATCATCTACCAGTTCAGACCTCTTCCTCTTCGTTCTAACCAAGCTAGAAACATCATCACCCTTTTGATCTAGATCATTTCTTCCGGACAGCAACGTGCTCTGATGCTCGTAAATAGGCAGTGCCAGAGAATCAGAAAACTTCAAGTGGAAGCATTGTATTCCACCCCATTTCTTGGGAACAATCTGAAGCACCCTATCAATAGCTTCTAATACATTCTCCATGATTGCTTCACCCTCTGTGACACCCCACCTCCCCACTCTCACCATACTGCAAGTCCCACTACCCAAACACAACAAGCTCGATTTGCTGGCCCTTTCAATCTCCTCCTTCCAATTACTACCATCCGCACTCAAATCCACAGGCACTGGAATCTTCCTCTTCTTCTTGTAGAAAACCCTACCCAAAACCTCAGGGAGCAAAGGGACTACCCTCTTGGCGGCGAAGAACACGTCGAAGGAATCGTAGAGATTCCTCTTCGAATCAAAAGACTTGTAATCGGACTTGAGTTTCGATAGCTTCAAAACCTGTTTGACGAAGGGAATGCCTTGTGCTTTGAGTATCTTGCCGGCTGATTCGGAGGTGACTCTCTTACCGTCGACGATTAGACAGGAATTTAAGGTGGAATAATCTTGGGAGAGGAGAGAGTGGCGAAGGGGGATTCGATGGGGAGCAAGAGTGCGGTCTCGCGGCGGGACTTTTTTTAGGTTTATGGAAAGGTATACGAAATCATCGCCTTCTACTTGAGCTTCTGCTTCTGGTTGATGCAGTAATTGCTTCTTCTTCCATTTGAGGAGGGCATTCACTGCTTTTCGAAGCCTATCCTCGTTAATTCTCTCTCTGCAAACTGCTTCCATGGAATCCGGTAAAGCGTGCGGCGGCGACGCCCAAAATCTGGTTACTCTGAAGCAGAAAACGCCCTCGGCGGGTTTGGGAGAAAATAATCCTAGTCTGAAAGCGCGTTTTACTGATCCACTAAATATACCACGATTTTAGAAATAAGGGGGAATTTGCAAATATTCGGGATGTTAGGTGAGCAGAGCATTCAATGAACAACTAGTAGTATCACTTGATAAGAACAACTTGTTTTCATATGCCGTGCATTTGATTAATTAAATGCTCATTTTTAAGATTATTTTATAAATGAACATTATTTGTTAAAAGTTTGTTAACCGACTCGTTTAGTAAATTTATATTTTCATGATCAAACTCGATTAATGTAATATTTTATTAATTTATTATTATTATTCATAATAAATATTTTATATTAATATACATAAATATGGAGTCCGACTGCTGTGCACCGGTGCACCTAGACGATCTTAACCGTTATATTATATTTTAATTCGATCTCTACCATCAAATAAAATAAAATAATTAATTTTAAAAAAAAACTACTCACCCCCTATTTTTAACCCACTAACTGCAGTGCACCAAGCGCACCGCAGAACGACTCATAAATATGATAATAATTTTAGAAATTATGTAATATATATTCATTATAAAAAAAAGTAGAACAATAATTAAATGATCCCACATAATACGTGAGTTTCATACTATTAGTATATAAACAAACTTAAACTTCTTATTTTTACTTTAATTTTACTCTTTATTTTCAATTTTACTACTTTTAGAAACTTTTCAATATAAATAATAATCCTATATTATTTTAAAATTTATACGGAGTATTATTTATTGTTGACTTGTTCAGTATTTTTTCAATTTTACTAATTTTAGAAACTTTTCAATATAAATAATAATCTTATATAATTTTAAAATTTATACGGAGTGTTATTTATTATTGACTTGTTTAGTATTTGTTAGCAAACGAAATGTTTTTTTTTACTCAGAAACTAAAATATTTATATGTTCGTAAAAAAAATGTACAAGCGTTCGCAAACATAAACGAACCTTAACTAACAACTTCTATTCATGTCCGAACTTAGTAACTTTTTTTTATGAAGAGTTAGAGCTCAGGATGAAGTTAGATTATTTCTTAAAGAACAAGACTCAAGTAAACCAAAGCTTAGCTAGATTGGATAGCACCCCTAGTAACTACTCCATCCTGGAAGACGCTGACGGCGTTGTTTCATGGTATCGATTTTATTTTATTTTTTTTTCAAATGTAAATGCGGGGGGTCATTCTTAAAGTCACATAGGTACCTTAATATTGATAAGCTTTAAATGTAGTATAGTTGGACGATTATTATTTTTATTTAATTTAATAGTGGGAATTAAATTAAGGTTTAATTTAGCTATTAAAACCATTCAGATACCTAAGGCTTAGCTAGGAATTAATCAAGTTTGAACTTTGATGCTTATAAGTTTTATCAAAATAAAACCTGCATGAAAAAAAAAAAAAAAGGTCCTAAGTAATTCTGAACAAATTTTAAAGCTATCTCCAAGATCTACATCACTTTAGCAGCCAAGTCATTAGTTCCTTATATTGGAAAAATAATAATAATAATAATAATAATAATAATAATATAATAATAATAATAATAATAACATTGCAAATTTTAAGATACTACCACAGCCACAGAGTCAACTACCCTTTTGCAGAAGTTAATGCTGCTGCCCCATGCCTCCAATCACCACCAATCCAAGAATTCAAATTAATCTGAGAAAACAATATTGATCTCAGATTCTCAGATTTATATATCAAACATGGAAGATAAATAGACCCATAATTTGGGAAGGCTAATCATGCCATTGAGTTTATCACAACAAAAACTCACCCATTTAAATATATACACAAATATAGATGAGACATCCAGCTGATAGCACCTACACCATGAACCATTTGAACAACTCAGTCATCACTCATCACCGAGATTCTCAAAATGCTAGTTTCGATTATATTCATCACTTCCCCCAGCTATTCATCATATGTCCAAGCATCTCTTGGGGAATAAGAAATTCAGACATTATCTGGCCAGAACATCCTGAAGAAAGCCCGGTCAAATTCTGTTTCTTCTAGCCGCTTTTCAAACTCTTGAATCTTCCTTGCCTTCTTTGAAATGCGTTTCAGAACTTTATCTTTAGGCAACTGGAAAAGAAGACATTGTCAATAAGAGAAATACTGGGACATCATTAATTCTAACAGAAAATATATGTAAACAATGAAGCACAACCACCATAGCATAAGAAATGAACAACTAAAGACATCACAGTCACTAACACAATGTTATTGTTGGAATAACGTCATCAGATATTTTGAAACTTGAGCAAAACAACTTCACAGTTGCATTCAAAATCAGGAGCCAGGAGGTCTCACAATAAACACCTGCCTGTCAGGCGTATCTTTATGGTTATTATTTTCTGCATAGTACACCAAAGTGGATACTCTAAGCCTATAATATTCAGGTTCACTGCCCATAGCTTGACAATATGGATGGAATTAGCCATTTGTACACTTGAATTAAGTCGGTTAACCATGCACAACCCCAGGTTGCATATTTTACTATTTTAGAAGATGCCCAACACCTTAGCGTACAGCATATCCATCCTAGATTAGGTAAAATAGCTGCAGGGTTCTGTAACATATATAACAAGCTTGTGACTTGAGTACAGCTACAAACTCATCGTCCATCAGCCGCAACAGCAAAGTTATAAGAACCATACTCTGTGGTGTGGCACACAGTGCCTCTACAGGCAATAGGCAGGAGAAGAGGCATGCGCCTCACTGCTCCTCTCTGTCACCTAAGTCGCAGTTCTTAAACACCAAAGTTTTCCCACCCCCAAAGCCTGTTGTAAGATAATATCTAGTTGTGATCTAATTAATAATTATATATAATTTTTTAAACATTTATTTAGTTCATTAGTAATACTCCCTCAATCCCACAATATAAGCTCATTTATTTTCATTTAACACATTAATTAGGGTTAATTGATGAATTATTGTTAGTTTTTAAGTACAGCTTCTTTAAAGTACATTAAAGTAGGGGTAAAATAGGAAATTTTTCATCAAATACTCCAATAATAATAAATATTTCGTCTTAATCTGTGTGAAAAAGAGAGTGAGCCTATCTTCATGGGATGGAGGGATTACATCGTATGATTAATAAAAGTAGACTGCATCAAATGATCAATAAACTAATGTTTTATGATATAAATGTACTTCTAGTTTTCATTTTATGCAATCATATGCAGGTGTGCATCGCAGCGACATCCTGTGCTCTGGCCCTGGGTGCCAAGCAGGCCCTTACACCTCTAACAACTATGCTCAACAGTTTTGTAATTAATCAAAAAGATCAACAGTCTAAATCATAGTTATTAAGGGCGCAAGGCGCACCGAGGCATATCTGTGCCTGAGGCGCAAGGCGCACGCCTGAGGCGGGCCTCGGAATTAATGTATAATATAACACCATTATTTATTCTACACTAAATATAACCCATATACAACATATTTACCCAATAAAATAATTTTAAAAGGCATATAATATAACAATTTATATGAGTATGACATATGAACTAAGCCATTTAAGGCAAAATTAAACATGCACATACGAAAATTCATAATATTTGAAATAAAATAAGTCAATCAAAGCATCACACAAAAATCTAGCAGCAAATATATTTTAATTATCATCTCTTCATCATCAAACTCCAAGTCCTCATCATCAATTTGTTCTTCCTCATTAAAATCTTTTTCTCTTAAAATCCAACATTATCTTCTTCTTCTTCATCCTCTTCATCTAATAATCTTAAAGTAGTTCCCTTTTCCTTCTTTCCCTTTCTTTTTGGAACTAGTGGCAGTTGCCCCCGATGATTTCCCTCTAATTTTAAGGTTAATACTAGTTTGCTTCGGTAAGCCGGTGATGGAAACCAGACAGACCGGCAGCAGTCGGAGGCGCGGCGGACAGGGCGGCAGTTGAAGGCTTGGAGGCTGGAGAAGTTGATATGTGTATGTCGCGTAGGTGGAATGAAGAGTGAACCCTAACTTCTAACTCTCAAATCCCTAATTTAATATTTGGGATATTGTACCAAGGGCATCTTGATGGGTTTTAACTTAGGAGGATGAACTGGTAAACCCTAATTAAAAGTGCTATTTAGTGTTACTTCAACTATCAAAGATGAAAATCAACACAAAAACATGGTCATTCTCAAGGTGCGCCCAAGGCGCACACGTTGAGGCACACAAAGGCGCGCGCCTTGAAACTTCGTGCCTTGAAAACCTATATTGAGGCGCCAGGGGTACAGCCTTGGGGGAGCGCGCGCCCGAGGCGCGCCTTTAGTAACTATGGTCTAAATAAAGAGAGAATTTTCACAAAAAACAGTCTAAGCAAAGAGGGAGATTTAGCATATTCTTCACTTCTCGGCTCTCGCAGAGATTAACTTGTTAAAAAGCTTCAGAGAGGTTTCATTTTTCTCAACTTTGATGTATTTTAATTACTAGCCTCTGAATCCATTTCAAGTAGAAAGTCTCAACTATTACATGGTCTATGACTCTATCACAATATTAAAAATTGTTGCCAGAAACCTTCAAAAAATTCCTCAAATGCTTAATCTCATAGAAATCATTATTCAAGTAGTGATCTCTATTATTTTGAGTTCTCAACTCTATATAGTATGTAGTCAATGTAAAATGTTTTCTTCCAAATGATTGCCAATTCCATTTACAAATTCTTCAGAAGACATCAGTTACTTTCAAACTTAGACCAGAAGTAAGATACTTGAGGCGGACGCACCAAGTTGTGGTAAGATTCATCATTTTTCTAGGTAAGACACCTGACATAAAATCGCAACACTAATTACTCTGAATTTTCACAACAATTTTTAAGTTTTCTTATATTTATAGGTTCTTTTTTATATACTAGACATAAGAATCTTACCACCTAACTAAAATAATACACCATCATTCCCCCACATACACAAGTTAAGCTACAAACCAGAAAGTAATATAGTTAGTAACTAATAAAGAGAACGTAAATTAACCAACCAAAAATAAATCAGTATATACCTTTGAATTATCCACATCACTGATTTTTGTTTGCTTGGCTGCTTTGTTTGGTTTTTCCGCTCCCAGACCACGCTTGTTTTTCTTAACCACAGTCTGTATAGGCTCCAGCCTGCCCTGTGTTGATAATAAAGTGACCAGACAAGCACAATCACAAAAAGGAATTGCTGTCAATGGCATTGGCCTCATAAGACTCAAAGTGCAGAAAGTCAAACACAGTAGCTAATAAGGAATGATACCCTTGAGTTAAGCATTAGGAATATGGGGTCTTATGAAACAAGTTTCATCTATTACTCTTATAACAAACTTAATACTTTTTCCATGATGTAGATACTGTCAGGTATGATTTACTACCAATAAAACACGAGCTTCAGCAGAAGAAAGAATAGACAAAAAAACATAAAAAGTCAATAGCTCCAGCAAGAAAGTTAGCATAAATCTAGAACCATCCATTTTTTCCTTCCACAATATCACCTTCTATTAATACTCTAGTGATTACAGTAAGACTAATGTGAGCTGAGATCAAAACTACAAATCTACACTAACAAATTCTATAAATCCCAATAATAAATAGTAATTGGTTAGTGCAAGATTAACGAGACTGAGATAAAATTATAAATCTGTCAACCACCATCAAGTTGTCAAATGATGGGGAAAATTTCGACAAGCAAAAAAGGAGGCTAATACAACACAAAAACGCACAATCCTCGTGTCGGAGACATCAAAAGGCTCGGTATATCTAGAAACTAGAGTTTCAAATCTTATTCAAGTTAAAACCGAAAGCTTCATTTACAATAATTGCTTTCATTCCCTCCGATTTTATTAATACAGAAGTCTACAGAAGATTAATTGTATCCAAATCAAGCAATCAAATCTTACACCATGAGATCTAGACCATGGAATCAAAATTCCACCTCAAATCCGCAAAAGAAAACGACGAAAAAGAGGGAGCAACGATTAGGTAAAAACAGATAAACACAAACCTGTTCTGTAACACCAAGTCCAGTCCCTTCTCTCCATCCGTGCTTCTTCAACAACTGATCAAAATAACACATGAAAATGGGAAAATCCAAACCCTAAAACTAGAAAAACCTCGCGAAAAAGAGAAGAGAGAAAAGGAAGACATGATCAAAACCTGAAATCCAATATTCGAGGAGTCTATCGGGGTTGAAGCAGAAGCGCCCATATCGGGAGAAGAATTTATACCCAAACCAACACAAGAAACCTCATCAATCGCCGATTCCATGGCAAACAAACGATTAGGAATCACCCTGGAAACAAACTGATAAGGAGTTTAGTTTTCCAGCAATTGATTTTAAGTTTTAACAAGATTTTTTGTCGAGATTAGATTTCAGCAATTGATTTTAGGTTTTTAACTAGATTTTTTGTTTAGCGGTTAATTATTGAAGTATCCAGCATAAAAGTATCGTATTGTAAACCGTGTAACCCAATTACTAATGTACCCTCATTATATCTATCTATTTATATACAACTACCCTTTTATATTTATAAATAAATGGAGTATAAAAGAAATATCCTTCCATTTCATAAGATGCTTCGACCTTTATTATTTCACGTTGTTTAAAAAAATAGTACTCTCTCCGTCCCAAGAATATATTCGTACTTTTTATTTTGTTCCATCCCAAAAATACATTCAACCCTTAAAAATGGAAACAACACAATATCAATAACTTTACAATATTACAAAAATATCACCTTCTTTTTATACACAATTTAGTCAAAGTTAACTATATCATACACTTTATTCTACCCAATTACCCAAAATATACATTCTCTTTCTTACATCACACCACCAAAAAGTTACTTTTTTTGAACTACGTGCCCAATAATACGCGAATGTATTCTTGGGACGGAGGGAGTATGTATTTTTTTACCAACTTTATTAATTAATTTTAGAGGGAATTGTAATATTTTTAAGTAATAAAAAATCTAAAATAATGATATGTGTGATAAATTTAAAATAAAGTAACTTTTAAAATTATTAAATAAAGTAATATTTCATTTTTTTAAAGTGTAAAAAATTGTGTGATACAAACAAATATAAAAAATATGAAAAAAAAATTGAGGGGAAGGAAGTAAATCTTAATTTCTATTTTTATTTTATTTTTTCTCCACCTTTCCAATCTTAAATTTTTGAAATCCTTTTAATTTGTATTCTTTAGTATTTGAAAATACATCTCCAAGTTCGGATCTCTGTTACATTTTGGTATTACATCTCATCTTACAAACAGTTGGATGATTGACACGTAAAATAAACTAATCTATACCCTAACAATCAACCCTAAAGGGAAAGGTTGAGATTTTACTCTCAGCATACGTATCACTCATCTAACGCGTGTAATAAGAGATGTAACACCAAAAATTTAACAGGACATCCAAGATCTACATATGATCATTCTATATCACTTAACAAAATTAAAATTAAATACTACTCACATAATTGAATATTTGTTTTCTGATTGATAATATAAGTACATCATAAATAAATAAATTTATCATAAATACATAATATAGAGTCTATATATATTAGAGCTGTCAAAACGGGCCAGCGGGGCGGGGCGGGCCAAAACCCGCCACAACCCGTGCATTTGGCGGGCTTAGGCGAGCGGGTCTGGTGGGTTGCGTGCTAGAAATGTCGGCCCAACCCATTCAAAGGCGGATCGTGGGCTATGGCGGGCCAACTCGCGAATTTTTTTCTCTTTTTTTTAAATTATGGATGATATTATTAAAATAAAATACCAAAATAATGGTACAAAATACTATAATATCATTTTAAACACGATACCTATAAAATCTGCATTCTTACCAACCACTCTCTTCAAAAAAAAAAATTCCAAACATTTGAAAAATTCCTCTTATATTTACTACTTGAGTTCGTATTTCTAATATCATATATATTAGTATTACTTTAATTCAAATCAATAAACTCCATAATTTTTTTCTTATAATCTGCAAGAATATAAATACAATCACAAATATTAATTATCCCCAAACAAAATAATTACTTAAACATAATCAATACTATTTTTCAAATTTTCAATCTAAATCAAGAATTAAAAGAACATGTTTAAAGCAGTAAACTTTTGTAAAACATAATACACGAAAGATAAACTTTAGGCATTTCTCTCGAGTTTGACATGTGGCGGGCTTAGGCGAGGCGAGGTGGGCCAAACCCGCCTCAACCCGCGCATTTGGCGGGCTTAGGCGGGCGGGCCTAGGCAGGTTGCGGGCTAGAAATACTCGGCCCAACCCACCAATTATATAGGCGGGTGCCATTCTGCCCGTCGGGCCCAACCCATTTTGACGGCTCTAATATATATATTTGGTTGGTAAAAAGAATTTATTCACAAAATTAGGTATAAGAAATACCTAAATGATACAATTACAGGAAGGAAAAAAACTAAAAGAAAAATTACAACATCAAACACCTAGACACTCTCTAGGATTGACAAGCCATTTCTTAAATGAGAAATTAGGACAATTTTGTTTACAAACTACAAACCAACTCCATAACCTTGATTTGAGTTCGCTAAAAATTTAGGAACAGACAACTCTTCACTTTAAAAAATCACTGTCTTCTCAATTTCCAAATCATTCACAATATATATATATATATATATATATATATATATATATATATATATATATTATATAAAAGCAGCTAATTTTTTTAATTTTTTCCATCCAAACAATATCATTTTGATATATCTTTAATTTTTTTTAGTATCTTCATTATTTTTTAGTATAATTTCATGAATTTACCTGAAATGAGATTTTCTGTAATTCAGATCTGATACGCATTCATTTACATGTCTTCACCTAAAAATAAGTACTAGCAGATTATATTTATTTAAGGGCATTTTAGGTAGCTTCATTTATAAAGTTGGATGCTCTTACAATGTGGAAAAAAATATGTTCACCTCAAAATGGACAAAAAATGTGTGTAAATTTTTATCTTTAGGGGCAATCTCACACTCAGTCTTATCTTAATCCAAAGGAAAAAATATAAAATAAAATAAATTCTTGCAGTGTTAATTAGACCAGTGATTGACGCAACTTGCAAGACAGGTACAGTTATTTGATGCAATAGCCAATAAATTTCGGGACAAGGCAGTTTAACAATGTCCCTAAGCTAATCAACGTTTCTCTTATTCTCTATCCATGGCGGCCAAAGCTGATCGGAAAACCCTCCACGTTGCAATACTTCCATGGCTGGCCTTCGGACACATGCTCCCCTTCTTCGACCTCGCCAAACAAATTGCTCAAAGGGGCCACTCTGTCTCCTTCATTTCCACCCCAAGAAACATCGATCGCCTCCCCAGATTGCCACCCCACTTGGTTTCCTCCATCACTCTGGTCAAGATTCCGATGCCGAGAATCGCAGATCTGCCGGAAAATGCAGAAGCCACCGTCGACATTCAGGGCGGGCAGATGGACTTCCTCAAGCGCGCATACGACGGCCTAGAGGCCGGCTTGACCCGTTTCTTGGAGGAAACCCGCCCCGACTGGATCATCCACGATTTTGCCCCCTATTGGCTGCCTCCCATCACGGCCCGCCTCGGAATCCTCCGGGCCTTCTTCCTTATAGTCAACGCCTGGTTTTTGTCCTACTACGGCCCGATTTCGGATCCCGCTTTCAACGGCAATGACCCACGGGTCAAGCCCGAAGATTTCACGGTCACGCCTGAATGGGTCAAGTTCGACACTCGGATGGCGTATCGTCTCTATGAAGCTAAATGGATCCACGGGTCGGTTCACGACACGGGTTCGGGTTACTCGGATGTTCAGCGCTTTGGGATGATTATAAGGGGGTGTGAAGCGATTCTTTTGAGGGATTTCTACGAATTCGAACCACGGTGGTTGGCTCTACTTCAGGAGCTCCACCGTACAACCGTTGTTCCGCTAGGGTTAATGCCGTCTGCGGTGCAGGACCACAGTAACGACCGTGACGACGAGAGCTGGGTTTCAATCAGAGATTGGCTCGACCAACAAAATCAAGACTCAGTGGTGTACGTTTGTCTTGGGAGCGAGGTCATCCCAACTCGGGACCAACTCACTGAGCTGGCTCATGGGCTCGAGTTATCGCGGGTCCCATTCTTTTGGGTTCTAAGAAACTCGATGAAGCTTCCGGAGGGGTTCGAGGAGGGAGTGAGGGGTCGAGGAATGGTGTGGAGGAGCTGGGCACCTCAGTTGAAGATACTGAGTCACGACTCAGTGGGTGGGTTCTTGACTCACAGTGGGTGGGGTTCTGTTGTGGAGGGATTAATGTTTGGTCTGCCATTGATATCACTTCCTTTCTTGGTGGAGCAAGGGTTGAACTCCAGGCTTATTGCTGAAAAGAAAATTGGAGTTGAAATCCCAAGAAACGAGGAGGATGGGTCCTACACTCGTGACTCGGTTGCCGACTCAGTGAAGCTGGTGATGGTCAAAGAAGATGGAAAGCAGATCAGAGAGAAAGCTAAGGAAATGGCTGCCATATTTGGTGACACAGAATTACATGCTAAATACTTAGATAATTTCGTCGAATTTCTTGAAATTAAATCATCCGACGTTATTAATAATTAGTTTGCGTAATTTTCTTTAGCATGTGTTTGATTTGTATCTGCATGCATGCTTATCCATCAATTTTATGCTAAATGAGAAATAAAACATCAATTTGTTGGTGGTGTAATAGCGTAATTCATTCTTTTCTTGCGAATTAAAATATTTCTTTGGATTTTATAATTAATAAAAGTAGAGTAGATGTATTATACAACAGCTTGTAAACAACAGATTTATAATAATGGTCAAACATATATATGACTAATTTGAATAGTTATTAATAAGTATACATTTATTAATAAAATGTTACACGTTTAATAAAATATATACATTTTATTCTGACGATCGTTAGCAGATCTCAGCAAGTTAGTGACGGCAAAAGGCTTGCGACGGTGCTATTCGTTGGAGAAAATCTGTTTATTGTCTAATTAATTCGATTAGTAATTAATAAGTATATGTTTATTAATATTAATTAAAATATATATTTGTTCAATAAAACTTATACACTTTACTCTGAGGAATAGCGGATCTTAGCAAGCCAGTTGCGGCTCGCGACGGTGCTACGGCTGGAGAAAATCCGGCAACAGTCGACAACCTTGGGCGGAGGACAAATTTGTGAAAGACGATGGTCGTTCGCGAACTTTGTGGCACAGAGCGACAGATCTAGATGGCTGCCGGTGGTGAATAGGCGACACAAGACCATATCCGAAGCAGCAGTCTTTTTCGACAGATAGACATGTAGAGGACGGTGGCGCGAGGAGGACAGATTTCGACATAATACGTGGAGACGGCTAGAAGAGTAAATCTCGATTGCACTGAATCTCGGAAAGAGAGAAGAGGCGAAGAGATGGTGGATTAGAGAGGCAGTGGTGGAGAGAGGTAAGAGCTGTTACACGAGCCGAGTGAGCCCGAGTAGTGGGCGTTCAAACTCGACTCGAGTTGTCAACGAGCCTGGCTCGAGCTCGGCTCGAAATCCATTGCGAGCTTAGAATTGAGCTCGACTCAGCTCGAAGAATTCTATATTTAATGAGCTCGACTCGTTTAACAAAACAGAGCTAAGTTCGATATATCATTATTCACCTTATACAAAATTCATCTTTCTACTCTTGCTTAAAAAGAAAAAATTAATTCGTACAGTGAGTGCATCATACATGATTTAGCACCACAAACAAACCACAAATGGAACAAAAAAATAAGAGAATTATAATTCCCAATTTTTTTGAAATATTGAAAATCAAAATCCTAAATTATTTCACTGAATAGAAATGGAGAAAACAAAATAGAAAATATAAGATGGGGATCTCCTTCATGAAGAGCAGAAACTAGAGTATGGAGACGGAATATCGATACAGATGGGGAGGTGGCGCCCTTCCATCTCTAATCCAAGAAAAAAGACTTCAGACGAAAAGGTGGTGATAACATTTGACCATCCAAATAAGGTTCAATACTCTGATCGAGTGGCCACACCAGTGGTTGGTGCGGATCTGGAAGGCTCACGACACTGATCGAGTGGCCACACCAGTGGTTGGTGCAAATCTGGAAGGCTCACGACGGATGTGAAAAGATAAGACAAATTAGGGTTTGATTTGGGGAAGATGGGCGATGGGGAAATATGAGACAAATTAGGGTTTGAGTTGGGGAAGATGAGTTGAGGCTATGGATCTGGAATCGCAATATTGGAAGAAAGGATTTTTAATCCCACCAGCCACTGGAATAGTGTGGATGCAGAGTGTGAAATGTTGTAGAGGCAGACTGTGGTGGAGCCGTGCAGAAGAATGAAGAATATTAAGGTTAGATCTATATATACATACATATATATATAGTGTATATATATACTAATTATAATATATTATTTATTAAAATAATCGAGCACTCGCGAGCTTCACTAGCCGAGCCAAGCTCGGCTCGACGAGTATTTGACGGGCTCGAACTCGAGCTCGAACGGATACGAGCCGAGTCGAGCCGAGCCAAGCCGACAAGCTGCTTGATTTACATAACAGCTCTAGGAGAGGTGGTAGATTAGAGAGACAATGCGGCAATGAGAGTAATTGAGAGAAGATGAGTAGGGAAACAAACTAAATGAATTTTAGGGTTGAAAATCTTTTAAATATACGGGTCAAATGGTAGGTTTAATATGTTGTTAAGGTAAAACTATTGCACAATAGTATTTGTTATAAAAGTTTAAAGAAAATATTTTTTACCCACTTCATATATAATATAAATTTTTTTTACTCAAAACTGATATAAAAAGACCTAAAAGTCCTTATTTTAAGTTTTGGCTTTACAAAGTTAAATTTCTTCATTTTTATATACATTGCTTCATTTCAGAACTCGTTTCTTATCTTAAAATTCATTATGTTATTTCAAAACTTATACATACTAGATAGGGGCGAAACTTGTCGAATGTACACACCCAAAACTCATTTTCGATTACAATGTAGTTCTTTTAAACTGAATCGAAACTTTTGCTTGCATAGTAAATGACCCACGATCTCTTTTCTTTAATCAATCCTAACACCACTCATAAAACTTTATCACTTACATATCACATAAGTACAAATGGCTCATTCCAATTTAGAGTAATTAGAATAGACGTAGTAATCAATGCTTCCTTCAATATATGAAAAAAATTGTGAACAAGTACCATTAAATTTAAAAGGGACATCTTTTTCTAGTAAATGATAGATGGTATAAAGTATTTAGAAAAATCTTTAATAAATCTGCAATAGAATCTTGCATGTCCTGGAAATGATCATACTCCTTTCTCATTATTTAGTGGTAGCAACTTTTCAATCAATACTACTTTTACTCTATAAACTTGAAATTCCACAAATTATGTCCTAAGATAATCTCATATTAAATTACTTAATTAATACTAAGATTTAATTTTTTATACTAAAATTTATTTAAAATTTAAAATAATTTCAGGGCGATTATGTGGTGCACCAGCGCACCTGAGGTTAATAATGTGTTAAAAATATGATGTATTGGGTAGTTATTTTTTTTTAAATTAATTATTTTATTTTATTTGATGGTGGAGATTAAATTAATCTAATGGTTAAAATTATCCAAGTGCACCGGTGCACCACAGTTGGACTCTCATTTCATAAATTCTACATGTTTTCTTTAGATCGTATAAGAGTATCATTCACATTTACTGTACCACGGATATTAAGAAAATATTTTTGTTTTACTAATTTTATTAGCTTTTATAGGTAATTTGATATTTTTAGATAATAAATAAAAATATAAAGTATGTTATGAGTGGAAAGAATGAATGACATTTTAGAAATTAATATTTTTTTTATGTGTTAGATTAGAATGATATATATATATTTGGATGAATTATTATGTGGGACCAACAAATGAGAAAAGAGTTAACGACCATCAGGACGGAGGAGTAATATATTAGGAGTATATTATCATAGTCTATATATATCATAGATATTTATTTTTAAGTAATGATACCAAAAAAAAAAAAAAAAGTTGAATTACAAAAAAGAAATATTAGTATTAAATTTCGAAAATGATAAAAAAAAAATAAATAAAAATTGAAAAGTGAATTGATTAATACATATCCAAAGCTGCGGTAGGCTTGGAAAGGGAAGACGCATCCACGTCGATCCACGTGGTGACGCTTGGTATATGCTACCCCCTTCCCCCTCCACCTCTCCTTCCTTCCACCGGCTTTCAAAAATACACACACAATTTCCCCCTAAATCAACAATCCCTCGATTTCGGGTGCAACGCTACCTCACCTCACCTCTTAATTTCATCCCCTTTTCCAACCCAATCCCTAAACCTTTGCTCTTCCTCTTCTCTCACGATTGGCGTTCCTCCTCTATCATGGCGGAGATGATGGGGCCTTCACTGGAGGCCGCCGTGGTGGCGCTCCGCCTTAAGGACGCGACGAGTTGGTGGGACATAGTCAATCATTCACCCGCTTGGCAGGATCGTATTTTCCATGTTTTATCTCTGCTTTATGGGATCGTCGCCTTTGTTGCCCTTGTAATTTTATTTTCCGAGATTTGATTTCCTGCATTTTTCTACCAGGATGTTAATTCAATTCATGATGCTTTTCTAAATTCATGTTTAAATCCTGTTTTTCCTTAAATTAAAAAAAAAAGAAGTTTAATAGTTGTGATGAGATGAATGCTTCCTGTCATAAATAAGTTTATTTTCTAAGATACGCTATTGATTTGTCTTAAGATTTTCTGATGATGCAATGTGTTTTGGGAATATTTTGTTTAGTAGCTTCATACAGTCTTCAATTATGTTGGTATATGACTATTTGGTATCAGGGTGCTTAATTATCATTCTGTGTTTGGGTTCCCAAATACATCTAGTTCTTTCTTGCATATAATTACGGGAACTTTTTATGATGACAGTGTCATGTAAATTTTCAACTGGAAATTATATGTCTTTGACTCTTCGAATTTGGATGTAATTGATGACGAGATTTTATTTTTCAGAAGAATTAAATGTTCCATTTCTTATTGCTTAGGTACAATTGGTTAGAATACAATTAAGAGTACCTGAGTATGGTTGGACGACACAAAAAGTTTTCCATTTCCTCAATTTCTTGGTTAATGGAGGTTTGTAGTATCAATGTAACGCGTGCATTTAGTGTTACTTTATTATATGCAAGCTTGCAATATTCACCTCGAGAATTAATTTTTTCTTGTTAGTTCGTTGCGTGGTGTTTGCATTCCGTCGGGATGTTCAAAAGTTGAATCCAGAGGTACCAGCTTACTTTCAGTTATTTCCCTTACTGTAAAACCTCTTAACTAATTTATTCTGATACGAAAATTTATTTTGGATAGATTGTGCAACATATCTTGCTTGGAATGCCAAGTCTTGCATTTTTCACGACGTATGCTTTGCTTGTACTGTTCTGGGCTGAAATTTACTACCAGGTTTGTCTATTATCTTTTACTATTGTATTGCATCCACATTTTAGCCGGCAAATCCTGTACATTGATATGTTTTTGCAGGCTCGTGCCGTATCTACTGATGGGCTGAGGCCTAGTTTCTTCACAATAAATGGTGTCGTGTATGCAGTTCAGGTGAACAATCTTGTTCCCCTTCTCATCTGTAATCTAGGGACAGGATATTTGTTCTTCATAAGGAACTGTATCCTGTATGATTCCTCCAAAGATTTGTTACTGTTTGGTGCTTTTCACGTTGCATGTGCCGCCTGGTTATTTAGGGCAAAAAAAAAACATATGTATCTTTACTCCGTGCATTATATATTTGTCAATGTTGCAACATCTGGGTTTGACCCTCTGAGCAGGATAGATGAATCCTGTATACATTGAATCTTATACAATTAACTTTATAACAGTGCGGGTGGGTTGGAAGTACCTAAGCAAGAAAACATCAAGTGTATATATGTCGGATGATCTTTTCTAATCAACTTCAAAATTGTGGGGGGTGGGAGAAAGGAACTAAACAAGGAAATATGAAGTGTGCTCTAATGGCCAGACAAGCATATAATCGTTTCTTGTGTAGAGGAAAGTAGTAGTTGATGGGGGCTGATGATGACCATTTAACTCTGCAAGATCATTGTCCTAGGCCTATATGTGTGTACAAATAGCTAGATCTATATTTTTACATCTTCAAAATATATATTATGTGGAGTATTATTTTTACATCTTGGGCATGTTTGTAGTGTATATAAGCATGTGGGCCGAAAACCTGAAAAGCTTTTGTTAGGTTAAATAATAAATGTTTGAGTATATATGTTCGAGGTGCTACTTACACATTCATCTTTTTTTTATCACAGTTCATTTTTACTTTGTTTTCAAGTTGCTTTCTTTGTGTTCCACTTGTATCCTTGATGATAATGGGAGATAAACGGAGTCTTGCAGGATTGGTGCATATGCTTAGAAGACAGGATCATGCTTAATTAGATACATGTATTTAGGAATTTAGTATTTGTTTTTGTAAAAAGTAAAATTGTCTGCCAAATATCTATATCATGTCCATGCTAAATTTATTTGAGGCGTATCATCTGGAATAATTAGCTCTTTAATTTGTTGCAGATAGTTCTATGGTTAATTCTGTGGTGGAAGCCCATACCTGTAGTGGTGATATTATCCAAGATGTTTTTTGCAGGTGGTTATTTTTTGGTAGATTTAATATTTTTTACATGTGTGTTATGTTTATTATTCATTTTGCTTAAGATATTTGTCATTTTGCAGGTGTTTCCTTGTTTGCGGCACTGGGATTTGTTCTCTACGGTGGAAGGTGACTAAAGATTTCCTTCCTTTGATGATTGATCAAATGTGTAATGGATTGACAATTTGTTAGGCTTTTAACCTGATCAGGTTATAGATTTTTGTGAATTTTAAAAATAGTGTCATGTTATAAGCTTATTTACTTGAAATTTGTAGCCTCATCAGTGAGTGCGTGGATGCAGCGTGGTGGGTATGTGGGTAGGGGGGTGGTGTCCCCTTTTTGAGTGTGATTTGAGAGGAGGATGGGTGTGCTGAAGCTTAGTTTAGCTGTTTCTTATTTGACCAAACACATTCACAGTCGCACCATAGAGGAATTTAGAACTCACGCCTTCTTACCTTCTCTTTGTTAATATCCATCATAAGATTATACCTCTTTCATGCCTTCTCATCTTCTCTTTGTTAGAAGTAAATGTATATGTCCCAGTGTACATGAGCTCCTCAAGATTGACACAACGGTTAGTCACATTTTACCACTATCTCTAATGAGTCTACAAAATGTATCACGTGCAAAAATTGTTGGCTTATTGTTGTGTTCTCAAATAGATGCTGGTTTCTTAAATATTCAGTAAACGCTCATTTCTGATCTTCGTGATGTGTTTTACATACCCAAGTATGGTTGCCAAATTTATGGTTTGTCTTTAGAATAGACGGTATTTGGGTTGTAAAAAATCCAGCAATTCTACTACTTAGTTTAACTGAATTTTGGCTTAACGTGGATCTGATTCTCTGTCTTCTTTGCCAGGTTGTTCTTAATGCTACAAAGATTTCCTGTGGAATCAAAAGGACGGCGCAAGAAACTACAGGAGGTATGCTGTGAATTGATCGTTTGTTGTTCTATATTTTGATAAGACACTAACTTCTCTCTTTTCACCTCTTCCTCACTCAGGTTGGGTATGTGACTACAATATGTTTCACATGTTTTCTGGTTAGATGCATTATGGTAAGGCCTATGCTCCTAAAGTTTTTGATTGCTTTATATCTGCACCAATTTTCAATTAATTGATGGTATCAATTTATTTTTGCTGTTTAACTTTTTAGTTTAATCGATGTATAAGCATTCTTTCATCTTTTATTCGTGAAATATCTTTGAATTTTATCTGATATTATCTTAATTGAATTCTTTAGTAAATCAAGTTTTTTAATATATATATATATATATATATATATATATATATATATATATATATATATTAAAAAACTTGATTTACTAAAGAATTCAATTAAGATAATATCAGATAAAATTCAAAGATATTTCACGTATATATATATATATATATATATATATATATATGAGGAAAACAGTTCCTCTTTGTCAACACTTTACTGAAATTGCATGCTAGTTTGGATAAATAGCATGAAACAATAAATTTTAAGATTTTCTCTCTCTCTCTCTCTGTCTTTTTAAAATCATTTAATTTAATGTATGTTGGTGGAGGCGTGCAACTGTCTGGGCAACTTTTTTTTTTTTTAATTTTTATTTGTGATAAGGTTTTGCAATGTTTGAGTGTTACAGTTTTTACTGTGGCTTTGCTGACTTTTTTTAATATCATTGTATGACATCTTACAGATGTGTCTGGATGCCTTTGAGCCGGCTGCAGATCTAGATGTTCTGGATCATCCTATTTTGAATTTTATATACTACCTGGTATGTGTTAAGATATTTTTATTTCCGAGTTATTTGGTTTCTTCTGCTTCTAATTTTATGGCATATTAGCTTCCTAATGACTTTTGTCTACTGCTGCTCTTGAATCCCCATTTCTTCAGTTATATCCTATTTACACAATACATCAAAGCCTTTGAATGGCTTCTTGTTGTGTAAGTAGAGCTTTTTTGACAAATGAAATTCTGGTTTATAATTTGCAGCTAGTAGAGATCTTGCCATCATCGCTTGTTCTCTTCATATTGAGGAAATTGCCGCCAAAACGAGGGATCACACAGTATCATCCTATCAGGTGATAGAGAACATAGTTTGACACATTTAATTTTATACTCAGAAGTTAAACGAGACGCCGAAATGTTAGATTCTACCGATGAATGTGTGGGCAAGTCTAACCCTCTTTAGTCTCTCAGTTGCAGTTCCCCCCCCCCCCCCCCCCCCCCCCACTTTTTTTGGTTGCTAGTATGAAGTTGTCAAGGATGATTGATGAACATAAAGATAGTTAAAAAGTATAAAATGCATAATGTTTCTTCTGTTTCTTCTACCATTTGATCAATTTTTGGCAACCCCCCCTCCCCCAAGTTCATGTAGTGAAAAATGCTATTTTATTTGTTATATCTGATGGTGTTGTGAAACATTGTTATTATGTTATTGTATCCTTCTGCAATACTGTGAATTGAAATTAATATTTGCACTTCAGTTTTTTTATTTTTATTGAGCTTATAATAAAATTTTAAGCTTAAAAAAAAACAATATACAGAAACAAAAATATATGTATATAAAAAAAGGGCTTATTAAGTAATGATTAATGAAAAATAGTACTCCATACGTCCCACACTTATCATCACACTTTCCGTTTTCGTTCATTCTATACTTATCTTTACCATCCAAAAAAGGAAATTTCACATTAACCAATAACTTCAAAAGTTATCATAATTTCAAAAATATAACTCCCACTTAACACAGGTAATATACTTTATAATTTATTTATTACCTAAAAATACTACAATATTCCTAAAAAGTCAATAAAGCTGGTCAAAAGTAAATTTTCTTACATTATCGGTATAGGGAGTATTAAATTTGGAGTGAGCTGGAATATGTTGTGCAAATCAGAACATGAATTGAAGCTTTGGAGTACAGAAGTGTCACCTTGTACGCTGTTTTGATATTTGACATTATATTTTTGTCTGTAGACACCTACGCATGACATGAATGTTCTTTCATTTTTCTATTTTATTAAATAAATTTTCTTTTGCACATCATCAGTGTTTATACTTTATAGAAAGAAAAGAATAAATTTCGTTACTTTTTGATCTTATTTAATGGAATTAAAGTAATTGAATAATTTAACATATAAAATTGGGAAAAAAATTGTGTTAGATAGCAAGAAGTTTTATAGAGGAGTATAACATTTAAACAAAAAAAAATTATGCTTCAGATTAAAAATTGATAAATTTTCAATTAAAATATTTTCGGAACAATTTGTAAGGAGTATATAAAAAGTGATAACATTTTTAATAAAAAGAAGTTTTCAATCCGTCTTACGATGTTTCACACTTAACTTGTAATCCGTCGAACTTCTTTTTTCCTAAAAGAGGTAAAAATACATTTTAATAATACTCATTTTTTTTCATATCTCAATATGATATTTATTTTTTTATTCACATTTTTCATTAAATTACTTAAAACAATATTTCTTAATTTATCTATAAAACAACCTTTCTTAATCCAATACATGAAATATTTCTCAAAAAGGAGGGTGTAATACTCAATTATGAACAAGTAAGACGGTGTAATTGTGAGATGATTTTACATGAATCTGAGTTGAATTTTTACAGAATTCAACAGAATTTATTGTCAGTAAGGCTTAAAATTAAAAATTTCATCTGTCCTTTTACAAAAAATCAAACTATGTTGAGTGAGAGGCATAATAGAGAATTCAAATGTTAGATTTCAAAAAATTCCTTATTTAGTTAAGAGCCATATAGGAATGTTGGGAGTGTATGTATGTTTGTTTTGGTTTTATCGCATGATTATGATTATGAGAATGAATGAATGAAGTGTTAAAACTGCAAATGCTTTTCTTTTGTTTTCAGGACAGCCACAAATGTTGGCTCATCAACCCGTGTCGCCTACCTACATCATTTATTGCTTCTCTAACTCTTCTTCCCCCTCCCCTGCTTTCAATTTCCTCACTCCTTTCCCATTTCTTGATATTACCTCCTCCCTCATCCTCTCTCTCTCATGTATTATTTTACGGTGATGTAATGAAATGTAATGGTGCTGTGTCTATTCAATGCCTTGTACTACTGCTTCAGAGTAATGAAATTCTTGCCTAGTTTTCAAAATGGTGACTGACTGCACCTTGTTGACAGCAATTATGCCAAATGATTTCGATTTAAAGGGGGAATGGGGTTGCTTTCTTCTCTCTCTCTCTTAAATAGCAAAAATGGGGTGTGGAATTAGTCTATGCAGCATGCGTTCATAGTCTTGAAGAAGAAGAAGAGGAGGAAGAAAAGGGCAGCTTTTCTGGCGTGCTAGTTTTGCATTTCAGCCAAGTGTCCCAAAACAGGACATTTGAGAGAACCCCAGATGCACACTTTACTTTGGAGAGAGAGAAGAGGGAGAGAGAAAGGGAATGTGCATTACAGTTGAGTTTACATCTCTCATAATGAAAGTAAAGAGACCTCCATCAGTGAGTAGATGAGCTTTCATTTACTACTACATTTCTTGATTGTTGTGAGTGTTTGTCACTTTGCTTTATTTCTTTTCTTTTCAGTAAAGCAAATGTGTGTAATCCAAGGGGCTGATTGTGACTCAAACTGGCGCCTTACTTTACACTTCAATTTTCCCCAAATTAATTACTCCAACTAATCTTATTTCACACCTTTCTTCCTCTCTCAGATGATGCTTTTAGATCTGCAATTCTTGTTGTTACAGTGGCTATGTTCAACCCCAAAAGCAGACCCTTGGGAATTCCCAACTTTTTATATTCATTAGGTGTTTAGTACAAATCATGAGTTGCTCTTTTTTTAAACAAAGGATGACCCATGTATGTTTCCTAGTAATTGAAAAGAAATCAAGACTTCACATGTAATACATTGTCATCAACTCTTCTTTTTCCCTCCCACGATTTTTGCTTTTTGAATTGCTTTAGAGTTCATCATGGATGGCATATTGTTGTCCAAACACCTCATTTCCTCTTTCTTCCTGCTGTTTGTATTATTGATGGCATTACCACGAGTAAGATCAGGAGATGGAGAGGCTCTTTTAGCTTTGAGAGGCTCAATAGACCACATGGGGGTGCTTCAATGGAGAGATGTGAGTAATGTTTGCCAATGGCAAGGTGTTAAAGAGTGCCTAAATGGTAGGGTGATAAAGCTTGTGGTGGAGAGATTGAACTTGACTGGCACCTTAGATGGTAAAAGCCTTAATCAATTGGACCAGCTGAGGGTTTTGAGCTTTAAAGAGAACTCACTCTCTGGCCAAATTCCAGAGCTCCCTGCTCTTGCAAACCTCAAGTCCCTTTACCTCAATAGCAACAGGTTTTCGGGTAGGATCCCGGCTACTCTTTCCCGGATGCACCGCCTGAAAGTCGTCGTTCTTTGCAGTAACAGGTTGTCGGGTCAGATTCCTCAGGACTTGGTTAGTTTGAGCAAATTATATGTGTTTTTTGTGCAAGATAATGACTTGAGTGGGGCTATTCCTCCTTTTAACCAAAGTAGTTTGAGATTCTTCAATGTTTCTAATAATGCTCTCTCTGGAAGAATTCCTCCAACTGCAGCATTAGTTAGGTTCAATGAGCTTTCTTTCATTGCCAACATTGATTTGTGCGGTGAGCAAATTCGCAAACCATGTAGTTTCGGTCCATCCATTAGCCCATCATATCCTCTAATGCCAAAGAAAATGGAGCATCATAAGAGGAATAGGAAAGTGATACTGTTAATTAGTGTCCTCAGTATCATTGGAGTTGTTCTATTATGTTTTATAGCAGTCCTGGTCAAGTTTTGTTTGAGGAACAAAAGTAGGGAAAAGGAGAATGGGAGTAGTAAAGTGGCTGCACGAGGAGTGGAGGAGGAGACACCTAGCGGTGGTGGTGGTGGTGGGGATGATAAACACGGCGGAGGGATATCATGGGATGAAGGTGGTGAAGGGGGCCTAGGGAGCCTGATATTCCTTGGGCCTTTGGATCAGAAGATGAGTTACGGCTTGGAGGATTTGTTGAAGGCTTCGGCGGAGACGTTGGGACGGGGAAGTATGGGGAGCACTTACAAGGCGATCATGGAATCGGGCTACATTTTAACTGTGAAGAGGCTTAAAGATGCTAGGTACCCTACAATGGAGGAGTTTAGGAGACACATTGAGATTCTTGGTGAACTCAGGCATCCCAATTTGGTTCCTCTTCGGGCTTATTTTCAGGCGAAGGAGGAGCGTCTACTCGTGTACGAGTACTTCCCGAATGGCAGTCTCTACTCTCTCGTCCACGGTACCCTTTTCGCCCTATCTTATTTACTTGGTAAGTTAGTGTAATTGTCTTGTGTTGATTTTGTTGCAAACTCTACATTTGCAGGATCAAGAGCTGCAGGTAGTTCAAAGCCACTTCACTGGACATCTTGTCTGAAAATAGCAGAGGACTTAGCCACAGGATTGGTCTACATTCATCAGAATCCTGGTCTAACTCATGGCAACTTAAAATCCACCAATGTCCTACTGGGGCCTGACTTTGAGTCCTGTCTAACCGACTACGGGCTGACCCCGTTCAGGAACCCAGACTCACAGGACGAGCCCGGTGCTTCCGCCCTATTCTACCGCGCACCCGAGTGTCGAGACACACGAAGACCACTAACTCAGCAAGCTGATGTCTACAGCTATGGCATCCTTCTACTGGAGCTCCTAACTGGGAAAACCCCATTTCAAGATTTTGTTCAAGAACATGGTTCGGATATACCGACGTGGGTGAGGTCCGTCCGGGAGGAAGAGACCGACTCGGGCGATGAGGAGAAATTTGGTGCACTCTTGAACATAGCAATGTCATGTGTCTCCGTTGCACCGGAGAATCGACCGAAGATGGTGGACGTTTTGAGGATGATCAGAGAGGTTAGAGCAGAAGCTCATCTGTCTTCTAATAGTGATCATTCTCCTAGTAGTTTGGCAATGGAAGAACACTAAAGTTTCTGAAAAGGGTTCATAGTTTGGGCATCATCATATTTGTGTATTCTTTTCTACTTTTAGTTTGTCTTGATTAGGACATGTTCAGCCATTGCTATTCCAGGAATTGCAGACCATTTTCATTTCAGCCTTTTCTTCTTGTTTTGGAGCATGGAATTGATTGATCATCTAATAATTGAAAATAATTAAACAAGAATCTATTGTTGACATAAAGCTGCATTGGGTAGATTGTGTTGTTTTAGGAACTATTTGATTTGATCCCAACTGTTCCACCCAACTAACCTAACTGTATTACTTTTGGTTTTGCAACTTTCATATCTAATTCTGAATTCTTTGTCTAAAGACTAAAATCCAGCACAGCTTTCTGGAAACAACTTATTATTAAGCTTGTCTAAAAATTCAAATAAATGTATACACTCTTCTACAAAAACATTCATATAAAAAACTGGGTCACAGCTACCCAAATACATGGTTAGTTGATTAAATTAAATCAATTACTAATATACTTATTTAATTATATATGGTAAGTTATAATCTCAATCACACCTTTGGATTGTAGCATCATGGTCTTCATTTTGGATAAATGTCGATCACTATATTTTTTACGAAAAAATGCCAATTTTTTGTAAAATCAAAGTGAATGATCAACCAGATTCATATGAAACTCTATTTATAATTTTTAATATAAATAAATATTGATAATATCTTTTACAAAAGTGATACTCCCAAGTACTCCAGTTGTCCCATTTGAGCTTTCATCGTTGTTCCATATTATTTAAATAATATTTTTTTTTATTAATTTTATTGACTTTTAAAGATAATATAATTTTTTTAGGTAATAAATAATAATATATAAAGTAAGTTATGTGTGTTAAAGGGTAATAAAAATTTTAAAGTAAAATATATTAAAAGGTTATTTATATGAAGTAATTTTCTATTCTAGGGTGTGAAAAGTATATTGAGATAAATAAATGAAAAAATACGAAATATAATGCGTATAGAGTATTAATTAAAAAGGCAAAATTTTCTTACACGTTGCTTTAATTTTTTCAGAAGGAAATACTTTAAAAATATGAAATCATCAGTATTATAAGTTTTATTGAGATTCTTTCATACAATAGATTCAGATATAGATAAGAGTGAGGTTTGTGTGTGCCGGCCTTTAGAATTTAGTATTATCAGTAATGATACATTGCTTTGGTCTAAAGGGTATACACTTTAATTAATAAAGGTACACCATTTTGTTATAAAAGGTATGCACTTTATTAATATTTTTTTATTTTTCTTCAGAAGATAAATGGTACACATATTTATATTAAATGGTATACAATTTAACACAAAATTTCAAAGGAGCACGGAATGTGTTCTCGTGCGCCCGGGCACACACAAGTTTTTGCCATGGTACACATATTTATACTAAAGGATACACAATTTAACACAAAATTGTAAAGGCGCACGGAATGCTTTCCGTGCCCACACAAATTTTTGCCTTGTTCAAAAGAATTACTCTTTACATGGTAGATGTTATTTTACATATGTAGATGTTTCTCTTTTTAAAAGACTTATGTTTTATTTTATAAAACAAATTTAAAAATAATTGAATTTGTATTATAAGATTATTAAATTTGTAGTTTTTTATTTTATTTTATTTTATTTTTTTATTGGGAGTGAAGATGAGTTGGGGTCGAAGGGAATATAAGAATTATACTTCGTTCCTGATTATTCTTCACAGACGGAAAAAAATGTAAAGTTTATTATGGTTTGAAGGGAGTATTAATTTTTGTTATGGAGAATAACAATTTTTTAGTTCTCCACAATAGAGTTGCTCACTTCGTAATATAAATAAATAAATTTACTATTTTATTTATCTCATAAGCAAGTTTACATTTATAATACTCCCTCCGTTTCGTCTAAATGTCATCATTTGCTTTTTGTGCGTAGATTAAGGAGTATTATTATTTAATGTGCAGTGGGTAATTGTATTAGACTATTAGTAGTGAGTGGTGGGCCACATGTGATACCTTTTTACTAAAAGTGGGAATGAGAACATTTGGATGAGACGCACAATATAGTAAAATGATGACCTTTCGATCGGAGGGAGTAAAAAAAAACACACACCAACATTCTATAACACATTTTAATTTTAACTATTTAAAACTTACTCCATCCATCCCCTTGAAATGTATTAATTTACTTTTTGCACGTGGATTAAGGAGTATAATAATTTAATGTATTTTGAGGTGGGAGAAATAATTTTTTAAAGTGTAGTAGGTAGTTGTATTAGTGTTGGGTGTGGGGCCATGTGGGATCACATCAATCTAAAAAAGGAAATGAGTACTTTGTAATGGGACGGACCAAAATGAAAAAATGAATATGTATCAAGGGGACGGAGGGAGTATATAACTTACTTTAATAATTTATTTAATATATATCTAAAAATAACAAACTTCACCTTAAAATAAGTTAAAATAATTTTTCTAAAACTTAATATCAATAATAACTCTAAATTCCATTATGACCCGTGGAGGTATATTTAGGAGAAGTATTTACTTTAAAAGTTCATATGGGTCTATATTTTAAGGCTAAATATAGTGTGCACCCACGTACAAATATAAACAAAAACATATACAATTATGAGTAAAAATGTATACAATTTAATTGTTAATTTTTTTAATAAAAAATTGAGTGTAAAAAAATGTACAATTATTAAAATACATGTATACACTATTGAATAAAAAGTTATACACATATGAATGCTTGTTTTTTTAATGAAAAATTTAGTGTGAAAAAAGTATACAATTATTACAAAACACGTATACAAAAGAGAATAACATGTATGCAAAATAGAATGAAAAGTTATACAAATATGGGTGCAAGAGTGCACATGTAGGCAATTAAAATTTATTGCCTAATAAATATAAATGCAAAGGAAAATATATGAAATATTGATTAAATATTTATTTATTAAGGAATTTAAATAAATTAATTCTTGAAATAAATAAATAAATAATTGATAATTAATATAATTATTTGAGCCCAAAGTCAAGTCAAGTGGGATCAATTCAAGTCAAGTGGGCTCGATTCAAATCAAGAGAGCCTGACCCAAATCAATAAACCCAAGAAATAAATCATGTGAGCCTGGCCCAGATCAATAAGCCCAAGAAATAAATCATGTGGGCCTGATTCAAGTCAAACAAGCCCAGCAAATCAAGTCCAGCAGGCCTAGTTAAATTAATTAGGCCCAGGTTAAATCCTACGGGTTTAATTAAATTAAATAGGCCCGTATCCGGTCCAGCAGGCTTAAAGCCCAACATATCTTTCGAAGGAGAAAATATCTCTCAAGTGGTTATTTTCTCTACATATAAATAAGGACCTTCAGTCCTCATTCCAAACACTCTGAAAATCCTGAAGACCTGAAGAATTCTGAAGATTCAAGTAAAAATCAAGTTCGATCAAGTCAAGTGAAGAATTCTGAAGATCAAGATTAAGCGAAGATTCAAGTGAAGAGCAAGATCAAGATCCAAGCCCAAGCTCAAGATCTTCAAGTCAAGTTCAAGATATATTCAAGTGAAGAATCACATCCGATCAAAGACCAAGGTGCTAAGCCTCTTCAATCCGGTGTTCTTTATCAAATTCATCCAGCAGTCTCCGTGAAGTCAACGTTCTACCAAATTGAGCGGCATACTTCACGACAAAGATTCAAGTCAACGTTTGATCCGAACAAAGGCTCGACACCTCCGGATAAACGTTTTAAAGCTTCAAGACAACCCCGAGCTCGGACAAGCTTCATCCGAAGATCCGGCTCCGAAAGTTGAAAAAGTCAAGAAATCAACTCAAGAGAGGAATCAGAGGATAAATAGAAGCTGTTCACTTAAATTTTCAACTTCAATCCATATCGGATTATTTTATAATTTCTTTTGTGTTTATTATTTTAATAAATACATATTTGTTGTTACAAATTTTGGCACGCCCGGTGGGACCGTTTCTACCTCTCATCTCCTCTTCGAGCAAAGTAAGATGGTTCCGCTAAGAGTCAAAGTCAACAGATCAGCTTCTGTCTTCAAGTCTTCAGAACTACAAGTTGAAGACGTTAATGTTACGACCAGAAGCATGTCAAAGATGGCACGATCTGAAGCCTCTTCAGAGATAAATTCTTCAGTTGGAGTTACCTCTAGAGTAATACCTTATGATGCTAAAGACGAAGAGGACAATCTTGTTGGCTCAACTCATCTATCTGAAGAAAGTCCATCATCAGATTCATCCATAGCCTCAACGATGGCAACAAACACTTCGTCTGTCGAAGAGCAGTTGGCAAGCTTAACTGAATCCGTTGCTGCACTTGCCAAACAGAACCAAGAACAAAGTACTTTGATTTTCAAACTGATGGAGAAAATGGCTGGTGCTGAAACTAGCCATGCAAACGAAAAGCAAGATGAAGATGCTGAAAATGAAGTAAATAACTCCGCGAAACGTTAGTCGACGGGGAAGAGGGCGATTGAGGAAGAATTGAACATTTCCCATGATGGAATGGTTCCTATCAGCCAAATAAAAAGTATTATACTCGGGACAATGAAGGACCAATTTGAAGAGAGCTCCAAACCTTCATTCATGTATGCTAAGCCTTTTACTAGAAGGATTGACAACTTGAAGATGCCACTGAACTATCAACCCCCCAAGTTCCAACAGTTTGATGGAAAAGGTAATCCAAGGCAACATATAGCACATTTCATTGAAACATGCAATGATGCTGGAACTGACGGAGATCATATGGTGAGACAATTTGTTCGTTCTCTAAAGGGAAATGCTTTTGAATGGTACACCGACCTGGAGGCTGACTCTATAGACAGTTGGGATCAGATGGAATATCAGTTCCTTAATCGCTTCTACAGCACTAGGAGAACGGTTAGCATGATAGAGTTGACTAACACTCGCCAGTTAAAAGAAGAGCCAGTAATTGAGTACATTAATCGATGGAGAAATTTGAGCCTAAATTGTAAAGATCGATTGTCTGAAGTTTCTGGCATTGAGATGTGCATAGCAGGAATGCAATGGAGCCTTCGTTACATACTTCAAGGGATTAAGCCTAAAACCTTTGAAGATTTGGCCACAAGAGCTCATGACATGGAACTAAGCATGGGGATAAGTGGAGTGGTTGAACCACCGATTCCAGGCTCCTACAAGTATAAAGAAAAGCAAGAGGCCAGGAAAGGGGGCAAACCCTACAACAAATCTTCTGAAAAGGAGTCCATGGCGACAAATGCACCAACTGTCAAGTTTCGAAGGAATACGAGCGAAAAGAATGATAAAGTGAGGAATGATCCCCAAGAAAGGGGGCAAAGAAGATTGACCTTGAAAGAGATGCAAGAAAGGAAGTGCCCATTCCTTGATTCAGATGTCCCAGGCATATTTGAGGATCTGTTCAAAGATAAACTTATCGAGCTTCCTGAAATGAAGCGACCAGAAGAGGCGGGACAAACTGACAATCCGAAATATTGCAAGTATCATAGACTGGTGGGTCATTCTATTAAAGATTGCTTTGTCTTTAAAGACAAAGTTATGCGATTGGTTGAGCAGGGGAAGATCTTTCTAGATGAAGATGCAACTGCGAACTCTATTTCTGCAGGCGGTGATTTTTCATGTCATATGGCAAGCGAAGCTCAGCTACTTAAGGGTGAATCTGGGAATGAAAGTGAGACCCATGTTATAAAAATAACCTTCACAGAGGAAGACTTACTGCTCGGTTCACAACTTCATAACCGACCTTTATTCGTAACTGGTTATACTCAAGAGCAAAGAGTTAATCGAATATTGATTGATGGAGGTTCAGCTGTCAATATCTTGCCCCTATCCACGCTTAAGAAGTTAGGAATTCCTACCAACGAGCTCGGCAGTAGTCGATTGACAATTCATGGGTTCAATCAAGAAGGCCAGAGAACACTTGGTACAACGGTCTTGGACTTAATGATAGATGAGATGGTCTCAACGGTTCTGTTTCATGTCATTGATGCTAAAACATCATATAACATGCTCTTGGGACGCCCATGGCTGCACGAAAATGGAGTGATTCCTTCTACGCTACATCAATGCTTCAAATACTGCGATGGAGGCAACATAAAAAAGGTGCTTGGCGATGAAAGGCCATTCACAGAAGCTGAGTCATATTTTGCAGATGCTAGATATTTTCTGAAGAGTAGCAAGGCTGTCAAGCCCGAAGGAAGTTCATCGCAAGAGAAAGTTGATGATAAACAAGAAAGAGAGAATGCAGATGATGTTTCATCCATAAAGTCTATTGAAGATAAACAGTTGATCAAGACTATAGAAGGGTTGACACTACCTCTAACTAAGGTTGACACTAAGAAGCCTTTTTCTCCTCCACTCAAAGGGTTCACTCGCCCAATTCAAGGAGCTAAAACTGAGCATGGAGATGTATTCGAGGCGGCAGTTTCCAAATCATATAGCCCACAAGCTTACAAACTTCTTGTGAAGGCTGGTTATAACCCTCAAGAAAAAGCTATGATGAATGAACAGTCTCATAAGACTCCTAGTGAATTTAATACCACTCAAGAGACATTGAAGAGTAATGGTCGTACTTCCAAGTATATTAGGACAGGGTTGGGATATGTTCCACAGAAACCTGTTCGCATTGCGATCAAAAGGGCAAACACGAACTACATCACTGAAGATGAAATTCTTTCTGAAGAAGAAGAGTCTCATGAAGAGGATAGAAAGGCAGAAAGAATCTCAGTATTCAAAAGACTCAAACCAGTTGGAGCTAAAAGGACTTCTAAATTCCCAAGGTTCCCAAAAATACGTAGTCTGATCCCATCTCGCATGAAAAGACGACATTTCCTGACTATATCATGTGACACGATGTTGAAAGCTAAGAAGCAAACAATAGTCTTCACCCAAAGTGAAGAAGATGATCGGGAAAGTGTAGGTTCATCAGATACTATTCATTCCGTTTTCATGCAAACAAATCTACACAATGCAGAAAGAGATCTGCGAGGCAAGATTCTCGAAATGAGGAGAGATGGTTATGTAGTGGAGAGCATTGTTAAGGTGGGAAAAAATGAGCAAGTTAGGTCTAATCCACATTTTCAAAGGCAAGAATTTCTGGAGGACGTTGCTGCAGTAAATCATGTCACTATACAAGAAGAAACCTCAACTGAAGAGGAAGATGCCGGTGATGCTCCCCCAGAATTTGAGGAGGGTATTAAATCTACTGTTGATCAATTGAAGGAGATTAATTTAGGTGATGCTAATGATCCACGTCCAACCTATATAAGTGCTTTGTTGACATCTGAGGAAGAAAAAGCTTACATTGAGCTTCTTCGAGAGTTTAGAGACGTGTTTGCATGGTCATTCAAGGAGATGCCCGGATTAGATCCAAAAGTGTCAGTTCATCATCTAGCAGTAAAGAAAAGAGTCAAGCCAGTTAAGCAGATGCAGCGTCGATTTCGACCAGAGCTGGTTCCATTGATTGAAGCTGAGGTTAATAAGCTCCTTGAAACGGGAAAGATACGAGAAGTCAAGTATCCCACTTGGCTCTCTAACATTGTGCCAGTAAGGAAGGCAAATGGGCAGCTTAGAGTGTGTGTTGACTTCCGTGACTTGAACTTGGCATGCCCAAAAGATGATTTTCCACTACCAATCACAGAACTTATGATTGATGCAACGACCGGGCATGAAGTGCTTTCATTTATGGATGGATCATCTGGTTACAATCAAATTAGCCTAGCTCCGGAAGATCAAGAGAAAACAGCCTTCCGCACTCCTAAAGGAATATACTGCTATAATGTTATGCCGTTTGGCTTGAGGAATGCTGGCGCTACGTATCAACGAGCTATGCAAAAGATATTCGACGACATGCTTCATAAGAATGTCGAATGTTATGTGGATGACATTGTAGTGAAATCAAAGAAGAAAAATGATCATCTTAAGGATCTAAGGCAAATATTTGAGCGTCTCAGGAAATTTCAACTCAAGATGAACCCGCTTAAGTGCGCATTCGGAGTCTCTTCTGGTTAGTTCCTTGGATTCATTGTCCGACATCGTGGCATTGAGATTGACAAAGCAAAGATTGATGTGATAATGAAGATGCAGGTGCCCCGAAACATACATGAGCTCAAGAGTTTGCAAGGTAAGCTAGCGTACTTGAGAAGATTCATAGCAAATTTGGCCGGCCGATGCCAACCATTTAGCCATCTTATGAAAAAAGGCAGTCCATTTGAATGGGATGAAGCTTGCACTAATGCATTTAACAGCATTAAAGCATATTTGATGAAGCCGCCCGTGTTGGTTGCTCCAATAGTCGGACGTCCATTAATTCTCTACATATCTGCTCAAGAAAGATCAATTGGAGCATTGCTTGCACAAAATAATGATGAAGGAAAGGAGTGTGCGTTGTACTATTTGAGTAGAACAATGACTCCAAATGAGTTAAAGTACTCACCAATTGAGAAGCTCTGTCTTGCTCTCATATTTGCGATTCAGAAGTTAAGGCATTACTTTCAAGCTCATACTGTTTACTTGGTCTCGAGGGCCAACCCACTAAAGTTCGTCATGTCAAAGCCAGTGCTCTCTGATAGGCTCGCAAGGTGGTATCTCCAATTGCAGCAATTTGAAATTATCTACGTCCCTCAAAAAGCGGTGAAAGGGCAAGTGCTGGCAGATTTCTTGGCTGATCATCCCATGCCTGCCGAATGGGAATTGTCTGATGATCTTCCCGATGAAGATATATTGGCTATTGGAATCACTCCTCCTTGGAAGATGTATTTCGATGGAGCCGCTCACAGAGAAGGAGCCGGTGCAGGAGTAGTATTTGTAACCTCAGATGGAGGAGTTTTGCCATATTCATTCAGTCTAACTGAAAATTGCTCTAACAATGTAGCTGAATATCAAGCTCTTATACTTGGTTTGGAGATGGCAGTGGATGTAAAGCAGCGACACCTTAAGGTATATGGAGATTCGTTGTTGATAATCAACCAGCTGCTTGGCTTATATGAGGTTAAGAAACCCGAATTGCTTCCGTATTATAACTATGCTCGAAGGCTTATGAATTGGCTTGGAGATGTAGAGATCGAACATTTACCAAGGAGTAAGAACAAGCAGGCCGATGCTTTGGCAAAGCTAGCATCAACCATGGCAATTCCCGAAGCGCTTTTTCAAGTACCGATCTGCAAAAGTTGGGTGGTACCTCCCTTCTTCGAAGATGAAGATGGTGAAGAAGTTGAGTATTGCGCTATAGAAGTTTTTGATATTGAGAAAGAAGATTGGCGTCAACCGTTCGTGGAGTATTTAAAGTATGATAAGCTTCCCAATGATCCACACCTAAGGGTTGATGTCCGGCGTAGAGCACCATGATTCTTCTATTACAAGGATACACTCTATAGAAGATCGTTTGATGGTATTCTCTTAAGATGTTTAGGTGATGAAGAAGCTCTTCAAGCTATGGAGGAAGCTCATTCTGGAATATGTGGCGCCCATCAGTCTGGACCCAAGTTACATTTCAGAATCAAGAGGATGGGATATTACTGGCCTTCTATGGTGAATGATTGCATAGAATATGCACAAAGATGTCAGCCGTGCCAGTTTCATGCAAATCTCATTCATCAGCCTCCCGAACCATTACACCCAACAATTTCTTCGTGGCCATTTGATGCATGGGGCTTAGATGTGGTGGGGCCATTAACGAAGTCTTCCGGAGGCCATCTTTATATTCTGGCTGCCACGGATTACTTTTCGAAGTGGGCGGAAGTTGTACCCTTGAGGGAAGTGAAGAAAGAAAATGTGGCTGATTTCATCCGCATCAACATCATATATAGGTATGGAGTGCCTCGATACATTATCACAGACAATGGGAGGTCATTCAGTAACTCTTTGATTGATAAGCTTTGTGAGAAGTTTGACTTCAAGCAAAGAAAATCTTCTATGTATAATGCAGCAGCTAATGGGCTTGCCGAAGCCTTCAACAAAACACTGTGTAATCTATTAAAGAAGGTGGTCTCCAAGTCAAAGCGAGACTGGCATGAAAGGATTCATGAAGCTTTATGGGCGTATCGAACTACTTATAGAACGCCTACTCAAGCTACTCCGTACTCTCTTGTATATGGGGTTGAAGCTGTGGTGCCCCTTGAAAAGCAAATACCATCTTTGAGAATAGCCATACAAGAAGGTTTAACTGAAGAAGAGAATGCACGACTGCGTCTCGAAGAATTAGAGGCACTTGATGAGAAGAGGTTAAAAGCACAACAAAGACTTGAGTGCTATCAAGCTCGCCTCTCCAGAACGTTTAACAAGAAAGTAAAGATACGTTCTTTTCAAGTCGGAGACTTAGTCCTTGCTGTAAGAAGGCCTATTGTCATCACTCACCGAGTTGGAAATAAATTCTTGCCCAAGTGGGATGGCCCACATGTTGTGAAAGAAGTGTATACGAATGGTGCGTACAAGTTGATATCTGAAGATGGCGTAGGAATCGGCCCCATAAATGGCAAATTCCTGAAACGTTACTATGCGTAATCCAGTCAAATCCAAGGAACGCTCCGTGACGCATGAGCCTAAACTGCATGTTACTCCTGGTCCGCATGAGTATAAACTGTGTACGACGAACTCCTGGTCCGCATGAGTATAAACTGTGTACGACACCCACCAAAGGTAATTATAAGTGGTTAAAGCATTAAATATCCTACTTTGTCTAAAGTGGTTAAAGAATAGTCACTCATGGCCCGCATGAGTATAAACTGTGTACGGCACCCCCCATCCAAATCAAATCATGTCCCTTTGAACTACGTAATGACTTGATCCTCTGCAAAGAGGTACGTAGGCAGCTTAGCACTTTGCTAAGTTCAGTCATGTCTTTGGTTTATTCACGTCAAGTTTGTGGGGCAAACAATAAATTGGAGTATGAAGGCAGCAAATAAATATGAAAGACAAGAAAACAAATTAATGATGTAACATAAAGGAGAAGTAAGGAAGAGAATGGACTTTATTGATAATGTCATTAGATGTTCAAAAACATAAAAGGGGAAAGCGAGTAAATAACTAGGGGAACAATTAAAAGAAAATCAGTACTACGCTAAACAAGAAAGTCATCAGAGAGTATGTTTTGTAAAACAGACTTCAGAGCTGCTTTCTCATCTTCAGATTAGGATTCTTTCAAGACGGTTGCATTGTCAAGCATAAGGATCTCTTCTCCTATGAGCTCAACTTCCTTCTTAGCACGACAGAGAGTTTGTTGGAGATGATCAACTGCTTCCGACAAGGTTTTCTCTCCCTTCTGCAGATTAGTCATCTCTTTGCCTATCGACTCCAATTCTTCCCAAGTAGTCTTTAGTTTTTTTGTCTCTGTCATGTGAGTGTCTCTGCAATTCTGAAGGCGACCCTTGACATCGGTCAAGCATTTTGCATGATTTCCCGTGGATGCCGCTTCATCAGACTTCAATTTTACAGCAGTATAAGTATCGGCCTTGTCAAATAGAGGTTCCAGGGCTATCTCTAAAGGAGAACAGTCGATTCTAAGAGCCTTCACTTCATTTATTAAGGAAAATATTTCTTGTCTCAGAGTTGATAAAAACTCAAGAGGGGTTCGTTTGAGTTTTCTTCTTATTTTACTCCATGCACTCCGAGCAAATTTCCCTTTGAGATCACGAGTAATCTTCTTAGATATAAATTCTGAGATCATGGGACATGCTTTTGAAGAATTCACCCCTGTGGTTGATGCATCACTTTCAGTAGAATCATCACTCTCATCAGAATCGTCACCGCTACCAGAATTTGAAGAGATGCCCAAGATCTGATAAGAGGAGAAATATGTTAGTATAAAAAAGAAGATATGCAATGAAAATAAGATAAGGGAAAGGGGGAAACCTCATCTGCTAAAGTTTTTGAAGTAACAGCAGTAATTAATTCAGTTCCTTCAGCAGCCTTAGAGCCAGAAATTTTCAGGGCAACCTTCGATAATAAAAGAAAGCTTTGTAAGGAAAAAATAAAGGAAAAAGGAAAAGAGGAGAGAGAATGGAAGAAACCTCATTATCTTGTTTTTCAGTATGAACAACAGATTTCTTTCTCTTCCAATGGCGTTCATTAGAGGCGCTACGACTTTCTGTAGAATGAGGAGAACTTTTCTTCCTTTTATGTACTGTAGGTTGTAAAGCTTCATCATGCACCGGAGAAATATCCTGAACTTCTTGATTGTCATCATCAAGGTCATTAATGATGTCCACTTCTTCCTCCAGAGGTTCTGAAACTAGGGTGGTCAAAGCCTTGATATGATCAGATAAGTAAGTTCCGTGGACTTGCTTCCACCACTCCTTATATTCAGTAGTAGAGTAGTTTTTAGGAGCTGGGGTTGCACATGGAAAGTAAGCTTCGGAGGTAGAGTTATACGAGGTGCAATGTCTCCAATGGTTGAATCATTCTTCTAAGGATGCTCTCCGAAGGTTGGTTCTAAGCATCTTAGGAACATCTTGTAAGAAGCCAAATTGACGAGCAAACCTGTGAGGGGAATAAGGCTCCATCACAAAATGACTACCCTGCCGCAAAGTGAGATAGCTAGTACGGATAGCCACCAGATGAGCCCAATTATCCCATTTCTTATTTCCATTATCCGTGTAGCGGATCGCTTTGTCTTTTGAAAAAATATTGCAAGTCCATAAGGCATTATCAGCTGTGTGGATTCGTTTACGAGCATCTTCAGCATCGAAGTATCTTGCTCCCTGCTCTCCAGAGTATGTCACCATTCGAGGATATGCTGTCTTACTTCCAACCGGAAAATGAGTTTTGAAGTAGTGAGCCAGCCAAGCATGGACGAAATGAACCGGAAAGGTTGATTTAATTTCAGATAAACTCGATGAGTTTGAAATTGCATTCAAGCCATGGTAAATGTTTGCCAAAACTGGAATAGCAAGACTCACTTTTTTTCCTGCAGCCATTAGGCTTGCCACTTTGAAGGTACTCGGTCGTATCAAGCCTACTTCGTCACCCGGAAGTGCAAATGCACAAAGCCAGCAAGCTAAGTAAGCGGCTAGATAGGTCTCTTCTTGATCAGCTTGAGAAATGCCCAACTTTTTAAATTGATCTATCTCAGCAGATGTCCATGGTTGGTGACTTGAAATAACGCCAGTCGGGTTATAAGTTTTTTTTTGGCCAAGAAGCCGTCTTTCTTTCAATGCGTGTAGGAGGTTCAAGGTATGTTATAGCCTTCTTAGACCAAAAATCTACCCACTGGTCAATGGTTACATTTCTTCTGTTAGCACCCTTGCAAAGTACGTGATAGGCGCCAAGTAAAGATCTACAGCTGCGCGGGATACGTAAACCATCCTTCGTGGAAAGCAATTCTTCTGCACAGGGCACAATTTCATCATACACATAACCCGCTATGGGTAGTCCCATCAAGTTGTATAAGTCCCATAAAGAAAGTGACATCTCTCCGAATTTGGTGAGTAAAGTGTTGGTGGAAGAACACCAAGCTTCACAGAAGGCCTTCATGATTTCACAGCTGCAATCATAGGTAAAGAGGGATGCAAAGACAGCATCATAAAGCTTTGTGTTTCGGAGAATGGATCCGCATCGGCTTAAAATATCTTCAGTCCATTCCCAGTAACCCTTCGTGTAGTGGAATTCTCCAAGGAATTTGATTTCCCCCCAGGATGCTTTTCCTTTTGCAATGCGGCGTCCCAAAGAGGGTAAAGGCGCTGAATTGATTTCTGGCTCGATGTCAGCTCCCTTCAAGGTCCAACTTATGTTATTTTTACTTGAAGAAGATTCATGAGACCAACATGCCAAGAAAAATTCATTTTTGCTTCTTGGGGGAACATAAGCACAGTTCCCTAGCAAAGATTGCCCGGGTAAAAGACGAGTTCCTTGGGGCAAAGGTTGATGTGCGTCTTCAAGAATAACCAAGTAGCTTGCGCCGGACTTTCCCGTTACAGTTTTGAAGAAAACCATGTTGAAAGTTGAGTTAGCTGCTAAATAAACAAAGGAATATTAGAGACGAGAAGATAGAAAAATGTGTATAATTTAAATTTATGAATTTAATTAATTAAAAGGCCCAAAATAAATTCATGGGGTCAATTAATTATTAGATTTGAAATTATAAATTAAGTACATATGATAAAGGAGGCAAAGATGGTGATGGGGTGATTAAAATAATTCATGTGTAAGTTTAATTAATAACTTAGCATATAACATGGATTAAATTTAATTTAGGCCTTAGAAGTTAAAGGTAATGGCCCAAAGTTTAGGCTAGGTTAAGCCCAAGGAAGTTGTGGGTTCAACAAATAAAATATAAATCTAAATCCATGGTTTAAGATTTTGGATTCAAGTAGTAGGCCCAAGGGGATGTTTGAAGTAATGGACCAATATTTTGATAAGGCTTATTGGGTTAAGTAGGAAATGAGGGTCAAAATTGGAGGAATAAAGTCAAAATAGAGGAGAAAGGGGGGAGTTATTCTCTTCTTCAAAGCCGAGAGTTTTTGAGCTTCGCAGGCACCTCCGCTCGTCACGCGTCGCCGCAGCAACCGCAGCCGCCGCACGCCGCCCCATCGCCTCGCCGCACGCTGCCATTGAGCTGCTGACGGGAACGTGCGATGCCTCCTCACCAAGCAGCCGCAGCCACAGCACCCCTTTTCCCAAAGCTTGCTGCCATCGCTGCTGCTCCCTTCCCAAAGCTTGCTGCCCGCCACGCCACACCATCACAGCCGCCGCCGCAACCAGCACGTCGCTCCGACCGTCGCTGCTGCTGTCCGGATCGCTCCAGCTGTCGATGTTGCTGCCACGCCACGCCATCACAGCCCGGTTCCGTGCTCGTCGCGCCTCCTCACCACGCTGCCGCCGAGAGCGAGCAGCAGTCGCGTATTGCCAGCGGTCAACAGCCGGCGACGTCCCCGAGAACTCCGTTGCACAGACCGTACGACTGAAGATGCCTATTGCAGCCACCGAATTGTCATCACCGGAAACACACACCATCGTCTTCAAACCGAGCAACCACCATGGGTGGTCCGCAATCGATTGCTCTTCATCTCCACATTATAACTTCAGCCTTCAAATCTGTCTTCAGAGGTCTGTAACACCTCTCCACCCACTTCCATCGGAGGTGTGAGCCCAACAAGCAACCACCATGGGTGGTCCGCCGTTGATTGCTTTTCACCTCGCGGTATGAGCCCGACAAGCAACCACCATGGGTGGTCCGCTGTCGACCGCTCTCTACCTCGACGTCACCGGTCTTGACTTTCCGGGTACGTTAAAGTCTTCTCTTCTCTTCTCTTCTCTTCGTGGGAAAAAGAAAGGGAAACAAGGAACAAAACGGGCAAGATACAAGCTTGCCTTGGTATGATTATGTGAAGACAAATAAGCAGTTTAAAAAAGGGAGAGAAAGGAAACAAGAAAAGGATCCAGCATACAAAGCAAGTAAGAAAAGAGGAAAAAGTTACTGTATGTGAAGCTTACCTTGGTATGGTTATGGCGTGAGGGTTGATGTTGCAATTGTGATAAATCCTTGGAAGAAAATCTGCAGAAAGAAAATTAAATTGTAAATCAGAGGCTGTAGTGTGTCAAAGCAAGAACACTTATATAGAGATGAGACTTCCTGTGGATAACTCTTCTAAAGATTATATGATCATGTAGATAACTCTTCTAAAGATTATATGATCATGTGGATAACTCTTGCAAGGATTACGTGAGTATTTTGAGATAATCTGAAGGAAATATTTGTTTTATCTATTTCCAGTATTGAAAGGAAAAGCTCAAGGAGGATATGGGCCAAGAAAGAAATTGAAAGGGATTAGCCAGGCTAAAAAAAAAAGGAAGAAGAAAGATGTGTGTGTATTGCAATTTGTCTACTTCAAAGAAAATTTTAGTGAACAAAATGCATGGGGGCATTTGTAGGCAATTAAAATTTATTGCCTAATAAATATAAATGCAAAGGAAAATATATGAAATATTGATTAAATATTTATTTATTAAGGAATTTAAATAAATTAATTCTTGAAATAAATAAATAAATAATTGATAATTAATATAATTATTTGAGCCCAAAGTCAAGTCAAGTGGGCTCAATTCAAGTCAAGTGGGCTCGATTCAAATCAAGAGAGCCTGACCCAAATCAATAAACCCAAGAAATAAATCATGTGAGCCTGACCCAGATCAATAAGCCCAAGAAATAAATCATGTGGGTCTGATTCAAGTCAAACAAGCCCAGCAAATCAAGTCCAGCAGGCCTAGTTAAATTAATTAGACCCAGGTTAAATCCTACGGGTTTAATTAAATTAAATAGGCCCGTATCCGGTCCAGCAGGCTTAAAGCCCAACATATCTTTCGAAGGAGAAAATATCTCTCAAGTGGTTATTTTCTCTACATATAAATAAGGACCTTCAGTCCTCATTCCAAACACTCTGAAAATCCTGAAGACCCGAAGAATTCTGAAGATTCTAGTAAAAATCAAGTTCGATCAAGTCAAGTGAAGAATTCTGAAGATCAAGATCAAGCGAAGATTCAAGTGAAGAGCAAGATCAAGATCCAAGCCCAAGCTCAAGATCTTCAAGTCAAGTTCAAGATATATTCAAGTCAAGAATCACATCCGATCAAAGACCAAGGTGCTAAGCCTCTTCGATCCGGTGTTCTTTATCAAATTCATCCAGCAGTCTCCGTGAAGTCAACGTTCTACCAAATTGAGCGGCATACTTCACGACAAAGATTCAAGTCAACGTTTGATCCAAACAAAGACTCGACGCCTCCGGATAAACGTTTTAAAGCTTCAAGACAACCCCGAGCTCGGACAAGCTTCATCCGAAGATCCGGCTCCGAAAGTTGAAAAAGTCAAGAAATCAACTCAAGAGAGGAATCAGAGGATAAATAGAAGCTGTTCACTTAAATTTTCAACTTCAATCCATATCGGATTATTTTGTAATTTCTTTTGTGTTTATTATTTTAATAAATACATATTTGTTGTTACAGCACCTAATATACACTCATATTTTTAAGCTGATATCTCACATTATTACAACCAGACACATGTTGTTTGTTTATATCCAGTATCCACCCATTTTTTATTTTCATTTTTATATTTTGAAGAGATTTTATTTTTCCTTCGTAGAAAGTCAACTAGCCCTAGTTGAGTAGTTGTGTGCGTGTTTTTTTCTAGCAGAAGTAGCCCTAGTTTTGTATGATCAATTCATATTTTTATTCAAACTGACTAAGGAAAATCGAGACTTTAGGTTTGATAGGGGGTTAATCCTATTTTTCCACATTTTTCTCTACAAGTTGGAATTTTCGATTTAATAATAATAAAAAAAAAAGAAGGAAGAAGTTGGGTTTCAATTTCCAAAGAATGATTAAATAAGGAAAGAATAGAAAATTGTGAAATCTGCCAACTGTCAAAGTCATAATTCTGGACTATGTCTTGCTATAATAATGGTTAAGCAATTAATTCCACCTGCATATCTGTGATCAAAATTAATGCCTTCTTCTCAAGTCTCAACCCCTCTTATCATCAATTTCCCTTTTTTATTTTTTAAGTTTCATTTAAATTGGGAATTTCAATGATAGCGTTATTTTGTGGCTTAATGTTTCTCCTAATTAATAAGACTACAAAAACAGGGTCTAAAGTGCTATAAAGACGCGTCACAATATAATGAGTGCAAAATCAAAGCGACGACATTTTTTGCACATTTGTTGAAATGTTTTAATGCAAGACTTTCTAGATTTCAGACTTTTTGACATCTAAGAATTTCAATGGTGTTACATTCAACAACTCTACTTGGTCAACTCAAACACCTCTTACAAAAAAGATAAAATAAAAATGAAAATACTCCATCCCATTAATATGGTTAAATTTTAACTTAGGTTAGCATGAGGTAAATGTTTTACTAGTATTTTCGATTTTAAGGATATTACTTTCTATTCATCTTACGAATTTAATTTCGTAATAATACATTGGAACAGAGGATCTCATCGGCCTGATCAAGGTTAGGGTATATGCCATTTGTGAGTCGAAATTGGGTTGATTAGAGTTGTTATTCGAACCGAGCGAGTCAGAGTAGTGCGTATTCGAGCTCAGCTCAAGCAGTTATCGAAACGAGCTTAAGAACAAGCTCTAACTCAATTTGACTTATTAAGTAAAGTAAATCTAGCCTTCTCGAGTTTGGCTCATTAATGAAACAAGCTCAAACTCGAGTAATCACGAAGCGAGCCAAGCTCTCGAGTAGCTCATTTATTTTAACAACTCTGGTGCGTATCAAAACTGATTTCTGGATGTATGTTATTAATAACATTGCTCTACAATTGAACTAATTTGAACAATTATGTATATACAGGAGATGAGAATTCAAATGTAATAACCAATTAAGGGAAACTCAATGTGCACATTGATCTTTAGCTATCAAAACAAGCTCGAGTTTGTGTTGCTCGGGCGAAAAGCGGCCACCGTATCAATGTCGTCGAGCCAAGACACGAGCTGCAACGTGCAAGGTCTTGTCTTAGGGTTGTCACTCAGACAGAGGCAAGCAATCTCAAGAATGGTCAGTATCTCCTGCTCATACTGTTTATCATGTATGAACGGATCAAGCACCTCCGTTGCCCGGTTTTCCCGTCTCATCTGAAACACCCAGGCGATCATATCCCTGTATCCTTTCGGCCTGCACATATCCATTGGCCTCTTTCCGGTTATGAGCTCCAAAAGAACCACCCCAAAACTATATATATCCCCTTTGTAAGTAGCAACAGAGGCCTGACTATATTCCGGAGGAATGTAGCCTAGCGTCCCTACGAGGTCAGTCGTAACATGAGTATCGTAGGGAAGAATGAGCCTAGCTAGACCAAAATCAGCTAAATGAGCTTCATATTTCTCATCTAGTAGGATGTTGCTCGATTTTATGTCTCTATGGAGGATCCGGGGCTCACAAGATTGGTGCAGGTATGCAAGGCCTTTCGCTGCCCCTCTGGCGATCTGTCGCCTCGTTTCCCAATCTAACGAGGTGGGGCCGTCGACCTTCTCGTGTAACCAGTAATCAAGGCTACCGTTCTCCATGAATGTGTATATTAGAAGCCTGTCACTCTTGTATTTGCAGTAGCCTTGAAGTTGGACGAGGTTCGGATGCTGTGCTCTCGAGAGGGTCTCTATTTCGGCTTGGAATTCCCTCTCTACTTGGAAGTATTCACCGGAGAGACGTTTAATGGCTACCTTCCTTCCATCGGAGAGGATGGCTTTGTACACCAAACCAAATCCTCCACAGCCAATTATGTTGGATTGATCGAAATTGTCTGTTGCCTTCAAAAGATCATCCAGAATGATATTGTTCTCCTTGTTCTTAAATAGAATAACTAGACTTGATATTTCTTCCAAATCCTTCTCAGTAGTGTGATCATCCTCGGCTTCTGGTTCCACAACCCTCCGCCTGCACGAGCAGAGAATAACCGTATAGACGAGAGCGACGACGACAACAACCACTCCCACACCAATTCCAACACCCATAGCTACACTACTGCCCCTTGTCTTCTTCGATTTGTTAGCTGACTGAACAGGGACTTCTTGGTCTACGGAACACAAACGAGAAGCATGGTCTCCACAGAGACCTGGATTTCCTTCGAAGCTCGAGTTTGGGAAGGTCGAGAACTGACCTCCAATGGGAATAGGACCGTGGAGAGCATTGTGAGCCACATTGAAGGTTGACAAAAAGGTGAGGCTTCTCAGAGAAGGTGGAATAGTTCCACTCAGATTATTAAACGACAAATCCAAAGTCTCTAAGCTTGTGAGTTGAGACAGACTGTCGGGAATGGATCCAGATAAATTGTTGCATTTCAAATCCAAAACATGCAACCTTTTCAAATTGCCAAACTCTGGCCAGATTGGTCCTGTAAGAAAATTATTGCCAAGTTCCAGCGTTGGAGGAAATCTGAACACTTCTTTATACTTGAAACCACTCTGATTCCTTCGTACGAAGAGGGGGAAATCCGTCGAAGGATCCTCCATCATCACACTACCATTGATGAGACTCTGCAATGCAGTAAGTTCTTTTGGAATGAACCCAGTAAAAGAGTTGTTCGATAAATCCATATAGAACAGTGAAGACAAGTTGCCAAACCAAGGCGGAATCGATCCTTCCAAGCGATTCCACGACAAATCCAACAGACGCAAGTTCGTACACCCGCTCAACCACGTAGGAATACGACCAGTGAGTCTACAATTGGCAATAACAAGGGTCCTCACCCCAGTAAGCTGGAGACCCTGATAATCAGGCATTACTTCATCACGAAAATTCAAAGTGAGAATCAACGTTGTCAAGTTTCTACAGTGTTGTAAGATATCTAGAGCAGCTGTAAGATTGGTAATGCTGGAATTCGAAAGCGAAATGGATGTCAGAGTAGAGAAATTCTTGAAGCTCTCAGGGACTTGTTGCCCTGAGAAACTATTTCTGGCCAAATTAATGGTTCTCAATCTTGGACAAGATGGAAGATTATCAGGAATCTTCCCTTGAAAGTGATTAGAAGCTAAATCAAGGGAAACAAGACTAACCATGGCTGAACAATTGAGATCAATGGCACCACCCAAAGATGCATTCCTTAAATTAAGTGAAGTTATAGTTGGTGAAGAAGCCAATGAAGGTGGTATATTACCACTGAATTTATTAGATTGAGCTGAAAAATATCTCAACCTCACAAATTTATCAAAAACATCTGGAAGAAAACCTGTAAACTCATTCGATGATAAATCAATATGAACAAGATTGGAGAGGCTACCATTGAAGCCAGTTAGCTGCCCAGAAAACCTATTCTCCTGAAGAAACAACTTCTTCAAACCCACGAGACGAAACAGATCTTCAGGAAGGCCACCAGAGATTGAATTCATGGAAAGATCAAGCTCCTCCAATGAAGTGCAATTCCCAATCCCCGGAGGAAGAACACCACTCAAGAAATTATCGCCCATATCCATAACTGCAATCCTGGTTGAATTAATGCAAACACCAACAGGAACAGAACCCTGGATCGAGTTCTCGGAGACGTTAAAAGCTCTGATTGAGGGCAGATTAATGCTGATCGGGAAGGAGCCAGAGATTTCATTGTAGCTCAAGTCCAAGATTTCTAACTTGGGCAGACGCAGCAGCGAGACAGGAATGGCGCCCTTGAGGAAGTTGTGGGAGAGATTTAGGGTTCTTAGCTGATCCAAATTGCCCAACGATTCAGAGATTAAGCCGTTAATCCTTCTCCGCCCAAGCTCCAGCTTAACCACCCTACCGGAATCGAGTGAATCGTTCAAGCCAAGAGACGACGACGAATCGCAAGTGATTCCAACCCAATTGCAGCAATTGGAGCTAAAATTCCATTGATCAAGACTCGAATCCAGGGTCCGGGCGAAGTCCCTGAGAGCATTAAAGTCATCGGAGCTGCACGCGAGGTTCTGAGCTCGAGAGGAAAATCCAAGAAGAGTGAAGACAATACAGAACAGCAACACAGTCATCGATCGAAAAGGGGGAAGAGAAATCAAGCACACCAGCCTCAATTCAAGATATTAAGCTTCTCATCACAACTTTTTAGGCATGAAGAGGGAAGAACAGGTAGGGTTTTTTAGGAAAGAATGGTGGAGAAAAGGGGGAGCAGAAAGAGGAAAGAATGGAGTGAATTGGGTGAAGAGAGGATGGAGGTGGGGGATGGGGAAGAATTAATATTGGTTTTGACTTGAAAAAGCGCACCTTTTGTTGGTCCAATAGATACGGCTGCCTTTTCTTTGCCTTCTCCATCTAAATCAACTACCATTGGAGAGGGGAGAGAGAGAGAAAGGGAGACCGTTGGGAAATGCCACAGTGAATTTAAAAACCAGGTAATAAATAGCTGCCATTGTAATGGAAACACAACACACGGGATCCCAATTTGCGAATTTATTACTAACGAGGCTCTGTTATAATTAAAACTAAATTAAAGGATGTTTAGTTGGGGTATTGACTAAGATCGTCTCATTATTCAAACTTATCAAATCATCTTAGATTATTGACATGACGTGGACAAATATTCATACTAACACCATACAATAACGACTAGTAATTACGTTTTATTTTTTTCACTGAAATTTTTAATTGACTAATTATAGACTAAGATCGTCTCATTATTCAAACTTATCAAATCATCTTAGATTATTGACATGACGTGGACAAATATTCATACTAACACCATACAATAACGACTAGTAATTACGTTTTATTTTTTTCACTGAAATTTTTAATTGACTAATTATAGGGGTGCACCCTAAAATAGGGTGTATCCATATACAAATACAAATATAAACATATACAATTAAGAGTAAAATGTATACAATTTAATTGTTAATTTTTTTAATAAAAAATTAAGTATAAAGCAATATACAATTATTAAAAAACATGTATACACTATTGAATAAAAAATTATACACATATGATGCTAATTTTTTTAATGACAAACTTAGTGTGAAAAAAGTATACAATTATTACGAAACACGTATACACTCTTTTTAATTACGTTTTATTTTTTTCACAGAATAAAAATATAATATTTTAATACATATTAAAATGAAAAAATAATATTTTATAAAATATTTTACATTATCAAGTCACAATTAAATTAAAGTATATGGCTCGAATCAAGTAAAAGATTAATTCGATAATGACTTTTTTAAAAAATTAATTTTGTGTCCATATCTAGTTAAAAGTTTTTTCGTCATTTTGAGAATTTTTGAAAAATTTCTTAAAAACTTGGTAAAAAAAGTTTTTTTTGTTTAAATCTAGGAGGGCAATGTTACGAATTAATTCTACATTATTTGATAACACGAACTTAACCTTAGTAACATATCTTGAGGGACCGTTTACATATGGGGCTAACTAAGGTTAACCCCTAATTTATCATGACTTGGTTGTGTTTACATGGTAGGTTAATTAAAAAAAAAATTACCCGGCCCTCAACCGCCCCGGTTGTATTTCCACTGTAGACGAGCTTTAGCTAACCCTCCAATTTGGGCTGATAAAAAAAGGTGAGGAGGAATAAGACTAGGGATGGCAGTTTCGTGGATTTTCCCGAGTATCCGACCCGACTAAATCTTATTGGTACGGGTTCAAGTACCTATAATCGGGTTTGGAAAAAAATAAAAATTCTCATTAGAATTCGGATTCACCTCCCTCGGATACCCACTACCCGAATCCAGATAAATGATCGGATACGGGTCGGATTCACCCCCTCGGATACCCACTACCCGAATCCGGATAAATAATCGGATACGGATTGGGTAACCATATATACCCGTCCCATTTAGTACTTGTATGTATGTGTTTGTTAGAGGGTTCAAACACTTAACCTCATATATATTAAAAAAATACTCCTTCACCATTTAGACACAAGTAATGCTTGTTACATGATTCAATATTTAAATAAATTTACAAATCATTTGTCTAACCTATCATTTTATTTTATTTGTATGTTATTTGAAGTTTGAATTGAAGATCTTAAAACTCGTGTGGTGATTTTATGTCATTTTTAATTATTGTTTAACGTTGAGACCAATAATGTTTAATGTTGTAAACACATTTATTTAAAAATATTTGAGACTTGAAATTTAATATTTTAGGTTTAGAAAAAAAAAAGTTTGACGGTTCAGGTACCCGCGGGTAGGAACAATCGGGTACGGGATGGATATGGGTATTGCAAGTAGTATTTTAAACGGTAATGGGACGGATATGGATAGAAATATTTTTATCGAATACGGGTTCGGGTATCCCCAAAAAATGCGGGCACCCTACCCGTTGCCATCCCTAGATAAGACATACAATTAGTGGTCGTTTACTTTAGTGAGGGGATAAGTTACCTTAGTTAATTTAACCATAAAATCATTGTTAACCTTTTGGTACAGACTTGTTTACTTTGATGGTTTTTATAAAATAGTTTTACAAAAATACCCTAAAAATGGACCCAAAAATTTCTTCACAGTAATGTTCTTCTTCCTTAATATTTTCTCTCTCCTCTCTATTTACAGTAATGTTCTCTCTCCTCTCCACTCTTCTCTGCTCTCCAAATACAATTCTTACCATCCTCGTTGCCACCTCGCCCTCCTTCCTAACATGATAGTTGCCGACTTACCACCACCCACGTCACCTCATCACGCTCCGCCGTCAACGGTACCCATTTGATAAGAGAATTCGCAACAAATCCTTCCCAGAAATTCAAAAAAAAAATAATTCAATTGATGGTTCTCGTTCTCGTCGGAGAACCTAATGTCACCTCCCTCGCTCACTTGTCGTCGTTGCGGGTACCATCTAAAACTAGATTTTGTGATGGATCAATTGATGCGGTGCTATTACCTTGTCTCTATTTCTGAAAATCCTAGATCTACCATTCTCTTCAATTGAATAATAAGAATAGAAAGATTTGGGTTTTACTTTCTCTTCGATTGAACGTGAAATCTGAGGATATTAAAGTAATTTTGCTATGTTAACCCGAGGATAGAAGCTAATCCGCCCAAATTGGGCGGTTTATTAATACGCCTCAACAGTGGTGTTGGATTGTATACTAAAAGCCTAGCTTTTTGTATGAACAATGTTTAACAATGAAAATCATATTGATCAAATGATTGTGTCTTATAATTTATTTATATGTTCGATACAATAGTCCACTTACTTTATACTGTAGATAATATATTGTGCGACAACACGCAGAAGATTATATTATCAATTTTCTTATAAAGTATAAACAGATGCTCACAATCGAGATAGACGGCTCTCTATCGGGATGGTTGTAGTGTGATTTGGTATTAATTTGTCTTGACTATAGAATCACATAAGTGCACTTTGTGTGTATTGAGTATGACTGCTTGAGATCGTTCAACTTATACTGACTATATAGGAGAACTTGATCTCAATTATTATGAATGTTCATGCTCTTAATCCCTATACAATAAACTTGACACGTAAGGCCGTATGTATTTCTTAGATTCATCAATGGATGAGATTTACATGTAATTAAATCAACAAACTTGGTGAGTTGGGAAATAGTGTTGTCTCTATGGTGTGTTGTTGATTGTAGAAGGAATCCGTGTCCGCTATAAGTTGATGATGTCCTCTTGAGGATATCATAAGGATTATTATGTAAACTCTGCAGGTGGATTTATTCCTGCATGATAATGAAGTTGAGTGGTACTACTCTCGGAAGAGATATTAATTAATGGGGTTGTCAATAACTTAATTACCTTATAGACATTGTATATCTTAAACATGGGAGACTGTCGGGCTCATAATAAGAAGGAGCCATAACGTAATTATGAGATTAGAACGGTAGTGCAGTAATAATATTTTAGTGGTATATATTATTATTATTATTGGACTTAAATATAAGTTTTGGGCTAAACTTGGATACTTAAGCCCAATGGAAGCACAACTCTAATTTTTCCTCCTAGTCCCTGCTGTACCCCATATATAAGTCATCTCAGCTGTCCGAAAATTCTAATTGATTCACGTCTAACACTGTGAGTAAGGAGAGGGAACAATAGATTGAGAAGATCTTGAGGATCGTCGCCCACACGACGTCAAGATTGGACTTGGGAATACAACAGAAGATCAAGAGGTCGTTTGATAGTGTTTTTCGTCAACTTACATAATTTTTATAAAATCGTGTAGAATTTAGAATTGGACGTGTGATACACTTTCAGAAAGCCACGAAAGAGAGGATCATTTTAGCGCGTAGATCACTCGAATCGGAGATCGGATGAGGAAGTTATGCCCAAAACGGTGAGGCTGTGTATGATGTCGGAGAGAATTCATTCTCTTCTTCAACATACCCTGGTGAAAGGTAATACATTTCTATCTTCTTGCTTCTGCTTATTTAGAAACGCATGAAACCCTAACGGTTCATGTTAACCAAACGATCGAACGTCAACAAGTGGAATTAACACCGGGCCGACAGGGCCCGAATGTTATCCCTTGGGCTTGATCTGCCAAGTAAATACGAATTACCTATGGTAGTGCATGTGTTAACCTTCGACAACATTCAAAGTAAATGGCCCCTTACTTTCTTGCCCATCATTTTCGTCGTTTTATTGGAGAGGGAATTGGGTAGGGTTTTCACTTTTCAGTCGTGAACCTTGTGACAGTGTGAAGCTTCTCGTCAGCTTCGGTGACCCTCGACAACAGTATAGCGGCACTCGTGATACGTCTCTCTTCAAGTTTCCGGCTTGGGTCCCTGCTCCATTGTATCAGGTAAACCCACGTCGGACGGTGTATTGCTGCTATATTTTTCTATCCAACATCGTCTGCCACCCTCAATAAAAGCCACCATCTTCTCACCTCCTAGCTCCACAACAATCGCACAACCAAAACTTTCTATTTCTCAAACCCACCATCTCACCACCACACACTTTGAGTCGTGAAGTTTAATCAAGAAGAATTAAGCCAATCCATTTCATTTAAATAGAATTGGGGAAAGGGAGATTTTCTCTGCAGTATCCATCATCACAAATCACACAAAAATTAAAGAGTGAGGCTTGCGTGCGCCCGGGCGCACGGAAACACATTCCGTGCGCCTTTAGAAATTTAGTATTATGGGTAAGAGTACATTACTTTGGTCTAAAGGGTATACACTTTAATTAATAAAAGGTACACCATTTTGTTCTAAAGGGTATACACTTTTCATTAATATTTTTTTTTCTTCAGAAAATAAATGGTACACATTTTTATACTAAAGGGTATACAATTTAACACAAAATTCTAAAGGCGCACGGAGTGTTGTTCATGCGCCCAGATACACACAATAATTTTCTTTAGAAAATAAATGGTATACATCTGTAAACTAAAGGGTATACAATTTAACACAAAATTCTAAAGGCGCACGGAATGTGGTCCGTGCGCTCTGGTGCACAAGAGTTTTTGCCAAAATTAAATAGCAGCCAATTAATATCTTTCTCTCATCATTATTTGTGGGGGATGATTATCATTTGTAATTTTGTATTATTATATAAAGAAAAATTCTCCCCCTCCATTGTGTATGTAGGTTTCCATCAGAATTCTGAAAAAAAAAAAAAGATAAGTACGGCTGCAGTAGTGGGCAATGGAAAAGAAGATAAGCTTGAAAATTATGTGGTGACTTAAGGGTAATATTGTAAAAATACATCTTCAAAACCTTGAAAGTAACATGTAATGTAAAATGAGTTATGTAGGGTTAAACCTCATGAGGGATACGTTAACCTGAGGAGAGATTTCCCTCGCTTAGAAGTAAATGGCCCCTGAGGGACTTGGGGTTCGTAATTTGGAATGCTTTAATAAAGCACTAATAGGAAATGGGTATGGAGATTTTACAATGAAGGGATCCACTGTGGGCAAGAGCAATAAAACCTAGATGGGGAGTGTCTTGGGAAACGGCGACAATGAGGGGTTTGGTTAGTAGGAGAGGTAAACCTAATAGTTGGTGGGGGAGGTATTGAGGGCCGTTCGAAAGATTAATGAGAGTTGATTTTTTATAGTCTAGAAAGTATAATTGGAGATGGGCGTGACACATTTTTGGGAGGACTAGGGATGCCAATTTGGCCCAACTCGCACTCACCCCGTTTAGACCAGACCCGAACCGCCTCAGACAGAGAATGGGATGGGGTAGCCCCACCCCGCACACGGGGCAGGGCGGGTATGGGTACTAGTATCACCCTGCCCCATCCTGCCTCGCACTTTTAAATAATAATTTTTTATTTAAAATATTTATTATATTTATTAAATAATATAATTAATTGATATATATTAAATATTATACATACATTTTTAATTATTTTAAATAAAAGAAATCATGGTAATTATATACTCCCTCCGTCCCGCACCAAGGGTGTATTTTGCTTTTTTGCCACGTGGATTAAGGTGTATTATTATTTAATGTATAATGAGTAGTTGTATTAGTGGGAGTGTGGGCCCCATATTTTAATTGTATTAGTGGGTGAATATGGGACCCATGTGTATAAAAAAGGAAAGAAGACCCTTTGGGTGGGACGACTGATTAGCCATAGTTTAGTGGAGAATGACCAATTCAAGAAATTATCGAACCCAAGGGAGGTAGGCACTAGTGCTTAAGCGATCTCACGTTTGTTGTAATTTTATAGAGACGAATCATCAATGAGATTGGTTGTAAACAAATAAATGACACGTAATCAAAACAAGCAATGATCAAACGAACAAGATAATGATGGAAAATGGTTTACCAAATTGATTAAAAGTGAGATTAACAACAATTAAGAAGTGAAAATTCTAGGAATTATGCATCAAATTCATATGTATCATGGATTGTAGACTAAGGGCCAACACTAAGATCACCTAAACTCCCTCTCGAGATGAATAGGATATGAATATCAATAGCTCAACTGATTGGTTCTCACTTAAACAATTCCAACTAGGTATTAAGCTTAAATGAGAGTCCCTTCACACAATTAATCAATCTCTCGATCAAACCAATCACATGTCCTACCAAAGGGTTCTAAACTATGAAGGACTTCTCAATCTCTTCACAATCTATAATGCACATGAAGTGTTTGATGAAATGATTCACTTAATTATCCTAAGCATATAATCGATTTCTCAATCTAATCACACATCTAGAACAACTAAACACACAAATCATCAATACAATTCAAGCAATTAATAATCAATGGTAGAAAATCATAGATCCAATCAACATATGAATTTAAATACACAAATCCCCAAAATTATCCAACAACTATCATGTTGCTAATCTCACAAGGGAGATTAGCCTACCATATTAAGAAGGAAATGAACATAGACATTAAGATCCTTACAAAACATGATGAAACTATGAGGTTTAATACAAGAAATGAATGGAAACTCCCTTGATGTCACTTCAATGGTGATCTCCTTTCTTCCCTTGCAACTCTCCTCTCTTCCTTGCTTCTTTTTTTCAATTGGATGAAGGTTTTGATGGTGGAATGATTGTAGATCCAAAAGATGGTGAATGGATAAAGATGAAGGTGAAAAATTGAGGAAATGGTGTGTGAGGTGTGTGGGGAAGGTGAAATTTCGGATCTTCTCTCACATATTGAAGTATTGGGTATTTATACCCCTTGGGAGGCTTCTAGAAGGATTCTGATTTTTTTCCAGGATTTTACACAGCACGAGTCGTGCTCTGCCACACGGCCATAAGGTGGCCGTGTCGTGTGAACTGATGCTCCCGCACGGCCTTTTCTTACAGGGTCGTGTTGATGACACGGCTCGTGCTGCCAACACGACTCGTGCGACTGGACACGGCCTTAAGGTGCCCGTGTTGAACGAATAGGTGTCGCCGCACGGCCATCGCTTACATGGCCGTGTTGGCTACACAGCCCGTGTTGGTGCTGGCTCCTGTATTTCTTCACTGTTTTGGCTCGTTCTCCCTCGTTTCAACTCCGAATTGAGATCCATTTTTTCCTACGTCTTCCTTATCATATCTAGCATCAAATAAAAAGTGAAAATTATAGGTTTAAGCTCATTCACACACATTTCCATGAAAACACAAAACACAACCAAATAACACATAAAATACGGATAAAAATATATGAAAACACACATAAAAAAATACTAAAATCTAGGTGAAAATATCACTCATCACACCCCCAAACTTAAAGTGTTGTGCGTCCCCGCACAACGAAAATGATAAACCAAGGAGAGTGATTTTCACCTAGGAAAAGACTAAACGAACATAAGTAACAACACATCAATAATAATAAGAATCACAATTTATGCTAAGTCATCCTACAACATTAAATTCATGACATGAAGAATTAACAAGTGCAATCTAAAGAGAATGATAGTGTAATACAGTCCCTTTTTAGTCCAAGCCTCACATAGATATCAATTTCACTCAACACTCTTTAAAGTAGGGTAAAACAACACTCATCAATCGATTGGCTCGACTCGCTATAAGCTTGCTCGTGGACTACATTCACAAACCACCAAAGTTTAAATTAATGATCAAAAAGGTCTTTAATTGGGATGTAATGATAGGCTCTTTGGTAGGGTAGGAAGAATGTGGATAATAGTGACTAAACAAGTGTAAGTAATCGAAGAGATGATCAACTTCCTCAACTTCTCCACTTTTCTTTCTTCCTTTCTCAACTTTGGTAATCACAAGCACTAATCATCAACTTTCCTTAGATTTTGAGTTTCTTTTAATGCATGCTTCCTTCTTTGAACTTTTAAGTACTTGAGCATATTGTTATTGCTTTGCTTATTTTCTTATTTTGAGGTTGCATGTCCATTCTTTCTTGTGCTCTTTTTCATCCTTTTTCTTGCTTGTTTACCATTTCCTTTTTTCTTTTTCTTCCTTATCAAACCTTTCTAGTTACCATCTCCTCAATCACCCACACAAATGGTATATATGTAAGGTTTAAGTGGGTAATCATGGCTTGTAATGTGCTTATATCACAATAAATAGGCTTTAAGGCTCAAAGTGGTTGACTAGGGATGATGTTCATGGTAGGGAAATATATGGTAATGACTATAATAACAAGGATGGCCTTAGATCATGTCACTAATCTCCACTAATCGGGCTCGTTCCTATAGTCCTTGAGCAAGTTCTAACTTATCAAACACAACCAATCCACTCATGAAGAAAAAATCATATATGCACGGTTGAGGCTCAAATGCTCACAAGCTTGTGCTCGGACCTTAAGAAACTTATTGCACCACATTCATCTCAAAATTGAACAAGTTAAGTAAAACATGTCACAATTCGAAAGTGTAGAGATTTTTAATCATAACTTGTCATCACTTATCACTACAACATATCATCACTCATATTCAAAAATGACTCACAACATCCCAAAACAAACCACCAAACATACCAAGATAAAAATAAGAAAACACACAAAACATAAAATAAAAACTCAACAAACAAGAAACAAAACAAAAACACATAACATGCAAAAACAAAAATCACCATCATTAAACAATGAAGCACGTATTCAACTCATCCATAACAATGTAAGCTCACAATCATACCAAAATTATTGAAAATGAAACCTCCCAAAAACATAACAAATGAAGTAGCATGCAAATCACATCAATCCAAATCAAATTATGTCAAGCAACTAAAAGTGATAAGGTGTAGAGTACTCCCTCAATAGGCATTTGGTAAGGAAAGCGTTCGCTCCAAGCTCCATTTGTGCTTCCAATACCCTTCATTCATACTCAAACTCATACAACACCATTAGCTTAACAATTGCCTTAAACATATGGATTCACATGCACTTCAACACAACCAATCATACCAAAATCCAACCAAACTCATGAGAAAATTTTAAAATTTGGGTGAATTTTACAAGAAGACCTTTCATCATCAATATATCATCATATCAAACACACTTAAGTGGTGAGTCACACCACGCACTCTCCCCCCAAACTTAAATCAAACTAAGAGGTGAGAATTAAGTTTGCAAAAAGTGGTGGGACTTACCCTCGTAGTTTCCATTGATGATCTTCTTGTGGAGAAGTAAACGCATCCACACGACTCAAGCTATGTTCACCATGCACTTTCCTCCCAAACTTGACTCGAGACAAGAGTCGAGAATTAAGTTTGCAACAAATGGTGACATTTTTACTCAAATCCATGAAGCACTTCTCCTTTCTTCAATATGCATTTTTCTCACAAGCACAATCCACCTACAAGACCAAAATCAACAAAAAGCATCAAAATAACAAAAGAATGGGGTGCCTCCCATTTAGCGCTAAGTTTAACGTCTTCAAGCCGGATGGAATTTCACGATCATTGGACCAACGAATGGTCCATCCCACTTTCTCCTCGCATCCTCACTTTGAACATTAGCTTGACCTTCTTCTTGTCCACTAGCTCAACCTCACCATTCTTGCTTACAAGCATCAAATCGTCATTGAGAAGTGATTCTAGTGGACTTCCTCTTTCTCCTTTGTCAAGTTATCAATCGAGCTTCGATGTTTTCATCCTATTAACATCACAAGAAGACAAATTAGCATTTAACAATTTCATATAATCATGAAGAAATGAATTTAAATTGTCAAAGAGAAGAGAATCATGATCATCGAAATCATCCGGAGGCCTTGTATGATGAGGCATGATCCCTTTATCTTTTTTGCACAAGAATGTGACATTCTCTCCATTTGAGCTCAAAGAAAGCTCTTCTCTTCCAACATTAATCTTTGCTCTCCCGGTGGCTAGAAACGGCCTTCCCAAAATAAGTGAAACTTTAGGGTCCGCTTTCACTTCCAAAACCATGAAATCAACCGGAAATGCTAACCCCTTCACTTTGACCTCAACGTCTTCAACAATCCCAAGTGGCTTCACAACCTCGCCATTTACTACTTCAAGACGGATTGTTGTTGGTTTTAGCTCTCCAATTTCAAGGTCTTTAAACGTGGCATGAGACATCACGTTGACACTTGCCCCCAAGTCACACAATGCATCAAGGGTGCTTTTTCCTTCAAAATCACAAGGGATTATGAATTTTCCCGGATCACCAACCTTCGTAGGCCCCCCTTTTAGCATCGACTCACTTATTTCGGGTTGCTCCTCTTTCTTTTTCTCCTCATACTTCTTCTTGAGCGACTTCACAAATTCCTCAAACTCCTTTTTCTTTTCCTCCTTTACAAAAATTTGTGGATAGGGAATAGGGAATGGAGTGATCGGAATACCCCAATAGTCACGCTTGTACTCCTCTTCTTTTACCTTCTCCTCCACTTTCTTTTCCTCTTGCACCCTTTTCCACTTAGGTATCCATTTAGGCTTTTGCTCTTCTTTCATTTCTTCAATAACCTTACTTTCCACCAACCCTTCTTCTACCTTTCTTTCCTCTTCCGTTTCAATAAATAAACATTGAGCTTTCGGATTAACCTCGGTTGTAGCCGGAAACTTTCCTTTTTGTTGAGCACTCAATGAACTTGCCATTTGTCCAACATTGTACTCCAAAGCTTTGAATCTTCTTTCATTAGCTTCATCTCTAGCTTTGTTTGATGCAATCAATTGTTCAAGTAGCTCATCGGTTGATGCTCTTCCCTCATTGTTTGGTGCCTTAGCCCCCGGTTGATATCCCGGAGGATACGTAACCGCATTGCTCGGATTAGAGTAGGAAAAGTTATCATGCCTTTGTTGTTGTTGTGGGTATGAGCTTCCACTACTTTGACCATTGAAACCTCCTTGCCTTGGTGGATAGTTTCCTTGATTTTGGTTGAAACTACCTTGGAAATTATTTTGATAATTCCCTTGGTAGTTTCTTCCTTGCATGTACGACACATCCTCAACACGTGGCATAGAGTTGGCCCATTGTTCACCATTCACAACATTCGGAGGTAGCACACCTTGCTCGACTTGTAGCCCCTCAACCATATTCGCTCCTTGATTGTTCACACTTTGATTCAAGCTCATTTGTTTAATGACTTCCGCCACTATCTTTTTCATGCTTGGCATACTTGGTTCAACACTTACACTCTTCACATTATATTATTGCCCTTGATCAAAACTTTCAAATCCATAGCATCCACTTACCCTCTCCGATGGCCATTGGTACACATTTGTAGCAATCTCTTCAAAAAATTTTATGGCCCTTTCCGGAGTCACTCCAAGTACGGATCCACCCGCCGAAGCATCAACAAGCACTCTTTGCCCATTCACAAGTCCTTGATAGAAAAATCCAACTTGTTGATTCTCCGGGAAACCATGTTGTGGACACTTGCGTAGCATATCCTTAAACCTTTCCCACACTTCATAAAAACTCTCTTGAGGCATTTGCTTGAATTGAGTGATCAAGCTCTTCATTTGAAGCGTCTTTGAAGGTGGAAAATATTTGTTCAAAAATATTTGTGCTAGCTCGTCCCAAGTGTTGCACGTACCCGGTGTAATAGTGGAGAGCCATGTTCGAGCTCTATCCCTCAAAGAAAATGGAAACAACCTCATCTTGATACAATCTTCACTCACCCCATTCATCTTCACGGTGTTGGCAATCTCCACAAATTGGGCTAGATGAGCATTAGGATCTTCATTCGGAGTTCCACTAAATTGTTGCTCTCTCACCAATGAAATCAAGCCCATTTTAAATTCAAAGTTGTTGGCATGAATTGGTGGTCCCATCATTTGTGGCATTTTCCTCGGCATGAAGAAATCCCGGATCACCCTTTGATCATTTTGCATTCCATGTTGCACCAGGGTGGAGGTGGTGGCACATAAGCTTGTTGTGGAGGAGCATAAGCTTGTTGAAAGCCTTGTTGCCTTATAACTTGTTGCACCATTTGTTGAAGAAAAGCTTGGTTGTTCATAGCTCCTTGATTTTGATAGGCTTGTTGAGGAAGATTTGCATTGAATTGAGGTGTGTTGTCATGCATGTTCATATTGTGTCCTCCTTCCCCATCATGCTCTATCTCCACGCGATTATCCTCTTGAAAGTTCTCCATTGAATTACTATTTTTGGTTTTGTTCTCCCTTCTCCTTCTCCTCAAAGTATGCTCAATCTCCAAATCAATAGGTTCTACTTGTTTCCCCTTGGATCTTGTTTGCATATACCTTCAAAAATGAGAGAAGTTAGAACAAAGTTTCACAAAGCAAATACAAATAAACAAATAAAATAATAATAAAAAAAATATCTCTATTAAGATTACTCAAAACGATCCTTCATCAAGCTACTAGCAACCGTTGCCTCCCCGGCAACGGCGCCATTTGATTATCTATAACTTGTAGTCGGATTGATCAATTCAAGAATTTATCGAACCACATGGAGGTCGATGCTAGCACTTAAGCGAGATCACGTTTATCACGATTTTATAGAAACGAATCATAGATGGATGGTTGATTAAACAAGTAATTAAATGAAAATCAATGAAAGTAGACAAGCAATTATCAAATGACAAGATAAAATGATGAATGAGTGGTTTTCCAAATTGAGTAGAAGTGAGATTAACAACACTAATGAAGTGGTAACTCATGGACTCATGCATTAAACTCATATGTATCAAGGGTTAAGACTAAGGGCCAATACATATACCACCTAAATTTCCTCTCGAAATGAATAGGATGTAGATCATTTGCACAATCTCAAAATAGTTCAAAGGTTGGTTCTCAATTAAACAATTCCAACTATGTACTAAGTTCAATTAAAGAATCCCTTCATATAATTAATTGACTTCTCAATCTAACTAATCACATGTTCTATCAAAGGGTTCTAAATAATAAAGGACTTCTCAATCACTTTACAATTTATAATGCACATGAGGTGTTTGATGAAATGATTCACTTGACTATCCTAAGCACATAATCAAACACACAAAAACATCATAGATCTCAAGATATATAAGCACCAATGATAGAAAATCAAATATCCCCATCAACATATGAATTTAATTACATAGATCCACAAATTAACCAACAACCTTCATGTTGCTAATCTCACAAGGGAGATTAGCCTACAATCTTCATAAGATCCATAACATAGACATTAGAATTCTTACAAATCATGGTAAACTAAAGGATTAACACAAAATTGGAATGAAAACTCCCTTGGAAATTGATCCAATTGAATCTCCCTTCTTCCTTTGGTGATCACCCAATCTTCCTTGCTTCTTCACTTGATTTGGATGGTAGAAATTATGGAGAAATGATGTAGATCCAAAAATGGATGAATGGGATGAAGAATATGGTGTAAAATCAAAGGAAAGGTGTGTGAAGTGTGTGGGAAAGGTGGAAAATCGGATCTTCTCTCACATATTGAAGTATTGGGTATTTATACCCCTTGGGATGCTTCTAGAAGGATTCTGATTTTTTTTCAGGATTTTACACAGCACGAGTCGTGCTCTGCCACACGGCCATAAGGTGGCCGTGTCGTGTGAACTGATGCTCCCGCACGGCCTTTTCTTACAGGGCCGTGTTGATGACACGGCTCGTGCTTCCAACACGACTCGTGCGACTGAACACGGCCTTAAGGTGCCCGTGTTGAACGAATAGGTGTCGCCGCACGGCCATCGCTTACAGGGCCGTGTTGGCTACACAGCCCGTGTTGGTGCTGGCTCCTGTATTTCTTCACTGTTTTGGCTCGTTCTCCCTCGTTTCAACTCCGAATTGAGATCCGCTTTTTCCTACGTCTTCCTTATCATATCTAGCATCAAATAAAAAGTGAAAATTATAGGTTTAAGCTCATTCATACACATTTCCATGAAAACACAAAACACAACCAAATAACACATAAAATACGGATAAAAATATATGAAAACACACATAAAAAAATACTAAAATCTAGGTGAAAATATCACTCATCAACGACCAAAATGGAAAAATAGACCCTTGGTGCGGGACGGAGGAAGTATAAGTTATTATAAAATATTTTATTACAATATTATATTACTTATCATTAAATATACAATGTAATAACAATTTTTTAAATTAAAATAAATTTAATTATTTAAATTAAATTTAAATTTACTTCATTTTATTCTAATTTAAATATTTTTATCTGAATATATTATAATTTATAAAAATAAAATAAAATTTAAAAAAGAACGAGACGGGGCGGGGTAGGCCTAGGCCCTCAATTCCTGACCCGTAGTGAGGCACGGGGCGAGGCGGGGTGGAGCGGGTCATCTAGGGGCGGGGCGGTGTAGGTCATCTAGATATCCGCCCTGCCCCGCCCCGCCCCGCCCCATTGCCATTCCTAGGGAGGACATATGGGTTGGTAGTGGTAGACCTTTGAGAGATAGATTTTGAAGGTTGTACATGTTATCATTAGATAAGGAAAAAAGAATGAGTTAAATGGGTCATGGAGGAAGGGTGTTCGGGGTTGGGATTGGAGATGGAAGAGAGAACTTAATAGAGAAAAGGAGATGCTTAATAATCTTTTATGTTTGTTAAATGTATTTTGTCATTCTCAGGGTACTTTGAATAAATGAAGATGAAAGAATGGACGGAAAGACATATAGACAACAAAGGAAGCGTATGACAAGCTCTTGAGTCTAAAGATTGGAGATATAACAATGACGAAGGAAGAATTAACATGGTATGGAATAAACTGGTAATTTTAAAAGTTCGAATGCATGCTTGGAGGGTTCTATGGGAAAGGATTTCAACAAATTATGCTTCAAAGGAGACACAACCTTCTAGTGGGAGTAAACAATATGTGTATTTTTTGTGACTCATATTCATAAACGGTTCGTCATGTTCTCTTTGAATGTGATTTTGAGTATCAAGTTTGGATGAAATGCGTTAACTGGATAGGTGTGGAAACGGTTCTTTCTTCTATTCCATCAATAAGTCTACTACACTATAGTAGTCTTAATTCCGGGATACGGGGAAAGAATTTTGTAATTTGTGCTTGAGAATGTATTGTTTGGTTGATATGGAAATCTCGAAATAACATCATTTTTATGGAGAAAGTTATGACTCGGAGAAAATACTGGAGAAGCTAAAAATCAAGTTATGAAATTGGTAATATGACTCGTCTCCATCTAGGAGTCTATAAGATTGGTGGATTAACCCTATAAGTGCAATGGTATAGTTTTGGTGAATCTCTCTTGGTATTTCACTTTATAACCGTATGTATTTTGTATCATTATAAAATTTTTGGTAACACTTTTACCAACTCTTTTATTAATAAAATTATCTTATAAAAAAAAACTTAGCAACATATATGAAGCACAAAGTATACCATATCATTTGATGAGTAATGCAAAAGTCAAGTATACAAGTTAGAGCTCTAACTTCTCAAAATCATGGTCAATAGTAAATAATTGACCCTCAATTATAAATCTTTCCACACAACGTGTAGCACCGATGAAAAATGTTAACAATTCATTACCTTTCGGATGTACATGAACGACACATTCCGAGTAACAACCTCCCTAAGACTTATATTTAGAGTGGCAACCCCTTATTCCTATTGGGTATATTTGGGTTTCAGTATAATATGTTGACTAAAAAAAATGACAAAAAATAATAAGAATGAAATTTGAGTCGAGTCAAGAGTTACACTCTTTATTCTTAAGACGAAATTGCCCCGCTCTGGTGCTTACGGTGCTACAGCAATCATCTCCAAGATACAACAACTCAAATCTTGTGATAGTAGCACTACAAATCACAAGATACGGCGAACCAACTGGTATTATGAACTCACCTTGTGAGTAAGACGACTTGATAATACACTATGAATCAGTTACAACGACACAACTTTATTAGGTTTTTTCAAACGTCCACGACTTTGTGACAAGTGCTCAAATAACTCAAGTGAAATTCAATTTTGGAGTTGACCAAGTGATGTTTTCAAATGACATTCGGAGTGAAGGATTATGGAATGAGAGAGCCTATTTATAGATATTAAGGAGTCTTTTCGTAAATCGATGCGACCATTAGATTTGATTTTGAATTTAAATTTAAATGTCTTTCTTAGAAAAGATACAATTATTCAACAATCACAACCCTTTGATCACACATTTTTATAGACACACTTCAATCTAATAGACACAATTTTAAGGTGATTTTTCCATTCATCTAAAATTTCCAACAATTCCACCATGTTATAACCCCTTTTGATGGCCACATCTAACTTAGTAGGTTTGATCAAATGGTTAGGCATATGAATTTGGAAGCTTTAATCCAAACCAAGGTAAAAAGTTGACCCCACTTATAAACCTCCCTCCCACATTTATATGTAACAACGATATGAGATACTCCCTCTATCCCATGATAATAGTTACGTTTTCTTTTTATACGGAGATTAAAGAATATAATATTTTAATGTGTATTGAAGTGGAATAAATAATATTTTAATTGTATTACTGTAATGTGTGGCCATGGAAAAAGAAGTAATTAAATTGTGTGAATCCCGTATATCAAAAATAAAAATGTAACCATTAGGATAAGACGCCCAAAAAGAAAATACATAACCATTAGGATGAGACGGAGGAAGTATGTAACAATAGATATTAAACCCTATAAAAATAACTTGCAAAAATTTGTGTGAAACTATCCAACATAAAGAGTTTCATGAGATGGATAATAAAAAATAATATTCGCATTAATAAAAAGTGATAGTGTTGCAATAATTACTAGTTCATAAACAAATCGACGCATAAGTTAATGTAATAGTTTTTTATTACTTTCAATAAAAATGATAACTATTTTTAATAAAATGTAAAACAGTTTCACTGACAACAAATGCTCGATGGCAAAAGAGCAGGGAGAATTAGCTCCCGGTTACAAGAGAGAGAATTGTTAAGGTCACAGTGATGATATCATAAAAAGCCACTTGACCACATATGTACCAATTAATTAATTTAGTTTAATTTATTTAAATTAGACATTAATGACCTAATTAAAAAAAATCCACCACTCTGTTCCACATTAATATAGTATAAAAGTCTCAAATTTGTGATTCTATATCTTTAAAAATTGAAAAGCAAAATATGATTAATTTGCCAATAATGTATTCAATCAATATAAGAGAGAAAAAGAACTTCAAATGCTTATTAAAAATGTAGTGACAATAAATAAAGTACGAAACTAGTTTTACGTTTGAAAAGCTTACATACGAAGGGATGGCAGCCAACATTAGATGTCAGTGCATTGTCTGATTAGTCTCTGTTATTGCAACTGATAAAAGGATACCTTGTATCAATTGTTTGCTGTACATACCTGCTTCACCAACCAATTCGTCTTCCCACTATGAGACGCCTCGATAATATTTTTGGCAAACACAAATGAGAAGAAAATAATGAAGCCTGAATTCCTACCAGCTTATTGAATCTTTACCTTCTACTTACAGAGACGACATGAGTTAAATCCCAAAGTTAAGAATTCTCCATCAGCATCCTGGCTCTTGCTTCACGGGCATTGTACTCAACGAGCTAAACATCATGGCCTGGCGAAGCAAAGAAGTGTAAAGTGGTTTCACATTCACAAATGTTGTTGTCTAAACAAGCAGGAAGATCAGATGGTGTAAAAATGAGATACAGCATTTGGCTGCATATAGTGATGGTGAGATCACCATTCCGTTTTCTTTTATGAATATGTTGAGTTCAAATCACTATATATTGGCAACCTCCAACCACTGGATTAGACAGAGAAATGTTGATGGCCTGTATTTTAGCCACTAACCTGATTTGCAATTTTCTAACAAACTAATTAATGAATTTAATCTAAGTGCGTTTCACATATATTATATATATTAGGTACAGAGTTTCACCACTTGTGTCACTTTGGACCCCAAGTGTTCGTAAATCACATATTTGGCACCCAAGTTAATCACATGGTCAAAATGATATCCCTGTCCTCTGGGATGATCACCACAATTATGTCTCTTCCATATAAATAATTAAAATCTATACAAAGAATCATAATTCAAATTTTGTAAATCTTGTATACGAAAACATTAGTTCAGCATGACCAAGACCATGAGAAATGAAGACCACATTCAGAAAAGTTTACTATGAAGAATGGAAAGCTGAGAAACCTGAGATGAGGGCGGAAAAATAGTACTCGCAAGTTCGTCATTTAAGAGCACAGGAAGAGGGGGCATATGGCTCATAATACCAGGCATATTTCTCATGCTGCAGACATTAACCCAAAAAAGCTTCACTATGAACAAGATACAAATGAGCATCAGATCACTTTACTAGATAGGAAGAGCAACTTACACATTCAATATTGCAATTATGTTGTTCCTTGTACGAAATAAGAGATCAATGTTCTGCTGCAGCTGCAACATAAATTTCAATATGATAATAGGTAAAGACGAGCTAAAGTTGAGAAGACCAAAGATATAAAGATTAAGTAAATCACATGCATGATGCAGAGGAGAAATAAAATAAACCAAGGATATTAGCCACAATGATGACTCATGAGAATATTCATAATCTCTCCTAGGGAAATTATTTGATACTACTGCAGCTTCTATAATTGTCTAAAAACAAGACATGTGATATGAACAGTAAGCAACATCTTTCACAATTTTCTTTACCATTGTGAGGCAGCACAAATTCAATAACAGATGAAAATAATTCATGTCTTAGTTTAGTCTGATGACAGAATGGGTTACCAGCAAATACTTAGCAAATTTAAAAATGTACAATAAATTGTGAGATAGGTGGAAAATAATGTCAAAGGGATGAAAATGCTATTAGAATGATAAACATTCTGTATTAACAATAGGTTTGGTGATTGAAGAGATGAGGTCAAGAATAGTAAGAAAATCAAGGATTAACTTCAAGATTCCTTTAGGTATTATAAAATCAAGGTTGGACTAATCACATAAAAAATTTGTTAATACTTGAGATTTGTTAGAATCCTTTAGGATTAAACGTCAATATAGATATCAGAAAATCAAAAGATACAAAATTGAACTCTGCATCTCAAGTACCCAAATTTTTTAAAAAAAATATTAAGGTAAATACCAAATCTCAAGTTCCTTGAGAACAAAAGGGTTTAGGCTTACCTTGAGAGTTGAAAGATTTACAAGAATTTGTTCAAACGCCTGATTATTTTCTTCTATAAGATGCCTGGCTGTCCCACTAAGTCCTGACACACAAGGAATTATTATTTCTCATAACAATTTATCAAGTTATCAACTTGAAACTGATAGGAGCATTCAATGATTGATGTCCACAAATGTAAATGCATCTAAAAGATATTCTGGAAACAAATAAATAAAGATAAGGAAATGATATAAGATTTCAAGCAATGCTTTCCCAGATATAACAGACCAACATCCTAGTTTCCAGGCATATAGATAATTGAGGGCACTAATAAGGCTCATCGATAAACAATCAAATTACATCATGCCATTAATACATTTTGAAGAGAATTGAAAAAAAAAAAATTTGGTAATGCTTCAAATAGTGACTGGAAAGTATATTAGCTGAGTTAGATGCTTCAAATAATTATGAACCAAATTGAAAATAAAGGAGGAGGCATGACAAAGAAACTATATATGGTGAACACTTGACAATGAACTTTAAAGAGTACAATGATGGCCTCTGTCATATTATGAAAGTAGCATTTAGCATGTTGCTGATATTGAAAAAGCAAGCAAAAAAAAACATGATAGGACATTCAACCATATTCTTAAAAAAAATACAATCTAGATGCAAGCACATCCAAGTGAAATGTAACTTCACTAAAGATTACCTAGGCACTTTTTTGCACAACACTGTGAGGCGGCACGCATCAGTTAATATCACAAAGATAGTTAACTGGACAAAAGCATGTAGAGATGACTCGAGTGAACATCTTTGGCAATTAATCTTTTTCATGGGAGAAAAATAGATTTGGTTAATCTAAAGAACATAGTAGACAAACCTCCCAAAAACTTGCAATCACTCTGATTGTGATTGATTGTGGACGAAGAATATGGAGCCACATTTGCTGATGGAGCAGAAGATATTAAAGTTGTTTCTGCCAAATTTTCCTGAGGGAAATGTTGATCTTGAGATGCCAGTTCAAGTAAATTCTGATACATTGATAAGTCAAAACAGACAAAAGACAGTCACTATCCTACTTATACAAAATCACTGGATCTTGTTCAGCACTTGTTATAATAATAACCTATGGAATACATAACTAGAAAAGTAGCAACAGATTCAGAAATCTTCAAAAAAGTTGTGACCAACTTAATCATAATCTTTCTGACTTCAAGATCTAATAGGTCTTAAAGAAACAAGATCAGCATCATATACTTGAGCTCATGACTGAAGATTGCAGCATATGCAGATATCAAGGTTTAAATTTAATGTGAATTCAAACTCCATATAAGATAATTTATATTACCTTCTGATCCTTCACTGTCTTCCGCAGGCTCTGATGTTCCTGTTTCCTCCGCTTTCTCTGACAATAAACCAAAATAGAAAGAGAACAATGAGGTTATATTCTTCTAAGTAACTCAGCTAGATTGTACAACTGTTCAAAAAGAATATATATGATTAGTTGCAGCCTAAACAAGGATATTAAACTTACCATCATCCATCTACATCGAAGAGCAACATCCCGCACAGTCTTGTCAGGGAGTGAGGCAGCAATTTTAACATACCTTGCAATATTTGGTTCGTAGGCATATCTATAGATCAAGGAATCAGCCAGATGAAATTAGATTTTGCTATCAGAAATTGCTAGAAGACACATAGAAATGCATGGTAAGGTCCAGGAGAACAGGCCATCCGTCACCACCACCAACATATTTGGAAATATATAAACATGGTGCAAAAGAAGTTGATGTAAAAGGCAAAATTAACTAAAAATTGCATTTTCAGCCCCTGAAGTTTCATGTTTTATTATATTGATCTCTCAAGCTTTATCGTATGTACTTTAAAATTTATTTTTTGAGCACCTTGTGTTCTTTCATAGAAATGTATTTTTGTTTTATTGAGCCCTTGAATGCCCCTTGAAAGTCTTCAATATGCATAAAAGTAAACTATCAAGGCCTCAATAGAGCACAATTTAAAAGTATGAAAGCATTGAACAAAGCATGAAAGTTTAGGGGGCTTAAACATACATCTTGCTGAATCAAAAACCAAATGGTATATGAGAAGATTCCAGCAAAATTAGAAGAGTGACCACAAATACTAGAATGAAATCTAAATCCTAAAGAAAGTGAAAAGGATAAATCCAATAAAGAACTCATGTTTCACTCTCAAGTTTTTAAATTACATTTTGTATCCTGAAATCAACATTGCTGTAAAATGACTTCAAATGATGATCTCTTTTTATAAAGTTGGACAGTCATTCCTAGTTCCTACCAGAGAAAGCATAGGAGATCATATACAAAAATTACTAGTTGGTGCATAAACATTGTTGTTCCTTATTTAAAACCAATAAAGCCTGAAATGCATATGAAATAGATCTAAATGATCCCAGACCCAAATAAAGTTCAAATCCAGAATGTATGTACTTGTACACTCAACGACAATTCATGGGTACTGTACATCATGGGGATTGGTGAAAAAGAATATACTGCTCTAGGTTCCATTTTAACCCTGATAGTTAGAGGACCACTTTATCATTTGGCAAGAAATCCAAGCCACAAAAGTGAGCATATAGTTCTTTACAGCCAGAATACCTTCTTATTGGTGTAATGATTGGTGGTCTTGAGACTGACTAGTTCAAAGTACTAACAGTACCCTAGAGGGATCTAAATCCTAGTTTAAATGTGATGCCAAAATCACTGCTAATGACATTCCATTTTTACATTTTTTTTCTTTCTTCGCCCATAATCCCTGTTGCTTTAATCTATAAAGCTGGGAGACAAAGGACCAAGGCTGGAAAAAAAGGAAGTTCGTACGGTCGTGTACCTTAAGCAGCAAAAATAGCACTGCAACACAGAAATTTTCCTAAAATCAAGTGACTTTACCTAAACAGGAAGTAGGTACCTACTTGGCTAGTCCCTCTTCTAACTTGTACTGTTCCTCCATGGACCACTCCACGGCAAAACCCGTATCGTGCTTCAGCCCGGGAGCCGAATCCATCACATGCGTCAAACAAGAATCCAAAGAATTCTGCGACGAGAAAAGCACTCCTCCTCGGCCATCGTTTCCGCTCAAATTTAGGCTTCCTCCACCGTTCCTGTAATTAAAATTGGCCATCGGTATCAATTCACAGCCGCCGGAGCCACTGCTGCTGCTGCTGGTCGCTCCGCCGGACTTGAACAGAATCCCCTGCTGCTGGTGATGAAACCCGGAGCTCGACTCACTCGCCATTTGTGTGCGTAATTGTTTCACCTACAGCATGAAAAAAATACAGATTTCCTGAAGAACATCAAGCTTGTGAGAGGGTTTCCAATTCCTGCAATCCCTCATATTACTGAATTGCAGCAATTTTGGTTGAAGATTCCAAAAGGAAATCTCCAAATTCGCAGAGGGGGAGAGAGAAAACAATGGACAACTGTTTGCGCTAAATTATAAGTAGATGCTGCTGCTGCTATTTATTTTTGCGTTGCAACTTGCAAGTGGTGTTGGTTGAGTTCGTGTTTTTATTATTATTTTTTTGAGTTGATATTAGTTGCTACGAGTGGAAGAGGATGCATTATATGTATATAATTTTTTATTTTTTTTTGGGTAGTACATGTTATTTTATTTTATTTTGTATATGTATTTCTTAATAATTATATACTTTTTCACGCTAAGTTTTATGTATAACTTTTTATTTTATTTTGTATACATGTTATTTTATTTTGTATACGTCTTTCTTAATAATTGTATACTCCCTCCGTCCGCCTTTAAGGTTGTCATTTGCTTTTTGCACTTGGATTAAGGAGTATTATTATTTAATATGTAGCTGGTAGTTGTATTAGTGGAGATGTGGGTCTCATTTTTTAGTTATATTAGTGGGTGTGTATGGATCCCATATGTATAAAAAAATAAATGAGACCCTTGGTGGCGAACGCCCAAAATGAAAAAATGATACCCTTGAAAGCGGACAAATGGAGTACTTCTTTCACACTAAGTTTTTCATTAAAAAAACCAACATCCATATGTGTATAACATTTTATTCAATAATGTATACATGTTTTTTAATAATTGTATACTTTTTTTATATTCAATTTTTTATTAAAAAAGCTAACAATTAAATTATATACATTTTTGTTCATAATTGTATATATTTATATATATATTTTAAAGTGGGTGCATCCGAGTGCACAGTATAATTAGCCTATGTTTTAATGAAGGAATGCTAAACTGAGCCCTGATGTGGAATTTTTTTAATTTTTTTTTAAGAATATGTATAAAATATCCAATTTTGATAAAAAAAAATATTTTGATTCCATTGTTTATTCGATTAAAATAAATAATACTCCCTCCGGCCACTTACAAGGTATTCGTTTGCTTTTTGTACGTGGATTAAGGAGTATTATTATGTAAAGTGGGTAGTTATATTAGAGGAAAATGGTGGGCCACATGGTGTACTTTTTTACCAAAAAAATGGAAATGAATACTTTTGAAGTGAACGCCAAAAATGGTAAAATGGATACCTTGTAAGTGGCCGGAGGGAGTATGATTGTACATATTTTTCATGGCAAAAGCTCCTGCGCCTCTGGGACGTGTCCCATGTGAACACAACCCTCCCCTCCATGTTCTATTTAAGCTTATGTATTGTTAGGGATTTAAATTACAAAGGGGCACGGAAATTGCAAAGGGGCACGGTGTGTCCCTGGAACACAAGAACCTTACTCTTTTTTCATTTGAATATACATATTTATGATTAAGTTATATTATAACTTGATTGTAAATATTATAACTTAACTATATTTATGACTCAATTAAAACTTTTAAATTGAATTTAAAGATATTTTTGTTATTTAAAGCATTTTAACATTTATTATGATACATTAAAAAATTGTTTGATTTATTTGAGCATATAAAAATTTCACTTTTTTTATTAGAGTGCCCCATTTATTCTAAATAAACCCTATAAAAAGTTTAAATTAAAATATCTATATATAATAAGACTAAAATAACCTTATTTTTTAATACATTAAATTAATAAACATATCATATTTACATTTATTTCCATATCTATCCACTCTGGTCAAACTTTAAATTTTAATTCAAATTAATTGGTGGATTTCTGTATAATAGTAACTAATGGAACGATCTCCTTAGATCTTTAACTTTTTTTTAATTAATTAAATATAGGGTTTCTTCCTTCTTCTTTTTCATATTCTTTTTCTTTTAAATCCTCACCCACGACTTAGAAAATTCTTAATTATAATTTATATGAACAAAAATATTCATGTGAACTTAACCCCGCGATCATCTATAATAGTGTTCGAATCATTATTGAACATATATATATTATTCGATTGCAGCAAGTGAACTCAATTAATTCTTTTATATATATTGAATAAACTATATACTCCCTCCGTCCGCCCAAAGGTAGACATTTGTTTTTTGCACGTGGATTAAGAAGTATTATTATTTAATGTGTAGTTGGTAGTTGTATTAGTGGTGTTTATGGGTCCCATAAATTTATTGTATTAGTGATGTGTGTGTGTCTCATGTGTTTAAAAAGGAAAATGTGGACTTTTGGTGCGGACGCCCAAAATAGCAAAATGTCCACCTTTGGGGCGGACGGAGAGAGTATATCATTAGAAAAAAAAAAGGAGAAGGCATTTATATCATTGAATTGACTGTCATCATCATCATCGTGTTTTAAGGTGTAGATGTTGCACCCAAAGCGACAAGGTAAACTGCCCACTCTTGTTGCTATTTTGTAGAACTCAACTTGCAAATGAGACGTACTTGCAAATTGGGGAGAATGAAGTTTATTTTTCTTTGTAAACGGCAATATGATTAATGGGGTGTATTAAGTAAAATTTTATTTCCTTTTTATATTTATTGAGGTTTACTTAAATTATGGGATATGTTTAGAAAAGATGGGGTACAAATAGTTCATAATTAAAGTGAGGGTATTAATTAATGTCTTAACAAATAAAAATATTTTAATTTTATGGATTTATAGGGTATGTTTAGTAAAATTGTAGTGCAAATAGCCAATTCTTTTTTATTATCAGTATCATTATGTTTGTTTTCAGTTTGTCTAAGATTATATTTATCATTCCTTGTTCATGTTGTAGTTTAGCAAAACATTACATAAATCTTACTTATATCTTATACACCTTTCTTACTCTTTCACATAAACACCCCCACATTCTTATATATTAATTTAAAATAAATTAAAATTTGCTCCATTTAAATTTTCAAAACAAACATAGATAAGAGTCCAACTAAATTGCATGTATTTAGACAATCTTAATTGTTAAGTTTTAATTAAAATTTTAAATTAAATTGAATTATTAAAAATTACATTAAAAAAACACTATCCACTAGACCACTACCATCCAATTTAAACCTAAAAATCATCCAATATCATCTTATTTAAACCTATTAGTCCTAGGGTGTATCTTGCATCATAAAAATTACCCAAACTTTAAAATGATGGTATAAATAAATACACTCCCCTCCGTCGGTCACAATTTTCATTTAAAATAAAACAATCTATTGATTTTTATATATTCATTGAATATCAAATGAAACAATCCAAACATTTCCAAGTCCATATATAAGATGTAAAGAGATTTTGATCCTCTCAATTAAGGTTAGTCGTGCATAAACACTATCCTTAATGGAAAGGAACGGGATCAGATGTAGAGTACATCATATATTTTTTCCTAGTAGAGAAAATTGCTATATTTTTACTCTTGAAAGCAAATCTAATTTAGGCAATATAAGTGCCACCTCCTAAAACTTGAAGGAAAAATGGCTCATCTTCTGAGCATATCCTTAAGGAATTGAAGATAGATGAAAAAGGCAATAATGGCAACAAGAAGTGCTCAATTCCTAGTGTTACAATCATAAACCCATCTTCTTTGTGAATTCGTCGTCATTGTCTTCTTCTTCTTCATCAATGTATTCTCCTTTGGCATGTTCATTCTCCATCTTACAGTTCATAGTCCTCTCCACCCGTATATGGTCATAATAAGACTCTCCGTCCCTCTGCTCAGACGGTTCAGACTCTTGGTCCACTCCATCCTCACGAAGCATGCCATCTTTGATCTTGCTCTTGTCCATCTCTGTATCATGAATTGTTGTGGTGTTTTTGTGGGCCTCCTCATTGTTTCCAACGGGGGTACTTGTCATATTATTGGTTGCCCCCTCCTGGTTCTTTTCCACTACAGTAACATCATTGTTAGATGAATTCCTATCAACCACAGTTCCAACGGTTTCACGTCTCTTCCGCTTGAGGATCTCTTCGAGTGGCTTTGGCCCTTCAAATGGAACATCGTTTCCACCTTGCTGTAGTTGCCCATCAAGCATTAAATGCTTTCTCTTACCGAGTGACTGTTGGCCTCTACATTTCTTTCCCCCATTGTTATAATCGTCTTCCACCTCAACTTGAATACTGTTATAGCTCCTTCCGCGATCAGAAGGAATGTTTGTCCTCACCATGTCTCTTCGATCAGTACCCCTAACCATATCCCTGTTGTTCAGAGACAGAGACCTTTGAGGAAGTTGAAAGTAACTGCCAAAATAATTCTCACCTGAGGTAATATGCTGCCCATCCCAACGTAAACCCTGGTAGTTCCAGTCCCCCAGCATATAACTGGCATTTTCATGGCTAATTACAGACCTTAAACCATTAGGCTTCTTATGCTTTGCTAGAGTGTACCTTAGATCTGATTCATCAACTTGACCAAGATTATGGAGATTACTATATGGCCTACTTTCTTGATAAGACCCTCCAAATGAAGCTCTGTGCTGCTCCAAAGCGTACTGTCCCATACGATGCTCGAGCGAGGGGAAAAAAAAACGATCATGATATCCTTCATCACCAACACCGTTAATAATGTTGAAATCATTAATAGGGTGATCAGTATCATATTCTGCATCACGTTTCCTCGACATTCTATATCTATCTTCACCTGCATAGAAATCGGAACCTTTTCCTTCATCATCTACGAGAACATCAAACCCAGGAGAGGGTTCTCTTGAAACTTCTTCTGCATTGTTTCTGGTCAAGCTTTCAGAATCTTCTGACAGCTGAGGTTGCTGAGCACGACAGGACCAGCTAACTTGGTTTCCGTTAGACAAGTGTGGAGCATTCCCGTGCCCCAAAAACTCAGTGATGCCAGATTGTTGTGGAGCACTCCTTTGCCCTGAAAACTCAGTGATGCCAGATTGTAGTGGAGCTCTCCTCTTCAAAACAAATTCATTTCTTGGGGGAGCAGATTCCAATAGAACTGGTAGCTTTGCACCAGTTGTATCCTTGAAGGATTTAGCTGCATTTATAGATGTGACTTTCTGTTGTTGGACAGATTTTTCAAGTTCAGCCAAGCGCTTCTTTATGGTCGCAAGTTCATCAGAAAATGTTGTTTCTGGCATGGGTAAAGCTTTTGTACTTGAGGAATTTGGTGCATGGAGAAATGGACACCAATCACCTTTTAAACAGCACCCTTTTTGGAAATACATACAAGGCATCCCCTTCTTGGTAGAGGCATTTGAAACATGTGCTGCCACAGGTGCCGACGGTCCAGTAGATATTGGAATTTGTGCTCCTAGCAATCCGTCAAGTGGCTGAGGAGCCAGACAAAGAAAGCAAAAAACATGTCAATGAATATATGATAAAATACTCCCCCCGGGCTGTCCAATTTCAACTTGCACAATTCCCTTTTTTACTGTCCCAAAATAACTCACACATTCTAAAAAAGGAAAGAAACCACAATATCACCACCCATACAATACTAAAATATTACAAAAATACCACTTTCTTTATACTCATAATTTAGTCAAATTCAACAATATCATATACTTAATTCAATTAAATTACCTCAAATACCCCTTCTTTTTCTTACATCATCACACCAAAAGTCATTTTTCTTAATCAATGTCCAACACAAAGTGTGCAAATCATCCCAGGACAGAGGGAGTATAATTTATAGGTTAACTTAGTTACAACCATGCTATACTTAAAACTCAGGCTCATTAAGCTCACAAGTCACTTAAAAGGATGTTGTCTACATCATGGTATGTATCAGACTAACCGGATGCCAATACGCACACTTCGGATTTAAGCAGTTATTGTTCAACCAGTACCAACAGACTCCAGGGTTAAGCTGTGAAATGTCAGTATAAGAATCATTAAGAAAGAAATCAGGATAACAAACTCAAGAAAACAAGTGTTTCACTGAAGGCTATACTTTGATGTGCAACATAATAAAAAATGCACTGCAGTTTCAATTAGGGAAGGAGCAGCAGAATTTTTACATGTACATATGTCGTGAATGCAGTCAGTTAACCATTCGTTTAAAAAAAAAACTCTCATATAAGGAGAGAATATAAAGTGAGGATGATTCTTATCAAATAGAGCATCTAAAATAGATTTCACATTTTAAATCTGTGTTAGCACTTGTGTGATAATCAGCAAATTATTTTTTTCCCACATTTACAAAATAAAAATCATTGATAATATTCAAGACCACAAATTCCTGAAGTACAGTGTATTCGTAGAGCTTCAAAGAATGAGTTTTGCATTTTTCTTTATCCACTAGCGTAGCAGCATATAATCGAATGTGAATTGGCTCAGAAACCTACTCTTCAAACTGAAGAACTAATTCTTTATGTCACCTTCCAAAATCATTATAAAAACTCCTTTCTAAGGACGTAAAACCTAAACCTTGTACAAGGAATCTATTGACATAAAAATAAATAAATAAATAAATAAATAAAATAATCCATATTCTAGAACATCGCAGTAATGTAACCAACTGAGTCCAAGAACAGAGCCTCCCCCTGTTAATCATCAAATCCACATTATCCGTTTGCTAATTTCAAGAAATCAGCAAATCCTGATGTACAAGCGATAATGACCATGTAAATATAAGATTTTAATCATATAATAATTCACAAACGGTGCCGCAACAGCAAAGTTATAAGAATCATACCCTGTGGTGAACGCACAGTGCATCTAAAGGCAATAGGCTGTAGTTGTACAAAGGCATCCGCTTCACTGCTTTTTTTCTCCGTCGCTTAAGTCGCAATCCCTAAACACCGCAGTTTTCCGACCCCCAAAACATGTTGTAAGATAACTTCTTCATGTGATCCAACTAATGATTATATATACTTAATTAAATCATTTACTTTGTCCATAAGTAATAATCCTTCCGTCCCCCATTATAGGCTCATTTATTCATTTAACACATTCACTGTTAATTGAAGAAAATGAGCTATCACTCATAGTTAGTTTGTTAGTAAAGCTCCTTTAAAGTACACTAAAGTAGGGATAAAATAAGAAAATTTTCATCAAATATAACAATTCCAATAAAAATAAATGTTTTGTCTAAATCTGTGTGAAAAAGAGAGAAAGCCTATCTTTATGGGATGGAGGGAGTACATTTTTAGATCATATGATGAATAAAAGTAGACTGCATCAAATAATTATACTTCTAGTTCTTATTTTTTGCAGTCATGTTCAACAGGTGGCAGGTGAGTATCTCACCCACATCCTGTGCTCTGGGTGCCAAGGAGACCCTTACACCTCTAACAAATATGCTCAACAGTTTCATAATTAATAAAAAAGATAAATGTCCACACAAGAGGAAGAAACAAGGAATGTTAAAAATATGAAAGAAAGTCACATAATGGCGACTGCATCATGGTTATTCATCAACTATTAGTAGAGAGTTACGTAGATTTAGCATATCATCTCTGTCTAATTTTAACAACAGTCCATCTGAATCCTAGTTGCATTCCTATCTATAGCACTCTTAGTGATCGTCGGATATAATAAGGCAATAAACAGTCTATATGAAGAGGGAGATATAGCATATTCTTCACTTCTTGCGTAGGCTAAATTGTTAAAAAGCTTCAGAGAGGTTTCATTTTTCTCAACTTCTTTGATGTATTTTAATTACTAGCCTCTGAATCCATTTCAAGTAGAAAGTTTGAACTATTACATGGTCTATCAATGTTAAAAATTGTTGTCAGGAACCTTAAAAAATTTCCTCAAACGCATAATCTCATATAAATCATTATTCAGGTTGTGATCTCTATTATTTCAAGTTCTCAACACTATAGAGTATGTAGTCAAATAAAAATGTTTCCTTCCAAGTGATTGTCACTTCCATTTGCAAATCATCCAGAAGACATCAGTTCATATTCAAACTTCGGCCAGAGTAAGAATGTCCACTTGAAGCTGAAGCACCAAGTTGTGGTCTGGCTAACATTCATCATATTTCTAGGTGAGACACCTGACGTATAAAAGATTAAAATCCCAACACTGCATACTCTAAATTGTCACAGCAATTTTTAAGGTTTCTTATATTTATAGATTCTTTTTTATATACTTGGCTTAAGAATCTTACCACCTAAATAGAATAACACACCATCTTTACCCCACATACACAAGTTAAGCTCCAAGCCAAAATGTAATATAGTTAGTAAACTAAAAAAAAAAAAGTAAATTAACTAAACAAAAATAAATCAGTATATACCTTTGAATTATCCCCATCACTGATTTTTGTTTGCTTGGCTACTTTGTTCGGTTTTTTTGCACCCGAACCTCGCTTGTTTTTCTTAACGACTGTCTGTATAGGCTCCAGACTGCCCTGTGTTGATAAGCAAGTGACCAGACAAGCACAATGACAAAAAGGAAATGCTGTCAATGGCATTGGCCTCATAAGACTAAAAAAGGTAATAGTTAAGAGACAAGTTAAGCTACAAACTAAAAACATAAAGTAATTTAGTTAGCAAACTAAAAAAAAAAGTAAATTATCCAAACAAAAATAAATCAGTATATATACCTTTAAGTTTAAAATATCCCAATCACCGATTATTGTTTGCTTAGCTACTTTGTTTGGTTTTTCTGCTCCCAAACCTCGCTTGTTTTTCTTAGTGACAGTCTGTATAGGCTCCAGCATGCCCTGTGATGATAAGCAAGTGCCAGACAAGTACAATGACAAAAAGGAAATGCTGTCAATGGCATTGGCCTCATAAAACTCTAACATTGGCAGTAAGTCAAACACAGTACTAATAAAGAATGATGCCATTGAGTTAAGCATTAGGAATATAGGGTTTTATGAAACAAGTTTAATCTATTACTCTTACAACAAAATTGATACTCTTTCCATGGTGTAGATACTGTCAGGTATGATTTTACTACCGATAAAGTAAGAGCTTCAGCGGAAGAAAGAACACAAAAAACATATAAATACAATAGCTCCAGCAAGAAGGTTAGTATAATACTAGAACCGTCCTTTTTTTCCTTCTAAAATATCAACTTCTATTAATCCAAAGGGTCCAGAATAATTTAGAGGTGAGTAACACTAATGTGAGCTGAGATCAGAACTACAAATCTACACTAACAAACTCTATTAATCCCACTTATAATAATTAATTGTTTAGTGTAAGATTAAAGTGGCTGAGATAAAAGTATAAATCTGTCAACCACCATTAAGTTGTCAAATGATGGGGGAAAATGTCGACAAAAGCGAAAAAGGAGGCTAATACAACACAAAAACGCACACACCTATCTAATCTAAGTAAAAAGCATAATCCTCACATCTGAGACATCAAAAAGCTCGAAATATCTAAAAACTAGAGTTCCACATCCTATTTAAGTTAGAACGGAAAGCTTCATTTACAAGAATTTGCTTTCATTCCCTCCAGTTTTATTAATACAGAAGTCTAAAGAAGATTAATTGAATCCAAATTAAGTAATCTAATGTTACACCATGAAAGCTAGACCATGGAACCAGAAATTACAACTCAAATCTGCTAAGAAAAATGACAAAAAAGACGGAGCAATGTATAGGCAAAAACTGATAACATTTACCTGTTCTGAAGCACCAAGTCCAGTCCCTTCTCTCCATCCGTTCTTCTTCAACAACTGATTACGCCCAAAATTCATACAAGCAATAACAACACATCAAAATAAGAAAATTCAAACCCTAACAACTAGAAAACCTCGCGAAAAAGAGAGACAGAGAGAAAGAAGGCATGATCAAACCTGAAATCCAATATTCGACGAGTCTATGGGGGTTGAAGTAGAAGCGCGAGGAGGATACAACATAGCCAAACCAAGAGAAGGAGCCTCATCAGTCGCTGATCCCTGGGCCAACAAATGATTAGGAATCATTTTCAGCAATTGATTTTAGGTTTACCCAAGATTCTTTGTTAACGTTTAATTATTGAAATATCCAATATCGAATGGAATGAGGAAATGTTCACATTTTGAAATCGGTACAAGGAGTAATTATCATTATTATTATTATTATAAAGAGAGTTAATATCAAATTCAAAAAGTTAACTTCGCGCACATAATCTGTAATTACTAAGATTTAGGAATATGGAGTAGTATTTTAACATCTACACCATTGGATCTTATTATTGGATTAATTTAAAAAATAATTGGCATTCATGTGAGGTGTAATTTTTAAGAAAATTAAGATGATGATGTTAATTTTGTGACTGGTGAAAAAAAAAATGTGAGATGAAAGAAAACGAAAAATATAAAAATAAGTGGGGGGGGGGGGGGGGGGGGGGGGGGGGGGAGGGGGGAGGAGGCGCTTGTACTCATATCTGACCTGTATGGAGGTGGGGCGGCCCCAGCCAATTTTATGTGTGGGACGGGGTGGGCTTGGCCCAAATAGGGCAGGAGGGGGCTAATTGTCATCCCTACACAAGGAAATATACTATTTTTTCCGACCATCGTAAATGTTCTATTTTATTATTTTTGACGTCAACATAAGAGTACTCACTCAATTTCCCATCAAAAAGAGCTGTATATATGACTAATTATTTACTATTAATACAATTACTCACTAAAAATAAAATAATATTTCTCCATCAAAAAGAGTTGTATATATGACTCATCATTCACCATTATTAATACAATAAAATAATACTCCCTCCGTCCTTTTTTTTTTCACGAAGATTAAGGAGTATAATAATTTAATGTAAAGTGAAGTAAAGTGAAATAAGAGAAATAATATAATGTGTAGTGGGTAGTTGTATTAGATGTGGTATGTAGCCCTATGAAAATAAAGTAATTGGTTTTGTGTGGGTCTCATGTATTAAAAAGAAAATGTGTCAATTTTAATGAGACAAACCAAAAAAGAAAGTGTTTCAACTTCTATGGGACAAATGGAATAATTTTTTCTTAACTGCAAAAAAATAAATGAAAATGTTTGCACTAACATGTAAGGACAATTGTTTTGTGTTGAGGTTGGACGTCAAATTAAAATATGTAAAAATTGAAATATTAGGAGATTTATTATTTTACTCTTAACTTAAATCAAATCTTTATATGCAAAAGAATATACAATTGCTCCCTCCCAAAACATAACATGAAACGAGACTTAACTGCAATAACGCGGAAAGATGAGGAAAAATGGTTCATCTTCTGAGCATATCTTCAAGGAATTGAAGACCGATGAAAAAGCAATAATGGCAACAAAGTAGTATTCATCTGCTGATGTTACAATCATAATCCAGAACACAGATATGGAAACTACAAAGAGTTTGAAAAAAAATTACCCAGCCAATCAAGATAAAATGAAACTTCTAATGGTACATAACCAATCATCTCTACTTCTGAGATCAAAATTAGGATGGTCTAACATTATATCGAACCTTAGATAGGAACTCTACCCGTTCAGGAGTACATAACACCCATCTTCTTTGCTAAGTCGTCGTCATTATCTTCTTCCTCCTCCTCCTCTAGGTATTCTCCTTCGGCGTCTCCATTCTCACCATCATACAGTTCATAGTCTTCCCCACCCATTTGGTCATAATCAAACTCCCCGTCCCTCTGCTCAGAGGGTTGAAACTCCTGGTCCACTCCATCCTCAATAAGTTCGCCATCTTTGAGCTTCATCTTGTCAGTGTCTGTGTCTGTATCCTTAATTGATGTGCTGTTTTCGTGGGCCTCCTTATTGTTTCCAACATGAGTACTCGTCTCATTATTGGTTGCTCCCTCCTGATTCTTTTCTACTAAGATATCATTGTTAGACGAATTTATACCAACCGTTTCACGTCTCTTTCGCTTGAGGATCTCTTCTAGAGGCTTTGGGCCTTCAAATGAAACATCATTTCCACCTTGCTGATGTTGCCCATCAAGCATCAAATGTTTTCTCTTACCGAGTGATTGTTGATCAGTCACGTGCTGTGCACCAGGTTCGGCATTTTTTCTGTTCTTCAACTCTGAGAGGCTTTTTGGGGCAGCAAAATCAGCAATATTATCACTTTCGTATTCTCTTCGTGATTGCTGGCTTCTATAGTTCTTCCCCCCATTGTTATAAGCTTCTTCCACCCTTCCTTGAATCCTGTCATGGATCCTTAAAGGAATGTTTGTCCTTGCCCTGTCTCCTCGATCAGTACCCCTAGCCATATCACTGTTGTTTGGAGACAATGATCTTCGAGGAAGTTGTATTCTTCCTCGAAGGCGACTGCTAACATAATTCTCACGTGAGGAATTATGTTGCCCATCCCAGCGCAAACCCTGGTAGTTCCTGTCTCCCTGCATATTATCACGGGCATATTCACGGCTAATTACAGACCTTAAACCATTAGGCTTCTTATGCTTTGCTAGACGGTGCCTTAGATCTGATTCATCAACTTGACCAAGATTGTCGAGCTTATCATATGGCCTCCTTTCTCGATAAGTCCCTCCAGATGAAGCTCTGTGCTGCTCCCAACCATACTGTCCCTTACGATGCTCGAGCGAGTCAAAACGAAAACGATCATGATATCCTTCATCATCTACACCGGTAATAATGTTGTAATCATCATTAGGGTGATCAATATCATATTCGGTATCATGTTCCCTTGACATTCCATATCTATCTTCACCTGCATAGAAATCGGAATCTCTTGCATCATCATCTACAAGAACATCAAACCCGGGAGAGGGTTCTCTTGAAACTTCTTCTGCATCCTTACTGGCCAAGCTTTCAGGATCTTCTAACGGCTGAGGTTGCTGAGCACGATTGGACCAACTAACTGGGTTTCCGTTAGACACTTGTGGAGCACTCCTGTGGCCAAAAAACTCAGTGATGCCAGATTGTTGGGGAGCACCCCTTTGCCCTGAAAATTCAGTGATTCCAGATTGTTGTGGAGCTCTCCTCTTCATAACAAATTCATTTCTTGGGGGAGCAGATTCCAATTGAACTGGTAGCTTAGCCCCTGAGGTATCCTTGAAGGATTTAGCTGCATTTATAGATACAACTTTTTGTTGTTGAACAGATTTTTCAAGTGCAGCCAAGGGCTTCTTTATAGTTGTACTTTCAACAGAAAATATTGCTCCTGGCATGGCTAAAGCTTTGGTGCTTGAGGAATTTGGTGCATGGAGAAACGGACACCAATCACCTTTTAAACAGCACCCATTTTGGAAATATACACAAGGCACCCCCTGCTTGGTAGATGCATTTGAAACATGTGTTGCCACAGGTGCCGACGACCCAGTAGATGTTGGAATCTGTGCTCCTAGCAATCCGTCAAGTGGCTGAGGAGCCAAACAAAGAAAGCAAAAAACATGTCAATGAATATATAATACTCCTAAAAGATAATTTATAGATTGAATTAGTTACAACTAAGCTATACATAAAACTCAGGCTCATTAAGCTCATAAGCCATTTATAAAGATGCTGTCTACATCATGGAATTTATCAGACTAACCGGATGCCGATACGCACACTTCGGATTTAAGCAGTTACTGTTCAACCAGTACCAGCAGTCTCTAGGGTTTAGCCGTGCAATGTCACTATGACGATACTCACAATCACTTCCCTGTAGGAAAGAAATAAAAAAGATAAGATTCTTTGAGAAAAAAATCAGGATGACACACTCAAAAACAAGTGTTTCACTGAAGGCTATACTCTGATGTATAACATAATAAAAAGTAATACTGCATTATCAACATGGGAGGCGGCAGCAGAATTTTTAACGTACAAATAACGTGAAGGCAGACAGTTAACCATTCATTTCAAAAATATCTCTCATACAAGGAGAGATATCATAAAATGAGGATTATTCTTATCAAATAGAGCACCTGAAATAGATTTCACATTTTAAATTTGGATTGAGCACTGGTATGATAATCAGCACAATATTTTATTCCAAAACTACAGTGTATGAGTTTTTCATTTTACTTTATCCACTAGCTTAGCAGCATATGATTGAAAAGAAATGGCTTAGAAACCTACTCTTCAAAACTGAAGAACTAATTCTCTATGTCACCTTCCAAAATCATAATAAAAACTCCTTTGTTAGGACGTGTAACCTTAACCTTGTACAAGGAATCTATTGACATAAAAATTTAAAAAATAAATAAAAATAGACTCATATTCTAGAACATCTCCATTAGTACAATCAATCTTTGTCATGTAACCAATTGATTCCAAGAACAGAGCCTCCCCCTGTTTATCATCAAATCCACGTTATCTAATTTCAAGGAATCAGCAAATCTTGATGTAAAGCGATAAAGACCACGGATACAAACAGAGTTTAATCATACAATAATCCACGAAAGCAGTCACAGAATATTATTCGAAGCACCTAACATTGAGATAAAAAAAATCAATATGCCCTTAGTCCTTAACTCCATGAATCCCCAATAACAATTAAAACCCGGTGCTGAAGAAAGATCTAGCTTGCAGAGAAACACGGCACAGCACAATCCATATCATACGCGAGAATTCATAGTATGTAACCAGATAAATCTGAAAATTAAATAGGGAAAAAGAAACATACAATTACACATGAAAAGAAAGGAGATAGTACCTTTTTGCAAGTTAAAGGAGAAGCGAGAAAGTAGACACAATCGGTGTTGCTCTTGAGCGCTTCTTCTTCGGCAGAGAGTGGTTGGGACTGAGATTGAGATTGAGATTGAGATTGAGGTGCAGAGGCGGCCATGTTTGGATCCCCAATCAGCTGGAAAAATCTTATAAATTACTAAATTAAATATGGATCTAGGGTTTTAATTCTCGAGGCGGCTGGCGCTGCTCCTAATTCAGCTTCTCCCCCTTTTGCGGCATCAAATACAATACCAAACCCAAGCGCAATCAAGCTACGAGTACGAGAGAGATGATAGAAATAATGAAAACGAATGAGAGAGAGAGAGGATGGAAAGAGATGAAATGGCGAATGCGTTGTATGAGCGCGTGTACTAAATAATTGTTAGATCTGCTACCCTTTTATCTCTCTCTCTCTTTTTTTTTTTCTTTGATATTCATATACTCCCTCCATAAGAGTATCCTTCATGGATTAAAAAGTATTATTATGGTGTACCCCATTAGGCTCCACTGTCCCTTGTAATCACAAAGTGACTCCTTCTTATAAGTTATTTGAGGCACATTTTGCAATTTATCTCCTTCACAACTTCTCAGAACTTGTATTAATGGGTGTATGTAGAGATGACAACGAGTAAGATATTTGCTTATTTTGGGTACATATATCCGTATGTATGTATGATTAAAAACAACTACTCGTACACATCCCGTTTAAAATATTTATTATGGTACCCGTAAACGTCCCATACCCGTTTATCAAAACCCGTAGGTATCTGTGCCCGTTTAATATTCATTTTTTATATAATATTTATATTTTTATTATTTAAATTAATATAATATAAATTAAATTTATATATATATATATAAACGGGTACCTGCAGTATTGAGTCATTATATGTTACCGTTCCAAACTCTAATGTGATGTTTGGTTTGGGACGTGTGGTTTGAAAACTATAAATAGTTATTATATGTTTGTTTTGGACAGAATAGGTTTTAATTTGTTGTGAAATCAATGTTCTTAAGTTATTTAAAAAGTTAGATGAGAGAGGAGAGATAAAAAGATAATATATATTAATTGAGGAGAGAGATAATATAGTAGGTATATATAAGGGTGATTTTTAAAATTTGGATGTGGGTTTTGAAAATCAAAATCTGGGTTTAAAACCTGGAAACAAACATTGTTTACAACTACTTGTACTCGTCTCAAACCCGAAAATATCTGTCAATTGTCATCCCTAGGTGTGTGTAAGTCCTATATGTGTAAAAATTGAAATAAGACTCTTTTGAAAAAAAGACTATTTAAAGCGGACAATGGAAGTACTAGCAAAGATTGTGAGATTGTCTCCCAAAATAATTTTCGCGGAACGGATAAGGAGTGATATTATTTTTGTAAATAATGATACTCAATCTGTCCCACCGAATATCCACATTTTATTATATTAGGTGTCTCATTCAAAGATTCTTTTTTTTTTTAGAAAAAGAGCCCCACATAAAAAATAATAACATTTGTACTAAAAATTGATAATATTTTTTAATAAAAAAATTAATAACTAATTAAATATGAAAATTAAGTATAGGCATCAAACCAAAATTGAAACGAAAATGAGAATTTTTTTTTGAGTTGAGTCTAGTTTATCGCATTGCTATTCAAGTTTATTTTAAATATTATCGAATTTTTTCAGTTGTCATATTTAAATGCAATAAGGCCCAAGAATTCCTCCCATATTTTTTGAGTTATTATACAAGTTAATGTTATTTATACATGATGAATAATAAGATTATTTAAATATTTTCCTTGATGCATTTAATGCACATTTAGTCGCAAAAAATACTCTTCGAGTTCACGATGCTGGAGTGTGTGAAGGAGGAATGGCGTCCTTGCTGATTTGCCTATGAAGAGATGCCATCCATACTACCTACTTTCATGGGTACTGATTCTGAGACTACAGTTTCCAAGCTTACAAAAGAATTTCTTATTAGCTCGGAATGAGAGACAAGGCAGATGTAGACTTTGCACAACTCTTATATTGATAAGGATTCCTGCTCAGGAATCTGAGCGTCTAAGGTATACCTCGCTTGAGAGGTCGTCTGCCGAGTTCGCGGAGAGTGTCTTGTCTAAATTGTGATATTTTTCTTCATTTGGCTTCCAAGGACACCAAGATATAAGGGTCTAGCAAAGTCTTTCGTAGTATTTCTATGGTGCGTGAGAATGGCCTTATTTACTCTTTGAGCCCAAAAGGGCACATTACGAGATCTACCCACAGAAATTGAAGGAATGAAGATCACACAGCAAACAAGCCACTCTCTCTACACACCTGGAAGGCGACCTCCCAAGCGAGGTATACCTTACACGCTCGAACTCCTGAGCAGGAATCCTTAATAAGACTTATGCAAGATTTACCCGCCTCGTCTCTCATTGCGAGGTAATGAAGAATTCCTCTGTAAGCTTGGAAATTGTAGCCTCAGAAATAATATTCCTAAAAGTAAATAGTATGGATGGTAGCTCCTCATTAGCCAGTCAGCAAGGAGGTCACTCCCTCCATCTACTTCAGCATGACAACCCCAAAGAGCATTTATTGGGAGTAGATGTGCATTAAATGCATCGAAGGATGTCTAAATTGACCTCATCATTCATCATGTATAAATAGCATTAACTTGTACATGAAAAGGGATCTTTCTCCAATTCTTCAAACACTAGGAGGAAATACACCCATACATTAACCCTTCATTTGGTAGAGTGTAACAATTGGTAGCCATATAATTAATATGGGGTAATACGGCATTTGGTAGGTTGTGTAATTTTTTGAAGGGGCTCATTTTTGTTTTCTTGTTCGGCGGATAAGAACCGATGCCTTTTGCATTGTTAAGACCACGGATGAGCCTGATTAATTTTAAAGATTGCACAGTAAACTATATATAGAATTAAAATTACATAATTGGGTCTCCACCCAACAACAAGGTTGGCATGGCTAGTTTTAATCTATTCTTCGTCGACCTGAAGACCATTTCACTTCCATTCGTTCCCCATTCAAGGTATGCTACATCTCCTTCAAATTGTTCCCCCAACTCCGTGCAATTGTAATTACTGATTTATTGAACATTCTCCTCCACCTTGAAAAAATTAGGGTTCACGGTATATCTCCTCTGTTGCAGTATGTTGGCATAATTTTGAAAGGGTAAGTGGTGATGGTAGGAGGAATTGGAGGACGTAGAATGAATATTCAAAATTCATTTCCTAGGATAAATTAATTCGTACACTTACAATTCCAATTGAAGTGCGATTATAGGAATTGGAGTCCAATTCTTGAAATCTGATTTCAAGATTGTGTAGCAGTCGAGAGTAGAGCAAGATGACAGGAGAAGAGAAGGATTACATATTTCTAGGGGCAAAGCTTGATGTTGTCGAAATGGTTCGTAAATTGGACCTTAACACACAATATTTCGCTCTGTTTTCACACCTCAGATGAATGCAAGATCCCCCTTCCAAAATAGGTGTCTCGAATTGGTGAATCTTGCAACCATGGAGCTAGTCCAGTGTTATGATAAAAAATATGCTCTGAAGCAATAAACTCATGGAAATCCTCCATGGGGGCTTTGTGGTCCTCATGATGCCCCTGGTTATGATAGACATGGGCGGAGCCAGTATAGGACCAGGGAGGGCACTGCCCCCTGACAAGTTACTTTTTTACATATATATAGTATGTATTAATATTACACTATATGTATGGTAGCCTAGTGGTTTTATAGGGCTTCTAAATACCTGATATTCAAAACCTGTGTTTATTTAATTTATTTGTATATTCTCTATTTAATTCTTATTTGCTTTTTTTCATTTACATTTTAAATATATTTAATTTATCTTTAAAAATACAATTTAATCTATTGAATTTTTTGTCTTTGTATTTAAAATTATATTATTTATTTGGTTCACTATTAGTGTATTAATGATTTTTTTATCTCTGTATTTATTATCATTGTTATTATTATTTACATTCTTATTCAAATGTTTTTAATTTAATATTTGTAATCAAATTCTTTGTTTTTTCTAACTTTATTTTAAAAATACTAAGTATATTAATTAGTTTAATTTTTTTAATTAAAATTATAAATAAATAAGTTATGTATCTATTTAAAGTTTTTTTTAAAAAAAATTACTATAATATTCGGTGAAGAAAATTAAATATCAATCATAGAATTAAAGCGTATTTTGGACCCCCCTGAATCATTTTTATGGTTCCCTCACTGATGATAGATGTCCACTCTCTGGTGGAATTTCGTCGAAAATTGTGGATCTTGGGAGACCAATATGGCGCGCATATGGCAAGTGAGAAAAAAAAAAAAAAAAAAAAAAAAGAACTACTGTAGTCAGGAAGGAAGTGGTGATGAATTCTAAATATTTTATTATATATATTAAAGAATGGTATAATTGGAATTTTATGAAAGCATTTGGGGTAGATAGGTAATACTATGCTTATACAAAATTTTAATTTCACCTACCAAACTCCTTATAAAATTAATCTTTTTTTTATTCATTCTACCAAATAAATTGATAATATACATATTACAAGCTTATCTCACGCCTTATAATATTTGCCCTCGTATTACTTCTTGTCTTACTTACCAAATGAAGGGTATGTTCCAACAAGTTGGGAGGAATTCTCTTGCTAGAGCGTCTCCAGCAGAGCCGCATACGATCATGCAACTGCAATTTACATCCAAATTCACCCTCCAGCAGATCTGCAAATCCTCCTGCAAAGAAGAGAAATCCACTGTAGCGCTGGAAAAATCAAGTCGCTACAGTAATTTCTGCATCTTTTTTTCTTTTTTTTTATATTTTTTTAACTTATTTTCAATTATTATATTTAAATGACATTATCTATTATAATGGTTAATGACATTTTAATAGTTAATGATATTTTTATGGTTAATGATAAATGAATATATTATAATGGTTAATGACACACACACACACACACACATATATATATATATATATATATATATATATATATATATATATATATATATATATATATATATCACATTAACATCCACTTTTATTTTTTTTAATTTTTTTTACTTATTTATAGTAATAATTAATTTAAATAAGTGAAAAAATATTATGATTGTTATTTTTAAATATATATATATATATATATATATATATATATTAATTTATGTTGTATATGTGAAAAAAATTCTATATTTTTAAATAAGTTTAAAAACATATTTACTTAAATAATAAAATATATTGAAAATTAAAATTACATTACATATTAAAATCCTAAACACAAACTTACATTACATTAATATATTATAAAACATACCCTTCATTGAAATAAATTGATAAAACAACATTACTAGCACAAGAAAAATAAAGTACGTAAACATAATAAATAAACACACAAATACTAATAATCAGATAGACTATCCCCGGACGCTCCTCCAATATCTCGAATAAATTGACCAAAGAAATCGGATTCGGTATTCTAATTTGTTGTTCGTCTAGTCTTCTCTTTTCTATGATTTTTTGTTGCTCACGTCTAGTAAAATCACGTCGTACGGGATCCAAAATGGTGTCCAAATTCACCATTATGAGTTTGTCTTCTCGCATTAGTTCTTTTAATTTATTGTTATACCTTTTAGCTTCAACCATTTCACGCATTATAGCAGCATCTCGATCTTTTTTTCAGCAGACGTGTGTAACATTTCACGCATTTTTTTACCCTCTTCTTGTAACATGTTTGCTACATCAGATGTTTCTTCACCTTGTTTTCTTTTCAATTTAGCTTTTTTTATCTCCTCCAATCGCCTCAATGAAGATCCTCCACTAACATCGCTTAAATTGATTGCAAATTCTGACAATGAAGCTTGTGGAGATATAGGAGATGCCGGCGTGTTTGCTTGAGCACTTGAACCTTCTTCCTCTGTAACTTCTTCTACGTATTTCTTCATAATAGACCACACATGCGCAAATTTAAAACCATCTGGATATTCTTAATTTTTAAATATCAACTCGTTTGCCTTGTCCCACTACATATACACAAAATATTAAATCGAGTATGAATTATAATAAAATAAGTATGATTTATAATTAAAAGAAAATAAAATATTCCACTTATGATGTCTTCATCATTTGCACCACTTGGACGAGAATATCGAACTTGTTGCAGATATGCCCAGAACTTTCTACAATCTTTAAGTATGAATCGAAAACGATATTGTAGGGATTTTTTAGTACGAGAGACTGATTGCGATGGCTTTTCAGAATTGAATTTTTCAGTAATACGAAGCCAAAAATTATCTTTTGTTTGGTTTCTACCGACAATTGGATCTTGTGAAACATCAAGATAACAAGTACAAAGATTTTTATCATCGGAAGAAGAGAAATTTTTATCTCGTTTAGACATTTTAGAGGGAAGAAATACGAAAATAACAATAAGTTGAGTGTGAAAAGAGAAATTACAGAGGCTTGTGGTAGGATAAGGGTTGTGTGTCACTTATTTATAATAAATATTAGACTTCTCACATTTTTCAAAATCATCATCCAACAATTGAGATTTAAAGATGATGTTATACTATCAATGGTTGTGATTTGAAGAGCATGGATTGTGCTTCTTTTCTCTTTACACTTTCATCCAACTGTTGGAATTTAAAGATGATGTTATACTATCAATGGTTGTGATTTAAATAGCATGGATTGTGCTTCTTTTCTGTCTACACTTTCATCCAACGGTTTTGGAATTTAAAAATGATATTATACTATCAATGGTTGTGATTTAAAGAGCATGGATTGTGATTTTTTTCTCTCTACACTTTTATCCAACGGTTTGGATTTAAAGATGATGTTATACTATCAATGATTGTGATTTGAAGAGCATGGATTGTGCTTCTTTTCTCTCTATACTTTCATCCAACGGTTGAGATTTAAAGATGATATTTTTAATCAATGGTTGAGATTTTCAGTATATGCATTGTGCTTCTTTTCTCTCTAAACTTTCATCTAATGGTTGAGATTTAAAGGTGATATTTTTTTATCAATGGTTGAGATTTTAAGTACATGGATTGTGCCTTAATAAATAGTGCAATTTTGGATTGGAGAATGAACATATGCTACCACTTACGAGCACTTCAAAATCAAAATTTTCATCACTCCACTCATACATACAACAATGAATTTTCATGAGATATTTTCTTCTTCATCAAGCTCATCAAGTGATGAGTTTAATGTATTTGCCCAATCAATATTAGAGAGTTACGATAATGAAGAAAAAATAATTGTGCAACATCTACGAAATAACAATGTATTGATGGCTGAATGTCTTAGCCAACAAAATGCAAATCCAAGGCATGGAGGATTAGTGCAAGGTCGGAGAATTATTTTTCGTGATCGAGAAGCAGCTGCAGAAAATCTCTACAATGACTACTTTGATGAAAATCCAACATATAATGAAGATCACTTTCGCAGACGCTTTCGAATGTCTCATGATTTTTTTCTTAGAATCGTTGATGCTGTAAAAAATCACGATGATTATTTTATACAATGAAGGAATGCGGCTGGAACGCTTGGTTTGTCAACTTTACAGAAGGTGACGGCCGCAATTCGTATACTCGCATATGCAGTTCCAGCTGATGCAACTGACGAGTATATCAAGATTAGAGAATCTACATCCATCGAATGTGTTAAAAGATTTTGTCGTGCTGTTGTTGAAATTTTTTCAGAGCAATATCTAAGAGCTCATATTGCCAATGACATTGCAAGACTACTCTACATAGGGAAGCAGCGTGGATTTTCAGGTATGTTAGGAAGTTTGGATTGTATGCACTGGAAGTGGAAAAATTATCCAACGGCTTGGTTGGGACAATATTCTGGTCGTAGTGCATCTCCAATAATTATACTTGAAGATGTAGCTGACTATGGTTTATGGATATGGCATGCATATTATGGGATGTCGGGTTTCCAATAATGATATTAATGTGTTAGAGACCTCTACTATTTTCTCTAACCTTATTAGAAACATTGCTCCTTCAGCACATTATATCATTCAAGGAAAAGAATTTAATATGGGGTATTATTTGGCCGATGGGGTATATCCCAAATGGGCAACAATTGTTCTAACTATCCATGAGCCCCTCGGGCCAAAAAAAATATTTTGCAACAAAACAAGAAGCTTGTAGAAAAGACGTTGAACGTGCATTTGGAGTTCTACAAAGTCGATTTGCAATTGTTGCAAACCTAGCACGTTTTTAGAATAAAGCTGATTTGAAAATGATTATGCATGCGTGCATAATAATGCATAACATGATAATTGAAGATGAACGAGATTTTAATGCTCCAATTGAGGAAGGAAGAGAAGTGTCACTTCCGGATGTTGAATTTGCGGATAGTGATCCTGCTCGATTCCAAAACTTCCTTACTCGATATGCACAAATTAGAGATACAAATGCCCATTTCAACCTTCGAAATGCTTTAATTGATCATTTATGGATGGAGTATTCCAACTCGGAGGATTAGAAATAATCATTCTTAATTTTTAAGTGTTTTAGTTTAAATTATTGTGGTGTTGTAATTTTAATTTGATGTTTATGTATTTTTAATGTAATTTTAATTTTAATTGTTGTCTTAATTTCATGTTTAAATAAATTATAACGTAATTTTAATGATTATATTTTTTAAATTTTAGGCATATTAATATTTTTATTATATTATTTTTTGTATTTCAAAATTAATAAATAATAATAAAAAATAAATTAAATGTAAAAAATTATTAAAATAGTATTAATAAAATAAATGTGCTGCAAAATGGAGTCAACTGCTGGAGATGGTGTATTGACTTGTCTGCATTTTAGGGGTGAATATGCTGCAAAATGGAGTTAACTGCTGGAGATGGCCTAATGGAGTATTCAATGTCTTTTCTATCTCTTTTATTTATGTTAGATTGTTCTGGTTCATATTTAAATACCACACATTGAGTATTATATATTATCTGTCACAAAAATAGACTAAATACATATTACATATTTTTAAGAGTGAGGCTTGCGTGCGCCTTTAAAATTTAGTATTATGGATAAGGGTATATTATTTTGCTCTAAAAGGTATACACTTTAATTAATAAGGGTACATCATTTTGTTATAAAGGGTATACACTTTTCATTAATATTTTTTATTTTTTTCTAGAAATTAAAAGGTACACATCTTTATACTAAAGCGTATACAATTTAACACAAAATTTTAAAGGCACACGGAATGTGCTTCTGTGCGCCCAGGCGCACACAAGTTTTTTTCTATTTTTAATTAAAGGGTTCTAACTCAATTGTTACATTTATTTTTTTGGTATGTGGAACCACATAAAACCATTAATATTTTTATGGGGTCCACGCGCCACTAATAAATATACTCATTATATATTAAAATATTATATCTCTTATTAACACACTATATATTAAAATATTATATTTTTTAATCTCCATGTTAAAAACAAACAAACTATTCAAATGGGATGGAGGGAGTATATATTTGAGTTGTTGGATAAACCATCGAATCGAGTTTGAATAAATTTTAATAGAGTCAAACACAAATAGAATTTAAGTAGTTTGATAATTTTGAACTTCCTTTATCTATTTATATGTATTTCGATCATGCCTAAGTCAATTTTTAAATTTTATCGAGCACAAAATTATGTTACAACTTGTTTGAAATGAAGCGCAAATGAGCTCTTACTAAACAACAACTCTGAATTGGATACTAAGTAGTTAAAAGTTAGGACTCAGATCCTCCACTTGAGAAATGTAAAGGATATGGGATCAGTTTACGGATGAAGTGTTCTATTTGCCTTAATTTATACTAGAAACTTACCCGTGCGTTGCACGGGCATTAATTTTTACAATGCTACTTATATCTAATACTATAAATTATAAATATTTTCAATAGAAGTAGAATTTTTTTTAATGATTATTTAGAACTTAAATTAATAAAATATATTTTTTAATCATACTATTTGGAATTTATATGAGTGTTATATTTCTTAACTTTTATTATTTTTAATATAACCATTCATTAATAAATCTTAAATTCTAAAATCTTAAACTATAAACCTTAAACTCAAACCTTAAATTCTAAAACCCTAAAGCCTATACCCTAAACCTTAAACCCTAAAACCCAAAATCCCAAAATCCAAAACCCAAAACCCCTAAATCCCTAAAGTCTAAAGCCTAAACCTTAAACCCGAAACCCCCTAAACCCAAAACTATTAAACCCTAAACATCAAACCTTAAAGATCAAGGCAGCAACAACTAACAATCACATTCAAAGATCAATCAAGCATGATCATAATGTAAATTAGAAAAGCTCACATAAAAATATCATGACATCAATATCTTTTTAAGTTCTAGATTCTAGAAATGTGGTGTCATATTGTTGTAAAATAAAATTAGGAATGATTGAAATTTCTTTATTCCCGTAAAATCATTATTAATGCAAATTAAGGAAATAATTTTAATACGAATAAACATGATATCACTTATAACTTTAGTGAATAAATAATATTGAAGAAGTAGAATTAAAAAAATTTAAACATTGAAAAACATACCGACACATGCTCAATAAATATGATCATTCTCATCTCGCAAACCCATATAACCAATAAAAATAAAATAACAAACGATGAAATTATAATCTATGTTGACTTTACATAATTAATCACATGAAAATAGCAGGATCATCAAGACATTTTAAATAATAAATTATATAATGAGATTAACCAACCTGAGAACATATAATATTAAATATGATAGATATATAATACATCTAACACTTCAAACTTCAATAAGTGGTATATAGCCATATACATTAATATAAAAGGTTGATTTTCAACCCATAATATAAAAAATCACAACAAACATAACTATATAACCCTAACCCTAAATCCTAAAACACTAAAACCCTAAATCTTAAACCATGAACCCTAAACCCTAATACCCTAAATACAAAAACTTAAAACTATAAAACCCTAAACCCTAAAAACTCGACATAATGTAAAAATCTTTAATTAAGTATTATACATTTTTAATGTATTAGCATTAAGGTTTATAAATATTAAAAACTGTAAAATAGATAAAAAAAAATCATAATTACTTCCTAAATTAACTCTTATAATACATAATTTATTCTTTAACCAAGAAAGATAAATAACTAATGTGGTAATTCAAAAATAAATATGATCAAATGTGTATACTAAAGTATGATCACAATAAATAAAACGTATGGGCTTAATTTAGTTTTGAGTATTGAAAAGAGTAGGGATAAAATTGATTAACGAATAAAAGAATGTATAAATAAGCCCAACTTAGTAGAATATGCCCAATACAACATTATTAGTAACTAAAATAAATAAATAAATTAATTAATTAATTAATTACTGATAAAAGGCAAACATCACACAACAATAAATAACAACGGAGCCTTTATGAAAAAAATTATTGAATTTCGTGTGTTGTAAACAATATATATTAATTTTATTAATTAAAATTATTCATATTTAATGGCCAAAATTAACCATTTATAAACTAAAGGAGATGATGAATGGATAAACATACCAAATATATAAAAAAAAAAGTTGTTGAACGGAAAAGTAATTGGGGATGTCATTATTATATATATAAAGATGTAACCATCCTATGTAATAATTTGCCTTAATTAAGTTTAGGGTGGTAGAGATATTTTCATCCTTTCATAATTAGTTATATTTTTATTAAAGATTTTAGTATTAAACATGTTATTATTTTTTTAAAAATGTTATTACATTTTACTTAACTATAATTTCTTCATAAAATAGTTGACAGTGCAATTATCATTTTTCAGAGTAGTACTCCATTCGTTCGCTCCAAAAAGTCCAATTTTTCTATTTTTGGTGTCCGCTCCTAAGGGTCTCATTTTCCTTTATACATACATGGAACCCACAAACACTCACTATTACAATTAAAATATAAGACTTACACCTCCACTAATACAACTACCCACTACACATTAAATAATAATACTCCTTATTCCACGTGCAAAAAGTAAATGGAACCTATTGTGGCGAATGGAGAGAGTACTTTTTAAGATAAAGATTATCACTTTTTATGCATATTTTCTTGGCTAATTTAATAAAATATTGTTGTTTAGAATTTAAGTTAATGATATGTGGTTGTTTCAGCAATGTGTAATAGAATAAGAGAGTCGCCACTTCCGGTGGCGACTTTGCACACGTGTAATCCCAACCAATATTTAATTATTATAATTATAATTAAAATTAAAAAAAAATTAATGATTTAAATTTTAAAAATTATGTTAAATTTGATGATTTATAATTAGTGTACTCCATATTTATTTAATGATAAAATATTTATGTGAAATCGTCTCACGAAAAGATTTTTATGAGATGAATAAAAAAATTATAATAAATAATTTATAGTATAAATAAAAAGTGATAATATCTTCTATGCTATTTTCGGTGGAGATAAATCGATCCTCACACCGAACGCTTTAATCCAGTGATTAAAAGATAGGCAAAGGATCAATTACTGTTTTTTTTAAGGCACAAGTCTATGCCAATTTTATATGCGCAGGTGCTTTTGCCGTCTATTATTGATTGATATTGGTGTATGTTTAGTCCATTAATTACTTTTATTGGGCCATTTTTATAAAAAGACTCAGCCCAATTTTTTAATTAATGTTTAGGTGATGTTTGGTCCATAAATTTGACAGCTAAGATCGACTCACCAAGCAATCATTAATTAGGATCTTAATATTAATAATCAACTTAGAAGAAATCTATTTATTGATTTTCATGAAAATCATATAGGACACCTACCTAACATTTTCTAATTGTTCCCAAGTTTCGATCCTCTTAGGCTACGCTTGTTTGTAGTTTAAAAAAATTCATTTTCAAAATCCACGCTTAAATTTTGAGGTAAAAATAAAAAATGTCCATTAAATTTATCTATTTTTGAATCTTTTATGAATTTCAAATTTCATTATTTTTTTCACACATGACATACTTTGTATTTTATAATCTAAAATATAAAATTACCTCTTAAAAAATAATAAAGTTAATCAAAATGTAATTTTTTTTAAATAATGTAGAACAATAATGATGAACAATTATTTAAAACAAATGGAGTATATGATATTTTTAAATTGTGGATTATCCATTTCAATTATATATTTTTATAATTTTATTTTTAAGTTAATATTAAAAATATATATATATAATAATATCAAAACAAATTTAACACCCTGGCAACTTGCTATGTTCTACCAAAATTTATTCAATGGCGCGACTTGCAAATAACATGTACAACAAATGCTCCAATTCATCAATAATCTAACACAATTTAATCCACCAAATGGAGTTGTTTTAAAAATTCTGTTTGTAAGGAGGTGACAGAATTCTAAATTTCGATGAAATAAAATATATTTTCCACATAATGTTGAATATAGTAAAATTTAAATAAAAAAATAGAAAAGAAATGTTACGTACACTAAATAAATAGGGTGACCCATTCTTGTCGATAAATGGACCAATTTGATGAAATTTTACAAATTAATGGATCAATTTCAAAAATTTTAAAATATTTTGGACTAATTTAAAAAAAGAGACGAACTTGAGAGCCTAAAATATTTATTTTTCTTGCCCATTAAAGTGGCACGTAACATTACCAATTGGGTGACCTGCTCTAATTGGTAAATGGACTAAATATTTGAATTTTATTATTGTTAATTTTCTCTTTAGTTTTTTTTTTTTATTTTATTGATTTTCAAGAGATAATAATGTAATCTTTTCAAGTAATAAGTATAGTATGAAGTATGTTATGTTGATATGTGAGAATTGTATTTTTTAAATTAAAATGTACTCCAAAATTAAAGTGATATTTTAATTTTTAAGCGGTGAAGTATAAACAAGGAAACGGAAATGATAAATTTGGTAGCTATGTATTTAGCAAAAGAAATTGGTCATTTAGGCAAACCATGAATAGAGAAGCAAGCTAATAGGCCTTGTCTATCCTTAATAGGAGTTGCACCAAAATGTTGAAGTTGAATTGGTAGAAAAATAAAATGTTGGGTTAAAAAGAATTTGAATATAGTGCGCTCCAACGTTCCAATGAAATTGAGAATCCTCGTGAGGGTTACAATTTACACATCCAAACGGTCAAAATTGTTACATGTGATCCACTTCAATTTCACAGAGCAACTATTTACTAGTTTCTCTACTATAAAAATACCCACCAATGGACCTCCTTTTTACACCACAACATTCTTTATTTTTCTCTATATCTCTCCCATCATTACACCTTGTCTTCTAAGCCATTATTCAAACAAACTCATTTTTTTCCTCATAACCTAATATATCACCAATTTTTCCTTCTTTTCTCCATTCTTATTTTTTAATTCCCGAAACCCAATTCTTGGAATATGCAGCAGTTTCTGATATGGGCTCTGTTGATCTTCACATTCTTGAAACCTTCTCTCTCCCAATCACCACCCTCCACCTGTTCACAGAATGACAGAGCTGCCCTTCTTGGTTTCAAGGCTTCCATTTCTAAAGACACCACCGGCATTCTGTCCACGTGGACCGGCGCCGACTGCTGCTCCGGCGGCTGGGAAGGCGTGGAGTGCGGCGGAGCGGCGGCGGGGAGAGTTACCAGATTGATTCTGCAGAGGCCATTGGATGGTGGTGTCTACATGAAGGGCTCTCTCTCTCCTTCTCTCAGTAGCCTCCATTTCTTGGAGATAATGGTGATCAGTGGGATGAGGAGAATTGGTGGCAGAATCCCTGATAGCTTCTCCAATCTCTCTCATCTCACTCAACTTGTTCTTGATGACAATTCATTGCAGGGGAGTATCCCTTCAAGTTTAGGTCAACTCAGAAGCCTCCAAACGTTGTCTGTGAGTGGGAATCATTTGACAGGGGGGATTCCACCTTCATTGGGAGCTTTAAGGAATCTTCTGCAACTGAATCTTGCCAAGAATGGCATCACTGGTTCAATCCCACCTCAGATTGAAAACCTCAAAGGGTTGCAGTCTCTTGATCTCAGCTATAATTCAATATCCGGATCCATACCCGGTTATCTTGGAGGGTTCAGCAATCTGACATACCTTGTGCTGAGTAGGAACCTGTTTTCTGGGCAGATTCCTGTTTCAGTTTGCAGTCTAGCACAGCTGTCTGAGCTCTCACTCGACCAGAATCAGCTCACTGGAAGAATTCCAACACAGATACGGGGTTTGAGCTCCATCTCTGTGTTGAAATTGAGCTCGAATAAGCTCACGGGTCAAATCCCAGAATCCATCTCACAGTTGCAGAATCTATGGAACCTTAATCTGTCAGGAAACCTGCTGACCAACCCCTTGCCTGATGCAGCATTCAGCAAGGGCCTTCTTTCTCTGCTGTCCATCGATCTCTCTCACAACAATCTTAATTTGGAGAGAGTGCCAGAGTGGATAAGACAGAGAGAGCTGTCTGATGTTCATCTTGCAGGGTGTAACCTCAGAGGGCCCCTACCAGAGTTCACAAAGCCAGATTCTTTGAGCTCAATAGACCTCTCTAACAACTACTTCACAAGTGGGGTATCAAACTTCATGGAGAAAATGACTAGCCTGCAGACTGCAAAGATTTCAAACAACTTACTTGATGCTGATCTCTCCTCAATCAGATTACCAAACCAGATTTCAATTCTGGACCTCCATTCGAACCGCCTCTTTGGTTCTCTCATCGGAGTGTTGAGCAACAGGACAGTTCAATTCTTGGAGGTCATCGATGTGTCCAACAATCGGATATCTGGTAATCTCCCAGATTTCAGTGCAGGGTTGAACTTAAAAGTGCTCAACTTAGGAAGCAACAAGATTGCAGGCCATATCCCTGATTCAATTTCAAGACTTGCGAAGCTTGAGAGATTCGACATTTCAAGAAACCAGATATCAGGCTCTATACCAACAAGTATGGGCTCATTGCTGAAGCTGCAATGGCTGGATTTGTCGATCAACGGGTTGATCGGCAAAATCCCGGATACTTTTCTGGGACTCGAAGCACTTAGACATGCTAGTTTCAGGGCAAATAAACTGTGTGGAGGGATTCCACAGGGGAGACCATTTAATGTGTTTCGTGCAATTGCATATGCTCACAATTTATGCTTGTGTGGTAAACCCTTGCCACCATGCAAGGGTAAAACCAATAGGAAAATGGGCCAGTAATATGCTGACTCAGTGTACCAATACAAGGCAAAAAGATGATCACCTTGCCATGTGACCATTGATGCCTTGATTTCTATGTAACATTAGGTACCCTTTTTATACAATTCATAAACACATTGTTGAACTCTATCAGCTACAAATTTTAAACAAAACTGTTATTGGATGTAAAACCACATCATAGTTGTCATCTCATCTGATTTAGCAAGCAATCACATTCAAGAATAAAGAGCTTAAGACTAATGACCTTATATAATAGTGTAAGCAAATAATCCATAAATCTTGCTTATGGGGTTGATACTCATTATCAGAATGAACCCACCAAAGCACAAAATCCAAAATGAGCTCTTTTTAAGCAAGTCTAGTGACTTATCTAACAAATCTGAAAATTTACAAAAGACTTCAAAATGCACAACTAAACTGCATTAATTAAATTGAGATATCCCCTACTCATCTACTTCTTCTATGTCATCCTCCAACTCCTTCAACTTTTCTCTATCAGCTTTGGTCATATGTTCATCATCTACCACATCATCCTACACAATCACAGAATAAATCAATTAAAAAATGCAATATCATCAAAAGGGCATGCAATTATGTACATGGGAAGAACATTACTTCTTCATCAGGTTCATTAGTCTCTACTTCTTCATCAGGATCATTAGTCGCTACTTCTTCATCAGGATCATTAGTCTCTACTACTTCATCAGGATCATTAGTCTCCGAAGCCTGGTACGCTGCTTTAAGTTCTGCAGCTCTATCAGTGTACTCTTTCTTTTCCTAAATAGCAAGGAACAAATCCAAGTTAATAAATGATTTTTCATTTGTTAATTTATGTAATAAACAAGATTTCCACATACTTCATCAGTCATGGAACTCCACTTCTTACCACCCTCTTTGGCAACCTATCAAGATAGCACAAGAAATCAATTCTCCAGAAACTTTAGAATACAAGAATCACACACAACTAAAGTCGTTCAAAAATCAGTGGATACCATTGAAACCTTCTTGCAATCAGGGTTAGCCTCTTTATAAGACTTTCTAAAATCATCCCTGAAGAGTCATTCAAAAAAGCCACAATCAATGACAACAAACAAGCTTAGAATCATCAAAAGAGAAATCACAGATCAGGAATTACATGAACAAGAAGAAAGCAGTGGGAGGTTGCTTTTTCCTATTCGAATTTTTAGCCTTCTTTTCTTTCTTCACCTTTGGTTCTGTAGACTTTCTTCTGCAAATATTTCAACCTAATTAAATATCTACAGTTGAAAATTATACACAAAAACATTTGAAAAATATTTAGATTATTACTTTCCAGATGATGATTTCGTCTTGGTCTCGGTAGGCATTTCAACAACCTGAGCCTCTAAGAGTCGAGAAAGGAGTCAAACCAGTCAGGAAAACCACCACCACCACCACACAACAAAATCTCATACACACAAATAGCAGTTGATACATTCATCAATTATCATCAAACATGTACCTAGATTCATCTTAATTTTGGCATCAAGGCTACAATCGTGGAAGCTAATCAACGCGACCGCCACATCTCTGTGGCACTCTTCACTGCAAACCAATCCAATTTCGAATCACGAAACAACCCGAATGGAAACCGAATAGCAGAAACCTAGAAAACCTAGCAGAGAGGAGAAAAGGAGTACCATTTGGTGAAAGCACTGCCGTCTTTGGCACGCTTGAGAGAAGCTGGGGTAGAGGAAGACTCCGCCTCCACCCTCTTCCTCTGCCTGGAAGCGTTCGATGAGGCGCCACCACCAGCCATTTCCAGAGATAATATTCGAAAATCAAAAGCAGAATTGTGGGTTCAGCAGATTTACAGGCGTATATATACTAAAAGCGAAAATGGAGAAGAGGGATCCTGAAACGTGTTTGATTTTTCGTGAAATTAAGTTTCATAGTTTGGAAGTGGCGCCAAGAATTCGATTTGGAGCCAAAACGGGAAAAAAAAATGAAATTGGAGGCGGATCCGGGCTTGTTCATTATTAACCGTTAGATCTAGTATGACGTGCGGTCAGGATTCGGGATATCTTATAACAATTAATGTTGATTCCGTTGTGTATACACCTTTTAGACCTCTTATACGGAATGATTATGAGACCCATTTGTAACCAATTAGAATTAAGACTTGATTTTATAAGAATTTAAATTTAGTTTTTTTCTTCAAATTATAGGATTCAATTTTTATATTTATATATTTTTTTTAAAACTTATTATAAAATTTATTTTCTTATTTCAAAATTATTTAAAATATTATTTTACACCTTCAAATCAAATTATTTGTATATTAAATACTATATACTCCCTCCGTCCCGGGTATTTTTACCCGTTTGTACGGGCACGGAGATTAAAACGTTTTATTTTTTTAATATATAATGTAAAAGAAAGTAGGGATAAATTAGTAATTTAAAAAGAAAAAGTGAATAAAGTTATTGGGAATGATGAATAAAGTGAAAAAAAGTAATTAAAGTTGTTGGAATTGTAAAAAGTAGGTATTAAAATATTATGTATTTTTGCCAAAAATAAAATGGGTAAAAATACGTGGCACACCCCAAAATGAAAAGTGGGTAAAAATACGTGGAACGGAGGGAGATAATTTTATTAATATTTTTTTAATATATATTGAATTTGAAAAGTATAAAATTACAATCAAATTAATCACTTCTAAAATGAAGAGATATAAGCGGGATCGAAAATTTTATCGTATTATTAATTCAAAATGATGACACTATATTTTAATTATTATAAAAAATCTTATAAATCAGTACTCCACTCTTCCTCCCCAGAAACATACTCTTCATTTTCGATTCCTCTATCGAACATAGTTATATCAGTCTTGTACTCTGTAAATTTATCAAATGAAACAGCTAAAATATTCACACACACATTCAATTTATATACGCTATAAAACTTACACGGTTTGTTAACAAAATTTTAATAAAAATACGAAAAAATAATTAAGAAAAAGAAATGACTCATGGGAACAAGTAGAACAATGTCTTTCTTTTTTTGCTATAGGAAAAATGAAGAATTTCTGCAATTATTCAGGTTACAGGTAAGACTACAAAAGTCGATTGATACCATTCAATCCTTATGAAGGGAAGAAAAAAAATTACAAAGAATCAAAGGAAAGGAAAAATATACTATACCTACCATTTTTCATTTTTTGGGTAGACTATCCAATTTCGTAAAGCATGATGGGTGAAAATTGCTTCAAACACATTTCATCATTCTAGTTTAGTCTCACAATGCTCTCTTATCTTGTGGACTTGGAAGACAATAGACGTCGCATCTCTGTGCCACATTCATCGCATTACAGATTCCTTAACAAAGGAATGACCACAAGCCCTGCAGGGTAGGTCCAAGAATCACTGTTAATATACATTTGAAGTGAAAAAACATTGTGTGGGTAATGGAAGGATCCCCTGACATACTTGTACTCCAGACGAATATTCATAAATCGAGCATTTTCCTTGCTTTGTGCTAGTGTTACAGAACCTTCAATTATCTGATCTTGTTCCATGTCTAATGGCTCGAACAAGTAGATCAATGTCTGCAAAACCAAGAGAGGTGAGTCAATTAACATAAGAGAAAAGTTTCCAACAATAGACACGCACAAAAGTTGAGCATGATTAAGCGAATGAATGAAAACGCATTTCATAAGTCATGCCCATGAAATGATTACAATGTATATCAAATGATAACAAATGTATGAGGCAGCAGGAATGTCATGAACAAGCACTAACAAGAGACAGTTTGTCAAAAAGGCAAGCATGAGCAACCAAATTGCTAATTTGAGGATTCTTAATAAGAACAGAAACTTGATAGCCAAACCTAACATCAAAGCTGTTATATTACAGAACTATGCAGTAAGTCTGTCTACGTGGTTGCACGGGGCTAATCTAACTCTGGTCTAATTATAAAGAAGAATAACAAGCATAAGCCACCTATCTCTACACCAAGCGTGGGGGGAAAGAGAAGGTGTTGTGTATAACAAACCTGTTGCCAATGTGTTGGAGAATTCTCAGGTGCCGTGGATAGAATAAGTGGTTTGTTGGGCTTGGCTCGCTTTGTACTTGGACTGGAACCTGTGACTACATCATCTGGATGGGCTCGCTTCATACTTGAACTGGAACCTGTGACTTCATCATGCGGAGCCTCAATAGATGAAGGTGATGCCTTGTCGCTGGAAGAGTGTATCGCAGGAACACCAAGATCGATTTTATCAAGTGGAGCCTCAACAGATGAAGGAGATGCCTTGTCGCTGGAAGAGTGTATTGCAGGAACACCAAGATCGATTTTATCATCTGGAGCCTCAATAGATGCAGGTGACACCTTGTCACTGGAAGAGCGTTTTGCAGGACCAGTAACATCAATTTTATCATCTGAAGCCTCAATAGATGCAGGTGACGCCTTGTCACTGGAAGAGTGTTTTGCAGGAACACCAAATTCCACATCAAACCAGAATGCAAACCCATGAAATGGTACTGGTAATCAAAAAAAAATGAGGCTTTTACTTGAGGGTATTGATCATAAGAAATAATAAAGTGAAATTATAGAAAAATGAGACAAATATGATTGCAATGTAAAAAACTAAAACTGAAAAAAACTGAATTTATATGAATTAAAGTAATTAGCAGCAAATATAAGTGTTACTGCCAGAAAAGTACCCTTATACAAGAAGAAGATGCATAAATGCAGAAATTAACTAAAGATGGGGTCATGGGGTTCGGGATTTTACCTCGCATCATCGATGTAAACCTGAATGTTGCCGTAATAGACTCTAGCTCTTGAATTGTAACGGTAGAGCAATCAACATGTTTCACCTGTGACAGAATTAAATAAGCTGCAGAAACGCCAAGTCTCAAACTAAATTGTAGTCTAGAAACAATCTGCTGGCACACATGCTAAACAATGTCAGGATGTTATAAATCTAGAATTACACCATTGCAATTGTTTACAGAAAAGACAGGAAAGGGAGATATATAATTTGTAAGGAACATCACAGTCCGAGGGCTACAATAAATACAAAGGAGATATAACACACATAAATTGCCCAGTCAAGACTTTTGATGCCAGATTTAGAAAAAACACAAATTATTCACAGAGAACCAGATTTAGAAAGAACACAAATTATTCACAGAGAACTTTGGAGCCAATTGCTAAGACTTTCTTTCAGTCACTCGAATTTCTGTAACTAAAAGTGAAAACAAAGATATGAAATATTCCATATCTTTATTTCAGGGTAATTTACTAGTACATAACTTCTGTGAAAGTAAAAATACTTAACAGAAAATGAATAACTTCATAGAAGAAAGTGGATTCTATTCAGGCCCAGTTTGCGATATCACCTAACCTATTGAACATTGACTACTGAGAGATTGACCATAATGAACATGATAAAGCAACATTTTTGCAAAATGTAAAGTATTGTTGAGGTTGAATTTCCATTTTGGAGCGTCGGTGTATGTGCATCAAGCTTCAAGAAGCGAATGCAATGAAGAAATGAAACAAAAGGTGAAATTAACTTCAGGCTGGCATCATATAATAATTTTAAGAGTAAAGCTTTACATAATTCAACATTCTAGACTAAGCAAGCATTACTGCTGTTGAGAAACCAGGTAACTAATGCTTCTAATAGAAATATAAAAGTATATTACAGGAAAATTTCTCAAACATTAAAGAATCTACTGTGTCAAATGTTTGACACATACACACTAGATAGTCTTTTAAATATGTGTGTATATATATATATATAAAGGAAAACAGGATATGATACAGAAGTGCATGCAAAAGAAAATTCACTCCAAGACTCACAAAAACCAATAACACGCGCTCCACATGAGGACAATTAACCAGAAACCATTACAGTAGCACCTGGGTCAATACTTAAATCTCACATCCAGGTATTAATTTGCCAGGACTCAATGCAGTAACACACACATCACAGGTTGTAGAAACATTTGACAAGAGCAGAGCCACCAGCAAAGGAAATCAAATTTATATGGAGGACTCACCACATTAGGCCATGCCAATACATTTTCACCACTGATTGACTCAACGGAAGGTTCTTCAAATGCACACTGCTTTGCTAATGGCATCATAGCAGACACTGTATATAAACATAAAATCTCAATACTTGCTTCATAAGTAGACTATATAAAATGATTTGCAACAGGTTGAGAATAAATGACATAAAAGGTGAAGTGACAAAAGTTAAATATCCCACAGTTTAACATTATGACTTGAGTGAGAATATCCCGCTAGTAAGCAGGGCTGCAAATGAGCTTGAGTAGAATTTAAACTTTATCATACACAAAAGTTTGTGCAAGCTAGTTCGAAACCTTAATCAAACTGAACTCGAACCAGATTTTATCAAATGATCTTGAATCAAGTATCGAGTTTAATTTTTAGCCAAATGATCACATCACATACAAGATTGTCAACAGTCAAAAGGTGTTAAGAGTGCCACAGCTCATGGAATACCAAGTAAAACCTGACGAGGTTAAAGAGCCAAATCAAAGAGTACAGATATAGGTGAAAAGACTCCTAAAACGCTCAAAATGTGAGTTCAAGCTTAAGGTTTTCTTTTTAATTTTATTTATTTAATTACAATTATTATTTTAACTTTATAATTTCTTTTGAAATACATATTTTATTTAAGGGGTTTATTTATAAAAATTGTATTATATGTTTAATTCTAACTAAAAGAGTAAAAGGGTGATGCAAGGAGTATGTTTAGTGATTGATGCTTGTTTATTGTAATTTTAGTGGGGTGTATTTAGCAATTGGGGTTCGTTTATTAGATTTGGGGGTGCATATAGCCGCCCCGATATTGAACTGTCAGAGAATATTATGTCCAATTTCATCACCATTACAAATGACTGCTTGAATTCAACACTAAACTCCGAAGGGGGAATTTTAACAGTCGAGTCGGTGACCCGGTTCTAGAGTTTATGAGCATACATGGAATATAAATTATATTTAAGTGTGACGTATCCGACAGAAAAATCCTTTTGGAGTGTAAAAAGAGTAATCTACTAATCTTAAAACACCAATTTACCAATAAAGAACAAGAACGCTTTTATGACCAGGAGATGTAGCAAAATAACTGGATGCTGGTTTGAGATACTTACTGTCGATTCCGTAGACATTGCGCCAGAAACCAACACTGTCATTGTATCGGTCTGAATGGCAGACAGGGGCTATGTACAACTGCAATGTTACAAAACAAACCATTATTTCCATTACTTGGTGACTGTTAAATGCAAAGGCATATATCATGAAGATAATGATGCACGACCCTAATTGATTTTGCAATACATTAAGTCGAAAAGTTCCGTACGGCCGTACTAAGTTTTATCACATATTACAACTGAAACCATGCAAGACAAGAGATAATGGCATAAAGCATCATCAGTGGCCAAAGACAGCAGCAACTAATTGTACCGTAGCATGTGACGGTAGGATAAGACCTCCAGGTTTCAACCACCGATCCCTGGCAGTAATAACACTCCCCAGCATGCTCTAACCAGACAATCAAACATATACCATGTTAGACAAAAAAACCAAAGCAAAGAAAGACTGTTATAATATATATATATATATATATATATATATATATATATATATATATTATATCAATCTGCCCCAAGAAACTTAATTATGCACATTTATAATTTAACACAACCCAGGTTTGAAGCTGTAAGTTCACCTCATAAAGAAGCATGTAACCCATCCATTCAGAAACAATAACATCCACTTTTTCATTAATTTCGACATCCTGAAATAACCAGAACAAGGTAAATGCTCCAGAAAAAATATAAAAATGAAAAAAAGTGAACAGAAGACTTTGAGATTCATGGAAGTTGAAGGGGCGGCACAATATGGGAACAGTAAGTTATGGGTCAATTAGCCAATTCCTAACATGCTAGTAACTACCATGACATTGAGGTTGTCTGAAGCTTTACAATAAGTTATATCATCGACATTAACAAAGAAGTAAACAGATCAGAGGGCTAATGTCACATCTTGTAAGATACAAAGTTGTAACAATATTTCTACCAATACAAATTACAAAAGAAACCAACTATTTACAGTGTCCAAACAAATTATTTATCATACTAAATAGTTGTTACTTTCCTCCAAAAAATTATTTATGGCATTATCAGGACCAATTTATGAGAAAATCAAAAGCATAAGCTTAAAAAATAAGACCAGTATGAGAGCTACGCTACCTTCAGGCACTACTACAAGTTTCGATTCACCTAAAATCCCAGTCAATGTAAGCATAAGGGACTAAATTCTAGCATAAGGGGAGTAATCTTAATACAGATCAAACTTTCATCATGGTTTGCAGCAGAAAACAATGCAAAACATTCTTGGTCAAAATAATACTCAACAAATTAATGTGTATGGTCCCCACTAGCGTCTACTTTTAAATAATTTAGCTGTGTAACAAATTAATAATGTCTACTGCCAAAGTACTTAGGTTCAAGAACAGAAAAGGCTGGTAAGCTCCGGGATGACATTTTTTATGACTAGCATCAAAAGAACAGATGAGATGACAAATTTGAGATGCTATACATTTGAAGAGACCTACCTCAACACGTCCATGCAGTACAAAAACTGTCTCAGATAAATTGTTTGCTTTGACTACTTCATTTGCCTGGGATGACAGTTGAAAAGGTGTTGATCATAACCATATAAAAAATTATTCTAGAAATGATACAAGAATATATACAAATATGATACAACATGCAGGTCACATGTTCCTTTCCATGGAATGAATAATTCAAAATGAAAATACACAGTTAAATCATCGTGTAAAATTTGTAACTACGAATCAAGAAAGAACAAAAGACCCAATTTTGAAGACATAGTTTGGTTTGACCACTCCATAAATTTTCAACACCCTTTCTCTTTTTATGCCGTAATTCACAATTGTTTAAAAAGTCTCCCAGCACAACACAGTAAGTTTCAAATCCCGTTTATTCTGACAGAATGACAAGATCTCAATGGAAGAAGACCATCCATCACTCATCTATAATTCTATATAGCATTGAATCACTAAAATAATTGCAAGTAAAACTAATCATCATTTTAGCACAGTAACTTTATAATTATAGGCTAAGTAGTGCCTTCATTGCGATTCGAGAGTTTATTCAAGAATTCATAATGAATAATGAACAGCAGAAGTTCAAAAGGTGCGTCATAAGTTGAATGTATCTTTGGTGCATCTAACCCAATTCTTTTGGTTTCTATAAAAAAGAACTCATGTATGTCAATTTGTAGTTCAGTGAAATTTGTCTCTCCAATAAAAAATGTTCACGCTTAAAGGAACTACCAAAGGAATTATACATGGAGAGTCCACGCTGTGAACTCTAAGATACTCTTTTGAGATTTTTAGATGCCACGATAACTTTTCATATTAAACATACTTGATTTTTTATGTGGTTTGACAAATATTAAAAGGAGCGAACACCCTAGATCTTGTATGAATTGCTTCTTAAACCCTGCAATTACACAGGACCGCAAGGAAGCAGATAATTTAATAAGATATCTATCACGTGTTCAACTAAAAAGTGGAGTATCTAAATTCACTGTTGGGTCATTGGGTGGAGATATAATGACATCCCATTATTTTGGGTCTATTACAATAACACAAACCTGAAAGTAAAATGGAAGAATTCAACTGGGACAGTTCATGCTGCCCCTTATGATTGGTCTAGATTTATGTGGAAAAGCTGGGAGAGTTGCACATAACGATTTCATTATTGAGTGCTCCCCAAACCATATAGATTCTGAAGCCATAAATGATCTCATGGAGGACAAATGACAAGGAAGGCAACAGTGGCTAGTGACTATTCAACAATACAGTTTCATACAGCATACCTCAGACAGTAACATATTAACAATCAAGAATAATGAAAAGAAACCCACCTGAACTGCAATATCACTAGCATCCACTGCATAAACCTGGCAGTAAATGTGAAAAATCAAGCTAAGGTATATTGATGTAACAAATAACAACCAAAAAACTCTAAGCTCCAAGCAGAACTCACAAGTGAGAAAAATACTGACAGAATTATCATGCTAGACTACAGCAAATTACTACACAGGTCAGTACTTCAGATCTACATGTAAATCTCTCTCAGATGCGAACTACCAATTGACCAACTCCAACTATAGGGTAATTCCTCACATCCCTATGTAATATAAGTCTAGAAGGACAATAACTTTTGTTCTGATATTAACTTAAAGTATAATGCTTGGAAGGCTATGTAAAAAAAAAAATTATGACTGCATATGCAGTTCTTTTTAAATAGGAGTATAATATCCAAGAGAGTATAGCCTATTGATATAAATCATAATTGAATCTACTGCTTAAAAATTCCTGACTGAAGCCCACCAGTCCAAAAACTTCATTGCAAACATAACTCCTAAAACAGCTAATGAGACATTATTGACTAACCTATTCCAATTTCTAGGTAAAATCAGACGACACTGTAGCATAACTTTGGAACTTGTCCTCCAGTTAAAATGATGGTACCAAATAAAACTAAAATGGGAGTAGAAACCTAACTCCATAGTCCATCCAGTTGCTACATGTACTAAAAGTTCATAATTCTTTTAACATTCCACTAATCATACCATGGATTTATTTCATACAATATGTGAAAATTGAAGAAAGTAAAACTGCTACATGCAAATCAAAATTCTATCTGGTTATTGGTTAACAATTTAAAAGCATATTTGAACCAGTTACCAGATCAGTGCATTCTTGCATTTTGACTTGAGAGGGACAGTGATCAGTAATTTAATCTTACCCGCCTGGCTCCAGCCTGAGCACAAAATATAGAGAGGATGCCAGTGCCACAACCAACATCAACTACAACCTGACATAAATGAATCGATATTTAACATCAAACACACTAAATTAGGCACACAAAAAACACTAAAGAAATGGTAAGACAACTTATTCCATTAAGGGATTCAAGAGTTGAAAGGGATATGTAATAATTAGGTCAAGAGGGCATCACACTATATCTTAATCTTCAGCATTACCAGAAAATGCAGCTGATCCAATTAAGATAGAAATTACAACCCAAGAAGTAATAAGTACTTGGCGTTTACTTGAAAATCCCCTATTTGCCAATAGAAATGTTGGCCTACTTCCACAGAGGATAAATCATAGAATCCTTTTAGTGTGTTAATGGAACATGATAGCACAATAAATCCTTGACATAGCATAATATGACTTGAATGATTAATCGGACCAAATTAGATACATTGCCCATGGAATTATAAGGTCTTTGACAATGATAAAAGCAAAAAAACTATAACAGCTAATAAATTCTCACTTTTCCTGCAATTCGATCTTGATGCTGGAAAATTGCATTTCTGTATGTTTCGGTGCGCACACGATCCTGCACAGACAAAAAAATGTTCATATAGTTTCAGAACTTAAACATGTGAATATCATACGAGTATATCTACAAAATCAGGGATTTTCTATAATACCAAACTTCTGGATTCAGGATTCAGCTAGGTAGAAGTACATGAACCAGCCAGAAAGGTATGACACACCCCAACACCAGAAGTAAGGAAACAAAAAGCTGAATATTTAATTAAGAACCAGGGAGCAGAAACTGATAGGAGAAGAACCCATGAGACTAATAGCTGGCTGCGGAAGGATGTAACTCAAGCTCCATAATCTCTTAATTTGACTAATGGAACTTAATTTCAGACAGATGTCTTTAGTACAGAGATCAAATTCTTCCAAACAATTGCTGGGTTCCATTGGACAAAAAACTTGGAGAGTCATCCTTCTACAACATCACTCGGGGAAAAAGTCAAATATACACCATGGCATACCTAGAATAAGGTGTCAATAGGCAATCTATTCTCAAGTACACTAAATCCTAAATAAATTATCACCAGAATTTTCTTGCTGATTCAGAATGCAAGAAAAGATGCAACTGCCATTTGTTTTTATCAATTAAATAATTATTCTAAGATGTATCAGAGGGAACCTCACCCTGACAGCAAAAAAAACTGGAGAAACATAAATTTTAGAAAAGTTAAGGTGACTGAAGAAGGATAAGCTGCCAACAATAGAAAAACATGCAGTTTCTCTTATATAACTTTAACAGTAACATAAATATTTCCAATTTTTTACCGACAATCAGATGTGCTATATGAAACTGCGTCCTCCCACATTATCAGAGAATTACAATTTGGCATTATTAACCACTTGCCTTTACAAGCGTCTACTATTACTATATCAAGATGAATTACTTTATAATAACAGGTAAGGCTCATACTTGTGTTCTAAATTAAAACATCACATTCAATAAGGAGACAGCGATACTACCATATTTAAGGTCAAGATCAATCTTTAAATGGCTTAATTAAGCTCTAAGTTGTCAAGACATGGCACAACAATCATTATGGCATCAAGAAAATAAGTTCTTAAAATTAGTTTTTATGTTTTTAAACAGTCAGACTAAAATCTTCTGGTATCCACCTGAGTACTGGAAATGAAATTGAAATCAAAACCAAAATATCCATCTTCCAAGATGCATAAAGGGGTTTTCTAAAAAGATCAAGTGAGAGTCCGTATATAAATGCCAACTCTCAGAAAGACGCTCTCTTAGGGGTTTTTTGTGCAATTTTTCGAAATACAAGGGTTCTTGTGCATTTTTTTAAATAATGGGGGGTTTAGGCCAAGATTTTTGAAAGCATTTGATGCCTATAAAATAACATTGTGTGCGAGATTTTTATATCACACCATAACCAACATTCTGTGCAATATATCTACAACACACCACACAAGAAGCGACGTCTTGCATTTAACCCCGCAAGAAAAAGATAATTTAACAAAAGAAACCCAGTCACATCACATCAAACAAATTCCTCGAACGAGAAGTTCGAAAATTCTCAGTAACAATGCCGAACTTTGAAAAATGATCAACCGAGATTACAAGAACGTAGTGCGAAAGATTGTACCTTGATCATTTCCTCGTGAATGCCGAGGTGCGCATAAGAGTGAAAATACGCGACATCAAAGTCCGTAGCTTTTGGGGGAAGAGTTCTTTCCTTATACTGCTGTTGAGAAACCCTAGGTATAGAACCGCCGGCCTGGACATAAGACTTGCGACGGTTGACCTTCGTGGGTACACGCGGACACACGCGAGCGCCGCCGGATAAACCTCCGAAGTGGGAGCCATTGCGGAAGGGGGCAGGTGCAGCTCCTTCGCCGCCGGCGACATTATCGGCGCCAATCGACTGGAACATCTCTACTCACACCAGATGGAAGAAGGGTAGTAACCGTAATTTCGAGAAACCTCCTTTAAACCGCTCGAGCTTTTTCAATTTGAGTGCAAAACACAATTACCACACTAAATGCAAATTTGAGTGGAAAAATAAAGCATTTTTTCAGTATTTAAAAGACGATGGAAATGACACGTGGCCCAGTTATAATTTACACAATTTTCCATTTTGGGAATAAATGGGGTTCCGCATTTACCTCCACAGCTTTTTGTATTGCCTAGTCCAATTTATAAAATTTTATGATTTTGTTTTAAATAAAGTTTTTTACAACTAAAATTTTAATTTTTTTTTTTAAACGGGTTGTGACATTGTATATAACAAAATATATATTATTCGGTAGTTTAAGTATGATTTACTAAAATTTTAATATATTTATTTTAAATGGGTTGTGAAATTATTCTACTAATTATTCAAGTATAATTAATATAAAGATAAATATATTATTGGGTAGTTTAAGTACGATATATAGTAAATCATTCGTTATATAACTATCACTTTTAATCAATTGATGTCACGTTTCTTTATAAAAGTCGTATTCATTTCACAAAAGTTATTTCGATAAAAGGCAAACACTTGTATGAACCTGATTTTTACCAAAATTACCCTTTAAAGATAAATTATTAATCTTCCAAATTAAAAAATTACTACTCAAATTTTTGCACACTTTAATTTATCAATTACTTTTTAGTACATAAAATTTACTCTTTACAAAAATGAATTATAACTTTTATGAATAAAAATTATTACTTTTCAAAATATAAACTTTTTTTATCTACTGAAGAATAATTATTAAAAATAAAATTTTTAGGTACTAAAGAGTGATTTAAAAAAAAAACATGGTTTATATGAACCCGATTCGCACAAAATTCACTCTTTATAAAAATAAAATACTCTATTGTGAGACGGATCGTCTCATTGTTAAAATATATTTTATGTATATTTATTGGTATTTTATGTTTGTAGTAAATAGTAATTTATTTATCACTTTAAAAGCAATACTTTAATTCATTATGCATCATGTTTTATTTATGAATTAAAATACTTTATTTATACAACGTGCATATTTTAACTATGAATCCACCCGTCTACGTCTAACCATATAATTTATCTATAAAAACATGACCCTTATTTAACATATTTTATTATTTATATATTAAAAATAATACTAAGAATGACAAAGTCTCTTGATAGACGAGTTATTTGTGAGACGGATCGACCCATCACTAAAGTATACTTATTATATTGATAAATTATATATAATAGTTGTTAAAGTATGTTTTGTAAAGTATGTTGAAATATGTATTATAACATGATTTTAGTGTATTATAATATAATTTATTATTAACATACTTTAACTACAAATAAACATAATTTATTTATATAATAAACATACTTTAATAATGTGTTGACCGTCTTACAAATAAACCGTCTCACATGAGAGTCTCCCTACTAAATTTATCTATAAAAATATGACCCTTACTTAACATATTTTATTATTTATTATATATTAAAAAACAATAGTCTAATATTTACTTCCTCCGTCCCACGTTAAGATTTACACTTTTTAATTTGGGTTGTCCCAAGTTAAGGTTTATATTTCATTTTTTTATCAAATTGGGCCCACATAAAATAATTAAGTATTCCATTTATGATTCACACACAATACTAATACAACTATTATTTTATATTAAATACTCCCTCTGTCCCTCCTTAAGTGGGTCATTTGCTTTTTGGCACGTAGATTAAGGAGTATTATTATTTAATGTGTAGTGTGTAGTTGTATTAGTAGGAGTGTGGGTCTCAACATTTAATTGTATTATAGGGGGTGCGTGGGTCCCATGTGTTTAAAAAGGAAAGGAGATTATTTGGGTGGGACGACCAAAATGAAAAAATTGACCTCTTAACCTGGGACGGAGGGAGTATTATTTATCTTACCTTACAACATTAGTATAAAAATATTATACTTTTTAATTTTCATGCAGATAACAAACATCAACGCTACCCGATATGGAAGGTGCAAGTGTTAAATCCCCCACATCCAATTGTGCCATTGACAAATCGTTAAATCAAATAAGGCAAAGAGTCCAGACTCCTAAGGCATATGACATGAGAATATACGAGATACAAGAGTGCTATTGCCCGCCATCTGAAATTCCACCGACCCCCAATCTGAAATTGAGCCGAATGCTAGAGCTCATCTGAATCCTTACGTTTAGCTGCCACTCATCGTCGCCAAACCTCAACTGCTCTTTACGCCACCGCTCCGGCCACCCTTGCCACCTGTGAAGCTGTTCTGAAAGTCCTGAAACAAAAAGAGATACAAGAAAGGTCCGAATCTGAGTAGAAAATATTTATCTGGTGGACATTTATTTTACTTTGATCTAGGGCTTGGTCAAATTAGGAGGGCAAATGTCACAAATTTTACTTGATTGTGGTTTCTGTTCATACTTTTATCATCTTCAAATTCTTGATGACTTCCATTACTTTTCAAGTTTTCTGTATAATTTGTTGATAGAGCCTTGGTGCTTGTTTACGAGTCAAAGGGCTTCCTGTTCACCTACAAAATCACATGCAAGGATAGATCATAGTATTTTGTTTGGATATGATCACCGTTTTACTGTGGTATTCCTAATAGTTACATCAGTTAACCTATTTTTTGAAAAAAAAAGAAGAAAAAGAAGCTCAAAATGTTAATTTAGTAACACTATTCACGCTCTTAACTTGGAATCAGTATCATTCTTATAACGAGTACAGTCGAGTTATTTAAATCAGTTAGATTATGGATTTTATCTGAGTACAAATGATACCTGCCTATAAGTGGTCTGGGTGATGGATTTTTGTAGTCTTTCTTGGACTGCTATGTGTATATTTCATGCTAAAAACAGTTAGGTTTAGTCATTTGATAGGTTGAGAAATGATTGATGTATTATGTTCGAATAACTGATATTTTTAGCTGCAGCCATGACTTTTTTGGCTGTTCCAAAAAAAAAGAAGAAAATGGTAAGCGTAGAGATTGAAATATACACAGCTAGACAAATGAATATTTGTGCTCTCCGAATATGCCTAGTTATCGTCACTCCATTTTGACTATTGACACCACCAATCTTTTCTGTATCTTCAGAAAAACAAAAGGGAAAATTCTCACCACCTCCACCTCGTCGTCTGCGGCCACTCCCTCTAAATAGGTAAAAGCTGCAGTTCAGAATCATGAACAGATATGCGGGTTAGAAGAACTGGAAAGTGAAGATTCGAAATCCTAGAAAATGAGGGCAGAAACATTGACGCTTGTGCTGGTGAATCTAGCAGGGATTATGGAGAGAGCAGATGAGTCATTGTTACCGGGAGTGTACAAAGAGGTTGGGGAAGCACTCCACTCAGGGCCAACCGGGCTGGGCTTTTTAACCCTTTTCCGATCGATGGTGCAGGCTGTTTGCTACCCCATGGCGGCTTACTTGGCTGCCCGACATAATCGGGCCCACATTATTGCTTATGGGGCTTTCCTTTGGGCTGCTGCCACCTTTCTTGTTGCATTCTCTTCCACCTTCATTCAGGTAGTTCAACAGAATACCTGCTTCCTTTTTTTCTTTTTCTTTTTATTTATATATATATTTTTTAAGATAGCCTCTCTTTCATTGGTTATGTCTAGTGTGTGAATGTTTATGTTATGGGGGACTTGTGTTTATCTATTTATTTGTATGTATTTATGTGGATGATCAGCTCAATTGAGTTGGTGCTCCCATTTGTTTTCAATGTTAGAATCCGTACTAATTTTTGATGAGGATCAAACCAAATTTTATTATTTAGTTGAAGAATACTGGATGGTTATGTTTTGAGATATTTGAAAATGTATGCATACATGTTCTTGTTGATTCTTGATTCTTGATTCTTGAATCTGTTGAGTTGAGCATGACTCATTATAGTGCAGCAGTAGTGCACATTTTGCTTGCTGGCAGAAGGTCAGAATTTAAATTATATTAATGTTAGATAGGCTTAATCAGGAGTTCTGGGATATGAAATTTTTGTGAAGAAGGGATGTGAATATAGTGATTGTTATTATTGAGGAATGCAAGATGTTTTAAAAATGATTGTTCGGTAAAATTTGATATCATTTAGTGATAAGTTTGTGTTATAAGATAAACATGAATGCTCTTGCAGAATGACCTTATTTGAGTTATTTTCTGCATTTGTATTGATTAGTGAAGCTGCTAAACTATAATGCTTTTCCAGGTGAATCGTTAGGATTCTTTTCATCAATGAATTGCTTCTTTGTAGTCGTGTAATATTAGTATCAGTAGGTAGATGACATGAAAATGATGAATTATATGTTTATGGTGCAGTCTCCTTGTTGGAAATCGGATGATAAAGTCCTACCATAGATACGTGACTGAAGAACTTTTTTGGATCTATCATGAATCATACTTCTACGTTTAAATGGATTCCAGGCTAAGGAGTGCAAAGAAAGTGAGGAATAGAAGTTCCTGGATTTCATCTATTCGTAAATGCATGTGGGTGGGAGGGGTACCTGTGTAATGATTTTCTGAAACGGTCCTTTGTGACCTTAACAACTCTTATGTCTACCAGGTAGCTATATCAAGAGCTTTGAACGGGATAGGGCTCGCGATTGTTGCACCTGCAATTCAGTCTATTGTAGCTGACTCAACTGACGACGACAACCGAGGGTTGGCTTTTGGGTGGCTGCAACTGACCAGCAACCTTGGTTCAGTAATCGGGGGATTATTCTCATTGTTGATAGCCCCAGTTACTTTTATTGGAATACCCGGCTGGAGAATTTCATTTCATCTTGTTGGGATAGTCAGTGTTGTTGTCGGGATACTGGTTCGGTTATTTGCTATAGACCCTCACTTCCCGAACAGTGGTATTGAACCTCATACTGAAGCCCCCAATGCTCCCACTCCCTTCCAGTCGGATGTGAAAGATCTAATCCAGGAAGCCAAATCAGTGATAAAGATTCCATCATTTCAAATTATTGTTGCTCAAGGTGTCACGGGTTCATTTCCATGGTCAGCATTGTCCTTCGCCCCTATGTGGTTGGAACTAACTGGTTTCTCTCACGAGAAGACTGCTATCCTTGTAGGCACATTTGTCATTGGAAACTCCCTTGGTGGTGTATTTGGGGGTATGATGGGTGATTATCTGTCAAAGCGCCTTCCAAATTCTGGTCGTATAATATTGTCACAGATAAGCTCAGGATCTGCTATCCCTCTCGCTGCAACTCTTTTTCTGGTTGTGCCAAACAATCCATCTACGGTGTTCTTGCATGCCATCGTCCTGTTTGTCACCGGTTTCTGCATATCTTGGAATGCCCCAGCCACAAACAAGTAAGAGCCCACCTTACTACATACATCAAAATTCTCTTGTTTTATTCTTTTAATTTTAGAATAATGATGCTTTCTACAAAAGCTTGGATCTAATTTTACCATGATATGATCAGTTAGTTTGTATTTTATAGAGGTTCATTTAATTATGCAGCCATTACATGATTTATATTGATGAATTTGAGTTCATAGTAAAGTGAGTGGAAATGATGTGATTTAATTTCCTTCACACTAAAGTAATTACTGATGATGAACATTGTAATGACTTGCTGTCACAGTCCAATATTTGCAGAGATAGTCCCTGAGAAATCACGAACGAGCATCTATGCTTTAGACAGATCCTTCGAGTCTGTACTGTCGTCGTTTGCTCCTCCAACCGTTGGACTACTTGCTCAATACGTTTACGGATATAAGCCTGTTCCAGAAGGTTCAGAAAACATCTCTACCGACAGAGAAAATGCAACCTCTTTGGCCAAGGCTCTATTCTCTTCGATAGCCATCCCAATGGCCTTATGTTGCGTCATTTACACCTTCCTCTATCGGACCTACCCAAGAGACAGAGAGCGTGCCCGAATGGAAGCTCTTCATGAATCCGAGATGCAGTTAATACAGACAGACTCTTCACATCATCAGCTTCAATCAGCTGAAATGAAGGAACTCAATTTAGATGAAAAGACTATGCTTGAGATGTCCCACGGTGGTGATGATGATGATGAAAGGGCGCTGCTCGTCTCCGGGTAAAACCCTCGTACGCGAAAGCGTTGTAGGGCGTTTCTTGTTGCCGGGTAGAACCCTTGTATACGAAGTCATGGAAGAACATTCGTCTCCAGGTGGTGGAGGGATTGAACCATCGACATCTTTTAAACACGCTGAACTAGTATTATAACGTAAATTGTGATGCATATTTTTTGTAACTATTTTTGAAAAGTAATTTCTATTGTTTCGTGTGTAATTATTACAGGGAAATCTTAAAAAAAATAAATTTAAATCGTGTATTGATGAATGTGTTTTTTTAAAAATCAATTTCAAAAATACCCATCACCTTAAAAAAAAAAATCCCTTAAATTTTGTACTATAAATTAGATAAATTATACTCTCGTCCCAAACTGACAAGGACTACTCTCTCCGTCCTGTCCATATTGCATCTTTTACTGTAGCTTTTTGTGAGAGTTTTATGTAGTCAAACGATACAGTTTAACCGGGACGGAGGGAATATTGTTTTATTAATATATTATTCCCTTCGTCCGCTTTCAAGGGTATCATTTTTTATTTTGGGCATCCACCCCAAGGGTCTAATTTTCTTTTTTTATACATATGGGATCCATATACACCCACTAATACAACTAAAAAATAGGACCACAACTCCACTAATACAACTATCCACTACACATTAAATAATAATACTCCATAATCCACGTGCAAAAAACAAATGAGACCCTTAAAGGCGGATGGAGAGAGTATAAATAATGTAAGAAAAAATAAGGGTAGGTTGGTAATTTTGAAAAAGTGAATAAAGTTATTGTTTGTAATTTTGAAAAAATGAATAAAGTTATTGAGATTGATGAATAAAATGGGAATTTTATCAATTCAAGGCTTAAAAAATGGGTAAACTATCAATTTGGGGAAAGAATTATTTTGTCTATCAATCCGGTGCCTGAAATGTATAATTATTAATTCAGAACTTGAATTTAGGCCCTAAATTGATAAAATAAGAGATAATATTTGATAAATTCAGGCCCGAAATAAATAGTTATACATATTTCAGACCCGGATGGATAGAAAAAATAATTTAGGCCCCAAATTGATAATTTATCCATTTTTCAGCCCTTGTATTGATAAAATTATTTTTAAGGGAAAAATGAAAAAGAAAGAAAAAAAATTAAGATAGATTTAAAATCCAGATTGAATTTTCAAAGTTCAGCTTATATTTGTACTTACACAAATAAAGTGTTCAAATTTTGTAGTCCTTAATAATGAGCTATTCAGGAAAGAAACCCACCGACGACGATGAGGTGGAGCAGCTATTGCGGGCGGCGCACGACGACATGCTTCTCAAACTCAGCGTCGACTCCCACATGGCACGCGCCACCGCCTCCGCCGCCATAGACCCAGATCTCGACCGCCGCTACCAAGCCCTCAGAAACCCCCTCAAGCACAAAATAATCAACGACCCTAAGAGAACGCCTCCAGACGCCGGCGACAATAAAACCGTCGGTGCCGCGGAGGACGACGATCTGTTTGCCAGATTCGCCGCCCTCAAGAACACAATTCCCTCTCTTAGTGGAAAGGAAAACAAAAGCGATTCTCCAAGTGATGTATCATTCGATCACCAGGCGGAAGAAGAGGAGGATGAAGTTGAGAAGCTGATCAAATGGGCAATTGATGCCGCCAGACTCGATCCTTCTCCACCGTCCGATGAAGACGACGACGATGATGACGAGGATGAAGGTGATCGCGGAGGAAAAACTAGTACAAGAAAATGATCAGACATAGCCAATCATGGATCCATTGATTTTACAGAATACTGTCATATTATTTTGATCAAAGCAATTTCATTTCATACCAAGAATCAGTGTGATTACATTACATATATGCCCGCATTGCAAAATTTCCTGCAAACCATCACTCTAATCCTAATGCTAAAATCGATTGTGCTAAGGTGTATTAATACATAGATTTAAATCCTTCAGTTAGAGCAAGCACTTTAGCAGATACCTTAGACTGCAATTTTGATACAGCTTGTTTAATGTCCTACAAGAATCAAGAGAGAGATTTTCAGTAAACATTCAACACCAAGAAGCCATTTTCTTGTTGAGTGATTACCTCAGTGTGGTAGCGAGAAGAGAAATGAGTCAACACCACAACTTTGCTCCGAATCCATTCTGAGTGTTCCATGATCTACAATTCAGTCATCAAAACTTGAGACCAACATGTATTATGGAGTTATGAAATAATCTGACAAATGTTGAAATAATTCAAATACCTCAGATAGATGGGTATGGCCATGTTCTCGAGCATGCTCGACACTGATGTTTTCATCCAAAAACGTCGCCTGTAGAAACACAAACTTTCTTCGGTTACTGATCCGAACCCTGATCTCAAAGATAGGTTGGAAGTACATACACAGTTGTTCGCAAACATGCCAAATAACATGATAGGTAGATACTTGCAGTGACTCAAAAATGAACCAGAAGTTCACTAAATTTGAGGAGTATATAGCATATGGAGGAAGGCAATTCTATAGAAAATTGATGACATGAACAAGGAAGGTACCTTACTTGATGCATTTAGACATCCTATTTTATGGATGAATGAAAAACTTTGGTGGGTGAATCAAAAGTGCTGCACAAATTATTTGTTACACTCAATTCGCGCTTCAAGTCCAGAATTTCACTTTGATGTTTTTCAAGTTTAATTGAATTTTCAAGAATAAGACGAACTAGGAACTACGAGTGATACAAAGAGACACAAAGATTTCATCCACAAATTAGTTTCAGGGAAAGCAACAGTAAATCTAGACAGCAACTAATAGGAATGCTAAAAGAGTAAGATAATTACTTCAGTTATAAGAATTTTGGCCCGTAGGGCGTCAGAACTATGTGGATCAAGGAAAAAGTCTGATTTCGTATCTCCCGTGAAGGCCACCTCAGGACATAAGATAGTGTCCGTGATCTGACCAAAAGAATGAGAATAAGAGAATAAGTTGTGATCAAATGTACACACTGTATTAGATTATTATGACGTGGTATATGTTTTGTGAGTATAACAAACCTCAACCCCGGACTTTTTAAGTTTCTCTATCTGTTTTCCTTTCAAATGCATGTACTGCTTTCTCAGTTTCTTTCTGACAGAGTAAATAACATAACCCTGCAACAAAACAAAAAGAATCTCATGCATTCTAGTTTATTAGGTGTATGAAAAGATGCTGTTATATCAAAACCAAGTATCCCACAAATTTTATACGAGACAATATTTTCTTCAAATAGCAGGAACTTATCAATGGAAGAATTTCTTCAAGTGCAAGCATTAATTCTTAAAAGTATGGTCACTGTGTATACTTAAACCTTTGAAATTACTTGTAATATAAATGGAACGTGAATGATGATAGATAGCAACAGAGAGGTACAATTTCTGGCATGAGGATCACAAAAAACTGGATCTGAACCTATAAAAAGAATAATCATGAACTAAAATACCGATACCAGTTACTCTATGTTACAACAGAGATTGATGAAAACATTTGCCATTCAGAAGAAATGACTAGTGGAGAATTTTGAGTTATGAAATAAATATGCCTATCTACCTTGAAAAATAAATTTGAAATGCCGTATGAATTATGTTACTAGTATGTAAAAGCACAGGCAATGCATAAATGAAACAGGTCGAATAAAGCTAATACAGCAACTGATACCAAATTCACCACCATATTAATGACAGAGTGGTGAACACTAGGTTGTTTGCAGGCACACCTGGCTGGGTATGACATGATGAGTTCTGAATGGTCGAACAACAAGATCATTCCGCAACTCATATGTTTCCCCTGAGTAAATATTCAGATAAATTTAAAATATGCAAGCGATAACCAGCCAATGAAAGCAGAATAACTGAATATACCTATATCCAGAGCTACCAATTCAAAGTTCAGTTGCACCTGACCCATGGCCCTATGAATATCAATTAATCGTTCAACATCATCCTTCATGCATGGAGGCACAAAGACAGTAGGAGGTTTCAAGTTGTAAAGACCACGAGTAGCTATGTACATGGGGAGTCCACCCTGAATCAATAGAAAACAAATGTTCACTGGATGTTCTATTTTGAATTACTAACAAGCAATAATATGTAAAGGGGAGTATATGCTGAGATAGAAAAAAACTATAACACTCACGAGGTTAACCTATTTTGAGTTATTATACTACACAAGGTATCATTGTCAAGACATCACAAACTAAAAAAATATACTAGCTGATTTCCTATAAGTTCAATGGAAGTTGAGAATCTCCAACGATTGTTCACGACAATAATCAACGACTCCTAGGTCCTGGACCTGTCCAAAAAAAATTATAATGGACATAACTGAAAGGAAATTTGCAGTTTTCACAAAACAGTCACATACTTGACTAGTATTTTTAAGGAAAAACTCAATTAAAGAATATTTTTTCTGCACACACACACTCACATCAATTCTACATTATCCCTTGTGAACAACAGCAGTAATATACAGCTAGATGAAATTCATAGATTGATTGCCTATTACATATCCTAATGACCATCTTCGGTATATCAATGCACAAATACTATCCATTCAAGCAGTTATGATTTCTTCTCCATATCTCATTCAGTCACATGATAAGCAATCATGTCAGCCCTGAACATAAATATGCACTGAAAAGCCATTAATTTTCCCTTTAGCAGGTTATGTTCCCTCTCTATTTCCAAACCGTGAGCAGCACTAACAGAGATGACAATAGCCCCACCAAAACAATCATTCAAACAGATTAAACGCAACTAAAGTAGTTCGAAGAGAAGAAGGCACACAATGTGATCGAGATGCGCATGAGTGATGAAGAGGAAATTCTGTTGAACGGCCTTGGAGGGACACCTCCCAATATCGAAAGCCGACTTTAATTCAGGCACAATAACACAAGTTTCGTGACCACCAATCGATATTCCTTCAACTGAATAGCCTTGTAAATCGAACCCCTTCTTGTGGACCTCGGCCCTCGCTTTTCTGTACTCTTCTTCCTCTATAGCACGCCCAATTGCTGACAAAAAACCGGAGCCAGCTCCGGCGGCTCGCGCCGTCACGGTTAGACGACGAATTTGGATGGGAAGATGGCGTTTGTGGATTGGTAGAGAGTGGTGAAACAGATTGGAGGTGGTGGGGTTTAGTGATAACATTTCCGCTTTCAATTTGAGAGGGAAACAGAGATAGAGAGATGTCTACTCTGCAGCAGACTGAAAATAGGCGAATAGTTTTATATTTTTCTCAACAATTTAAAATGATAGCAGATATCTACACTTCTTTTTTTACTTCATACACCCACTTTCTCTTATTACAAAAATAGTAAAAGTAAAAACCCTAAAATACCCTTAATCCATCTACCCACCTCACACACTCATTCTTAATTCAACATTTTAACACAATACACCCACCACAGAAAAAATACATTCACTTCAAATAACATAACATTATACACCTCTCATTCCTTCCTCCACATTCACCCCTTGTTTTTTTTAAAGCAAAATAGTGAGGGAAGAAGAACTCATTTCTCAATCCATTTAAAAAAAAATCAACTACAAAGTTAAATGTCGAAGGAAGAAACAGCTAAGAAGCTTAACTTGCGTTATTTTAAACATTTTCACATATTTAAAACTTGTTTTTAAGCATTTGTGTATACATATTGTTGTGGAAATCACGTCCAACCATAGCTGAGGGTTTATAGATCGTTCGACAAGTGCTGGACGAGATTTTCTAGATTGTTCGACCAGCACTGAACCAAAATATGTGAATCTCTCGACCAGCATTGGATGCAGGTTTCATGATTTTTCGTCCAGCCTTGGCCGAACAGAGGTTTTGTTGGCGTCCGACCAGGGTCGAATAATCGAATCCGAATTTCATAATTTCTCATGTCAAACATGATCACACAATAACAAGATAATCCTATTTCGATTCACAATAACTTAGTTCATGGGTTTAGATGAACATTATGCAATATAACTACACAAATTAAGCTTATTAACTACTTCTTCCTTCGACATTTTACTTTGTGATTGATTTTTTTGGGTTTGAAATGGATTGAGAAATGAGTTCTTCTTCCCTCAGTATTTGCTTTTAAAAAAACATAAGGGTGGATGTGGAAGAAGGAATAAGAGGTGTATAATATTATGTTGTTTGAAGTGAATGTATTTTTTGTGGTGGGTGTAATGTGTTAAATTGTTGAGAGTGAGTGTGTAAGGTGGGCTAGGCTCATTAAGGGTTTTTTACTTTTGGTATTTTGTAATTAAGAGAAAGTGGGTGTATGAAGTAAAAAAATAAGTGTAGATATCAAAGTCATTTAAAATATGTTGTAATATTATAAGTGTGATGTAACCATTACTAAAGGAATAATATACTCTCCACTTATGTAGGGAGTGAGAGTAATACATACACGATGTAAATGTAACAGTTGAAGATGATGTATGAAAAACCTCCCTTTGGGCTCTTCTTTCTCTTCTCTTTCTTCTCTCTTTCCCTTTCTGATTTCGCTATTATCTTCTTCTTTATTTATTATTATAACAAAATATTATTTTTCGTTTTATTTTTTGTTATTAATTGTAAGATATTTATTTAGATTCAATTTCGGTTTACAATTAAAACAACTAAGAATTGCATTGCATGCATCCAGTATTAACGTTCCATCTCGAAAGAATAAAATATCAAAGCTTTTGCCCTGTAAAAATTAAAAAAACAATAATAATCTTTCGTACAAAATATAATAGTAAATATTTTTCCATGTACAAAAATAATAATAAACTATTGTATAAAAGAGTAATTGACATTCATGCTTAAAAGTAAATTGGAGTAAAATAACTTTATATGTGCACCTGTTTCATACAATTTAATGCGAAAATATGTGAAATGACGTTTTATAAATAATACAGATTATGAAATCTAAAAAGTGAATCTATTAGCTTTGCTCAAACACAAATATCTCCAATATTAAGATTACAGTCAATTTTGAGATAAAAGGTAAGATAAAGTATTAAGCAAAATGTTAAGCCAGTTAAACAATCCGAAGCATTTCCACCAGTTGTACTACAAAGGACCTAAGTATAATGCTATGTAGAATTAAGCTTTGAGATAGCTTTGATATCATGATTGTCAACGATGATTGATGCGTAAACGAAGCAATCAGGGTCGCTCCAGATGAGCTCTTGTCACGAACCAGGTCACAATCGCTTAAACATCCTCTACACAGATTCATGTTGTGTGTAGTTCCAGAATGAAGAAACATTGCACGTTCACAATCAAGAAACCTGTCCTTGGTCATAAGGATAAACGTAATATTACACAGTGAATCACAAGCTTCATCACCTGCCTATCGCGGTCTTGATCTAACGAAACTCATCATGATATATATAATCATCATCTTCATCCTCCTCAAATACAGCACTGTAGAAAACATATGGGTTGTCGATCATCTCTGTCAAGGTTAGTCGTCCATCCTTATCTGTATCAGCCTGCAAAATTAGCAGTTGTAACTTCAATGTTCATCTAAATTAAGGTTGCGTGGAACTAGTTGAGAGAAAGTACCCACCTAGAAGTAATGGTTTGCTAGTATTCAAACTATATTACTGAATATCACGAGATAATAACACAATATTAAAAAGGCAAATCTCAACCAACCATTTCACTATTTTTTGCCAACATCCCTATAATGAGGAAAAAGAGAACCCCAGGTTTTATATATTGCAACAAATGCTTTCTGTCAGGGAGCAATTCAACCATAAATAGAGACATTAAAAAAGTTGATTGTTTAAACTGCACAGTGCACTCTTTCAATAACTGTAAATTCTAAATTAAAAAGAAATAAGAGAACATGTCTTTTTATCAGGGGAGTAATATGCCTACAATAACCGACTGCCATTCTTTCCTCATTAGTTTTTACTACATCAAGTTCAAATAACACCACAGGGAAATCCCACTACTTCGACAAATTACAATTATAATAATCTAATAAGAGGGCTGACCAAGAAACTACACTAAATTATTTTAAGTGCCACGGCCACCAAGGAGTTAGGCACATTGTCCAGAATGGTGCTAGTTTACTATATAATGGAAATCAAACGCTGTCAAACCACATGTTCAACACTTTGTTTGCCATTGAACTGTAAAATAAAGCATAAGGAATCAATACCAGAATAGCTTCTGAAAAGTTTTAAAGATGATTATCACAAAATCATGCACTATCACTCAATTAACTTCAAGGCACGTCTGTTTTTCTATTGTTCTATCTCAAAATAACCCATTGGTGGAGCAAAGTAAAAGCATCATTATTATCATATACCACTTAAATATTTCTTCACAAATGATTCAACAACATGGTAATACAAACCTGCTGCAAGATGTAATCTGCCTGCTGTTTAGCATAATAACGCTCTGTAGGATGTATCTTTCCAATAATTGGTAGTAATTCAACATCTGATAAATAACTGGAGTACAAATAAATATACAGGTTAGCGGTTATATACAAAGTCAGTTATCCACTCTATCAATCAATCACCCAAATACTCAATCATATCAAGGATGAGAGTCTAGTATATTACCCATCACCATCTTTGTCAAGCTGGTTGAACAGTTTTTTGGCAGGGGCCTCGTCAGAGTCATTTGTAGAATTGAGACCCCCTTCATCGTAATTTCTGACAAAGTCAAAAAGCCCATGAAAAAACTCTTTGAAGTTGACTTTCCCATCTCTATCAGTATCTCTTTCACTGCAGTGCAAAAAAAAAAAAGTGGAAAAAGGAAACTAGCTAAGTAAATTACTAGTCCAACCATAGGAAAATGAAAGCCGCAGCATAAAAAGAGGTAGGTAGATGTTAGAGATCAAAGGCTGACATGTCCCACCAATCATCTTAAAGAAACTAAAACCCATGTTCTATGTAGATCTGTCTAATGCATGCACAAACAAGGTAGAGATCAGGTAATGAAAAACATCTGGAAGGCTTAAACCTAGACTTGAGCTTTCCTTACCAGTCCCAATTGTTCTCTTTTTTTATTCCATCAGATTCACAGATTAAGATTTCCATTTGCCAAACTGATCTTATGACAAGGTAAATTTGCAATAATGATAATCGAGTAAGTTAGTCCTAATTCCTAAATGAGACAACCTACACTGCCATGGTTCTATTTACCCCTCCAGATTATGCAGTCGAGACCGAAGGATCTGCAGATTATGCAGTCGGGACCGAAGGATCTGCGTTGGGTGTTGGAAATGATGGTTCTATAACCTCTGGAAGGAGATTATGATTTACTTTCTTAATCATTTGCTTAAATATACCTTATTATCATACTCAAATAAGTGACCAGACCCCACACCAACCACCTCACATAAAGATATAAATTTTCTCTGATCCCAATCCCTTAACTTTAGACCAGAAAGTGAACTACAGCCACTTCGGAATGAATCATTTAATCATGATAGTCATCCAATATTTTATGTTGAATAGTATAAATCTCAGTTCATCCTAAAAAATTTATTAAATATAGACATGATTGTGTATAGAGAATACAAAGTACTAGTTCTTCGCATAAGGCTATTAACTTCAAGTAAATTTTCAATATTTACCAAAATTATATTGCAGTATCATTTGGAAGAAGTGCATCTGGTTTCAACAGCATGCAATTTTATTTTATTTTTTTAAATCAAGCTTTAAAGGGAAATAGAAGAATTCGACAGTAAGAAGAACTCAGAGTCAACTATCAAGTCAAATAGTAGAACATATGTTATGATGTCCCACATCGGTTCCGCCTGCAAGTGCGGAAGGGCATATAAGTGGGGGTCAACCCTTCACCTTCAGCCATGGTTTTAGGTGAAGTTAGGGCTCCCTAGCTTATGTGCCTAACAATTTGGTCCGACCTGCCGGATCCGGACGGGCCACGGGAAGGGGCTACCCGATGTGTGGGCCCAGGGGGGTTACCACCCGGAGTTGTGGGCCCTAGGTATGCGGGTTGCCACCCGGAGTGTGCCGTCCGTGGACGTCCGGTTCGAAGGGGGATGGATTGTTATGATGTCCCACATCGGTTCCGCCTGCAAGTGCGGAAGGGCATATAAGTGGGGGTCAACCCTTCACCTTCAGCCATGGTTTTAGGTGAAGTTAGGGCTCCCTAGCTTATGTGCCTAACAACATACTATTAAAACTTAAGTAAACACCCAGTGAGTATACTAAGTAGCATTCAGGAAGAAGCCAAGCCTCGTCATCATAGTTTTCTCTAAAGCTTAGCGAATCATCTACATATAGGTCTAAATTGAGGGTTTATCCATGCTTGGTTAATTATAGAAAATCAGAGTTGAACAAAAATAATTACAGGCAGAATACACCAATTAATATCTACTCCCTCCGTCACACTCTTATCTTCATACTTTTCATTTTTGCCCGTCCCACACTTATCTTCACCACCCAAAAAAGCAAACATCACACCAACCAATAACCTCAAAAATCATCTTAATTTAAAAAATATCACTCACACCTTACATACTTTATTTATTATTTAAAAATACCAAAATACACCTAAAAAGTCAATAAAGCAAGTTAAAAAGTAACTTTTCTTAATTTATGTGTGTACACTGTCGGCCATACAACTACGAGACGGAGGAAGTATATTTTTCTTTAAAACAGCTATCTTTAGTCAAATTTTAAACATAATGCACAACATTAACTAAGAATATACGTATCTTTGAAACAATACACAGCCTATTAATGACAGGTACTTTTGACCTGAACTTCATGTTTTAACTCCAAATGTTTAGAGAATGATTTATAACTTTAAATGAGTACCCACATGACCTGAATTGAAAGTTTAAAAGGAGTATAAATGAACCTATAATGTTGATATATACATACATAATGCATGTCATGGAAAGTACTTTTTTTTTTAAACACATGGAAAGTACCTTTAAGTCATAGACAAGTTGTAATAATCACCAACGAGAAACAAAAAAACTATGCCTTCACCCCACATTCCCACTACATGAATCATATCTTATCATTGTTCTCGGTTAAGGCATGTGTCATATTTAAAATAGGATCATGAGTAAAAAATAAATAGGAACATTTGTAGAAAATTTAGATGCATGAGAATTGTGAGGACTGAGAGAATAATGTTACTCCAGGAACTTTTATCAGCCTACAGGTGTAATAAAGTGTAAACGCATTAGGCATAAAGGGGTTAATTTTTCAGAAAAGTTTGTCTCAAAGACTGAGATAATTCACAGTAGACATGATAACATCCACATGAAATTTTTTGGAGAAAGTGAGATGATATAGAGAACTTCATCGTATAATTTGACCCTGATCACTCAATTGCGGTGTTGGAATGACAACAATCCACAAAATGTTCAAGGTCAGTTGTAATGACAAAGCAAGTTCATCCAACTTTTCATGAACCAAATGTCTGATCCATAAACACTTGGGATTAAGCATGACTGGGCAAGCAGCAAGAAATAAAAATATACAGGCGAACTTCGCTATAATAAAATCTAAAACTCGAGTATTAATCAAATACAGAGAGAGGGGGGTCCTGGAGGCAACATAGTTTTAATTTACTGAAAGAAAAAGTAAATTCTAGTTTAAGAAATTGCACCTTATTTCTTCCTTACAAAGCCACTGAAGCAATTTGGGATTTTTGGTATCAGCTGGGTGCAGAAAACTGTAAGCAAAAGAAAATGTGTTAGATTGAGTGGCTGACGAGGTACACTGGTGTGCAGAGAGAAATTCATATGCAGATTAGTCTTTTTCAAAAAATTGAGCTCACTATAGATGATCAGAAACTTACTCATTGAACTCAGTGAGATTCAAAAGGCCATCTCCATCTACATCGGATGCATTAAAGTGCTCCTCTTTCCACCAGCCCATGTCATATCCAAATGTGTTATTATCTGGAGGTTAAAAACCAATACATCAAGAAATCCATATGTTTCTAAAATGACAGTTTCAGTTAGATCATTGTCAAGATCTAACACTAGACGAGGATAATATGCAAGCAGACAATATAAATTGTGCAATGCTAGCTCTAACTTGTCATCATAATATAATTGAAAATCCAATCAATGAATATCAACACCAAAGCTTGATGCAATAAGAACAGGGTGATGCTCGAACTACCATTCAAATGATCCGGGGCTCCAATGCCTTCTATGATGTTTCAGAGTCTTTCATTCTAACCATGAAATATATCAACTTTTAAATCAATTTGAGCAGCTTTTATGATCTTATGCACTAGAAACTCCCAGTTGTTTTTTAATTTTCAACATTCCAGCAAAACGATGGAGAATCAACTAATAACAAGGTGCGAAAGTAATTCCAAGATCTCAATCAACTTTGTATGGGTTTCAAAGCCAACACTGTAAAACAAGCACAGAGTGATAAATCAGTAAAGATTCAACAAGTAAAAATAAACCTGCATTTTTGACCCAGCTTGGTGGCTCATACTCAGCTAAAGACACAAACCCATCTTTATTCCTGTCATGAACTTCCATCTCCCTCTGAGACCTATGCAACACCTCCTTCTGGCTCTGCTGCAAGTTCCACTCGATCAACTCGTCCCCACTCACATACCCATCAACCGGGTGAGGGGTGTAAACGGGTAGGGTATGGTACGGGTATGCCAAATCCATACCCTACCCTATATCTATTTCCTTCATCCATACCCTACCCTATTACCCTCAAATGTATCATCGGGTAGGGTACGGGTATTATCCATCGGATAAACGGATATCCACCGGGTAAACGGATATCCACCTATTTTAAAATGACCACCCTAATTATCTTACTATTCTCATTTATCCCTATGATGCCGATACTTCTCTTTATCTTATTCGCCTCAAATAAATACAAATGTCCAACATATAAATAAATCATCACTCTTAACCACACAAGAATCATGAATCAAAATACAAAATAAGGCTTCAAGTTATACTAATAGCATTAAAAAAATCCAAGTAGCACGATAAAAACTAATCAAACTAATCAAGCAATGTTTATAAAATCATCTTCAACTATTGCATGGCTTCAAGTTTACACAGATTTGATAACTTCAAATGTAACAAAGATCTTCATAGTTTCATAATCTCAAATTTAATTGTCAACAGATTCATCCTAAAAAAAATACATATATAAATATTAAAGGACATATTTTAATAACTATCATTGTAATAATAATAAGTATAAAGAAATAAATAAATATATATATATACACGGGTAAACGGGTAGGGTAATCGGGTAGGGTAGACGGATATTTTATAAAAACCATACCCTACCCCTACCCATAACATTTTAAACGGATACGGGTAATACCCTACCCGATACCCGATTATACTCTACCCTACCCTTACCCGATCGGGTATTACCCGCCGGGTACCCGAACCCGCGGGTAAAATTGACACCCTAGGTGAACATCAATCTTGGGGAACAGAAGCACCAGCCTGTTAGTCATATTGAACTTCTCCTCATCGTTCAAATAATCCTCGGCTTCCATGAAATCCTCCCACTCGGGCTCGGGCGAGTCGGGGTGGTGGGACTGTGAGTGGTGGTGCTCCCATTGCTTGTCCTCACGCCTGCGCTCGATTTCAGCAACAAGAGGATCGAAGGCGGCGCGGTCGTGCGGGTGGTGGGGGTCGGAGGGGCGAGTGAATGTGAAGTTGGAGCGGAGCCTGAGACGGCGGTGGCGATTGAGCTGGGACTTGTTGGAGGAGCGAGAAATGAGGAGCAGGACGATTGCCGCCACAGCAATGTAGATGATTAAGGAAACCTTGCCCATCTCCTCATCAAACTTGAGAAGTCTTCAGAAATGCATATACCCGGCGAATCCGTATGGAGAAATCGATGGAGGAAGTAGAATTAGTATGGCAGTAGACAGAGGGGGAGTAGAGAAGAGAGGGGGGCTGCCATTGGAGTGGGGTAGATCTGGCCTTGTTGAATATTGGGGCCGCCGATTTTCTTGCCCAACTTTTTATGCGATTGTTTTCAGATACGTATTCGATCTGTTCTATTGCTCTCAAAGATAAAATTCAAATGCATTTTTGGGATTTTTTTTTATTATAAAAAAAATATCAATTTAAATCGTTAAAAACCATTATGATTCAACAACTTAATTAGTTAATTTTCCATCATTTCTATTCCTATGATTATTATTATTATTATCGACTAAAATGCTCCCACACTCCATTTTTTAATAATTTAATTAATTATTCATGGTTGGTTAGGGTGTTGAAGTTTCGACACAGATATCGACACCATCATCATAATACCTGATGCCAAATTCGGTGTCAGTCAAGATGTTGGAGTCCCGATATTAGATGTCGGAGTTCCGATATTAGATACCGACACAGTATCGACACCAAATCAGATGTTCGATAATACAACGATGGTGCAAGTATTCAATGTTAAGACTCTGACACCTTGACCAATATTAAATCTAGCATTTGATGGTGTTGGATATGATGTCTGGTATCCGACACCATTACCAACATTGAATGAAAAAAAGTGTAGGGTCATTTGGTCACTATCTTTTTTTTTTTCGTTCTCATTAACTTTACCTATTTTCAAAAATTAGTCTAAAAGCTTGTTTCAAAAAAAATATATAATTAGTTCATTAACTTTTCAAAATTAAATATTTAGTCAATTTACCAATTGGAACAGATCATTCAACCAGTAATGCAATGTGGCGAAAAAAAAAACTTAGTTCTTTTAAGTTTGCCTCATTTTGAAATTAGTTTATGATATTCTAAAATTTTGAAATTGATTAAAATTGTTATTTTAAAAATTGCGGATCTATTTTTACTACACCTTTTTTTTTACAAATTCTCACGTGAGACATCCGTTTAGGTGAGACGGATCTAAGACGGTACCCAATTATAATTTATCCCATTTTTATTAATTAATAAAATTAATTGGTATATTCCCTATAAATGTGTAATTCCTTAAATGTTGCTCCATTATTTAGATTTAGTAGAGAAAGTGTCTTTCCAAATTCAATTCATTCCATCGAGGAAAGAGAAAAGATTTATCAAATTCATTCCATTCCTCAGTTCATCGTCTGGAAGAAGAGAAACGTCTGGAGTTAGAGAAAGAGAAACGAAAGTCTTCTCAAATTCCTAACATCCTTCGATTATAATATGGAAGAAGAGAAAAAGAAGTACAAAGTTTGATTTTCTTCGCTGTCTACATTCTCCTATTTAGTAGTTTGGAAACGAATCTCAAATATCAAGGTATTGTTCCTACACTCAATTAGTTATCTAATGTATTATTGTATGTTTAAAACACCTAATTTTGTGATAATATTATAGAAATTAGCATTCTCTGCACCGATTCGTCCCTTGTCTGAGTTCCAAACAGCGGATCTGAAGCCAGGTCGTGCATAAGGTGTCTTCCACCACTGATTGGAAGCTTCACCGCGAATATGTCATTTGATCGATGTAGTATGTCATAGTTTGTTAGAGAAACATAAATGTGATTTTACTGATATAGTATGTTATTTCTGTGTTAAAGTATGTTATTTGTTCGCTCTAGTATGTTAGAGTTCATTAGACAGAAATAAATGTGATTTTACCATATGAATGTTATAGTATGTTATTTTAATGTTATAGTATGTCATTTTAATGTTATAGTATGTCATTTCACATGAAAACGACATATTATGAGACATATGTAATACACTATAAAATTATAACACACTATAACACGAAAACGACATACTATGACGAATATGAGAACACTTTTAGATAAGATATTACGGTAAAAATATAAATTATTGTTAGGTAACATACAATTACACATAAATTACATACTCTAATGCGTATTTGACATACTATAAAAAAATATAATATCCTTTTAGCGACATACTATAGTACTTACATTCACATAATAATATGGAAACAACATACTATAACACTAATGCAATATTCTTCCAGGTAAGTCAAAAATAATACAAAAATTACATACTAAAACACTAATTAAATATTCTTCCAGGTAAGACAAAAATAATACAAAAATTACATACTATAACGTATTCACGATATACTTAATACACGTAATGTACACGAGCGTTCACGCAAAAAAAAATAAAGATTTTAATTTATCTCCTCTAAAAAAATTTAATGATTTGAATTTATCACATATATTTAATTAGTCAACATTTAATGACCTATTTACGAGTTATAATATCTAATAATTTATATATTATATATATATATATATTTATAAAATTAGAATTCTATTATTTTATATTTTAACTTAGAGTTTGATTGTACTTTTATAGCTCGTGTAAACAAACTTTGATTAGGCGGAAGCTTGATAGACTACTAACTCGTTTAAAATCTCAAAATTCAACCTACATTTTATAATTTGATGTGCCAAATAAAAAGTTCAAAATAGCATAAATTAATGGGTTTTTTAATTTCATTAATTTTTGAAAAAGAAAAATTAAAATTCACGTGAATTGCAAGCAAATAGTATTTTATTATTATCTTATGAATTGATTTTTATGCATATAATGTTATTAAAGACATTGATGTTTGACAGGATTTTTTTTTTAATTAGAATAAAAAAATTTATACTAAAAAATATATAGCATTAAATAACAAAAATATTAGTTTTTGAATCAGATCTAACCCAACATACCTAGACGCACAAAAGCTTTAGCCTTATTTTATTGTTACAGTCTCGAGGAAATCCTCTAACTTTGGAGCTTTGTACATTAGCCTTATTTTATTGTTACAATCTCGAGGAAATCCTCTAACTTTGGAGCTTTGTACATTTATATATTTGATGATTTTATCATCAATTACTTTACTTCAAATTAAATTATATCTTTTCGAATGTATTAATAGGTAATGATTCTAATGAATAAGAATAATTGAAATGAAAAAAAATTCAATTCCTTATTTAATGTTTAAGGAGTGTATGTGAATCAAAATTCATTAATACTAGTTTTAATTGATTAATTAATAAATACTCTCATCATTGATCAACCATCTTAATTATTTGGCAAAAGCTCCTCTGCCCCGGGACACGCCGTGTCCCATGTAAACACAACCATCCCCCCTCTATATTTTATTTAAATCTATGTATCGATAAGAATTTAAATTGTAAAGGGGTACGAAAATTACAAAGAGCACGGTGTCCCCGGCACAATACCCTCAATCTAATTACTTGTGATTGCCATTTCAAAACTAAAACCCATTTAATAGTAAAATTATTTTAATTATTACTACTATGTTTGTATTTAGGGGTGCATAGGTAATATTGACAATTGATGAAAAAGGAAAAATACCTTTTTGGCGGAGTATTCAATCTCTCCTACTCACACCTCTTGCTAACTACTCATCCTCGAATTCATCGACACCCAATTCTTCAAATCTTCGCTACCCACCCCTCTTCCTATTTATCATCCTCTGATGAACTTAGATAACCCCTGATCGACATTGCAATTTCAGGCTCGTTTCGAGGTAATTTATCTCTTAGCAGATCTAATGTGTGTGTAATTTCTGTTTATAATCACTGCATTGTTGTCTTTTCCGTTTATACGATGAGTTTTCCACCATGTGTTCGTAATTATACTGCTGGCTTGTTCTTATAGGCGGATTTTTTGATCTGAAGATGGATTCTACCGCAATGACCTTTTGCAGTAACTCTATTCGCTCACCTCCCGTAAGAAAATTTCATTTTGTTTGTCAGTTATTATTATTAATTTTTTTCTAATTCAACTCTATATATGCGTTTTTTTCCCATCTATTATGCACATGTATGGTGAATCCTGCAGTGGAATTTTATTTTCTAGGGCATTTCTAGTATTATTTGAAGCTCCTTTATATCTCATTCTCACGATTCATTATGTTTTCTTAAGTGATAACTTTTTAAACGTTGTAATTGGATTCATAGGTAACTGCATTATCGGTTTATTTATTAGGCCACCGGTGTTTTAGTGGAAATTTCTGTATCTATTCTTCTATTCTTTACATGTCGCACACAAGATGATTAGTCTTTTGATTCTATTGCATAAGTCTGGTGCGTGTTAGTTGAAATGATCCTTGTAGCAGGTGCTTGCGAGAAGCCAATTTTTTACTTAAAATGTAGTTTTATTGTTTCTGATTCCATAACTATTAGGCAATGGAATTGCTAATGACCATGACTTGCAAGGATGGGATGTTTTCCTTCGTTCAGCATCTGCATTGCGGGCTTATTCTGTGAATGTCTATCAGATAACCTTGGCATTGAAATTAAATTCAGTTCATTTTTCTGTGGAAGGGTTTATTCATGGGGAGGACAACTGGAATGAGGAGTTCACAGTGCAGCTTTATGGCTGGAAGCAGGCTTAGCTTTCCTCAACAAAGATTTCAAGCTTCGCGAGTTGGTTCTAAATTGGCCAAAAGCAGGGTAGCTCTTACTGTGACATGTCGTGAGGACAAAATTCTTGTGGCTAACAGAGGAGAGATTGCTGTTCGTGTGATTCGGACTGCTCATGAGATGGGGATCCCTTGTGTTGCCGTTTACTCGACAATTGATAAAGATGCTCTTCATGTCAAACTGGCAGATGAATCTGTTTGCATTGGAGAAGCACCTAGCAGTCAATCGTAAGCCAGCATTAATCGCTAAGCCACTCATGCTTTTCCATCTATTGTTATGAACGTTATTACATACTGGATTGATAATGTGCTCTGTGCTCAGCTTAGCTATAATTTTAGCTTGAAGACCTTGATATTCACTTAAAGAATCAATTATGCTAAATTAATTTGAGAATTTTGGTAGACTATTGGGAACTAATATCATATGATTTTGATTCTTGACTTTTGAGAAATCAGCAATGTCAACAACAACATCACAGATTATTTAGGAATTAACAAGAAGTGCATGTTCAGCTAGGTATTGAGTCTCTGGTCTAATTTCTATGACGGCATTTTGTGACCATTTTACAGTACAGGTTGGATTTTTTTTCCTGAAATTTTTTACCTTCCTGATATAAAATGCATGCATTTCTCTTTATCTATGAGAAGCAAGGGCTTAAAATAATGAGATCTCTGAGCAGAACAAATGTTGTATGGGCGCCTGACTGGTGACAGGCTGATCCTAGCATCTATGTGGGGACTGGGTGGGGTTAGGTGGGCAGATTTGAAAAATACGGTGGTAGAAAGAGCAGTCTAGCACCTAAGGATATGTGGACACAACTGGCTTTCCCTTGCTTTTCTTTCTTCTCTCAATTTCTACTCGCATATACTATCTAAGGCACATCAAGTGATAACCTTCTGAGAAAATTATAATTCTCGTAATGATATACAATTTATACTTCTTCACATATTTAAACAATGGTTTTGGAAGAAAACCTAGGTTTGTTAAGGAATCCTGTAAGAGTTCATGATCATGGTGACCTTGTTTCCAGCTCTTTCTCCTTTCCAACTCAATTACATTGAAAAATATTGACAACTTCCATTAGGCCTGATAAATCTTTCAAGGCCTATAGTTTTGGTCTGTGCTAATAGTATAAAGTATACATCTCATGTGCAAATACTACTGAGTGTCAAAGCATGCACTGGTACTTGTTAGTTTTTTTAATGGGGTGAGGGAGTGGTGGACTATAACACCAGTCTTTGGGACTGATTTTCTACGGTTTATTTCCTTACAGTTACTTGGTGATTCCGAATGTTTTATCTGCTGCCATCAGCCGAGGATGTACTATGCTGCATCCTGGGTATGGTTTCCTTTCTGAGAATGCTGTTTTTGTTGAGATGTGCCGAGAGCATGGAATTAATTTCATCGGACCAAATGTAAGTCTACTTATACCAACTCAACCTTGTATCTTGCGTCCATAGTTTGGAAACTCTGCTTTGTCAGCAAATGCATGGGATTATGGGGTATGTTCTCATATTTTTATGACAATTCTAGACACAGACTAATTTTGTAAAACTCTTGAACTTCTTAATTATTTATGTTAGATGGTCTCTTTTGTGTAAAGACTAATCTAGTATTTATGGACATGTTCTAGTCAGAAAAAATGGAGATTATAATTTTGTAGTTTGATTTCTTTGCAGCCTGATAGCATTAGGGTCATGGGTGATAAATCAACTGCTAGGGAAACGATGAAGAATGCTGGAGTTCCAACTGTTCCTGGAAGTGATGGATTGTTACAGGTATTTCCTTCTTTTGAGATTAGAATTGCTTCATGGACAACTTTTCCTCTGTGAATCCGGTGACTTTATTTTTTCCACTATAGTGAATAACTTATTTTTTTCGTTAATATGATTATTTTCCCTTACAGAGTAATGAAGAGGGAGTGAAACTTGCAGACAAGATTGGTTATCCTGTCATGATCAAGGTTAGTTTAGCTCATTTATTTTTTCTCAAGTATTCCATTCCTAGATTATTGAGTATTTCTTTTAAGGTATCTTCTAGTGTGGAATTGTCACAGAAGATTTAGAGCTTTAGGCAAACTTTTTTGCATGAAGAGTTTATGATTGTGCGAGTTTAAGATGATGTATTGTAGCATTCACTGGGTAAGTGTTAGTTTTACTTATCAACAGTTATTCATGGTTTCACGAAGTTCTAAAAATTTGGTCTTGATGTCTCAAGAATGGAGCAAAATTCCCTGTTCTTAAGGCAGCAGACAGAGCTAGACCTCCTAGGTGTCCGCAACAAAGCTCATTTTCTTTCTCTCTCTCACTCTCTCTCCCTTTTTTTTAAACATCCGGCCCAAATCGCTGTTGTTTTTGGCTCATTTTTCACAAAACCCTAAACCATCCTAACCTTCTACCAGCCCTGTAATCTACCTCTCTCCCTCTCCTTGTCTCCCACTTTGTAAGCAAAGACATTTGACTGTCACCATTCACAACCATTAGACTGCAATGCATTAACTGGTGCGCATGACACATCCATTGTATGATTGTATGATAAAATTTGTTGAATTCTTTTCTTAAAATCAGTTGGGCACATGCACGAGAATTGCCAAGATTTGAAATAGCATAAAATTATTATATTAGAGTTAAATTACAATCACTACATGAAGCTTAAATACTTTATAGTTTACCACGATATTGATTATTTAGAAGATGTTACGATTCTGTTGTAGTGGTGCTCCTGATCATGAACAACAATTCTTCCTGTGTATTCAGCAAATTGTTGTCATTATGAGGACTGTATTTTTGAGGGTGTGCTTCCATCGTATTTGTAGACTTATAGTCATATATTAACTGGATGATTTAACAGAGTAATCCTGCTCAGTCGTCTACCAAATGGCTAGGAACTATGGAACATAGTCTATTTTTTCCAATAAAAACAAAGTTGTCAGATGACTTATCCTCATCTATTGTCAAAATATTTCCTCAGGCGCCCCCGCCCCCCCCGGTCCAATCTCATGCTTTATTAATTAGAAAACTGTTTTAACAATTTTCCCTTATCACATTGATGTTAATAACTTCATAGTTGTGGTGATAACATCTGCCTCATGCTTTTGAAGGCAACAGCTGGTGGAGGAGGACGTGGAATGCGCCTTGCTAAGGAACCTGATGAGTTTTTGAAGTTGTTGCAGGTAATTCACTTTTTGAAGAGTCTATTATAATTATTTGTGCATTATAAACTTTATGGATGGCATGTTCTTTTAATCAATTCTTCTAGTTGTAATTGGTCTAAGAATGCATAGGGATTTTTTCTGTCTCTGTATTTGTTAACATGAGTTCTGTTAAGAGATCTCTTTCTTGTTCCAGTTTTAATTGTGTTCTGACTTGTTCAATGCAATTTCCCCCCTTTGCCTGTTTCATATCTAGTGACAACTGGTTATAGATCTTCAGACTATTTAAATATGTTGTTATTGATTTCTTTATTATATATATTATGACTTTTATTGAGATTTTAAATTGTATTTATATATTTAAATTAGTTACAATATATTCCAAAATTACATAATTAATTTTCTTATTTCTTTTTCAAGTTTCCTTGTTAAAAGTGTATTAAATGCTTTATTCCTAATATAATCTACTCTCTTTGGAGAAGATTATTTTTATCTACCATTTTTCAGTTAAACATGTTAAACCAGCGTACAGTAGGAATTTTCAAGTAAATGCATTTCTTACTGTGTGAAAAATAAAAGGGGGCTGTCTTTACTGGATAGAGGGGGTATGCAAATTGTAACATAAGTTATCTCATTCATAATACATGTTATTGTTTACTCAAGTGTTCCATTACCTTCATACAGCAATACATGCGTTCATGTCTATGAAAATGTTTTTGTGAATCCTATTGAGAATGCAACATTAATCTTATAACTTTGTGTTTATTTTTATTCTGCACAGCAAGCAAAGAGTGAAGCTGCAGCTGCATTTGGTAATGATGGTGTTTACCTAGAGAAGTATATCCAGAATCCAAGGCATATTGAATTTCAGGTGCTCACATAAGAAAATACCTTCCATAAGCATTTTACTTGATCTTAAGAATTCAGCTTTATATGTTTTCTATAACTTGTCTTTATGAATATGGTTACATTTTGGATTCTGATGAATAATAAATTTGAGGACTATGAATGATAATGAACAAAAATATTGTGACTAGATAAGATTTATTTTGCAAATTTTTGGTCCTTTGGAATCGGATCTGTGTCCCTGATACCGATTGGTGATGTTGATTTTGAACTGAATTTGAAGTATTTATTGGTGTTGTAAACATTATGTTTGAGCACAGAAACTCCATGATTAAAGTTCTAATAGTCAATCCTATGTTGGCTTCTCTCTTAATATACCCTCCAACCACGGAGGAAATAAAAAAGTGCTCCGTATCATATATCATTTTAGACAAACTTCTGCGCTCATTTTTACAAATTTTGAAATAAGATCTTCGTTTTGGATGTTAATGTGCATCGTTACCTTTTTATATTTGTTAAAGGAGGCATCACTTCGTGCTCGGTTGATATACATTACTAGTTATAAACAAGCTCTTTATGTGATCATGAATAATCGTTGAACAAACCACATCATTTAGCATCTTCAAGTTAAAAAGTTTCATCCGAACTCCGAGTCTCCGACTTTCTTGTTTTAATTTCTTTTGAATACTTACATTGTCATAACTGTGATTAACTCATTCTATGAGCCTTTTCTGTTCTATATTTGTTGACTGACACCTGACTGCATGAAATGCCATTTAACAGGTTTTGGCTGACAAATATGGTAATGTAGTGCACTTTGGGGAACGTGACTGCAGTATCCAGGTAGATTTCAAAAAATAATTATTTCAAATATTTTGAACCAGCTTCCCTTGTATGATCAAATAGGTGGTGATTTTTCGAAATTTTTTTCTTTTTCTTTTGCAGAGAAGAAATCAGAAGTTGCTTGAAGAAGCACCTTCTCCTGCATTAACGCCTGAGTTGCGAAAAGCCATGGGTGATGCAGCAGTAGCGGCAGCAGCGTCAATAGGTTATGTAGGTGTCGGTACAATTGAGTTCCTTTTGGATGAAAGAGGGTCCTTCTACTTCATGGAGATGAACACTAGGATCCAGGTGAATAACTCAGACAATCTCTATTATACTACTTACCACCAATGTGCTACCTTGATATGTATATCATTGTATTTTATTGGATTGTGAGATAGGTGGAGCATCCTGTTACAGAGATGATATCCTCGACTGACCTAATTGAGGAACAGATTCGTGTTGCTAGGGGGGAGAAACTTCGTTACACGCAGGTAAGCTAGTCATGGTCTTGAAACACTTTGAAATAAAACCAACTGCTAATTGATATGATCAATCTCCTGTGTTTAGGATGATATTGTGCTAAAAGGACATTCAATTGAATGCCGTATCAATGCAGAAGATGCTTTTAAAAATTTCAGACCTGGACCAGGTATGTTTGATTGGTACCGACATTCTAAGAAGTCGTTTCTTCAAATCCTTCTCTTTCCATGTGTGATTTATTTAACTTTTTTCAAATTAAAGTGCTCATGTATTTTTCCCATAATTGTATGTTCTGCAACAAAGAGGATAAGATTTTTGAAATATTATTTTAAACCCCTATCATAAAATGGATCTTCTGTTCTTTGCGACGTCACTTCGTCTGGTGATTGTATCTTACTCCCATATGCCTTTTGTGTTCATCTGAACAGGAAGAATTACGACATACCTGCCATCTGGAGGTCCATTTGTGCGAATGGATAGCCATGTTTATCCAGATTATGTGGTTCCACCTAGTTATGATTCCCTGCTTGGAAAGGTTTGTGAATTTAATTGGTTGTCTTTTTGACATGCTTCAATGCTGTTGTTAATATCTGAGAATGGGAAATTGGTAAAAGAAAATGCTTGGGGACCTTTATACGTTGATTTATTTCTAGTGAAATCAAGATAAAAATAATTACTTAACAGATTTTGATTGACACTTGTGTTTCCATTTAGTTATCAAATTTCAGTTCTCTATCTAAAATAATACAACAATCAACAGTTTTTATATGTACCTCGCGTATTCATCATTTAATTTCTGGATGCATATGGTGTATTAATGGTATTAACTAACCATGGTAAAACATACTAAAATGCATAGTTGTTAAAGGCGCGCCTAAGGCGCTCAGGCTCATGGGTCTGCGCCTAGATTGTCGATTTTTTGCTATTCCAGGCTCATGCATCAAAGGCGCGCGCCTCTTCAACATCCTGTTTTTTTCTTTTTTTACTCAATTATTAAAGGGTTTACACGTTTTAAAGATAAAAATGGACAGCCAACTTATAAAATGAAATAAATAGAGAATTAGGGTTAGGGTTTTAGTACTTGAACTTCCAAAACAAAGACAAAAAGGTGGGCCGCCTTCACCTCCACCGCCTACCTCCACCATCTGCCGCCTACTTGAACTTTATTTGTGTATATGTTTTTTTGTGTTATAATGCTATTATGAGTTATTATGTATCATTATGTGATGTTATGTGATTTTTACCTTTGTTTAGTTAGGTAAAATAATTATAAGTAGGATATATTTGTGTATATTTATTGTAAATTCATATTTTGGCACAATGTACCTCAGGCCCCGCCTTGCGCCTTGCGCTCGCCTGGGGGTCCGTGAGCCTTTGTGTGCCTCTCGCCTTTAACAACTATGCTAAAATGCAACTGATGTGGTCAAATCTATGAAAATAATGGGCTGATCATCAATATAACCTGAATTTGGAGTAAGAGTATCTAGCTGGAACCCTTATACCATCTGGGAGCTCTATAAATTCCCAAGATATCTGGTTATTGAAGGATCATGTTGGTGCATCTATTGGTCTGTTGGGGCAGCATTGAATCGAAACTGCTTGCTCTTACCTAATTCAAGTACCCATGTACTGGAATCTTTGAGAAATGTTTATATATTTTTGCATGTTTTTCCCTTTTTGCCAAATTTGAAAATATACATGATAAAAGGAATGAACAATCAGGATCTCCGTTGCTCCCAACGAGAGTGTTATAATTTAATTACCAAGGAATCATGCAATAGAATTCTATGTTTGCTCTAGGAAGAAGCTTCATCTTAGAGAATTAATTCATATTAGTTCCAGCTCTCTGTATAATTGGGTTTGCATGACTTGTTAATTTTCATTATAGAAAGCAATCATGACTAGATGGACTGGATTATACTTTCAATTTCAGAATACAAATTACCGCGTCAATACGTATTCTCTGATGTATTCTCTAATATGTTTTGCTTATTTAATCAAGAACATTAACTTCGAAAAACTCTAAATATATTCGACATATTTGCATTTTTAGCTTATTGTCTGGGCTCCAACTAGAGAAAGAGCCATCGACCGCATGAAGAGGGCTCTTAATGATACGATCATTACAGGTAAAGTACTTGGAAACTTCAATTCATATATACAGTTTCACATTGTGGAACATCCAGAAGTTACGACCCATTCTAAAATAACTTCTTTTTTTTTTTAATTTGTGGCCAGGGGTTCCAACAACAATTGAATACCATAAACTTATCCTGGAAATTGAGGTAGGATTGATTTATGATAATTGTTACCCAATGCGTAGAGTGTGCAATGAGTGGCCTCCGTGAATTAAAACTTCATTTCTGCCTTTACTTTGTCATAGGACTTCAAAAATGGAAAAGTGGATACAGCTTTTATTCCAAAACATGAAGACGAGCTTGCTGCGGTAAGATTCTTGATTAACTACATTTGATGCCTTCAGCATTGCTTTCACTTCTCAAATTACATGCTGCGTCCTCCCTAAGTAGCACCAATGACCATCCGTTGCTACTTATAGCGCGATTTCATATAAAACTTCGCTGCATGATGGAGAAATGGTCATACTGATTAAACTACAATGATTGTTGTCCCTCGTCTTTTTTCCCCTTCATCTGGAAAGCCCTCTTCTATAAGAAAGTTTGACGTGTCCATGGATCAATAAGTGAATAAACTTTGGATGGAATTTTCCAAGTTTGCTAACTTTCTTGAAATTATATCACCATTCTATTTCTATATATTTTTCCTCATTCCGCGACAATATGACAAGATGTCCACCCGTATTTTTGGTTATGAATTGCATATAATCCATCAGTTGTTTTTGTAAAGAAAAGCCACCACGTATACTGCATAGTCCGAACAATTGCACTGATCATACATAGATCAACTGTACATAATTTTTCCTGTCTCGTTGATTTCATGTGTTTTCTGATTGCAGCCCCTGCCCACTCAACCCGCAAGTGCTCAGAAAGAGCTGGTTAACGCTTCGGCTTGAGGTAGTTTAAAATCATCAACTCAGGAAGCAATCTTCCTTTTTGAGTGCTTAAACTGGACATAGAACGGTTGATTGTTTGATAGCTGAAGCTGAGTACATTCAATTGTGTGATAAATGGATGCCATACTTGTTTTCCTTGAAAAAAGTTAGGTGAAATCCACTTCTTTGTCAAATTTTTTGTATAAAATTCATCATTAATTCTTAGATTTGCATTACTTACCTCTCTCTCTGGACAACCATAATAGTAAGTTTGACTTGTAACAAGCTAATCCATGAATAAGAATTAAAATGAATATATAGTGTGGCCATTAAGGAGTCACGATGTAATGCTATCATAATAGAGTGAGGCTTGCGTGCGCCTTTAGAATTTAATAGAGTGAGGCTTGCGTGCACCTTTAGAATTTAATATTATAGATAAGAGTATATTATTTTGTTCTAAAGGGTATACACTTTAATTAATAAAGGGATCATTATTTTGTTATAAAGGGTATATATATTTTTCATTATATTTTTATTTTTTTTCAGAAAATAAAGGGTACACATCTTTATACTAAAGGGTGTACAATTTAATATAAAATTCTAAAGGCACACAGAGTGTGCTTTCGTGCGTCCAGACGCACACAAGTTTTTGCCTTGTAAAATAAAGGGTACACATCTTTATACTAAAGAGTATATAATTTAGCACAAAATTCTAAAAACACACTCTTCGGGCAAACATAAGCTTTTGCCATCATAATATGCGCTTGTAATTGTTGAATCTTGACTACATATGCCTACTTTTATTCAATTAAATTAAAATAATTGATCTGTCCAAATCCAGTTTTGTGGAGGCCATGCCATTAGTATATTATCTTATCTAGTATATAATTATTTCTATTTTATATAATTCAAGATAATCGGAAGTGTCCATTAAATTACGTCTCATGGGTCCCTAGAATCTGACTTTTTATTAGAAAGTATTCATGCATATGTATATATTTTTTTCCCAAAAACTTATATGAATATTGCATTGAATCGGTGTATATATTAAACCATTATTCTTATACATTATAATTGTGGAATCACATTTTATAGTACTCCTCCCGTCCCAACTTCAACTTCACACTTTCCATTTTGGTCCGTCCCAAATTCAACTTCACATTTCCATAAAAGGAAAAAGCAACAAACTAATATCCCTCTAACATACTTTAATTTCAAATTTGTCACCACCTTTTTAACACACATAACATACTTTATCATTTATTTATTACCCAAAAATATCATACTACCCTCAAAAGTAAATCAAAAATTGACTTTTCTTAAACTCCGTATCTACAGTAAACGTGAACTTGAATTTGGGATGGAGGGAGTATTATTTTTATGGGTCACTCCCACGGATATATGAGGTGATCCATTATTAAACGGTGTATATATTAAACCATTATTCTTATACATTATAATTGTGGAATCACATTTTATAGTATTATTATTTTTATGGGTCACGGATATATGAGGTTATCCATTATTAAAATGTTTATTAAAGTATGTTTATTTAATAGTTCTAAGTATGTTTGTAGTAAATTATATTTAATATTCTAAAATTATATTTTAATATATTATTTATCATATTTAACAATTAATAAACATATTTTATTTGTATAATAATTATATTTTAAAACGTCTCATAAATTGTTTTACACAAGTATCGTCTCACAATTTTTTTTTATCTATTGTTATATATGAGAAAAATGCCATTCTTATAATAAAACAAAAAATTTAATTAAATTTTAAAGGTTAATAATTATCACGCATAATGGTAACAATTGTCAAGCATAAATATGTTACTCCCTCTATCTCATCCTTATAATTACGCTTCGTAACTATAAGGATGAGAAAGAGGGAGTACTTCCTCCGGCTCAATAATATGTTCACTTTTACTGTGTTTTGTTTAAGAAAAAATTACTTTTGAATTAATTTTATTGACTTTTGAGAATAATACTTTTTAGGTAATAATAAAGTAATGTATAAAGTATGTTGTGTGTGTTAAAAAGTAATGATAAATTTTAAATTAAATTGTATTTTTAAGGTTTTGGATTAAGATAATATTTCATTTTTTTGGAGGTGAATTTTATTGTGGAACAACAAAGAGCTACATGGAATAGTATTCAGTGTATATAAATCCTTTGACCCAATCACTGACAAACAGAAAGAAAGTATTCAGTGAAATTAGGGCATAAGGATGAATTTCATGTTCTTTGTTATGAAATTGTGGTTTTGAAATTGCATGAAATAAAATGATCTAAAGTTTATGATGCTCAATTCTAGTTGTGCGAACAAAATGTAAGTGCTCAATACATAAAGTATTTTGCACACTTTCGTTCCAAATAATCCATGATAACACTAAACAATATCATCATTCTCATAATGTCATAATATTACAAAAATCACATATATCTTTTACTTTATTAATTAAAATACAATTTTATTAGCTCTTTTTTCTATAGAATTATCTGAAATACTCTTACTTACATTTAAAAATAAAATTTTCATAATCCACGCGGTCAGCATATACGTGTAGAAATACTCGGGACAAAGAGGGTAGTGTTTTTTTTTTTTACCAAAATGACCAACAAAATGTAATACAAAGGGAAGAATAGAACATCCAACAAGAACCACATGCAATTTGCTATGGAGTCAAACTCAGTGGCCATTGACACCATACCATATCAAGAGATCACAACACAACACATGTTCACTTGAAGAAGAATTATAACAAGAAGCACCTGAAGAAATATATATGCTGTTCATTTTTATTTTTATTTTTTATTTATATTTACTTATTTATTCTTCTTCTTCTTTTTGTTGGGATAAACACACAAATAATCAAATAATAAACTATTCGTCTACGCAGCGGAATGATCAATTATCCCTCTCTTGTGTGAATCTAGCAGGAAACAATCCTAATAATAATATGCATGATAAAGCAAGCAATCAACAATGCACGACACAAGCAATTTAACGTGGAAAACCTCCTCAATGTGAGAAGGTAAAAAACCACGGGACCGAAGCCCACCAAAAACTTCACTATGAGATAAAATTCAAGAGTTACAATCTGCCACCACAGACGTACTACCACAAATGTATCAAGACACTCAATACTTGATAACAAACAACGAGATTAGAAAGACCTCACCAAACTACGCAAACTGACGTTCTGAGTTCGCAACTGTAGAACCCTCAGAATCCGATCTCCACCGTCCAGAATCAACCTCTATGAGTCCTAAACGTGCTGTCCAAGTTACAGCTCGATCCAACGGTTAGTTTGTGAGAAACGGCTCTTTCCCCTCGACTGCACAGAACATAATCGCCCAAAAGACCTGCTTCTGTTTTCGGCTGATTTCCGTCAACACAAAGCTCAAACCACGATCTCCACTGTTCAGAATCAACCCCTATGAGTTCTGAACGTGCTGTTCAAATTACAGCTTGATCCAACGGTTAGTTTGTGAGAAACGTCTCTTTCCTCTCAACCGCGCAGAACTGAATCGCCCAAAACCTGCTTCTGTTTTTGGCTGATTTCCGTCAACACAAAGCTCCAAACACGATCTCCACCGTTCAGAATATACCTCCACAAGTTCCGAACGTGCTGACCAAGATTCAGCTCGATCCGATGGTTGAAACTGTTGATATTGCTTCTGCAATATTATCTTACAATGATGAAGATGAAGAGAGAAAGGTGGGAGTAGGTGGCAGCTCTTCTTTTTCTTTTTCTCAATTGTGGTGGAGCTGATCTATCACATTCCTACTTATTCCCATCAATGACTTATGTGACAATATAACCTAAGTATTGGGCCTACTTGGGCTTTTCCACCTTGTTGGATATTGGGCTCTTCACATATTTGGAAACCCAACCCAACAAATCTCCCCCTTTCTGATTATGTGGAGAGACTAGCCATTCCGGCTATCACACGACATACCTCGAGCTTCTCTCTAGGCAATGCCTTCGTCATCATGTCAGCACCATTATCATCTGTATGAATCTTTTCAAGCTCAAGCAACTTATCATTGATGACATCCCTCATCCAATGATATCTCACATGAATATGCTTCGATCTTGAATGAAATGCAGCATTTTTGCTGAGATGGATAGCACTCTGACTATCACAAAATACTACATACCTCTGTTGCTTCAATCCAATCTCCTCCATAAACCTTTTGAACCATAACACCTCTTTGCATGCTTCCGTTGCAGCAATGTACTCTGATTCTGTTGTGGAGAGTGCAACACACTTTTGCAATCTTGATTGCCATGACACAGCGCCACCTGCGAATGTCACTAGGTAAGCAGAAATCGACTTTCTGGTGTCCACATCAGATCCCATATCTGAATCGGTATAGCCAACTAACTCGGGCTTCCCACCTCCAAAGGTGAGTCTCAAACTAGACGTACCTCGTAGATACCTCATTATCCACTTCACAGCATTCCAATGCTCCTTTCCCGGATTAGATAAATAACGGCTAACAACACCAACTGCATGAGCTATGTCAGGCCTCGTACACACCATTGCATACATCAAGCTTCCCACAGCTGAAGCATATGGGACTCTTCTCATTGCTTCCTTCTCTTCATCGGTTGAAGGACTATGATGAGCACCAAGCTTAAAATGAGTGGCAGCAGGAGAACTAACCACTTTAGCTTTGCTCATATTGAATTTCTCAAGCACTTTCTCAATATACTTCTCCTGTGACAAGTGCAGCTTCTTGTTTGCTCTATCTCGGGTGATGTTGATACCAAGGATTTTCTTTATTGGCCCCAAATCCTTCATGGCAAAGGATCTGCTCAACTGTTTCTTTAACCTGTCAATTCTTGAAACATTCCTGCCAACAATCAATATATCATCAACATATAGCAATAATATAATAAAATCATCATCCGAGAACTTCTGAACAAACACACAATGATCAGAAATAGTCTTCTGGTAGCCTTGCTCCCCCATAACTGACTCAAATTTCTGATACCACAATCTAGGTGCTTGTTTCAAACCGTAGAGACTTTTCTTCAGTTTGCATACATGGTCTTCTTTTCCCTTCACCTTGAAACCTTCAGGTTGCACCATGTAAATCTCTTTATCTAGCTCACCATGAAGAAAAGCAGTTTTGACATCCATCTGCTCAATCTCCAAGTCAAGACTAGCAGCCAAACCAAGCACAAAACGGATAGAAGACATTTTGACAACCGGAGAGAAAATTTCTTCAAAATCAACTCCCTCTTTCTGACTGAAACCTTTAACAACCAATCTAGCTTTGAATCGAGGCTTTGAGGTGTGTTCATCTTGTTTTAGCCTGTACACCCACTTGTTCTTCAAAGCATGCTTCCCCTTTGGTAGTTTCACCAGATCAAATGTGTCATTTTCATGCAAGGATTTCATCTCATCTTGCATTCCTTCCAACCATTCATTCCTGTGTTCTCCATGAACTGCTTCTCCATAGCATTCAGGCTCTCCCCCATCGGTCAAGAGCACATACTGATCAGGAGGATACATCCTAGAAGGTACACGAGCTCTACTACTTCTTCTAGGTGGTTCTTGAACCTCCTGTTCTGGAACATCAGGTGGTTGTGGCTGATCGATATCCTCTTCATCATGCAAAGGATGATCGACATGCTCATCATTACCGAAATCAGGCTGATCCTGATTCTCCTCTTCAGCTTCTACTTGACCTTGACTATGAGGAACAATTTCCAAGTCAATCAAGTCATCACCAGGTGTAGAAACTGAGCTATCCGTCTTCTCAATGTCTCTTATGGTTTGATCCTCAACAAACACAACATCCCGACTTCTGACAAGCTTCTTCTCCACGGGATCATAAAGTCTGTAACCAAAATCATCTTGGCCATAACCAAGAAACACACACTGTCGAGTCTTCATATCCAACTTAGACCTCTCATCTTTGGGAATATGCACAAATGCCTTACATCCAAAGACCCGCAAATGATTATAGGAAACATCTTTTCCTGACCAGACTCTATCTGGAAGATCAAAGTCTAAAGGAACACACGGAGTAAGATTTAAAACATGTACAACAGTACTCAGAGCCTCACCCCAAAATGATGAAGACAATCCTGCTTCTGATAGCAGACACCTTACTCTCTCGACCAATGTTCTGTTCATCCTTTCTGCAAGACCATTCAACTGAGGAGTCTTTGGAGGAGTCTTTTGATGTCGGATACCTTGCTCTCTGCAATACTCATCAAAAGGACCAATATATTCCCCTCCATTATCCGATCTGATGCATTTCAACTTCTTCCCAGTCTGTCTCTCAACTAAGGCATGAAACTGCTTGAATGCATCGAGCACCTGATCTTTCGTCTTCAACGTGTAGATCCAGGTCTTTCTTGAGTGATCATCTATAAAAGTAACAAAATATAAAGCACCACCAAGAGTTCTTGTTTTCATAGGACCACAAACATCAGAATAAATTAAATCGAGTATACCTGATGCTCTGGTAGGAGTTGAGGTCTTGAAAGCAACTCGAGTTTGCTTTCCCGCCAAACAGTGAGAGCACTTCCTTAAAGATGCATTCTTCAAGTCTGGAATGAGATTTCTCTTCTCTAAAATCTTCAATTCCTTTTCACTGATATGACTGAGTCTGCTGTGCCACAACTCAACTATCCCCTCATTCTTAACTGCATTAATAGAGCCATCAAGTAACTTTGCTTGCATCAAGTACAATGAGGAGTGTTTTTGACCTCTAGCAACAACTAAAGAACCTCTTGTAAGCTTCCACTGACCATCGAAGAACACACTGCAGAAACCTTCATCATCAAGTCTCCCAACAGATATCAAGTTCAATCGAAGATCAGGCACGTGCTTCACATTTCTCAAAACTAGCGTAGCACCATTACTAGTCCGCAAACATACATCTCCAACGCCAATGGCTTTAGCTAAGCCATCATCACCCATCCTAACATTACCATAGTCACCTGACATGTAGGATGTGAACATATCTCTACGAGATGTGGCATGTATGGATGCCCCACTATCAATCACCCAACTGCTTTCACCATATGCAAGATTGACCACTTCATAATCACGAAAGATAAGAAAATCACCTGTTGCAGCAGACACTCGATCATTATCTTTCGTTTCTTCATTCTTCCTTTCTTTCCCATTTTCTTTCTTGTCATCTTGCTTGGGTTTTCTGCAATACCTTGCTATGTGTCCTGGAGTTTTACAATTCCAACACTCAACCTTGCTGTATCTATTGGATTTACTCCTCCTGCCTTTTTGCTTGCCTGTTGGACCTCTACTATTACTTCTCCCCCTCTTCTCTGTAACCAAAACCTCTGATTGCTGTAAAGGACCCTGCGATTTTCTCCTCATTTCCTCATTCAAAACGCTGCCCTTAACCAAATCCATTGTAATGGTACCATTGGGGGCTGAATTAGACAAAGATGTCCTGAATGTCTCCCATGAATTCGGCAATGTACCAAGAAGCCATAAGCCCTGTACTTCATCCTCAAACTTGATATTCATTTCCGACAATTGATTAATAATGCCCTGAAATGAATTCAAGTGATCTGTCATAGGAGTGCTATCCTTGAATTTCAAATTCATCAACTGCTTGATTAGAAATAACTTGTTGTTCCCAGTTTTTCTAGCATACAGTTCCTCCAACTTTTTCCACAATGATCGTGCATGTGTTTCTCCACTCACATGGTTCAATACATTATCATCCACCCACTGCCTAATGTAACCACATACTTGACGATGCAATATTGCCCATTGCTCATCCGTTTTATCATTAGGCTTTTCAGTTTCAAATACAGGCAAATAATAATCTTTCACATAAAGAAGATCCTCCATCTTGCCTTTCCACACATGATAATTAGAACCATTGAGATTCACCATTCTATTAGTATTGGTTTCCATATTCACCACAAGGCACAGAGCAGCAACCCGCTCTGATACCACTTTGTTGGGATAAACACACAAATAATCAAATAATAAACTATTCGTCTACGCAGCGGAATGATCAATTATCCCTCTCTTGTGTGAATCTAGCAGGAAACAATCCTAATAATAATATGCACGATAAAGCAAGCAATCAACAATGCACGACACAAGCAATTTAACGTGGAAAACCTCCTCAATGTGAGAAGGTAAAAAACCACGGGACCGAAGCCCACCAAAAACTTCACTATGAGATAAAATTCAAGAGTTACAATCTGCCACCACAGACGTACTACCACAAATGTATCAAGACACTCAATACTTGATAACAAACAACGAGATTAGAAAGACCTCACCAAACTACGCAAACTGACGTTCTGAGTTCGCAACTGTAGAACCCTCAGAATCCGATCTCCACCGTCCAGAATCAACCTCTATGAGTCCTAAACGTGCTGTCCAAGTTACAGCTCGATCCAACGGTTAGTTTGTGAGAAACGGCTCTTTCCCCTCGACTGCACAGAACTGAATCGCCCAAAAGACCTGCTTCTGTTTTCGGCTGATTTCCGTCAACACAAAGCTCCAAACACGATCTCCACCGTTCAGAATATACCTCCACAAGTTCCGAACGTGCTGACCAAGATTCAGCTCGATCCGATGGTTGAAACTGTTGATATTGCTTCTGCAATATTATCTTACAATGATGAAGATGAAGAGAGAAAGGTGGGAGTAGGTGGCAGCTCTTCTTTTTCTTTTTCTCAATTGTGGTGGAGCTGATCTATCACATTCCTACTTATTCCCATCAATGACTTATGTGACAATATAACCTAAGTATTGGGCCTACTTGGGCTTTTCCACCTTGTTGGATATTGGGCTCTTCACATATTTGGAAACCCAACCCAACACTTTTAATGTTCTCTATATTTTCCTGAATAGTTTCTTTCTATTCAATAATTTTAAGTTTGTTATCCAACTTTAATAATTAACAGTATATGTTTGCCGCTTCAGACACCTATCAAACTCCAAATAGTACGTTTAAGAGAATTTGATAATTTTAGGGGTTAAATTACATTGTAATGAGCGTCTATTAAAATTCTTTTATGTACCGTGTCGTGTCGTGTCGTGTTTTTAGTTTTAAATTTTTATTCGCTCAAATGATCAAAATATCATTGACTCGATTTAAAAGTTATAACCAACCCACGTTTATGTACCCATCACAAAATTTGATTAGTGGCTCAATAATAATCCTCCCAACTGCTCATATATATCGACCAAACTCCCAAAAGATCATAAATAATTGCAATCTCAGTCATACCCCACAATCGACCCACAAATATAATTACAATTCTTACACATCGATTTCACATAAAGTTAAAACATATCCTATCAAAAACCCAAAACAAACACAACACCACTATTCATGATTTTCAAACTCCCCAAAAACCCCAAAACAAACATCACCTTAATAAATTACTCCTTTACTAGCATTAAAAGTTGCGGTCATAATTCATGCATAGAATGCTAACTCAAACTTATTTTTACTATTTCTGGTAATAAAATGCTCTAATATGTTGTGGTCTATAATACACAGCTGCTTTGGGCAAGCTATATAATAATACTACTGGTTTAATTGAAAGAAAGTGGATAATAAAGGAGTATAATTTTCTTCTTGTTGAATTCTTTATTGCCCTTGTTGGATTCTTTGATGTACTCATTAATTTCTTTGTCCATTTCAACCATTTTGAGCAAACTATGACTTAAGAGATATTGATTGAGTTGATTTAATTGGAAGTTAATGTAACAAATTATAGGGTGTGGGTTTCTAATAATGCATTTGAAATTGAATTCATATCTCTTATAGGCATGAACATAAAAGTTTTTTCTTCTGTAACAAATTATATTAATTTTAGTATAATTTATTTTATACGGTATAATATCTTAGCCTAACTAGATTATTTTTTTTAGAAAGCCCAAAACCTATTTATTTATTTTTGGCCCAAGTTGACCTAGATTTGTTTTTAAAGCCCAAAACCTATTTATTTATTTTTGGCCCAAGTTGACCTAGATTTGTTTTTAGAGCCCAAAACCTATTTATTTATTTATTTGGCCCAAGTCCAGCCCACTTAAATGGCATAACATGAAAATAAGCCCAACCCATTCTAATAGCCTCAACACATATAAAAAAAAAAGAAAAGAAAGAAAGAAGAGTACGTGAGAAGAAAAGTGAGAAGAACAAAAGAGGGGAAAGAAGAGAGTGAAGAGGAGAAACCCTTGTTGATCAAATTCTCCCTTACAACCCTCATCCTAGGTGGTTTCTAAGTTGTTTTGAGGTAAGTAATGTGTAAATTAAGCTTCCTTCCTCCATAATTTTGTAATTTTGTTGGATTTTTTCAAGTATTGACATAATTCGAAGCTACTGTTCGAACTACTTTTGACCTAGCTATTGTCCTCAGAAATTTGTAAACTCAATTTCTGTACGTAGCTGAACTCGTTAGCTTTCCGTAGCCACCTGAAACGCCTCCATCCGATTTTTCTACAATTAGTTATGATTTTTCTCGTAAACTGCTGCTAGGTAATTCGCAGCTGCTGTTCGAACTGATTTTGACATAGCTACTGACCTCAGAAGTTTACAAACTCAATTTCTGTATGTAGCTGAACTTGTTAGCTTTCTGTAGCCACTTGAAACTCCTTAATTCGATCTTTCTACAATTAGTTATGATTTTTCTTGTAAACTGCCGCTAGCTGGAAAATTTCAGAATATTTATGTCGAATTCAAATTTATTTCCTATCGTTTTGTTTAAGAAATGATCTGAAACGGGTTATGTGAGATTGGGAGATGATGTTGAGGAGATACGGGCTGTTCTTATTTAATATCGACTCGCTCAAGCTCGATTAAGATTTATTTTGACAATGAAAGACGATGTTACTGCTAATAGTTAGTTATATTTGAGTTGTCTTTAATTGCTCATCTCCTTTCTAGGTAAAGAACCATCGACGAAGGGCAAAGGACCTACTTCAGACTCCGGAGAGAGTTAATCACTTCCTTGTGAGTTGATAATTCGGGAACGCCTTCTCTTGTGGGAAGTGTGGACCCTCGTTAAATTTGCATTCATTTTATTTTTAGTTAATTGATAACAAAATTATTTTGGTAGTGTGTTATGTGGTAAAGAGTCTGATTGGCTCGATTGTTCTAGTTAGAGCCTGATTGGTCTAAGATGGTCCATTGATTATCTTATATTATTTCATATGGGTATTGTTGATTTTTAACTTATGTTGAAGAGCCTTGCCGGCTCGATATTTGATAGTCTTTATTGCGAATTATTTGCAGATTGATTTCTGGTTATTCATGTGTGCCATTTAGACTCTAACTTGAGTCGTTATTCATCTTATGATGCATATGCATATGTATACCTGGTACCAAGGTTAAGTAGCCCGAATTGGTCACGGTTCGGGTGAGTTGGAGCGACATTGATTAAGTAGCCCGAATTGTCGCGGTTCGGGTGAGTTAGAGTGACAAACAAGTTGCCCATGGCTTGGCAAACCCGGGTGAGTTAGATCTAACGGGGCACCTGTCCATTTGCCAAATACTCATACTTTGGAAGGTGATCGTTAGATGAATCAGTCTATTGTAGGCTCAGCCAACGTCACCGGTGTGGACATGCATGTCATATATGTTTATATATTTTCATTTCAAGTATTCACATCGATATTGAATTGTGAACTTTAGCATTTGGCATGTTGAGAAAGAACATTAATGTGCATTTTATCTAGAGTAACGGTGACGGGCTCGGTCTGACTCTCGACGGAGAGATCAGTTTGAGGAGGATATTGGCTACCCACGCGTCTTTCATGTGTTATCATCTTGTTTGAACTAATTGTGTATTTGTAAATGCATTCATAGGTTGTATTTTTGTTAAGTTGTATATTAAGTAAACATAAAAATTGATGTGGAACGAAATATTGGATTTTATGTTATGAACCGCGAGTGGGAGTACATGCTTCGTATAAGGGTTGGGGTGACCGGCTTATCACCTCACTGAGCTAGTGGTTTTGCTCACCCCCATCATTTCCTTCCTTTTCAGGCTGTTGATATCGTTTTGGTTGGAGGTTTGCCTATCGTTTGCTCATCATTCGATCGGGGTTTTGGGTGCTTTCTCTTTTATGTAAATTGACGGATCCATTGGCGAGATTGTATATTTTATATTTTGTGATCCCCCTTGATGTTCTTTTTGTACTTTCGCGATGTTATATCGCTCATGTATATTTTCTTCAAACTAAGTTACATCGTGGTATTTTGTACCTTTGTAAATCCTTGTTGATACTTTATGTAATGATGTCCTTGGGTTGTACCCGTAGTTATCAGTTGTTCAATTCTACAGGTACTTGATAGCAAGCCTTACGTTTTCCATAAACTTTGGGGAGTGGAGTGCACCCATTTCGCGAAATTTATGGTTAACGTGGCGGTTGTCGCGTTCCGCCTGCGGGTTGGGGCGTGACATACGGTGTTATCTTTAAAGGTATTAATTCCTCCCACACAAGTATAAATGGTTCTCACAAGGAATTAATCTTCCAGAATACAAAACCTATTTCATGGAACTCCGATAGTTACACTCTATTGAAATTCTGAAACGCAAGTGCCATGAAAAACTTAGAAATATTTTAGAGAAGAAGAAGAAAAGAAAGAGCAAAAAAGCTTATCTTCTATATTTTCACGTCAAACTCTTAGGAGTATTTATAGAAGGCAAAAAATTGCAACCAAAAGATTTGTCTATTCTTTAAAAGATTTAACTTTCTGATAACTATTCGAACAGACACACCTATTCATTTTAAGTGCAAACGGTTCTGGTATATTGCAACCTAAACTCTATCTGTTTCCTTTCTCTCTTTTATTTATATATTGTAATTATAATAATAATATAAATATTAATAATAATTAATGATTTAACATAACAAATACGCACACCCAAATTTGCTGAATACACCCCGAAAATATTAAAATTAAAATATTTTTAATCAATATAACTTAAATACCCTTATAACAAATATATTAAATATATACCAAAATTACTAAACATACCCATACATTACGATATTTATTTTATAATAAATAAAAGGATTAAATCATGAACCATAACTTAGCATCAATAGAATTACTCAAAGTCGATTGTGCTCCTCCTTCTAATGGCATTTGCGCCATCTCTTCCTCTCCAACCGATCATGCATTGCTCGAAAACCCGATTCAAGAAACATCATTGGAGTCCTCGAAGCCAACAAGGACTACACTCTTTTATTGATTATCAACTACATCATGTTACTGTTTATTGGATCCGTTTCTTTCAGTCTTATCTCCAAATACTACTTTGTGCACAATGGTTCCTTGTGGTTTCAATCTGTTGGTCTCTCTCTCATTCTTCTTCCTTTCTACCTCTTCAAATACACCCAAGGCGTATGGGGAACAATCTGCTGTTTCCATGGAGAATTCATGTTGGAAATAAATTCATAAATCCATAAAGCCTTAAACCCATTATGATTAAATGAGATCTAAAACGTAAAGCGGAAGTGTACCTTAATCCTCAGAGTTGTTAGACGGAATATAAACTCGGAGATCGGTAGTTTTATGGTCTTCCTCAACTAAGCCTCCTTATTCCTTATTATGAGACCGCAGTAATACCTCTCAATGGGGAGAAGGGAAGACCATGTGCTATTTAGTATATTGGGGACCATAACCTGAGAGCCTTTATATACTATACAATTGGGTCACCCATAATCACTCAGTCATGTAGTATTTGTTATCTACTCAATTGGCCCATATTAATATTATTATAGCCTATGGACTTTTAACCTTAATTGGATCACTTAATTAAGTCCATAAAATAATTGAATAACTAATATAATTGCATAATAATATATTGCCCACAATTAGACTATATTGAAAATTAAAAATTTCCAACAATCTCCCACTTGAGCTATATATTTCTCAAAGCAATTATATCAAGAGTCCTTAGTTGCGCAACTTTATGCTATTCATCTTCAGGCTATACTTAACAATCTGGCCATCTCATATATTAATATGGAACTACCGCGACATTCACCACATTACAAATCGTGGTTAAACCCCGACAATTACATGCAACATGATCAACATCATGTCTATTTCCAACTGGTCCAACTTTAATCTTTAGTGAGATCAGTCCATAATGTAAAATATTACAAAATGAAAAATACTTTAGTGAATTCACAATGAATTCAAAACCATCAACTTTATTCTGTAGAAAATTAAATTATCCAAATCAAAGTGTCTTAAAAACTTTAAAGAGCAATAAATATAGACTCCCACTAAACCATTGTATTCTAAAACTATATAACACCCATATGAGTAGCTAGCTCATAAAATTACAGGGCGTTGAATATATAACCGGTGGATCCATATTTAGAGTCTATCATAATATGCTCTACTAAAATTTTATCCACACAAAACACTTTCTTTAACAACCAAGAATTCTATGTCAATATGCTTGACTTGTAAGTACTCTTGTCGTTAACACTTTACTGCGAACTAACTGCCACAATTAACTTTATCTGACAAAACTTCGCAACCTTTATTTCATAATTGGATATCCCTTAGTGTGCTACTATTTCTGTTGTCAAATGTTAATGAGCTACAATTGTTTGCTTGACACTTCTTCATAATATCACTCTCCTGACCAACAGAAAATATAGCATAAAGTGGATCTTATACTGTATTAGCATCCAACAAACTCAAAATCAGACTACTTTATGATCTCCTACAAATCTGATCTCAGATGTGCAAGCATGTTATTTTAGTTATCTATAAATACTTTATAAAGATCCACACTAGAGTTACTTAAATGTTTACTTAATACATTAACAACAGAAGCCAAATTAGGTTTTGTACAAACCTCATCATACATAGGGATGTAAACGAACCAAGCCGCTCGCAAGCTATTCGGGACTCGATTCGAAAAAAAATTCGTTCGAGTTCGTTCGTGGAAAAAAACGAGCCGAGCCGAGCTCGATTTTCGAGCTCGATTATTTTTTCGAGCCGAACTCGAGCCCGAGGGTGTTTGGCTCGAAAGCTCGCGAACGTGTTCGTTTACAGGCTCGCGAATATGTTCGCGAACATGTTCGTTTAAAAGCTCGCGAACATGTTCGTTTACAGGCTCGCAAACGTGTTCGCGAACATGTTCGTTTAAAAGCTCGCGAACATGTTCGTTTATAGGCTCACGAACATATTCGTTTATTAAGCTCGCGAACGTGTTCGTTTATAGGCTCGTGAACGTGTTCGATAATAGGCTCGAATAATGGTCAATATGCTCATTCTTCATATTATTACTCCATTATTATTATTATTATTATTTATTATAACATATTAATATGATAATTTTAGAGTTTAAAATTTTTTACATAAATAAATAAACTTATATATATATATATATATATATATATATATATATATATATATATATATATATATATATATATATATACTTTTATCAATATAATTTATAAGGAATATAAATTTATAATTTTAAAAATATAATATACTCTTTAAATTAAAGAAAAATTTTAAAGCATGACAATAAAAATAATAAAATTATTAAAACATAATTAATAAAAATAAAATTAAAAAGAGAGTGCATGTTATTAATTCTAAATAATGAATTGAAAGTCATATTTATAATGGGTTTAAAGATCTAAATTTTTTATTTTTTATTTCTATATAAGATTTAGTTTTGATTTATTTATACTTAAATTTGAATAAATATATGTATTTATATACATTAAATTTTAACTAATACTCCCTCCGTTCCGGAAAAATTTTCATCTTTACTGTTTCACGTTGTTTAAGAAAAGTTATACTTTTTGACCAACTTTATTGACTTTGGAGGGTATTGTAGTATTTTTAGGTAATAAAAAAGTATAAAGTAATGATATGTGTGTGAAAAAAGAGTGACAATTTTGAAATTAAAGTAACTTTTGAGGTTGTTGGATAAAGTGATGTTTTCTTTATTAGGGGGTGAAAGGTTTTGTGGAGCAAACAAATGAGGAAAGTGAGAAAAGTATTATGAGACGGAAGGAGTAGTAATTAATAAAATTGTAAGTATTTTAAAGTCGACACCTCATTAATACATAAATATATGTATATATATATGTATATATATGTAAAAATACATTAATTTAATATAATTATTTATTTATATTTTAATAATATAATTTTATTTGAAGGAGAAATTTTGAATTTATATACACCCGTATTTGCCTTTTAATATTATTATTATTATTATTATAGTTAATGGGATAACATAAGGATACATTCAAATTTTAGGCAAATACTTGTGTGACACCGTCTTACATAAGGTCTTACGTGAGACGAATAAAAAATTTATAAAATGTTAGCACTTTCGCTATATTCCATATAAAATGTTCGTTTTGTTTATATTATAAATTGTTCATAAAATAGTTCACTACACTATTATTACTTTTTATCGATTGAATATCACTTTTAATTAATAATATTATCACTTTTTATTCGTCTCATGTAAATATTTACGTGAGACGGTCTCACACAAGACCTACTCCAAAATTTAAATTAAATACATACTCCATATACTTATAAATGTTAATTAAAAAAATATTTTGTTATATTATTAATATATATTTTAATTAATAATTAATAAAAAATTATAATATCTCTAGATTCCACTTTTTATAAAAAAAATTATTAATAAAATTTTATTATTCATGAGACCTCACTCAAACCTTTATACATTAAAAAACTAAAAAATAAATTATTTTCAGTTTAACGAGCCGAACGAGCCCGAGCTCGAACAAAGGACTAGTTTTTATCGAGTCGAATTCGAGCTCGAGTTTTTTTTTATTTAATAAAAATATTTCGAGCCGAGCTCGCGAACTGTTCGCGAGCTTTATATTTTACACACGAGCCGAACTCGAGCTTAAAAAATAAAATTCGAATCGAGCTCGAGCCGAGCTCGAGCCCTTTAAAAAAATTCGAGCCGAGCTTCGAGCCCGGAGATGTTCGGCTCGGCTCGACTCGATTACATCCCTAATCATACAACAACTTCCAACAATCAAAACATATAGAATATTTCTACATTTCTTAAATATTTAGTTTAACTTTAGGGCACCTGATTGAGACTGCACTTGTCTCCCTTTGTTTAACTTAAATATTCTCTCATTGAATCACATAATCATCTACATTTGTCTCAAAATCAAATAAGACAATTACTGTATGATGATACTTGTGATTCCTATATGTGAAAGCTTGCTTGAATTGATAGATGTATTTTCTTTTAGTTTTTAAACTGTTAAAATCATTTCATCAATGTTACCATCATGAAACTTTATCTTTACATCCATCAAATGTGATTCAAGACTAAAATGTGCTACCAATGTCACGATTATTTTAAAAGAACCTTTCTCAGTAACTGGATAGAAAGTCCCTTAAAGCAATGCCTTCTTTTCCTTTTGAGTATAATCATTTACCAAGATGCGGACCTAATCATCTCGTATTGATTTAAACTCATAACTTATAGCATTAACCTACTTTAGACTATTTGGACCTTGCATGGCTTGATGAACATTATTTGAATGTTCTACCATTAATTCCATAGTGTCCTCATTATTTAGGAGAAAATTACATAATCATCCGAATTATTTTTCTCCCAACTCTAGTGGTTTCCTTAATGACATTAATTCTTGAGGTTGTTGAATTTGTTATTCCTTAAATATTATTGATATTGTCATATCGATATTCTAAATTTGGACATTCTTAAAAGCATGAGTAGGGGTCTAATAGACTCTTCTTCAAAGACAATGTCTCTAATATTAATTATTCTTCCCCCAAATCAACATCCTCATAGAATTCCGTATTACACGTTTCAAATATGATCCAATTAATTTGGATCACAAAACCTTATTCATAATCTATAAAGCAGTCGATAACTGTTTGAGTCCAATTTTTTTCTTCTTTTAGTAGATCCCAATGATCTAACTTTAGTTGGACATCACCATATGTGAAACTCATAAAGAGTTCTCCCAACTACTTTAGTTAAAACTTTATTGAGACCATAAGCTGCAATCTTAAGTATTTCTCCCATTAATAACCATATGTTATGGAGTTCAATCAATCCTATTAACTGCACCATTTACACTTAACAACTTTAATATGGTGTATTATAAGGCAATTCCACAAGCCTTTAGGAGAAAATAAAAGGTTATACTTTAGTTTCGTCTTTAACAGCTTTCCAAATGGCTTTTCCTTTGTTGCCCTTATACTTTATTGAGATAAAGTTTGTTGAAAACCTATTAGTCTCATCCTTATTATTGAAGTTCACTCATCATGTATGATTTCGTTGTTGATATAGTTAAACTTAATTAGCAGACTTCTTAATTGTACAGAGAATTATTGCATATAATTTATCATGCTCGCATTAAACTTTATAATCTTTCAAATTTTAAATAGCTTAGAATCATCTTTAGGAATCGAGCATATCATTAGTATCAAGTCCAATGACAACAATACTAACTTGTAAGTGATACCCTCTACGTAGTAGTCAAATACTGACAATAAAACTGTCAAGCAATAGCCTTCATTTGGGCCGACTTATTACTCACATGTTAATCAAATAATTGTCACGTATTCACCACCACAGGTGCTTGTGTATTTCGGGCCAAATATTAATCTACCTTTGGGCCAATCAATACCCGCATGAAGATACATTCGCACAACATTATTAATTGGGGACCCATCACAAGACACCTTGTGCAACATTAATCTCGTATATGGACAAAAATTAACTGCAGGGTAATCTTGATGTAATAATCAAGTATTGATAATAAGTTATGTCAAACAAAAGTCTATCTATGGGCCGACAAATGTTCACATGAACAATTTAAATAATTATCACATACTTATTACCACATGTGTGTTATTATTCTGTCAAATTGTGTCTACCTATGGGCCGAACACAGAACACATAAATAATTCCACACTAATCTATGTAATTTCAATAAAGTCGCACTCCACACACAGAGGCTGCTATGACAACATGAGGCTTTGATTGACTAGATTGAAAAATTACTAGATCAATTAAACAAATAATTCCACACCCATCTATTTAATTTTAATAAAGTCGCACTCCACACACAGAGGCTGCTATGACAACATGATACTTCGATTGACTAGATTGAAATTACTAGACTAATTAAACAAATAATTTTAAAATAAATATTTATGTTTAATTGAACGACATTAAAAAAAGTCTCCCCAAATTTAATTTTAATTAATTAAATTCCACCAATCAAATGGGAATATCAGATAACTCACATCAATTTAAAAATAATGAAAGATTGGATTCCAAAATCCCAATTTGCATTAAACTGAATTTGGCAAATATTCTTTATAAAATTATCATACCATACACCTCAAATAACAAGGCAGCCAATTAAATGATTCGAAATTAATAACAAACTGCAATAGTGTTAATCAAGTAACTAAATTATGGGAATCCATGAATATTAATGAAAGGAGCGCCTGTCACTATGATATATCACAAAATAAATTAATCCGTCAAATTCAACATAATTCCAAATTCAAGAAAATCCCACTACAAGTGATGGCAAATTACTAAAGTAATTAATTCCACCCAATTTCATTTATGAAGCCACGGATATGAAGATGAGTTTACATGTGTCAATATTAATGACATTCACAGAATTAATAATAATTCTACTTTATCAAGTCCAAACACACTTTATTCTATACAATTTTGAATTATGCTATTAAAAAATTCAAAATTAATAATGGCACCAGATAATTAAACAATCATGAGAAATTCAACTTCTCAAAAATTATCCACGGACAACAATTAAATCACAAGTTCTCAATCATAAGATTAGAAGCAACAATTCGCAATTCCTCACGAACACTACATATATTTGTATTAGAACTTAAATCTCAAGAATTGCAGTGTAATTATATTGCTGAATACGTGCTATGTATAAATGAACAGTGACAATTATTAGATCTTATAAAACGTAAATGATCTAATCCTCAAAATTAAAATGTTATTTCACGTAATGATTCAGACACAAATATTTGAATCAAAACACAGTTCTTTCAGATTTCAGAGAATCATACATAGGGTGGCTCTGATACCACTTGTTGAAAATAAATCCATAATTCCATAAAGCCTTAAACCCTATTATGATTAAATGAGATCTAAAATGTAAAGCAAAGCGTACCTTAATCTTATTCCTTATGGGACCACAGTAATCCCTCTCGATGGGGGAGAAGGAAAGACCATGTGAGACTTAGTATATTGAGGACCATAAACTTGGAGCCTTTATATACTATACAACTGGGTCACCCATAATCACCCATTCATGTAGTATTGAGTATCTACTCAATTGACCCATATTAATATTATTATAGTTTATGGACTTTTAACCTTAATTGGATCACTTAATTAAGTCCATAAAATAATTGAATAGCTAATATAATTGCATAATAATATATTGCTCACCATTAAATTATATTGAAAATTAAAAAAATTATATTGAAAATTAAAAATTTCCAACAATTCGTACGTTCATGTTTCAACTAATTCTCTTCAGACGTTAGTGAACTGCAAAAGAAGATAAACGAAAAGGGAAGGAATATATTGTGTAATCTTATCAATTATTAGTGCTATTTGTAAATATTAGCAAGAGTCTTGTTTATGTTGAAGTTCCAATTAAAAACGTCATCCCGTTTTGGATGTTTAAATGATTTCAAGTAATTAATTTGGATTTCAAATTACAAATTTATGTGAAATGTTGTGATTTAGACTTGATTCTATAAACAATTTAGGATTTGTGGAGGAACAATTCTCTTTAGCATCCAATGATATAAAGTTTATGTATTAACAGGTTTCATAAATAATTAACAGTGTAAAAAAAAAAACAATGAGGTGCTTTTAAAAATTTAATTGGGTGAATTTAGAACTAATCTTATTTTATTATTTGTACAAGAATATTTGCGTCTTTTCATATAAATATATTTTAAAATTATAATTAATGGGATTCGTTTATAAAGTTTGGGGTGCAAATAGCAGCCCCTAATATTATATTAACATAAATACTCCCTTCGTCTCTAAGTAAGAGTCTCATTTTACTATTTTGGTTGTCCCACCTATAAGGGACGGAGGGAGTATACAACAAGAAGAGCTTTCAAAAAAGTAAAATAGATCATATCTAGGGTAAGTTTAAGTACATAGAAATTCAAACTAGGATTATTGAAGTGCATATTCGTAGTTCTCACAATTTCAATTGTAGACATCCAGAACAGAAGTACTCCCTCTGTCCCCTTAATACGTATTTATTTTTTTTTATTTTGGTCCGTCTCATTACAAATTACTATCTATTTCTCTTTTTGGATTGATGTGACCCACAACCACTACACATAACCCCACACTCAACACTAATACAATTACCCACTACACATTAAAATATTATTTCTCACACCATACTATACATTAAATTATTATACTTTTTAATTTACGTTCAAAAAGTAAACGAATACATTTAAGGGCACTGAGGAGGGAATATATATTATACACACAATAATTAGGTAATCATAACTGCGAGGCGATCATAATTGTTGTTTAATAAGACCATCCAAGATAATACTACTAAATTCAAACTAAATTATTGCAGACAAAATAGAAACTGTATATTCTTGAAAACGAGTGAGAGAGACCGCCAGATATTTTTAATGCTACACCAGATTTGCTTCATGCTCAATTTCACATTTTTCCTTTTTTTTTTTTATCAATTCTACAAAGTATTTACTATATTATTACATTTATTAAAAACTATAAAAATAAAATTCATTATAATTTTACTAACTTTTTATGTACATCCGAACACAATACAAACATTAAGTGATTCCAACAACTTTATACGTGGTTTTTATTAAATTAATTAAAATATTTATACTCTATCTTAATTTATAAAAAGAATAAATTTTTCTTCAACTCCAATCACAAAAATACTTGAAATACTACTGAGACTATAAACTTACTCTTTCAGGCTCAGATTAAATCCGTCAGAAAGATTATTGCGAAGCAAAAAAAGGTAAGTGGTTGATGATTTGTAACTCTTTCACGCAGTACTACAGTTGTGTACGCCACTTTCGTAGTAGGAACTAGGAACTAGAATCATGATTGTGCGAAATAAATATCAAGAAAATCACTTTTTCCAAATGGGTTGTCTTTAGTAATTTGTTTCTTGAATGGTTTAATAGATTTGTATTTGAGCATATGAAGATGGTTGATCCCTAGAGAATTGAGCCTTTAGGTTTACAGAGCAGGCTTTTTTGACTTGTTAGGCTGATGAATGATAGAGCTTGAGTGCGTGGTGACTAAACAAGAAAGAGAATAGAAGAGAGAGAGAGAGGAAGTGAAGTGTAAAAGTAAATGATTGGTGTAATTCACTATTCCAGTGGGGCTGTGCTGTCAAAACTGGCACTTTGGGAAATAAGGGCTGGTGAAATTTTGTAGGGATGATTGAGATATGTCAATTTGAGACTTCTGGCCTTTCTCCTCTTTGTTTGATTCCATGGTGGTCCTTTTCACATTTCACATTCTCACTTTGCTTTACTCCCTTCACAATTAAATTTGCTTTCCTTCTCCAATTAATTGCGTTTGCTCTTCTTTTTTCCTGTCTTGTTTTTTGTTTACACAAATGGGGTTTCTGATTTGGATAGAGATTTTTCTTGCTATCTGATAAAACTTCTTTATCATTGGTTAGCATTTATTAGCATAATAGCATCCTCTGTTTCTTGGTGATATTTGTTGCAGCTCAGAGGACCTCTGATTCTGCTAGTGGATTGATTGCTTTCTCAGCCATGGCTGTTCTTTTTCTAGCAAAATAATTCAGATCCCAAAAGTTGAGATGCAGAATCATGTCTCTCAACTGCTGAGTTTCACCTGATGATGTTGATTCTGAACTAGACTAGATGTCGGCCGATGTATCAAGAAGTGTAGCAGAGTGGAGTAGGGAGCAGGATAAGCAATTCGAGAATGCAATAGCTACTTATCCTGAGGACTCTAAGGATAGATGGGAGAAAATTGCAGCTGATGTTGCTGAGAAATCTGTGGAAGAGGTTAAACACCACTATGAACTCTTAGTTGATGATCTCAACCGAATAGAATCCGGTGTTGTAGAGGTGCCATGTTACAATTCTTCTTCGGATGGTTCGACTGGTCATGCTGGTGATGAAGCAGCTGGTAAGAAAGCTGCAAATTCTGGACACTCCAACACTGAGTCCAATCATGGAGGCAAGGGTGGTTCTAGGTCGGATCTGGAGCGCCGTAAGGGTATCGCCTGGACGGAGGACGAACACAGGTTAAAGCATCATCTCTATTGAGTTATATATATAATTGCAGTAATCACCTCATCTTATATAAACATGGTACTTGTTTCTTGCAGTTGTTAATTTTTTAATGTCGCTTTTATCCAAGATTTCACTTATTTGTCTGGAAATTACATATTTGTCTATAAATATCAACCTTAAACCTCAAATGTTTAATTATCCCACCGTTGGCAGCTTGTTTGATTCAAACAATTCCATCAGTTGCAAATATTTGGAATGAAACTCCTTAAGTTGTTCACAGATCTGTTGGCAAGTACGAAACAATTACCGAAATTTCTGAACAGACAAATGTTATGTGGGATTTTTCCATTGATGGTATAATTTTCATTATCAGGCAACATAGTGCTAGAGTGTCGCAGTAATTGTAATAAGCCCCAGTAACAGCTATAAACTTTTTTCTCTTTTCTGGAAAATATTTTGAAATAGCCTAGTAGCTCATATGTAAACCAAATATCTAGTCATTGATGAACAACTTTTGAATATTTTATGTTATGTTGTCTGTGGATTCTGTTTTAGAGAATAAATGCCATAAGATTAGGCCGCATTCTTGAGAAGATACAAGTGAGACTTATGCTGAAATCCGCAATTAATTGTTCAATCTATGCCTTAGTAGCACTTATACCATAAAGTTTCCAGACTCAAATGGAAGGTAACATTAGATGGAGCTTCAATTGTTCAGTGAACTCCTGTAATTGTTTTTCGATACTTGATTTGATATTAGGCAGAGCTTTTTTGGGTAATTAACTTGGTCTACGGCTGTGTGTCTAACTTTGTGACATTGTAATTTTTATCCTTATATTGTGTTTCATATACATGAGGACAAATACACTAGGTTTTGCCTCTGTACCATGACAGCCATGGCATGATGCCGATTTTGGTTTTGCTACTTCTAGACCAGCATGAGGTGAAAATGGTAAAACCGTACTGTGTTTCTTTATTGAATAAAATTTCTTTCTAGAAGGGATGTGGAAATATTTCTATGTACACTAATTAATAATTTGTCACTTCTTGGGAGTATTTGGGACTACATCCTTTTCTTCTTTATTCCCTTTTTGTCCTATAATATTTATTTGAGTTCTTAATCGTTGTAAGTTTAATCCTCTAAAGCCAGGATGATAGTTTGAAACATTCACAAATTCAAACAGCTATAGTCTTGGTGCACAAAGTATATATTTTACTGAACAATTGCACTGTTATCATAATACCAACTTTTGCTAATAACCTGGGCATATTTTGGAACTATGATCCTACATACAAAAAGATTATTTTTCCAGACTTATTGGGGGTAGTGTTTTAACAAGGAAATCAATGAGTTATAAACTGAGTTTTGAATTTGAAATGAATTGATGAAACCAAGTCCATGATGATGCATCTATTATTGTCAAAGGAGATTTTAGCATTCATTTTGTCCAAGAGTTGATTAATTTCTTGCACGTATTTCTCATTCGGAAACTACTGATCCGATTCATGAAATTAGGCTATAGAAGTTTTTGGTTTGATATGTAGACAGTAAATGGATAACCAAGACATCCCTTTGACAACATCTTGAAACAGCTGAGTTTAACGTAGAACCTGTTTCACCTTTGGGTTGAGCGCTTGTAGTGTATTATTTTACCCATCTGGATGAGGGAGAAAGGGGGGCTATAAAAGTGGCATTTGCAGCAGGTAAATGTATGATCTGCAGTTAAGTAATGAAAATAAACAAAATGTCATATGACATGGAAAAACCATAAGATAATCAGCCATTTTGGTCTTACTAATTAATACGTCTTCGTAGCAAAATTATGCATCCTAGTTTGGAAACACTTACTCATTTTCTAACAGTAGTTGGACATTACATGACATTTGCATGAAGGTACGAATGCACTCTGTGCTCCTCTTTGTACTCTGATTTTGACTTGATAAACTGTTAGCTATCCTGGTAACACTTCTAACTCCACCAAAGGGAGAAGAAACTTTTCCCTAGAGATAAAAAAAATAAAATAAAATAAAAATTACCATCAGAAATACTTTGATCATTCAACTAGTCTAGAAGCTTATATATCAATGTAGAATCAGTGTTAATAGGGCATTATAGTGGTTATCTGTGGACTGTAGACACCAAAATAGTATATGATGTTCAAGCAATCTGAATTAGGTTGTCTGATTCAAGTCCAACTTAAAAACCTCTGATTTGATGATGCTTTTTATACTCTATGAATGCATCCACTTTGGGACTAAAATGATACTTCTTAAGACTAAGATACACATAAATGAGGCTAATCTTGTAGGATTTATGCATCATTTCATTAAATTGGTTTTCTACCTTATTATGTTTGACCAGCTCTTCTACCTCTCCTATTTCAATGTTGTTTACATATTACATGTGGGTACACATAAACAGGTTATTTCTTCTTGGTCTGGACAAATATGGAAAAGGCGATTGGAGAAGCATTTCTCGAAACTTTGTGGTGACGAGGACTCCTACCCAAGTGGCCAGCCACGCCCAGAAGTATTTTATCCGTTTGAACTCTATGAATAAAGACCGGAGACGATCAAGCATCCACGACATCACCAGTGTCAACAGCGGAGATGTCCCTGTGCCTCATGTTCCAATCACGGGTCAAACAAACGGGGGAAGCTCATCCGGAAAAGCAAGTAAATCTATTTCTCCAAACCCTGTTGCTGCAGCTCCTGGAGTGAGCATCTACGGGCACCCGAGTATTGGACAGCCAATAGGCGGGCATCTTGTTTCAGCAGTCGGCACGCCAGTGAATCTCCCACCACCACAATTGGCTTATGGCATTAGAGCACCGGTTCCTGGATCCGTGGCACCCGGGGCTCCATTGAGCATGGCCTACCCAGTGACTCGTTGAACATGGCCTCTAATAGATGTTTTTTGCTTTCATGAGGGCTATAGTTACATGTCAAATAAAGCCATAATAGGATCCCATCTGCTGTAACTAGCTATTTTGGTTGTGGTGATCAATTGTAAAGCCGTGTTTCGTTACGCATTAGAAATAACAGTTTTTATAAGGCGATCAAAGTGTGGCATCTTATATTCATTTGCTATCATGAAATCTTATATTCAGTCTGCAAATCCCACATCGAAAGAACTAAAGAAATATTAATATACATGGCGAATAAAAGGAGAATCAGAACATACTATTAAGCATACCTTTCTCGGCCTTTTGTCTAAGATCAAGTGTAGTATATGTTCTTATCGGTTTAATATCTGATATATGTGGGTCATTGGCTCATCACGGCAGCTTGCTGTCGGCAGTTCATAGTTGAAGTTAATTTGCTAGGCGCACCCCACCAATTCATAGTTGAAGTTAATTTGTGTTGCACTACTGCCATGGCTAGGCGCACCCCACCAATTCATAGTTGCCTTGGTGTTGCACTAGAGTCATGGCTAGGTGCACCCCACCAATTCATAGTTGAAGTTAATTTACCCCCTACTAATTGAAAATAATATTTGAATTGAATATCTATTCGATTCAAATATTATTCGAACTAAAATAATTATTTGAATTCGAATTATTTGATTCATTCACAACTCTATCCGTAGCACACAAAGTTTTATCCTTCCTCTAAAAGCTAAAAAACTGGTGGAGAGTTCTTTTTAAACAAACAGCTAAATAAATTGAAGACATTAATTCTAGAACCTCAAGTTTTATCCTTCTTCTAAAAGCTGCAAAACTGGTGGAGAGTTCTTAAACAAACAACTAAATAAATTGAAGACATTAATTATTTTTTTGTTAATTATAGAACCTCTAAGTTTGTGGCGGCTTTCAACCAAAGTAACCTTTGTTTATTTTTTGATTTATTTTACTTTGAAAATGTGAAGGAAATGTCTCCAAGTTTATTTCAGCATATATTCTATCCCACATCGGGAAATACATAGCAATGCAGTAGAGAACGCTGTATAAATGAGGCCTAAAGACAACTGGATTATATACTTACCTGGACAGGGTCAATGGGAGATCATGAAGACTCATGGCCTAGGTTGGTGACCTCCATTGCACTTAGGAGGGGTGCCCACCTAAGGTCGGCCCAAGTGGTCGAGCCTACGTCATAATTTGTTCTAGAGGGGGCTTGCGTTCGCGCAGCCCCTGCCCCAATTCAAGTATAAGTTTATTGCCAACTCAACAATTTACTGATGTTGTAATTCAATAGTTCCCATTTTAATGGTGTCATAATTGTGCATGGCAAGAATCTCTTATAAAAAATAAAAATTGGTAGATTGAACAAGAAGTCTACCTTTACTTGGGGGCTTGGGGTAAGGGTACGTTTGGTTGGTTGGAGGGTTTTAAGATGAGGAATGGGAATGGAATGAGGATATGGTTGGTTGGAGGGTTTTAAGATGAGGAATGGGAATGGAATGAGGATATGTTTGGTTGGAGGGTTATAAGATGAGGAATGAGAATGGAATGAAAAAAAGGTGTTTGGTTAGAGGGTATGATAGTAGACTAATTATTTTGATTCCCAAAAAGAAGGGAATCCCCCCTTCCTCCCAAAATTGGGGTCTATCACTTTGATTCCTCCATGCAAATATTAACTCAATATTAAAATTATTATAAAATTTTATTAAAAATTATTAAATGATAATTTTTTTTAGAAATAATAAAATTATATTAATGGTTAAAAATCATTAATTAATTCTTAGAAAATTTAATTTTACCAAACAAAATCAATAGTTATGATAGTCATTCCCTATCATCAACAAACAACATAATAATAAATGACAAACCCATTACCATTCCCTACAACTATCACTATTATTCTCATTCCGATTCCTTCTAATATACTGATAAATCGTAATTTTACCTCATTATTTTAGATGAATTCATATATATTGTTATGTGAATTGTGAATTATTTAGTGTAATTACAACTTATTTATATTTTTCACACTTGAATTTTAATTATTTTATTTCTTATTAAAATAAGCCAAAATAGAGATAAATTGTACCGTCACATTAATTTATTTTTGTGTGACTGTTACAATAGTCTTTATTGCAGGAAATAAAGATTTGACCAGGGCAAATTAAGGAGGGATTTGATTTGAAGAACATAAGGAAACTTACCAAAAAGATTGGAGATGTAATGAACCTAGACACACTTCAAGAAGGAAAGAAATCAATTAGGTTTCTTGGGGGACAAGAAGATAAATAAGGAGGATATATACATTATATCACATCCGCGATCTGACGTTGGGACTCAGCACGGGAGTATAGAAGCAGAACGCAGATTTGGGGCCGGGAGGAAGAACACCACACCATGAGGATCAAGATCATCAGTTTCATCTTTTTATTTTAGTTTTTATTATGTAATTTCGTTTATAGTCTGAGGGTTGTGAACCTCCCATGAATTATTTATTTGATTGTTTTGAATTTTATATTGAAAACTTTTATATAAAATTATCTTATTGCATACACTGAATTAATTTTATAATAATTTGATAAAAAATTTAGACTGGCCATCTAGATTAATTGTTGAATTGTTTATTGCTATTTCATAATCCATGATCCGTAATTGTTGTAAGGATTGAATTGAGTAGCGAAATAGAAGAAGACCCTCTAGGTGTAATAAGATCTAGGTTGTATAATTCCTAGTCGGTTTTCATAGCCTAGTAATTCTAATGTTTGGTGTCATAATGCATTTGCAAGTTCGAATCCATAGGGCCACTCATAAATAGTGTAATTTAGTGATCGTACCCTAAATTGCTAAACATAAGAACATTTCAGGTTAATTTGGTCGTACAATTAGTCTAGGGATTTGAGTTTGTATAATTGTTGGCATGTTTAATTCGTGCAATTTTATGAATTAGAATATGAGAGGTGATCAAATCCGTGGACTAGGTTTTCAATTTTATTTGTTTTTCTTATTTTTTTATTTTCTTGCAATTTTAATTATTTACTTTTATGTTTAGTAGTTTAGAATTCAATCCAATCCTCCCTCTTGTTACTATTTTGAAAACACATTGAATTCAATTAAAGTTCGATTATTTCCTGTGTGTTCGACCCTTACTTACCCTACTATATTCTTTCTTAGTGGGTATTACAAATCTTATTTTTGGGTGCCGGCAACAGTACACCATATACCAAACGCCCCCTTAAGTCTTGTTATAAAGAATGTGTAAATTGAAAAAATATTCATGCAATATAGTCCAAACTTTTAATTTTTAGCAGAAAAAAAAATCACTAGTCTGTTGTAAATTACATCCATCAAGTAAATTACATACATCTACATATGTTAGTTTGGATTAATTGTAAAAATTACAGCAAATTAATTGCAAATTTTATCTTAAACTTTGAGAATTTGAAAAAAAAATTATATTTTTAGCAAAAAATTGCACCAATTAGAAAAAAATTAATTTGTGTGATCCATTTAATGTAGATGTAATATTTATTATGTGAAAGCACAACTGAGTTTGATATTTAAGGATAGGATTCTGCTAAAGATTCAGTTTTGTTTCGTGTTCTTTGGTGAAGTTTTTTGATATCAAATTCAGATTTGTGAAGAAGAACGAAAAATTTAACTTGACAAAACAATTTAACTCATTCATGAAGCCTAGCTACTTGATTATATTTCTACATGCCAATATCTTCCTCATCTTTCTCCATCTACAAAAAAAATTTACTCAATATTTCCATTCATTGATCGATTAGGGGTGTGCATAACTCAAGAAGTGTGCATCATACGTAGATGGAAAATCAATTTAGGTTTATAAGATATAGGGTGTATATAAAATATATATTGTATTTATTAAATGAAGGGTAATTTAAAATTTTTAAAAATATTTATTTTAATCATATAGTAATGGGATGTGTGTTTAATAGTAGACATGACAAAAAAATTTGAGCCTTTACGATGAGCTGTCTGTGAAATAAGGGATCCCATTTGCTAAAACTAATATTTTATTATAGGGATTTGGAAGCTATTTTGGTTGTAGTGATTAATTGTAGAGTCGTGGTTTGCTACACATATTAGAAATAATAGTTTTTATCAGGCGATCACATTGAAAATTTGACATAGGGCATCTCCAAAATTCATCTAAAACTAATATTAATATTATGTATATTTTAAAGAATAAAACAAGAAAACAAGCTACAGTCCACTATTTATTTTAACTTTTTATTTTAATGAGTCATTTTCACTCTTCAAATTTGAATAGCACAAACCACTCTTTATAATTTATTATTTCATTAAATGCTATTTAATTATTAGTTTTTTATTCAATAGAAGTAGTTTAAACAATTAATAAAAGAGAAAATAATGCAATAAATGAACATTGGAAAATAAATTTTAAAGAATTTGTTGGAGCACAAAAAAAATTATGACTCTTTAAAAATAAAATTATTCTTTATATTGTGAAAATGCTCTTCAAATTTTGAAAAGTTTATTGAAGATGCTCTTATATCCATTTGCTATCATAAAAGAAAATTAAAAATAACTTGGTACAAGACGAGCCCAGACAAATATACAAAAACCAATCATTTTGAATCATTATTGGCTTAACAATTCAATCATTATAAAAATACATTAGAGTACTAAACCAAATCCATACTCTATCATCTCGTTCAACAAATTTTTAAAGGATAGGTGGAAAAGCTAAATTGCAGATTATGCCCCTCAAGTATTTATCTTGTTACTGAAAATTGGGTCTTTACATCTGCATTATCATATGAGCATCTTTTAAGCAATTAACAGTTAGTTAAACTTTAAGCAAGTTTCATTATATATTATTTTTCCTTAACATATCGAACAATTTTGATGGATTGATTCGTAACCCAAAATGGGCGTTTACAAGCTCAAAATTAAAAAAAGTTCAACTTGTTTTTTCTGAAAATAATGGAAATACATCCTAACAGCGGCTAGCAAAAAGTCTCTTAATCCCACATCGAAGGAACTAAGGAGATATCAAGAGACATGTCAGAAATAAAAGGAGAATCGTAAGACTTTAATAAGCATACCTTTCTCGGCCTTTTGGCTAAGATCAAGTGTAGTATCTGTTCTTATCAGTTTAATATCTGATATGTGGGTTATTGGCCCATACGATATTAAATTTATTTTTTGAGGGGGAGAGCCCATCAAGGCAGCTTGCTGTCTGGGCTCTTGAGTGTCGCCTTGGTGTTGCACTACTGCCATGGCCAGGCACACCCCACCAAATCATAGTTGAAAATTGTAACAAACATTACTGAATAGACTTTATGTTGCTGTTCGAGTGTTGCACTACTGAGTACTAACATGGCCAGGCTTGAAGTTTATAATAAACGTTACTGAATAGACATTGTGGTGCTGTCATTGTTCAAGTTTATAGTGGCAATATGTTTCTATAGTAATGATAATGATGACATGTAATGATTTAGTATATTAGTAATGATAAAAATAATGACAATGATTTAAATAGAATTTGTTTGGGTTTTCATACTTGTTGGTATTGCAGGGTGTAACTGAACAGAGCCTTAATCTTGTAGGATTTATGCATCTTTTCACAGAAATTGGTTTTCTATCTATCTTATTATGTTTGACCAGCTCTCGTGAGTCTCATATTTCGATGCTGTTAACATATTACATGTGGTGTGGGTACACATAAACAGTTATTTCTTCTTGTCGCATTGCATGATCATGACCAGAGATAGGTAATTAAGGTTTAGTGCGTGGAGTATTGCTTGATTAAAGAAATGAGAAATCACACTGGATCTTCTATTACATTATTGTCTGTTGATAATTAAACCCATGGACTACTCTTTTTCATTGATGGAACCACAGCTAAAATTGATAGAATTGATAATTTGCAATGGTATTTGAGTATACAACTGTGACAGAATCTATTTTTTTTTTTGCAGAAGGGGTAGTCCATGGAATTGATGACGCATTAGCCGGTGCAGAGAATTGATTTTCCAACAACGGCTCGATCACAGAGCAATATCTCTCAACCTAACTTGTATATTAGTAAATGTCTGGAAATCCCACATCGAAGGAACTCAGAAATATTAATAGACATGGCAGGAATAAAGTGAGAATCGCAATATTTGATTAAGCATACCTTTCTCGGCCTTTTGGCTAAGATCAAGTGTAGTATCTGTTCTTATCAGTTTAATATCTGATATGTGGGCCATTGGCTCACACGATATTAAATTTATTTTTTGAGGGGTAGAGCCCATTACGCTAGCTTGCTGTCGGGGCTCTTGAGCGTCGCCTTGGTATTGCACTACTGCCATGGCCAGGCGCACCCCACCAAATCATAGTAAAATTTTCTATGCTCTATTGGTATGTAACACATTCTAATCTAATTTTTACAGTACTCCAAAGAGCTTCTAATCTAATTTTTACAGTGGCCAGGCGCAGGCGCACCCAACCAAATCATAGTTAAATTTTCTATGCTCTATTGGTATGTAACACATTCTAATCTAATTTTTACAGTACTCCAAAGAGCTTCTAATCTAATTTTTACAGTACTAGAGGAGAAAAAACAAAAAAAATTCAATCACCATCAGACTGAAACAATGATGTGTTATGGCTTTGAATGAAATGGAGACGAATTTAGAATGGTTCGACTATCATTCTAATAGCCTACATCAACTACAGAGAGGAGTATATTGGACTGATTAGAGGAGTATGTTGACTGATTGCAAGTGAAAGAAGCAAGTAAAATGCTTAAATACACCTCTCTCTGTTAATGTTGTGAAATGTGACATGTTCAGGATCATCCTGGCTGTGGCCATGTCAATGCTGGTACCTATGGGTTCACAGATCACCATCTGCTTTCCAATGGAGGGATTCTATGAATGGTTCATTCCCTCTTTGCTGTTGCATACTATATTACATCAACAGCTCTTACCCATTAACAATTCTTCATTCTTAATCCTTTCCTAAACAAGGACTGATTGCAAGTGAAAGAAGCAAAAGTAAAATGCTTAAATACAACCGTCAAACCAGATGATAACTTGCTGATGCGGTTTTCTTGCTTGCGTTTGAGCTATCGAACTGTTATGAAAATAGCTCAAACCAACTCCAACTGATAGCCAACGTATCAGGCTTCACAACGATATCCATTGCTATTTTAGAAGAGTAATACTAATTATCACTCTAATGATTAATTTTGAAAAAATCAGTTTAACTGAGTCTACAGGAGACAAGCTTTCAAGCAGTGTTATTATAATCGGACCGGACATTGAACTGATGACCCTAACGGTTCGAGGTTCAATCGGTCGGACTGGTGGTTCAACCGGAAAAACGAAAATCATCTACTCCCTCCCTCCTAATCTAAGGTATCTATTTGCTTTTCCACTATGATTAAGGAATATTATTATTATATGTTAAGTGGGTAGTTGTATTAGAGAGAAGTGGTGAGCCATACTTTTTTACTAAATAGGGAAAATGAATACCTTTGAAGCGAACGTCAAAAATAGTAAAATGGATATCTTAGAAGTGGATGGAGGAGTATTTTTTATAAAATTTTATTATTTTAAATATTATTTACATATAATTTAAACAATATTTCACATAGTTCAATTTATTAAGAGTGATGGACCAAGAAAAAATTAATTCTGAAGCCCAAGTAACATAACAAACCACTGTGTAATAAAGCAAGTTGGAATTTGGAAGGGGTAAGAGCAATAAACGTGGGTTTCTCTTTTTCCAAAAGTAAAATCTAAAACAGGCTTCTTCTCTCCCCAAAAATAAAATCTGTTACACGCCCGTCGGAGTCGCTGCTTCTCATCGACTGTTCCTTTCGCCGCGCAACGCTGTGAATCCGTCAAGTTTGTCGCCGCCTATGAATTTTAATTTTTTTGTTAGGTTTTAATATTGTACTTCTCTCTTTCAGATCTTCTCTTTTATAAAATAAGGAACTTTCAAATCTCCTCTTTTAGGAAATATAAGGAAATGAGTTTTGATCTGCTTCTCTCCCGTCGGTGAAGAAGACGATTTAATTAATAAAATAAAAAAAAGACAAAACCGACGGTTTCCGATTTTGACCGGTCCAAATCGGTTATTTCCGGTTCAATAGGTAAAACGGTTTTAGAGTGTCTCCTGACCGGGTCCTGCATCGGTTTTCGTTTGAACTGATCAAACCCGTCGGTCCGATTTTGAAAACAATGCTTTCAAGTTCATTTATATTATCTAGTTAAAAATACAATATTATCTTTCTTTTAATTTTTTTTCTTTCTAAAAAAAAGCATTAACATTGTATTTATATCATCAGTGTAGATTCTTATGTATAACAAAATTCATAATAATCGTTGGATATCTCCTAACCCAAATCCACAATAATCGTTGGATATCCCCAAGAATTAAGGAGCCGTTGGATGAAATAAACACGACAACTTAGACTTTTTTTTAACATTCTTTAATTAATTTTTTAATTAATTATCTATTTAAATCCTAGGTTAATTATTTAATAAAATTTTATTTAAATTTAAGAAAGTCAACGTCTTATATCAAAATTGTTTCATAAAATAACTTTCATGGTACAAATTATAAAATATTAATAATTTTAATACAATATGATATTTGATATAAAAGATCATATTTATTCAATTAAATTATTTCATAAATAATTTAATTATAAACGAATAATAAATAGAATTTTCTTAATAAATTATTTTATAAAATAGATTTAACACAAATTTTTACTTTTAAATTTTAAATATTTTTTATTATATAAAAATATTTTTAATTATAATAATTCATATATTTAATAAGAAATTGGTTTAAGAAAATTCCATGTTGTTTAAGAAAAGTTGCACTTTTTGACAAACTTTATTGACTTTGGAGGGTATTGTAGTATTTTTAGGTAATTAAAAAGTATAAAGTAATGATATGTGTGTGAAAAATGAGTGACAAATTTGAAATTAAAGTAACTCTTGAGTTTGTTGGATAAAATGATGTTTCCTTTTTTGGGGGTGAAAGGTTTTGTGGGACAAACAAATGAAGAAAGTGGAAAAAGTATTATGGGACACAGGGAGTATATATTTTTAAAATTTGAATATTGTTAATTCAAGACCTGAAAAAAGTATTTTCACATTTAATAAATTTATTTTCACATTTTTCATTTCATCGCCCAAATTATTTACCAGAAAAATAAATAAATAAAATAAATATAGAAATGATCACATTTGGTCCTGTAAGTATGTTAAAATCTGCATTCGGTCCTTTAACAATTGCGATTTTTAAGTTTAGTCATATTTTTTACTCCATCTGTCCCGTTTCAATGCTTACATTTACTTTTTACACGTTGATTAAGGAATATATTATTTTAATATATACTGGGTAATATTTAATGTAAATTGTGTAGGAATATTAATATCGAATGTGGGTCCCATGGTGATATATTAATTATTTTAAATGAGTTTCATATACCAAAAAGAAAAACGTAAATATTAAAATGAGACGCTAAAAAATAAAAAAATATAAACATTGAAATTAGACGGAGGGAGTACCAATTTTGGTCCTCCAGAACCAAAATTTGACAAAAAGGCAACAAAAATTGGACAAAAAAGTACTAAAATTGCAATACTTTTAGAATCAAATGCGGTTTTTTAGATAATCTAATAAAATAATTAAAGGACCAAATGTGACAATTTAATTTGAAGAAATTATAATTTTTCGCAATATATTAAAACTTTCACAATATCATAAAAAGTGTGTTCAAGGATTTTATACTTATAAGCAATGTTCTCAAAATCGGATTGCATTGTCCGGTTCAATTGAAAACCAAATCCGGTCCAAGTAAATAAAAAAATAAAAAACTGTTTTCAGGGTTGAATTAAGTTGGACTTGAAAAATCGATTGAACTGATCTATATATATAAATATATATAATAATAATAATTTAAAAAATTTTTAAAAATAATAATAATTTTGTTAATTATATACATTTTGTATGAAAAATAATATTCAATTAATGGAAAAGTGAAGTGATTGCATTTTTAAAAAAAAAATGATTATATCTTTAATAAAAAATGATAACTAATTATTATCTATAAAGTATTCTTGCCAAACGATGTTCTTCCACAAGTCTGCCTATAAAGAAAATGTGATCATAAGCATAAAATATAGAGTAATTGCTGTTGTTAGATTAAATTTTAATTAGATCTCAACCTCAAATAAAATAAAATAATTAATTTTTTTTAAAATAACTATAAATATATATATATAAATATATTAAGTGATTTACTAATTACATGAAATATATAAATATTAAAAACATAAAAAATATTTTTATGATAATTCACGAAAAGAAATATGTATATTGCGGTGATAATTAGGATAACATGAAAATAGGACAGCCCCACTAGTCAAACTTTAAATAACGTGGATGATGTGGCAATTAATTACGAGAAATGATAAAATATTGTATGAATTACGTATGATAGCGGGTAAAAATTTGGGTAATATTACATAGGTCACGCAAGTAACCCCATTAGTAGTACTAGTGCAGTAACTTTTTTCTGTAATTTTGATCTGGGATTTTGTATTTGAAGATTGTTCAGCAAATTTGCATATAGTACAACATTTTTTTTCTGTAATTTTGATCTGGGATTTTTATATATAGTTATTCGATTAAAATAATATAATGATAATTCAAAAATTATGTATTCGATTTAAAAACAAATAACAAAGAAAAAACATCGTACAGTATATCTTTTTTCTAAGCTTACATTCGTGAATCGTGATGCATTGCTTCTAAATTTTCTTCTAATATTTTTCATCAGTTTCGATTGCTAAGGTCACCATATTAAGAAATCATGCTATTCGAAATAAGTTGAGAAATTTCACGCGATCAACGTAAGTTCAAAATACTTCTTTGTAAAAAACGTTAACTGAGTTAAAGATAAAAACGGTCACATAATTTTTACTTTATTAGAAATGGTCCCTATAAAGTTAATAAAAATTAATTTAGTCCCACAGTTTTTAAATTTGCATCGATTTAATTTAATTCAAAATTTGCAGAAAGTAGTAATATTAGCCAGAATCGTACAGTGGTGTGCATGTGGTGCAATTCTAGTGAAAATTGCAATTCTCGGTAAACTTTGAATTAAATTGACGCAATTTTAAAAGCTCTGAAACTAAACTAAAAATTTTAATTTCTTTCTGGGACTAACGAATAAAGTAAAAAACTGTAGGACCATTTTGATTTTTAACTCTAGCATTTACGGTAGAGTTGGTAGCTTTTTCATCATCATTCAAACTTAGAGTAGTCTATGAAATGATTACTCATCAGCTCTTAAAGTTAAGAAAATTGATTTTTCTTGCATTCAAAAGAGGTTTGATCACTTTTATGAGTATTATATCCCACACTATATATGGCTAGAGCCCAACTAAAAGAATACACAAAGAGCCCACAAAGCACAAAACCCAACATACTAAATCACCAAGGCCGAACATAAGGCTTGCCAAAGATTTGCCCGCCGATAAACATAGGCCCAATTCCCAAAGGCCAACAAACGATAAACCCAAACAGGGCAGACAATACTCAAAGATGACATGTTCGACCTTATCACAAGTCCAACATGCATGATTGCCTCTAGTTGGGCCGACCTTACGGATGTCGGACCCAACCGAGAAAAACCTTGGCCAACCCATCAGAGTTTAGCCCATCAAAGACACAATAGCTGTGAATATGAAAAATGACACGTCACTCTCGAGAACCTTGAGCAAAAGGACACACAAAACTCATGAGCATGCAGCTTTCAACCAATAAAAACTCTCTAAGTAAAATGGGAGCACAAACATAACTGTAACATCCCATAAAATTATATGCGTGAATTATTTGTGGTCCAACTCTTAGAAGCCCAATTCAAGCCTAAAACATAATTCAGCCCAAATTGTTTGCTTGCAACCGCGTGAACGTAGAAGAGGAATTCAGAATTTTATACACTTCCTATATTTAAGAAATCTTCTTCTGTCATCATATCTCATCTATTCTGTAAAGGGATATCACCTGCAATCAATCCAAAATTTGATCCCTTACCAAGGAAAGTTTGACAAAATCCTACGCGTCTATTTTTTTTGGGGTTTTGGTCAGCCACTTTTCTATAAAGTTCAAATCATCTTTCAATCGATCCCACTTTCAACTTCTTTTTTTCTTCACGCAGCTGCACTTGAGAAAAGGGTTTCGAAGGATCTTGATCGCGACGTTTTATACTCGAATCTAAGGTTCTTACGCGATTAAAAGGTGGGGATTTTCTCATTCTTATATGTGTCAATTGATTTCAAATGTGATAATTGAAATAAATTGGAAATTGGTATCACACTGTGAGTCTGTGATCGTACTTGAACTTTATGAAATTGTAAATTACACAGTAAGGACTGTAATGGTTCCTTACTAATACACGGGTATGGACTGTAAAAGTGTCATACTATAGCACGGGTATGAACTGAAAAAGTGCCATACTATAGCACGAGTATGGACTGTAAAAGTGCCATACTATAGCATGGGTATGGCCGTAAAGGATGCCTTACCAACGAATCGCAATATCGTAACGTTATATGGATAATGGCCGAAAGGTGCCTTATTGACACGACAGGTTATTGACATGATTGTATTGTAAGTGAAAATTAGATTATTGCAATGGAATATTTGACTTGTATAAGCATGATTTAGTCCTCACTGAGCTTGTGGTTGCTCATCCCAATAATTTATTATCATTTTAGGTTAAGCGTGGCGGTAGCGTACGAGCGGGGTGGCAAGAGGAGACTTTAAGAATTTTCAATAAAACGCAGCGTATTATGTGTTGCATACTTTCAAGTTTGGTTTTGGAAAATTGTGGGAATTCGATATATTATACCTTTCATGGTTGGGATTTTGGTATTGGATTTATTTGAAATAATTGTGAACATGTGTTTTGTATTTAATAAATTTCATGAGTAATCTAAAAAGTTGTCTTTGTTCGTGAGTGGAATACATGTTTGCATCAATCTCTATTTGAATTTTGTATGGGAAGTTGATAAAGGGTTAAGACTACTTATTAAATTATCAAATTTTCAACAGATTGGCATTTTGGTTTACAAGTCAAACGTTGTCACTAATCCTTTGATAATATAATGGGTTTCATTTTGTCTTGCCATGAGTATGTATGTATTGGTGTTGATAGGGAGTTGAATTATAGTTGAGTTGTACCTGAGAGTACAACTCATATAAGCGAGTCACCTTTTCCTGAATTTAATAAGTGATAGGCCGGGATTTGAGTGTGTGCTGGATTCGTGTAACAACTACATTAGTGCCAATCTTGAATTGATTTCCATCATGCCACATGTTAATGCATAAATATGCATGATAATAGGTTAGTAGTAGTCTGCAAGTGTGAGAACATATTTGCTAATGTCAGAGATGCTAAACATTATGCATGTTTTTGAAATTAAGAAATTATATGATGTAGGGAGATGTTGTATAATAGAGGTGTCCTTTTTGAGTTGATTTTCATTTTTATTTATTTATTTATTTATTTCAATAGCATGAAATTGTGGTCTGCACGTTTGTAAGCTTGCATGTTATGAGTCGGGGAAAATAAACTTATGCTCATTCTCTTCAAAAAGGTTTCTGCAGTAAATACTTTTCTTAAACTAGAGTTGCAGAAATTTATAGGACTTTTCCTTATTTAATGTCCTTTAACTTTGCATTATTACGTATTTATTTATTAAAGTATTTTGGTCATACCCTATTTAATACTTTGTTTAAGGAAACAAATGTGGAAACTTCTTTATTTAGAAAATTGGGGTGTGACAATAACAAATTAGTAGAGTTGGTTCCCTTTGTTGGTATTGCTCACCACACTTGGCATAGTTGGTCTCCCCAAACACACATGACTTCTCTTCATTGGAGCAAGGATTGGGAAAAAAAGCATCAACCTATGTGAGGAGCAAAGAGGAAAGTATAAATAGCTTCCTTTTTCTATTTCTATTGTAAAGGGACTTTTAGCTAACCTCAACGTTTCCATTCACTTCAAGAGAGGGAGGAGAGTTTTGAGTGTGAAAACAACAAGAGCCTTAGGCCAATATCTAAAGGGAGTAATTCCTTTCCATCATATTTTTACTTGTTTGATCTGTTGTTTGAGTCCGTTCATTCTATTGCTCCTCCAATAAAATCGGGACGAAAAACAACATCAACAATCACGATTGCACACTGCTCTTGAGCAATCTCGCACCTATACTTTTTTTTTCCCATCTTAAATTTCAATGGAGTAATTGGTTTGTTAATTTATTATAATCATATTCCTTTGAAAAGGGTTTTAAGCCTTAAATCCTCATTTTCAAAGACTAGTACTTCTCTTGTTATTGAAAATTTGGTCGTTACATCTGAATTTCTATATTATCATAGGAGTCAGATACAATATTTTAAAGCCAAAAATTGTATCATGCCTTTTACATTAATCATACAAGTAGTCAAAGCACGATTTTTTTTTGTTTTAAATATTATTTTTCCTTAAATTATCGAACGGTTTAATGGCATGATTTGTTTCCCAAAATGGCTGTCATCACGCCGAGATAAACAAACGTTCAACATCTTTTTCTTCATCTTTTAAGTGTTCTGAAATAGGTAAATTTTATTTCAGTGCCAACGTTTACAGAGTACACAATACTAAGTGGTACATGTTCACTACCTATATCCGTAGTCATAAGACTCGGAAAATACAATTAAGAATTGAAATACAATCTAGCTATTTGATTTATGATATTGTTCGCTATATAGCTCGGGGACAACATTCTTGTGTCAAATTGTAAAACGTTTCTTTCCATCCAAATATAATAGATCGTAGTGGAAAAGGATATGAAAAGAAGCCTCTTTGCCTTTTTGTTTGCTCGGGTATCCGCCAAAATCTTGCAAAATGCATAATTGATAGAGGTAAACCTTCTTTTACATCCTATCCATGCTTGAATCTTCCTCCACACTTGCGCTATAAAGGGACATTAAAAAAAGAGGTGTTGTTAGTGAGTATAGACCCTTGCATGTAAGTTGGATGCATGTAATCAAGCATTACACGTGGAGATAGAGAATTGGTTGAGCCAACATAAGATCATAAGTGAAGATTGATGTGTTGGCATGAGTGTGAGCCATTGATCGTTTGTGCATGGAATGTGGGATGATGATCAATTTAAAGAAAGGAGTGAGCAACTGTTAGTTTGGTTGTTAGAGAGGTGGTTATTAGATTCTATTCTACAGCCAATAGCATGCATGCTGATCACACACACAAGGCAGTTCATCTTCTTTGTATATAAACTTGAAAAGTCTGATTAGGATTTTTGACAGAGTGAAGATCATCTCCTTTAGTTGTATACCTTCATCAATAAGATTCAAATTCTTTAAGAAGTGGACGTAGGCTTTATCAAGACGAACTACTATACTTGCTTTGTTGTTCTTTAGTTTATTCATATGTGTGTGTGTGATCACAATCTTCAATCGATAAAGAGTGAACGTGAGTGAATATGAGAGATTCTTTCATTTACATTTATAAGAAGTGGCGCCGTCTATGGGAAGCTAAGTTACAAACGACTGATTGAAGGATAAGAACGCTATGGTTACAACGAAGTTCAACATGGAGAGGTTTACAGAAAAGTCAAATTTCAGCCTTTGGAGAATGAAGATGGGGGCAATCCTAATTCAACAAGGATTGGCTGAGGCAATCAAGCCACTACCAACAAATTAGGCTACGGAGGTTGATGCAGTTGCAGCTGCAACTGATCATGACCAACAATCTAAAGCAAGGAGTGCAATCATATTGTACCTAGGAGACAAGGCTCTAAGGGAGATTGCAAAATAAACTACATCCAGAGAAATTTAGCAAAGGTTAGAAGAACTTTACATGGTTAAAAGTCTTGCTAATAAATTGTATAAGAAACAGAAGCTGTATTCATTCAAGATTACAGAAGATAAACCAATTCTTGGGCAGTTAAATGAGTTTAATAGGATAATTAATGATCTAGAGAATATAGATGTGGCTCTGCATATAGAGGATAAGACTGTCATATTACTTTCTACTCTTCCTTCATCATTTGAAGGATTGAGAGACACTTTGCTATTTGGAAACAATGAGACTATCACTCTTGATCAAGTACAGTTAGCTTTGAAGGCAAATGAGCTTCATAAGCATTCAGATGTTCAAGTAAGTGGTGAAGGATTGGTAGCTAAGAAACAAAGTTACTGGATTGAGAACAACCAGAAGAACAACTTTGATAAGAAGAAACAAGAAAAGGCTCAGAGTGCTCCATCAGAAGAAGATAACAAGAATTGTTATCACTGTAATAAACCTGGATACTTTAAGAAACAATGCCACAAGTGGATGACAATGGTGGCCAGGAAGATAACAGAAAGAGGAGGAAAACCTCATGCTAATCAGGTGACAGAAAATAAAGGTAATCCTGACTCTGATTTCATGGAAGCATTATCTGTTAGTTCAAATTCTGTCACAGATGAATGAGTATTAGACTCTGGTTGTACATTTCATATGACATCTAAGAAAGAGTAGTTTACTGAAATTAGATCATGTAGTGAGGGATTAATGTTATTAGGTAATGATCAAGCCATTAAGATTGAATGAGTTGGTTCTATTAAACTGAAAATATTTGATGGAGTAACTTGCTTACTAAAGTCAGATATGTACCAGACTTAAGAAGAAACTTGATTTTACTTGGTGTGTTAGATACACAAGGTTATGAAGAATGGGGTACTCACCATCTTGGAAGGAAACTCAGTAGTGATTAAATGAATCAAGAAGAATGATCTTTACTTTCTTGATGGATCTGTCATCACTGGACAAATTAATGCATCACAAGATAAGGATGAGACATACCTATGGCATGGAAGACTGCTCATATAAGTGAAAGAGGATTACAAGAATTAGGTAGGCAAGTATTACTGAATATTAGTTCAACCTTGAAGTTAGAACAGTGTGAAGTATGCATACTTGGCAAGTCCAAAAGAGCTAAGTTTGGATCAGCAGAGCATACTACTAAGTATAAGCTGGAATATATACATTCAGACTTATGGGGACCATCAAAGACTACAACTATGGGAGGAGAAATATATTTCATATATTTCATTGATGATTATTCAAGGAAATTGTGGGTGATGATCCTAAAATCAAAGGATGGAGCATTTTTGGCATTCAAAACTTGGATTACAGAAATTGAGAATCAGACTGATATCAAAGTAAAGTGTTTAAGGACAAACAATGTACTAGAATTCATTTCACGAGAGTTCAACAGCTTCTGTCAAGAGAAATGAATTAAGAGACATAGGATAGTGCCATGTACTCCTCAGCAAAATGGTGTTGCTAAGAGAATAAACCAGACATTACTTCAAAGAGTGAGGTTCTTGATGTACAGTGGTGGTTTTTCAAAAGGTTTTTGGGGTGAGATGGTTATGACAGCTGCTTATTTGATCAATAGGTGCCCATCAACAGCACTTAAGTTTAAAACTCCTGAGAAAGTGTGGTCTAGAAAGGTCCCAAGCTATGATCATTTGAAAGTAATAGGATGTCAGACATATGCATATAAAAAATAAGATAAGTTAGATCCTAGAGTAATCAAATGTGTGTTGTGGGATATCCAAAGGAAATAAAAGGTTATAGGCTCTGGTGATATGAAAATAACAAGCTCATTGTTAGTAGGGATGTCAACTTTAATGAGAAGAAGATGCCTTTAACTAAAAGGTCATCTGGTGCACTTTCAGAGACAGATAAAGTTGAGCTTGAGGTGGAGTCTGAATCAGAGAATACTCAGCTCCAGAGAAGGAATCAGTTCTCTAGTTCAGCACAGGGAGATGAAGTTGATACTCCAGGATCAAGAAGGGCATTAAGCAGCTATCAATCGGTAAGGGACAGACTGATGAGGCAAATAAGAGCCCCTGTCAGATACATAGAGATTGATATCGTATCATATACATTATTTGTAGGAACAGATGTTGAAATGTATGAGCCAAGATCATACTCTGAAGTAATTTCAAGTAAGGAAAGTGATATGTGGATAATGGCAATTGAAGAAGAGTTACTATCTTTGAAGAAGAACAAAACTTGGATACTTGTTGACAAGCCAGCAAATCAGAAGTTTGTAGGGTGTAAGTGGCTTTATAAAAGAAAACCAGTGACAAGTAAAGAATGTGGAGTCAAATACAAGGTAAGATTAGTTGCAAGGGGTTTTTCACAAAAGGAGGGTGTTAATTATAATGAAATCTTCTCACCAGTTGTGAAGCACTATTCCATTAGGATTTTACTTGCTATAGTAACTCAGTTTGATCTTGAGTTGCATCAGATAGATGTAACTACTGCATTTTTACATGAAAATCTAGAGGAAGATATATACATGCAAGTTCTTGAAGGTGTAGAAGTTGACAGATCAGAAAATAAGACATGTAAGTTGATAAAGTCTTTGTATGGACTTAAGCAAAATCCTAGGCAGTGGTACTTGAGGTTTGAGGAATACATAACATCAAATGGTTTTGAAAGGAGCTTACATGACAGTTGTGTTTATATTAAGAATGAAGAAGGGGGCTTCATATATCTTCTGTTGTATGTAGATGATATTCTGATTGCATGTAAAGATATGACATGAATAGATGCAGTAAAAGAGACTCTAAGGAAAGAGTTTGAAATGAAAGATCTTGGGGAAGCTGGTACAATACTTGGTATGCAGATTAGGAGAGATAGATCAGCAGGTACTCTAAGCTTGAATCAGGAATCATACTTGGATAAAGTGTTGAAAAGATATAACATTGATCAATGCAAGACAGTTTCAGTGCCTACAAAACAAGGATTGAAACCGTCCTTACAAGATAGTCCAAGGACAAATAAAGAAAGAGCAAAAATGGACAAGGTACCATATGCAAGTGCTGTTGGAAGCCTTATGTATTCAATGGTGTGTTGTAGGCATATCTTGTATATGTCATGAGTCTGATTAGTAGGTTTATGAGCAAACCAGGTCTGATGTATTAGGAGTCATTAAAATGGGCTTTGAGATATATTAAAGGGACAACATCAGTTGGTTTAAAGTTTTAGATGAGGACAGACTTGGATCAAGATATTGTAGGTTATGTTGATGCAGATTATGCTGCAAACCTTGACACCAGAAAGTCATTAACAGGTTATGTGTTTAACATGTTTGGTATTGCAATAAACTGGAAAGCTACATATCAACATGTGGTAGCATTGTCCACTACAGAGGCAGAATATATGGCACTAACAGAAGCAATCAAAAAAGGTATTTGGTTGACAGAAATCTTAAAAGAATTTGGGATTCAACAAGAAGAATTTAAAGTATTTTGTGACGATAAAAGTACACTCCATCTATCCAAGCATCAAGGGTATCATGAGAGAACCAAACACATTGATGTAAGGCTTTACTTCATAAGGGATGTAATTGAGAAGGGATCTGTTGTAGTGAAGAAAATCAGCACTACAGAGAATCCAGCTGATGCATTAAACAAAGCTATTCCAACTCTCAAGTTTGAGTTGTGCAAAAGCATGTTCAGTATGCAATGAGAAGAAGAGAAGGGGTTGCTGTACCTTAAAACAATAAGGTGTGGGGTTTTGATTCTTACTGAGGTGATGCAAGGTCTATAAGGTGGAGATTTGTTAGTGAGTATAGACCCTTGCATGTAAGTTAGATGCATGTAATCAAGCATTACAAGTGGAGATAGAGGATTGGTTGAGCCAACACAAGATCATAAGTAAAGATTGATGTTGGCATGAGTGTGAGCCATTGATCATTTGTGCATGGAAGGTGGGATGATGATCAGTTTAAAGAAAGGAGTGAGCAGCTGTTAGTTTGGTTGTTAGAGAGGTGGATATTAGATTCTATTCTACAGCCAATAGTATGCATGCTGATCACACACGCAAGGCTGTTCATCTTCTGTGTATATAAACGTGAGAAGTCTGATTAGGGTTTTTGATAGAGTGAAGATCATCTCCTTTAGTTGTATACCTTCATCAATAAGATTAAAATCCTTTAAGAAGTGGACGTAGGCTTCATCAAGCCGAACCACTATACTTGCTTTATTGTTCTTCAGTTTATTCATATGTGTGTGTGTGATCACAATCTTCAATCGATAGAGAGTGAATGGGAGTGAATATGAGAGGTTCTTTCGTTTACATTCATAAGAGGTGCCTTTGTGTCTCCTCCTTTCCAACGCAAAACACACAATCCTTGTCCGTGGTGTTGTTCCAGCTTCTGTCCTTAGTAGCCAGCCGACCTCTGTGAAGCAACCATAATCTGAAACTGTGCTTCTTAACAATAAACTTATGCCATATTTGCTTGTAGATGTGTGAAGAATCTGTCGTGTCCCCTTTTCTCAACCAAGTGTACATGTTACTTGGCTTAAAGACCTCTCTTTCCAAACATGAAGCCAGAAAATCCTCTACTTGCATGCTTTCCTCACTCTCATGATCTATTCTGTTCCTTATATTGATTAAAGTCCTCCAAACATAAGAAGAGTTAGCTCTTGGGGAAGCATCCATCCAGTGTATTGTAGGAAGGTATACGGAGTGAATCCACTTTACCCATAAGGAATTAGCTTCCTTATGGATATCCCAAAGGGCCGAGGATAGTAGAGACATGTTCCACAACTTGATATCTTTCAGACCAAGGCCACCCGAATGCTTCGGTTGGAGGATATCCCTCCAAGAGACTGCACTAATCTTTGATCCCCATAGGAAACAATGAATAAGGCTCTCTATTTTATTCACAACCACTGCTGGGAGTTTGACAATAGAACACTAAAAAGAAAGTATTCCATAACATCTTTTAAGTGTTGATTTCCTCAAAATAATGGAAATGCAGCCTGACAGCTGTATTGTCAAATGGTTGTATATCCCATATCGAAGCCACTGAGAAAATATTAGGAGACATTGTTGGAATAAAAGGAGAATCATAACACTTGGTTAAACATACCTTTCTCAGCCTTTTGGCTAAGATCTAGTGTAGTATCTGTTCTTATCATTTTAATATTTGATATGTGGGTTATTGGCCCACACGATATTAAATTTATTATGCCCATCTCGCCAGCTTGCTGTCGGGGCTCTCGAGTGTCGTCTTGCACTACTGCCAGGGCCAGGTGAACCCCACCAAATCATAGGTGAAGTTTATAATACACTAATGAAATCACTTGTAATACAATCTACTCCCTCCGTCTCTGAAAAGTCTGCACACCTCTTTTCGGCACGGAGATTAAGAAAGTGATAACTTTTAGGGGTATAATGGTATTTTTATGTAATATATAAATGATAAAGTATGATAGGTAGAGATGGTTTTTTTGTAATTAAAGTGTATGAGGAAGGGTGATAGTTTTTTACTTTTTGCTTTTTTTGGAATGTGCAAACTTTTGTGGGACAGCCCAAAATGGAAAGTGTGCCAACTTTTCAGAGACGGAGGGAGTAATTATTTGTAATGCTATATATTATTAATGCTATTTCGTAGCAAAATGAGAACCATGGCGTGGTGATTAACTAATTTCGACACACTATCTGGTTAGTAAGAGAATAAATCTTGCAAATTAAGTACAAGTGAAGAATTTCACTAAAAATGTATGGATTGAAGAGTTGTTTTATTGACTTTTTGTATGTTTCTATAATATGTATATAGAATTCGAAAAAATAAAATAAAACTAAGACAACCCTTAATCTTAAAACAAAAAAAGAAGTTAAATTTGAACCTTCAAATGAAATTATGAAATACTTCAAAAATGAGCCACAAAATTGAGACTTGTACTAAAAATTGGACCTTACATGGAAAATTTCCAATGATAAATTATCGTTATTGATTTATTGTCATTTTTGTGCATCATTTCATGTGCCACTAATTGTAATACATAATCAGTCAGGAAAGAAAATCAAATTGTTGTCCCTAGAGTTTATACTTCCAATTTTTAGGGTATAGTTTCCCCCTCTCACATACATATCATCTAACCAACAGTGTGACACATGAGATGTTAACTAAAATGGCACAGGGAATCTGAATCGTTTGGATATGCACACGGATCCTTTATGCCATTTTTGTGCATCTCTCCTGTGGCACTAATTATATGATCGACACTTAATCAGGGGAGAAAATCAAAACGTTGGTTTATACTTTCTTCTTTTAAGGTATAGTTTTTCTCTTTCTCTCATATGTGCCATTCATTTAATGGTGCGACGCAAGAAATGTTATACCAAAATAACCAAGAGATATATCAAAGTGACATAGCTAGGGAATCTAAACCGATAGATATGCATTAGTTGCTGACTTTGCAAAAGATAAAAGCCAGTGGAGAATTCTTTTTAACCAAATAGCTGCAAGTTAGCCACTTAACCTCATAAATTGAAGACATGAATTCTTTTTTGATTAATTCTAGAACCTCTAAGTTTAAGGTGAGTTTTAACCCAAGTCTAATTTGTTTATTTTTAGATTTACTTTGAAAATGCTGAAGCAAATGACCTAAAGTACAATTCAGGCTAACTTTATCCCACATCGGGGAAATACATAGCAAAGCAATACGGAACGCTGTATAAATGAAGTGCAAAGACGACTGGATTACCCACTTACCTGGACGGGGTCAATGGGTGATCATGAAGACTCATGGCCTAGGTTGGTGACCTCCATTGCACTCAGTAGGGGTGCCCGCCTAAGGTCGGCCCAAGTGGTCGAGCCTACGTCATAATTTGTGTTAGAGGGGGCTTGCGTTCGCGCAGCCCCCACCTCAGTGCAAGTGTTAAAGTTTTCTTAAGAGTTTCTTGCATCTTGTTTAAAAATTTGGTCTTTTTATGTTGCGTTCTTAATTTCATGCCTTGTATAAAAAATTATATTATATTTATATTTATCTTGTTTAAAATTATTTTATTTTTCTTGTAACTATTTTTCTCAGGTATAAAAAAAGAAAAGTTTTTCTTTAATTTTGATCTGGGGTTTTGTGTTTGAAGATTGTTCTGCAAAATTTGCACTTTATATATATATTCATGAATTAAATTTTATTCGATTAATTTAATAGAATGACAATTCAAAAATGATACATTCGATTAAAAACCTAATGATAAACAAAGAGAGAAAAACATACAAAATATGAATCTCCCCTCAGCCTCTCATTTCGAAAGGCAGCTTCCAATCATGCTATTCAAATTGACACACTTTGAGCGAATCGGATTCACATGTGGGTTCCTTCTTAATTTATAATTCATATCCTATTATACCCCAACAATTTAGTGTGTAGCTAGGGTTAAATTAAGAGGTTCATATTCTATTATACCTATACAATTTAGTATAACTAGGATTTAAATTGAGGAGGGACCATAAAATTTACACAATGAACCGGTTCACAAGAGACCAACTCATTTTTTTTGATCGGTAAATGTTAATTGTTAGTCCAGTTAGTAGTTAGTATACACCAAGCACTCTTACTTCTCATTCTCCAAACCTCCTTATATCACCTCTCCTAATTCGTTCTCAATGGAAATCGAACCTGAATCTCTTACTTAAGTGAAGAGTCCAGTGACCAGGTGAGACCAACTCATTTCTAATTAGTAGAGAAAATTCCACATGATCAACATAAATTTAGAAATTCTTCTTTGTACAAAATGGTCCCATAATTTTTTATTTTTTATTTTTACTAGAAAGGGCCGCAATAAAGTTAAAAAAATTAAATATAGTCTCACAACTTTTAAATTTGCGTCTATTTTAATCTAAATTTCACAGAGAATAGTAATTTTTGTCAGAAACATATGGTGGCACTTATGTGCATGTGGATCGATATGTGTGCGATTCCAACAAAAGTAACATAAGCAAAAATTGCAAGTTCTCAACAAAATTTGAATTAAATTGATGTAATTTTAAAATTTGTGGTACTAACTTTGGAATGAAGTAAAAAAATTGTATGACCTTTTTGATCTGTAACTATAGAGTGGTTGCCTTTTCATCATCCAAAACGGTAAATAAACACCTTTCTCATTGTAACATGCACAGACTAGAGTAACTAGACCATGGCATCAACTGCTGAAATTAATGGCGCAGGAAAGCGTATAATCAAGAATGTATAAAAAAAGTGAGCGACCCAAGTTCAATTCCCTTTGGGAACGAATTAGAAGGGAAGATATAAGGAGTCTTGGAGAAATGGGAGAGCATGGGTGCTTGGTTCAACGGAGATATAATTAAACACCTTGATACTATGTATACTGGGCGAATAACGTAACAGGATGAATCCAAAAATAATCAATGTCAAAAACTGTCTCTCAAGAATGATCAAAGTACAAATAAATGGTTCATCACAATTCTTAGCCCACTTATTGAAAGCCCAATTCTAACTAAAATAATAATTAAAACGCCCAAAAAAAATCATTTCACCCCGCCTTAATCCATTAGCTAACAAATAAGACTAAAAACTACAACTTTTGGGCAAATTTCAATAGATTAATTAAAATCATATTTTGGCCTAAATTTTCCTTTTCAAAGACTAGTATTTATCTTGTTGATGAAAAATTGGGTTGTTTCTACATTATTATCATATGAGTCATCTTTTAAAGCAAGCAGTTATATCTTCCATTCACATTAACCAAACAGTTCAACATGTTTTTCTTCTTTCTAAATGTTGATTTTCGTCCGAAATAATGGAATGCAGCCTAACAGCTTATTAGCAAATGTCTGGAAATCCCACATCGAAGGAACTCCGAAATATTAATAGAGATGGCAGGAATAAAAAGAGAATCGCAATTATTGATTAGCCATACCTTTCTCGGCCTTTTGGCTAAGATCAAGTGTAGTATCTGTTCTTATCAGTTTAATATCTGATATGTGGGCCATTGGTTCACACGATATTAAATTTATTTTTTGAGGGGGAGGGCCCATCACGGCAGCTTGCTGTCGGGGCTCTTGAGCGTTGCCTTGGTGTTGCACTATTGCCATGGCCAGGCGCACCCCAACAAATCCTAGTTGAAGTTTATATACCCCTATTATTAATGGAAAAGAAATTTGCCTTGGCCAGGCGCACCCCAACAAATCCTAGTTGAAGTTTATATACCCTATTATTAATGGAAAAGAAATTAATCCACTGTTATGAATTGTTTTGCATACTCGTTTATATACCCTATTATTAATCGAAAGAAATTAATCCACTGTGTTATGATTGTTTTGCATACTCGTTATATATTTTATAAGAATCTGCTTGTGTTTTGATACTATTTGGAATTTTTAGGGTTTAGAAGATAAATTCTGGCAAATGAAGTACATGTGAACCTATCAATTGTCTTTTGAGGATGCCTTTGCAAAAGCTACAGGCTGGTGGAGAATTATTTTTAATCAAACAGCTGCAACTTGCCACTAATTAACCATATATATCTATAACTTAAATATATTAATTATTGTTTTTTATTGACTCTAGAATATCTAAGTTTGTGCCGACTTTCAATACAAATATACTTCGTTCAAAAAGCAAATGCCTTAGTTTAATTCAGCAAAATTTCACCCCACATTGACTAATACATAGAAAAGTAATTGGGGAACTCTGTAGAAATGAGGTCCAAAATATCTGGGTTACATACCAACCTGGGCGGGGTCAATGGGTGATCAAAAAGACTCATGACCTAGGTTGGTGACCTCCATTGCACTTAGGAGGTCGGCCCAAGTGGTCAAGCTGCTTATGAAATGACACGTGATGGGTGGAGAAATCTTATCCCTTGCCGTGTCGTTATAATCACTAAATAGCTTTTTACATCAATGTTGTTGGTGTGAGTGTAGATGCTGAATTTTGTCTCCCACAACACATATCCGTTGTTGTGCTGCCTTGGTTGTTGTCTCTTCATTGTAATAGGAGCTGGATAAAATCAGCATGTAAAAGTGGAAAGTATGATTCTAGGCAGCATTAGCAAATGTATGTAAATCCCACATCGAAGCCACTAAGAAAATATTAAGAGACATGGCTGGAATAAAAAGAGAGTCATAAGGCACGATTAAGCATACCTTTCTCGGCCTTTTGGCTAAGATCAAGTGTAGTATCTGTTCTTATCAGTTTAATATCTGATATATGGGTCATTGACTCACATGATATTAAATTTATTTTTTGAGGGGGAGAGCCCATCAAGGCAGCTTGCTGTCTGGGCTCTCAAGTGTCGCCTTGGTGTTGCACTACTGCCATGGCCAGGCACACCCCACCAAACCATAGTTTAAGTCTACAGCCTTTCGACTAGAGGAGTGAGTTTGACTTGGCCCTTGTATTTGGACCAATGGCACACCCCACCAAACCATAGTTTAAGTCTACAGCCTTTCGACTAGAGGAGTGAGTTTGACTTGGCCCTTGTACTTGGACCAATTATTTGGTTCTACTAGCTCGATAACTTGGGACCAATTATATGGCCATGTAAAAATAGTTCTTATTGTTTTACAAATTAAAGAAATTGTGGTCCACTAATTATTTCTCTAGCTTTTACAAATGTTAGTCAATTTTCATCCTAGTTCTTTTATTAGTAAAATATTGTTTTACAAATTAAAGAAATTGTGGTCCACTAATTAGTTCTCTAGCTTTTACAAATGTTAGTCAATTTTCATCCTACTTTGCTACCCAAAAATTATAATTTATTTATGCCGGAGTGTCCAGAAGAATAAAAAGGGCGAGAGTCGATTCCTGATCGGAAAATTAGAAAAGGGAATTAGAGGACGGCGCGACTGCTTAATGGGTATCCGTTCATACAACCATTAATTGAAAGACAAAGTTCTACCCACTTATATGTATAAGTTTTATTTAATAATAATGTAAACATGTACACCCTCCGTCTCATGTTGACACACTTTCCTTTTGGTTTGTCCCATTAAAGTTGACACATTTTCTTTTTAATATATGGAACCCACACAAAAAATATGCTAACTTCTCCGGAACGGAGGGAGTATTTCTTAATCGTTTTACCTCCGGGGGACATTAAGTCGGAGCACTATCAAGATGTATTTGTACTGCGAGTAGAGGTCCAACCTCGATTTGACTTACTGCAGAAGGCGCTTCTGCACATCCATTCAAGTTTTCTACACGCAAGAGATTTCAAGGAGACTTTATTTCTTCTATTTTCATGTGTACTGTATTACTTCCCTTTTTCGTTCTAATTTTCTCACTTTGTAATTAAGATTTGATTTGTGTACAAAATTCACGTAATATAGATTTTATTGATACATGCATTTGGTAGTTGAAACGTATTAGTTGGGCAAAACACGAGTCTCAGAATCAAAATATGATCAGTTGACCTCATATGGCGTCATGCCCACGGCTATGGATTTTAGTGGGATATTAGTTGACTTCTTCCACGCAACAGCGTGTGTTGTGTACTTTTTGTACTTAGTTTCCATTTCTGGGCAGTAGGCTCTGAAAGAAAGGAAGAATGGCAAGTGGTGGGGTGTTGGAGAAAGAATATCCGGGCAACTTAACTCCTTATGTAACAGTTACTTGTGTTATTGCAGCCATGGGTGGTCTTATTTTTGGCTACGATATCGGAATTTCCGGTATGTAAAGAAATATATATGGATTATTCAAGCAAGCATTTTGAAGCTAAAACAAGAAGTAAAAATATATTCTTGGTTTTGATTAAGGATTTGTTTGGCAGGAGGTGTGATGGCAATGGATCCCTTCTTGGAGAGGTTCTTCCCATCAGTAGTCAGGAAACAGAGGAATTATGGTGATAACTTGAACCAGTACTGCAAATTTGAAAGCCAAACACTCACTTTGTTCACATCATCTCTCTATCTGGCCGCACTCTTCTCGTCGCTCGTGGCATCCACGGTGACGAGAAGACTCGGAAGGAAAATGTCGATGATGTTTGGGGGTGTGCTTTTCTGCGTTGGGGCTTCCATCAATGCCTTCGCTAAGACGGTTTGGATGCTCATAATTGGCAGAATGTTGCAGGGATTTGGAGTTGGATTTGCTAATCAGGTACTCTTAGTATTCCTTTTCTGGTATGTATTTCAATGAAGATTTTCAGAAGATTCAGTATTATGGCTAATTCATTCAAAATTAATTTGATCACTCTGCATGTATTTTATCTTGGGATTCAAAGCTTAGTAATTTATAGGGGACGTGGTAAAGATTATATTATCCGATACACACGTCTCCAACAACTTGAGCTTTTAGACGAAGTGGTCTCTAATCAATATCAATTTAACAGACGTACGATTCTTAGCCTGAACATGTTTGTTGCAGTCTGTTCCACTCTATCTGTCAGAGATGGCTCCTTACAAATACAGAGGTTCACTCAACATTGGTTTCCAATTATGCATAACTATAGGCATCCTAATGGCCAATCTGTTGAACTATGGGTTCTCCCATATTGAAGGTGACTTGGGGTGGAGGCTGAGCTTAGGCGGCGCAACCGTCCCTGCTCTGATCGTCATCACCGGATCAATATTCCTCCCGGAGACTCCAAACTCCATGCTCGAGCGTGGGAGGCACGAGGAAGCCCGATCCATACTCCAGAGAATACGGGGCGTGGCTGATGTTGACGAGGAGTTGAGTGATTTGGTTCGAGCAAGTGAGGAGTCGAGGAAAGTGGATCATCCGTGGAGGAACCTCATTCAAAAGAACTATAGGTTTTACCTCTCAATGGCAATAGCCATTCCCCTTTTCCAACAGCTAGCTGGAATCAATGCCATTGTGTTTTATGCGACTATTTTATTCAGCACCCTTGGCTTCGGAAGCCACACGGCATTGCTATCCGCGGTGATCACCGGAGCAGTCAATGTTTTGGCCACAGGGGTCTCCGTATATGCAGTAGATAGGTTGGGAAGGAGGGTTCTTTTCATTCAAGGAGGTATCTAAATGCTCATTTGCCAGGTATATACACACTAACAAGAAAATTATATGCTAGGAACAACACGGTACCCTAAGAATGAAAATTACTCCCTCAATCTCAGTCCTATAAAACGCTTCATATTTACTGTTTCACATTGTTTAAGGAAATTTATTTTTTTTACCTACTTTTGTTTACTTTAGAGGGTATTATAATATTTTTAGGATTTAAAAAAGTATAAAGTAATAATGTATGTATGAAAATGAGTAACATTTAAAATTAAGTAACTTTTAAGGTTTTTGGATAATATGATATTTCCTTTTTTAATGTGTGAATGGTGTTTGAGGGAAAAACAATAGCTCATGAGCCACAAGCTTAAAAAATTACACGAACCATAAAGTTCAAATTCGTTTACTGCCTTGAATGAAAAACATGCACTTTCAACTTTTGGTTCATCTTTTTAAGTAAGTTATGTAGTCAAAAGAATTCATCTCAAACATTATAACTTCAACAAAATATTGATGTTGGATATGGTTTATTTCAGATAGGGGTTGCCATTTCCATAGCATTGAGATTCGGTGTTGATGGGAATCCAGGGGAAATACCAAAGTGGTATGCTATTGAGTTGTTGCTGTTTATATGCACATATATATCTGCATTTGCATGGTCATGGGGGCCTCTAGGGTGGTTGATACCCAGTGAAATTTTCCCGCTCGAAATCCGATCTGCAGCGCAGAGCCTGAGCACTTCACTCAACATGGCCTTCACCTTTCTCGTGGCTCAATCCTTCATCACAATGCTCTGCCATTTCAAGTTTGGATTGTTCCTCTTCTATGGGTTCTTCGTGCTGGTCATGACTCTCTTCGTATACGTTGTTTTGCCGGAGACCAAGAACGTTCCCATCGAAGAAATGGTGATTCAAATTACATTTGCACGAGCCATATAACCAAACATAGTTTCTAGCTGTATGTCCATTATATTAGCCATGAATATGTATGTAAGCAAATAAAATTCATAGTCCAATCAAATGGCGACACATGGATTTTTCTTATTAAAATATCAATTTAATTTATTATTTATTTTGGAATTTAAATAAATTGATTCCTAAAATAAAATAATAAATAGTTGATAATTAATTTAAGCCCAACAAATTAAATGAGGTTAAATTGAATAAGGCTTCACCCAAGTTAAAACAGGCCCAAGTCAAAGTTGGTCTGACCCAAGTCAAATAAGGCCTATACAAATTAAGGCAGGCCCAAGAACATAATTAGCTTGACTTGAAGCCTAAGTAAGTGGAAGACCCAAGCCCGTATTATCAGGTCAAATCAGCCCTGAGTCAATCAGACTGCGAGTTATTTATGGGGCATCCTCATTCTTCACCTATATAAGGAGCCCTCCTCCATTCATTCTAGAGACACCAAAATATCTGAAGACAAAAGCTGTGAAGAGATGAAGACAAAAGCTGTGAAGAGATCAAGAATACGAGCAGTGCTCCCTTGAATACCCGCATAATTCCTTTCTGTAATCCAAACTAATAATCCAAACTAAGTGCTCCCTTGAATACCCGCATAATTCCTTTCTGTAATCCAAACTAATAATCCAAACTAAGTGCTCCCAAGAATACCCGCATGATTCCTTTCTGTAATCCAAACTTGCTCCCTTGAATACCCGCATGATTCCTTTCTGTAATCCAAATCCAAACTAATAATCCAAACTATGTGCTCCCTTGAATACCCGCATAATTCCTTTCTGTAATCCAAACTAATAATCCAAACTAAGTGCTTCCTTGAATACCCGCATGATTCCTTTCTGTAATCCAAACTAACTGGCCAACGGCAGTATTAGCTGTTTATCCCACATCGAAGCTGTGAAAATATTAAGAGACATGGCAGGGATAAAAATAGAATCGTAAGACATGATTAAGCATACCTTTCTCGGCCTTTTGGCTAAGATCAAGTGTAGTATCTGGAGAGCCTATTACGGCAGCTTGCTGTCGGGGCTCTCGAGCGCGTCGCCTTTGTATCGCACTACTGCCATGGCCAGGAGCACCCCACCAATCATAGTTGAAGTTTATAATACGCTCTAATGAAATTAATTGCAGTTATTTGTTGACCCCACCAAATCATAGTTGAAGTTTATAATACGCTCTAATGAAATTAATTGCAGTTATTTGTTGACCCCACCAAATATAATACGCTCTAATGAAATTAATTGCAATTATTTGTTGAAGTTTATAATATGCTCTAATGAAATTAATTGCAATTATTTGTATTTTTTAATGATAATATGAATGAAATTAATTGCAATTATTTGTTGAAGTTTATAATATGCTCTAATGAAATTAATTGCAATTATTTGTATTTTTTAATGATAATATTAATGGTAATTGTATCATTAAATTAATGCTCTAATGAAAGATTAGTATAAATATGGTAGTTGAGACATATTTGTATAAAATTAATGCTCTAATGAAGAGTCAAATATCAGTTGACTTCATCTGCTGTCACTCGTCAAGCCAACGTTTTTGGATATGAGTTGACTTCCTCCATGCAACTGTGTGTACGGTGTACTTTTTTGTACTGTGTTTCCATCTCTCAAAGAAAAGAAGAATGGCAAGTGGTAGGGTGTCGGAGAAAGAATACCCGGGCAACTTAACTCCTTATGTAACAGTTGCATGCGTTGTTGCAGCCATGGGTGGTCTTATTTTTGGCTACGATATCGGAATTTCCGGTATGCAAAGAAATATATATGGATTATTCAAGCAAGCATTTTGAAGCTTAAACATGAAGTAAAAATATATTCTTTGTTTTGATTAAGGATTTGTTTGGCAGGAGGTGTGATGGCAATGGATCCCTTCTTGGAGAGGTTCTTCCCATCTGTACTAGTCAGGAAACAGAGGAATTATGGTGATAACTTAAACCAGTACTGCAAATTTGATTACCAAACAATTAAATTGTTCACATCATCTCTCTATCTGGCTGCACTCTTCTCGTCCCTTGTGGCGTCCACGGTGACGAGAAGACTCGGAAGGAAAATGTCGATGATGTTCGGGGGTGTGCTTTTCTTCATTGGGGCTTCCTTCAATGCCTTCGCTAAGGCTGTTTGGATGCTCATAATTGGTAGATTGTTGCAGGGATTTGGAGTTGGATTTGCTAATCAGGTACTCTTATTTTTATTTTATTCCTTTTCTAGTATGTATATTTCAATGAAGATTTTCAGAAAAATTCACATATTCTCTTTTAGAGTATTATGGTTAATGCATTCAAAATTATTTTGAATGAGCTTGCATGGGATTTAAAGCTTATCATTTATCCTTTTAGTTTATTATATTTTCATTTTAGGAATTTTAACGCGCGTTAATTTATTCAACATTAAATTGATTACTTCAAATATATAAAGTTTGAGATATTATTATTTTCACCTTGACAGGGGTTTAGGGTTTATTCTCTATAGGGTTCATTGCATTAATTATTTTCTTATGTATCTTCGTTCGAAATTAAGTATGCATGGGTTTATAGTTCATTGCATTATTTTCTTATGTATCTTTGTTCGAAATTAAATGTGGTGCATGAAAATATAACTCTTTTAACTAATGTACACAATTACACAAGGTTTACTCTAAATCAATTTGGAATTAGTTAACTCTCTTGGAACAGTAAACCTGAAAGTAGAATTATTCACTTAGGAACAAGTGAATAAGTTTGGTTTAATACACACAAAACTATTAGAGAAATATATTATGGGGATGCACATTTCTAACAACTTGAGCTTTAGACATGGCTACATATGATTGGTTCCCCTGCAGTGAAAGGGAAGTGGTAAAGACATATATTATCTGATACACATCTCCAACAACTTGAGCTTTTAGACGACCTGGTCTCTTATCAACATAAAGTTAACAGACATAAAATTCTTAGCCTAAACATGTTTATTGCAGTCTGTTCCACTCTATCTGTCGGAGATGGCTCCTTACAAATACAGAGGAGCACTCAACATTGGTTTCCAATTATGCATCACCATAGGCATCTTAATTGCCAATCTTTTGAACTACGGGTTCTCCCATATTAAAGGTGAGTTTGGGTGGAGGCCGAGCTTAGGTGGCGCATCCGTTCCTGCTCTTATCGTCATCACCGGATCAATATTCCTCCCGGAGACTCCAAACTCTATGCTCGAGCGTGGGAGGCACTAGGAAGCCCGATCCATGCTCCAGAGAATACGGGGCGTGGCTGATGTTGAGGAGGAGTTGGGTGACTTGGTTCGGGCAAGTGAAGAGTCGAGGAGAGTGGATCATCCGTGGAGGAACCTCATTCAAAAGAACTATAGGTTTTACCTCTCAATGGCAATAGCCATTCCCCTTTTCCAACAGCTAGCTGGAATCAACGCCATTATGTTTTACGCGCCTGTTTTATTCAGCACCCTCGGCTTCCAAAGCCCCTTGCTATCTACGGTGATCACCGGAGCTGTCAATGTTTTGGCCACTGTGGTCTCCATATATGCAGTGGATAGGTGGGGAAGGAGGTTTCTTTTTATTCAAGGGGGTATCCAAATGCTCATTTGTCAGGTATATATATAGACACTAACTAGACGATTATATGCTAAGACTAACAGCTTACCCTAAGGATAAAATTTAAATTCTATGTGTAGAATAGCTTATAAACCACAAGAAATGTCCAAATTACATTTATGCCCTAAAAACTATCACTTTACTGAATAAAATACTCTCTTCGTCCTGCAGAGCCCTTCACACTTTATTTATTGGTTTGTCCCATAAAACTCTTCACAACGCAAAAAAAGAAAAATTACTTTATCCAACAATTTCAAAATTTACTTTAATTTTAAATTTGTCACTCTTTTTTTTTCATAAATACATACCAATAGTTTATATATTTTTATTATCTAAAAAAACTACAATACCCACAAGATTTCCCTAACCTATTGCCTTGAATAAAGAGCATGCACTTTCAACTTTGGTTCATCTTTTAAACTAAGTTACATAGTCAAGAGAATGCATCTCAAACATTATAACTTGATGTTGGATGTGGCTAATTATCTCAGATAGGGGTTGCCATTTCCATAGCATTGAGATACGGTGTGGATGGGAATCCAGGGGAAATACCAAAGTGGTATGCTATTGAGGTGTTGTTGTTTATATGCACATATATAGCTGGATTTGCATGGTCATGGGGGCCTCTAGGGTGGTTGATACCCAGTGAAATATTCCCGCTCGAAATCCGATCCGCTGCGCAGAGCCTGAGCAATTCACTCAACATGGCCTTCACCTTTCTCAAGGCTCACTTCTTCCTCACAATGCTCTGCCATTTCAGGTTTGGACTGTTCCTCTTCTATGTGTTCTTCGTGTTGGTCATGACTCTTCGTATACTTTGTTTTGCCGGAGACCAAGAACATTCCCATCGAAGAAATGTTGATTCAAATTACTTTCGCACGAGCTATATAACTAAACAAAGCTTCTAGTTGTATGACTATGACTATTACATAAGCAAACCGTCCATTAAACTGTTCCACGTTATTTAATAGATTAGGCTCTATTTATTGATTTTTTTTGGGTATTCTAGTAATTTTAAATAAAGTATAAAATATATTACGTGCTTTAAAGTGAGTAATAATTTTGAAATCAAAGTGTTTTTACCGTCCAATTTTGTGTACTCTAACACCAAATCTTTTTCACTACGAAACCTCCCCAACATTATATTTTTCTCAAATCCGTGATGCATGATTTTACCTTAATTGTACCAACAAAGCGAAACTTGCATCAAAATTATATTTTTCTCAAATTGTCTTTTGAAGATATGCCTTAGTTGCTGCCTTTTTAAAAGCTACAAGCTGAGGTGGAGAATTCATTTTAATCAAACAACTCAAGTTGCCACTTAATCTCATCAATTGAAGACATTAATTCTTGTTTGGTTGATTCTTTAACCCAAGTATACTTTGTTCATTTTTTTGATTTACTAATTCAGCATAACCTTATCCCACATCAATTAATGCATATATACCAAAGTAATATATAGGAAACGTTGTATAAAATAATATATAACCTCCGGTAAAAAGGACAATTTTTGTGAGATCTTAAAAGTTATGGGATTATTTTGAAAAATTAAGTTTTTTATAACTATTTTAAATAAAGTAAATTTGTGTGGGACGATTTTGATTTTAAATTCCACCAAATCATAGTAAAAAGTTTATGAACTTATTTGCACCCACTAAATCATAGTTAAAGTTTATGTACTTGTTCGTATGTAATGCTTATATACTTATTCATATGTAGCTAAATTTATGTTATATATATATATATATATATATATATATATATATATATATATATATATATACTTGGTCATATTTACTCCATGTTTTTTATTATTTGGGTCATTTTTACAATTTCTCTTTCAGCCGAGTGTTGCCCATAATATAAAAGACTACCTTGTATAAAATTTGTAGTTGAAACGTATTGGTTGGGCAAAACACGAGTCGCAGAGTCAAATATCAGTTGACTTCATCTGCCGACAGTGTTGGATTTTTTAGTGAGATATGATCAGTTGACTTGTAACAGTGTTGAATTTTTTAGTGAGATATCAGTTGACTTGTAATTGTGTGTATGGTGTACTTTTTGTACTGTGTTTCCATCTTGGGCAGTAGGCCCTCAAAGAAAAGAAGAATGGCAAGTGGTGAATTTGGGGTGTTCGAGAAAGAATATCCGGGCAACTTAACTCCTTATGTAACAGTTACATGCGTTATTGCAGCCATGGGTGGTCTTATTTTTGGCTACGATATCGGAATTTCCGGTATGAAAAGAACTCATTGTAATATATATGGATTATTCAAGCAATGTTTTGAAGCTAAAACATTGAAGTAAAAATATATTCTTGGTTTTGATTAAGGATTTGTTTGGCAGGAGGTGTGATGGCAATGGATCCCTTCTTGGAGAGGTTCTATCCATCTGTATTTAGGAAACAGAGGAATTATTATAATGATAGCTGGGACGGGGACCGGTACTGCAAATTTGATAACCAAACACTTAAATTGTTCACATCATCTCTCTATCTGGCTGCACTCTTCTCGTCCCTCGTGGCGTCCACGGTGACGAGAAGACTCGGAAGGAAAATGTCGATGATGTTCGCGGGTGTGCTTTTCTGCATCGGGGCTTCCATCAATGCCTTCGCTAAGGCTATTTGGATGCTTATAATTGGCAGGTTGTTGCAGGGATTTGGAGTTGGATTTGCTAATCAGGTACACTTATTTCTACTTTATTACTTTTGTAGTATGTATTTCAATTTGGAATTAATCAGCTCTCTTGGATTTTATTATTCACTTAAAAACAATTGATTAGGCATGGTTTTATAGACACAAAGCTACTAGATAAATATATTATAGGATGCACATTTCTAACCGCTTAAGCTTCAAATGGTGGGTCAATATGGCTACAGAGCATAAAAATTTCATTTGATGTATGATTGGTCCTGCAGTGAAAGGGACGTTGTAAAGATACTCCCTCCGTCCCATTTCAGATGACACACTTTCCATTTTGGGTTGCCCTACAAAAGTTTACCCCTTCCTTAAAAAGCAAAAAGTCAAACACAATCATCCTTACCCATACACTTTATTTACTAAAAATTCATTCTTACCTAACACACCTAAAATACTTTATCATTTACTCCCTTCGTCCCGTACTTATATTCACGGGCACTGTAGATACATAATTTAAGAAAAGTTATTTTTTGACCAAATTTATTGACTTTTTAGGGTTATTGTGGTATTTTTAGGTAATAAATAAATTATAAAGTAAGTTATGTGTTTTAGGTGAGAGTGATGTTTTTGAAATTAAGATAACTTTTGAGGTTGTTGGTTGATGTGAAGTTTCCTTTTTGGTGGTGAACATAAGTGTGAGACGGACAAAAACGGAAAGTGTGAGCATAAGTGTGGGACGGAGGGAGTATTTATTACCAAAAAATACCATAATACCCCTAAAAGTTATCACTTTCTTAATCTCCATGCTGAAAAGAGGGGTGCAGACTTTCCTGGGACGGAAGGAGTATACATTATCTTATAAATGATCGCTAATTTTCTTTCTACCCTCAAGTATAAGGGATCGATTGTAGTGCGCGTGACCAAGTGAATATCGTTCCCACGAGATAGTTATAAATTTAATAAATAATTCTATATGATAATTCAAATGCAAGACAAATTCGAGGGTTTTTGTAAGGATAATTAATTAAACTAAATATAACTTAAATTAAATAATAAACTAATTATGAAATAAAATAAATCACGAAAGAGAATATGATTTAAGTATTCAAGAATGGAGAATTGGTAATGCTAGGGCAAACAACTGGACTATGTGACTAATTTATCTAAACCCAAATTAATTTCCTGTAGACGTTTATAAGAGGATCACTAAACCTAGTTAAATCACCTTGATCGGGTAGGATCTAACACTTATAATGAGCTGAAAATCCTATGATTAATAAGAAATTAACTCTCTCTCCCTCTATAGGTACTTCATGCTAAATTCCATTAAAGGCTAGAGCACTAGACTTCCCTTTCTAGGTACGCGATTGTTAACCTCTTTTGTCTCTTTACCAATTACCTAATAATGATGTTTTACTAAGTAATTAATATTCAAAATTGATTGTCTAACACTCTTAGGTATTATGGGCCAATCCCCTAAGACAGTCACATGAAACAACAATTATTATGCAGGAATAGAGAATCTTATTAACTATCAATCAGTAATACTGTCAATAATAATTAAAGGAATCAAAACCTAAAAACACAATAATATGAAGTCTCAAAATATAATTTTCAATAATGAAATAAACAATCTACAGTATAATAAATCCAAGTCTAGGACAATCAAATCACATAATCAAAACTGTATTAGTGCCCTAACATTACCAACAAAGAACTTAGCACATGGATTTACGTGGACAAATCACAAAAATGAAATAAGCATCAACCATTGTTCTAAAATAACAAAGATAAATAACTGAAAAATAAATAACCCTTTTGGAGGACTCCAATTCTTCAATCACAATCTCCGTCGAAATCTCCGTCTCCGATCCAAGTAGCAACTCCGATCGTCTCTCCGGTGGAAGGATGGAAGATTATGGGTGAAATGTGAAATTTGGGCAGCAAAATATTGTGTTTGTGGCTGAATGGAGTTGGGTATTTATAGATGTGTGTGATGGAATCAAGGCAACTTGCATTCTCCTCAACTTGACAAGGTTGTACATGTGTATTTCCATGTGGGCTTAGGTGTAGTAATTGATTTTAGAATCAATTAACATATTTGCATATCCTCCATAGTCACAACATGGCTTCTTTACATGATGTATTTGTTAGTGGATGAGTGTACATGGCTTAGGCTTCACATGTGGGATGAATAATTGGCTTCAAAAGGTAGATGAATGAAGTTTCGAAATTTTCGTCTTCCTTTGAGCAGCTTTACCAATTCATTCATAACTTCTTCATCCGGCCTCCTATTTGAGTGATTTTTGCACCCACGCGATCCTCCATCCATATACAGAACTCACAAAAACTCCAACATTTGAAAGTATAACAGGTCATTCAAATGTGCACAGTCGTGCAGAGCAGAAATAGCTTGCGCGATGTCACTGTTTTAATCATAACTTTCTCGTTTCAAATCCAATCGAGGTGTCTTTTGAGCCAAAATGATCTTCTCTTCATTAACTTTCCAAACATATATCACATGAAGAATTTGGATCTTCACAACAATACAGAAAAATTATGGAAGTTGGACTTCTGTTTGATTGCAATTAGCACAAGTTCACCCTTCATTCCAACTTTGCATTTTTTTATCTCTTTTCCTATAAAAATACAACAAAATACCTTTTAAGCACCTTTTAGTCAATAATAATTCATAGTATTAATATTTGTGCAAATAATAACAATTAAAATACTCAAAGAGGTATCTAATTGGACCAAAAAATATATGAATTTCCACTCTCATTAAACCCCCCAAACTTAAGTTGTTGTTCATTCTCGAACAACGTAACGGCGAACCAAGAGAATAATTAGATGGAAAGTCATGTTCAAAGGCAAGGATCATAACATCAACTAAGCCTCCATAGATGTAATTAATCTTAACTCGGTTCACATAACTTCAAGTTCAAAAAGTATCAATTCATTCAAAATATGTAAGTTAAGATATTTACTCCACCAATTCAAGTGTTCAATTCACCTATGCTCACAGGATATATATAGTGTAACTCTCACGCTTATGGTGTATAAAGTGTACACCTATTGGGTTATATATATATGTGCTCTCAATTCAATTCAAGTGCATGCGTAACTATAAGTTTGCCCATTGTCTCAACTCTCCTTTTACTTGTAGCTAGCAAATCATGAATCAAAAAGGTCTTTTTATTTGGTTGTAACGTAGGCTCTTTGAATAAGGTAGGAAATATATATGGATAAGTGACTCAAACTCGGATCAATCAAGTGACCATCTATCATGATCTTTCATTCTTTCTCATCACTTTCATTACAGTACAATTCATCCACATCTTCATATGAATAACAATCGTCTTCTTTTTAATTCTTTCACTTTTCAACTCCATCATTTTTCTTTCATTCACTTTTTTGAATGGGGTACCAGTTTTAGGCACTACCCCAATGAATCCTCCATAGGGTACTAGATGTAAGCACTACCCTAGGGTGTCTGTTTCATAGAGTACTAGAATTAAGCACTACTCCATGAATTTTATATTTTGATAATTTCTTCATCATCCTTTTCATTTCCAAGATATTCACATTCTTCTTCTAACCTCCCTAAAAATTACACAATTGATCCAAGTAAAACAAGAAAAAATCAAATACTGATTAAGCTCAAACGGGTTATTCAATGAATGGATATTCAAGGCTCAACAAGTTGACTAAGGATTTAATGAATTCAGGTAGAGTGTAAGGAAAATATGGGCTAAAAATCAAATATGGTCTAATATAATTTTCATAATTCACTAGACTATTCTCGAATATTCAAGGTGACTCAAGGCAAGTCCTAGAATACACGCACAAGAACGATACGACCAAGAATAAAAATATCATGCATCAATGTATCATGATTCAAAGGCTCAAATCTCACTTGACTTATTCATAGAATGAATGAGCACTTTTCAAGGCTATGCATACATCATAACAAGCACATCAAGAACTTCAAGCACTTAAGAATTAAAGCATGTTCCCCTTATCAATTATAATCAATACCTTATAAAAGGCATCATAAAAGCTCATAGATTCTCATGAAATTCAGGTTATAAAATTTAAACTCATGCTCCTTACTCATAAAAATTCAAAACTCACAAAAAAAAAATTAGAATAAGGAACGAAGTAACCTGATTTCAATTTCCTTCACATCTTGTAAGTTCACTTCATCACCTTTAATACCTACTCAATCACAAAAGCTCAAACACGAAACTCATCCTCACAAGAGAGATAAAAATATTGGAGACAGAGTACTAAAGGACACACAAAAACGAACAAAAACACACAAGACATCTGGATAGTCGCAAAAAAAATCTAAAATTAAAAAAAAAATTAACCTCCAAGCACACAGACACTAAACAATGCAGAGTAAACATACCTGAGTGCGGATGGAACAAGGAAAGAATATCACACCCCCAAACTAAGATGAAAACGTGAGTTGAATCTAAGTTTAAAAGGATGTTATTACCTTATGTGTAAGCACGCACCTTGAGTATAATTCACCTAACACAAGACAAAATAAATAAAATAAAATAAAAGCAATAAAGCGGTGGGTTGTCTCCTACCAAGCGCTCTCGTTTAAAGTTGAAAAGCTCGACGGAATGCAGGCTCAGAGATTTTCAAACTCATGCATCAACACTTCTCCATCATCTTTCATATTCACTTTGAAGTATTGTTTTGCCATCTTTCGATCCATCCAAACCATCTCTCCCTTCATACTCTCAAGGATCAACTTATCTGGATCTCTATCTTTATATGCTTCCTTCCTATCAACATCAAGATCAGACAAATAAGAGCCACATATATCCGGAGGGACTGGTGGAATTTGTTTCCATGTTCCTCCTTCAATCCATGATACCTCTCTTTTATCCTTCCTGCAAGCATTAACAGCACTCAAACAATATGTTAGTTCATCAGATAAAATATCATATGAAAAATCAGATTCAAAATTAATAACATGGGTAGGGAAAGAAGGACTTTTGCTGATGTAGGCTTTCAATTGATACTCAGTCGGAATCAATGGCTGCTTCTCCTCTACGCTCTCATCAATGGACTTGAAGCTTGACTCTTCAGAATGATGCTTCAAAGCATCAAGTGAGAACATGATTTCTTCATCCCCCACTCTAAGCTTCAACTTCTCATCTTCAACATCAATCAGAGCTCTAGCAGTAGCTAGGAATGGTTTACCCAAAATCAGGGGTACATTACTGTTCTCTTCCATATCAAGTACTAGGAAATCAATAGGGAAGAAGAACTTATCCACCTTCACAAGTACATCATCAACAACTCCTCTAGGGTGCGTAATAAACCTATCGGCTAAATACAGTATAACCGAAGTAGGCTTCAATTCCTCAAAACCAAGACTCTTGAACATACTTAAGGGCATAAAATTTACATTAGCCCCCAAATCACACAAAGCTCTGCAAGTAGCATTCTTTCTAAATTGAATTGGGATGGTGAACTTACCCGGATCTTTTACTTTAGGTGGCAACTTCCTCTGAATGATGGCACTGCACTCTTCAGTCAAATTCACTGTCTCTTTATCCACTAAACTCTGCTTCTTGGACATGATCTACTTAAGAAACTTCATATAGTGTGGCATCTGCTCAAGTGCTTCAGCAAAGAGCATGTTGATCTGGATCTGCTTGAAGATGTTCACGAACTTCTAAAATTTCTCATCAAGTCCCTTCTTCAACTGCCAAGAGGGAAAAGAAATAGGATATTTCGTCTTCGGAATCCCCAAGCTATTTCTCTCAATTTCATTCTTTTTATTCCTTTCTCTCTTAGCTCTTTTCCACTTCTTCTCAATGACAACAGACTGCTCAGTATCCTTGTGAAAGTCCATAGTATCACGATGATGAGGAACAGAATCATTCCGGACAGAGTTAGAGTCACTCAGTTGTAGATGGGTATATGTCCCCAGTGCCGCGCGTATGTGCTCGGTACCAAACGTCGCACCGGGCGGAGTACACGGTAGCTGCTCATTATCCGGCATCCTCGGTCCCTCATATTGTCTACCACTTCTCAAAGTAATAGCATAGCACTAATGTTCTTTCGGATTTAACTCAGTCTGAGCAGGAAATTTTCCTTGCTGTTGCAACTTACCAACTGCAGCATTCAACTGGCTGATAGCAAGATCTATTTTTTTCTGTTTTCTTTCTATTTCCTTGTATCTTGCTTCAGCTTCTTTATGTCTCACTTCAGATATTTTCTGATTTGTGACCTTCAGTTTGAGCATCAAATCCATTTTATCCTCCATTGACGATCTCTCTTCAACAGGTTTTTGAGCTGGATCAATTCCCGGATGAGATGCAACTGCATTGTTAGGATTAGAATAAGACAGATTTTCACTCCTTCTCTGATTGTTGAAGTTTGAATTTCCTTGGTTCCAACCTTGCTGATACTGACGGTTGTTCCCTTGGTCATTCCTCCCACCAAACTGACTGTTCGGTCTGAAATTCTATCTGTTTCTATCATCTCCTCCTTGGAACATAGCATAATAAGTCTCTTCAAATTCTTCCTCATCTCCAGCCTTTGTTACTTCCTCTCTATTCCCTTGGTGAGGTGGTTCAACTTTTTATATAGTTCATCAATTCGATCATGGATAACTGACACTTCATGATTTCCAGCATGAATTTCTACCTTAGCCACTTTGTCAAAAGAGGCATCTCCATCTGCTATTTCTGCTGGCCAATCATAAGTGTTTGCAGCCATTTCCTTGAATATCTCTTCCGCTGCCTCTGCGGACTGCTTGAATATAGATCCACCAGCTGTCGCGTCCACCAACACTCTTGAATCTATTCTTAGGCCTTGATAGAAGAAGCCTAAGTAAGTATCCTTTGAAAATCCATGTTTGGGACAACTCTGCAACAGCTCCTTGAATCTTTCTCATGCCTCATAAAAACTCTCCAAGGTTCCTTGTTTGAATTGTGTTATCTTTTCTTTATCAAGAAACTCTTGGAGGGAGGAAAATACTTATTAAGAAACCTATCTGCAAGTTGTTCCCAAGTAGTACAACAACCTTGAGGAAGATTGTTATACCACTCCTTGGCTTTTCCCGTAAGTGAGAATGGGAAAATCCACATCTTGATAGCATCCTCCGGAATATTCCTGTGCTTCTGCGTCCTAGCATATTCATCAAATAACTGCAGATGCTCACTAGGATTCTCCAAAGGATTGCCACTAAACTGCTGTCTCTCCACCATCTGGATCAGTCCGAAACGCAGCTCAAAACTCTCTGCAGTGATCGCAGGTCCATTCAACCCAGCATTAGTGGTGTGCTTCAATTTATACTGGTCCCGCATAGGGGTAGGGGCCTGATCTTCAGCCATCTCTCTAGTCTCAGTCTCCTCAGTTAAATTAACTCCGTCAAATTTCTGTGAAAGCCTTTCAACTTCCCCTTCTTCTGACGAATAAAAACTCTCCAAATCTGAGCTAGGAATAGGTGTATCTGGCTGCTTTCTTTTCCTTCTGTTCTCTCTAACAAGTGCTTCAAGCTCTAGATTTAATGGCTCGATTGCTCATCCACTCGATCTAGTGATCATACACTTATTCTCACTCAAAAGATCAGAATTGTTTGGATCACAAATAAAATAAAATAAAGCACGTAAAGTTTAATGTCCTGTAAGAAAATAAATCATAATAGAATTAAATTTAAATTTATAAACTATCCCCGGCAGGCGACGCCAAGAACTTGATCGCTAATTTTCTTCCCTCAAGTATAAGGAATCGATTGTAGTGCGCTTGACCAAGTGAATATCGTTCCCACGGGATAGTTATAAATTTAATAAATAATTCGATATGATAATTCAAATGCAAGACAAATCCGGGGGTTTTTGTAAGGATAATTAATTAAACTAAATATAACTTAAATTAAATAATAAACTAATTATGAAATAAAATAAATCACGAAAGAGAATATGATTAAGTGTTCAAGAATGGAGAATTGGTAATACTAGGGCAAACAACTTGACTATGTAACTAATTTATCTAGACCCAAATTAATTCCCTGCAGACGTTTATAAGAGGATCACTAAACCTAGTTAAATCACCTTGAACGGGTAGGATCTAACACTTATAATGAGCTAAAAATCCTATGATCAATAAGAAATTAACTTTCTCTCCCTCTATAGGTACTTCATGCTAAATTCCATTAAAGGCTAGAGCACTAGACTTCCCTTTCTAGGTACGCGATTGTTAACCCCTTTTGTCTCTTTACCAATTACCTAATAATGATGTTTTACTAAGTAATTAATATTTAAAATTGATTGTCTAACACTCTTAGGTATTATAGGTCAATCCCCTAAGACTGTCATATGAAACAACAATTATTATGCAGGAATAGAGAATCTTATTAACTATCAATCAGTGATACCATCAATAATAATTAAAGGAATCAAAACCTAAAAACAAAATAATATGAAGTCTCAAAATATAATTTTCAATAATGAAATAAACAATCTGCAGTATAATAAGTCCAAGTTTATGGCAATCAAATCACATAGTCAAAACTGTATTAATGCCCTAACATTACGAGCAAATAACTTAGCCCATGGATTTACGTGGACAAATCACAAAGATGAAATAAGCCTCAACCATTGTTCTAAAATAACAAAGATAAATAACTGAAAAATAAAGTACCCTTTTGGAGGACTCCAATTCTTCAATCACGATCTCCGTCGGAATCTCCATCTCCAATCCAAGTAGCAACTCCGATCGTCTCTCCAGTGGAAGGATGGAAGATTATGGGTGAAAGGTGAAATTTGGGCAGCAACATATTATGTTTGTGGCTGAATGGAGTTGGGTATTTATAGATGTGTGTGATGGAATCAAGGCAACTTGCATTCTCCTCAACTTGGCAAGGTTGTACATGTATATTTCCATGTGGGCTTAGGTGTAGTAATTGATTTTAGAATCAATTAACATGTTTTCATATTCTCCATAGTCACAACATGGCTTCTTTACAGGATGTATTTATTAGTGGATGAGTGTACATGGCTTAGGCTTCACATGTGGGATGAATAAATGGCTTCACATGGTAGAAGAATGAAGTTTCAAAATTTTCGTCTTCCTTTAAGCAGCTTCACCAATTCATTCATAACTTCTTCATCCGGTCTCCTATTTGAGTATTTTTACACCCACGCGATTTTCTCTTCCTTGGTTTTCTGTCCATATACAGAACTCACAAAAACTCCAACATTTGAAAGTGTAACAGGTCATACAAAGGTGCACAGTCGTGCAGAGCAGGAATAGCTTGCGCGACATCACCGTTTTAATCATAACTTTCTCGTTTTAAATCCAATCGAGGTGTTCTTTGAGCCAAAATGATTTTCTCTTCCGTAGCTTTCCAACCATATATCACATGACCAATTTGGATCTCCACAACAATATAGAAAATTATGGAAGTTGGACGTCTGTTTGATTGCAATTAGCACAAGTTCACCCTTCATTCCAACTTGCATTTTTTTATCTCTTTTCCTATAAAAATACAACAAAATACCTTTTAAGCACCTTTTAGTCAATAATAATTCATAGTATTAATATTTGTACAAATAATAGCAATTAAAATACTCAAAGAGGTATCCAATTGGACAAAAAAATATATGAATTTCCACTCTCATCAATAAATATCTCCAACAACTTAAGCTTTTAGACCAGGTAGTCAACATAAACTTAACAGACATAAGATTCTTAGCCTAAACATGTTTGTTGCAGTCTGATCCACTCTATCTATCAGAGATGGCTCCTTACAAATACAGAGGAGCACTCAACATTGGTTTCCAATTATGCATCACTATAGGCATCTTAATAGCCAATCTGTTGAACTATGGGTTCTCCCATATTGAAGGTGAGTTGGGGTGGAGGCTGAGCTTAGGCGGCGCAACCGTCCTTGCTCTTATCGTCATCACCGGATCAATATTTCTCCCGGAGACTCCAAACTCCATGCTCGAGCGTGGGAGGCACGAGGTAGCCCGATCCATGCTCCAGAGAATACGGGGCGTGGCTGATGTTGACGAGGAGTTGAGTGAAAGTGGATCATCCGTGGAGGAACCTCATTCAAAAGTACCATATGTTTTACCTCTCAATGGCAATAGCCATTCCCCTTTTCCAACAGCTAGCAGGAATCAACGGCATTATCTTTTACGCACCTGTTTTATTCAACACCATCGGCTTTGGAAGTCCCACAATCTGACTATTCGCTGTGATCACCGGAGCTGCCAATGTTTGGGCCACTGGGGTGTCCATATATGCAGTGGATAAGTGGGGAATGAGGTTTCTTTTCATTCAAGGAGGTATCCAAATGCTCATTTGTCAGGTATATATATAATATAGATACTAACAACTAGCAAGACGATTATATGCTAGGATTGACAGTATATAAAGATAAAATTTAAATTCTATGCATAAAAAAGCTCATTCACAGACCAGATTGCCTATTCCAAAAGTATGTTCCATCTACTGTTCCAATACACTAGATGCTTATTTGTCAGGTATAAAGTGGTGATCATGTATCTTCTATCTGGTGTGTTGGAACACCAGATGGAACACACTCTTGGAGTAGGGAATCCCATTTCACTCATGAATCACAAGCAAGGTCCAAATTATGTTTATGCCCTAAAAACTATCACCGTCCCAAATAAAATACTCACTCCATCCGTCGCAAAGGTATACATTTTGCTATTTTTGGGCGTCCAAACCAAAGGTATACATTTCCCTTTTTAAACACGTATGACTCATACACATCACTAATACATTTAATATATGGGTTCCACACACCTCACTAATATAACTACCTACTGCACATTAAATAATAATACTTCTTAATCCACGTACAAATGTATACCTATTGAGCGGACGGAGGGAGTAATACATTAACCACAATATTTCCCAAACCTATTGCCTTGAATAAAGAGCATGCATTTTCAACTTTTGGTTCATCTTTTAAACTAAGTTATATAGTCAAGAGAATGCGTCTCAGACATTAAAACTTGATGTTGGATGTGGTTAATTATCTCAGATAGGGGTTGCCATTTCCTTAGCATTGAGATACGGTGTGGATGGGAATCCAGCGGAAATACCAAAGTGGTTACCTATTGAGGGGTTGCTATTTATATGCACATGTATTGCTGGATTTGCATGGTCATGGGGACCTCTGGGGTGGTTGATACCCAGTGAAATTTTCCCGCTCGAAATCCGATCTGCTGCGCAGAGCCTGAGCACTTCACTCAACATGGCCTTCACCTTTCTCGCGGTTCACTTTTTCCTCACAATGTTCTGCCATTTCAAGTTTGGATTGTTCATCTTCTATGGATTCTTCGTGTTGGTCATGACTATACTTTGTTTTGCCGGAGACCAAGAATGTTCCCATCGAAGAAATGTTGATTCAAATTACTTTCTCACGAGCTATATAACTAAACAAAGCTTCTAGTTGTATAACTATTACATTAGCAAACCGTCTCTTTTACTGTTCCATGTTACTTAAAATAGACTTTATTAATTATTTTTTTGGTATTCAAAGTATTTTAAGTAATAAGTAAAATATAAAGTATATTACGGTGCAGTGAGTAATAATTTTGAAATCAAAATGTCTTTTCCACCCAATTTAGTGTGCTCGACGCCCAATCTTTTTCACTATGCAACCTCCAAACATTATAATTTTCTCAAATCCGTGATGCACCAATTTTACGTTAATCTACCAACAAAGCGAAACTTTGCGTTTTTCTCAAATTGCCTTTTGAAGATATGAATTAGTTGCTGCCTTTTAAAAAGCTACAAGCTGTGGTGGAGAATTCTTTTTAATCAAACAACTGAAAGTTTCCACCTAACCTCATCAATTGAAGACATTATTCTTCGTTTGTTCATTCTTGAAACCAAGTATTCTTTGTTCATTTTTTGATTTACTCATTCAGCATATCCATATCCCACATCGATAATACGTATAGCAAAGTAATAGGAAACGCTGTATAAATGAGATCCAAAGACAACCGAATTACATACTTACCTGGACGGGGTCAATGGGCGATCAAGAAGACTCATGGCCTAGGCTGGTGATCTCCATTGCACTTCGGAGGGGTGCCCACCTAAGGTCGGCCCAAGTGGTCGAGCCTTGCGTTCGCGCAGCCCCTGCCCCAATTCAAGTCTAAGTTTTACGGCAGCTAAAAAGCTCACACATCTCACTTGGGAACACCAAACCATAGCTCAAACACATCTCACTTGGGAAGAAATTCTCGTGAGATCGGAATAAATTCCTGAGAAGTCAGCAAAAAATTTAAAAGATTTATTCCGAAAACAAACACACTTGGAAGTCAGCCAACTCTCTTTGCCAAAGCTCAAACACATCTCACTTGGGAAGAAATTCCCAAAAAAGATCGAAATAAAGGAAGAAATTCCCAAAAAGATCGAAATAAATTCCTGAGAAGTAAGCAAAAAATAAATTCAAATCTTCCCAAAAAGATCGAAATAAATTCCGAAAACAAACACATCTCACTTGGAGTCAGGAAAAAAATTCCTGAGAAGTAAGCAAAAAATAAATTCAAATCTTCCCAAAAAGATCGAAAAAAATTCCTGAGAAGTAAGCAAAAAATAAATTCAAAAGATCGAAATAAATTCCGAAAACAAACACATCTCACTTGGGAAGTCAGCAAAAAAATTTCGAAAGATTGAAAAAAAATTCCAAAAACAAACACATCTCTCTTGGGAAGTCAGCAAAAAAATTTCGAAAGATTAAAATAAATTCCGAAAATTCAGCTGGTAGATGCATCAGTGCCCACTCTTAGTTTCATCTCTCTCTGTACCTGCAAACTTGTAACTCCTTCATTCACCTATCATCATATATCAACCACTACCAACTTCCAAAATGCATGCTTTAATGGAGTATTAGACACAGATTTTGGGACAGTCAAAACTCATAAGTGCATTATCTTGTTGGTAATTTATATGGAGTATGTAATACCTGCACTGCACATTCAGTTTAGTCATCAAACAAAATACATCATAAGATTGATCTGCAGTAGCAGTATCATGCTCTTATCCAAAACAAATTCACCTTGCTAGGCTAGCATCAACCACTAGTTCATCTTTCTACCATCAAACTTGTTCTTAACTACTGTTGTTGCCCAACAAATCAATGGGAATGGGCCGGACAAAACTGTATTTGTCCGCATTTGTATATAATACAGTGGAATGAACATATGGACCAAAAGTAGCCAAAGGACCACATGCACATTTGGACAAGCAAGCTAAGCCTAACCACAGATTAAACATGAATTAATGCACCATTTAATTAATTCTACCTTTGAAACAATTAATCTTAAATCATTAATCACACTGCATGCTAGGGAACATGCATATTATCATCACCATGACACATGCAACCGGCCTGAAACTATAAATGAAATTAAGAGCTTGCTAGTTAAGTTAATTCCATCCAAATTAATGTGATTAGAAAAAGATACATGTATGTATTGCAAATTCATTTTGTGATACATGAATTAAACCAAGCTAGACAAAATAGAGTCCACTCAACATATACATTCATATCATGTATGATAAGAGGTCCATGGAAATGGAATTGATGATGCATCAGCTGGTGAAGAAAATTGATGTTCCAATGAAGGCTCGATCACAGAGCAATATCCCGCATCCTAACTGTATATTAACAAATGTCTGTAGATCCCACATCGAAGGATCTAAGGAAATATTAAGAGACATAGCAGGAATAAAAGGAGAATCAGAACACGTAATCAAGCATACCTTTCTCGGCCTTTTGGCTAAGATCAAGTGTAATATATGTTCTTATCAGTTTAATATCTGATATGTGGGCCATTGGCTCACATGATATTAAATTTATTTTTTGAGGGGGAGAGCCCATCACGGCAGCTTGCTGTCGGGGCTCTCTTGCGTCGCCTTGGTGTTGCACTACTGCCATGGCCAGGCGCACCCCACCAAACGCAATGTAATGTGATTTGTGTGTTTGCTTGAACGAACTGCATATGAATTTAGAAGTTCGATTATCAATCTAATAACCTACATCAACTATAGAGATGAGTATCTTATTGTCTGATTCAATATGGACTGATTACAAGTGAAAGAAAGCAAATAAAATGCTTAAATACACTTGAACATGAGTATCTTATTGTCTGATTCAATATGGACTGATTACAAGTGAAAGAAAGCAAATAAAATGCTTAAATACACTTGAACACAGTAAAACTGTCAAACCAGATGCTAACTTGCTGATGCAGTTTTCTTGCTTGCGTTTGGCTGTAAATCCCACATCGAAACCACCGAGAAAATATTAAGAGACGTGACAAGAATAAAAGGAGATTCGTAACACTTGATTAAACATACCTTTCTCGGCCTTTTGGCTAAGATCAAGTGTAGTATTTGTTTTTATCAGTTTAATATTTGATATGTGGGCCATTGGCTCGATATTAAATTTATTTTTTGAGGGGGAGAGCACATCACGGCAGCTTGCTGTCGGGGCTCTCGAGCGTTGCCTTGGTGTTGCACTACTGACAAGGCAATTCAATGTTTTTGGAGTTTTACTTGAATAAAGAAGTTGGTGGTAGGGCTTTGATACAGTTCATATTAGACTTGACTAATGAATTTGGTAGGGCTTCGATACTATTGGACTTTGGGCTGAAGATGTTCATCACTCTACACTCTTGACTCTCCCTCTTTCTCAATGTCTAGAATAGAAGATTAATTCTTGCAAATGAAGTACAAATTATCTTTAAACACTTGATCAATTATCTTTTGAAGATGTACATTAGTTGCTTGGTGGATAATACTTGTAATCAAACGGCTGCAAGTTGCCCCTTCAGCTGATAATTGGAGACATTAATTCTTGTTAGGTTGATTTTAAAACCTCCCAAGTTTGTGGAGGCTTTCAACATAAGTACACTTGTACATTTATGGATTTACTTTGAGAATGTTGGAAGCAGGTGGTTCAAAGTTTAATTCAGCAAAAAATTTATCCCAAATACATAGCAAAATAACAGGGAAATATTGTTGTATAATTTGTTTGCATACTTACTTGGATGAGGTCAGTGGTATAGGGAAACATCAAGGTTCATGGCCAAGTTGACCTCAATTGGGTGTCCATAATGTGTGTTAGAGGGGATGCTAACATAGGGAACACTCGTCCTCAAAATAGACACATGAACCCACCAAAAATTGTAAGACATCCATTATTCAACTCTACCCAAGCTCCAATTCAAGTTAGGGACCAAAAATTGTAAGACATCCATTATTTAACTCTACCCAAGCTCCAATTCAAGTTGGGGGAACACTTGTGTGCGACCGTCTCACGATAAAATCATTTTATGTTTTCGTAATTAGTTATCACTATTTATCAAAGACGTTACTAATGTTCTTTTAAAATGCTATCATTTTTTATTTATATTATAAATTGTTCACAATACCATTATTACTTTTCATTATAAATATTATTACTTTTTATCTGTCTTATGGAAGTCATTATGTGAGACGTCTCGTACAACCTTTGCCTTCAAGGAGTGAGGCTTCTGTGCTCCCAGGGACACTTTGTCCCTATGTCCCAATTTAAACCCCTAGCAATACATATGGTTAAATAGAGTATGGAGGAGGAGAGTTGATGATACTTTATTCTTGTGTTCCTATGGGAGCACGGTATGTCCCCGGGCACAGGAGCTTATACTAAAAACCAAAAATTTGCATTAATCCGTTCTCGGCTCTCTTCACACGACGTTTTAGCTTATAATAGTTGGAGTTGGACTCATCCTACATAATATGCGAGGCCTATTTAGAGAGTGATAACTAATAAAAGGGAGTGAGAATAGTTGAGTGACGGGGGAAGTATAATTGTTAGATTTAGAGATAGACAATTCATAAAAAGAGTGAGAATAGTTTTGCAAACTGATGCTTATGTTGGTTTAAGATAGATAAAAAGTTGCATGGAAGTTTGGTGGGTGATTGGTTCAAATTAAGTTTATATTATTTAATAAGCTTTAAAAAGTTATTAAAAATAAAGAGTTTAGACCCTATAAGTGTATTTATGTAGACTTATTTATCTTCTAAATTTGTTAATAAAAAAGTTGATATAATACAACCTAAAGAGAAGGTGAATCAATTTAATAAGGTGAGTCAACTTGGGGTACAGATTAAACTCTATACAATTAAACAAACTGCATGTATTGACTTTAATTCAATAATGTCTAAAAATATATTAAATGTCCCTAAAATATAATTGGCAAAAGTTTTTGCGCCCGGGGACACGGAGAATACTCTGTGTCCCCATGTGAACACAATCATCACCCCTCCAATCCTATTTAAACATATGTATTGCTAAAGTCCTAAATTGCAAAAGGGCATGAAAATTGTAAAAGCACATGGAATGTGCTCCGTGCACCCGGGTACCCAAAGCCTCACTCAATGTAATTTGGGGACACAAATTATAAGTGTCACTGTACTAATATCACATTTTTATTGTAGTGTGTATTGACTTTAATTAATAATAATGTTTATGCGTTTCTTAATGTATATAATACATTTTTAATCAATTGTATCATTAATTTTGCATTAAAAACAAAACAACATTTTTATGAGAATTGCAGTCTTAATTCACCAACGGAATGTATATGTATATAATGCGTGTGCACATGAAATTTTGCCATAAAAGGCTAAGAAAATTTTCATGCTCACGCCATATTAAATGCATTTAGCAGCTTTACTACTTGGAAAATATTTGTGTGGGATCGTCTCACGTGATGAGTTTCGTGAAACGGATAAAAAATTGATATCCAAGTGATGAAAAATAGGAATGGTATAGTAAATTATTTCATGAACAATTGCATATCTTATATATATTAATTACGAATACACTGCTATAAATAACTTTTTAAAAGTACGAGGTGTCGCGACGTGGTTAATTGTCGTATATTTTTCTATTTTTTGTTTAAATATCACATATATAATCTTTCTATTTTTATTTATTTATTTATTTATTATTATTATTTCTCTTATTATTATTAATATTCATCTATATCTTTAAATCATGTATATCTATCTATAAAAATTAAATACCACATTTAATTATTATTTTTTTGATTGGTTAGGAATAGATAATCAATAAAATATATCCAACTTATTATTATTATTATTATTATTATTCGTGTATATTTTCAAATTAAATATCATTTTTAATCATATTTTTTTATTGGTTAGGAACACTACTTTTATTTCTTTATTTAATTACTCCCTCCGTCCGCCCGAAAGGTCTACATTTTGTCATTTTGGGCGTTCGCATCAAAGGTCCACATTTCCCTTTTTAAACACATGAGACCCACACACATCTTTAATAAAATAAATTTATGGGACACATACACCCCACTAATACAACTACCAACTACACCTTAAATAATAATACTCTTTAATCCACGTGTAAAAAGTAAATGTCCACCTTTGAGGCGGACGGAGGGAGTATTATTATTATTATTATTATTATTATTATCTTTAATCATGTATATCTATAAAGTAAAGAGCATCTTTAATCATATTTTTTATTAGTTAAAAATAGGTAATCAATAAAATATAAATATATCCAAATTATTATTATTATTATTATTCATGTACATCTTCAAATTAAATATCACCTTTAATCATATTTTTTGATTGATTCGGAATAGATAATTAAGTTAATCAATAAAAATATATCCAACTAATTTTCTTATAAAATTTTTAAACCGACAATGTGGACTCAACATTACATCGGATTAGTCGAAAAACGAGTGAAGTAAATAAAATCACGTATACTAATATAATTTATTTTTTATTTTTATTCTTACTTTGTTAGAAAATCAAATCAATTAATAAAAATATTTTTTTTCAAATTAAATACCACATTTAATCATATTTTTTTATTGGCTATAATAATTCAATTAATCATATTTTTAAATTAGCTGTAATAATTCATTCGCATATTACGCGGGAACGTATACTCGTTATAAACTAAAAGTGATGCATATAATTTAAAGTAATCACTAATTATAAAAACATAAAATAATCTTACTATGAGACCGTGTCACACAAGTATTCCTCGTTTCAACTAACCTGAAGAGAATGGGTTAGGCGTATATCCGCAAGCATCCAAGAAAAATGAAAGATAAAATAGAATATGGGAAAGAATATTGGAGTATACATCAGGGATGGATGAATATTGAATTTAGTGCCGTCCCCTCTTATCTTACTTCTTTTTATCACGCTAACCTAATTATTGCTCTTCCTCGCAATTACACCAAAAAAATTATTCATGAATTGAAAATATCGTAATTAACTGTAAATTATAAGAATAAATTATTGCATGAATTATAGAAATAAAATTAAGGGCGGCACTATTGCCACAAGAGATTTTGCTTATGACATTCGTATTGAATACGAAAATATGTGAAATTCTATCATTTATATCCCTACCCATTTATCACTTAAAAGACACACACAAAACACACACACATTCTTATCGCTGTCTCCACGCCACCAGAGTCCAGCCGCGCCGCCACCTCGCTAGAAACCCATCGTGGCACCGAGTTCAACCATCCATTCTCATGCTCCACTGTTTGAATCCAGTAAAGCAAAGGGCAGTTTAGTTTGCAAGCTCTTTGCAACTTCAATTTTTGTGGGAATTATTTCAATTGGGGTTTACAGAGCAACTCATTTCTCTCAGATTAACAATGGAAGGTTTGTTTGGATTGGAATGTCTGCCGCTGAAATCTGGTTTGGATTTTACTGGATCCCCGCTCAGGTTGTTCGCTGGAACCATGTTTATCGTACCACTTTTAAGAACAGGCTCAATCAAAGGTCTTCTATTCTCCTGTTATTCAATTCATTACTCTGCTACTCTGTAAGCTTGTTTGCCGCACACCTACTGATCGGTCTCTGGTCCAGAACATAGGCGTAGGCAACACATCCAAAAATTCTAAAATGAGCAACTATTGGCCGGCGTCCACTCCATGCTTCCTCCGGTGTCATATTTTGAACAGAAAATATGGGACTTCTATTCAAAATATGAACACTCAAATTCACCGCTTCAGGCCAAAAATATTTTGGCACGCCACTACTTGACAGCAAGCTTCTGACGATGTTCAATATAGTGCGATTTTTCTGCTTGCACACTCCGTTTTGCTGTGGAGAGTATGCTGCTGTGAGTTGCCTTTTGATTCCATTACCCTCACAAAAAATTGCAAATTCATATGAGGTGTAATCTCAGCAGCGATCAGTATGTAGGATTTTTAATGATTTCCCAACTTCTTTTTCAGCAAACACTTTATAGCTTTTGAAGGCTGCAAGTGCTTCCGACTTCTCTTGCAAAAAATAAACCCACGTTTTTCTACTAAAATCATCAATGAAAGTTATAAAATATCTTTTATCTCCACTTGAAGTTGGATTTATTGGCCCGCAAATATCCGAATGAACTAGCTCCAATTGTGTAGTTGTTCTCCATGACTTTCCTTGTGGAAATTGATTTCGATGTTGTTTGCTAATTGCACATTCTTCACAAACTTCTTTTAGAGAGGTAAGTTGAGGAAGATCATCCACCATACTCTTCTGCTGTAGAGTTTTCAATCCACCAAAGTTTAGATGGCCATAGCGAAAACGCCACAACCATGAAGAATCAGTGATTCTTGCTGACAAACATGAATGAGTCCCATTTTTAAGATAAAGGGGGAACATTCGATTTGCCGTCATCTTGACTTGAGCAATTAAGCCCAACTTTGAATCTTGAATTTGACACACTCCACCCTTAGTAGAAATGGTATAGCCTTTTTCTTGCAATTGGCCCACGCTGAGAAGGTTGGTCTTTAAGTCCGGGACAAAAAGAACATTCGAGATGGTGTGGGTGAAGTTGTCCTTCGTATGAATAACAACCTTTCCTTTGCCCATAACAACTACAATGGAGTTATCTCCAAACTTGACAGTGCTGCGGAATGAGTCATCCAACTCTGAAAATGCTTCTTTATCGCCACATATGTGGTTACTACAGTCCGTGTCTAAGTACCACATGTTTTGTTGCATTACTTCTTTCTCATGACATAACATCAAGAGAGACACCTCTTCCTCATTTTCTGCAAAATTACTTCTTTCTCCATTTTATTTATCAGAATTAGTTGGACACTCAGATTAGTAATGGCCATACTTATGACATTTGTAGCACTCTACACACTCGGATTGATAATGGTCATACCTATGACATTTGTAGCACTCCACATTAGATTTATCTACTGACTTTGATGTGTGATGGCCTCCTCGACCTTGACCCCGACCTCGTCCATTTTCTTTTTTATGAAATTGATGTTCGTGGTGTTGTGTGTGGCCACGATCATTATTTCCTCTCTTTCTCCCTCTTCCTCTTCCTTGGTTTCGTCCTCTGCCCCGTCCTCTATCATCTCTTGTTGTGTAATGATGTGGTGTTGAAGCCTTCAAGGCCTGCTCTTCACTATCTTGCTGTTTAATTTTCTGTTCATGGATCAATAGAGAACTTTGTAGTTCATCAATTGAGAGTTTCTCAACATCATTGGCTTCTTCAATAGCACAAATAATAAAATTAAATTTTAGAGTCATTGAATGGAGTATCTTCTCAACTATCGCGACGTCTTTCTTCTTTCCACCATGAAACCGCATCTTGTTGACAATTGCCATCATTCGAGAGAAATAATCTATTACAGATCTCCCAATTACATTCGAAGTATTTCAAACTCCGAACGAAGTGCTTGAAGCTACTGCCTCTTTGCCCTTGTAGAGCCTTCATATTTGTTCTTCATAGAATCCCAAATATCCTTAGATGTATCCTTGCAAAGAATGGTTTCCAATATTGAACGATCAATAGCTTGGAAGAGGTAATTCTTTGCTTTTAGATCCTTCAAACGTAGTCCTTCTAACTACAATTTTTGTGCATCCGTTAATATTGTGCCTGCCGCTGGTTCTTTTACTCCATTGGAGATGACTTGCCAATATTCTTTCGATCTCATAAAATTCTCCATTAATATGCTCCAATGATCATAATGACCATCGAAACGAGGAATTGCAGGCTGTACAAAATTCTCCGCGGACATCCTTCACTATTGCTACTGCAAAAAAAGGAACTCGTGAAACTCTCAACCTCACTTCCCCAGTGTCTTCACTCACAAAATTTTCTCTCGTACACAACCCGTTTTACCCCAGTTACCAGTCAAGCTGGCTCTGATGCCACTGTAAACTTGAAAATATAAAGGATGCTAGATGTTCGCTAATACAGCAAGACTCTATTGATAAATCTCAAGTACATGACTCACGCTGATACATATTATTTATAGAAAGACTCCACTATCCACTAACTTAACCAACAACTAGAAAGCAGGAAAACTAACAGAAAATATCAAGAGCACTAACCCACTAAATTGACTCCATAAGAATAGAAAAAGGCAAACAAACTATCTAACTGAAATGTATCCCAATATTGACGGGTTTCCGGCGATGTGACGGCATGGCTGGACTCCGGTGGCGTGAGGCAGCGATGAGATTGGCAGGTGGGAATGTAAATGTAATAAAAGCTAAGTTTAGCAGCAAGGGCAGAATTGTATTTTTATTACTCCCTACGGGCACAGAGATTAAAACGTGTTATTTTTTTAATATATAATATAAGAAAAAATAGGGATAATTTAATAATTTAAAAAAAAGTAAATAAAATTATTGGGAATGATGAATAAAGTGTAAAAAAGTAATTAAAGTTGTTGGGATTGTAAAAAGTATGTAATAAAATATTATATATTCTTACCAAAATTAGAATGAGTAAAAATACGTGGCACCCCAAAATGGAAAGTGGGTAAAAATACGTGGGATGGAGGGAATATAATTTTTTTAATTCGGGTGCCATCAGTAATGTTTCGGGTGGCAATAGTGCCGCCTAAAATTAAATCATACTCTAAGAGTTAATCCAAAGAGATTCATTATTCATCACATGGTAAAATGAGCAAAATTTACTAAAATGTACATGCAATACGTTGTGAGGATTGTTTTGCCTCAAAACTTTTAAGATTAAAATTGTTACAAAAGATAAAATTGAAAAAGTAAAAATAGTATTAAAATTAAAAGTGAATTTTAAAAGAATGAAATGAATAATATGTCATGTTTGTTGTAATATCCCGAATTTTTATTTATTTAAATATGATATACATTTATTTTTAAATTTCAAATTTTGGAAATTAAGTTTATGGATATTGCTTATTTTTACAGTTTTTGATGTACGAAGAAGTATTTTTCAAATATTTTATCTTAAAATCTATTCTTATCTGCACGTCTCTTTGAGGCAGTTGCGTAGTCTCGTCATTTCTTCCAATTTTCTCATTTCTCTTATGTTACAATTTTTATTTGCAGTTATATGAGCAGTTCCGTCTCACATTATACTCTTCTGCGATTTTAGTTTCATGTTACAGTTTCCACTTCATTTTTCATATTTTAGAGAAAATATTCTTTAATTATTTCGTCTTCGTTCTTAGTTCTTTTCCTTCCACACTAAATACGATATGAATTGATTAACTTTCTCTCTCGTATGGTATACAGATGGTTCTGTGAGTTAAGATTTATGTTTAACTCTTCTGTTATTTGTAAGATTTGAGGTGGGGTTTTATGTTATCGCTTTTAAATGTTATGTGAATTATTTGTTATCTATCGCTATATATGATAAGAAAATACATGAATTGAAATCTTAATCTTGTCATGTGATACGAAATAAGTGTTACAGTGGCATAAATCATGCATCGCGGAACGACAGTCCTATATGTGGTCCTCCTCACCGTACACAGACATTAGTTGGCCAACGGCATGACAAGTTACATGACATGATATAGTACATGATTACCCAATTTACAAGTTATATTGTTGTATGATTACAAGTGATTTACATGATGTGTAACTGTGATAATGTTTTATCTCAATGAGTGGTTGTAGTGCTCACCTATTTCACATGATTACAAGTTAAACGGATAAGCATGGTGGTGTGGTGAAACCTTGATGATATGTGAAGTACTTTAATTTTTAAGAAGTCTATGTATTTCAAAAGTTTAACTTATTTGTATTGTCATGAACTTTTGAAACTTCTGTATGCATATTATCCTGTGGTATATGTGTATCATTTTAGAAAATCTTATGTATTTGATCGTGTTTTACTCAAATATTAATATTTTATGAAATTAAATATATTATGAAATTGTTAATGGTTGATCTTCCGCAAGTTATATTTATGAAAATAAAATTTGGGACAGTTACATTAATTTGTACATACGACAAATGATTGTGATGTGATGAAATAAGAGAACATGTGGTCGTGAATGGTGTTACAACTTACACGTCACATATCATCATGTGATATTGCGGTTAAATTTTGTTGGTTGAGTGTCAATCAAAGTCCCACATCGATTAGAAGTGAGGATGGCGAGGGGTTTATAATTGAGGGATGGACTCTCCCTAGCATGAGGTCTTTTGGGTGTGATGCCCAGAGTGGTAAAACCGTGCGGGCAGTGGGCGGCCCAAAGCGGACAATATCATGCTAGTGGATTGAGTAGGTCCGGCTCCCTGGGCGGATAAACCCAACAAGTGGTATCAGAGCCAGGCCCCAAACTTAACCGGCCCAGTCCAGGGTTGGTGGGATGTTCGGACCTCAAATTGGATGGTCTAGCTGCGGGACTTTGTTTGAGGGGGAAATGTTGGTTGAGTGTCAACCAAAGTCCCACATCGGTTAGAAGTGGAGATGGCGAAGGGTTTATAATTGAGGGATGGACTCTCCCTAGCATGAGGCCTTTTGGATGTGATGCCCAGAGTGGTAAAATCGTGCGGGCCAGTGGGCGGCCCAAAGCGGACAATATCATGCTAGTGGATTGAGTGGGCCCGGCTCCCTGGGCCGAATAAACCCAACAAGTGGTATCATCAATGATAAGTAGCTTGAAAAGATTCATACAGATGATAATGGTGCTGACATGATGACGAAGGCATTGCCTAGAGAAAAGCTCGAGGTATGTCGTGTGATAGCCGGAATGGCTAGTCTCTCCACATAATCGGAAAGGGGGAGATTTGTTGGGTTGGGTTTCCAAATATGTGAAGAGCCCAATATCCAATAAGGTGGATAAGCCCAAGTAGGCCTGATACTTGGTTTTATCTTGTCCCGTAAGTCATTGACGGAAGAGAGAACAAAAAGAGGGCAAAAAATACAATTCACGTTTTTGAGAGAAAATCCAGTGTAGTGATATTGCAGAGGCAATAACTGGAGTTTCAACCGTCGGATCGAGCTGAATTTTGGTCAGCACGTTCATAACTTGTGGAGGTATATTCTGAATGGTGGAGATCATGTTTGAAACTTTTTGTTGACGGGAATACGCCGAAAACAGAAGCAGGTTTTTGGGCAATTTTGTTCTGTGCAGTCGAGGAGAAAGAGCCGTTTCTCACAAACCAACCGTTGGATCGAGCTGTATTTTGGAAAGAACGTTTTGGACTCATAGGGGTTGATTTTGGACGGTGGAGATCGGATTCTAAAGTTTCTACAGTTGTGAACTCTGAACGTCAGTTGGTGCAGTTTGGTGAGGTCTTTCTAATCTTGTTGTTTGTTATCAAGTATTGAGCGTCTTGATACGTTTGTGATAGAGTGTCTGTGGTAGCAGATTGTAACTCTTGGATTTTTATCTCATGGGCTTCGGTCCCGTGGTTTTTTACCTTCTCACATTGAGGAAGTTTTCCACGTTAAATTGTTTGTGTTGTGCGTTGTTGATTGCTTGTTTTATCGTGCATTATATTATTAGGATTGTTTCCTACTAGATTCACACAAGAGAGGGATAATTGATCATTCTGCTGCATAGACGAATAGTTTATTATTTAATTATTCGTGTGTTTATCCCAACAAAGTGGTATCAGAGTCAGGCCCCAAACTTAACCGGCCCAGCCCAAGGTTGGTGGGATGTTCGGACCTCAAATTGGATGGTCTAACTGCGGGACTTTGTTTGAGGGGAAAATATTCCCTAGCATGAGGCCTTTTGGGTGTGATGCCCAGAGTGGTAAAACCGTGCGGGCCAGTGGGCGGCACAAAGCGGACAATATCATGCTAGTGGATTGAGTAGGCCCGGCTCCCTGGGCGGATAAACCCAACAAGCATGAGGCCTTTTGGGTGTGATGCCAAGAGTGGTAAAATCGTGCGGGCCAGTGGGTGGCCCAAAACGGACAATATCATGCTAGTGGATTGAGTAGGCCCGGCTCCCTGGGCGGATAAACCCAACAAGTGATATCAGAGCCAGGCCCCATACTTAATCGGCCCAGCCCGGGATTGGTGGGATGTTCGGACCTCAAACTGGATGGTCTAGCTGCGAGACTTTGTTTGAGGGGGAAATATTGGTTGGGTGTCAACCAAAGCCCCACATCGGTTAGACATGGGGAAGGCGGAGGGTTTATAAATGAGGAATTGACTCTCCCTAGCATGAGGCCTTTTGGGTGTGATGCCCAGAGTGGTAAAACCGTGCGGGCCAGTGGGCGGCCCAAAGCGGACAATATCATGCTAGTGGATTGAGTGGGCCCGGTTTCCTGGGCGTATAAACCCAACAAGTGGTATCAGAGCCAGGCCCCAGACTTAACCGGCCGGCCCAGCCCGGGGTTGGTGGGATGTTCGGACCTCAAACTGGATGGTCTAGCTGCAGGACTTTGTTTGAGGGGGAAATGTTGGTTGGGTGTCAACCAAAGTCTCACATCGGTTAGACATGGGGAAGGCGACGGGTTTATAATTGAGGGATAGACTCTCCCTAGAATGAGGTCTTTTGGGTGTGATGCCCAGAGTGGTAAAACCGTGCGGGCCAGTGGGCGGCCCAAAGCGAACAATATCATGCTAGTGGATTGAGTAGGTCCGGCTCCCTGAGCGGATAAACTCAACAAATTTGTTCGCCACCATATTTTTCTACTTTTATTTAATTTAATTAATAATTCCCAACCACAATTTCTAATTGTATGCTGTTTTCCTTGTAAAGAATATCCTCTTATTAAGCTACTTCAACAATCCACCACACTTGCATTTCATTTTTCGTTTTATATATCATCACACCACATAGGATTAAATGTGTTGGTCCCTAAAGTTATTGGCGAATTGACTAACAATATTTTTCAAATTTACTAATGGAACGATTAATTCTTATGGATTAAATATAATTATTTATTAAAAATATTTATATTACGTAATCTGTTATAAGTATTTGCCTCTTCTCAATTTTAAAAGTCAAACTCTATTTATTTGAGTGATATTATTCGGATTCTCTTGCTATTTGTGAATTGTGGGATTGACATATTATTCTACCCTATCAAATAAAAAAATTTTATTTGCCACGTGGCGTATGGTGGTTATACGACAGCTCAGTAATTTAATTTAATTTAATTTAATTTAAGTGTAATAAAACGTGCAGAACATTATTTGAATGCAGGTTTAGAACGCGTTTGGAGGCCACCGCCAAGTTCGACTGCCTGCGTAATCTCTGCCTTCTTTGGGCTGTCAACATTCAGATTGACAGCCCATTCTTCATTTATACGCCACCCCCATCAAGAAATTCAGGTATTTTCCCACCCATCTGAATCAGATTATTCATTTCTTTTTTTTGAATTCGGACTCTCGATTCTCAATTTCATTCTTGATTTCGCGCAGATTCTGTTTCTTGGTGTTGTGGGTGTTTGATATATTCGTTCCTAACCCATTCTTTTATCCCTAGTTCTTCATTTGTTGAATATAATTGTAGAAATTAATGGGTTCCTTGTCTGGATTATTGCAAAGGCCGGTTCTTGCGGCCTCTGCATTAGCAATCGCCTCTGTTTCTGCTGATTGTTATGATAAATTGAGCCCTAGTAAATCACCAGACCCTCGTTCTTCCTTGGAACAATCCAACCCTTGTTGTTCTTCCTCTTTTAATTCGTTAGAACATATGAATTCTTTGTGGGTTTCGCGAATTTCGGATTCTAAGTTAGCCCAATTGTCATTTGTTGGCGGAATTCGTGTTCCCATCCCTAATGTGCACATTCCAATTCCCAATTCTAACCCTAACCCTAATTATTCTTTGATGGCATCTTCCCCTGTTTTATCCAATCTATACATGTCTGCTGATTTGGCTAGGTCCGCCAAACCATCTGCTTGTACGTATAGTGTGCCTCCATCGCCATCTGATGTTTTATATAGATGGCATTTACCGGATCCTAACTCTATTGATATATCTGGGGGTTCTGATTGTTCATCAGCTAAATCTAGGACAGTAGTGGTGTTGTTAGGATGGCTGGGTGCGAAGCAGAAGCACCTAAAACGATATGCGGATTGGTATACTTCGAGAGGGTTTCATGCCATTACATTTACATTTCCGATGTCCGAGGTTCTTAGCTATCAAGTGGGAGGGAAAGCCGAGCAGGATGTGGAGTTGTTGGTGAATCATCTTGCTGACTGGTTGGAAGAGGAGCATGGAAAGAATTTGGTTTTTCACACATTCAGTAATACCGGGTGGCTAACGTAAGTGTCACTATCCTCGCCTCGTACTTATAAGGTCACTCAGCTGATTTGAGAGGGAAATATTATCACTGTAACTATGAATGGAATGAAAAAGATCTTTGTTTTTGATGTATATCTGCTTTTTGTTGTAGATATGGAGTCATTCTGGAAAAGTGTCAGAAGAAGGATATTGATATAACAGGAAGGATAAGAGGTTGCATTGTGGATTCTGCTCCTGTGGCATCACCTGATCCTCAGGTAATTTTGCTAGTAGAATCGAAAATGATAGAACATCGCTTGGCCGTATAACTAACATGCATGGACAAAGTATTCTAAGACAATTTTTCATCATGTATGTTGAGATGTATGTGAAACTCCATTATCTTGCAATCATTCACATTTCTTGCCTTGGTTCTTTTTTTAATGTAAATAAAGTCTGTATTCTTGAAAAGCTGGTGAGAAAGTAATAGAGTATCAGAGACATAATTACACTTTTTTTTTTGCATTTGAAGTTTGCTTGGGTATAACTCAATTTTTCTCTGACTCTGATTTTTTTGTGAATATAAATTACAACCATCCATTTTGACTTGCCTACTGCGTTACTCTAGGTTTTTGCTTCTGGCTTTTCTGCGGCTTTTTTGAAGAAAAACAGTGTTGCTACAAAATGTTCAGGTATTGAACTCGATTCAGATAAACCAATTGGAACCAGAACCTTCATTGAAGTCAAACCAGCTTTACCCGAGGCAACTCTGCTTCTCGTTCTAGAGAAGGTCTTTGGAGTGGTTTTGAACCATCCTCCTATAAACAGGTGGTTATCTTTATTGTGGACTTGATGCTTCCAAACTAGTTAATATCATGCAAATCTTATACAACTCTTTCAACTAAATTTGAGCTTTGATGAATCACAGGAGGCTTTCTGATGTGCTGAGCGTGTTGACATCCGAACAGCCGAGTTGTCCTCAACTATACATATACAGCTCTGCTGACAAAGTGATTCCAGCAGGATCAGTTGAGTCCTTCATAGAAAAGCAGCGTAAGAGCGGACTTGAGGTTAGAGCATGTAACTTCGTTTCAACGCCCCATGTTGATCACTTTAGGAATGATCCCAAACTCTATTCTTCTCAGCTCACTCAATTTTTGGACGACTGTGTACTGACTTGCTGTAAACGTTCTTAAACTGTCCTTTAATAAATCACTCAATTCTTTCTCTATTTGAGAATGAGATGGTATATCTTGAATGATTGATTTGGTGTTTTCATCTGTAGTGATCTGTATATACTCTGAAATGATATAATCATCTATCATTTCTCTTATTGATGTAACGGATTTGCCTTAACCCATTAAAGCTTGACCCAAGGGATTCGAGTTAATAAAAAATGTTTGAATAAGCTACTAAAAGGTGAACTTAACTTTAGCTTCGAGCTAAACGGACCTGTCTCAAGGGCCCTACATTAAAAAAAAAGGTTTTGTGTGACTGCTATATTTATTTATATAATATGTTAATAAACTTTTATTTTTTTATCTATCCTATAAATTATTCATAAAATAGTTAACTTGGTGATTTATATCAAAATTTTATTATTGCTATTATTTTTTATTATTTTTAGGGCAACACTTAAGCGAGGCTATTTTAAGGTGAGACTATTGTGCCATTTTATTTGTTGAAAATGTTATTATTTTTATTAAAAATATTATTATAATTTTTTTTATTATATTATAAATTATTTATAAAATCATTCTGTGAACTATTATTAATTTCAAATATCACTTCTTATGAAATAGTTTGTAAGAAATCGAGTATTTTTCCCCTTCAATTTAAACTTGTAGCAATACATATATAGTATAATAGGATTTGAAGGGAAGGTATGTAAACCACATTTTTGAGAGTGTTTGTGTTTTAAAGCACCATTTTTTATTTTAAATAGTATATTCATAAATTATTTGAAGCTCTTATTATTTTTCAAAAGTAGTATAATAGAATTGACTAACGAGAAAAAGTAAATAATCAATCGGTTTGGGAGTAACTTTAATTTATGGGGCATTCTCACGGTAAGTTTTATTTTCTTTGCCGAGTAATGTTTTTATGGTGCAAAGTATTACGGATATGAGTATATTTTTTGTTCTATTGCTTGTAAAATAAATTAATTGAAGGAAGATAAGCAAAAATAATAGTCGTAATATTTCATTTTGTAAAAATTTCAATCACTATAATTTTTTATTTTTATTGCGTTTCTTATAGAGAATGTAATAGCCACACACGAATCACTTTTATTTATTTATTTTTAATCTTTCCCGCAATCTCCACAGATGTATCCAAAGCACTCTGACTTTTTGTAGATATTCGTGTCATGTAACTTAGTTAGAGCGTACTAATAACGTGTCATAATAATAATAAATTTAAGAAGAGAATAGCAGAATCAGAAAGAAAAGAGAGAGAAGAGCCAAAAATAAGAAAGTTTTTCATTTATTATCATAAACTGTTCACCACGAATAAATTACTCCACTCCCTACTCTCTTCATAAGTGGAGAGTAGGCTGTTCAATTAGTAACGACTACTCCACCCCCTATATAAGTGTAAAAATTTCAATCACTATAATTTTTTATTTTATTTTTTTGAAAAAAAAATACTTTTTAAAAATTTTGGACAATATGACTATAATACACAAGCTTTTTAACCAACATATGTGAGCGACCACACGTTCGAGTTGCGAAATTGTGTATTAATTGCATAATTAAGAGGGGAAAAAAAGGTAAAAAGTGTTGTATTTTTTTCATAAAAATATACTCCCTTCATCTCCCGAAGTACTTCACGTATTGTTGTGCGCGGAGTTTAAGAAAAAATTGTTATTTTATGTATAAAGTAAGAAAGAGAATAAATATTTTAATTAATTTAATGAAAATAGTGTATAAAATTATTGGAATATGTGAAAAAAGTGAGAATTATGTTGGGATGTATGTAAAAAGCACGTATTGTTATAGTGTATTTTTTACTATTTTTAGTAAAAGTAAAGTGTTAAATACTTTGTGTGACGAATGGAAAAGGAAAGTATGAAATATTTTGGGGGACAGAGGGAGTAAGTTGGATGACATTTAGCAAATACTACAATTGTTTTTAAAAAGAGTTGGCCATTTTTTATTTGGAAAAGACTTGTGTGAGACCGTCTCACTTAAGTCCTTACGTGAGACGGCTATAACTTTTATGAAGGAAAGTGATAACAAATTAATGAAAAGTGATAATGTTCTTTCATAAACAATTTATAGTATAAATAAAAAGTGATAACATTTTATGGCGAAAGTAATAATGATTTATAGCGAAAGTGATAATTATTTTTAAAAGTGGAAAATGATCTCACGTGAGACGGTCAAGACCTACCTTTTTATTTTATATTTATTTTGTTTAAAAGGAAATTTGAGAATATATACATTAATTAACTAGGGTATGTCTTGCGTGAGACCACGTGAGACCATTTTTCACTTTTTAAAATAGTTATCACTTTCGTTATAAATCATTATCACTTTCGCTATAAAATTTCTCACGTTTTTATTTATACTATAAATTGTTCATAAAAGACATTAATTTATTTATTATCACTTTCCCTTATAAAAGTTATCACTTATCATTTTCTCTTATAAAAGTTATCACTTTCTAACTGTCTCACTTAAGTGCTTGAGACGGTCTCACACAAGTGTTTGTCAATTAACAAATGAAAACACAAGGAAGAGAGAGAAAGAATGGGACTAAAACGGTGTCGTTCAATACCTTTTCACAACACTCAGTTTTACCCAAATACCACTATCTACGGAGACTATATAATGAATATCGCAAGCCATCAACAGTTTAGTCTTGCCAAATCTACAACTTTGTTCATAAAATTCTCAATAATCGATCTGAGGTAAGAGTTCGGTTAATTATTATATCATTGCGTCTACTGATATCTCTTTCCCAATTTGTTTTTCCATCCACTCTTCGTTTTACCTCACCCTAGTTCTTGGGTTAATTTCCCCCGTAATGCGGTTTTATGGTTTCGATTGGTCTCTTCTTACTTTGTTTTAAGATTTTTTGCGATTTCTGTTTCAAGATTTCGTTTGAGCAATTTTAGTGGGGAATAAAATTGAGTGGTTAAAGATTTGACAGGAATGATGCTCGTCTGCAGCTTTAGAATCTGCATTGATATGTTTTTTTGTGTATTGATTGATAATTTTTTGTTGATGGGTAATGGTAAATTTGTATGTTAGATTCATTAGTAAAATACTAATTTCTTAGGAATAATGTAACTTAGATAATGAACTATATTGAAGTCTTTGATTTTGTGACCAGTTATGTCTTACTAGTTTGATGTTTAAAGAAAGACTCGGTCTTTTGGACTGCTCAATGCTTCTAAATAGTCTCAAAATTGTATTTCGAATAAGTATTTAGCCTCTGTTTTATGGATAGAAACTGATGTTGTAACTTAGAAACTGATGTTGTTACTTTAGATCCGGGGATGTGTTGTGCTGGAACTCTGCTCCTTGTATCTTTTTTCAGTAATGGATTTCTTGTTAGTGATATGTTTTTACTTATACTGTTTAAAGACGGCCTAGGATCTTGCTACTTTTCATTATTGCTTCAATGGAGGTTCCGGGCTCATCAAAGAAGATGATAGCGACGCAAGAGGAAATGGTGGAAGCGCTGGTTCCAATTCCGTACAGAGACCAGTGTGCCCATTTGCTTATTCCCCTCAACAAATGCCGGCAAGCAGAGTTCTACCTCCCATGGAAGTGCGAGTCTGAGCGCCATACCTATGAGAAGTGCGAGTATGAGCTTGTTATGGAGCGGATGCTTCAGATGCAGAAGATCCGTGAGCGCGAAGCCCAGTTGAAGGCGCACTCCTCACAATCAATTCCCCTCACTCCTAAAACTGCCAATGCTTGATTCGAGATTATGATGATGATGAATAATCTTAAAGGTGAGTTGCTTATTTATTTATTTATTTATTTATAATTTGGTGTGCTCTCTCAGTAATGACTGAACTGGTAATAGGATGTTTTTGCTTTGAATTTCTGAATCATGGACTTCTCCTTGAGGGTTTTAACTTGTATTAAATGTATGCTGCTGATGGTGAATGATCTTAGCTGGCAACATGCTTATTCTTTCCCTTGATTAGAAATTGAAATGTGTTCTAAAACTCCTGATAATTGAAGAATGTGCTGATGATGAATTATTTTTGCTTGTTATGTGCTTATTCCTTCATTAGCCTATGCGTTGATGTTGTGCTTTCTTTATATAGTTTTCTTTAAACAGAAATGCAGAAATCACCTGCATTGTGCATGTCCAAATTATTAATTATGTCAGTCCCTGCAATATGACATGATATTATGAATCTATATTAGATTACTGGTTTAAAAAACGACAGAAAAAAATGTTGAGTAAATTAGTTTAGTATATTCATGGTACATGAATTACAGCAAAGATGTAGCTTGAAATGCAATATTAATATTAGAAAATATTTATAGGGGCTACTGTAGTGTGAGATTGTTATTTAAGAGCTATATATTGAAATGTCATTCTGCTTGCTTATTGAACAGACTTGCTCACCCCCTTTTAAAAATCTTGGACTTTTGGTGATATTTTAAAAGGGCTAACTGAGGTTTACTAGAATCCATTAGGCAGATAGTGTCTGCAAAATATAGTATTGATATTATAATCTCCTATCTGTTTATATTTGTGTGAATACATAGTTGCAGTATGTAAAGAAAGCATGGAGAACTTTCTTACAAGAACTTTTAGAAAAAAAAAAAGGTTGTTAATGGGTAAATCTGTCACATCTGATTTTCCTCTCCTTTGCACTATGTAGACTTTATTTTCAGCCTTTTAAAAACAAACCACTCTGCTACTGCATCCCTCTGAAGATATGGGAATTGTATCATCCATCCCAAGCAACAGCCTTAGACCTGCAAGAATATAGTACTCCCTCCGTTCCGGTAATTTGTGCACACTTCCTTTGTAATTTACAAAGGAAGTGTGCACAAATTACCGGGACGGAGGGAGTACTATACAGCCTACAGACCCCTTGTCAATATTCTTTACTTGTGAAATGCATCAACTGCGTCAAATTTTCATTCTAACACCATCTATTGCACAATCTAGAGATCTTAAACAGAACCAATAGTTCAATTGAATTGGTGAACCCAATAGGAGTATCTAGTAATGGAAAGATTAATAATCTTGGAGTGCTCCCCGACGTTTTTCCTGGTTTTGTTATTGGTCACTTCTTCAAATTTAGTCCAAAGTATCCTTCATTGTGCACTAAAGATGTTAAACTTGCTGTGTTTTTTTTGTTTGTGGACATGACCATGTAAACCCCATTAGCCTATCTACAAGTAAATCACTAGCCATGTATAACCTTCAACTGAATTTAACCATAACCATGTTATAAGATATTTGATTATGTTTTGAAATATTCATGCACTAACAATACTTGGTTACCTTTAAATACTTCCGTCTCGGTTTTGTTTGCACAGTTATTGTATCACAAATATTAAGAAAAGTTGCTTTATTAACCAACTTTATTGATTTTTGGGGGGTAATGTAGTTTTTTTAGATAATAAATTGTAAAGTATGCTATGTGTGTTTGGTGTGGATGACAATTTGAAATTAAAGTGTATTTTGAGGTCATTTGATTGAGGTTGCATTTCCGTTTCTGTGTGGTGCAAGTTATTGTGGAACGAACTAAAATGTAAAGTGTGAAGATAATTGTGGGACCAGGGGAGTAGTTTTATTTACCCTCTCACCACAGACCCACCCTCTCCTCATATCTTGCATATTACTAATGAAGCATGTGACCTGAAATTTTGAGACTCATTTCTCTGTATATTTGTTTATCTCTGGATCATTGGGAAAATGACTTGATGTAACTCTCTCCACTCTCTTGATGATAAAGTAATGCTATACATGGACATTTCTGCTTATAATTGTGATGTTCTATTGTTGAATTTAGAGTTTTTCATGATTTTCCTTACCTGCCAGTTTGCTAGGTACCAGTTTATGCATTTGTTCAGCATCATTTTGTACTGTTGCCACATCAAATACAAGTGTGCCTACTTGCTCATGTTAGTTTTCATTATGAATTCTTACACACCTTACAATTGCCAGGAAGAAGCTGGAAGTGTTTGCAGTGAATTAAAGTGGATGAGTTATGTAAAATTTTTCAGTGCTAATTGTTCGATGACAATGAAATTGACTTTGTTTATCCAGAATCTCATGGTAAACCAATTTGTAATAAATTAATACTCTATGTGCTTCATTTGACTCATTTTCCCATCATTTTACCAAATATACGATGCTTTGTTACCTTCTTATGTTTGTCATTAGAACAAGTATTCTTATTGCTTCCAATAATTTGAATTCTTAAAATAATTTTATATTTTGTTGTATTAATACATACCACCATCTTGGTAGTTGCATTGCCACAATGTATGTTGACATGATAGGATAGAATGCAAAATGAATTATAACACTTCCTAACTAGAGTTAAGTGATGTACTTTAGGGGCATTCTTAGTTTGAACTTGGATTTACTTGATAAAGATTGGGATTTTTCTTAGGTGCATATCAAGAATTGAGTCATTTTGGGGATTTGTTTGTGTACACAAATTTGAGTGATTCAACTTCATGTAATTAAACATCTTGTGCAGCAATGGGGAGGGAGGATTCTTGATTCTACTCTTTTGTGTTCATAGATACACGTGTGCTCTTCCCCTAAATCATACTACTGTATGTATATACCTTTGCATTATATGTGCAACACTGCAAGTAACAATTGACTTCCTTCATTTTCAATTGGGCCTTAAGAAACAATTATGGGCCTCCTTAATTCCGGAATCAGAAAGTCCTAGAAGGGAAGCCCATGAATCTGATTCTCAATCCAACATTATTCGCAAATATCTGCAAATACCAATTCAAGAAATCAAAGAAAATTGTCCAATTTCTACAAGTAAAAGACATTCATTTTGAAACTATTTTCACAAACACTACACGACAAAAAAATTGTCTAAAAATGCCTACTTTGCAAGATTATGGAGCTGATGGAGATCAACATATAATAAACCTGGTCTGATAAACAATAGAAAATTGTGATTGAATCCAGTTTTATCACTTCTTATCCACAGTATTCCTTCCATGAGACTGTGTTGAAGTTTTTGCTTTATCATAAATGATTGACAATAATTAAATAATTTATTGTCAGTGATCAGTGCAAAATTAATAGTTATATGAATTTATTTATATTTATAAAAAATATAATAAATTGCATTTTTTTAAAATATTTACTATAAAATTCAAAAATATTTCTCAAAATCTTTTGTAATTTTAATATAGTCTGGATATAGATGCAGATAAAATCCATTTTGAATTTTCGTAATGAATATTTCACACATAATTCAAACCATCCCAAACCTGGGTAAGGTCATTCTGAAATTTCCGAAATGGAGTGGGTCATTCTGAATTGCCATCAGTATACAGTAGTTAGACTTTAAATCCACTAATCACTTATTTAAGATCATTTGGAAAAATACAAAAATAGATTTACATGAAAAAATATATATAATAATAATAATGGTGAGGAATGAGAGTTAGAGGTTTGAAGGAGAGCCATACAATGAGGTGAGAGGCTAGAAGACATCATCAGAAATCTAATCCATTCTCTTTCTCACTCCTCCACCCCAAAATACTCAACCCCATATCCACCATATCTCCTCTCTTTAACAAAACTAAACTCCACCACAACTCTTACATTACTTAATCTACTTATTTTCCTCTACTGATTCTGTTGTTGCAAGAACATGGCTTCTGCTGCTCTTTCATCTTTCCAGGTCACCCCACTTCTCCCTTCTCTCTCTATCTCTACATATACACACACTCACACACTATACAGAGTGTAGTGTGTGATGATATATATATGTTTGCAGGTGGGATGCAGCAAGGGATTCTCTGAATTTGCTGGGCTTCGAAGCTCCTCGGCTTCTATACCATTTGCCAAGAGGGCCAATGATGATTTGGTCTCTCTTATTGCCTTCCAGACATCTGTTGTGAGTGCTTGCTACTTAAGCTAAGATGTGTGTGTGTATATGGGAGTATGTGATGCTATGTATATATACTAGGTTGGTGGAGGGAAGAACAAGAGGGGAGTAACGGAGGCGAAGTTGAAAGTGGCCATCAATGGATTTGGTAGGATTGGGAGGAACTTCTTGAGGTGTTGGCATGGGAGGAAGGACTCTCCTTTAGATGTCATCGCCATTAACGACTCTGGTGGTGTCAAGCAAGCCTCCCACCTCCTCAAATACGACTCCACCCTCGGCATCTTCGACGCCGACGTACAGCCCGTCGGCACAGACAAAATCTCCGTCGACGGCAAACTCATCCAAGTCGTCTCCAACCGCGACCCCCTCGGCCTCCCCTGGAAGTATGCACCCACCCATACTATCATATCAGAATAATGAGAATGAGATGATGATGATGATCATTATCACTATCACTGCAGGGACTTGGGAGTGGATCTTGTGATCGAAGGAACCGGAGTGTTCGTCGACAGAGAAGGTGCCGGGAAGCACATCAAAGCCGGAGCTAAGAAGGTGCTCATCACCGCCCCCGGCAAGGGTGACATCCCCACCTACGTCGTCGGCGTCAATGAGGGCGACTACAGCCCTGATGAAGAAATCATCAGCAATGCTTCCTGCACCACCAACTGCCTTGCTCCTTTTGTCAAAGTCCTTGATCAAAAATTTGGTGTGTATTGTTAACAAAAGGGGATGGATGTTAGTATTATGATGATGATGATTTGATTGTATGGTTGAATGTGTGTAGGTATCATCAAGGGAACCATGACCACAACACACTCCTACACCGGAGACCAGAGGCTTCTCGACGCCAGCCACCGTGATCTGAGGCGTGCGCGTGCTGCAGCGCTCAACATTGTGCCCACCTCGACCGGTGCTGCCAAGGCCGTCGCCCTCGTCCTTCCCCAGCTCAAGGGGAAGCTCAACGGCATTGCCCTCCGAGTCCCCACGCCCAACGTATCGGTCGTGGACCTCGTTGTTCAGGTCGAGAAGAAGACCTTCGCTGAGGAAGTGAATGCTGCATTCAGGGAGGCTGCGGACAAGGAGCTCAATGGCATCCTGTCCGTGTGCGACGAGCCCCTCGTCTCGGTCGACTTCCGTTGCAGCGACGTGTCCTCGACCGTGGACTCTTCACTCACCATGGTCATGGGAGATGACATGGTTAAGGTGATTGCTTGGTATGACAATGAGTGGGGTTACTCACAGAGGGTGGTTGATCTGGCTGATATTGTTGCAAACAACTGGAAATGATTTCTTTCTTTTCTTTTTATTCATTCTCCTGTTTGTAGATTCTTATTTCCTTTTGGGAATTGTAATGAGGAAACAAACAATTTTTCATCCTCCTCTATATCAAATAATCAACAGGGTTGATAGAGGCTAATCTTCTGCTATATATGTATACATCCTAAACAATTTTCTTGGTTTTCTCTACTTTCGATTCTCACTTCAAAATCATGAACTCAGTCCCAGTTAACTTTCTTGTTTTCTTTCCCACATTCACTTTAAAATAATGAATTTGGATCCCTAGTTGTACTCAAAACACCAGTATATAAATAACAAATTCAAACCACCTTGATATTGGATGACCCCAATCATCCATGCTCAAACACTTCAAGATCTACATAAAATACAGCCTACATATATGACCATGTCTGCATGAAGGGGTTTCTGGCAATGTAAACAATAGCTACGACGTAAATTAGGGGAGAATTCATAATTTCAGCAACTGAACGTATACTGAGATCTAGAGAATAAGCTTCTAGTCCCAGAAATGTACATGATAAATCACTAATATAACATTGTAACAACAAAGGCACCATGATTCCAGAGCATTCTAAAACTGCAGGATTTCTATATCGTTTGATTCCCAGAGGGATGCAATAGCAGGAGACAAACAATCAAACTTTGTACACCACTGATACGTTGATCACGATTCAGAAGCAATCTGCCTACTGCCTCTCATTCTGGCCTGCAAAATTAAAAAAGGCGCAAAAATTTTAGTGATATCTATGCAAGTGTAACAACATTTAAATAGGAATCCTATCTTCCATAAATTTAAAAAAGAAAAAGAAAAGAAGAGGCAGATTTCATCAGATGTTATAAAGCAAAGCAAGTAAAATATTTAAAGTAATGTAAGATGCAGTAAATGACACAGATGCATTTAGAAATCCATCAACGAAGCCATGTGCAACAAAATAACTATAGTTAGAGCAGATTTGATCACGACATAATAACCTACAAAATTCTGAAATTATTGACGAATCAAAATTGATCATCATTTGACTTGGTTTAAGAAAAGCACACACGAAGACAACTTTTGAAAGAGACCTTCCAAGCTGAATATGGATCTTCATAAACATGCAAATTAATGGGCGATGGAAATGTATATAACTAAAAGAGACCATTTCACCGCTGCTTTTGCCAGCCAATCATAGTACATTAACCCATTAGATTACAGTTTGAGTGTGACTATAGAACAATGCAGCAAAAAGTATTGTTTGGGATTTTATCTGTTCATTATGATTAGACAGCCAAATCCATTTCCATTCATTTCGTTTGGGTCACCAGAACAACTATTTTCTCTACGTCCCTAAATTCATAAACACGAATTTTGATTTATTAAAATTCAATCCACCTCAAGGATCATCATCAGTACCCTTCAATGACATGCACCAACCCAATTTTTAAGGATTAAATTCCATCAAAGACCTCACTGGAGGAGAGATAGAGCTGATATACAATTTGAAGTACAACCAATGCTATAGACAAGAAATCTTGGTAATTTAGCTCTTGCAATCCACGTAGGTTAGGGCCCTGAACTGAAAAAACTACTTTGAAAAATCCAGACTTAAATTAGTCAAATCACAAATGCATACCATATCAAGCATCGAAAATTTGGGGGTACATTCTTATGTCTGTCAGATGTTCAGACCTATACACCACTCACAGAAGGTGGTACACAAATAGAGCCGAGAAGCCTGAATCGTGATAATGCAGAACTCCATAAGAAAATACTTCCTTTTAAGGCTCAAATACAAATAAAGGTACGCAAGCCAATGCATAACTTATAAGCAACTTTAAGGGATGTTTGGGACGAGCCTGGAAATCTAGATTTGAGATATCTCCCCTTCTTTGGAAATTGAAACACAGATATTCAAATTCAACCCTAATAGTAATACTCTACTACCAATTATACTCTACTCTTTCACCTGATACTCCATCTCCTAATTATTTCTGAATACCATCATATCATCGCCCAGATATTCAATAATTACACACATAATTTTTCAGAACATTTTTATACAACACCACTTTTTACCAACGTTGATGGCATTTGAAAAATATAGATATTCTAACAGTCTCATGTTTTCACTAGGATACAGATCACTAATCATTACTATGTGCACTAGTATTTCATCTAGATTAAGATAAATAATCAATCTATAAGTGTAAACTGTAAGAGTAGAGATTACATTACACTTATAATTTGGAAAACTAGATCAAACAGACTTGGTCATGGAGTTCTCCGAACTGAGAAACAATTGATGGGCCACTGTTTATGATTCTCGAAATCTTTTGTAATTAAATTCTATAACAGCTATGGTTAAAGTTCAAGTAGTAAATAAACAAATAAATAGTAGCAGACTGCTTCATCATAAGTTGATTCTTGATTATGTTCAACCATAGTGAATGAGTAGTCACTTTGTAAGTGAGGGTTGGAAGGCCTTATACAGAAAATACAAAGAGGGGAACATTATTCTATTCAACTATTCCTAAAATTTAATGTGCAGACCTACCAGAGAATATAAGGATATGGTGAAGCAAGAATAAAAAGTTACAATTGCAAACTGCCTGCTAGAAAAAATGAAGTTATGAGAAATATACCAAAAATTAAACATTAATTTGCAACAGACATTGATATGAATCAAGACAGTCACATCTCTTGGGCTATCCCAGTTCAATTCTGAATTAATCCAAACATTCTCTTTCAATTTTCATGTAAATTTTTCCAAGAAAGAATGAAAAAGTAAACGACAACAGATCAAAAGAAATGATTATATAGCAGTGTAATTAATTTACAATTATATATAGATGAAAAGCTGCATACCATTTGATAATCGAGCCGAAGAGAAAATGTTGCATAATAGGAACCTTCTCCATAACTTCTATCTTATACATCTTTAGCAGTCCAATGTTTACCTTCCTCCAATTAGGAACGCCACTGATGTCATCCAACATAGGTGAATGCTCAGAAAACAACCCCCTCTTCACCTTCTTTATGAAAACAATACACGAGAGATACATAAATTCGTTTGAAAAATTCTCCAATATATCCTCATTATGAATAGACTTAGGCTTCATATACTTGTGATCAATCAATTGAGATGACCCAAATATATATGGCAGAAAATGATAGTCATCAAGCCCCCAAACACCGTGGGATCCTGCAGGCTCCAAGGAGTAAGTGAGTTGCAATTTTCTCATTAACTCCATATACTTGACAAAAACTTTTGACACCAAGGCTGGATAATCCTCTTCTCTAACGATACTCAACCTTGCCAGGCAATACAACCACGCCGCAAAATTTGTTTCATGGCCAGTTCCTAGTTGATAAGATGAAATGTTGCATCATTTTTAATTCTCACCATCGAAACAGATTAGAAGATAAAGCTAGTATAGAGTCCACAAGCTTGCATAAGAAGTTTATAAATACTAAAGATACTTGATCAAATAAATACAATATGAATCTCAGAAACTAAAATATGAAGCATGCTGTGCCCAACGTATGTGAGCCATGTATTGGTCCCTCATTTAAATTCTTTCTAAAGTTCCCAAACACATGGCTTACATCCTCAGATTAACAATCTTGGAAAAAAATCGAATCAAGGTCCAGAGGAGAATTGCTCATTCAATCTAGTGATCTAATCAAGATTGAAATTGGAAAATGAGCTACAAATGAGGAGGAATCAATACTAAAAATCTCAAGCATTGCCATTCAATTTCACCCTTATTTTCACAGTCAACAAAGTGAAAGCAGATATAAGATCAGCTGAGACAATGTTTCAACCAATGTTTTTGTAGATACTAGAGTATAACTATGCATCTGCATATGCAAAACAATCATATGGATAATGATGATGCACATATAAACACTTCAGCACACAGATGAGAAATTCAGATGATTCTAAGCTGAGAATCTTCACATATATAATGAAAGTAAAGAGATTGCAATGAGTGAAAGATATTTCACAACAACACCCATAATCAATTGCGATGCTGCACAATAAGTATAGACTTAAATTATAACAATTCAAAGCATTCAAAGTAATATCTAACTTCAGTCTATTTGCCTCCTTGGAAAAGTTTCCAGACTTCAAATCAGACCAAACCAAATGTCACTTGAATAAAGATCCATTTTTACATTTCCAGGCCTTTCATTATCAAAATAAAGAGTATAAAGGATGATTTATTTCCATACAGTAAAGGCCACCAGCCAAAAATTAATTGGGTTTTTCTCTTAATTATATAAGGCTTCAGATACTAATCCTTCAAAGCTTCCCTACCAAAAGAAATCTGCAATGATTGCACAAATTTTATACAAGTATTAGTTTAGCTCTGGATTGTGCTTAGACCATTTTGACAGTAATGCTATAGCAGCAATACATAAAAGTGGGATTCCTACTGCTGGAAAGAGACACTCTACTAAGAAAATTGACAATCCTTGGCAGAAAACTGTTCAGAAGAGTAAAAATTGAGAGATAAAGACTAATCATGTACCGTAATCAATGCGAGTGGCATTGCCAAAGCTATCGGTAAAATAGGGCACAAGTTCTGCAGCTGCGTCGCGAAGTTCCGGCGGCAGAAACATAAGCATAAACGTCTCCGCCTCGCCGCTCATCCGCTCATGCCACGTGCGATACGCCACATTTCCGTAACGCGCGGCCTGCTGCAGCGGAGGAATTTCATCCACAAAGTCGACTAACTTCTGGACAATAGAGATTAGGATTTCGACGGTGGGGGAGACGTGGTAGGGATCGGAGAACTTACGAGATTTGACGGACTCGGATAAGGAGACGACGAAGCCGAGGTAGTTGCGACAAGAAGGGGAGGAATGGAAGAGAGCGATGTCTTCTGGGGAAGTGATTCTCTTGCAAGGGGCGGTGAATTGGTGGGGAAGAGAGATGGGTTCGATCTTCTCAGCGTGAGGAACGGGGGTACGCATGATGGTCTCCTTGGTGTTGGTGGGAGATGGCGGGAGGTTGACGGCGGGGATGCGGATGGGTATGTAAGAAGGAGTATCGGAGGGGGGTGGCGGCGCGGGGAAAGCGGTGGGTCCGCCACACTTGGCGCAGACTGACGGTGGAGGTGGGAATCCTGACGACTGTTCTTCGTGGCAGGTCTGGTGGTGGTGGTGGTGGTGGTGGTGGTGGTCGGGCGGGGGTTCCATTTTTTTGGATCGCGGAGGTTAGGTGGAAGCCTGGAAGGTATACAAAGTAACAAAACCACTAACAAAATTAATATTTAATTAAAATATTAATTTTATTTTTAAAAAAAATTAAGAGTATAATATTTTAGAGACTAGGTACTGGTGCACATGTGCCACACCAAATTTTATGAGTCATTTTTTGCATCATTTTTTGTGCACACATTAAGTGATTGAGACGTAAATGAGTAAAGAAATTCAATCATTCCCTAGAATTTAAGCTTTCCTAAATAGGATATAATTCCCCCCTCTTTCCTACATGTCGTAGGTGTGTCACAGGAAATGATGTACTTAAATGGCACAGAAAATCCACTGGTGCAAGAATCATTATTAGATTAATAACCACTTTTGATCAAATAAAATAATTAAAAATTTAAAAAAATAACTACCACTAAAAAACTACCGAGTTGGTCTCTTGTGTCCCCGGGACACATTGTACCCCCATGGGAACACAAGAATAAAATATATTAATTAATGGCAAAATTAATACTCTCTCCGTCCCACGAAAGGTCCCCATTTTAGTATATTGAGTGTTACATCCAAATGTCTCTCTTTTCCACTTTTAGTAAAAATGTACTACATGTGGCCCACCACTCACTACTAATACAACTACTCATTACACACAATGACGGAGCCAGAAAAGTGACTCAGAGGGTCCAAAGTACGCTTTAATTCTATAATTGGTATTTGATTTACTACGCCAAATATTATACTCCCTCCGTCCCACGTATTTTTACTCACTTTCCATTTTTTGGTGTCCCACATATTTTTACTCATTCCATTAATGGTAAAAATACATAATATTTTATTACCTACTTTTTACAATCTCAACAACTTTAATTACTTTTTATATTTTATTCATCATTCCCAATAATTTTATTTACTTTTTCTTTTTAAATTACTAATTTATCCATACTTTTTCTTACATTATATATTAAAAAATAACACATCTTAATCTCCGTGTCTATATAAATGGGTAAAAATACCCGGGACGGAGGGAGTAGTAAAATAATTTTTTTTAAAAAAACTTTAAATAGATACATAACTTATTTATTCATAATTTTAATTTAAAAAAATTAAACTAAATAATATACGTATTTTTAAAATAAAGTTAGAAAAAGCAAAGAATTTGATCACAAATATTAAATTAAAAACATTCGAATAAGAATGTAAATAATAATAACAATGATAATAGGAAGTAAAAAAAAAGTCATTAATACACTAATAGTGAACCAAATAAATAATATAAGTATTTTTAAAGATAAATTAAATATATTTAAAATATAAATGAAAAAAAAGAAATAAGAATTTAATAGAGAATAAAACAAATAAAATTTAGAAGCTTCGAACCTGGGACCATCGAATAATTAGAAGGCCTATTAAACCATTATATATACAACAATGCAATATTAATATATACTATATACAAAAATGCAATTGGTCGGGGCAGTGCCATTAGTCCTATACTGACTCCGCCTATAACTACACATAAAATAATAATACTCCTTAATCTACTCACAAAAAATAACCGGTGACGTTCAGGCGGGACGAAATGAGTATTAAATTCTAGTGTTCCTATAAGAGCACGTCCCGAATCACACAAGTTATTGCCAAAACTACCCTATAAATCATAGCAATTTTAATACTAGATATTAATGTTCAATACAAATAGCAATTTTGTTTCCTTAAATTGCTCAAACAAATCAATACTACATTTATTTCCTTAATTCCGAAAAAGACGCACCAGCTGTGAGTATAGGATTTTAGACCTATCTCTTGTTGCAACACCATGTACAAGATTATCTCTAAGATCTTGGCAGCTCGTCTCAGAATATGTCTTCCTTCATCGATTAGTACGTCTCAATTTGGATTTATCAAAGGAAGAAAGTTGAGGGATTGTATTATGCTTGCAGAGGAGATTTTCAGAGGTTATGAAAGGAAAGAGGGGACTATCTCCCCTAGGATGGCAATCAAGGTAAATATTTCCAAAGCTTATGACTCCGTAAATTGGAAGTTTCTCTTTGATTTGCTCACGAGGTTAGATTTTCCCTCTAACTTTCGAAAGTGGATTGAACAATGTGTTACTACTACTTCTTACCCCCTACTTATAAATGGTAAATCGGAAGGAATCTTCAAAGGCAAAAAGGGTCTTCGCCAGTGTGATCCAATCTCTTCCCTCCTCTTTGTCAAATGCATGGAGTATTTTAGTAGATTGATGACACAAGCTGTGAACCTACATGAGTATAGATTCCACTCTAGAATCTGTAAACGTGTAGATATTTCACACTTGATCTTTGCGGATGATCTACTTATTTTGGGATATGGAGACATTGCAACTGCTAAGTCTATCGATCAGCACTTGAAAGGCTTTGCCAATGTCTCGGGTTTGGTCGTAAACCCACAGAAATCAAACCTCATCACTTCAGGAGTTTCGAATCGAACACGTGAACAAATTGCTCAGATCATTCCATTCAATACTGGTACCATTCCTTTTAAATATTTGGATATTCTAATATGTAATAAGAGGATATAAGTGGAGGACTTTGCACCTCTATTGAATGATATCAACAACATGATTCAGTCTTGGTCTTCGAAATTACTATCTTTCACGGGTCGATTGGAACTAATCACCTCAGGGATCTATGGCATTTTATCTTTTTGGTATGGAATTGTTAAAATTCCTAATGTGGTGATACATAGAGTGGAGGCATTAATTCGTAGATTTTTATGGGGTGCAAAGAAGAGTCCAGTGAGTTGAAGGATATCATACAACCTAAAAATTCGGGAGGATTAGGGTTGAAGGATATTACTACTTGGAATAAATCATTACTTTCAGCTGCACTTTGGGATGTACAGAAAGAAGCCTCCTCACTCTGGGTTAAATGGATTCACTCTGTCTATCTTACTTCAATGCATTGGACAGTGATCTCCCCTAGGACGAATTCAACATACATGTGGAGAACACTGATCAGCATCCGTAACGCAATTGAGCGTGACGCGGAATGAGGATTTTGTTTTGCTCTCGAAACAGTGCCGCATCTTTTCTTTCATTGTCCTTATATCAAGTAAATATGGGAGGAGGTAAACAAATGGATAGGGTGGAGAAGGAAGAGTATCACATCCGTTATTGATGCTTTTCGGAAGATAAATGCGGATACACGAAACAACACAATGGCACGAAGACACCTATACATCACTTTTGCTACACTAATCTACCATATTTGGATGGAAAGGAATGCTCTTCAGTTTGGTTCGAGGATGTTGTCTTCGAGTCATATAGCAAATAAAATTAATTTGCAGATAGCATCATTGTATTTCAATTCTTAATGTATTCACCCTAACCTTTTCGCTTAGGTAGATTGGATAGGTTGGTTTGACATGTAATCATATAGTACGTAAGTACTTTGTAAATGTTTTCAGTTAAATAACATTTACCAATTTCACAATACAAATAACAATTTTAATTTCTATTCCCTCCATCCAACAAAATATTAATTTTAACTTTTTCCATGATAAGTGTTACAAGAAAATCTCGATTTTGGTCATTAATTTTGGTTAAATCAAATTTTAGTCCAACTTTTTTACTTTTTCAATTTTAATAATTTTTCATTAATTTCAATTCTATAATTTTTAACTTTTTCAGCTATAATCCTTAAAAAATTCAAATTTACAGGACTTCCAAGTCCTTAACGTTTTGCATAAAGACGACTTAAATTAAAAATTTTAAAAATTAAAGGACTGGAAACTAATATAAAATAATTAAAATTAAAAAAGTTAAAAGATAAAAGACAAAATTGAATTTAATCAAAATTAATAAACTAAAATTGAGATTTTCTTCAATGTTGCATATTCATTTTTCAGGTCATATGCTTTAATTTCCCATAGCTAAGTGTGATATGATGTTTATGTTAGGTTAAATTTAAACTTTCATGGCCAAGCCATGCCCATGAAAAGAAAAAAAAATTAAGTGAAGATTTAAAGAGAAAATTATAAAGTGTTAATAAATTTTGTTGCATCATGGCATATGACGTGGCAATAGTAAGTATATGTGGTTGCCATGTCAGCAAGAATCAGAAAATACATTCGTGAATTGAATTACCCTTAAATTAGTTTTTTTTTTCACTTTTAAGCGGAATATGTTCTTTTCCTTTAGTATTTGTTTAAGAATTTGTTAAGCTTTTTGAATTGGCATCAGCTCCCATTGATTGTGTTTTGTTGTGAATATGCAATCAATACAAAATAAAATATTATAGTAATAAACAAATTCAGGATAATAAAAAATTATATTACTTAAAACATAAGTGTATTAAGATTTAAGTGGTTCAGTCTCGATTGATTTCTATCATTGAGGCTAAGCTTCTATTGGTTTTTTTTTTAATCAAATAATAGAAAAGGAACAAGAATTATCGAAAATATCAAGTAAGAAGGCTCGATCCAACAATGAAAGCTTGCAACAAACCACGAAGCTTGAATTATGTAATTTACCATTGAGTTGAGGCTGAGAGAGCTTCTATTTTTTTAGTTAAAAAAAAACTTCTTTTTGCTAATACTTATATTCTTTTATTAAAAAAATAAATAAATAAACAAAATAAGAAAGAAAGTGAGAGAGAGTTCTCAACTATTTCATTCAAATTTATATGCTTAATCAAAGCATAATTATGTGGTGTAAATAACATGAGATGTACATACAATTCAACTTGTGAAAGCTTAAGAGCAGTCACACACACACACACAAACAAACAAACAAAAGAAAATTCCATCATAGTAGTACTTGTTTGGCATTTCTGCAAATGGTGCAAATCCATTGAAATATATTTTTATATAAAAATCTTCAGATTCTGACAACCTGTCACACATGTATCCACTCTTTTGGTATCTGCAAAACCAAACATCAACTCATGTCACAGTAATTAATTGTCAAGGAAATTAATACTAAAAAATCAACAAAAACTTCTTCCTGAATGAGTTTTATATATGATACAAATCATAAGAAGTAATATCATGAACAATTAACAAAAATATAGCTAAAAAGTTATAATAATATCTTTAATGAAAAGTGATAATTTATAATTAAGAAAACGTAAAACGATCTCTCACACAACGTGGCATGTACAGAGAGAAGAGTACCATTGGTATATCGGGCACAATTGTGAACTGCACAGCCAAGATTATGATAGTAAAGTTGTAGAGGTTTAATTTGTTTAGTAATTGGCTTAGCATAACACTTTACCATACATTTAACAGCACATGGGATTTTGGATCCAAAAATTGCACAAAAAACTATGCATTTGCCATAGCACAAGGCGAATTTGGGTGTTATTTTTTTAGCAGATGCATTCCCTGTAAATATGAGGATCAATTGCACCAATATTATTAGCCCATTATTTTGCTTCATGTCTTCCTATCTCTCTCACAATTCTTTTTTTATTTTCTTTCAAATATTAATTATTCCTATTGCTTGTACTTTTCATTGTGCTTTGAGATGCCACTATATGCTGGCCTTTATAGGCCAAGCAACTTGATAAGAGTATTCCATGTTTGTGTGTGTGAATCTCAATGAATTGATGAAATTTGCTAATCTTGGATTATGAAGGTATTCCATGTTTATATGTGTGAATCTCAATAATAAATTGATGAAATTTAGTAATGATGAATTATGAATGTATTGCATGTTTATATGAGTGAATCTCAATGAATTCATGAAATTAATCTACTAATTAAACTTGAATTATGTGGAGAATAAAATTTAATAATACTTTTCCATGCATGTATAATGTGTTGAATTTCATCTTATTGAAATAGCTAAGAATGTAATTCTTGGGATTAATTTTGTTCTTTCCTTAGTAAATTCAAAGGACATTGTGGTAGTTTCTTGTGATATGTAGTGTTATGTATAATCGTAACATACAAGTTATTATATCTTGGATAGATAATTGTTTAAAAATCGTAACTACCAAACAGACAATTTTATCTTAAAGAAAAAGATTTCAACTATTGTCTCGACTCAAATTATTTTCTTTAACTCTGATCAATAGTTTAATGAAATTCAAATATACCCTACAAAAGAAAAATAAAAATAGAACACTAGGATTTTAAGTGACATATGTGAATGAGGTTATATTATTTCCCACCTTGTGCTCTTAATAGTACCGTTTCCCGTATGTATGTTGTCAATCTTGCTAGTTTCTTGATGCATACTCACAATAGCATTGGATCCATTTCTATTCCAATTTTGTGTTTCCCTTAAATTTCACTCTTTATTATTGTTCCAGAACCGTCATTAATAGGACATACTACTTTTCAATTTAATATGGAACAATAACCGGAACATAAAATAACTAACCCTAACCATTTATAAAATGAATATAAGGTGATAACAATTTAAATATAAAGTATATATATATATATAATGGATCAAAGTAAGTGATAAATGAATAATTGAACTATCTAACGCGAACAAATAATAATAATAATTGATAATATTTTTATTAAAAAAGTGCTTAATTGATTAATAAAAATTATAATAAATTAAAAAATAAAAAGTAATGTCAAATACTTTTATAAATAAGAAAACATACTCCCTCCATCTCTTAAAAGATTGCATCCCTTTTCTAGCACAAATAGTAAGAAAATAATAACTTTTAAAAGTATTATAATATTTTTTTATAATAAATAAATGATAAAGTATGTTAGGTGTATCAGATTTTGATAGATTTTTTTTAATAAAGTGTATATAAGGAATGGTGATTGTTTTGAATTTTTACCTCATACATAACAAGTTTTTACTACGATAGATTATACACTAATGTGGCTGAGGATCGTCTATTAAAAAATAATTTATTTTAAAAACTTATTTAATTAACATTGTTAAATTAAGTAATAATTAATTGACAAACAAACGTATTCTCTCCGTCCCGCCCATATTGCACCATTTATTGTAACTTTTGTGAGAGCTTTATGCAGTCAAACGGTGCAGACCGGGACGGAGGGAGTAGTTATTATTAATTGATATTTGATAACAATCAAGTTTTCTTTCTAATTATTTTTTTAATTTTAATTTAAAATATATTTATTTAAGTTAATAGTTAATCGTGTACATAATGAAATTCGTAAAACGTTGTCGAATGTGCAAGTCCGTCTCCTTTGCATATGAGTCACACCGCACACCCAATAGGAATACAGAATTATAACTCTTATCCTTATATAATTTGTGATTTCTTTTAACAGTTTAGCATCATTTACTCTAATACACATAAAATATGAGTTTGATATCATGTACATCTAGATGTGTATGTGTATAAATTTTTATTCAATAATGTATATAGATTTATTAATAATTGTATAGCTTTTTTACATTCAATTTTCATTAAAAAATCTAACAGAAAGTTAGTATATACATTTTTATTTATTAACGAAGAAATATATTTTTATTCATAAGGAATATGTTTTTTTATTCCTCGTGCCTCAAATTCTCGCTCAAATAATACCCTAAAATCAACCGTAATTAGTTGAAAATACTGGTAAAGCACTAATAACGGTTAATCATAAAACTCCATCAATAAACTCAAACACATGCATAATTCAATAAAAGAATGGCGTAAATGAACACTTTAAATAAAATTTCATTAGTAAATAACATGGATAGTAAAAAAAATTCAAATAGTAAAGACAAAATTTGTATGTTTTAGAGGTGCCCCATTTATATTTTTATTTATACTTTTAGTATGATGGGATATTATTCTTCTGGATGACAAACTATTACCCTTGAATATTTGGCATTCTAAAGAATAATAACATTCCACATCGTTATTAAAAATATCACTTTACATCTTGAATAGCAACACTTTTAAAGAAAGATATAAATCTACGCCCGATTTCACACCATACTCCTACAAGCTTTCTTACACAATTAAGAAAAATATAGTAGTAGTATTCATTGTTTGGTGTTGTGCAAATGGTGCAAATAAATACAAATATAGATTTATTTTTAAATCTCCAACAGAACTTTCTTGTCGCAATTTCCCACACACGCATTCACAGCTTTGGTATCTGCAGAACCAAACATTAATTTATGTCAAATAACACCCAAAGAAATTAATACTATTTAATTTATGTTACATAACAGTTGAACAAATTATTAATATTAAGGTGGCGGAGTTTACATGCTAATTGCGCTTAAACGGGCTTGATTTCTTTCTAAGCTCATTAGTTAAAAATAAGGGGTCCAATCATAACATAAAAGGAGAGGTGAATTATAATATCTCACGAAACTAATAAAGAATGAATGCAAATCCCATGTTCATTCCTTGTATTTGACACGTTCAAACTTTATTAACCTACTTAATAATTTTAATGAGCCAAACACTAAAATATTAGTAAATTAATCATAGTGCAACATGCAGTAGAGAGAGAGAGGGTTGTACCATTGCCAAATTTGGCACAATTGTAAACTGCACAGCCAAGAGTTTGATAGGAAAGCTGTAGTTGTGCAGTTTGATTAACTGCTGCAGTTTGATTAAGAGGTGCAGCAATTGGAATTGGAATGATCAAACACTTGACCAAACATTTAATGGCACATGGCGTTTTTGATCCAAAAACTAAGCAAAAAACAATGCATCTACCATAGCATATGGGGAATAAGGGTGTTAATATTTGAGCAGATGCATCTTTAATTCCTGTAAATATTATGAGGATGAGTATCAATGCACCTGCACACCCACTATTTGGCTTCATTCCCATCTTATTCACAATTTTAATTTTCTCTCTAATACTATTATTTTATTATTATTCCTATGTGATTGAAACACCCCTATTGCTAGTGTATATATATAGACCATACAACTTATGCAAGGGATGACTCCAAGTTTTCCTTATTTATAAGTGTGGATCTCTATGAATTGATGGGATTTACTAATTTTGGATTCTGTGGAATATTAAATTTACTCATATTTTTCCTTATTCAATATCCACTACAATTGTTCATTTAAATTAATGTTAAACTATTGATTAGAGTAAAATGAATCTGGATCCTTTTTATTTATAGGATTGTAAATTTTATAAATTTTCTTTAATCCAAACCATTTATTACATCCACATCCATATCATGGTGCATAAGTCAATTTTATTTAATTATATATTTAAATCATGTTACAATAAATTTACTAATTCCCTCTACTTCCACCATTTCCATCCTATGAAACCCATCCTTTCTTTTATTTAAAAAAATTCTTATACTTATTAATTACTACCGATTATTATAATTATACACGCAGAATAACACTAAATTTCAAATATACATATTCCACTAGACCATAAATCGCAAGGGTCAAATTATAATTATACACTTAAAATTAACACTAATTTCTAAAGATTATAAATATTAGATTATAGGGACAAAATATACCATAAACCATAATATTAAAATTACAATTATAACTTAAAATTAACATTTTAAATCCTAAGAAAAAGATTTAGTCGGTCTACGGATTGGATATCCGTGCATAAAAAAAATACCGATTATTATAATTATACACGCAGGAATAACACTAAATTTCAAATATACATATTCCACTAGACCATAAATCGTAAGGGTGAAATTATAATTATATACTTAAAATTAATACTAATTTCTAAAGATTATAAATATTAGATTATAGAGACAAAATATACCATAAACCATAATATTAAAATTACAATTATAACTTAAAATTAACATTTTAAATCCTAAGAACAAAATTTAATCGGTCTACAGATCGGATACCCGTATATAAAAAAAATCCTTTGAACAAAACAAATTGGATATCCGTGCATGAAAAAAAAAATCCTTTGAACAAAATAAATCATTAAACACAAAAGTAAATAAAATTTCAAAGTATGATGCATAAAAAGATAATTTTATAGTCGCAAATATTGGATGAGACCATTTAACGACGAAAACAACCCCACCCTAGACGATAATTTTATAGTCGCAAATATTGGATGAGACCATTTCACGACAAAATCAACCCCACCCTATCCTAGACGATAATTTTATAGTCGTAAATATTGGATGAGACCATTTCACGACGAAAACAACCCCAGACCTGTGCCCCCATGCAGGATCGAATTACAGACCTTCAGTTTACAAGACTGACGCTCTACCACTGAGCTATAGGGGCATTCTTGGTAGCTGACATTGGCTTAATTTATTTTATAAAATGTTAAGTTACTGTATAATTCATTGTAAATTAACCTATCTAATTAACATAAATGAAAATGTTATATGCATTTATTATACATCATTCAAAGAGAAGGTCTATGATAACTTAATTAATAGATTTATTTTATAATGTGACACCTGTTAGTTTAAGTGGTAAAATTACAGACGTACTTGTGATAGGTAATTACTTTTATATTTACTTAAACGGTCTTTGTTAATAATATTAAAAAAAACTTTTTTTTCTAAAAAAAAGAATAGTATTTTATTATAGGGTATGTTTGAGAATGATCCTACCTTAGGACATATGAGTGACAACAAATTAAAATTTTTCTAAACAGTTACAAGGATCAGTTATCCAATCTTTATAATCAATGTCTCTTTTGAGTCTCTTTCTTCTCCTCCAAACCCACCAAAACCAGATATGAGATTTGATCTTCTCCATCATTTTCTTTTCACTCTGTTCCCTCTCCTCAAAGATAATATTGTTTCTATTTTTCCATAAAAACCAAATTGTACATAACCAAATGTCTATAGCTAGCTTCCGTCTCTCTTTAGATTGAAATAAGTTCCTGAATAAAAGTAGCATATTTGAAGGGTTGTTGGGATTGGAGACTGTATTCCCATCCAATTCAAGCACTCTCCCCATATTCTTTGTGACATTGGGCATTCGCAAAATCTATATTCCACTGTTTCATCATTTCCTCTACATATAGAACATGTAGTCGTGCTTGAAGGTGGTAGGCTTTCTCTTTTTTCAACTCCACCGCTATTGATATTTTTTCTTGCACTACTCTCCATACTAGCACTTTCATTTTTGCATCTGCTTTGCTCTTCCATATTCTCTTATACAATTTCTGTTGATGCTCCTTGGCTAATGCTTTTCTTTCTTCCAAACATGCATAAGCACTTTTCATGTCATATGTTCCTTTCTTACTTGCTTCCCATCTCCAGTGGTCATTTCCTTCATCTATTTTGTACCTGCATAACAATTCAAGTAATTTATTAAGCGAGTTAGACTCTCATTCCCTCAACTCTCTACTCCATTCACACTTCCATTTCCATTCTCCCCCTTTCCCTACCCCCATATCACTTACTTTGTAATCTTTACCTACACTCAACTCAAACAACTTGTGATACCTCCTTTTTAGAGACTCATTCCCCACCTAAACTTCATCCCAAAAACCCATATCAGCCCCATTTACTACCATTTTCCTACAATTTTCTTAGAACCATTTCCCTTTACTATCTTCTAGACATGACATTACCCCTCCCCACCATCCTCTTCCTTTTATGCTAAACATGGTACCCAACCCCGATTTCCTAGCACCCCTTCTCCTTTGTCTAGCCTTAGTGATTTTTACCCATAAACTGTTTTTTTCCTCCAACGCTTTCCACACCTATTTCCCCATCAAACTCTTGTTATAATTTACAAGATTCTTCACTCCCAATCCTCCCTTTTCTTTAGCCCTTATAATATTTCTCAACCTAATCCAAGAGATTTTTTTCGCACTCTTTCCCACCCCAAAGGAATTTTCTCTGTATAGAAGCAATGTTATTCAACATACACAAAGGCGCCCTAAAAATTGATAGAGCATATGTTGGGACCGCAGATAAAACTAAGTTTAGCAGTACCACTCGTCCCCCTATTGACATCTTCGAACTTTCACACTTCTTTATTTTACTTCTTATTTTCTCCACGACATATCTCCACTCACTTTCTTTTCTGTGTAAACAACCCACATAAGTACCTAAATACTTCATCGAAAGGCTTCCACTGTTACAGCACAGAATATTTGTCATGTTTATCATCAAATCTTTCTCTACATCTATGCTTGTCAACGAACATTTGGCCACATTAATCATGAGACCAGGTGTCCATTCGAGTAAGATTAGGAATCTTTTGAGAAATAATGCATTTTTCATTGATGCTTTCCCCAGATATACCGTGTCATCTACAAATTACAAATGAGATACTTTCAGTTTCTCCTCCCCAATCTCCACTGGTTCGAAAAAGCCGCTCGAAGTTGCCTCTGCCATTAGTATACTAATACACTCTGCAGCAAGGATAAACAAGAAAGGGGATAAGGGATCCCTCTATCTAAGTCCTCTCTCCATTCCAAAGTCACCAGACGGGCTTCTATTTACTAAAACTGAAGCATGAGCAGATTTCACGCAGGACATAATCCAATTTTTTCCAAATTTAAAAGCTACCATCATGTCTTCCAGGAACTGGTATTCAACTGAATCATACGCCTTTGCAAAGTCAATTTTGTAGCATATTATATCTTTTTTTCTCTCCTTCGAATCCTCAATAATATTTTGCAAAGATACGATGCATTCAGTTATATGGAGCCCTCCCACAAATGCAAACTGTTCCTCCAATATTATTGAAGGTAAAACCTTACTCAATCTTTTGGCTAGAAGTTTTGACAGGATTTTGTTTTTGTATGGGATCTAGAGATCTATCTATCATCAAAATAAGACTAAATATTAAAGGCACTGAATTCACTAATAACTTTGTTTAAAAAAAACAAATTATTGTGCACTAATTCAACATTTCTATAATTAATAGGATTTAGACGAATAGCAAAAGATTATCTTTTAAAAATTTTAACCAAAAGTTACCAATATTGTCTGATATACCGACCATAGAATTGCGATTGTCAAATATAAAGAGAAAAGTAGTGTAAATGAAATAAGGAGAGGAGTAACACCTAATATATCTTATTTTCATATATATGGAAGAAAATGGTTGTTATATAGTATTGATAATGGCTAAGATCATCTTAGAACTTTTGATGCCAAGTTATATGGAGTATATATTAGATACTCACAAGTGAGCAAAGCTTTAAGAGTCTTCAACAAAAAGATTTTATATTTGATGAGTCATACTGTAGAGTTGATGGAGTTGATGGCATAGCCAAGAAGATTGAAGCAATAACTGTAGATAAGAACATAAGCATTAATTTATGTCATTGTTATAAATCCAAGCCATGACCTTTTGAACCAACAAATATATGATCAGAAGGAAAATATACACAACTAAGATTAATCTTGGAGGCCCTTTAGCAGATCCAGAAGATCAAGAATGCATTGATGAAGATGAACAAAGAGTAAGGACAAGAAGACAACATGAAGGTGTGTAATTTGCATGTTTTCTATCAAAAAGTTGAGTGAATGATTATGTTATTTCTAGAGTTTCTTGAGAGTAATGGAATGGTTATGAGGTAGTTATTGTTATAAATAAATTATTAAGTATTATGTTTGTATATTTTTTTAAATTAAGATATATTTTGATGTTATATACTAATTTAATGTGATGTTTTTATTTTTTAATAGTAAAATTTTTTACTGAAGTTTGTGATGGAATGGAATAAGTAATATTGAATAAGTGTTCATAAACTTAAAATGGTGCCTTTAAAACATTACTAAATAATGATAATAGGTGCCCCCATGCAGGATCGAACTACAGACCTTCAGTTTACAAGACTGACGCTCTACCACTGAGCTATAGGGGCTAATTTTTGACAAAAAAATTCTGTTTAAATTTTTAATATATGTGTTAGTCGCTTTTACGCTTCACACCCTTTCTCCCCAATACACTCAATCTCATATATTTTCAAAAATATTAAAATATTAAAAGAGGTTAATACCCTTTCAATATTAAAAGAAGGCAAATACCTGTGTAGTTTCGTAAAACATTTAAGAAGTGATAATATTTTTTAAAAAAAAAGTATTCTTGTTAATAAAAAATGATAGTAGTATAGTTAGTTATATCATGAATAATTTGAAGTATAAATAAAAAGTGACACTAACATATAATATTTTCAATAAAAAAATAATAATTAATTTTTTTTAGAGATGTAAAACAGTCCCATACAAGCGATGCCCCCAAAATAAAAATACTCACAATAAAAGCAAAGACTTCTACGAGACAGATAAGAAGTTATAACTTTTATAATGAAAAGTAATATTGATAATATGATAACTAATTACGAAAGCGTAAAATGAGCTCATCGTAAGACGATTCCACACAAGATTGCTCCACAACAAAATCTAAATACATCTTTATTTATTTATTTTTATCTTTTTTTACAAATAAACTTCATTGAAATCACTGGGAAACAGCCAGTACTGATTGACAAAGAAAGTCTGGAGTAATGGACCAATGTGTTTCAACCGAAATATTACATTTAGCATAGGATGCTAGGGCATGAGCAACATAGTTGTGGAAATGAGGTGTCCAAAAAACACCCTTGCAAGTTGATGTTGGGAGAAGAGTATTAACATCTTGAAGGATTTGAATACACGTAGATGGGCAATCAACATCCAACTTTGCTGCAAAGATAACAGAAGCGGCATCACCAATGAGCTAGAAATCCTTGATATTTAGACTTTTAGTAAAAAAGAAAGCTTCCCGAAATCATAAAAATTCAGCAATTTCGGAACATGAGATGCCATGAAACACTTTAGCAAAACCATGAATGAACGAACCATTATCAGCCTCAACATATATCCCAACGGTGGCTTTGCAGTGGCGAAGAGAGACTGCACCATTAAAAAAGACTTTTATGCCTGAAGAAGGAGGGAGCATATCCTTTGGGTTCAAGTAGTTAAGAGCTCGTTCAGACCATTCTCTAGCTTTTTGAAAGTCTAGAAGAAGAGCTTTTGCGTAAGTGATAAGAGAATGGCAGTCAAAGGGTTCTTCGTTGAACACCTTTTTATTCCTATACCACCATATTGCATTGCAGATCGTATGATGACTAAGAGAACATTCCAAAGTTAAAAAATTGCTAAATTTTAAACACTTTTATCGATCCAAAAGTGTATTTTGCATTCGTTAATTTCGCGTGAGCGGGAGGAAATGCACTCTATAAACGGAAGTCCGTCCAGCCACACAATTACAAAGAGTAAATTAAAATTACAATTCCATCCTTAGCTGGAATTACAATTTCAAGGCCTTCCCTTTCATTCCCTTCACTTCAAACATGGAATCCCTACTTAAGAGTATTCTGAACAATATTCCAACCCACATACAGTGATAGTTAGAGAATAAGATATGCTTCCCTTCCCTAACAAAATATAACAGTCAAAATGCTGAAGCAATTAAAATACGACTTAAGCAATTCTGAATCGAGAATCGTATTAGTTTTCAAATTTAAACCACGACTTTGGAGCATTAAAATACAATCAAAATATATACACAATATGAAAAGTAACAAAATGTAAGGAAATTTTTCATGAGCAACAATTATCGTCGTTGAAAGATGGCTATCATGCAAGTGATATCCTGTATATGTCCCTCGTCACAAGCAGAAACCAACTCTTCATGATGCTCAGCTTACTCTCTTAAACTTTAGCCATTTAGCAAAGCTGCCAAAGAAGACAAATCGTCATGGTTAGTAATACAGTGAACATGGCAAATCGTTGAGAATTTTATCTGAGACTTGCATAATAAACACGAGCATAAATTTTTAAGTAAAAATATACATAGACCAGGATAGGCTTCACAAAACTTCAGATGTCAAAATGCTTTCGATACGACCTTCAAGTGAAACTTCAAAAAATTTCAAAAGAAAAAGAAAGTACCCAATAATGAGAAATGCAACCAGTTATATGTACAACCTAGCACATCTCTGGGTGTGCTTAGAATGATATCTTTCAATATTTAAAGCACTATATCTAGTTAACTTGTTCAAAATCTTTTCTCCCAAATGCCTCCTATACTCTAACACCCCATTCCCATGAATAGAAAAAGGAATGGTAAAGCAGAAAGGTAGAAAGAAAGACATCCAGACAAGGCATCAAAAAGAAGAATAGTAAGATTAAATCGTTTAAACCTCAAAAAACAAAGTTCTGGACCATCTCATGGCTCTACGAGTTAGAAAATTATCTAACAGTTATACAAGTTCCTAATAATATGCTTTAATAACATTGTATTAGAAAGGAATTCAAGTCTGAGGATATTCTGACACCACAAAATGTTCATTGTTTAGCTTTAAACTAAAACTGTGGCCAACCAAGAAGAAAATCTTTAAACAGCATTTAAACTTTTTTATTAAGACTTTTATAGTAGTGTAGCACTTAGCAGAATTTAACACCAGTTTTGAACACCATTTACTGCAATGAGCTGTGATGTCTTTTCACATTCGTATTATAGCAGGTGTACAGATTACAAAATCACAACAATATAAACCAAAGTAAAATTACCATCCGCAAGTTTTACAAAATTTTAACGTTACAGACAATTTGAGCACTCTTCATAAACCACAAAAGCCTATTTCCATTCAGGTTAGCCTACTTTTCCATGTTAGAGCAGCCTCAAAGGTGGACAGACAGCAGAATACCCAGAAAAGATAAGACTAGTAATAATGAGTTATTCTGAGCTAAACATGACTCATTATCTAGAATACCCAGAGGCCGGCAAAGAATTTTCTCAAATACCAGACTTACCACAAAGTAGTCAAACCAATCTCTACTTCTCATAGAATTTTCATCACTTTGAAGCTCTGAAAATTGTATTATTGCTTCTGTCTAAATTGAGTTTCTACTAATATGTACGAAAGTTTTTTGATTTTGAACATTTCAAATTTAATGAAAGGAACCACAGGAATACTTCCAATATTGCCATAAAATGGTTCAAAATGCTTTACTCATTTCATAAGTTGACAAAAGCAGATACATATACAAAGTGATGTTGACTAGCACGTAAAAGGGAGTTCAAAGATCCCATAGTAAAGAGATGGCAAGAAGAATGTATAGACTCAAACAATTATGTCTTTAAGTGACGCATCATGGGATTTTTATTGAAAGCTTGACATTGCCACATGGTCCATGACGTGAAAAACAAATCTATAATGATAGTCAGCTTATATACATCCATAAAACGTGAAGACAGGCCAATCTTGATAAAATCAACTGGACCTTCTGGACAATGATTATATCTGCTGGAATAAGTATATTATTGTTAAGTATCCACTACTATGGTTATAATTCTGCTGCCTCTATTTTCCCCAATAACTGAAGTTTATGGGGTCTACAAGAAGAACAAGATATGGTGTAAAATCACATATCATCTAAGTTTCCTGTTCAGCTTTGGACCATTAAAATATACTTAGAAGATTATAAGACGTGTTGGAGAATGTTCTAGATAGACTTCTTCCTTCCCTTATTTCTTATGATAGTTACAAACAAAGGACTTAAGTAGTCAAAGAGAACTATAATCTTCACATAAGCTGCACAAACCAAAAACATGGGAAAGGCCTGGCAAATAGTGGACTACTCCTCCCAAGAGTGCAATTGTTACAAGAGGAACTCACGGCTGGAAAAGAAACCATTATGCATTCTTTCTGCATCATGAGGACCAGGATGTTCTAGAATATACTTATCCAACATTACATTTACACCAAGAACATAATAAAATTAGTATGCTGGAATTGTTTACTTAGCATATCATCAGGTTATTTTATTTTATTTTATGTTATACTTGTGATAAATTTTACCCCATTAAAATTTTGTAGAGAACTATAGTCTGGCCTTTTCTATGGTCTATTTTTGGCTTGAAAATAGGAGAATTTTGAATTACTGTATTGAATCTATGGAAGATGCTTAGGAAAGATTTAAACATTAAGCTAGTTTTTGGGTATCTAATCGCAAATTATTCTAGAACTTCTTTGTTTCTGATTTGGAAGGGATTGGATCATAGTGTTATATGATTGCTGTAAATTGGTTCCATTGTTAATCATTAAGTTGTGTTCTGTAAATTGCACTTCAAGTTAATTTAATTATCCTAGGAATTTTCCTAATACATCTAAAATAAGGTATCTTTGTCGTTTGAGCAATGAGCATGCACGAATACTTCTCCTATCTATTAAATAGGAAAATGCACATGTTTACTAGTTGGTTAAGTACATAATCTAAATATCATATATTAAAGGGATTATTGTTGCTTAAAGTTAATTTATTTAATTAAAAGTCTGCGTATGTGCCAAATACTACAAGAAATTATATTTAAGGATTAATTTGGTGTTTTCTTATTAGTTTTTTATTAATATAGTGATGTAACACTTAGAGTGACTATTTCTTATCCAGATTCCGAAGTAACTCACGGTAATAGGACATACTTGGTATCAATAAGCCATCAATAGGCCTTTTGTTGATGTACAAAAATGTAGCTTCTTATTTTGGAAGGTCCTATTAGTCTATCTATCTATCTATCTATCTATATATATATATATATATATATATATATATATATATATATATATATATATATATATATATTTGTTGCCTACAATTTTACACTATATATTTATTAGAAAAGCAATATTGTAAATTCTAGTATAAGTTTTTTACTATACATGTGAAATTGTGTATTAGATTTAAAATATATATATATACACACACCTTTATAATGAAAATATGCTACAAGTCAAAAAAACAAACTTAGCCGTAACCCCTTCAACATAGACTCCCCTATATGAGTTGCAGCAAATCTATTGGATATCAAAATCTTCAAGTCTTTCAACTGTTGCCAAATGTAAATATTGTCCATCTGCATGAAGCAGGCTGAATCATTTTTTAACTAGGAAAACACTTATTGGTCAAAATTCTATTATTTTTAGCATATATAGATAATATTTAAACACTTGTTCAAGTATTATTCGTGTTGACGATGCTAAAAGGCATATCTCTTTTGTGGAAATTAGAAGGTAATCATTCTGAAAAGAATACGTTAATAGACATGCTTTCATGCCCTTAAGTTGTAAGTCTAATTTTCACTCTCATCAATATCCCCTTCTAACTAGTCACCCAACTATTTCCGCAGTTTCCTTAAATTCCACCACTAAGTACTAACTACTAACACTATGGGAGGCTTCAACGCCATGTGCATCAATATCATGTGCACTGAGATCTACATGAAAGGATTCATTGGACAGCCAATCTTCAAGTTCATGAAAAACCTCATTTGAACACAATCAAATGGTGAAAAGTGAATTTCTGGCCTGTCATTTTCCATGCAACATTCAAACTAAGAAAGGGATATACACTTGTTAATTCCTCGAAGCATCCAAAAGTATTTGTAATCATATTAATTGTGAAAGCAAATATTGTTTAAAGCAATTTTTACAGGCTGACTCATATTTGCTATCACGCGAGGTTGATACAGTGACTAATCTCTCAACTTCAGGTACTGTCCAACTAGCCATTGAATCTCAAGATAAACGAAAAGAAAAGTTCACGAGATCATACACACACACATAATGAGGCCACCAAGACATTTAAGACAAGGAAAGAAAATTCACCAACTGTAAAATGTTAATTTCTATTTTTTTTTTCAATCTGGTAAGGTTAACCACACCAAACATTGAATAAAAGAAAGAAAAAAGAAGACTCCAGAACCAAGTAACTGGCAGACATGATTTCAACTAGCGTACTGTATTCATAAATTCATACCAGCTACTGTGGACACAAAGTCAAAAGAACAAAGCGTGTAAGAGATTTGGAGATCAACTCTTTGAAAATTTCAACTTGAGGCTCAAGTTGAGCAAGACTGTTCAAGGGAATAGAAAAAAGTAAATTGCATCCATCACAAAGTTGTAAGTCATGAAAAATGCTTCATCCTTATTCGCCAAATGAATCATAAATTTGAATACACAAGCAGGTGCAGTCATTATTTAAATATACAACATCATGACACACTTGAGCTCATTCCAAACAACACATTCACTGTCATAATACAAATGTATAGCATACTAGAAATGAGGATAATTATTTTAAAATGGACATAACAACCCCAAATGGGATTGTGAAGGCAATTATGGAAGCAACTCATGAAATATGTCACCTCCAAACAACAATACTAACCTAAACACGTTTAATTCTGTTCCCGCCTCTGCTGCTCTGCCCCCTCGCCGTTTGAATCTGATCCTGATCCCGATCCAGAACCAAGTCCTCCAAACAGCCAAGGAATTGAAACAGTAGTATACCTCCTATCCGTTCTTCGCCCATCTGAACCCCCAGCCAGATCCTCATCTCCATCATTTCCACGAGAAGCTCCAATTCCCCTCAAATTGCCCTTACTTTCATAATCTGGATCGTCAGTTGGTAGCTCATGGCGGCACACAGGGCAAGAATTATGCAACTCAAGCCAGGGTAGAATGCAATCCTCGTGATAAACATGCTTGCAGGGCATCTGCTTCACAACAGTGCCCATCTCAAAATCATCCTTACACACAGCACACTGAGCTAGCTCCGATTTCAGCAACGCCTCATCTACATTGATACTTGGCAGGGCCTCGACGGCGGACTTGGACGCCGGAGGTGTACCGTATCGGTTAGGATCGTTCTCAGCCAATTGCTGAATCAACTGCTCAAACCCAGGACCAATAAAATAGTCTCCAATATTAGCCGGGAGGGGAAACCCCGAACCCGATGCATTGTCCTCAATCACAAACTGATAGTCAATCCCACTGGCACGGCGATTGGAGAGAAAGTTCAACAAGTACGAAACCGGGTCAAAGGGGTCCGACCCAAAAGAAGGTTCCCCGACCCTCTCAGTGCGGGAGGAGTTAGCGGCAGGGAGGAGGAATTGGGAGAGGAAGAGCGAGAGCGGGTCGGGGAAGAAAGCGTCGGGCATGGTGGGATTAGGGTTAGGGTCTTGGTACTCTTCGACGAAACCGGAGTTGCAAGAGGGGCATAGGATATCGCCGCCGGGAGAGGGCAAAATGTTGACAGTGTGTTCGCACTCATGGCAGAAGTACATCTGCGGACCGCCGTCCGCCACCGCAACGCCGCTGGAAGCCATCACCACAAGCTGACTTTTCAAAGGGACACACTAAATATGACGTAATATCCCTACTACTTGGCCACACAAATACACGTGTTAATTAGCTTCGATCTGCTAAATTCAACAACTGATTTATGATCTGCAACTCCGTCTTTTCAACTCAACTTCACTGTTCTCTAATACGGGCCGCCGGTAAACCAATCGGGTTAGCCCGAGTAAATTTTGTTACCCACTCTTGCGTCTTGAAACCAACGGGCTGGGCTGAGCCGGCCCAGTATTGGTCTTTTGGGTAATTTCCATTTTATGGGCTAGATCGAGCTGGCCCATTTCTTTTATGGGTAACTTTGGTACATTACTTCCATTAAAGGTCTATTGTATTATTTATTTAGGAATTTAATTATCAATTTAGAGTCTTACTAGGATGCACGATGTACCAGTGTATCTATAAAATTTAAACCACTAAATTTTTTAATATTTAATCTTCACCCTTAAATTTTTATAAGTAACTAACTTTTTAAAATATGTAATTACTATTATATCTTAACTTAAAACATTAAACCTTAGGTGCGTCACAGAATTACCCTCGATGTATATATATACCTACTTTCAAATACACGAGAGAATGACTCATAAATTTATACATACACTCCTCCCTGTGTTCTCAAATAATCTTTCATATTTTATATTTTACACCCGTATCTAACTCATTTTCACACCTCATAAAAAAAATTAAATTAATAATTTTATAAAATAATTTAATTTCAAATTTATCATCAACATCTTACATATATAACATACATTTATAGTTTATTTATAATCAAAAAATATTGAACTATTCTTAAAACAAAAGTAAGTCAAATGACAAATTTTTTGAATATTTGTGAAAGTAAAAGTATGGAAGATGAGTTTCTATGAAGAAGTAGTATTAACCTCAAAATAAAGGGCATCAGTTGTGTGGTATTATTGATGACTGTTATAAGCGAGTTATAATAAAATTAATTAAATTTGGAGTAGTGATTAACAAGCACTAAGAACTAATACATGTAATACAAGAGAAATGGGAGAAGTTGAATCCAACAAACACAGTCTGAATTTTATTGATATTCCACCAAGAACAACACCCACACAAAAACACACACACTCTCTCTCTCTCCAAGTGTAGTGAAGACTTGTACAGAATAAATGAGTAACATTATTCAACCAATAAAGGAGAAGCTTTTTATATATTCCTCTACAACAACTCTAATCGTGTACCAATGAGAACTCGCCATCTGGCTGGGAGATCAGTTATCCGGGTAGTGGAGGCGCATAAAGCTACTGTTGTTGGGGGCTGTGCAAGTGGTTGCAGGTGGTGGCAGACGTCTTTTGTCCTGCATTGGTGGAAGAGAGAATGTCCTGTGAGTGTTGTCCTTTACCGAGAGTGATGTTTAGAGTGGCTTATCCACACCGTTATTCTTATCCTTACAGGCTCCACGTACTATAGGGTAAAGTTGTCACCTTCTGCCGTTCCAAGACCCTATTTGGTGTGATTGGATGCCGAACATTTTACCAAATAAGGGATAATCAGATGAGGCTTTACCCTTCCAATTCCTAAAGTACCCTCCATAGTCTAAAGGAGTTTACGACCTGGTCAAGCCTAGAAAGGCTTCAGCCTTGCTTTCCAAAAATGGCCTTTTGGCCTCGTCTTCCTAAGTAGGCTTTCGACCTAGTCATTCCCGAGTTATAGGCTAGCCTTTTGGGCCTATTCTCACTTACAAGATCATTTATTTAATAGGTTATTACCAGTGTTCATGGCTTGTTTCTTTTTTGAACCCGTCAATATGTGGGCTCCATTATAATTGAGCTTCCTTGTAATAGGGCTCCGACCCATTAACATGGAGATATTGTCACGCCCTGACCGCAGACGGAACGTGACAACCGCCACGTTAATCATAAATTTTGCGGAATGAGTGCACTCCACTCCAAGAAAATGTATAGAAAACGTAAGGCTTGCTATCATGTACCTGTAGGACTGAATAACTGATAACAACGGGCACCACCCGAGGACATCACTTTCATAACGTATCAACGAGGATTTAGAAATGTACAAAATACAACGTTGTAACTCAGTCTGAAGAAAATATACACAAGCGATATAACATCGCGAAAGCTAAAAATATATATCAAGGGGGTTACCAGATATAAACTATACAATCTCGCCAATGGATCTGCCAAATTTTACACAAAAAGAAAAGTACCAAAGCACTGATCAGATGACAAGCAACGATAGGCAACCTCCAACCAAAAAGATATCAACAGCTTGAAAAGGAAGAGAATGATGGGGGTGAGAAAAATCACTAGCTCAGTGAGGTGATAAGTCGATCACCCCAACCCTTATACGAAGCATGTACTCACGCTCGCGGCTCATAACATAAAATTCAACATTTCGTCCCACATCAATTATTTCTTACTCAATATACAAATTAACAAAAATAAAACATATGTACGCATTTACGAATAACACAATTTGTTCAAACAATATGTTATCACATAAAAGACGCGTGAGTAGCCAATATCCTCCTCGAACTGAGCTCTCAGTCGAGAGTCAGTCCGAGCCCGTCACTGTTACTCTAGATAAAATGCATGTTAATGTTCTTTCTCAATGCACACCAAGTGCTAAAGTTCACAATTCAATATCGATGTAATCCCTGAAATGATCAAAGATATAAACATATATGACATGCATATCCCACACCGGTGACATTGACTGAGCCTATAATAGACCGATCCATCTAACGATCACCTTCTAGAGTATCAGTATTTGGCAAATGGACAGGTGCCCCGTTAGATCTAACTCACCCGGGTTTGCCAAGCCACATGCGATTTGTTTGTCACTCTAACTTACCCAACCGCGATAATTCGGGCTACTTAATCAATGTCGCTCCAACTCACCCAAACCGTGACTAATTCGGGCTACTTAACCTCGGTACCAGGTATGCATGTGCATCATCAAATGCATAACAAATCAAGTTATAGGCTTAATTAGCACACAAGTCACAAGAATAACAAGAGATCAATTCTCAAACAATTCACAATAAATGATATCAGATATCGGGCCGGCAAGGCCCTACAACATAAATTAAAATCAACAATACCCATAACAGATGACCGACAGTACTCTGTATGAAATAATATAAGATAATTGATGGACTATATTGGGCCAATCAGGCTCAAACCTGAACAATCGAGCCAATTAGGCTCTTTACCACATAACACGCTACCAAATAATTTTCTTATCAATTAAATGAATGCAAACTTGTCGAGGGTCCACACTTCCCACGAGAGAAGGCGTTCCCAAATTATCAACTCACCAGAAAATGACTAACTCTCTCCGAAATTTGAAGTCGGTCCCTTGCCCTTCGTCGATTCTTTACTTAAAAAGGAGATAAGCAATTAAATAGAAATCAATATACGTAACTATTAGGCGATAACATCGCCTTTCATCGTCAAAAAAAATTCTTAACCGATCTCGAGCAAGTCGATATTAAATAAATCAGCCCGTAACTCCTCAACATTATCTCCTAATCTCACATAACCCGTTTCAGATTATTTCTTAAACGAAACGATAGGAAATAAATTTGAATTCGACATAAATTTTCCAGTTAGCAGCGGTTTACGAGAAAATCATAACTAATTGTAGAAAAATCGGATTGAGGCGTTTCAAGTGGCTACGGAAAGCTAACGAATTCAACTATATACATAAATTGAGTTTACAAATTTCTGAGAGTAATAGCTATATCAAAAGCAGTTCGAACAGTAGCTGCAAATTACCTAGCGACAGTTTACGAGAAAAATCATAACTAATTGTAGAAAAATCGGATTGAGGCGTTTCAAGTGGCTACGGAAAGCTAACAAATTCAGCTATATATAGGAATTGAGTTTGCAAATTTCTGAGAGCAATAGCTATGTCAAAAGCAATTCGAACAGTAGCTGCAAATAACCCAAATACCAGAAAGAAATCCCCAACAAAATTACAAAATCGTGAAAAAATAAAGCTTGATTTATACATTACTTACCTTAACGCACTTAGACACCACCTAGAATGAGAGTTGTAAGAGAGAATTTGATCAGCAAGGATTACCTCTTCATTCTCTATTTCCCCTCTTTTTTTTTTCTCTCACGTCTTCTTCTTTCTTTATTCTTTATTCTATTTTTTTTATTAAATATGATATTGCCTTAATAATAATATATTAGGTTACTATAGTGGGGCTGGCCTTTGGGCCACAAAAATAAATAAATTTTGGGCTAAAAATATTCTAATTGAGCCAAGACATTATAGATATAATACCCATAATAGATATCATGTCACTTTTGAATGTTTTTACGATTTCTTAAATAATTTTATGGAGTACTTTTTTTATTAAAGATATTACTTATTATTTTTTTACAACGTTTGCTTATTTTTCATTTATACTAATATCTATCACTTCTTATCTGATTTGTCTCGTAATAAAACGGGTAAGCAGAAGTCGTCAGAGAAAGAGAAGGATTTATGAATAAATGAACGCCACTCACAACCCACACCATCAACCATAACACACTCTTTTCCACCCGCCCTCCGCCCCCACGCCACCCAATTACTATGTCGTTCGCCCTCCTTCCCACTGTTAAACCCTTACCGCTGCTTCCTGCATCTACCAATATCATCCACAATTCCTTCCCATCTTATTCCTCCTGTTCTTCGCCCTTCTCCAACTCTAACAAGCTTTGGTTGCGCAACCGGAGAAAGCCGCCGTCATTCCGGACCCTAATAAAGTGTGGCTCCGGTGGCCTAGTGACAGAAATTAGCGAAAGCCAGTTCTCCGATGTCGTTTTGAACTCAGAACGCCCGGTTCTTGTTGAGTTCGTCGCCACGTGGTGCGGTCCCTGCCGTTTGATTGCTCCTGCGGTTCAATCACTGGCGCAGGTAACCTCGATTCCTGAGTTTTTTTTGCCTCTATTTTGAGTTATTCGGAATTGATTTAAATATGAATATGCACTTTCTCCCCAACATTTGACTATGTCAAATGCACACAATTCATTCTCAGGCATTTTATTTCTGATCACTATCTATATCTGAGGAGAAAGAATAGGAAAGATGAAAACTGCAGTATCTATGTTATAAATCTTTTGGGATAATTCAAAACCAGAATATGTTTACAAGAACTAGAGCTTTCAGAACAGCCTTGATTGGATTTAGAACAGTGTCTCTATCTACTCCATTATTTAAAGTATGAAGTAATTGCAATGCTCTAAGTAAATTTGAATAACTTCACTTTCTCCAATATACATGATGAGGTTCAGTATGATTTTCCAGTACTTCATATAGGGATGAATAATATCCACGGTAGAAAATACTATATTATTTTATTTTCCTTAAAATTAGCCAATTTATTCTACCAATAAATACACAGTCAAGTGTGTATATAGCTAATATAAAAATATTTTTCCATAAATTATAATTAGCCACAGATTTTGTTTGTCATAATGTATTTCTTCAACTATATCTGGCTGAAAGTTGGGTACTCTTGTATATTTTCATTGCCATCAGTGACTGGAATAAGCTGTATACGATGAATATTGGTTGGGAATTATAATTTTGACCCTTCTAAAATTAGTTTGTTAGACGGTGGTTAGAGCAAAATAATGGGCAGCATAGGTAATTCACTATCATGTTATATCTATCTTCTTTTCGCCTCTCTTTTTTTAACTTGTTTTATTGCGATGTAATATATTTTGTATGTGCTATATAAGACAAAACTTCTCCCAATGTTTCACCATATCTGTTCTTCTTTCAAGCATGCTGAGAATATCTTAATGCCTTGCATGTTGTATGTGCTTGTAAGGGGTAATGGAGGTGGTCAATAGGAATGAAAAATATTGATTACTATTGATTATGTTTGGTGTAGGGGTTTAAGAATCAATCTTCTTTAGTCATTTCCGTTGATGCAATAACTATACCCTATCCTTCAATCATAACCACTTACACTGTGATTGACCTCTTTATGATACCCACCATCATTCTCATTCCCAAATTTGAACCATGCACCCTCTTATTTTTACATAATTGGCTATAGTGATTAATCCCACCTAACAAAAATTGAGACAGGTTTCAGATGAAAACTGAAATAAGCTTTTCTGGAAAACATTGAAGATATGAAGAAAATTGTTGGGCAGCTGCATTCAGTACTTTTGCCTAAATTGTGGTATACAAATTTTTGAATAAATAGACTAAAACTTGATGAATCTATAATTCGCAATGCCTTTGAACTTGATGAAAATATCTTATGCTGGACAGTGATTCTGACTAGATCTTATGGTTGACTATTAAACAAAGAATCCTTGCAAATACTTTTCTGGAAACTTTTTGAACTTGGAGATCTGCAGTCAAAACTTGGCCTTAATGTGTTGTATGAGTTGGGGAATATATGTGGAATAAAATCAGTTGTTGTTCTGCATGACATGAGCCTCTCTTTCTCTCTTAACCACATAGTCCACATAATTGTATGAATCAGTTGCTCTATTAATGACATGAGCCTGATGGGGGAGGGGGGTGCACCTTTTCTGTTCTGTTCTGGGGACTGAAAGGAGATTATGAAATGCACTGTATTGCTTGTTGCATTGGATTTGGAATTGACTTTTAATCCTTGGATTTTTACTCCTTGTTAAACCCTCAGGAATATCAAGATAAACTGACAGTTGTGAAAGTTGATCATGATGCAAACCCTGGACTAATTGAAGAATACAAGGTATATGGATTGCCAACATTGATCATCTTTCAAAATGGAAAAGAAGTCCCAGAGAGCAGGAGGGAGGGTGCAATAACAAAAGCAAAACTTAAGGAGCATTTAAATAAACATATGGAGTCTGTATCCATTGCTTAGTCTTCATGGCGGTAGCTTTTCCGTCACGGTATGTCCATCACAAAGATGAGATGTTTGGCTGCTCCGTAAAAATGCGCTTGTAAAGATTATTATAATTGAGATCCTCTAATTGTTAAAATGTACACAAAATGGTAATTGAGATCCTCAAATTGTTAATTTTATATGTAAACAGTGTTGTAACTGAGATCCCCTAATTCCTGAATCATCTATATTTTGATTACTAAATGTTTATATTACTAAGTCAAGTCTGACAACATAATACTGTTGTGAACTACTACAAGTAAAATGACATTGTTTTCTTTAAATTTTGTCACAATATCATTATTGTCAAAACATCAACCAACATTGCACATAGTTGTCAATTAAACACCAAATTTTGTGGGCTGAGGATTTTTTGCTTAATACTGATATTTTGAGACATGATTTGAGTCAAATCCCCAATACTACTATGTTTATGACTCACCTCTAAACATGTAGAAATTTGATGGAACCATCAAGATGTTTGGATACTCTCCATCAATTTTGTGTGAGGTTGTGATATAAATTCTAAATATTTTAGGCACTTTTTATAACAAAATCAAAGTAAGATCTTCAGTAAGGGGCTTTACTGAGCGTGGTAGATCAATTTCACTATATAAGTTAAAATGATTTTTTTTACATTATATTTTCATTGCTGCTCCAAATATCTTGTGTGAAGTATCATCTCACAGTAAACCAATTTTTTTAGATTGAAAATTCCACTTTATAGCAAACATGGAAAACTCTTACAACTTTCCTGTCTTTCCAGATCTATTTTACATTTCATTTCTTCTCCTTTTACACTTAACATTGAATAAATATCTTGCGTTTTAATGTGTGTTGTATCATGTGCAGTAAAGCTGTGAAGCTCCCCGCAGACCTCCACATAGCTATATCCGGGGGCCTTCCTCACTCCTCTCGACTCCATCGCTTCTCTGGTCGTCCTAGCTTTATCCCAACGCCTTACGACTGCATAAAAGTTCGATAGTCCAACATACCTACCATCATGAGCAGGATCCAATTGAATGAGCCTCTTCCCCACCATTTCTGCAAGATCAAACCTTCTATGGTTTATACACCCATTGAGTAATGCACCCAATGTAGATGTTGAGGGTTCCATTGGCATTTGAGATACGAACTTATGCGCTTCGTCTAAATGACCTGCACGAGCTAGAACATCGACCATACAAGCATAGTGTTCCCTCTTCGGCACCATGCCTTGGTTGGTAATAGAATTGAAATACTTCCACCCTTCATTAACAAGTCCTCGATGAGCACAAGCACTCAGCAGAGACAAGTAAGTGATCTCATCCGGTTTGACACCGGAGTCCTGCATCTCAACGTATAACGCTAACGCCTCCGTTGTCAAGCCATGAGTAGCAAGCCCTCCAATCATGGCATTCCATATAAGAACATCCATCCCTCTGGAAGAAACCTCGCGAAACAAGATCATCGCCTCGTCGATTGCACCACATTTTGCATACATGTCAACAATGGATGTTTGCAGGATGAGAGTTAAAGGGAGCTCATTTTCAACTATGTATCGATGCAGCTCTCTTCCTTGCTCGAGTGCACCCAAGTGAGAGCAAGCACGAAGAACACTAACCATAGTTACCTCGTTAGCCTTTGGCCCCTCTAGTTTCATTCTTCTGAAAACTGCCAATGCCTCTCTGTAACCACCATCCTTGACATATCCATCAACCAAAGCGCTCCATGATACAACATTTCTCTCAGGCATTACGTCGAACACTTCCCTCATCAATCCCACGTACCCACATTTGCCGTACCCATCCAACATCGAGTTCCAAGAAACCAAATTCCTAACCGGCATTTCATCGAACACCTTCCTCGCACTTCCTATTTCACCGCATGAACCATACATATGAATCAAAGAATTGGAAATGAACAGATCAGACGCAAGCCCTCTTCGCAATGCATTTCCGTGAACAAAACCTCCGAGTTTGGGGTCCGAAAGGCGAGCAGAAGCCTTGGCAAGAAAAGGGAAGGAGAGATGGTCAGGGAGAACGCCGGAGAGCAACATGTCAGCGAATATGAAGAAGCATTTGACAGGGTTCTTGCCGTTGGCGAAGCCCCTGATGAGGGCGTTGTAATGGAAGAGCGTTGGATTGGCGAGGTGAAGGAAAAAGCGATGCGCATAATCGATGTTGAATGAGGCAGAAGTTGCAGCAAAAGAGAGGATTCTCCATGCGAAGGGGTCGGTTGTGGAGAGGCCAGAGGTTGTTAGCAGAGCATGGATTTGCTTAAAGTGTGACCAGCAACTGCAGACATTTAGTAAAGATTTCAAGCATTTGACCATTAACAACGATTTCAAGCTTCTAGTAGTAAGAAACTACGGCTGATGAGATGAGGACTTTCCGACCAAGTTGTACATGAAAAGTTTAAGGCAGTAGTTCACTCTATTCTAACTCAGTTTTGCACTATTTTGTAGAATTTACAATATAACCCAGCAGTTTGCACCACATTTTTGCACTAAATAAAATATTTCATTTTATATTATTTAAATTTTGAATTAAATTTTTATTTGATATTTTAATTTAATAAATTATACTTATATTATTAAAATTAATTTATAATTTAATAAATTAAATATTTATTATTAATTTTTTTATCATAAAATCAATTTTCTTTTATTAAAAATAAATTAAAATAATAACAATAAATAATAAATAATTTTGCAAATAGTATATTTTAACTAAAGTGTTTAAAAAAATACATCACCTGGTTTTAATTAATTACTGCGTATTAAAAGAAAGAAAGTTAATAGGAATAAAAAAAATAATAGTATATATGTGAAATAGTGGATAGCGTGGTGGATAACGCAAGATTGATTGCGCCACATGTAGTGCAATTCTGTAACAAACTCTTGTTTAGTGTGAAGAAAAGGCGCACTGCTTGAGAAAATTTTGCGCTAAAGTAGTGATCTAGATCTAGATCTAGTGCATTGTTGGAGATGCACACACTCCACCAAATTCAATTTAGGGTACCACAATTAACACCCTTTCACTTCTGCATATATCAGAAATATTTTAAATTAAATATTCTCTCTGTCCCCTTGATACATATCCATTTTCGTATTTTGGTTTGTCCAAATACAAAGTATTCATTTCCTTTTTGGGGTTGATGTGACACACAAGGATCCACAACCAACACTAATACAATTACCCACTACACATTAAAATATCATTTCTCTCACCTTATTACACATTAAAATATTATAATATTTAATTTACGTGCAAAAAATAAACGGATACCTATCAATGGGATAGAGGGAGTAGTTCTTAAAAGAAAAATAAATGTACCCCTCGTATTAAGGAAAATGTTCATAATTTTATGTTTTGAACCAAATAAAAAAGTTTTTGTCCGACGGAAATAAACTTTGAAAAATTTACATGTCTGTTGATAGTCGTTTTTAACGGGTTAGATTAAAGTAAATCAAGCTTGGAGTACCGATTAACCAGACACTAAAAACGAGCTCATCAAACATAAGAGATATGAGAGAGAAGGGATCCAACCAATGACACACTGTATTTTATTAATACTCCTAAGAACAACACTCATACAAGAACTTTTTCTCGCTCTCTTTCTCAAGTATGTTGCAGAAGAGTAAAAACCAAGTAACCTGCTAGTGACTTTCTCCACCCCTAAGGGAGATCCCTTTTATATGTTCTTATTACAATAGCCCATAATCGTAAACAAAAAGTAAATCGCCATCTGGCTGAAGACAAATCATCTTAATTGCAGAGGAGTACAAAGCTGCTTTTGGTTGTGGCTATTGCTGGTAGCTGCAGGTGATGACATGTGTCTTTTGTCCTGTGTTCGCCTTTCATTGGTGGAGAGAGGAAGCATGCCCTGTGAGTGTTGTCCTTAACTGAGAGTGGTGTTCAAAGTGTCCTATCCAGACCGTTATCTTTATCGTTATGTGCTCCGGGTACTCTAAGGAGGAGAATTACTTTCGGTCGTTTCGAGTCTTCATACGAGATGTTATGATGCCCATCACCTTGTTCTAAGCAGCTATCCGATGGGGTTTTACTCTTCTCTTCTTAGAGTACGCTCCGAAGTCTGAAGGGGATCTCGGTTCAATCCGCTAAGGCTTCGGCCTTGTTCTTCCGATTAGTCTTTCAGTCCTCGGCCTCCTTAATGATTTCTCTGCCTTACTCTTCTTGGTTATGGGCCGGTGCCTTTGGGCTTTAAAGCGATTATATGATTATTTTCTTGTTGGGCTCGCCTCTTGGGCCTCTGTAAATATCCTGAGTTATCTCTCTCTTTGTCCCATTGGCCCTTAGGTATTCGGATCCCGTTATAATTGGGTTCTACTGTGATGGAGTTTTCAGCCCATTAACATTGGGATATAATATCCAAAATAATGTCTTTTGCGTCGATGGCAGCAAAAATAATATTTTGTACCTACTTAACATCCGTACTAAAAAAATTTAGAAAAGGGTATAAATAACAAGTGAAAAAAAAAATATGTGAAGCATATATTTAGTAAAAATAATATTTAATTAAAAAAATATAAATGATGTCACCGTGGAATGTCTCAATAATACTTGCCCTAAACTTTTTAACCGACAAATGAACACGCTACACATCTCGTTCCTGATTTACAAGAATTTCCTTTAAAAAAAAATTATTTATTAATATATTTTAACAAGTGGTTTAATCGAGTATTATGAAAAAATAAATTCATTTATGATTTCGTTAGCCCACTGCCCACACATCACTATAACGAACGCAGCGTATGCTTCCTATCAAAAACCATCACCACGTCTGCCCTCTCTCTGATTCGCTTGAATTCGGTTTGTGAGGTGATAAATCCCATTGTAGATCTGTTTCTCTTTAAACTTGTGCTGATGTTCATTGTTTTGCTTGTGATTTTGTTTTAATTTTCTTCCTGTTTTTACAGTCAGATCTGGCTTCCTGTTGTCTTAGATGTGTGATCCATAGTATCGTTAATTTGTTCTTGGGGCGGTGGGGCTGTGGGTTTGGTTTGATTTGATTTTGTAGAAGATGTTGGTAAATCGTTTGTCAATATTAAATTTGTATTCTTCTTTTTTATTAGAATTGAAATTTGAAGGTTGAGATGTAGTGTTGGATCTTCACGCCTGGAATATTCTCTTTAAGAAATGGGACGATTAATCAATGGCTTACTACAGAAACTGGATTGGAGTCTGTCTCTTTCCATTTTCTGCGATCAACTTCGGTCAACTATCTCATTGTTCATTTGTGGATTAAAATGAGTGTAAATCGTTTAAGTGAAATCATATTAATGCCTGAATTAAATTAGGGTTACTAGCTTTGTTAATTTGAGCGGTGACCCTGAAAAGAAAAAAAACTTTTGGATTTGATTGCAACCCAAGAGTATCTTGAAATTTTCATGAATGCCTTGCTCCTTGTTGTCCTGTGGAAAGCAATTACTGCCACTCTTTTCTATCTGTTCATTATCAAATTGAATCCTCTCAAATCATAGTAATAGATGTTTTAAAGGTCAGCTATGTGATGAGTTTTTAATGCTTTCTGATTGTATTTGTTGGCTTGTTGTCACTGCCCCAGATTTGTTCTCTGATTAACTACAGTCGTATGTACTGAACCACCCACTCTAGATGAAACTGCTCGAATTACTTTTTTGCCATCATGTTTCGTTGGTCTGCTCCTTATTTTGACAGTAAATATACAGTTATTTAATTCCTTGCATGATGTTAATGAATAATATATTATAAGATTGGTAGCAATTCGTGTATAAACTATTAATGCCATAATCTACTCCAATATTATTATTACAATGCCACTGTTGAATCCATTTCTTTTTGTATCAGACCTTAGAAGTTTTTAAATTTAATTTATTAATTTATAAGATAATGAGTCTAGTTTTCATCAGATAACTAGTGGAAAATGGAGAAAACTTGTTCTTTGCTCGTACATTTTGACAAAGGCACACCAGCCCTTGCAAATGAGATCAAGGAAGCACTTGAAGGCAATGATGTTTCAGCTAAGGTTGATGCCATGAAAAATGCGATCATGCTTTTGCTAAATGGTGAAACCCTGCCTCAGCTCTTCATCACAATCGTTAGATATGTTTTGCCCTCTGAGGACCACACTGTTCAAAAACTGTTATTGCTCTACTTGGAAATAATTGATAAGACTGATGGGAAGGGCCGTGTTTTACCAGAAATGATTTTAATCTGCCAGAATCTCAGGAATAATCTTCAACACCCTAATGAATATATCCGTGGTGTCACCCTAAGATTCCTTTGCCGACTCAATGAGGTGGAGATCATCGAACCTTTGATACCCTCCATTATGTTGAACTTGGAGCATAGAAATGCATATGTTAGGAGAAATGCTATTCTTGCTGTGATGTCAATTTACAAGCTCCCGCATGGTGAGCAGCTCTTAGTTGATGCACCAGAGACGATCGAGAAGTTTCTCAATACAGAGCAAGATTCATCAGCTAAGAGGAATGCATTCCTGATGCTTTTTAATTGTGCCCAGGATCATGCTATTAATTACCTATTGACCAATGTTGATAGAGTCTCAGACTGGGGGGAACTTATGCAGATGGTTGTGTTGGAGCTGATCCGAAAAGTTTGTCGGACAAATAAAGCTGAAAAGGGAAAATATATCAAGATCATTATATCTTTATTGAATTCCCCTTCAGCTGCTGTTGTCTATGAATGTGCTGGAACCCTTGTTTCTTTGTCTTCTGCTCCAACAGCTATTAGAGCTGCTGCTAACACATATTGCCAGCTTCTTCTCTCACAGAGTGATTATAATGTTAAACTCATTGTACTTGATCGCCTTAATGAACTTAAGTCTTCCCACCAGGATATAATGGTTGACATGATCATGGATGTCCTAAGGGCCTTGTCAAGCCCAAACCTTGATATCCGTAGAAAAACAATTGACATAGTACTGGAACTCATCACCCCTCGTAATGTTAATGAAGTGGTTCTTACATTGAAGAAAGAAGTCATGAAAACTCAAAATGGGGAGCTCGAGAAGAATGGGGAGTATCGTCAGATGCTCATTCAAGCTATCCATTCCTGTGCTATAAAGTTCCCTGAAGTGGCAAGTACTGTGGTCCATCTGTTGATGGATTTCTTGGGAGACAACAATGTTGCCTCGGCAATGGATGTTGTCATTTTTGTGAGAGAGATAATTGAAACCAATCCTAAGTTGAGGGTTTCTATTGTCACTCGGCTTCTGGATACTTTTTACCAAATTCGAGCAGCAAGAGTTTGTTCTTGTGCTCTTTGGATTGTAGGAGAGTATTCCTTATCTCTTTCTGAAGTTGAGAGTGCAATTGCAACCATAAAGCAGTGTCTTGGGGATTTGCCCTTTTTTTCAGTTTCTGAAGATGATGAAGCTGCTGATTCTTCAAAGAAACCACCCCAGCAGGCTTCCACAATCACCATTTCATCTAGAAGACCAGCTATCCTTGCTGATGGGACTTATGCAACTCAAAGTGCTGCTTCCGAAACTGCCTTCTCCGCTCCAGCTGTAGTTCAAGGATCTTTGACTACCGGAAATTTGAGATCCCTTCTTCTCACTGGAGATTTTTTCCTTGGGGCAGTTGTTGCATGTACGCTAGCAAAGCTCTGTCTGAGATTGGAGGAAGTTCAATCATCCAAGGTTGAAGTGAACAAAGCATCAAGCAATGCTTTGTTGATTATGGTGTCAATTCTACAGCTTGGACAATCTTCAGTTCTCCCCCACCCAATTGATAATGATTCTTATGACAGGATTGTTCTTTGCATTAGATTGCTGTGTAACACAGGGGATGATGTGAGGAGGGTCTGGCTGAAGTCTTGCCGTGAGAGTTTTGTTAAAATGCTTTCTGATAAACAGTTGCGTGAAACTGAAGAAATAAAAGCGAAAGCGCAGATTACTCACGCACAACCTGATGACCTGATTGATTTTTACCATTTGAAGAGCCGAAAGGTAATTCTGCTATCAGTGTTCCTTCTGAATTCTTTCAATTTTATTGTGGACGACCAGAACAGGCATGTGTTTTGAGTAAAGTTGTTACAGCTGCCTCAGAATAAATATTTCATCCAATGACCTATAAAAATATTTTTTTATTTTAATATTTTTCCTACGAACTTTTCACTGAAATCCCAACATCTGATTCTCTTTCCTTTTTTTAATTAAAATGATCTTGGACACTTATGTTTAAAATTATAACTAAAAAAATCTTTTAATAATATTTTCTTTGTTTATTTGAGTTGATCCATATGTACAATGATTTAGTTCTTGTAAATTAAATATTCTTGAAATATATATAGTGTACAATAATTGAATGAGCTGAGAAAAAGTATCAGAAGTTTACAAAGCTCATAAATTTAGTTCTTGTAAATTAAATATTCTTGAAATATATATAGTGTACAATAATTGAATGAGCTGAGAAAAAGTATCAGAAGTTTACAAAGCTCATAAAGTAAGTTTATCCAAATGAAAAGATTAATAATCTAGAATTTATAATTATCAAATATGATGTTTTCTGCAAAAACAGGTCCAGAGTTCAATATGGGATTTTTAATGAAAAAAAAATGTTTGAATAGGTTTATGGAATATAGAGTTGTTTCGTGGAGATTTTGATTATGGTAATTTAGTCTACCCTTCTGGGCATGGTTTTGTGGAATAAAGAGCTGTTACATGGATATTTTGAATATGGTTTTTTGGATATTATGATATTTTGTTTATTGTAAAAATAGCTTTATATGTTTATCATACTATCTGCACTCCAGGGAATGAGCCAGCTGGAGCTAGAAGATGAGGTCCAAGATGACTTGAAACGTGCTACTGGAGAATTTGTTAAGGATGCTGATGATGCTAATAAGCTCAACCGTATCATTCAACTTACTGGATTTAGTGATCCAGTATATGCGGAAGCTTATGTTACAGTCCATCACTATGATATTGTTCTGGATGTTACTATTATCAATAGAACAAAGGAGACACTTCAGAATTTGTGTTTGGAGCTGGCAACAATGGGTGATCTTAAACTTGTTGAGCGTCCACAAAATTATACTTTGGCACCTGAGTCTAGCAAGCAGATAAAAGCAAATATTAAGGTGTCATCTACTGAGACTGGAGTTATATTTGGAAATATTGTGTATGAGACGTCAAATGTGCTTGAGCGGACTGTTGTTGTCCTCAATGATATCCATATTGACATCATGGACTACATATCTCCTGCTGTTTGTAGCGATGCTGCTTTTAGGACCATGTGGGCAGAATTTGAGTGGGAAAACAAGGTATCTTTTGACTTTTCTGCTGTCATTATTTAGCTCTAGTTGCTTCTAGTGTTTTCTGGTATTTTTCACACTGTATTTCGTGCTAGTAATACACTGCATCGTGGATAATCAATAGCCTGAACTCATTCTAATATATTTATATCCATGGTAGTCCCACATTACTTTGAAGTGTCATGTTATCTAAGTTTATATAACTATTACTGATATTCTGGAATATGATTTTAATTGTTCTACTCACTTAGCCTTTTTTGCCTAATGCAAGGTTGGCTGTTAAAATCTTGTGTGATTCTTCATTACTGTGATTAGTTAATAAATATGACGATTAAATTTTGTCCTTATCTATGAACAAATTTGGAGTAAATTTTAATATTTTATGCACCTAGCTTATTTGGATCTCATTCACAGGAAAACTAATGTATGAAATATAAACCATCACCTGTATTTATGTCTTATGTTCTGCGATTTGCTTGACATGCATATCTTTTATTTTCTTCATCCATCAGGTCAAGTCATTGAAGTTTTCTTATAGTTCTTTCATTTTCTTGTTTTCATATGATTGTATATTTGTGATTCCTTTGGTGCAATTCCTCCCTTTCATCTCCGTTTCATTTGTTTGGCAGGTTGCTATAAACACCTCAATCACCAGTGAAAAAGAATTTCTTGATCATATTATCAAATCAACCAATATGAGATGCCTAACTCCAAGGTAAGTCTCTTTTGTTATCTTTTATTTAGTGTGCTACTGCAGCAATATTATCAAGGGCTTGTGGAATTTTATACATTCTTTTATGTGAAAATGTAGTATTACGAGTCCATTTTATCTTTCTTCCATTCAATCTTATGGATTAATGAGTCTTATTAAACTGTTATATTTATTTGCCGTGTTTATAAGTTTATGAATAAATGCTGAAGTTATCTAATTTAGTCTTCACTACATTATGGCAATGATAGTGACAACTCATAATACATATTTATCGTCTTGCTCATGTGGTCTTCAGATCTGCTCTAGATGGTGAGTGTGGATTCTTGGCCTCTAATTTGTATGCAAAGAGTGTATTTGGAGAGGATGCTTTGGTGAACGTCAGTGTAGAGAAGCAGTCAGATGGCAAGCTAAGCGGATATATTAGGATAAGGAGCAAGACTCAGGGGATTGCTCTTAGCTTGGGCGACAAGATCACTCTCAAGCAAAAGGGAGGAACCTGATGGTAAATACTCCACACTTTATTCTGATGTTGTGAGATTGATAAAACAAGTGTTGCTGATCAATTGAACGGATTGGGCAGAACGAAAATGGATGCTAATGGGAGAGTTATCATCCTTCCTTCGAAGTTGCTATCTAACTAATTTTATTGAAACATAGCAATTGATGGATGTCTAATGTGATTAATTATCTCATCTTCTGTTTGCATTGTCTTTATTCTCTTTTTTATTAAGTATTTTTCTGTTGTGTTCTGCAGTTTATGCGCTCGAATCTCGATTTGAAAGCTCCTACAAACCACACCTTCGGAGGATAGATTTTATGAGGAAGTGTTTACTCTTGGAATTTCGTTTTCTTATGTTTATTATCTGGGAATGTATTTGGGTTATTATTTTTGTAGAGAACACTTTAAAGAGATGTTGGTACTCTCTGGTCTTTTTTTCTTGGAATTTTTTTTTGGGCTCCAAATACATTCATTAAGCAATTGCTAGTTGTATCGAACCTAAAAGTTGTTTAGGAGGGCATACTTGGCATTCCATTTGCCTTTCGGACAATTGCTCTTACTACTATTAATATAAAGAAGACAATTGTTCAATCTTGTTAAAAAACATTAAGTAGCAGGTACTCTTCCCAAGAGTATTTGTTGTCTCTTGAGTATTTTTTGTGCCTCTTATGTGAGAGCTTCAGAGAGTGTTGTTTCTTTTTGAAATCGTGAGCTTATGATTACTTAAAAGACCTTTTTTAACGTCTTCCTGTTAAGAGATGGAGATTTTATATTCTGTGATCTTTATCTTCGGTTGACCCCCTGCAAAGTATGCGTGCTTTTTGAAGAATTTTAATTGTTGTTTTTTTTTTTTTTTTTTTTTTAACTTTAATTTGAAAGGCTAATCATTGTGCACCGATTGAAACGTGCATTCGCTTTCAGAAACATATACATCTATGACTTTCAGAAACTTATATACTTATGAATAAAAATGTATATATTAATTAATAAAAATATATATACTTTGTTAGCAAATTTTCTGTTAGTTTTTTTAATGAAAAAATTAGTGTAGAAAAACTATACAATTATTAAGAAAATAATGATAAGCTGCCATATATGGTAGAATTTTAAAGATATAAGGATTTTATTATTACTATTTGTATGGGGACCCATTTTACAAATAAAGAAACATAAAGGTTATTGTGAGACATTAAATAAGATGTATTTTATTCGTCCAGCAAAAAATTACTTTTTATATTTTTTAAGGTGTCTCACATATATAAGAATATTTTTTTAGATGTGATTCGTACAAAACAATTAATGATGAGACTCATACACAATGCTAATATAATTAAAATATTGAAATATTATATTTCTGAACTCATTACCCATTAAAATAATATTAATTATGTGAAAACATGAAATGTAATTCTTTTAAAGGGTGGAAAGAGTATATTTTTGTGCGGGGAAGCAACATTTGAGTGAAATGTCTCAAGGTAATATCACCTTACATTGTTGTTATAATTTTTTATTAAATATATTATTTTTTTTAATTAAATGCTATCACCTTTTATTTTAATATTATTACTTATTATTATTTGTCTTACAAAATTTATCCCGTCGAATGATTTTGTTTTTGCGGGACGGAGACGGTAAATACAATAAGAATTTAAATGAATAAATAAAAATTATAAATGGGGATGGAAATAATTTATTATCTTAAGATGAGAGAGATAAATTTAAAACATTAACTACGTTATAAAAGCAACGGCACCGCTTTCTTCCACGACTTCCCTTTCACAATTCAAAGTCACTTGCCACAATCCTCCCATTTCGAATATCCTTCCAATTTCCCACCCGGTTTTTCATTCCATCCTTTACAAGTTAAGAGATATTTTTCATTTGGAGGGTTTTCTTGAAGAAAATATGGACTCCTCTAATGATCCCAAGGGTGACACCGACGCAACCGCCGCCGCCGCCACCGACGCAGAACAAAACCCTAGCAATAATCCATCTAATGGAGGGGACAGTACCGCAAATGCCCGCCGGAGAACTCCCTTTACGAACCTCAGTCAAATCGATGCGGATCTCGCCCTTGCCCGTACTCTACAAGAACAGGTTTTTCTTTTATTGGGTCTTCTTTTACTGGTATCAATTACAATTTGAATTTCTAATCCTGTTGAGAAAAATTATACTCTAATTTATTTTTTTGCTGTTTGGTGTAATATGTATGCTAATTTTATTGATTTTTTTGGAGTACTTGTTTCCAGATGGTGTTTATTGGTTAGTTGCGTGTTTGAATCTCCGATTCTGTGTTCTCTGTTTTTTATGGTGTCAGACTACGTAAGTTGTAGTCTGAAATGATTTTCTTATTACGTGCCTATTTTCGAAGTTTTTTATTCCTTGGTAATTAAATCAGTTTAATTGCTTGATCCATGTTGTGTTTGTTCTTTTGAAAAAGTTGTAACTATTCTGTGTTAGTTGGTGTGGTTTTGATTTTATACTTAATAGTTTTGGCTGGCATGAATTTGTAGCTAACCTATGAGAAAGTTTTGTCCTGGGTAGTATAAAATTGCATTCATTATATTATTTTGCAGAATTATTGAAATTATTAACTTGGGGACAGGAAAGAGCTTATATGATGTTGAGAATGGGCGCTGGTGCTCACAGTCATTATGGTGGTTGGGAAGTTGAGAGTTATGGGGACGAAGATGAAATTTATGATGATGATTATGAGGACGCCAGTGAAGAGGATTATGAAGGTTCAACCGCAGAGGTGGGTGATGAATTAGAAGATGCATTTGATGTGAATGCTGATGATGCAAGAGTCGAAGATGGAAACCAAAGTAGGGAATTGGACCCTTCTACATTTCCCAATGATGAGGCCTATGCTAGAGCTTTGCAAGATGCTGAAGAACAGGAAATGGCAGCTAGATTGTTAGCACTATCTGGGATTAGTGAAAGTGAGTCATTTTGGCATTGTTAAGGTGTTTGATTTACCATTAAACACTTTTCTGAGAACTTATCAATGACTTTAAAATTTTCTATGATTCTATAGTGGTGGTGGGGGATGATGAAGATGAAGATGAAGATGAAGAAGAAGAAGATGCAAATGAAGACGACGACGAAGAAGATCAGGACGAAGAAGGCCATGGTGATTATCCTTTGGTACATCTGCCATGCTTTTGTTTTTTTAATTTCCTTCTTTGTGTGGGTTCATATGAGCATGATTATAATGCTTCACCTTATTACTTATTAAGGCAAGGGTCCAATTCTGAACTGTTGAATTCAAAGTTATATGAACTGGTGCTGAAATTCCTTGCTAGCAGGACATTTTGATGTATATTTTCTCAGATATGGTTGGATACTTGTAGAACTTGGCTGTACCCACTTTAGGTCCACCACTTTTTCATCAAGTGAGAACTTCTTAAATTGATGGTTGTATAATTATGCAGGAACTCCTAGTTATCATCTATCTAATGAGTTTCTCATTTGATGAAAAGTGGTGGACCTAAAGTGCGTGAAGCCAAGTTATAAAAGTGTCCAACCATATCTGATAACTTCTTAGATTGATGATAAGTAGGAGGGCCACCACAATTTAGAACTACTCAATTCTCTAACCATCAACATTAATTATCATTAAACAAGCACTTATTGACATGTCTCCTATTCAAAAGGTCTACATGAATTTTTTGCTGAGTTTATAAGCTCTTGAAGAGTTTCTAGCATATAAGTTCCTCAAAGATGTTGGACAAAATTTTCTGAAGGATCTTATGAGCTCTTTTATAAATAATTTTACAGGTCGTTTATAAAATTTTTGAGGAGACCCCTAAGTAATTTTGAGTTAAGATGTAAATTGACAATTTCTCAAATTTACTTGTCAACTAATACTATCTTTGACATCTTACAAGTTCAAATTTTGAAGATGGCATTCGTCATCTTGATAAGTTCTGAAAATATCTTGTAAGATGTAAGCAGTATAGTGTTAAAAATAAGATGTCAGAGATATGGCAATTAAGTTCCTCCTTACACACTATAATAATACATATAATACAGAATTTGTATTCAAATTCAAAAAACACACCCTCTTCATACTTTTTATCTCTCTCTCTCATGCATGTTACTTTCTCTATGATACTTTCCATTTATTCAATCATTAACACATCACTTCTCAAAAGATAATATCTGCAACATCATCAACTTTTAAAAATCCTATCCTATCATAACTCTGCAAACCAAATATAGTTTTAAAACCAAATCAGTTTTTTATATTCACGAATTATGAAACCAACAATCAAAAGCCAAGTTAATCTCAAATCGAACATACTCTAAATATTCAACTTCCTTCTCTGTATTAACAAGTACGAAATCAGTATTATATCCTACTGAGGTGATCCAGCTTTTAATTATATCTGTATTGGCTGTTGACTTCCGACTAATTTGCTTGAATCATGCATTCATTTTTTTTTTGGGTGGGGGGGGGGGGGTGCTTGATGGGGTGGTTTAGAGAAGGGCGAATGGGAAATGTGTTAAAAGAGAGTATTAAATTTTATTTAATAATTCCTCTACAGTACATTTTATATCCACTTTTGGGGAGTGGGCAAAAACCTCCCTGATGTGAGGAATGGAAGTCTCTAAATTTCTATTCTCCAATACTGTTGCTATTCTATTACACACGCCTTTTTTTTCAATGTATGTTGCTTATTTGCATTACTATTTCATTTTCAATTGAGAGTTGCTGACACATCTTATGTGTACTTAACTATTTTTATTTTAATAATTTATAGGGTACGTGGGAAGAGGTTGATCCCGATGAACTTTCATATGAGGTAAACAAAATGATTTTCTGCCTTCTCATTCTTCTTGGGCCCAATTTACTTTGATAGCGGATTGACTTCGTGTTACAGGAGTTGATTGCTCTAGGTGAAGTTGTTGGAACAGAGAGTAGAGGTCTTTCTGCCGATATTATAGCTTCCCTGCCTTCCATAAACTATAAATCGCAAGACCTTCAGGAAGGAAGAAGTGATTCGTAAGTAAAGATAATCTACTTTTGCTAAGTGATATCATTATGTGTTCATCTCTCCTACCTTATATATTTCTGCAAGGCTCACAGCTTTTGCACTTGTTCCTCAGCTGTGTCATATGTAGATTGGATTATGAGGAAGGTGACACCTTGACTTTTCTTGCTTGCAAGCATTCATACCATCCAGAGTGCATCAACAATTGGTTACAAATAAATAAGGTATATTAAATAAAGTTTGTAATACTCTTACACTTTTGAAGATTTCCAAATGTACGCCTCTTGAAGTTCTATTCTATGTATTAAAAGCTCAACTCTAAGCGAGTGATTGTAAAAAATGCCTTTTATACTGAGTCGTGGGTTATGCAAGACTAATAGCTTGCCATCGAGACATCCTGAAGGCTTCCAATACACGTCTTTAGGTGCAGTATATTCATTAATCATGAGGGCAACTAAAAGCTCAAATCTTGTGCGTTTTGTATTTGCTCTGTTTTGATTTTTATTTGATGCGCGTTTCATGTATACCATATTGTTTATCCAACTAAGCTGTATATCTTCTTCAAAGGGAGGGGACTCGGATATTCCACTAATTCATGTCTATTTTTCTCCTTTGTGAACTAATAAATTTTGATGCATGAATGTCGAACGTAGGAATAACGGATGAATGATCTCGTGTATGTGTAGGTTTGTCCTGTTTGCAGTGCCCAAGTCTCCACCACTTCTGGGAAAAGCTAGAATTCATCAACAGCAGGGTGAAGTTGTGTCTTACAATATGGAGACCAAATAATCTCTCTCTCTCTCTCCCTCCCTCCCTCACTCTCTCCCTCTCGTCTTATACTGTCAAGTCTATCATGAAAAACCTTGACATTATAGAAATATGTAACATGAACCTCTTTCATTTAGTTGTTCTGCTATAATTCCTTCAGCTACTTTAAGCATCTTGATTAGTTATGTAAGATGAATTATGGTGGATAATTATAACATTATAATCAATTATAAAAATTGATATTGGTCTGTATTGGGTGGGTTCAACAATTTAGAGAGAATAGTAATCCGTCCTCAAATCTCAAGTGGCTGATTGGAACATGATTGGTTTCATTTCATCCATTAAATGCCCATTTGGTTTCATTTCATCCATTAAATGCCCATTAAATACCCTCTTTGGAGTGGTCTCTTTTTTAAGGGGGACAGAATGAGTATTTATTTTTATTTTTTATTAAATAAATGAGTTTCATGTTTAATTAATACTCTCTCCGTCCAAATTGTGTACATATTTTAGTACGATGAAATTAAGAAAATTTAATTTTTTTTATAAAGATGTATAAAATTATTGGAATATGTGTAAAGTTGTTAGAATGTGTAAAAAGTTGGTAGAGGTTAGTTAAAATTGTACAACATGTCATACTTTAAGGTGGGATTGAATTCATTTTGGTTAAAAGTACAATATAATAGAATTAAAGAAATTAAAAACGTAAAATAAGAAATCGGGTGTACCAATAAAATACTCCCTCCGTCTATGTAGTTGGTAGTTGTATTAGGCCATCTCTATCAGTCGTCTCTATTTTACAACACATTCAACTCCAAAATGCAGTTAACTTAATAGTTCATCTCCAGCAGCTAACTCAATTTTCTATCCAAAAAATTAAAATAACAATATATCCTATTTTTTAATATTATTTTAAATTATTTAAACAAAATATACACATACCCATTTTTTAAATATAACACATAACTACTACAGTGTTTTATTCCATTTTGCCCTATTTTGCAGCCTAAAATGCTGGCACTGCTAGAGCCAAAAGTGTACTGCAAAATGGAGATGCAACACACTCTTGGAGATGGCTTTAGTGGGGTGTGGAACCTATATTTTAGTTGTATTAGTGGGTGTGTATGGGTCCCATGTGTGTAAAAAAGAAATAACCCTCTTTGGAGCGGACGACCAAAATGGAAGAAATACCCTCTTTCGAACGGACGAAGGGAGTAATTTTTTGAGTATTTTAGATCGATTTTTATCCAAATCTAGTCCCTTAATCAAATTTTGTTATTATTATTATTTTGTTTAAATTTGGATAAGAATAGGTCAAATTATACAATGAACTTCATTTGAACAAAAAAAAAATTAGACTAAATCTGATGAAAAAAAAAGAGACAAAAATCGAACAATAAGAATATGAGATTAAAAAAATAAAAAAACAAAATAAATAAAATTAGAATATAGTAAAACAACTAATTTGCAGTTAGGCCCTCGTCTCCAAGTGCAAAACCTCAGGAGTCAGGCCTAGTGTGAGAGGGCTTATCTTTTCTTTCTACATGAATTCAACATTTTTCAGACAGCGGAGCATGTTAATCTCCAGCCAAATGTAGCGATGAACTCTACTATTCTCGACTCACGCCTTCGAAACCCTACTTTCTTCAGGTTGCCACTTCATCGCTGCGCCAAAACTGAAACCAAAACAATTTCCTTCGTCAGAAACTCTTCATTCTTCGCCAAATCCTCCTCATCACCGTATCCGCTACGAATTTGGTCCCACGCCGCTTCGCTTCGAACTGTTGGATGCTCGGTTAAGATTGATGACAGCCGGCAAGGAATACAATTCGAAAATTTAAAACGTTGTAATGAGGAACGCAATGCACTTGCCGTTGCGAAGCCAGTGGCCTATGCATTGTTCTGTATTTTCATCGGCGTCTTCTGTCCGCGTATGGGGTTTCAGAGACCTGCCATGGCTGCCGCCCCTGTTCGGGAATCAGTGTCAAGGGGAGAGAATGAAGAGGAGGGCCATGAGTACTCGCGCTATACCCGGCGGTTATTGGACGCTGTTTCGCGGCTGCTTAAGGTAATTGAGGAGGCCAGGACTGCGGGGAAGGAAGACTTTGCCAAGAATGTTGAAGAGGGATTGAAGGAGGTTAAAAGGACGAAGACGGCATTGCAAGAAGAGTTGATGAATGGTCTTTATGCGGAATTGAGGGTTTTAAAAGAGGAAAAAGAGCTGCTTGTGGATCGCTCAGATGAAATTCTGGGTAAAGAATTGAAGGCAAAGAGGGAGGAGGATAGTTTAGTGAGCAAATCAAAAGGTGGGGGTGAGAGGGTTAGGAGGATAAGGGAGGAAATGAGGAGTTTAGAAAAAGAATATAGTGATGCATGGGAGAGAATTGAGGAGCTCGAAGGTTTGATTTCAATGAAAGAAACCATGGCATTAGGCATTGGTGTGAGGGAGCTTTTGTCTATCGAGAGAGAGTGCCAGTCTTTGGTGGAGAGCTTCTTAAGGGAAATGAGGAGTAAAGAGACTCCAAGGTGAAGAAAGCAATGGATTTATATGTTCCTCCTTCCTTGAATTTTTCACAAAATCTTCCATCTCCATCAGTGTTAGTTCGCATTGTCATCAAGAGGAATAATCTCTTTCTGCATTTGTCATAATTCATAATTACTAATTGGATCTGGGTTACACATAGCTGATGTTGCAGATTGCTTTTAATTACAGTTTGCTTTTGGAATTACGAATAACTTTATGTTATTATTAATTTTCTGTTTTAAGCTTAACTTCATATCTTTTGAAACCTTCATGGCCAAAGTTATTTGTGATTGTGTGTTAAGCTTGTGTTTCAATATTTGTTTTGAACCTTAATATTGCAGACTTGTTAAATGCTTAAATCATCTAGCTTTTCTAAATTCTTGGTTATCGTAATAGTCAGCATTTTGTTGATTCAAGCATTAGAAAGCTGTCAATAATGTATACTTTGATATTAAGTAGGTTTTTGAAGAATTTAAATCCATTGGAGGATCCTTTCATATTTTGATGATTTAGATAAAAGCTGTTGACTATTAAAATTAGTATCAGCCTAGAGTATATCTTTAACTGAGGTTACAGTATTCAGTAGTCTTTCAATTTAGCACAAGCTATGGTTTGAGAAGATTCCTGATGATTCTGCCATTTTTATGGCTTCTTGCAGCTGTACTTCTCCAGAAAGTCTTTCCAATGACTTGAACTTTTGCTTTTCAACTGATGAATTAATCATTTGTCTTCGTTGTTTTGGTAACTTGGTTCTTATCTGACATAACCTACAAACTAGATGCAATTGAGTTCTAGCTTTTACTTTCACAAAGGCGTTATCACTTTATCTCTTATATGTGAATCACAATTTGAATGTTTTTTTGATGCATTTTTTAAATTTCAAAATTTATCACAGTAACTGTAAATGAAATTATTTTTTTTGTATGTCCTGCTAAGATCTGATCCTACTTTGTTTCTTCATATTCTTTGGTTCTTATTACCTGCAGTACCTCAAAATCTCCTGTTACCAAGCTCTCTAAAGGTGAGCTTCAGAAAGAACTGCAAGATGCGCATAGACTGTTTCAGGAACAAATAGTGTTACCCAGTGTTCTGGTAGGTGAGGATATGGACTCTGTTGTCAATCAAGAATCAACTGCTTTTGCTCATCGTATACAGCAAGTTCTTAAGGATTCAAAAGATATGCAAAAGAACCTTGAGTCTAACATCAGGAAGACTATGAAGAAACATGGTGAGGAAAGGCGTTTTGTGGTGACCACACCGCCAGATGAGGTTGTCAAGGGTTATCCAGATATTGAGCTGAAGTGGATGTTTGGAAGGAAGGAGGTTATAGTCCCAAAAGCTGTGAACAACCATTTTATTCATGGATGGAAGAAATGGAGAGAGGATGTTAACTTAGACCTTAAAAAAAGCCTTCTGGAAGATTCTGAATTTGCTAAAAAGTATGTGGCCGAAAGACAGGTAATTCTGCCAAATTTATCATTGGTCATCCTTTTTATCTTTCTAGCAGTTCTACCTTTTGTTTAAACTAAATGGTAAGGAAGAAATTACTTACTTTTGATTCAGCAGGCTAACATATTTATTCTTTCATAGTGTATTCCTTAGTCCCCCCCTTTTTTTCAAATTTATTTATCAAGCTTGAACCTCTCTCGTGACTGTCTAGGAATTGCACATTATCTAGGTAACCAATGTTTTCTTTTCATTTTTTCCTTAAAAATTTGGGGTTCAGAATAGAGATGTAAAAATTGGTTAAAGACACATTCTTTGGACCAACCCTTTGGTTAATTAGGAAAGTAGGGTTCCTAAAAAAGACTAATTTCTTGCATATTGTGTTGTCTGGTGTTTTCTTCTCCTCTTCTTGATCACAATGTGCCACAAAGAAGTTTGGAGGCAAGTACTCATGCAGGATTAGTAGTTTTTTGACTTCATGTGAAACCTTCATGCTTGATGTGCTAGAAATAGTTGAACAATGTTTAAGGAAAATCTTATCTGGAAAGAACAGCATTCATTTTTATTTATGGTTTGTTCATACTTTCTCAAATCCTAGTTTATGCTATTGAATCAACTTAGTCTCTTGATGTTGACTTGATGCCTACCTCTGCATATTCCTCATTATTCACAAGCAGCACTAGTTGGAATCTCTCGAACCTAGTTCTTTATAAATGTGGACAGCTTAGTCCTCTTTTGTCGCTTATTTTCTTGTTATTTACTTCTACACTCTTGAGATACACCCTGCCTTAGGAAGGACTGAGTATTTGACTCTTTCCAAAAACCTTGATTATCAAGTCAGCAATTTTCGCATTATGACATGCTTGTTACAATTATGACGGGATGTCAATCTCTCCATCAGATCTTGAAATATGAAATTGAGATCTGAACGATCCTCATTTTGCAGAAGTTTAGCTTTTATATGCAGACAATAAGTGTTTGGTTTCTATTGCATTATCCTTATATTTTATATGCATACAATAAGTGTTTGGTTTCTATTGCATTATCCTTATATTTAAATTGAGGAATGTTTAATGTAGGAACGTATTCTTCGGGATCGTGATAGAGTAGCATCCAGAACTTGGTATAACGAACAGAAGAATAGATGGGAAATTGATCCCATAGCTGTTCCCTATGCTGTATCTAAGAAACTTGTGGAGAATGCTCGAATAAGGCATGACTGGGGTGCCATGTACATCAAATTTAAGGGGAATGACAAAGAATATTATATGGATGCCAGAGTAGGATCCTTTATCGTTGTCTTTTCTTCAAATAATTAATTTTTTTCTTAATTATTTTCACCTATATCGTACATTCTGTTCTTTTTTTTTTTTTACAGGAGTATGAGACAATTTTTGAAGACTTTGGGGGTTTTGATGCATTGTATTTGAGAATGCTTGCAGCTGGAATCCCGACTGCAGTTCAGCTAATGTGGATTCCATTTTCAGAATTAAATTTTAGTCAGCAGTTTCTTGTGATTTTGACATTCTGTCGCGAGTGCATTACTGGAATATGGAGGACCAGTACTGTTTCTCGAGCCAAAAATTGGGCCTTCAAAAATATAAAGGACATTAATGATGATATAATGATGATTGTTGTTTTCCCTGTTCTCGAGTTTGTTATCCCTTATCAGGTACACAACTGAATTACACAATATAGTAATTTGAGCTTTAAATTGTTGTATCAAATATCAGTTTTTGGTGTTCATTTTATCCTCTTATTACACTTTCATCTTCTTTCATGCCATTTCTGATGATATTTTGATGCATTCTTATCACATTTTTTATTTGTTATTGTAGGTGAGGATGCTTTTGGGTATGGCTTATCCAGAGTATTCTGATGTATCTATTGGATCTACTTGGTATCTCAAGTGGCAATCTGAGGCTGGAACAAATTTTAGGTCAAGGAATACAGAGGAATTTCAGTGGTACTTTTGGTTTTTAGTTAGAGCTGCCATATATGGATATATACTGTTTCACATTTTCCGGTTTTTGAAGAGGAAAGTTCCTAGAGTTCTTGGTTTTGGGCCTTTGCGGAGAGATCCCAACTTCGAGAAGCTACGTAGAGTGGTAAAATTCTGTCCTGCCAGATATGATGAAATAAAGTGTTTGCTGTTATTCATTATCACTGGTCCATGGTTTTCTCATTTGAAATTTTTATTGAGGCTTGTTAAGGCAAATAAATAAGTGTATAAGGCTTTTTTTGAGCCTAAATTATTTTTAGTACCGTTGTTCCAAATGTATCTCATTATTTTATATGCCAAGAAGTAGGTGAACAAAATGGATTTCATTTAATTTTTTTTTTAATTTCCATGACTTAGAGGAACAAGTTAAATAACTAACTTTTTATGATTGGTCTTCCCTTTCCACTCTCATGTTATTGTGTTTATTCTCTTTTAAATACTTTCAAATTTCAATTATCAGGGAAGAGGCCTTGGGAGGGTTATATTTTGAATGATTATGCTATTGCAGTTTGATGAGAAATCTTTTCTTCCCACATGATGCAGTCCTATGTGTATAGTAAACAATATTTTAGATTGGATTATTGGAATGTGCCCGTTTTTAAAGACTAAAAAGACAAAAAAGAAAGATGTTTTGGTGCATGATGATTCTGTTTTTAAATGGAATGCATTGTTTAAAAAAGAGAAAAAGGATAGAAAGAAACTGGTGCAAGCTTAGTGATGTTGTTGAATTGTGCTCGTACTGGATCTCTTAATTGCCAGTTACTGTATTTTTGATTCACGGATGGTTCAACCAGTCTTTAAGATGTAGGTAGTAATTTAACTTATGTACTGCGTTTTTCACTTAGCAGTACAACTAACTCGGGGTATCTTTCTTACTTATTTATTGATCTATTTCTTGAATGGCTGTTCCATATAAATATTATAGATTTATTTTGGTATCTTAGTAAAGATATTAATATTCAAGAGTAAGTTAAAGCCTTGGTTGAGTGATGCACTCTCTATTGAAGCATAATGTGTTCTCACTTCTTCTGAAGTCGGAGATATTGAATCTCTTCCTTTATCCAGTCCTTTAAAAATTTGGGTATTGCTGTGAATCTCACATACGGGCAAACTATGAGACACGGATAGACTGACATCACATACAATTACAATAATACAAGTATGGATGAGTAGAATTCTAAACTTAATTATATGTAATATGCATGTAAAGTTTCCTCTCCTGCAGTGGGCTCTGAGAAGACCACGACTTCTTAGGTCTCTGAAAAGGAAGACTTCAAAACCTATATTGAACTTATGATCAGAAGCGAAGAACTAGTATGAGCTTGGGTTGATAAAATAACTCTAAGTAATTTATTTTATGTTTTGATAAGATCTATGCTTGACCTGAGCCCCAGACTTGGTATTAATGCTTGTTGAAGCTTAGTCTGGTCGATGACTCCCCAAATTTGAAACAGCTTTTGAAAGTCATTAGTTCAATCAATCTTTGGCTATCGTTTTATTTGTTCAACTTGTTTTAGGTTTATAGCCAATTATTTGAATAATAAATAACATGTTGAATGGAATTTTCTTCTGCATTGAGTGCATTTTCTTGAATTGGCCTTCTGTACGGGTGCTTCATTGATGTTTGCTTTCTATTCAAATTCTGTGATTGCTTTTGCATTGCTTCAAATTTTCACTGCACTGTTACACACTTACACTTCCCTGTTCCCTCCTTATTAAGGCTAATTAATCCAACTGCTAGCTAGATAAATTCTCCTTCGGCTACTGCAGACATTATGTGTTTGTGGATTGTTGTCAATATCTCTCTCTTTTTCAGTCATTTTCTGACAAAATATTATCTATATATTTTCAATCATATTATGAAATGCCACTGACTATATGTTTAACAACTTTTATTCTGTTTTACAGAAAAGTTACTTTAGATATAGGATCGGGAAAATAAGGAGTAAGAGAAGGGCTGGTGTAGATCCAATAAGTACTGTTTTTGATCATATGAAGGTTCTGTTTTGTGCTTAATTCTCTTTTTCTCAAGCCTTTTCTTATCTATTACTGAAACTTGATTCTTTATTACTTCAGAGGATAAAAAATCCTCCCATACGGTTAAAAGATTTTGCTAGTGTTGAATCCATGAGGGAAGAGATTAATGAAGTGGTGGCATTTCTGCAAAATCCAAATGCATTCAAAGATATGGGAGCCCGTGCACCTCGGGTAAGTCAATTTATCATAAGTATTTTAAATGTGGCTGCTATTTTCTTATTGGTGTATAGAATGGTGTTATCTCACCTTGTAGACTAACCTGTGGGCGATGTATCTATATCTCGTGCCTTTCATTTTAACGATGATACTAAACCATTTTCTTTGTATGTGCATAGAATGGGTTAAGTTGCATTGGAATGTGTCTTCAAGAGGTGGGCAGAGTATTGTAGTATTGACATCTGATGTTCTGCAGTTGTTAGATATCCTAAAATTACTAAATTTGCCCTCATAATCTTTTATTTCACTGCTGCCACTCGTCGTCATTGCTCTAGTGACTTTACCATTGTAATTGATATGTGTGCTCAAATTAGATTGAAGTTCCATTTATTATTTGTTGAGCCTATAACACCATGCTCATAGTGTGTCCTTTTATGAGGGTATGTAGATGTATACAACATATATGTCTGATTTTAATACTTACATGACACAGGTTGTTCTTATTGTTGGTGAGAGAGGAACAGGTAAAACATCTCTAGCAATGGCTATTGCAGCAGAAGCAAAGGTCCCTGTTGTTGAAGTAAAAGCCCAGATGCTGGAAGCCGGTCTTTGGGTGGGCCAAAGTGCATCAAATGTTAGAGAATTGTTTCAAACAGCGCGTGATCTGGTTGATTCTCGACCCTATGAATTTTGAGTTTACAATAGCAACCTGACAAAAAATGACTTCAGGAATTTTTATGATACTTTATATTGGATCTTCAATAATATTTTGTTGTTATTAAACTAGAAGGTTTATTGTCGATGTTGAACGTGAATGATCATTATCATCTTTAAATTTGAAAATTGATCTCTTCAGTCAGTAGGCTAGAACTAAGGGTTTGTTTGCTTCATGGGTTTAGAAAGGTGGAATGAGAAAGGAATGAAGAAGTGGTGTTAGTTTGACCACTGTTAGGGGCTGTTTGTCATCTTGTTTACTTGCGTGAATGCTCTTAAGATGCTGGGGTTTTTTGTTTATTATTTTATTTTTCACATTCTTTTCTGGACATATTACAAATTAGTTCTGTTGACTATTAGAATTTTTTTGCTATGCAAGCATGTACTTAATCTGCTAATACATCATCATTTATCTAGGCTCCTGTGATTATATTTGTGGAAGATTTTGACCTCTTTGCTGGTGTCCGAGGCAAGTTCATTCACACCAAAAAGCAGGACCACGAGGCTTTCATTAATCAACTTCTGGTGGAACTTGATGGGTAAGTATCTTATTTTTATAGTTCACTTCCTGTTTTCCATGTGAACTCTCATTTAAAGTTTGAATTGTAACTGTTAAAGATAATATCTTTATAATTTCCCCAGGTGAAACATCCCTAAATTTTTATTGTAGATTACAATAATCACTTTGTATGATAATTCCACTGTTCAACAATATATCAGTTTCATAAGTGACTTTATCAGTCTAGCCTACGGCCCTACACTACACTGTTCTTTCCAAGCTCCATATGCTACTTAGAATGTTTTTTTTTTTCCGTAACCTAGTCCAAAGATCTTATAAATTTTAAATGACCTAACAGTAAATAATAAAAAAATGGCCTTCTTCTTACGCAGCCTGATTTAACACAGCTGAAACAGATCAGCTGTTTTACAATTGGTGTTTTGCACAATTAAAGCAACTCTATTATTTTAAAAACAAAAACTTGATTATATGCACTGCTATAACAACTTGGTTGTTTTGAATAAAAAGAACGCGTTTTTTTTACATAACTGAAATAATTGAATATTTAACATGACCTAGTTCTCCTAAAACATGTAAATTAGGATATTAATACAGACACACTCGAACAGATAAAAGACAGAACTCATAATTGTACTAAAATCGCTTGCACACCTAATTTGGGAAATTTTTAGAGATAAGAGGAGTGAGAGAGGAGAAGGAGATGATTCTGAAATAGGGAATAGGAATAGGCTAGACCGCTAGAGAAGAAAACCTCAGAGAACAGAGAAAGAATATATATTTTTGTAGTGAATGAGAGTTATAAAAATATAGAGACTGAGAATAGGTAAAAGGCCAAAAAAGATTTTCTTTCAGATCAGAAGGCCATACTTGATATATCCTACACTTCTTAAAATATATAGATAATTGTTTACTTTTCATATGCTAATGTGTCACTTTTTCTTCTCTAGGCTAGTGACCTTGCTGGGACTAGATTAATATGAGATTATTTTTTGGATTTCCTTTTCTGAAAGGATGGGATTTTTAATCTACTTTAATGTGTAAATGCAGTCCAACTTTGTATAAAGAGCCGAATAAATTTGTATTCTGTGATTTGAAATGCTGGAGTATCTTTCCATCTTCATGTATGTATAATTTTTTTTTTTTTGGTGAATTATGATTCGGGACCTCAGGTTGGATTTTAAGTATATGTACCATGTATGGAGAGACTGGTTGAATTTGAGGGAATATTGAATTTTATGTGTAGATTGAACTATGTACTCTTAAATAAGTAGTTAGAAGACTTCAGGCTTGCAACATTGTCTAATAGATTCCTAGGCTGTTTCCACGAGTCATGGTAGGCTTCAGGAGACTTGAATCATATTGGAGATTGGGGTTATCCTTTTAATGTGTTTTTGCTGGCTTACATTTGCTATTTTCCGCAGATTTGAGAAACAAGATGGGGTTGTTTTAATGGCCACTACTCGAAATCTTAAACAAGTTGATGAGGCATTGCAGCGGCCTGGTAGAATGGATAGAATATTTAATCTTCAACGACCAACTCAAGCTGAAAGAGAGAAGATCCTACGTATTGCTGCTAGAGAAACAATGGATGAGGATCTCATAGACTTTGTTGATTGGGGAAAGGTAAGTGTAGAATTGCTTCTAACAATGTCCTTTTGTGGATTTGAAATTTATGGCTCATATTTGGTCTTTCAACCCGGAAAGAAAAGTTGGTGTACAATGGTCGCGAGAACCTAGACGAAAAAACAATGAAATGATGGATGCTTGGTGCTTCAATTATATCCATTATTCGTTGTAGTTTTGCCACATTGATACATATTCTCTCCCTAAGAAAATTGATGCAGATTTTTTCCTCACTAGTTCCTGGATAGGTAATGTTTTTTTGGGTGATAAAGATGATTTGGGAATGGGGCCCTACTCATAGGTATACTGTATACACCCTCCGTCCCGGGTAGTTTGCACCTACATTATAGATACAGAGTTTAAGAAAAGTTGTTTTTTTACTACCTTTATTGACTTTTGAGGGGTAATGTTGTCTTCATAGGTAATAAATAAATTACAGAATATGTTATTTGTGTTAGATGAGAGTGACAATTTTGAAATTAAGGTGTATTTTGAGGTTATAGGATTCATGTGATGTTTCTATATTTTGAGTGATGCAAGTTATTGTGGGACAGATGAAAACGGAAAATGTGAAGATAATCTTAGGAGTTACGACAGAGGAAGTACTGTTTTTGGATTGTCAACTATACACTCTGCAATCAGTTGTTCAAACAAGCACAATCAAACTAAATGAACCATAATTGATTAGTAGGATATAGATAATGAAAATTTTACTATCCCTATCAAGTTGGTGCATAGATATCACTCATGCTCAACTTGGATAGTGATGCATAAATTAACCTCTAGTTTGGGTCGTTATTTCTGCTGTTTGATCTGCACCTTCGATATTGGGATATTGGTCTATACATGGTAGGTTCAATAGCTTAGAGAACTGGTAATCTGTTCTCAAGTAGCTGATTGGAGCATGTTTGGTTTCATTCAATTTGTTCAGATAAGCTGATGAAATCATCTTAATTTATCTGAATCTGCAGGTTGCTGAAAAGACATCTCTTCTTCGTCCTATAGAATTAAAACTTGTCCCCTTATCTTTGGAAGGTAGTGCCTTCCGACAAAAGTTTGTTGATGCTGATGAACTTATGAGCTACTGCAGTTGGTTTGCTGTAAGAAATACTGCCTTAATAAATACTCATGTCATAATCTTAAATTTGGCTGCTAGTGTCAGCATTTATTGTGGATACATCATGAGTGGATATAAATGGTTTGATGTATATATTTCTCTAATTGCAATTTTTGGCTCCTTCCTTCTATAGATTCTCGAAGTTCACTCTCTTCTAGTCTTTTTGTTCTTGTTTGTATAATGATAAGCTGATGCTACTTTGGATAATGATAAGCTTATAATGCCTTACAATTTGTTCCGGCCCAACGGATCCAGACAGATCGCAGAAAGGAGCTACTCGGTGGTGGGCCCAGGGGTTGCCATCCGGAGTGGTGGGTCTTGGCATGTGGGTTGCCACCCGGAGTGTGCTGTCCACTGGCGTCTGTTTCAAAGGGGGATGGACTGTTATGACATCCCACATTGGTTCCACATGATAGTGTGGAAGGGCACATAAGTGGGTATCAACACTTTAGTTTTAATCATGGATTTTGGGTTAAGTTAGGGCTAACTAGCTTATACCTAACACATCTACACAGATTCCTAGTACTTGAACAATAGGAACACGGTGCAAAAATTATTTTTGGAATGGGAACAGCATTATCTTATAATGTGAGTATCCGATCTTATAAATTTATTGAATCTGTGATTGGCATAATTGCAGACATTCAGTCCTCTTGTTCCAAAATGGTTGAGGAAAACCAAAACTTCAAAGAGAATAAGCAAGATGCTGGTGAATCATCTTGGTCTGACATTGACAAAAGAGGATTTGCAAGATGTTGTTGACCTGATGGAACCGTATGGTCAGATAAGCAATGGCATTGAAATGCTAAGTCCGCTCCTTGATGTAAGCAACTTTTTTGGCTAAATTTTTTGTCTGAGGGTTCATATATTTGCAAGAAGATTAGTTTAATATAGGAATTTAAATTACTCCATCTAATCTATTGTTTTCTGTTTTTCAAATGTATTTCCATTTTACAGATCCGGTAAGTACAAGAATATAGAGGAAGTTAGTAGTTCAATGTATAGCAATTAGTGTATATTATCTTTCCACCATACAACATAGCTGGAATAATTAAAATTGGGGTAATGTGGTACAATTAAAATGTTGGGTAGTCTGTGCGACTCTTGAATGAGAATTTTCAGATAGTATAGTTTACATTAGAATAAATATTGATTTGTTAAAGTTTCTTGTTAATTTCTTTGCTCAGTATATTCAAGAATATTGTCAAGTTACTGTAAGAGAACACCAAAACAAGGCATATTGTCAAGTTTGCATTAATCATGTAATGCTAAACCTATGTCATTTCCCTTCAGGTATTCGTTGTTTAGTTTCCCCCTCGCTCCATACTAAGTTAATTTGAATCAGGGATAAGTTTAGTCTCTACCAAGGTTAAGTTTAAGTTCTTTCTAGAGTAATTTATGTGAATGTTGTGGTTTTGGACTACAGAATTACCTTCTTCTTTTTTTTTTTTTTTTCCTTTTTATTTATTTATTTATGAACAACATATATCAGCTTTGATTTGGTGAAAGTTATAGAATAGATAATGACTGGAAGAGGTAAGGTCATAGGGACGTGAAAGAATTTTATGTGCTAGACATGTGCTTCTTTCTTTCTGATAGAAATTTTGGTGACTGCTTATGTTTACTTGAATTGCAAGCAAGCAAAAGGTTCTTTATGAGTTTGTAAAATGATGTGCTTTTTCCATTCAAGTAAAGACATTTCATGAAGTCTAAAAAATGATCAAGAGTATTACCTATATTACATTTTAAACATAAAGGTCAAGTGCTTTGATTGCTTGCGTAGTAATATTAGCTTCATCTTGTATTCTCTCTTAGTTTTTGCCTTTTTGGTATGGGATAGACTATATGGAACTAAATTTTAGTTTGATATTCTGCAGTGGACTAGGGAAACAAAATTTCCCCATGCAGTCTGGGCCGCTGGCCGTGGTCTCATGGCTCTTCTGTTACCAAATTTTGATGTTGTTGATAATCTATGGCTTGAATCTTCTTCTTGGGAGGTATGTCATCTCTTTTCATCTTCTAACAGAAACAATCCATCTGCTCATGTTTTCTCTGTGATAATACTATTGAGATTACCCATTTTCTTGCTTCTGAAATCACATTATGCGGTTGCCAAATCTTTGTATAACTTGGTGGTACTACATGAATTTACTACTGTTGATTTTTATTTGGCTAGTCATTCTTTCATCTTTGTATTTGATTCAAGAGTACTCATGTTTGTTTTTAAAGGGAATGAATACTATCAATTACATACTTGTGGTTTATTAAGAAAACTCATGCCACTAATGTTATGAGAATTATGTCTCTTCTTTTGCAGGGAATTGGCTGCACCAAGATTACCAAAGCTAAGAATGAAGATTCCAGGACTGGGAATGTTGAAACGAGAGCATATCTTGAAAAGAAGCTTGTATTCTGTTTTGGCTCTTATGTTGCCTCGCAGCTGGTACTTCCATTCGGGGAAGAAAATATTCTTTCTTCTTCAGAACTGAAGGACGCACAGGAGGTTTTAGTTGCATTTATTCTGTTTTAATCTATGCAATAGTTTCAATATGGTTTAACTTCATTCAACCTTTTGTGCAGATAGCAACTAGGATGGTTATTCAGTATGGGTGGGGTCCTGATGATAGTCCAACAATTTACCACCATGGAAATGCGGTATTAAATTATTAATTTATACTTATATTGATGATGATATCTCAATCCATATCATAATGCACTACATGGAACCTGATCCAGAAACAGTTATAGCAACATTCATGAATATTGCCACTTGGCGTTGCCTTCCCCGATGCTTGCTCTGTTTAAGTTATGTTGTCTGATACATGTGAATCTATGAAGTCACTAAAAAACTTTTTCTAAACAGAAAATTCCATTATCTTATCCTTATGTTTTTGCTCCAATAATATTCACTTCTGTGCTTTGCTTCAAAGTTGCACTTTAAATATGTTTCTGACAACTACAAGAATCTTCCCAACAATTAGAGATTTTGCTTGTCTTTTTTGTTTGAGTGTGAGGATTAGGCATCAGCATCTGCTGAAACCTCTGTATTATCCTTAGAGACCCACTGCCCAAATGCTAGCTCATCCTTAATCCTCAATATCTGTTTGTGATTGGAGGATATATTTCTAGTATATCTGCATAATTTTATTACTTTTATTGCACTTACACGAATACACCTGTTAGTCTGTCAATGCATTATTTTGGATATTTTTGCAATATATAATTTGGGATGTGTACTCCAAGAAGAAACTGACACAACAAATAATATAAATATCTTAGCACAAGATTATTCACTTTTAAGGAGCTTTTATCTTATCGACAATGATTCCTTCTACATATAATGAATTTCACGTGAAGTATGTTATAATGCATGATGAGGTTCCCTTGCACTCGCACTATAAGCAAATTAACTCTCATTGTTGGCGCAGGTGACAGCTATGAGTATGGGGGACAACTTTGAACATGAGATGGCTGCTAAAGTTGAACAAGTATGTTTCTTTGTGTATTTTTGTCTTAAGACCCTAATCTATTATCCCAACGTATTAAATTTTGTTTGAAAGTGGTTAAGCATCAACCCCCTCCATCTCTGGATATCACTTTGCTTACTGTCTCCAGTCTCTCCTGCCTATCCCCATCCCTCATGCAAACGAGAGGAGATCCCCTATTCCACTTCATACTCCATCTTGTATTCCAAGTGGGGTGAGGGGATGACACCTCACCCATTTTCAACTTTCAAATTTGAAATTGGGTGAGGTGTCATCCCCTCACGGTCTCACCCCACTTGGAATACAAGATGGAGTATGAATTGGAATAGGGGATCTCATTCCATACAAACCTTTTACTCTACAGGTGTGAAATGCATGCCCTACTTTTTATGAATTTGGGGACTAAATATCTTTGATGTGGACTTCAATCAAAAGAGAGGAGAGAAAAGACTATATTTGTCATACTTTTTGATATTTTCAGACTCTCGGTCAGAAATCATAGATTTCAGAAAAATTATGTAATTGTGACCTCCCTGATTCGAGAAAATGTGGTCTAATGTGTTATTTGCATTGAATGTTTCAGTTTAATATTGGTATAGGATTAAGTTTAGAGTTTTGTTGTGGGTTTCAAGTCACAGCCTTTTTGTATCTGAAATTGTTAGAGATTGCAGTTGTGTTATATATTTTATTTTATTTGATAATTTAATATTGATGGATTTCTCATCCATCTATACCATCTTTTTCCCTAATGATAATTAGTTTCTCATTGAAAAAGATACTATCAAGCCGGGCGCAAGTAACTGCAGTGTCCTATGCTCTTTGATTCCCAGTTTGTTATTTTCACATGGACCTACTTGAAGTATAAAGCTACATCCTGAAGCCGCTAAATTGAATATTGCAGATCTACTACTTGGCATATGATAAGGCGAAAATGCTGCTTCAGAAAAATTACACAGTACTGGAGAAAATTGTGGAGGAACTACTCGAATTTGAAATTTTGACAGGAAAGGTATGTACCTCAATTGCAACAGTGAAATTCTACTTGTCCAGCAGCATTTGCTGGAAAAAGTATAAAATCAAGATTAACCTGCTTGCAATGCTCTCTTGGGAACTGGTAACAGTTTCAGAGTTTCCCGATATGGAACGTAACTTTTATCGGCCACTTTCCATTTCATGTTATTAGAAAGTATAAAATCAAGATTAACCTGCTTGCAATGCTCTCTTGGGAACTGGTAACAGTTTCAGAGTTTCCCGATATGGAACATATCTTTTATCGGCCACTTTCCATTTCATGTTATTACTTCAAGCTTATTTTGAATTGGTGCTTGGATTTGTGAAAGGACAATTGCTCTATTGTAGTTGGTGAACAGTGTCAGGTTTAATGTTCAGGTGTTCATAGCTTCATCAGGAGGAAGTTTTAGGTGATATAAAAAGGCTTTTGGGTAGCGTATGTAATACTCAATCACTTATAGGGATGGGGAATATGGTAATAATAGTATCTTGCCACACCTTTCATTAAACGAGCGATGCTTAGAATCGAGTTAGTCTAAATTGTTGTTTTTAGGGTTTATGTTTTCCTTTTAGGATCTAAATTTCATCTCTTTCCCACCGGTCACTGATTTAACAGTGTGGCATAGGAGATTCAACACCAAAATGTAACTAGAGATCCGAATTAGGCTTGCCCACCAGTGATGCAGTTGGAATCAAAATTACAGCAAGCAGTTTAAGTCAACACAGCTTGGAAAAATACAAGGGAAATTTATACTAATCAAACTATGGAATTGGGAGTGTCTTGGTATTAATTTAGAGGAAGTGCAGTGACCATTAATTAATAGTGGCAGCAATTGTATATGTGATTAATTTTAATTGAGCACATAGTATGCCATAAATATTTAAGCCAGTTTTTAACCAGGTTCACCACCTCCACAATTGTGAAATAATCAAGTGAAACTTGGTGGGTTTTTTTTTTTTTTTTTTTTTTTTTTTTTTTTTTTTTTTTTAGGGTATTTGTCTAATTTGTATTGATTGGCAGGATTTGGAAAGGATTATTACAGAAAATGGTGGGATTAAAGAAAAGGAACCATTTTTCCTTTCAAGTTCTAGTTATGAAGAGGTATGTATAGTTTCCAAGCATATGAAAGCTTAGTAATTATTTTGATCTCCACATTAGCATAAAGAAATTTCTCTTTCTAAAGATATTATGATATCCATTTCTTTAAGCAGAAAAGGATGATATTGGTGCTAAAAATTTTCCACATACCCAACAATGTCTTGCATCATTAAGTAAAGTAATTATTTAGGGATAAAGTGGATCTATCACCAATGCCTGAAATTGATAACATGAACCCCGAGAGGAATAATGTTAATCCTGCTTGGTGGCATTGAAACTTAAAAGAGGAAAGTTTAGCAATTCCCATGCAATCGATGCATCCAGGTGCCAATCTGGAAATGGAAGTGATGCAACTATACTACTTATGTTTATGTTATTATTCAACAATCGAAACAACACAACAAATATAGAAGTGGAAGTAAGATGTGGGCTCAAGATAAAACCCAAGGGAAGTGGATGTTTTTTAGTTCATCTACCATGAACATATTCTGTTTGTTATTCATGTATTCCTACCAGCAAAATTACAGCAAGACATTCATAATTATTATAACTTGTGTGATATAAGACCTAAATTTTGAGGCGAACAAAAGTCACTACCATATTTATCTCCTCTGTATGATACGAATTTTGAGTTTCTCAACAGGCTCTCTTTGATTGTGGCAAATTTCCTCTGTTCGTTTATTCATGTTGTCAATTATTTCTGATTCAAGAATCTGACTTGATTTTGTAATTAATTAAGAATAAACTGTTTCTCATTTGCAGGAAACATACAGGAGATCCCTCGATGGAAATGCACCAGCAATTGCTCTTCTAGGCTCCACAAATTAGGGCTTTAGGATTAATCACTGCATCATTGACTCCCCTACCTGCTTGGATTCTTGAGTAATCAGTGCGAGGAATTCAAATGTCCGCTAGAAATGCACTACATGGGACGGTTGTTGCTCGATTTAGGAGAGTGTTTCAAAGTCATCATTCTGAGGAATCCGCAAGAGAGCAATATATGTGCATGTTTAAAGTTATTGATGGAAGAAGCGCACAAAGCAGCATGGACAACCACTTAATGTTAATTCTACAGTGCAAACTATCCACCAACCAACGTAGAAAGTCCTTGCAAATGTTGAGAATACGGTGTTTTACTTTGAATCCCAAAATGGGATATAGAAGAAAAGTGTCTAGAATCCATTTACATATAGATCTTCAATCATTCATTGCTTCTTTCATTTTACGAAAACTATTTTCCTTCATAAATATATCATAGTAATGAGTATATTTTTTTGACTATTAACCTTTGTTAAAAGGATCTCATCTGTTTAGTAGCAAGTCTTTTATTATTGACAATGACCCCTTTCAGTCATGTTTTTACTCTCTATAAACTCAGTAATATAAAACAATGTTAAGAAAGTGCAATGCGAAATGTTATGAAACACGAACACACACACAATCAGATATGATCTGCTATAAAATAGGACTATTTTGGACACTAAACTCACGACGATACCTGACTGGGTGAGTCTCTTGTATGCCCAAGATATGCTCAATAAATTATTAATAATGAGTGAGTCTCTTGTGCGCCCGGGCATATAAGTTTAAATAGAATATAGAGGGGGAGAGTTGTGTTCACATGGGACCGTGTCCCCGGGGTGCAAGAACTTTTGCCATTAATAATAATCATATAAGCCAATATTTAAAGATTTTGTTGAAAAATTAGTTGTTAAGAAAAATAGTTTAAATATACTATAAAAATGTTCAGAGGCTTACACGTATTTCTCATGACAGAACACGACTCATCTTGCACAGTTGCACAAATATTTGAAATATATTCTCCAAATTAATATTCAAAATATGTTAGTACATTTTAAGAGAAAAAGCTAGAGAAAGTAGAGCCAATCTATTTCCATTCTTGAATAATCCACCTCAAATGTGCTTCAAAGTGTATTCAAGAGGGGTTAATGAAATAGCATTACACAAATCTCATTGCAATGTAGTAACTTTAAGGATATCTCAAAATAATCCAGTAATGTCAAAGATTTTACACCTCATACCAATGCTCAACTGGGATTGTGAGAGAAGCCACCAATTCCACCTGGCAGTGGTATCAGCAGTTTCTCTTGTCAAGATATCCATCAAGTTACACTCAATCTACATTGTCATCAATATCGATATTGGTCCTTGTACGGTATTGTCTCCCTGATTTCCGAGAGCTGTGTTCGCCAGCTGAAGCCGGTTCGTCTTCTTCCATTGCATAAACTTCACTTTCTTGGGTATCCTCAGCTGTAATTCCAAAATACCAGCTCTTGTTCTCCTGATTCCCTCTTGTTTTGTGCTCTCCCTCACCCCTCTTTTCTGTAGAATCTTGTTCGGGTTTCTTCTTCGGTGTGAAAACTATTGATTTTGGTATCCCCATGGATGTATCCTCCATCAATGTATCAGTGCTCCTTCTCCTCAAGTTATCGAAAAAGTCCATACATGCTTTTCGATTGGATTCTTCATCCACATCGTCAGTAGAACCAAATGTGTAGCGCCTGTATTTTGAAGGGTTCCTGAGGTAGTCTGGAACACCTACTGAATGTAGAGAAGAATCAGATTCCTGTACTGATACTGCGCTATCATCCCTCACATTAGGCTCTGATGCCGCATCACTGGCTCCTGATGATTGCTGACCCTGATGAATGCTGCTAGGGTCGACCACGAATCTGACACGTTTCTGTGACCTGGACTCTGGATTCTCTTTCTTTTTCAGGATCGGCTTAGGGTTATCAATATCTGATTCCCCCTTCCTAAGATCGTTGCTCCCAGAATTTGTTGTGATGGGATGATCAGATAGTTGCAGAGTACCAAAACCAGCCGACTCCGCATCTTCTTTAAGTCTGATTTTTGCAGCCAAGTGATTTGCCCGAGGGTCTCTCACAACATTCTGGAATGTGTCGGGAAGCTCACCATATCCATTAACTTCATCAACAGAATAATCAGCATATTTCACATTTCTCATATATACGCGATCATCAGATTGTTCCATGCCAACCGCCACTTTGTCATATTCATCTTCCTCTTCCTGCATATACCAGAGAAAAAAATTATTGAATAGAAGCACATATTTAATATCCCAAGAAGGAGAGAATGAAACCAATTTTACCCAACTCTTTTGTTTATTTGCCAAAAAGATAAAAGCAAAAATAAAGTATGTGAAGATTTACACCTTATATACACTTGCTTATATATGTAATCTACAAAGAATACTCCTGATTACTGCCTGCGTTACGCTGCACTAGCCATTTGAAATGTCCCACGACCAAGTCAAAATAACACTCATTTCTAATTCTGCATACTAATTACTTTGTTTTCCAAATCTGTTAACCTGATCAGTTAGCATTGGGTATGATTTGACACACTAAATTCAATTAAGCTTGATGTCATGTAAAACTAAACATTGGACCCAGCATTTCATATTATGACATCTAAAATTTGTCCTACATATAAGACAAGTACAAGGCATTGAAAAACAACAATTAAGCATTACGAGCCACACCAGGTCAATTGGCAAAGATTTGTGGGTTCAATGGGAGGATCACACAGAAACGTTATAAAGGTACAAACAGATGCTAGCGGTGTAGAATGAAGACATGATAAAAGTGCAGAGAGTAAAATATGTACGTAATGAATGTCTAATGGACTGTTGCAGAACAAACATAGACCACCAAGGAGTTTTACAAACCCACAAGCCACAGCACAATGTCAATACAAAATTCCCACTTTGACCTGCAAAGTGCTTATCAATCAATTTTTCTGATTAGTCATCTCCCACCTCAATTGCACCATCATTTTAAAGTTTAAACAAGTTTGCACGAACTTAGAGCACTATAGTACTGCAATGACTAACATTAAGGAAAGAAATTGACGTCATATAAGCAACCATCACCTCATAATCAAGGGTGCAATCGCGGCCAATATTGGATTGAACATCCAAATACTCATCAGCTTCAGCGTTTCCCCTACTGTTCTGCCGTCGTTTCTTCTCCCCGCCATCAATTTGCTCGACTTCCTCTTCCTCCTCATCGTCTGCTGCCATGTTCCTCTGCCGATTTAATCGATTAAAATTTCTGATTAGTCATTACCCTCCAGAATAAACTTTTCAAAAATCAAACACTTGACGGAAATTAGGGTAGAAATTAAGAAAAAATACCTTAAAATCAAGGCTGCAATCACGGCCAATACTGGACAGAACATCAAAATACTCATCAACGCCACCACTAATGTTGTGATGTCGTATCTTTTCCTCAGCGTCAATTTCATCGCGGTCGTCCTCGTCATCGTCGCTCAACTCATTAAGATCCGAATCCAGATGATTTCTCGGGCCAGATTTGAGGATCTCTTCCTCTTCCTCTACTTGCTTGTTCCGATTCCAGACTCGCTTCTCGATTTCTTCGTCCGTGAGGGTCCATAAGGAAGGGGTTACGGCGACGGATGACGAGTCATTGCTGCTCAGATTCCCGAACGCCTTATCTACGCGAACCCTGAAACTGTCTTCCATATTCGCACTTCGTCGTTCTGATGTTTCCACTGAAAGTTCGTTCACACCCCTATCTATATATAGACTTCTGAATTCTGATTAAGTAGGAAAATAAATAAAAGATTTAAAATTAGAAATAATTCAAAAACCTGTCGGAAAAAATAATAATACTAATTCAAATAAAAACTAAAGTAATAAAAGTAGATATTGTGTGAGACCGTCTCATGTGAGATAATTTTTTACTTTTTAAAATAATTATCACTCTCGCTATAAATTATTATCATTTTTTATTTATACTAAATTATTTATAAAATAACATTATTATTTTTTATTAATTTATTATTATTTTTCTATATAAAAATTTTCTCTCCCTCTACCCTCACATTATTTGCCAAGTGATAATTGAGTTCTCTAGTTATAATAAAGGTAGTGGGCCATCACTTCACCTTAATAGCCCACCGGGTTGAGCAAGGCCTAAGAGGCCCAACTTTATTTGTGGTCCTCTAACAATGACACATCTTTATTACAAGGCTAATTACATTGTACACTCATTTTAAAAAATATATATAAATATAAATAAAAATATATATAATTATAAACAAAAATATATACAATTTAATTTTTAGTTTTTAATGAAAAATTGAGTGTAAAAAGATATACAATTATTTATTAAAAAACATGTATACACTATTGAATAAAAAGTTATACACATATGGATGCTAGTTTTTTAATGAAAAAATTAGTATGAAAAAAATATACAATTATTAAGAAACACGTATACAAAATAGAATAGCATATATACAAAATAGAATAATAAATTATACATATGGGTGCACCCTTTCACCTGTGTGCACCTAATATCAACTCTTATGAAACGCTATTTAGGTGAGACATTTTGTGAGACGTGTTAAAGTATGTTTATTATTTAGATAAAGTATGTTTAATATTTTCTAAAGTATGCTTGATTATTTATTAAAGTATGATTTTAGCATATTATAATATAATTTATTATTGACATACTTTAATTACAAATAAACATACTTTATCTCTACAATAAGCATACTTTATTGATGGGTCGACCCGTCTCACAAATAACCCGTCTCACAAGAGAGTCTCTCAAAAAAATATTATGTATGTTAAGATGATTGTGATACTTTTAAAACTAGTTTTTAAGATCATACATTATATTATAATTATTTTTTGTCATTTTTTTTATCCTGGCAAATCTTGCAAAGAGTAATCATAATGGCATTAAATGATGCCCATTGCCGATGAAATTAGTATTCAAACATGATGAAATAAAAACATGAACATGTAAGAAAGTTATAAATAAAGTTAATTATGCCAAATGATTTAGGAAAATTAACATGATAGAGTGTATTCATCAGACATAGAAACACCAGATAGAAGAAAATATCAATTTATAGGAAAAGAACAAAGGAAAATCAATTGAAAATGCGAATTGCATGAAAAGCTACATACTCATATGATAATCATAAACATGCACATATATGAGGAACCAGAGTTTGATGAGTCTAAATGAAATTTTTTGGATGATGTTTCATTGACCCAAATAAAATACTAATAATTACATGATATCACTTATTCAAATTGATATCACTTATTCTTGGGGTGAAATTTTTTATTGATGTGAGCACTCATACTTCAATTTCAACACTACTCTGTGTATACTTTCTAAAAGTTCAAATCTGCAATATACAAAATCAAATAATTGCTTGTTAAGATTTAAAGAATTATAAGAAAATAGACAAAATACCAGAAAAAGAATATATAAGGAGAAAACTTAAAAATAATTGCTTGTTAAGATTTAAAGAATTATAAGAAAATAAACAAAATACTAGAAAAAGAATATATAAGAAGAAAACTTAAAAATAATTAAACAAGCTTAAAAAAATTCAAAAGAATAGTAAGAATTATCACCATCAATGGCAAAAGAAATGGAAAATTATGCAAAATAATCTAAACAAACCCACTAATATGTTCGAGAGTATAAAAATGCATGGTTAAAAAAATAATACTAAGTAGTCTTAATTTGAGCGTGTCCTAAATCATTTATGTATGGATCCATTTTTTTATTCTCCTCCTCCTTCTTTTCTTTTTTTTAAAGAGAAATTCATATTTTTTTTAATTACTTCATGGGCATAAACCCTCATAATGAATTACTTGGTGGAGTTTGACATCAAATCAGAATGAATACTATAGCAAGGATGTTGAAGCTAGTAACCCAATCATATAACTGGAGCAATTTCGAAAATTTGTTAAAAGTCTTTTCAATATCTTCTACTCCACTTTGTGAGACCTTCATTGAGAGAATAAAGCTTACTATCAACTGATGAATCCCCAAGGAATGAACATAAGTAATCATCGTATTGAAGCTCTCTTTTCAGAAGTTTTTTTTAAACAACCAAAGGGAAAGGTGAAGAGCTATGTTAATCGTTCTTTTGCTTTCAAATTGTTTTGTTATCACATTAGTTAATGTAGTATTGTAACATAAGTTAAAGAGTTGTATGAACATGAAAAGTTTGTGAGTTAAATAAGCATATAATGAGTAATTATGAATTTGCACCCAATTTTCTAAATAAAGAGATTTGCATAATATTTTCTCAAATAATGCACTAAATAGGGCATGACCAACCATTTTTCAATAAATAAGTGTTAATGCAAAGAAGAAATAAATTTCAATAGGAGTAAGTCTTATAAGTTTCATCAAAACTTTAAACAAATAATGCAAAGTAAAAAGATATTAAATGGGGATTATGTCCTTTAAGTTTAGCAAAATTTCTAAGCAAATAATTCAAAGTAAAAGGATTTAAATGAGGTTCGGTCCTATAAGTTTCTGAAGAAATTTCAAGAAAATTCTATGCAGACCAGTTGTAATCCCAAAACGAAATAAAATTTTATTTTTATTAAAGACTTTATTTACCATCTAAAATGTTAATGCAGCACCCTGACGACGACCATTATAAAAAGAAACATGAATTTTTCCAAATATCTTGACTTAAATCAAGATCCTAATTGAATAAGACAAAATGATACACTTACTTGATATTGTAGACAAACACGTATACTTATAATTCTCTAATAGATGCCACATATTCAATTCCACAGACACCACTTCTCACACTACATCCACTCACTTACAGGCCACCTGCTTCAACTATGAGATACTTCTTTAAATTTTACTCAACTAATCCAAAATAATTTATTTATAGATTAATAAGGGAAATAAAGATTTCTTAGACTAACTAATACAACAGGATTTTTGAAATATTACCCCATGTTGACTAACAACAAACATCTCAATTATCACACAATAGCCCATATTTATTAAAATTCAAAATCTCAAGTAAATTAACATCATCCGTGCAGTATGACAAAATTAACAAATCCACTACCGCATCTTACAAAAATTTACAAATACAATGAAAGATATTTTATTTCGACAAACTTCACAATACAAAATTGATTGCAGCCATCACGTAAATAAAAACAATGTATTCTCATGTAATTTCTCCATGCTCCTATGCAAATAATAAAAATAAATAAACTGCAACTTATATGAATTTTATTAAGTCTCATCTTGCCATCGCATCCCCACTCGTACGCTACCACCACGCTAACCTGAAAGGGAGGATAAAAGGGGGTGAGCAACCACAGCTCAGTGGAGACAACTCATACTCATATAAATCAATATTTCATATATGAAAATTTAAATCACTTACAATACAATTTCCCGACATATCAATAAGGCACCTTTCGGTCCATATCTGTATCACATATGCATGATAAGACATCGCGATTCATTGTCCATATCATTGGTAGGGCACCATTACAGTCCAAACCCGTATTGCATATATTTCAAGTATCATTGGATGGGCACCATTACGGTCCAAACTCGTATTGCATTTACAGATTCATATACTCCACATATAGCAATTCACATTCTCCATTTATAATTCACAACATGATAGTAATTCACTTATGACATAAATAATCACATACGAAATAATTAACGTATACAAGATAAGAAATCCCCACCTGTTATCACATAAAGACTTAGGTTCGAGTATTACGCGTCATGATCAAAATCCCTTCGAAAACCTTTCTCTATGTGCAGGTACAGCCACGTGAAAAAAATTAAAAAATTGAATGTGTGATCGATTGAAAAAAATGATTTGGATTTTATAGTAAAGTGGCTGACCAAAACTCTAGCAGAAGAACGGGTACGATTTGCCAATCTTCAATTTATTTAAGAAAGCCAAATTTGTGATTGATTGCAGGAAAATATATTCTATGAAGATAGAAATATGATTTGATTTTGATGAAGAGAAATGATTTTTTTTAAATAAGGAAAGTGTATAAAATCTGATTTCTCCTCCTCACTCACGCGGTTTGGCAAGCAAACAATTGGGCTTTCTAGAAAAGGGCCAAAAATATAAAATTAAAGAAATTATTTAAAAATCATGGGTGTTACATTCCACCCTACTAATTAAAATTTCGTCTTCGAAATTTCTAACAACTTACCACTTCTGCTGACACGGTAATAATTTGCTTGTCGCCCATCTCTCACATCTTGCTTCTGCTAGAAGAACTCGTTCTTCATCTTCTCACAATGCGATTGTGGGTGATACTTCTCATGCACTATCTTTCGGAATTCTTCCCACATGATAGCTTCTCGTTGCTCGTTAGACTTCATTTTTCAATAATTTTTCCACCAATGATCCGCATCCTCGACCAGTTGGTAAGATGCGAATAGTACGCGCTGTTCAACCGTACACTTCATTATTCGAAATATTCGCTCCAATGCCCTCATCCATTCTTCTACATATTTCGTCCTCTCACGCCCCTTGAATAGGGGTGGAGAATGAGCAAGGAACTCTCGAACTACACATGTATGATCATTCGAATTGGCTTCTGAGTTGCAGAGTGCTTGTACGAGAGCATTTCGAGTATCTATTAATGTATCCTTAACGTTCATCCATAAACTAATAAGCCATACTAATTCCTCAAGATTTACCATGAACCAACATTATAAAGGCATACACAATTTCTTCTTCTATAGCATACATGAGCATATAAACAAATTTAAATTTTATATCTAGCATACACGGTTCAAATCTAACATAAACATGAAAATATAAATTCTGAATTTGAAACTGATCTTGTATAATAATATAAATGCTTTTATACCTCATTTGAAGCTGGCGTCGTACTCGGTGGATGCGTAGCAAGAGACTTACTTTATTTAAAATGTATTAATTAATAAGATAAAATTGTTTTTAAAAAAATGGGCAAAAATGTAGTAAGCGAAAATAAGCTAGGACAAAATTGGAAAAAAATGTTAATCAAGACTAAGGCACCTTTAATATATTATGATAAGTGTATTCACAAGTTATTTACATTGAAATGTATTGGGATAAATAAATAAATTAAAAAAAAAAAAGAAGGAGGTGAAATATATAACAAGAACATGTGAAAGAGAATAAATATGAATGCATTGTTATTAATTAATGCAAATCCCACCTTAATAACGGTAATTAAATTTTCTTACATCACAAATCAAATATGAAAGCAATATATATCTGTCAAAATAAAAAAATATAAAAAATGAAAGCAATAATACAATATCAAGTGTCTTTTATTCCAAATCAATTGTCCCTAAAGTGTCCAATTTTTCAACCTTGATACCAACCCAAATGGCATATACACATGCGGTGGAAACAACGTAAGCTAACAGGATCGATACTTTTGGAGTTGAGAAGCATCACGTTTCAGAAGCACCACCTTCAGTCCATACTTCATGTACATAGTGAGGGCCATTTTGGGCACCACCGGATGGTTCTCCACAACCACCACCCTATATCGGTACAAAATGGAGGAGGCGGCGAACTTCATTTGGTAGTAAGCGAAGTCTTTGCCTAGGCAAAGACGAGGGCCGCCGTTGAAGGCGGTGAACTTGTAGGCCGACTCGCTCATGAAGCGGCCGTCGCGCAGCCACCGTTCCGGCCTGAACTCTAGGCAATCTTTTCCCCAAATGCCCTCCATTCTCCCCATTGCGTAGATTGCGTACACCACTTTTGTGCCCTTCTTTAGTCTTGTTCCATCCGGGAATGTCTCATCTTCCAACACCTACACGTTAATGATCATTTTTATTTTAACATTAGTTACACAATTAATCAAAATGATGATAGTTTTGAAAAAAATGATATTGCACATGAAAAAATTTGGACTGGATTTACACTAAATACTGAATTTTAAACAAAACGGTCACTAATATTTATTCTGACAAAAGTTATGTTGATATTTGAGAAAATTATTGGATTTTCTATTAAACTTTTATACACAGCGATAATTTGGATATTAATTAAACACACATGGTTATATTGACTCGTTAGGGGGAAATAAATTCAACTATTGCCCCTTAAAATTTAAGCTTTCTTTTTTAGGGTATAATTTATCTATCTCTTACAATAATATACATCTAATAATGTGAAACAGAAGATCACATATCAAGATAACACAAAAAAAATCTTAACCAAAACATAAGAATGAAATAAGTGATCCTATTTTGAAAAATTACACAAATTAATGAGGTAAATATAAAAAGATTGACACTGTAATTTTAAAAGAGTGTCCTATGACCCTGTCTCAGCTTAATTATTTAAAATTATAAAGATAATTATACTTTAAACATAATTAAAAATGTTCTCTTAAAAAAAAGAAGTGTTGTACTCACCTCCTTATGATCAACAGGTACGGAAGGGTACAACCTGAGAGCTTCAGACAAGGCAGCATGCAAATACTCCATCTTCTTCACCTCCTCCGGTTTGAACACTAAACCATCCTCATCTCTCTCCCCCACTATCCCACCTATCTCCTCCACTATCCTCTCCTCCACCGCCGGATTCCGACTCAGCAACCAGAAAAACCAGCTCAGAGCCACCGACGACGTGTCCCTCCCCGCCAAAATAAAGTTCACGCAAATATCTCTCAAAAACAAGTCGGAAAACGCCTTCCCCTCCTCGTCCCTCAGCCCCATAAACACCGTCAGCAGGTCCGACCGTCGCCGCGCCTCCTCCACCGCCAGCTCCTTCCTCCTCACCCTGATCACCTCCCGCGCGAAATCATCCACGCCTCCGATCGACTTCTTCAGCCTCCCCTCACTCCCCACGTTCAAAAACCTCATCGCCTTCCACACCAGCGTCGGTGTCACGAACCGCATGATCGTCGCCTCCGTCGCTACCTCGAACGCCGCGGCGAACGGAATCTCCGGCAGCCCGGGCCTCAGGCAGCCAGGGTCCACGCCGAAGGCGATCATGCAGACGTTGTCGAACGTCAGCCGAAGAAGTATGTCCTGCAGATCAATGGCGGAGGATGTTCTCACGGAATCTTCTAGAACGGGTAGCAGCCGCGCGTGCACCAACTCCACCAGCGAATCCGTCGTCATCTGCCGGAATTTCGCCGAATGGAACTCCAGACTCGCCGTCTTCCTCTGCCGCTGCCAGATTTCGTCGTCGGCGCTGAAGATCCCATCCCCCAGGAGATCCCGGACGGTGTGACGGAAATACTCCCCTTTCGGGAAGCTGGAGAACTTCGTTTTCAGAAGATACTCCAGGTTCCGAGAGTCCGAGGTTACCACACAGTTAAGGTTCGTAAACCACGGACCCTCGAACGTGAAGGTCCCGTTTTTCCGAGCCAAAACCTCGGAAATCCACTCGTACACGTTGCCTTGAAGGCCGAGTACGAGTGAGGGGAGCATCCCGAGGAACGGCCAGCTCGGGAGGCCCCGATGGTTCCTCTGTTGCAAAGAGTGTATGACGAGAAAGACGAGGAAAGCGAGGAAGAGTTCAATCATTTGAACTTGAGAGAAAAAAGAAAACAATTTTGTTGTAATAGAATAATGATCATGATGAATATCAGAAATAGTAGAATTGGAATTCATGATAGTTGAATGAGGAAAATGGGGGGAAGAGTAGTTGAAGAAATGGTAATTGGATGGGGGAGTAGGCATGGTTGCGTTATAAACAGAGATCATAACTTGGCGTGAATGAGTTCGTACATTGGTTTGATTTGGTGAGCTGAAAGAGAGACTACAATTGATTTCTTATAATAGGGGTTTCAGTTTAGCTAAAAGTTATCTTCATTTTATACCTATGTATTTGATTTCACCATGATTTGAAGTTGGTGGAAATAGTTGAACTAAGTTATTCTTTTTTATTTTTTTTACAACAATATGTTGGTTAGCTAAAATTTATTTTAATAAATTTATAGGTTGGGCTGGCTTTCCACCTGGAATTTGTGCAACTTCTTTATTATTATCATATTATGTTTAATTACGAACATTGCTTGCTCGTGCCAATCACTGTATTTTCTTTTTCGTTCGTTTAAAATACTCCATTAATTTATATCTCGTCTTATTTCAATCTTTAAATTTGTTTGTTTTTTATGCATAGATCAAGAAATATGGTATTAATGGGTTAAAATACATATATTTAATATAAAATGAGTAATTGTATAGTTTGTGGGTGGGTCCCATAAAAATATTTTTAATAATTTTGTATTGATCACATCTAAAAAAAATATAATAATTGAAATGAGAAATTCAAATTAAAAATATGTAAAATTTAAAATTGAATAGAGGGAGTACATGTATTGCTTTGGAATATTTCAATATACCCTCATGAATTATGCCCAAAATGACGAAAATATTCTTGACTCGATTTAAAAACTTTAACTGAGTTATAATATGTACAATTGTGTCATAAAATATATACTATATATAACCGATTCAACAATCAAATTAACAAATACCCTTAGAAGCAGGGTAAATTTTCTTTTTTCTGATAACGTCATGGCACTGGGTCACCTTTATCATCATCTTATATTCATCTTTTAAATGATTGGCATGTGTCATAATTTACATACCTCAAGAATTTAATAGTTATTTGTAAAATATAAATTTTTTTATATTGTAAAATACCAAATATAGAATAAGGAATTCAACTAAATTCACTAGCACTATTATAAATTACTTATATATTTGAAAGCAGGAAAAACTATATTACATAAATTGAATATCAATGTTAACATAGTTTACAATTACATCATGAACATTAATAGAAAAAAAATGAAGAATGCAAGAGAAAGCATAATCAGCTAAGGTGTGAGCCACCATATTGGTTTTCCGTCTAGTCCAACTGTAGGAGACGTCTCTGACACGAGAAGTTTTTCTAAGAATGCTCTGTTATTCCTACTTATTTTTCTGTATTATAAATGCACTGAGAACGAAATCAAATGTGAATTTTTATTTTAATATACATTTGAAAAAATAAAATAAAGTATTATAATAATATGTACTCTTTTTTGCAAAAACGGTCTCATTCTCTATGTTTGTTTTGGGTTTAAGTTGATTTAGTGAACCAGTGAATAATGTCATTCTATGAATGATCACCATTACGTCCTTATACACGTGGTAGTAATTTAAGGAGTAATTATAATACATGACAATACTTCATATACTACATTCATTCAAGGTAAAACTTACATCTTGTCATTTTTGTTTGTCCTAAGATTTACATAGGTAAAGCTCAAATCTTGTCATTTTTGTTTGTCCTAAAGTTGATTAGCCATTTTGTAGTTGGGATGATCAATTCAACAATTTATCGAACCACAGGGAGGTAGATACTAGTGCTTAAGAGATCTCACGTTTCTTGTAATTTTATAGAGACAAATCATCAATAGAGCGGTTGTTCAAACAAGTAAATAGAAGTAATCAAAGTAAGCAAGCAATGATCAACAAACAAGATAAGTAAAGTAAGATTAACAACAATTAAGAAGTGGAAATCCTAGGATAAATGCATCAAATTCATATGAATCATGGTATACGACTAAGGGCCAACACTAAGTTCACCTAAATTCCCTCTCGAGATGAATAGGATATGAATCTCAATTAGCTAAATAAATTGATTCTCACTCAAATAATTCCAACTAGGTACCAAGTTTGAAATGAGATCCCTTCACACAATTAATCAACCTCTTGATCAAAGGGTTCTAAATCCTAAAGGACATTTCTATCTTTTTAAAACTTACAATGCACATGAAATGTGTTGAATTAATTCAATGAGCTATCATAAACATATAATTGATTTCTCAATCCAATCACATGCCCATGACAATTAGCCACACAAATCAACAATACAAATCAAGCAATTAATAATCAATGATAGAAAATCATAAATCTAATCAACATATGAATTCAAATACACAAATCATAAAATTATCCAACAACTCTCATGTTGTTAATCTCACAAGGGATATTAGCTGATTAGAGCTATTTTCACCTACATTTTAGTGTCTTTTTAGATGTGTTTTCGTATTATTTTATCCGTATTTTATGTGTTATTTGGTTGTATTTTGTGTTTTTAATGAAATGTGTGTGAAACGAGGGAGAACGAGCCAAAACAGTGAAGAAAAACAGGAGCCAGCACCAACACGGGCCGTGTAGCCAACACGGCCCTGTAAGAGGTGGCCGTGCGGCGACACCTAGTCATTCAACACGGGCAACTTAAGGCCGTGTCCAGTTGCACGAGTCGAGTTGGCAGCACGAGCCGTGTAGCCAACACGGTCCTGGAAGAAGTGGCCGTGTGCCGACATCAGAAGAGCCAACACGACCACCCTGTGCCCGTGTTACAACACACGACTCGTGTTGCAGTACACGAGCCGTATTGCGTAACACGGTCCTGTAAGGAAAGGCCGTGCGGCAGCATCAGAAGACACAACACGGCCACCTAGTGGCCGTGTTGCAGAGCACGACTCGTGCCGTGTATGTTCCTGCAGAAATTTCCAGATCCTTCTAGAAGCCTCCATATGGGTATAAATACCCCTTTATTCAACAATTGGCAGCAGATCCGAAAATCCCATCCTCTACACACACATCACACACCATTTCTTCCATTTTCCACCTTCATCTTCATCCATCTTCATCCACCCATCATATCTTCCATTTTTGGTGCTAAAGACTTCAAAATCAAGAGCTAGAGGTGGAGATCAAGAAGAATAAAAGATTCTCTTCAAGAAATTGATAGGGAATAATCCATTCATTTTGTATTTCTTTAGATCTAAGACTATGGGTATTTGTAATGAATCATTTATTTGTTTTGTTACTTTTATCATGATAGGCTAATCCCTCTAGTGGGATTAGGAGCATGAAGAGCATATTAGATTTATATTATCATGTGGATTAAATTGGTTTTGGTTTAATTGATGTTGATTTCTATTCATGGAGTTTAATTGTCTTGATGTTGTGATGGCATGGTTTGTTATTCATGAATGTTTATTAGTTTAATGGATTGTTGATCAATGGATTATTTGTGGTAATTAAATGCTATCATGATGTTCATGTATGTATTGCTTGGAGTGAGACGGAAACGACTCTCTATAGTATTAGGAAGGCATGAATAGACATTGAGTTTGGGTTTGACCGAAAGGATATTTGAATTCAATGAGGGGAACCAATCCATTCGTTGGCCTTAGTACACAAAAAGGGAGAGTTTAATCTAACTAGTACCTAGATAGAAGGGGTTAATGTTGGGCTTTGATCTTAAGTGCTTTTGGGAGTCTAAAATGGATCAACAACCTTTGTAACCCGAAAGGGAGCTTAGGATACAATCGTGATCACCCTTAGTTTACATCAATTAAGTTGGATTCCTTTTGCATGATAATATGAATTGAGTATGCTTGGATGTTTCTAATCCCATGTTTTTCCATACTTGAACTTTAGCACCCATTTTTTTTTAATTGTCATTTCTCTTATTTGTTATTTTTAATTTACTTGCTTCTTGTTTTAGTTGTTAATCATATCAAAACCCCCGATCATCTTTACAAAAATGACATGAACATGAGCTCACGTATTTTGCTAGTCCGAACATAACTCCTTTGTGGATTGATAATTTTTCTTGGGATATACTACTACAACGATCGAGTATTCTTGCTCGTGAGTGCTATAAAATAGAATCAACATTAGCCTACCATATTCAAAAGGAAATCAACATAAACATTAAGATCCTTACAAATCATGATAAACAATAAATTTTCAATACAAAAGTTGGATGAAAATTCCCTTGGATGGCTCCAATGGTGATCTTCTTCTTCCCCTTGCAATTCTCCTCTCTTTCTTATTTTTTTCTTCAAATGGATGGTGATTTTGATGGTTGGATGATGGTAGATGGAATGGATGAAGAATGGATAAAGATGATGGTATAAAATGGAGGAAATGGTGTGTGATGTGTGTGTACAGGCTCTCAATTTCGGATCCCCTCTCAAATATTGAAGTATTGGGTATTTATACCCCCTTGGGAAGCTTCTAGAAGAATTCTAATTTTTTATAGATTTTTCAGCAACACGGATCATGTGCTGCAACACGGCCACAGGGTGGCCGTGTTGGCGTTTCGGATGACGGAGCATGGCTAAGGCTTACAGGGCCGTATTGCGCAACACGGCTCGTGTGCTGCAACACGGCTACAGGATGGTCGTGTAGGTGTTTTGGGTGCCCGAACATGGTCACTTCTTACAGGGTCGTGTTGGTGCAACCCCTGTTTTTCTTCTTTTGTTTTGCCTCATTTTTCCTCGTTTCAAATCCGAATTGAGATATGCTTTTTCCTACGTCTTCCTTTTCACGTCTAGAATCTCTTTTTACCTGAAAATCATATGTTTAGACTCATTATCACACATTTTCATAAAAATACAAAATACAACCAAAATACAAATAAATACGGATAAAATAATACGAAAAAAATATATACTAATACACTAAAATTTAAGTAAAAATATCACTCATTAAAGGTTTACACATTTCTGCTTTTTACAAGTGAGACTATACAAGATAATAATATTTTTACATAGGGCACACATACAATACTAATACAACTACCCAGTACCCACTACATATTAAAATGTTATACTCCCTTTATACATTAAAATACTATTCCTTATGTCCCATTCAAAGGTTTACGTTTATATTTGCACGTATATTAAGAAAAATTGTATTTAAATGGGTGACGAGTTGATTTAAATAGTACTTTTACTTTTATACTTTTAACTTTAATTTGATCTGATGTCAAACAATGTTATAGTATTATAAAACTTTTAAAGCTATTAATTTTTAGGTGTAGGTCTACATTTACTTTAAAAAAAGAGTAACGCCTAAAATAGTAATGCATAAATGGATGATACGAGTGGAGCCATGACTTTTATCACCTGTCAGGCCATCTCTTGCCAATCCAAAATAAAAAAGTTTGGCATCGAATTTTTGTAAACAAAATGTACACTTAACTGTAAATGAATTGTGCATTCCAGAAAAATGCTCACCGAATCGAGCAGGATAGTAGAAGTCTTGAAGTCCTAGTAAATTACTTGAGTTTTAGCATTATAAAGGAACGTAAGGCCCCTCGTAGCATCAAGAGCAGATTTCATTCTTATGCTCTAAGAAAGCGGCTGGAAGTACGAACCCTCTATTTCAAAGTAGAACCACACATGATTAGACGAGCAAAGAGAGAAACCTAAGTATACTGAGACTATACTCACTTTTGAATAGGTGATTCTCCATGCTACCCATCGACATTAACTCGTACATAAGAAGTATGTGATCAAGCAATAGCCGATTAGTTTAACAAAATTAGGATGACGCAACTGCTCTAGATAGTTGATTTCAGCCTGTCAATACAAGAGATCGTAAACGACTAAACATAAATGTTTAGCCAAGGTTTAAAATTTTTGAAAATATCCACGATATTTTCACGATATATTCGTATTTGGAGAGTAAAGATATTGATATTAGGAAAAATGATATATATTTTCTGATGCCGAGGATATATCGGGTAATATCAAAACATATCGGTAATTATATCGATATCGGTTTGCCACAATTCAAATTTTTTTCCATCGAAAAATTATCCATATTTAAAAAAAATTATTTTAGTTTTACCAACTAAATAAAGTTTTTTTCATAATTTGATCAATTTTTTTTTTAAAAAAGAGCAACACTTGCATGAAATTATTAAAACTATTTAATTTAATTTAATTAATTATCACTTATTATCACTCTTCATTAAAATTATTACTACTAGTAAATGATGAGTTTCATTTCATGTACACAGTGTGATAGTATACACTGATTAAAAATATAATTATTTCGGTATATTCAATCAGATCGGGACGAATGGAGTATTTTATTGGTACATAACAATACTATTGGCACATTCAGAACTATGTTCAAAATTTCTCTAATTCGACGAGTTGATACTAGTATTATTTAGATCAAGATGACATCACATGTTTTACATTTGAGTATCATAGATTTTGATATTAGTTATTAAGTATTGTATGATTTTAGACTATTTAAATATGTTGTAATTGATTTGTTTATCATATGTTATGAGTTTTATTGAGATTTTAAATTTTATCTATATATTAAAATTTGTTAAAATATATTGCAAAGTTAAATAATTAATTTTCTCTTTTTTTTCAAGTTTTTGTAATTTTTTTAATTTTTACCGATATCGATATCGATATTCGATATATCCATCATTATATCCGTAAATTTGAGGTACCGATATTTTTACTGATATCGATATTTTAAACCTTGTGTTTAGCCACCATTTCATAGCGATATTCAAAAGACTACTAGTACTGTTAAAATAAGAGCATTAAAGATATGAGCTAGTTAGGTAGAATTATATATATATATATATATATATATATATATATATATATATATATATATATATATATATATATATATATATATATATATATATATACCAACCATTCCTTGTGGCCTTGTCACCCCTTTTGGTTTAGCCTCTTAACAGCTACCACAACGCTAGAGGGACCAGACCTTGATGGTGCTAATGAATGTTCATCAATACATCCTTTTAAAATCGACCTGAAACCGCCCTCTTCCAATAAGCTGTCGAGGCAAAAGTTCCTCGTGATCGCCTTAAGATTGCTTAAAGCATAGCTTTTCAAGTTGGAGGACTGCAAGCTTTCACATTCACTTCAAGGAGTTAGAGGTATGGATGTAAAGGATCTCTTGCTGTTCGAATTGCTCAACTCTATTCCATCTCCACTCACCAATTTAGACAAGTCCCACCTATGAACATCAGATTAAGAATATGAGACAAAGAATCACACTACAAAATCCAAGATTATCAGTAATATCCACTGCTGAATCAACTTGTGAAGAAGGTTTAAAATATCCTGAAATATCCTCAATATATCCGGGTTTTGAAGAATATCGATATCGATATTAAGAAAAAAAATATTTCTTTTCTGATGTCGAGAAAATATAAAAAATATCGAGAAATATCGATATCAATATCAATATCAAAATGTCACAATTCAAATTTTCTCGGGTATCAAGATATATCGAGAATATATTGAAAATATCGAAAAATTATTCATAATTTTAAAGAATTTTTTAATGATATTTTATTTTACTTTTATCAACTAAATACATAAGTTTTGTAAATTTTTAAAATTTTATCGATATGATATTGATATTCGATATATCCATAAATTTGAGATATCGATACTTTTACATATATCGATATTTTAAACCATGCATAAACCTTATGATGGACGGAGGGAATATATCTCTTTATCTACGTACAAAAAACAAACATCAATACGGAATATAACTTTTATTAAAGATGATTTCACGTAAAAATAGTCGTGAAACGCAAGTGATGTTTATAATATAATATTCCTTCCGTCTGTGTTAAGGTTTACCTTTTTCATTTTTATTTGTCCCAAACTGGAAATCGACTAGCACCATATGGTATCCGCATGCGCAGGTACATACATCTAATTGGATAAAGTCTTCATTTAAGGCGAGAAAACGAAAGATAGGCTAAGTCAAGACAGACAAGCTAAACTAAAGCTTCCGTCATGATTTGTAAGAGGAAGAGTGCAACTGAAGCTCCTCTCATCCTCTCTAATGTACGCCCGTTCATAAGCTGGCATTTCCCACAAGTTAAGGTTTACATTTCATTTTTTGTCAAGTTAGGCCCACAAAATAATTAATTATTCCATAAAGGGTCGCACACAATATTAATACAACCACCCACTTTACATTAAATATTGTTTCTCTCACTTCACTACACATTAAAAATATTATATCTCTTAATTTACCCACTTTACATTAAATATTATTTCTCTCACCTCAAGTTAGCACTTTTTTTGCACTTAAATTAAAGAGTATACTAATTAAATGTAAAGTGAAGTGGAAAAAATAATATTTAATGTATGGTGAGTAGTTGTATTAGAGGCGATATGTGGGCTCATGAGAATAATTTAATTATTTTTGTATGGGTCATGTACTCCCTCTGTCCAACTCAAAGAGTAGTTTTTGTTATTTGAACATGAATTAAGAAGTATTATTATTTAATGTGTAATGGGTAGTTGTATTAGTGGAGTGTATGCCCCATATTTTAATTGTATTAGTGGGTGTGTGTGTCCCATGCGGTGAAAAGGGGCCTCGTGAGTTGCGACGGGAGATATTTTTAGGGAGAATAATAGGAGTGAGATTAGGGTTTGCACAAAGTTTTATCAGCCAAAATTTTCAAAATTGCAAAATCATCCTTAATATATTGGGACATCTATTTTTTTTTTGAAACAATCTTGGGACATCTATTAAAGGACACCAAATTTCAATTAAAATTTTTGATAATCACATTGAATGGTTGTGATTCAATCTTGTGTGTAATAAAAGGTCAGGATGTAATATTAAAAGTAAGTGTAAAAAGTGGGAAAAATTAAAATTAAAAAAAAACAAAAAAAAAAAATTATATATATATATATATATATAGATTTTATTGTTCCTATTTATGTGAGTCATCATAAAACCAATTGACAACTTCAGATAATTGCAAACAGTGAAAAGGTCCTATTGCACTGAGTCTAACGATCACCTAATCAAACTCCCCTAATCTGATGCCAATTAGTCCATTGCCCAAAATCTGATAGTCATTAGTCCATTACCTTCTTTTCCGTTTCCATTTATTTATTATATATCTTTAATTTAGAATAGATCATTTTATTTTATTAATTAATTATGAAAAGTAAAGTATGTATTTATGTTCTTTTTATTAAAAAAAATAAAACTTATCGTTTTTTATAATAAATAAATATTATCATTCTTCATTTATTTTACGAAATGTATATAAAACAGTATAGTTAAGTGATTTTCAAAATTTTCTATTTATTTAATATATTTTATTAAAAATATGAGTTGATATCCGGTGCACCTGGGTGCAAGGGTGTACATGTATAATTTTTTATTCTATAATGTATACATATTTTTTAATAATTGTATATTTTTTTCACATTCATTTTTTTCATTAAAAAATCTAGCATCAATATGTGTATAACTTTTTATTCAATAGTGTATACATATTTTTAATAATTGTTATACTCAATTTTTTTATTAAAAAAACTAACAAACAAATTGTATACATTTTTGTTCATAATTGTATATGTTTTTGTTCATTATTCTATATGTTTATGAAAGTGGGTGCACCGTATCATGTGGTGCACCCAGGTGTACAATAATATTAGCCTAAAAATATTACTCACTTCGTCACATTTTAATCTTTACATTTTTCTATTTTGGGCGTCCATTTCAATATTTGCATTTCTCTTTTTGGTACATGGAACTCACTTAAAATAATTAATATATTACCATGGGACCCACATCCATATTAATACATCTACCCATTTGGTAACCCTCTAAAAATAATTAATATATTATCTTGAGACCCACATCCAATATTAATATACCTATTCACTTTACATTAGATGGTAAAGGTTTAAATTGGACCCTAATCTTACTCCATAGGATCAAGTTAGCCCCTTACCAATTTTTTTGTTCATTTAAGCTCTCCATCTATTTTAATGGGATCAAAAATGCCCTTTTTTAAAAATATTAACTATATCAAAATAAATAATTTTTCTCTATCCTAATTAACAATCGTTAAAAAGGAATTAACCCCTTTTGATATTATAACCCAAAATAATAGATCCCTACCACCGCTTCTGTCAGATCTCCATCTAAACCTACCACCAACCGCCCCTATAGTGGCCGCCTGCCGGCTCTTAAAATAAGAGCAAGCTTCCGATCATCGTCATCTGAGATACCCCCAATGCACTTCGATCACACTTTCTTGAAGTCTCATCCGAAATGACATTTGGAGAGCATTTTCGTCTATGTGTGGAGGCAGGGAATCCTCCAAAAACGGCGTCTGGAGAGCATTTTCGTCTACGCATGGGAGGCAGGAGAGAGTTTGTAACGTCGGCCGCCGGCCAGGAGCCTGGGGGTCACGCTGCACGTTTGCTTCTCCATTCCGGCATGGTGTTGCCACCACCCGCGCCACCGGGTGAGGGTGGGTTGTCAATAGTTTTGTCTAATGGGCAAGGGGCTGGTGGTAGGGTTGAGAGGGAGGGTACTAAGGAAAATAGTTGAAATTGACACGTTTCTTATCAATTAGCATATAATTAGTACAATTAGCATATAATTAGTATAATTAGTGATTCTTTTATTTTATTTATCTTCCTAAAATCATGGGAAGAGAGTTGTATACATGTGTATTAATACAAGTTTCTAAAATCACCAATTTATCGGTGATCACCATATCTATTGTTTACATGTTATCAACCTTCACGATCCTCTAATTTCACTCTTCCGCACAGAATTTCTTCTGCCAAAATCCTTCTTCTTTCTCGTTTGATTCCTTCATCACTATGGCAGCATAAACTTCTGACCTCTACCTGTTAATACTATGATTAACATGACGCCGGTAAAACTTGACTCCTGCACTTATCTTGATTGGTAGCGTCAGATCCTACATATTGCTGAGTGCTTCGATCTACAGAGTTTTCTCGATGGTAAGGCCATTGCTCCTTCTCCCACCGTGATATTTGAATCCAGTGAATCTTCTCCCAACCCCGCTTATCTCTTATGGCGGATGAAAGATCGTAAGTTATTATCTGTTATCTGGACTTCCCTCTCTGCAGAAGCCATGACCGAGGTCATTGAGTGCTCGATGGTGCACTCTACCTGGACAACATTGAAGGTTGTCTTCTTCGACTCCTCAGCCTCCCGCACACAACAGTTGCGTGAAGAGCTTCTCTCCCTTAGGCGTGGTGATCAATCTATCGAAGAATATGGCAGGAAATTCAAAGGGTTGTGCGATCAATTATCTACGATTAATCATCCAGTCGATAATTCCGACAAATGCCACTGGTTCTTACGTGGATTAAAAAGTTAGTTCACCTCTTTTGCAGACACACGTCTCGCACTTACTCCTCTGCATACGTTTCACGATCTCTTATATCAGGCGAGACAATTCGAGTCCATGCTTCGTGCTATGGATGCCACGTCTATTTCATCCGATGCCTTCTCTGCTGAACAAGATCAGTCGAGAAATGGACAGCAGCCAGGTAGTCGCCATGATTCCAGTATGGGTGGAAACCGATCCGACCGATCTACCGGACATCGTTCTAGTGGTGGTCGTGGTTATTTTAATGGCAGAGAGTGCGGACACGGTGGGCAATATGTTCAGCCTACAAACTCAGGCAGTGGTCGTAGCAATTTTAATGACAAGAATCGCACTTACACGCCTCGTTGTCAAATCTACCGTGGGTATCACTATGCAGACAAATGTCCCCAATTTCTCACTGCCTGTAGTTCTATTCATACTACTCATTTGGCTCAGGCTTTCAAAGCATCTTGTAATGTGACGCCTCCCCTGATTAGTATCTCGACTCTGGTGCCTCCGCTCATATGACGAATCAGCATTCAACCCTCGATTCCTACGAGCCTTACTCTGGTAATGGATCTGTTATTGTTGGAAATGGTAATTTTTTATCTATTTCGCATATTGGCTCGAGTAATTTAACTCCTGAAGTCAAATTATTGGATGTGCTTGTTGTTCCTCATATTACGAAAAAATTTGTTATCTATCAGTAAATTGACCTCTGACTATCCTATTGATGTTATCTTCTCTGACACGTCTTTTGAAATTTAGAATCGGGTAACTAAAAGAATCCTGGCTCAGGGTAGATGTGAAAATGAGTTATATTTACTTGATCGTGGTGTTCCAGCTTTAGTTGCAGCACTTCGTAGTAAAGCTTTGAAGGCTAGTTTTCTTCATGGCACTTACGTTTGGGGCATGTCCCTTTCAATGTTATTTCACTTTTGAATAAATTAGGACATTTATCAGTTTCATCGTTATTGCCGGATCCTGGTATGTGTTCCAGTTGTCAGTTAGCCAAGAGCAAACATTTACCTTTTACTTTATATGACATACGTGCTACTGTTGTGCTTGACTTAATTCATTGTGATTTGTGGGGTCCTGCACCCATTTCTACTTCTGATGGTTATAAGTATTATGTGGCTTTTGTTGATGATTTCTCGAGGTTTACTTGGATTTACCCTTTACGAGCTAAATCAGACTTCTTTGTCACTTTGGTGCATTTTCATAAATTTTTCTGCAATCAGTTTTCTCGTACTGTTAAAGTTTTCAGAGTGATGGAGGTACATAATTTGTTAATACTTGAGTTCGTGAGTTTATGTCTGTTAATGGTATTCATCATCATTTGTCGTGTCCGTACACGCCACAACAAAATGATTGTGCAGAACGAAAACATCGCCATATTTCTGAAACTGGTCTTTCCATGATGTTTCACTCTCATGCTCCTGCATCTTTCTGGTTTGATGCATTTGCTACTACTGTGTATATTATTAACAGGCTTCTGTCAACCATTCTACATGAAAAATCGCCATTTGAAGTTTTGTTTGGGTTTGCTCCGAATTATACTATTTTCTGACCTTTTGGTTGCCGAGTCTTCCCATACTTACATGATTATGCAGCTAATAAACTTTCTCCTCATAGTCACCCATGCATCTTTCTGGGTTATAGCAGTGTTTATAAAGGTTTTCGTTGTTTGGATCCGGACTCATCTCGGATTTTCATTACGAGGCATGCTCAATTTGATGAAACCTTATTTCCGTTCTCTCATAAGGGAAACTCCACTTCACCTGGTAATTTGGATATTGTCAATTTTTTGGATGGAGCATCTCTTCCATCCATACCCACTCGTACACCATCATCGGTACTGACTCCTTCTACTTCGGGACTTTCTCCCCAGCCTCGACCTGCTCCTCTTGCAGATGATGAGGGTATTGTGGCTCCTGCCGTATAGCCTCCTCCTCCTCCTACCGAGCCTGATATTATGCACGAACCTGAACAACATGCTCCTCTTCCTGTGGAGCAAGTAGCCTCAGTAGTACCACCTGTTGTCCATTCTATGGTTACTCGAGCTAGAGCTGGAGTCTTTAAACCCTACTATCCAGTTGACTTATCCTCCACTGCTCTTTTCTCAGCTCTTGTTGCTTGCTCTGAGCCTCGTGGTTTCAAGTCCGCTTCTAAGTCTCCAGCTTGGCTATCAGCCATGCAAGAAGAAATTGATGCTCTTCGTGCTAATAATACATGGGATCTCGTGCCTCCTCCTTCTGGTGCGAACATTGTTGGTTCCAAATTGGTTTTCAGAACAAAATTTTGTGCAGATGGCTCCATTGAGCATCACAAAGCTCGTTTGGTTACTCAGGGATTTACTCAGATTCCTGGTTCGAACTTTCACCATACTTTCAGTCCGGTTGTAAGGGTTGCTACGGTCCGTGTTGTCTTGGCTCTTGCTGTTCAGCGTGGGTGGGGCTTACATCAACTTGATGTCAAGAACGCCTTTCTCAATGGTGTTCTGGACAAACCAGTTTTCATGGCTCAACCCCCTGGGTTTGTTGATCCTCGATTTTCAGATCATGTATGTCGCCTTAAGAAGGCATTGTATGGTCTTCGCCAAGCTCCTCTTGCTTGGTTTCAAAGATTTAGTACTTATTTTCTTCGTCTGGCTTTCTTCAGAGTCGAGCAGACATGTCCCTATTTCACCTCCATTAGGAAAAATCGACTATCTTTCTCCTGCTTTATGTGGACGATATCATCGTGACGGAAAATGACCCAACTTTGCTTCAGAGGTTCATATCTCGAACTCATCAGGATTTTGCCATTAAGGATCTTGGTCGTCTCAACTCCTTTCTTGGTCTTGAAGTCTCCTACACTTCTGATGGTCTCTTTGTTGGTCAGGCCAAATACGCTCATGATATTCTTGAGCATGCTGAGTTGTTGGACTCAAAACCCATTGCTACGCTTTTGTCTCTAGGGGAAGTTCTTACTCGTGACGGTTCTCTATTCCGTGATCCCACACTTTATATGTCTCTCGTTGGGACACTTCAGTACTTAACTATCACTCGACCGGATCTTTCTTATGCTGTAAATCTTGTTAGTCAGTTTCTCCAGTCCCCAATGAATGATCACTTTCAGGCTGTCAAGCGTATTCTCCGGTATGTGAAGGGCACAATGCACTTTGGCTTGTCTTTTAGTCGTCGTTCGACCTCTTCCCTTGTTGCCTACTCGGATGCTGACTGGGCTCGTTGCATTGACACTCGTCGCTCTACATATGGATATACTATTTTTCTTGGGGGAAATTTTATTTCTTGGAGTGCCAAGAAACAACCCACAGTTGCTCATTCTAGTTGTGAATCTGAATATCGTGCTATGGCCAATGCTGTTGTTGCTGAACTTGTTTGGCTCTCGAATCTTCTACATGAGCTTCAGTCTTTTTCTTCCTCTCGGCCTCAGCTCCTTTGTGACAATAAGAGTGTTATCTTCCTTAGCCAGAATCCTATAGCTCACAAACGAGCTAAGCATATTGACTTGGATTATCATTTTATTCGAGAGCTTGTGTCTTCAGGGAAGCTTACAACATGCTTTGTCCCTTCTCATCTTCAGCTTGCCGACATCTTCACGAAGAGCCTCTCCCGACCAGCTTTTGAGTTTTTCCGGTCCAAGCTTTGCGTATGCCTTCATCCCACGCAATGCTTGAAGGGGGGTAATAGGGGAAATAGTTGAAATTGACACGTTTCTTATCAATTAGCATATAATTAGTACATTTAGCATATAATTAATATAATTAGTGATTCTTTTATTTTATTTATCTTCCATAAATCATGGAAAGAGAGTTGTATACACGTGTATTAATACAAATTTCTGAAATCACCAATTCATCGGTGATCACCATATCTATTGTTTACAGAGGGGAAGTGGTGGCGCCGTTGATGATTCTGGACTCTATGGGCTAAATTATGTTAAAGGGTTTAATGTTTGTTTTAATCCAAAATTAATTAGGAGAAAGAAAAATATAACTAATTTGATATTTAATTTTTTTTTGGAAGAAGAGGATAGTTTGATCCCATTAAAATAGATGGAGGGTTTGCATGAACAAATTATTGGAAGAGGGGGCAGTTTGATCCCATTAAAATAGATGGAGGGTTTTAATGAACAAAAAATTAGGTAAGGGGCCAACTTGATCCCATGGGGTAAGATTAGGGCCATATTTGACCCTTTGTCCTACATTAAATATATCTTTCTATTCACTATTTATTAAAATATCATATTTTTTAATCAACGTGCAAAAAAATGTATGTATTAAATGGAATGGAGGGAATATCACTTTTTATTAATTTAACAAATTATTATAAAGGTAGCTGAATAGAGGATAGAGAGTTATCACTTTTTATTGGGCACTATTTCAATAAATTGTGATGGCAAAAATTTGTGTGCACTAGGGCGTATGGAGTGTGCCACGGACACATTCCGTGTGCCTTTAGAATTTGTGTTAAATTGTATATCCTTTAATATAAAGATGTGTACTATTTATTTTCTAATAAAAAATAAAAAAATATTAATAAAAAGTGAAAATCATCTAGAACAAAATGGTGTATCCTTATACCCTTTAGAACAAAATAAAGTATTAAAGTGTATACCCTTTCAAACAAAATAATGTATCCTTATTCATAATACTAAATTTTAAAGGCGCACGGTGCACCGGGCGCACGCAAGCCTTGTGATTAATTAAATTGAAAAAAAGTGTAAATTTTAATGCAATTAACCAAATAAATAAAAAATTTCCTTTTAATATATAAGGATATTTATATACTAATAATTTTCTATTATCCAGCACCACCGTCAATATCAATTCTTTTATTTGTTTTTTCGTTTCATGAACAACAAAATCATCCTCTTTTACGTTTTCTCAGTGATCGGTTGAACGTCGGGATCCGACGACGTTGTGGGGCTTCTCCGGTGAACTATTGTCATCATCTAGGATTATTGCTAACTGTAGATGTTCGTGTTGGCGGGATTCGGCTCAATCACGGTGGGACTTTGGAGGGCATAGCTCCGGGGCGGAAGCGTGGGGCGAAAGGGTTGAAAACAAAGAGCGAATTGAGTTTGGGTGATCTTGTCCTCGCCAAGGTCAAGGGCTTTCCTGCTTGGCCTGCAAAGGTGCATTCTGATTCGCGTTCAACCTTTCTTTTTCCTTATTTTTTTTTTTGTCTCAATTTGATTAATTGAATTTATTTTAGTTGATTTTTTTTATTTTTTGTGTTTGGGGTGGGGATTTAATTGGCTTGCTTGCGTTATTACTTGCACTTATCTCTTTTGTGGGGCTGCCTTGACTTGCAAAGTAAGATTGAAACAATTTTGTCAAACTAGATTATGCGAATGAAAATTCTGTAATACGAGTTGGGTGCTTGAACTGGGGAGGGAATTGATAAAGGTATCAGATGATGCTTATCAATTGAGGTTTGGAATGAAAGATTGTGATGCACGTGTATCCACCTTGGGCTACCTTGTGTATGCTTTTTCCAGTGTCTTCTGTGCAATTGAGATTGTCTCTATTTAAGGTTTCTTTTTGAGCTGTTGTTTGGGTTCTGCTATGAGATGACAGATCATTGAAATCCTTGCATAACTTTTTGTTTACTTATGTCTTCATGCTAATTCGCATTTAACTCCTAGTGCATTATACAACCTGTTTTTGCTTTATTTTTTTTTATGATCAGTGTCTTGAATTTTTCTTAGATGTGTTGACATCAAATTTCAGTTCTTCACTGATTCTTATAACCCTTTTATGAATTTTGATTGCAGATTTGCCGACCTGAAGACTGGAAGCATGCTCCTGACTCAAAAAAGTACTTTGTCCAATTTTTTGGTACGCTAGAGATGTAAGCCCTTTCTTTACCTCCTTTCCTGTCATCATTGAAGAATCTTGATTGCCAAATTAGTTATGGATGAGGCAATTTCTTAAAACCCAATGACATGATAAGAATATTATTTTTGAGTTTTTGTAATGCTTGAAAATTGAATTTTAACTGTGTCTATACTTGCACTTGTTTGGTGGGTATCCTTGTTGTCCATTTACGGTTTTCTGAAGAAGAGCTACTTCTTGTTCCATTATATATGGGGTATAGGTTTTTCTTTTTGTGTTACTACCATGTTATTTTGCTAATTATAGGCTTGCTTGCTGGTGCAAGTTGCGCTGTAGGATGTCATTGGCTTGTTTTTTTTACTCTTGACTTTCAATCAGCGGGATATTATCAGTTAGGGTGATCTCTGAATTGTTTCCGAGAATATTATGTAATGATGGCCATGGTATGCACGGTAAGAGATAAATAGACAAGCAATGGGAATCATGTTATAGTTAAAAGTGGCAGATCAATCATTTTCTCTTTTTTCTTATTTTTTCAATGGATGCATGTCTGTATGATTGATACTTAAATTTTGTTGATAAATCAGAAGACCATGAGGTTTTCTATCAAGAAATGTCCTTATTAATCAATTTTTTTGCAATCTGAGAAGTATTATAAAGAGCAGAGAAGTGATTTAAATTGCTAGAACTATAGGCAGTGAAATCTATGATGTCCCACCTAGTATGGGTTGTCCTGTGACACTTTATGGTGTTACATATCCTATACCACCTCTTGGATGAATGACAGTGACAGGGAGGAGAAATTAAACCCTTGCCCCTTGGGTTTGTGCATTGACTTAGGGCATAGATTTCTTTCTCTCTCCTATGTGTCACTCTTTCAATGGAATGGCTTAGGAGATGTCGCACCAAAGTGTCATAGGACAACCATACCTGTCCCACCTACATTTGAGGAAGCATTACAATGGTTATCCACAATTCCTGCACTTCCATATATCATATTGTTTCAGATGTAAGCTTGGTCAACTTGTATCCCTGTGCATCTATACTTTGTTTTTTTATTTGAACATTTTGGATTCGTGAACAAGTGTATTTTCTTTTATATATACTATTTGATCCTCTTGCTTACTGATTGAGGTATATTAGTTCCCTTTTATCTTTTTTTATCTTATGTGAACATCCTTCAATATTTATTGCCTTTTGTTTGTTTATAATACAGAGAATAAAAAATAAAGATATATTTTATATTATGCATGATCTTATTTTTCCTTCACTTGACAGAGCTTTTGTTGCTCCTGCGGATATCCAGGCATTCACTAGTGAATCCAAAAATAAGTTGTCTGCTCGGTGCCAGGGTAAGACTGTCAAACACTTTTCCCAAGCTGTGAAAGAAATCTGTGAAGAGTTTGAACTGTTACAGCGTAAAACATTTAGTAGTACAATAGATGATGACAATGGACGAAATATTGCATCTGTTTCGCATTCTGTAGATCCAGTGGTAGATGAAATCTTAGAAGATAGTGGTAACTGTGGGATGGATAGTGAGGAACCAAACAGCGAATTGGAGATCAAGGTGGAATGCCAACATGTAAAGCCCTGCTCTTTAGATGACATGAATTATGGTTTATCCCCACATCTATCTTCAGGAAGGAGAAATAAGCTATCTACATATCTTTCTAATTTTGTGAAGGAGTCTGTCAATGGTTTTCGTGATATTAAAGCCGGGGATTGGGGTACGGATGGTGGCCAGGGTTCATTGGCTAATAGTGCACAAACAAGGTTGGCAATTGGTTTAAAGAGGAAGCATGATCCTGCAAATGACAGAAACAGGGATTCAATTGTATTGCGTGAACATATAGGAGATGGATTGCAAATAAACCTTGTTTCCGGTGGCCAAAAGAAGGTATCGTCTGCAGAGATTTCAAGATCAGATTTAGATGTTGGTAGTAAGAAGTTTCTGAAAGAGAAAACATATATGCCGGCATTAGATGATGATAAAATGGATGCTGAAGCAATTTTTGATGGCAATACTGAAATAATTCCCAGAAAAAAGATGAAATTCCATAATGACTATGAACATCACATTTCTCGGGCAAATGAAGCACCGTTTCCTGCCAAAATGGATAATATCGATCTAAAAAGGTTAACATCAGGTGGTAAGGCTGATAATCTCGAAGTGCAGCCAAGTTCCAATGAGTCCAACCATTCTACTGATGAAGATGATCTCCCTCCAATAAAGCGCCATCGCCGAGCATTAGGTGTGGTGTCTAGTTCTAGTTTGATGTCTCAAAAAAGATCGGGAAATTCTGCATCACAGAAAAGTGGCTTGGTTTATCCTAAAAAAGTCCAATCTTCAATTATGCAGCCGACCACAAAGCGTAGAGCTGTCCGCCTATGTGACGAGGATGATGATGAATTACCTAAAACTCCAATTCATTCTGGATTTGCACGTAAGGTTTCTGTTGTTCCCTGTGTATCAGATTCCAGAAAGAAAAGTTTTAAGCGTGAAGAAAGTTATACAAATGGTCAAGTTGTGAGAAATTTAGGAAGAGTTGAGGATAAATCAAAAGAACATGCACAATCTTCTCTAGCATCCAATAAAGTTTCATCACCAGCTGCTCAGCAAAGTGTCAAGAAGAGAACTACAGAATCATCAGTAAATTCATGTCATAGTCCAACTCACTTAGTCATTGAAAAAAATTCTCTCATGGAGGCTAAGCCAGTTATAGTTTCCCCCAAGATGTCCCCTCATCCAGTTACTGCAACCAAAGCAGATCCACAAAAGAAGCACTTCGGGAAGCTACCTGATTGTATCTCCCCAAGGAAAGTTCTACCAGGTCCAGGAGCAAACAAGGCCACAACTTCTGAAAGATTAACTTCTAACCTCAATCAATCAATAAGTGAAAGAAGTAAGCCAACTTCTTCTGTTGAGAGAAGGAAATCTACTCCGAAGTCCGAACTCAAAATCAATGATCCTGTTCTTTTGGTTGGAAATCCAGATGAAAGCATCAACTCATCTGGTGAAAGGTAATAAAAATTTATTGATGCTCTTGTTCGTTTTATTGATATTTCTGAATCTGGAGAATCCACCCTTGAACAGGATTGATGTTGGCAAAGACACCCAAACAAGTCTTCCTATTGATTTGACGATTTCGGATCCTGGGATGTCCATGAAACATTTAATTGCTGCTGCTCAGGCGAGAAAAAGGCAATCAAACTTGCAGAACTCAAATGGAAATCCTCGGAGATTGATTCCTGATGCTGACATGAATAGACAGAGCCCAAGTGTTATCATTGCCACATCAGTAGTTGAGTCAAGCAACTCACTCCAAATCAAGGTTCAAGGTCATCCCACCTCTTCTCCTCCTTACTATGATTGTCACCAACTCTCATCTGTAAATGAACATGATGAAGACCTTGAGGAGAGGAGATCAAGTTCAGGTCATCAGGCCAGTGGTAGTTCTCTAAGTGGAGGTACTGAGGCTTCTGTTGCTCGTGATGCTTTTGAAGGAATGATAGAGACATTGTCAAGGACCAAGGAAAGTATTGGTCGTGCAACTCGTCTTGCAATTGATTGTGCAAAGTTTGGAATTGCCAATGAGGTAAATAATAAAAACTGATTAACTTTCTCTGGAGGTTTTCTAATTCTTCCTCACTATCTTGCTTGATGAGTTCCCTTGTACATTATTTTTGGTCTTTTGCATTGTATCTATTTTTTTTCCCTCCTTGTGGACGGTCCTTGTTTTCATTATACATTTTTTTTCATACTGATGAGTTTCTTTTTGAATGTTGTGATATGATTAAGTTACAGTGTCTTTGTTGGTATAGAAAAATAAATCCTTGAGGCATTTTTCCGTATCTGACCTGTTCAGGGACTTATCTTTCTAATTCTCATTTTATGTGGTCATTTGGTCTGGAATGTTTTGAAATTATTCTTGTCCACATATTGCAAATATTTTATTCTTTCTTAATAGTAAAATGTTTTGTTTCTTATCAGTAAAATTTTCTCCCAGAATGCATCTTTAAAACCACTTAATGTTATCCAAACATAGCCTGAATAATTGTTCCCTGGCCCCTGATTGTTGGTTTTAGTTTCTAATTTTGGTGACTGATGTTGGGTTGTGGTTCATATTGAAGTTAAGTTTGAGTTTTTTTGCACCATGGATTATGATGAGTTCCGAGTTAGGAAATATACAGGGGTTTCATGTCAGACAGGGGGATCTAATCATCAGAACATAAAGATTAGTTACTTAATTATTCATTTTATATGATTATGTTTTATGTCATCACTTGGTTTGTTAGTTTCCTGGATTTATGAGCATAGCCATGGCCCATGTGTTCAATGCATGTAGCACTACTTGCAGAACTGTTTGCCTCTTAAGAGAGAAAAAATGTGTCCTGTAATGTAAATACATATTCAAATACATGACATGATGAGAAAATATATGTTTTGTCAGTGTATTTTGCAATGTATGTATATTCAATTACATAACTGCTTGTCCCTTTCACATTGTTTTTCACTCTTACTCCCCTTGTACTTTCAACTATTGTTTCCTTTATCATATTGACTTCAAATATTATTTTCCCATGAGGAACTAATACATTTTTTTTCCTAGATATACATATAGATTGCAGAACAAATATTTAGCTCTTTATTGGCAATATTGGCTTTGTAACTTGTCATGGTCAGTGTGCCTCAAGATTAAGTTGAACCAATGTCGTCTGCGGTTAATTCTCGTATTTTCTTCCTTTTTTATTGCAATCTCTTCTTCTTTTGGTTGTGCTTCAACATGCATTTTTTCATTGGATTATCTTAAAATGTTAATCCCTGATTTATTTCAGATTGTGGAACTTCTTATCCAGAAGTTGGAAAATGAGCCAAGTTTCCATCGCAAAGTGGACCTTTTTTTCCTTGTTGACTCTATAACACAATGCTCTCATAGTCAGAGAGGTATGAGAATCATATTATAAATTTATCTGAAACAATATTTTCCTCTCTCCTTTCACATACAAATTATTATTACATGAATTTCACTCAATTTGTAAAAATATTTCCTAATTTGATTATTTATTGTCTATCTTCCCCTCATCCCTATAGTCACTCCGTCATTGTTATATGTTCTTCAGGTATTGCTGGGGCATCTTATATTCCTATTGTTCAAGCAGCACTACCTCGTCTCATTGGAGCTGCTGCTCCAACTGGAACTGGTACTCAGGAAAATCGACGTCAATGTCATAAGGTAAACATAATGTACATTAATGTATGTGAAATTTGCTTAATAAACTTAATTCTGAAAAGAGTAATTTGTAATTTTTCCGTAGGTCTTGCGCTTGTGGCTCGAGAGGAATATTTTACCAGAATATGTTCTGCGCCCTTTCATGGATGATATAAGAGCAATGAATGATATTTCATCTGCTGGATTTTGCCAAAGGCGTCCTTCCAGAGCTGACAGACCCATTAATGACCCTATTAGAGAAATGGAAGGCATGTTCGTAGATGAGTATGGGAGGTATTTCATACGCCTTTTCTTTTTGAGCAACTTTTTCTATTGCCATCTTCCAATTATGTTTAAGAATGAGCTTTCCTTTATGTTGGTGCTGTTTCAAATTCTTGATCTTGTACATATTTCTTTGGGACTTGTGAGGTATAATTAGCATTGTGTTGGTGGGAAAATTGTAGTATCCTAATTTTTATTGAAAATAATATCATTAAAAATTTCCCTAAATTTTACATGCTAGACTTATTTGCGGAAGCTAGTACAAAAATATTTTAATTAGTAATCATTACACATTTGTTAAAATTCATTACAATGATTATTTATCATTAAATGCTAGTATTTGAAATTAGTACTAGCTTTATGCCTCCGCCAAAGAGTTTAGCACATAGTATGTAATTTTTAGGTCATAGTTTCATGAAATCATTTTCTTAAAAATTAGGATGTTACAAAATAATACAGGCATACATGGTCTTGTTACAGTGTTTGTTGCTAATTATTCCTGCTCAAAGATTAAATTTTGTATTGATGTTAGACTGTGTTTTGTATCTTGGGGAATTGTTTGCTCCACCTAATAAAAAACCACCAATGTGTTTCCTCAAGATTTGTGTGCGGTGAATATTGAGCCACAAAGAATAAAGTGATGCTGTTGTCTTGGTTTGAGCGGCAAGCTTTGAATCTCTTTTGCTTCCTGAGATGTGACAAAATTGTCTGTTCATCATAAATAATGAACTTCTTGTGAATCAAATTTTAGATTAATATAAACCCTTGCTGTGGTGTGTCAATGAACATCTGAGCTTAGATGCTTTCACTATAGTCCTGTCTCTGTTGAGACATCATATTATTTTTCCATCTTAACATGCTATTTGCAGTTGCCAATTTTATAATTTGATTAGAAGGTCTCATTAATAAATTTTCCATTTTTTCTTGCCAAAGATGCAAGTATGTGTATGAATTTCCTATGGCTGATGTTGCCTGTTGTACTTAAAAATAAACATGGCACAACAGTACAACAAGATATTGCTTTGCAAATTCTAAGATGCCTTACATGCTTTGGGGCCATGGAACTATGACTCAGCACTCAGGGCTATGGAGTATAAAAACAGATGGAGAGAAAAAGAGTGTTCATCTGTTGTAAATAGTGGGAAGACAGCTTATAATGGGCATATTATCTATATACTAGAGTTTTGATGTGTCGATTTTTAATAACCTCTGTGTCTTATCTTAATCTCAGTGGTTTTAGTTTGTTATGGGAAATTAGTCTCTTTGCCTCTGAATTTTATTTAATTTTCCCCTGTTGTACCAGTTTGCTAATGTGTGAGCATGAATGCACTAACTATACTCCTTTTATTACATTTTTTAATTTTTGGATTAAAGAGTATTGTATTGCTTCAGAGTTTGTTTGATGTAATTTCGTGTATTATGATGTATTGGTTTCAGCAATGCGACATTTCAGTTACCTGGGCTTCTGCCATCTCATTTGTTTGAAGAAGAAGAGGAAGAAGAAGATGAAGATAATTTCCCAATAAAATTATGCAAGGAGGTTATAAATTCGTCACCAGGCAAGGATCATGAGAACTACACAGTTACTCCCAGTGACAGGCGACACTGCATATTAGAGGAAGTTGATGGGGAGCTTGAGATGGAAGATGTTTCTGGACATCAGAAAGATGAAAGACTGTTGATTGCCTCTGACACACCTTTACTCGAGCCTAAATTAGATGTAAACTTTATATCATCTTCAACAATCACGTCCACCGTGCTACCTTCTCCTGAGGGTTCCCCACCATTACCACCCGGTTCTCCTCCTGTAACTCCACCTCTACCTACTTCCCCACCTCCATTATCCCCACCGCCACCCACTTCACCGCCTCCACCCCCTCCCTCATCACCCCCACCCCCACCCCCTCCCCCTCCCCCTCCCCCTCCCCCACCCTTGTCATCACCACCCCCACGCCCACCCCCACCCCCACCTTCTTCCTCACCGCAACATCCATTTCCTCCTCCTGTAGATCCTCCACGTTTTTCTCAGTTATTGCCACCTCAACCTGTATTGATGTCCCAATACATGCTTCCATTTCCATCAACAATGCTGTCTCAGTCAATAGCTTATCACCTAACTCCAACACTACATGAAATTAGTATCACATCCTCTGTAAGTCTTCTGGCTCCCCACTCATGCATGCTTATTATTATGTTGACACATCTATGTTACTATGTTAGCCTATTAGAATGTAAAGATTGTGACTCTTGAGATTCCAGGGAAATCAAGCTTCAAATATGGTATCCAATACTCAAGTGTCTAATATCAGTGCACCTATCAGAAGTGAAGTATTTTCAAAGCAGCCTTCATTCCTTTCTCCTGCTGCAGTCAGCAGTGCACGAGAACATGCCAGCTATAATTCATTAAGGATCGAACATGGACAAGGCGATGCATGTATGAAACCCCACGCTCCACAACAAAGGCAACAGTTTCTGATGGGCAATGCATCTTTTGGACAAAGAACTTTGTGTCCTGAACCCCCTCAAATACCTAGTCATTTCTCCTATTCAAACTTAGTCCACCTATATCAGCCTTACAGTTACTTATTGCCTAACCATTCTGACGGTTCAAGGATATGTGCTGTTGATGAACATCGGAAGATGCCACTAAATGATTTTAGTGCTGATCGTCCAAGCAGTGGGTGGATGACTGGAGGTAATCATGTTCTGTTCTATTTTTATTCACATGGAAATGTGCATTATTAAATTGATACAAAATTCACTAAAAATACAAGTAAACAATCACGATAGCTAAACTGTTTATCCTCATTAAGAAGTTTCTACGCTTCACAGTTGAATGTTCAATATTTAGGGGAGAACATGTGAATAGAGTAATACATCGGGCTTTTAGACCATGTGACTCATGTCACTCATCTACTAAAAATATATAGGCCTTTAACATTGTGCTAAAAATAGTTTAATAATGATTGGTTCCTGTACTAGCAGCTGCATAAGCCACCTTACTTTTAAATATTATTTATTGGTTAGTTTCTAAGAGTGGTTGTGATAGAGTAAAGAAGTTGATATTGTAACTTGAGATTGATATATGAGTAATAAGAAGTAAAAGAGATTATACCGGGATGTCTCCCGTCAGCCAAAGCTGCCCACTGAGATTCAAAAATAATTATCCAATGAATCTTCCCCCCTACTCTACCCCTTTATTAATAAATATTTGTTCTTGGAGCTAGTTTGTTATTACGGAAAGAACATAATTATAGCCAACTCTGCTCTCCATCAAATAAGCTCTTGCTAATCCACCAGATTGGTTAGCATGATTGTGGCAGAATAAATATAGGATGGTGACTCCCTTGATTGACTCTTATTAGGTTGCCAAATGTTAATTAGTAGTCTAGTTTCGTGGGTTTTGTTTTTATGTTACCTCTGTTATTCAAAAATTTTCTAGCTTGTGCCTCATAAAATTGATTTGATTGATTTCTGCTAGCATGCTTGCATTTGCACCGACTGCTGCTATTATATACTTTTACTCTCTTTTGTTGTGAATTTGAATTTGTAGACTTGCCTTATTCTTGAGTTATGCCAACCATATCTTCAGCAGCTTCATATTTTTAGTCTAAGTTTGCTTGAGAGTTTACCCAACTTGATTGGTTGTACACGCAAATAATCAATAATGTTGAGCACTTGCATTACAGATTGCAATTGGCCATGCTAACAAGGCACACAATTTACCTCATGATGCTTGGTTACTAAAGCTTGCCTGAAAATTGGTTTCGTTTTTGATTTACTTTATGATGATTTACTTAAATTTTAGTTGTTCTTCCCATTGTTATAAATAAACTTGTACTTGATTCTATGTCTTTTATAGTAGTCAGATTATACACTTACACATATGTAAGATATTACCTTGGTTATGACACTGCAAATGTTCAAAGTTCTCAGGAACGACTATTCATTTTCTTGAGCATTTTGATCTTGAGCAGGTAATTTTGGACCACCTCCAGAAAGGGCTCTCGCCAATACTGTTAAAGTTCAGCCCCCTGTGGCAAATAGTCAACCACCTGCTCCATCAGGTGATTTTACTGGTGCTAACTAGGTGTTTGGTATCCATGAATATCCTTAACACCTGAATAACAATGTATGTTTATTGGAGTTTCTGTTGTATTTGTTACAGTTCCGGGTGCTCCCCTGATGCCGAGCAGACCAGATATGTCTGCTGACAATTGGAGGCCAACATAGGATTAGCATGAGACTTATTGTACTTATGGTGAGCTGTTGATCTTTCATCTTTGAGTTATACTGGCTGTTAATGACAAATTTTTTGTCTACAATACCATTTGTCTGAAACAGTTCGATGTAATGGAATTTTTAAGTCTTAATAATTGACATATATTTTTGTTGGAAAGAAGATATATTACAATGTTAATCGAACTGCAGATGATGGGGTGTTAGTGTTACTGTATATTACTTTTGCAAACCATATACTCTTCCCTCTGGTAGAATCTGGACAATGTAAAGAAATGAATTAAATGTAAACGAGATACACATTTTTGCGTGGAAGGGTCTTGCAAGCATGAACTTGCAAAGCACATTAATTAGGAGCTGAGTGTTTAAAATTTGTTTCTCAAGTTAAAAGTGGTACCAAGGAAAGAGATTCAGGTGTAATACATTGAAATAGTTTGATGCCTGAACTGGAAATGGTTTTTTAATTATCTGCACTGCAACAAGATTATTGTATCTTTCTGTTGCGTTTTTAGGATGATGATGCGTATCTTGATGGTGTTAAATGTATATTTCCTATTTATCAGAAGATTCCAAATTCTTGTTCAAATTATAGGTGAACTTTGGGTATTAATTGGCAGTTTGTCTAGTATGAGTAGTGTGCAGAAACCTAGAGTAAACTACCATTCCTTTTCTTAAATATATTTGCCTTTTCACTTATTACTTGATTTGCACTTTTATCTGCATGTTAGATTGTTAGCTTGAAACTAGGTACTTAGCAGCTGCATTCAACCAAAAGCAAACATCTTTTGTCATATTTAAATGGTCAAATTATTTATATATTACTCATGTTCAAGTGTTTTCAATTTAGGTTATAGCTTCAGTGCAAGGATGGTTGGCGGAAATAAAGGTTCCACCGAGATCAAACTTTATATCAAAATGATGTGGAGTATTGAGAAGTTGTGGAGACCCTGCTGCGCAAGATTGTTTATATTAGAATTTTTCCTGACAAATGCATCACCGCACACATACTTCTGAGTGTAAGCCATTTTTTCTTATTTTATTTACTAACGCTTGTAGCATATCTATATATATAATATAATTATATTTATAAATATATCATAAAATCAAATTTAGTGAGGCTACAGTTATCAAGTCTACTCATGCAGTCTCGTCTGTGCTACTGCATCCAAAACCTTCGTATCTCCATGCATCGGTTAGAATGCATCTTAGGCTTTCCGATATCTTATTCTTAGTTTAGTGTACACCTTTGGGACATTTGTTTAAGGTTAATAAGATGAGAATTTGAGATGAGCTAATTATGCTTAATGGGTTTCATCCTTGGTGTTAATTCTCTCGATTTCATAATTTCTTTCGTAAGTTATACCCTCATGGTCCATGATTGGACTTAGATTTTGTTTTTCTTCATTAAATGCCACTAGACTCTTATCTGATGAAATACACTCACCACCACTCGATAAGTTTCTTTGTCATATTAGATACAGAGTGCCCTGCAGTTTGTCTCGCTTTTTTCCCTTTAGATTCATTTAGTTTGTCTCTCATCACCAAATGCCATATTTGTGTCTCCTTTAAGGGCATCTTTATGACGGTGGTTGGCATAATTACTTGCTGAAGAATGTCGTTTAATTCATTAACTTCATAAAGACATTCTCTGAGTTCTAACTTCTGATTTTTTAAGTTTAAATAATAATAATAATGAAGTGATCACTGATATGTTGTCTTTCACCTTCTGTTGCGTATTAGTACTCAGATTGTGGATTCAATTGACTTGATTGTCAACTCTTTTCTTAAATGGGTTTATGGCGCAATAATGTAATAATTTGAGTAATAATGCTCCATTAGATAGGTTATTTATGCATTTATTATATATCTAATCTAAATACGTGTAATTCAACACTACCTCGTGTGATTCTAATGTGTGATGACGATTGCATTATTTTGATTGCTTGCTAATTTGCATTTGTTTTATTTTTAGTTAACGAATGAAAATGTTTGGAATAAATTTAAATGTAAGAATGATGATTGTGGATATGTGTGTGTGTGTGTTTTTTTCTTATGTCACATGGGTCAAGCGAATTTATTTATACATTTTTAAAGAAATATATTAATTTGTGTAGGGTTTTTATTAATTTTTTTGTGTTCCTATAATAAATTATAGATGAGTTAGAAAATATTTAATTATCGCAGGCGGTATTGTTTAATGTTCATGGAATCCTTGAGAAGTTAGTTAATGTTTATGTTTGCATTAGTTAGTTTATAAATATCACTTTCAAATAAATAGTCATTTTAATAAAAAAAAAATTTGTTTAAAAAAGTATAAATATGATCTGGAAATGCATAAAATATCATCTTTTAAAAGAATATTCTAAACTAACACTGGGATTTAAATGCTGCCTATTTGATTATATTAAGACGATGTATTATTATATTATTATATTTAAATTAAAAGAATCTTTATTGGCCTTAAAAAACGAAAAGAGAGAAAAAATGATTGTAATTGAATCTTCTAAATTAAAATAATAATAGATGGAAAACGCGGAAAGCTGTCGGTTTGGCAAACACTACCTATTGCTTCCTTTCAACAACGCAACAGCATTTTATATTGTTGACTTTCTTCACTATTTTGACCAATTTTTATTTTTTTAATTATTACTTTTTCCCCCAAAAAATATAAGAGTATATTAATATTACTCCAGATAATATCAGTAACTATTATTTATATTATTTTCGTAAATTAATAAGAAAGAGAGAGAGAGAGGTGAGAGAGAGAACCCCACATGGGTGGAAGTATAAGTATTCTTGCTCAGATCTGCACAATCTGAAACTTCATCGCCTGGAATCACTTTGAAATATTGAAGAACGATGTCGAAATGAACAGATTCGAGCATTTTTGAAGTCGTATTATTTTCAATTTTTGAGGGGGTGATGGAGAGGGATAGGGAGAGGTTTTTGCAAGTCAATGGTAATGGAGGGGATTACTTGCACATAGGAAAGGTTCGATCATCGTCGCCGACGAGATCAGCCTCATCGTCCCCGCCGTCCGCCACCGTGGGTGTTGGCGTTAACGGCGGCGGCTTAAATTACATATTGCACACCGTGTCGAAGTATGACACGCTCGCCGGCGTCGCCATCAAATATGGAGTCGAGGTATGGGTCGACAAATAACTTATTGAATAAGCTTTTTCTAACTCAGTTATAGTGTTTGGGGGTAGGTAGGTGTTGGGTAAACCTATCCAATTAAAGGTTTTGTAGTTTCTCTGCTTTATTTGTTTGGTTTTTAGTGCAATTACTTGTGTTATTTCATGGAAAATGCACTTTGATTTCCTATTCTGTGCTACTGAGATTTTAGAATTTTTCGTGAATGAGGTTTTAGAGCTTGGCAAGATCCAAACTATTTTTACTAATAATTATGATGCTGGTTTGGAGTTGGGTGTACGATAACCTCCCACCGTTCTACTTTCTGATTGCGTATCTCACGTCAAATTGTTTGGCTTCAGATTGTGAGTTAGCCTGTGTTCTTGTATATAATGGGGTGGTTTTGCGTTTATCAGGTGGCTGACATAAAGAGGCTGAATGGGTTGGTAACGGATCTCCAAATGTTTGCTCTTAAGACAATCCAAATACCTTTGCCCGGAAGGCACCCGCCCTCACCCATCCAGTCCAATGGCCATAGCACTCCTCCACGGTACTTGTGTTTTTTTCTCATACTTATCTATCTGTGTCCTCTTTGAAAATAAACAAGTTATGTGATTCTTTGTTGGTTATATATTACTTTGCCTTTAATGTTTAAATCCTTTTTGGGAGATAGTTTATGTATGTGCTTATCAGTATATGCATGATGCTCAATGGAAGAAGAAACTGGAAGGTCTTCAATTCCTTGAATGCTATATAAATTAAGTGATATATGGCTCGTTGCTGATGTACTTTCTTCCATATTAAAACTCTAATTCTGTTGTTGGAAACCATTTGCAAGAGTACACTGCGTTACTGTTTTTTCCTTTTTGCTTTCTTGCCTCTTGCTTTGACTGGACTATAAGTTAGAGAAGAACATTTAGGGGTTGCTTATTTTCAATCTTGACTAGTTAAATAAAGTGTGCATCCAGTAACCCTGCATTGTGCATTTAGTATTTCCTTCACATGACCAGCATTTAGCACTTACAAAGATGGCAACATGCCAAAACATTGCTCATCTGTGATGCTGAAGCTAAGAACAGTCCTGTGCTGCTTTAGATTGCACACTATGAATTAGGGTTGCAATCAATTCATGTATATGATGATGTCCCTATATTAGGCTAAGGCAACATCACAGTAAAATACTCATATTTTACATGCCACCCTTATGTCTTCTAGTTGAAATGCATCTTTAAAAAATCATCCAGCACATTATAAAGCTTATATTTGCAAAAAGTGGTGATGATGTGCCTTCCTTTGATGTCCACTTGCAGTCCAAGCAGCTCTGGACGGACAGCATCAAGTCGTAGGCAATCTGACATATTTGATTCGTTTTCGTCGCTGAAGTTGAAATCGTCTTCAGAAAAGAAAGCGTCTCCAGCCATGATCAGCTTGCAAGGTTACTATGGTCTTAGGCCAGCAGACCAAAAAAGTGTTGAAATGGCAGTGTATCAGCAAGGGCGATCACATTATCTAGAGGATGGACCATTTACTTTTAGTTCACCTATTTCAAACACATCTCTGAGTCATTTTAGGAAGTCAAAGAGTGAAGCTAATTGTTTAGCTTCAGAGACTTTTGATCTCGTTGTTCCGGATTCTTCACAAGAAGCTGAAAATAGTGACACTGCTAAATGGAATGAGAAGTTGGTGAGAAGGCGTCAAAAATCTGATGCTGATTTTACTTCCCACACCCCAGAAAAGCTTCTAAAGGAGGATAACACCAGCAGCATTGTAACCTCAGCACTCACAGGCAAAGGCTTGGCTCTCAGGACCAAATTGGCAAACCGATCCATCTCAGGAGGAGTTGATGGAGAAGCAGTTGGGTTTAACCCGATACCCATAGGTTTGGGAGATTCCTTCTTGACAGAGGTTTCTGATGGGGTACAAAAATCATCAAGTGCATCGAGTTTGCAGGATTCAGACAATGGTGCCTTATCATCCATTTGGAGTTTGAAGACAGATCTTCAGGCTCTTTCTGCTGCGGCCATAACAATCCCTATCTTTGACGGCTTGGGTAAGCCATCTAATCGACGAAACAAAGCAGCACTTGATTAGGTCATTCCTTTACAGTATCAACTGTTCCTCTTTCCAACATATACAGAAGAATTCATTCAGTGAGTAATAGAAGAGAAGCATTCTTGGTAAACAAAGAAATACACAGTTACTATGATTGGATAGTTCTTGATTTTGATTTTGGGCGCACCAATACTCACACTCGACTTCATGGGAGCTGTAGTTGATAACTTGGGAAGTGAAAAACTCCCAGATTATATTCCAGTTTCAGCTAGAATTGATAGAGAGCATATACAAGATGCATGATGGAAACTAGAGACAAGTTGTATATTAAATTGTGAGGTTACTCTCTGAATTTTGGTGAGACAAATGTTTTTATTATGCATCGATTTGTTGACGAATATAATAGCCTATGCTGCCATTTCAGTTCATCTGCACTGTTGATTTTAGTAAATTTTTTTATAAATGAAATTATGTACTTATTTTTTATTTGCCTATAAACCTTTCTGTGACTGTGAGAATACTTTAAGTTCCTGCACCCTCGGGATACGGGGACACGGTTCCTATTCTATTTAAACATATGTATTGCTAGGGAGTTTAAATTGCAAAGGGGCACGAAAATTGCAAAGGAGACTCACTCCATTCTAAAATATCCTACACAGGAGATGGAGTTTCTTTAGCATGAAAAAGAGTAAAGGTCCTTTTTGACGTGTTACAGCAACGAATGTCAAGACCTACAATTATGGTTGTGCTTAATAGAATGTCTTTCCAGTTTCATGGGGACACGCATGTTTTTTATTATTATTTATTTTTATTTTTTTCAGATATTAAGAAAATGTATTTTTTTTTATCGATTATTTTTAGAGTTCGGCTGCTTGAAACGGTTTTTCTTTATTTAGGGGCAATGAGTTTCGATGTATTCCTATTTATAGAAGCGTTAATTTTCGTGCTTATCTTAATTATTGATTTAGTTTATGCATGACGAAAGGGAGCATGGGAATTGTCTTAGCTCAGGAATATTTTAAGACAATAAAAAGAAAGATGGAAAAAAGATTGAAAAAATTATGAATTCCATTAAGTTTCCTTTATTTAATTAAACAGTCGAAATTTCGGTTATTTCAACTACATTAAATGATCTTTCAAATTGGTCAAGACTCTCTAGTTTATGGCCGCGCAAATGGTGCACTGGTGCACATGAATGATTTTAATCGTTAAATTAAGTTTTTAATTTAATCTTCACTAAGGAGTAAAAATTTAAAATAAATAACTCCCACTAACCCTTAATTTACATGTATAAATTTTAAGTTCACCGGTGCACCCAATACACTTTAGAATTACCCATATTTTTAAAATGATTTTGTATTTTTAAGTAACTAAATAAATTACAATAAAATAAGAGGTGAGGCAATTCGAGAAATTCCATTCAGTCTATTACGTATATTTAAATTAAAGTAAAAAATAATTAAAAAGAATGGATGGTCTGCTTAGTAACTTATCAACTAATTTAACAATATAAAAGATTTTAAAATAAATTATTTTATTATTGTTAAAAATAATATGCATTTTTATTTATAAAGAAATAACTTTATATAATTGAACATTACTTTTATTTATTTAATATATTATGATTTTCATTAATCAAGCAATCATTTTTATATAAAAAAAATCCATTATTAATTGTTTAATGTTCCGTTATCACTTTTTCTTTGATCATGTATCATTTTATATTAAAAACGTTACTACTTTTTATTCAACCAAACTATTATTTATAAAATATAATTCCTCTGTCCTACGTTAATGTTAACGTTTGCTTTTTGTACGGAGATTAAGAGATACTCTCTCCGTCCCACACTTATGTTCACACTTTCTGTTTTTGTCCGTCCCACACTTATCTTCATCACCAAAAAAAAGGAAACTTCACATTAACCAACAACCTTAAAAGTTCTTAATTTCAAAAATATCACTCTCATCTAATACACATAACATACTTTATAATTTATTTATCACCTAAAAATACCACAATACCCCTAAAAAATCAATAAAGTTGGTCAAAAAGCAAATTTTTTAAACTCCGTATCTACAGTGTTGGTAAACTTAACTATGGGACGGAGGGAGTATAATATTAGAATGTATAGTGAGGTGAGAGAAATAATATTTAATGTAAATTGGGTAGTTGTATTAGTGTTGTGTGTGGTCCTATATGGAATAATTAATTGTTTTATGTGGGCCCAACTTGATAAAAAAGGAAATGTAAACCTTAACTTGAGACAACTCAAAATGGAAAGTGTAAACCTTAACGTGGGATGGAGGGAGTCCTAATTAAACGATTAAAACTTTTTTCTTTATCATGTATCGCTTTTTATTAAAAATACTGCCACTTTTTATTATTATAGTGAATTATTAGTGAAATATTCAATTAGATATATATAACTTTTCTTTGATTAAGAATCGTTTTTATTTAACGATATTATCACGTTCATTCTATAAACTATTCGGGAAATATACTTTCGTAATTAGTTAACATTTTTTTATTAAAAATATGTTATATTTTTAAAAAGAATATTACTTCATCCATCCCAATGATATTTGCACACTTTCTATTTGGTCCGTCAACAGAATACTTATACACCTCTAATTGATTACAATACACAATATCAATAACTTTACATTGACTGTGACGTCCAAAATGAAAAAAAAAAAAGATTTCTCTAAAAAGGATGGTTTCATCAATTGAATATTACTTTTGATTAGAAAATTTATTATACATTATCACATTATATAAATTTATAATATTTAAATTAAAAATAAAATTAAATGAATAAAAAAATAAAATATTACTTTTTTAAATAATATAAAACGTAAATTCGTATACTGTACTCTCTCGTCAAAAACCAACTATCAACACACTAACACCTCTCTTGTACTTCCTCTGTCCCATTTTAATTTTTACATATTTTTCAATTTGAACGTCACATTTTAATCTTTACATTTTCCTTTTTGTAGATGAGACTCACACAAATTAATTATTTCTCTCTCTATGGATCCACACATCATACTAATACACACACCCACTTTATATTAAAATTTTATTTCTCTCACTCCACTATACATTAAAATATTATATTTAATTTTCGTGAAAAAGAAAACATAAACTTTGAAACGAGGAGCTGAAAATATTTATTTCATCTAACCGAAAGAATTCTACTCCTCATTTCATCCATTCCTTTCCTCATAGTTGAATTACAATAATTGACAATCTAATCTCAACTAGTAAAATGACTATCATAATATCATCCATTAGACAAACACTACGATGCATCCGGTTTCATGGAATCGGCTACTCATTTCTTTCTTCTTTCTTTCTCTGTTTTATTTTTATTGTAATTAAAGATAATTAATTTTTTATTCATGTTTTATTTTACCCTTAATTTTATATTAATTTAATTTATTCTTATAGTATAATTGTAAATACATCTTTGTGATTTATAGTGTATTTTATCATAGTAATAATTCTTATGTTTCACCATTGTGGTTTTTTTGGGAGTATTTTATCATAATGGTTAATATTTTATTTTACTCCATGTCAGAGTTTATAAGTGTCAAAATGGATTGATAGGTTTGATTGATCCACATCCCATTATTTTGCGGGCTAAAATGGGGGCGGGCCTATGCGGATTTGGTCATTGATGGGGTGGGACGAGTTTGCTCACGGGAATCAAATTTTATATTCAAAATTTTGTATAAAATTTATAAAAAAAATTAAAAATAAAATATACATATAAAAATAAAATATTGAAATGAATTAATTGACGAGTACTTAAAAAAATCATAAAAATCATTTACTGTTTTATAATTAAACGTAGTTGGCTATTTGTGCAATTTGCAATAACATTTAAAGGTGGTGTTTTTTTTACAATTTTTCAAGAGTGATGATTAATTTGTAATAAAAGTAAATGTTATATATATATATATAAATATATATATTCAATTCTCTATGCATATACTAATATATTGGACTTATGTAAGCATAATCTCAAATTTAGAATTTTATTGCGAGTGAATCCAAAAATAATATCGATGCACTATACGTTTGATATGTAAAAATGAGCATAACTAGCATGGACATTTTTCGGCTCACCCCAAATTTGCTATTGATGAGGCGATGGCTAGTTTTTTTTTTTATTACTATTATTTAATTTTAGAGTAAAAGTTTATCCCTAAAATTTAGGATATAATTATAATTTTATAACTTATTCTTAAGATTTAGGGTTTAAGATAATTTTACCCTTATGGTTTAGGGTATAATTTAACCTTAGGATTTAAGGTTTATGATATAATCGTAATTTTACCCTTGTGGTTCAGGGTATAATTTATTCTTATGGTTTAGAGTTTGGGGTATAATTGTAAATTTATCCTTGTGATTTAAGGTATAATTTGACCTTAGGGTTTAAGGTATAATCGTAATTTTACCCTTATAGTTTAGGGTACAGAAGACCAACTCTTTTTATCAATAGGAAGAGGTTGTGCTTCTACTTTAAATTTTTTGAGGAGAGAGAAAGTGGAGAAAGAGAAATTGCTGCACACCAAATGTTCAATTCGAATCCCCTGTTCCACAATCGTGTTTCACTTCATGTTTCATCACTTGTTTTCCATAAAAATAATATACTCTAATTAATGACCTTTAAACCTTTTGGGCATGTGGTTGTATTTTAGGCCTTGATTAATACACGTGGCAAATATCTAATAGATGGAATAAGAGATGAAACACAGGAGTGGAATAGATGATCCCAATTGCCAAATGTTTGGTTAAGGATTGAAATTGAGATTTTAGGGTTTGAAAATCTAATGAATAGTGATATATGTTTATTTTGAGTTTTTAATAGGTAGATTTTAACTTTATGTCAAATCAATGTGTAATAAGGTATTAATTTATATTAAAAAAGAGAGGAGAGATGAGAGATAAAGAGAGAATGAATATTAAATGAGGAGAGAGAATATATGTTGATGATTATAAGATTGGTAGGTGTATATAGAGGTGGTTTTGTGTGGATCTTGAAGTCCATTCCCGGTTTTAAAAATCGAAAACAAACATCACCCAAGGGTTGACAATTCTCGACACGATACAAACACAATATTATAATTGTGGGTTAGTGTTTTACCTTATTGGATTTATGTCGTTATCGTGTCTACTCTGTAAGCACACGAAAATTTCGTGTTATGTTCGTGTCAACCCGTTAAACACGATTAAAATTAACAGATTATCAATTAACCCCGTTAACCTGTTAACAACTCAATATAAATATAAAAATTGGTAAATATATAATAAAAATACTCATTTATAATTTTAAAATATATTTCTTTAAAAAAATTATTATTTTAATTTTTTATTAATTATTTTCTTATTGTGTTGTCTCAACCCAATACTTTTCGTGTTCGTGTCGTGTCAGAACGAATTGTTATCGTGTTTGGGTTTGCCCTTATCGTGTCGTGTCACTATCATGTAGATAAGAAACCCAACCCAATAGCACGAATTGCCACCCTTATGCACACCCAACAAAAAAAACCTATTTTTTTTTTTAATTTCCAAAGAACTTATGTTTTGGATTTATTATTGGGAGGATTTCTGGAAGGTAGATATTTTTTTATTTTTAAGGTAGTGTTGATTTGGAACATGAAATAATTAATTGTTTTATGAGATTAACTTTGATAAAAAAAAATGTAAACCTTAACTTCGGACAACCCAAAACGAAAAAGTTAACTTGACAAAAAGTGTTGTGTGTGAGCTCACATGGAATAATTAATTGTTTTATGTGATCAACTTGACAATAAAGTAATGTAAACTTTAATTTCGAACAACCCAAAATGAAAAAGTAAACTTTAACGCGGTACGGAAAGTAACCAATATCACTTTTCCTTATTTGAGTATGGCAAAAACTTATGTGCCCTATTCTTATGTTCCCATGAGACACGGTGTATTCAGGAGACCACGAGTATTAGCTTTTATTAAAATATCAATCAATTCTTATTTATGTTGCATAAATCTCCTTTTTCAATGCAAGTATTTGCAGTATAATGGAGTATTACTAGCATATTTAACGGAGAAAATGATTTTCCGTGCTCTACCAAATCCTTTGGTAATAAAATATAATTTTTTCTTTAAAAGGGTAATAAAACATCATTGTGTAGTAATCGATAAATAAAATCATAAAATTAGTTCAAGAATTAGATTTACCTATTGTTCGTTGCAATTTCCCGCCATCATCTTCTTACCCGTAGGCCGTAACCTCCAACCCTGCCTCAATCAGCATTTTTAAGTTTCAGGATTTCTCGAACTATAATTTGGAGTGGAAATAATCGGAATGATATGAAATAGGTGATCCCATTTACACAAAGTCCTTGTTCACAAACATTTCGATGATCTAAGGTAATAATCTACTTTTTCCAGATTTGAATCATGAATGTTTCTGCTAATACAAGACTAGCAAATTTCGTTTCCAATCTTATTATCAGAATTGATTGATTTCTTGTATTTACTTTTAATTAAACCCTAAAGATCAGAGATTAGAAAAAAACATAATTGAGGGTAGAATTAGCCTTGTACTGTAGACGTTAAAACAACTATTAGAATGGATTCGGAATAATTTCCCTTCTTTAAAAGGGCAAAAATGTCATTATCATGTCGTGGATTTTTTATGACTGTTTTACTTGGAGTTCGGATATCATGAGTGTATTTAGAAATTTGTAATAATTATTTAAATTTAAACGAAGCGTATATGGTTAGTATTGAAATTTTGGGTGTTAATTGCTCTGAATCAATAATTTCATCAAAGACCTAATGAATTTTGGACTAATGATCCAGTTGTTTATTATTTTACTCGATCTTCGCAAGCGAGAAAACTTCTCATTTCTCGATGACAGAGAGAAATGAAGTTCTCGTCTACAATAAATATTATTTTTCGACACTGCCTAATGCATTACAGCAAGCACTCTGCTGCCAGACGTCTGCTCCATAATAAACTCCAAAATTTTTAGGTTTTTTCTCAATTATATATTCAGTCTCGGTACTACCAGAGTTCTTAAGTTAAACCCGTGAAATGGATGAATCCATTGAGAAATCTACCTCCGAGGTGAAAAAGAGCATTTAATTTCTTGAATTTCATTCATTCATTTTCATATGTTTGACAAAATATATTTTAATTTGCTGGTTTTGGTTGGTATAGGACAATTCAGCTATCGTCACTGAGCTACCCAAAATTATGTCGGAAAAAGGTTTCACTTTTTTCATATTTTTCTTTATTTTGGTTTTTGGTATATTTTTTCTGTATTTGTTATGCGTTTATTTGTTTCAGATTTTAAAGGAATTAGACAATAATAGTAAGATCTATATTAACTATATAATTACCTTCGCTAGAAATCATCAGAAAAGCTCATCTTTGTTTCAAATTTTGAAGGATAGTCGGTAGAAGGAGGGTCTATTAAGTTATATATTACGGGCATAATCAGATTTTACCTATACTACTGCATGTGTTTGGAATTCACATAGTTTTAGAGAGGGTCTATACTGCTGCATGTGTCTGGATTCACATAGTTTTAGAGAGAGGGTCTATTAAGTTATATATTATACGGTTTATCAGATTTTACTAGACTTCTCTACTACTGCATGTGTCTGAAATTCAAAGCACAAAGTTTTTTTCCCATTCCAATTCACATTGTTATGTCATGGGAAGATAGTAGGTAGAAAGAGTGGGTCTATTAAGATATATTACAGGGATTATCAGATTTTACAAGACTGCTGTATACTATTGCATGTGTCTGGAATTCACATAGTTTTAGAGAGAGTGTCTATTAAGTTATATATTATAGGGTTAATCAGATTTTACATGACTCCTCTACTACTTGCAGTAGGTCTGGAATTCACAAGGCACAAAGTTTTCTTCCCATTCCAATTCACATAGTTATGTCATAAGAAGATAGTATGTAGAAAGAGGGTCTATTAAGTTCACATAGTTATGTCATAAGAAGATAGTATGTAGAAAGAGGGTCTATTAAGTTATATATGACTGCGACCGTGCTTGGATTTTCCAAAGCTAAGAAGAGTACCAATGGTTCACTAGATCCTAAAATGCTTCTTCTTTTCATATTTTTAATGTCACAGGTAAGAGGGCAACAGAAGATTCTATTGAAAATGAAGTGTTAAACACAAAGAAGCAGAAGGTGGAGGATCATACGGTCAAGACTGGGATAGAGGTAGAGACTACTAATCCTAACAAGATACTAATATTTAAAGCTCAATTTGATTATCTTGCTAGAGTGGTTGTTTGAACTGCCTTTCTTTTCAAAAAGGGTAAGGTTCACATCATGGTTCAGTTGACTTAGAGAATCATGCAAACTTGCCATCTTTTGCTATGGTACATGCACCATGCAAGGGCAAAAAATAAAAATAAAAATTACATGCATCTTATTGCATAATTAGACTTCAAATATATGTCCTTTAATAAATATGTTACTTCTTTGGTTTTCTTATTTTTAGTTGAATTAAATAATGGCTTAAGTGGCTCATTGGTCTATGTTTTCTTCTTCTTTTAGTCATGAATTTGAATATAACAAGCTTCATGTGGTGTAAACTGTTATCAGGTTGATACATCTGCCAAGAGTGGGCTTGTAGGTTTGGACTCGGATGATAAAGGTTGTTGTTTGAATGAAGACAAAAGTGCAGCTGAGAAGGAACCTGCGGTCACAGCAAAGAATGGACAAACAGCTGCTTCCGAGAAGAAAGGCGAAGTTGGTGATAATTCCGACTCTTCCTCTAAAGATGGAACCAGTGCAGATTTCGTAACGGAGAAAGTTTATATTTCATCTACTGAAGAGGACCCTGTGGCAGCTGCCAAGAAGACAGATGGATCGAGTGAGAATTCCGACTATTTCTCTCAAGATCAAATCAGTATGGATGTGGATGCTGCTCCCAACGAAGCTCCTACGGCACCAAGTGCGAAAATACAAGCAGTTTCTATGCAGAATAATGTTGAAACCAGCAGTTTTATGTTTGAGTGTGATAACCATACCTCCACAGGTAAAGAAGTTGCTACATCTGAGAAGGCTCCTGCAGCTCATGCTGATGAGGATGTTGTTATGACTACCGAAAAGATAAATGAGCTGAACAATGATGGCGAAATTATTTGTGAAGATGACGTTACAGATAAAAATACCTCAGCAGCTGTCACAGAGAAGAAAAATGAGTCTAATGGGGAACCAAAATTAGATAATGAAGCCAAAAGTTCAGATAAAGATGTAAGTGCATGTTACGAACTTGATTGTGCTTCGTGTGCGTGCTTTTCTATTTATTAAGAGCTTATAATACCGGAAATTTTGTTTGCCTAACAGTATGTCTCATGCTTTGCGCGACCATATGTGTAATCGTAATCTTAGTGTAAAGTGCAACTTATGTAATACTTAAGTACATGGGGTTTAGCTGACAATGAGGAAATTTGGGGGTATAAAAGATGTCTGATGTGCAATCTTATTTTCATTGCCCAAATGTGACTTCAATAAAAATGTTTTACTTGTTTTCATATTTTGTGAATAATAATGCACAATAAATACATATTTTTGATTTCTTACATCCTGCAGCATCAGGTCCATGTCCCTCCGAGAGAGCAATTTACTGGCAACAAAACATTGTTTGTTGGGAATCTATCCTTCGCTATTTATCGAGAAGATGTGTAAGACATTTATCATATTGTAAACATTGTTGATTGTGGCTACTCTCTTTTTTCCCACCTGACAATGTTCAAATGTTTCAGTGAGGAATTCTTCAAGGATGCTGGGGAAATTGTTAAAATTCGCTTTGGCATGAACCGAGATGAGTCATTCAGAGGCTTTGGGTATGTTGAGTTTGCTAAAGCAGAAGATGCAGCGAAGGTATTTTTCTATATAACACTCAAGGATTGGGTTGATGTGTCATTCTTTATATCTTCGTTCTGTCTATACAGATACTCACAACACACATTTTCTGGATTATATTGCTTAATTCCTTGGGAAGTGGATAAATGGTTAAACTTCTGTAGCTATTTATTGTGCTGTTTTTCCAAACAATCTGTGGTAACATTTTGGTTAATTACATGCCATCATCAATCATACATATGCACTAATTGAACCATTAATTATCATCTCATTAATTTGCACTTTCCTCTTTCTGCATACACTAACCCATGCAAGCTTATTGCACATTGCAATGGCTCACATGATCCTTTCATTTTTATTATTGCTGATAGTTGTTCATTGTGTGTGTGGTTTATAAATGTTAGTCTTATTAAGTTAAAATTTGCTTTCTTTGATTTTCTTATCTTCTGTTTATGTACATCTTTTTTGCTGCTAGGACACCTTTAAACCTTATTTCACTAATAGTGAACAACCGGTGGTATCATCTGCTTTATAACAATCTTACATGCATTGCAAAACTGTTGTGATTCCATGGGTTGGAGGCTGTAGTGAGCCGTCTCTTGACATAAGTTAAGCTTATTTGGGTTCTGTAATTTTCAGTTTAATCTGACGTCGTGTGAATTTTGTAGGCCCTTCACGAGTTGAATGGTAAAGAATTGCTGCGTCGCGAGGTTAGGCTTGACTATGAGAGGAGAAGACAAATATACGCCCCAGACAATGGGTATGGCTGCATGTTCTATGATTTTTGTCCTGGTAATTTTTATTATATTGTTCAAAAATGTGATGACCTTCTATTTTTCTAGTAGCAGAGACAACCGGTCCTTCCAGGAAGGAGGGAGAGCTCAGGGGCCAAGAAATTTTGGACATAGGTGCAATAAATTTGATGGTAAAGACCAGGTTTGTGTTGCATGTTTGTCTCCACCTTTGTCTGAATTGTGTTGTTGAAATCTAAAGAGCCAATTTGGTAAAAATATATCTCAGATTGGGAGCTCTATGGGAGATCATTCTGGTTCAAGTGGTGACTTCAATAGGGCTTTCGTTCAGAAATATCAATATGGTGCTGTTGAAGGGTCTGTGTTCATTGCATTTTTTAGTTTTCTGTTGAAAGTAAATGTACTACTACAGGGGATCTACTACTATATATATATATTTTTTAAACATTGGTCCAAGAAAATGAAAATGATTTAATTTTGCTAGTTGCAAAGATACAGAGGCATTTCAGAAGGAAGAGAGAGCTTAAGATGGTTCTATTTTTTACAGTGCCAGAGATACAGAGTCATTCCAGCGAGGAGGAAGAGCTGAGGAGCCAAGAATATTTATTCGTGAGGAGCCAAGAATATTTATTCGTGGCGTCAATACATTTGATAGTGAAGACAAGGTTTGTGTTGCATGTTCGTTTTGTCTGAATAATATCAGCTCTACATTCTCACCTTTTGAAATACTAATGATGATTTTGATGACATTACTACAGATTAGGAGCTCTCTGAAAGACCATTTTGGTCCTTGCGGTGAAATTACAAAAATTAAAATTCCAATAGATCACGATGGTGCTATTAAAGGGTCAGTCATTATTGCTGTTTAAGTGTACAACTTCTGGACATCTCAGTATGGTTATCAAATAGCTTCATTATGAAAAATCTCTCTTTTCAATCAATTAAAGAACTTAAGTTGTGGGAAATAATTACTTTCTTTTGATCCTGGAGAATCATTTTTTTTAATAATCAATATGTATGTATTTTTGTTTATCAGGCCATTATATGCTCACATTTTTTTAACACACAAAATTGATTAGCATGTTACACTTTTATCTATTTATTTTTCTTGATAGATCATCGATTCACATATTGAAAGAGGAACCTAGCTTATTCATCTAAATAGTTGCAGTACTCTTTGTTAGTAGTCGATGATGAAAGGTATAATATGCTCGAGATATTTCATAATTCCCTTGGGTTCAGGACTGTAGAGCAGTTAACTGCAGATATTGTCTGGTGCAATACTTAGTAACGGAGTAATTTTACAGTGCATGCCTGCTATTTCATTTAGATGTTATCTCTGTATATCTCGTTCCATGCTGATTCATTTTTACTTTGTTGTTCATAGGATATCGTTAATTAGCTTCAAGGACAGTGATGCCTATAAGCGAGCTTTACTATTAGATGGATCAGAACTTGAAGGGAGTATTTTGACTGTGAAAGAGGCAAGGCCTCCTGATGACAGGGGCCGTGGGTGGAGAGGTGGTGGTTGGGACTATGGTGGAAGAAGTGGGTACAGAAATGAGAGGTGGGACTCTGGTGGAAGAAGTGGGTACAGAAATGAGAGGTGGGACTCTGGTGGAAGAAGTGGTGGGAGAAATATGAGGTGGGACTCTAGCGGAAGGAGCGGTGGACGGGACTTTGGTGGAACAAGTGGCTGGAGTAGGGGGTGGGACTCTGGTGGAAGAAGTGACTGGAGAAGTGGGGGATGGGACTCCCGTGGAAGAAGCCGTGGATGTGACTATCGTGGAAGAAGCCGTGGATGCAACTATGGTGCAAGTAGTTCACGGGACTTCGGTTGGAGTGCCAATCATAGTTCTGGTGGTTGGGTTGGAGGTGGTGGTGGGGGACACTGAACTCAACGAAGCTCCCTAGAGTTGGGAATGAAGATCGTAATAGTTATGTTGAGTTTTTTATTATAATGTTGTTGGGTATGTTTATGCGTAAGGAGCATTTGTTGTACAAATTTTGGACTCCTTTTGGCTACTATGTTGCAATGAATTTTCTCGCAAATCTTCCTTGGGTTTTTGCATGGCATCTTGGGAGGAGTTTTCTTTATATAGTAGATCTATTAGATGATAATGCTTCATGGCTGGCTTAAGTATTCCAACCTATTCCTATCAAACTTGATCAAGAGAAGATCTAATGGAATATATACATTAACAATAATACCACTTCACTAAAAAGTCAAAACAGCTAACCACAAACTTTATTTTCAAAAATATCATCCTATCTAACACACCTAACATACTTTAATCCTTTATTTATAGCATAAAAGAATATCAAAATACCCCCAAAAGTTACAACAATCTATATGCAAACACTCCCAGCCCCTCAACCCCCCCAAATAAAAAAGTTCAAACAAAATTTAAAAAAGAAAGGTTCAAATTGAGGGAGCATTTGATCAAGCAATATAAGATTGAGAACCACCTGGGATGCAATCAAATTGAAACAATATCTCAGGTGTGGCAAAGATACAATGAGAAGATGTTTTTTGCATTATATTCAGACGTTGAAATGTGAAAAACATTACAACAGGCATCAATATAGATAAAATAAATAAATAAAAATAATAAAAAAGAAAAATTGGAATTAAATCAAACTTTACAACCTGGAAAAATAATATTTTACAGGCAGATCAACCAACAAGCGTATATTACAGAACAGTGTTGATATGAAGTGCTTTGAGGAGTGAAGTCGCCATTTGTTTCACCAAAACTTGGCCCCCAGAACTCTGCCCATCTCTTCTCTCCTCAATCAAATTCTGAAGCTTCTGAGGCAAATCATTCTCCACGATCAACTGTTTTGGACGAGGGTGGTGTTCGTAGACAGCCTTACAAGAGAAAAAACAAACAACTAATCAGAAAACTGATCACAGAGGATACCTAATCTTCACAAGACTTCCAACTATTTTAAATATCATTTATTGTCTTCCAGATAATACTAAGATTCCTTGATATTAATTCGAGTTGTTATACACTATCAAATAATCTCTCTTTTAATCCAAGGACAAGTTAGGAATTTAACATCTAAAATATTGTGAAATCCTTATAATGTTTCATAAAAGTTGAAGTGGATACACTGCTATATGATAGTCTTTCAATAAAAGCTTAAGTAGATACACATGATAATAGCCTTTCCATAAGATATCTCAAGAGTTTGATCTCTTATCGCTACTATACGTCTTTTGACCATCACATCCTTATTATCATCAGTTAATAACAGAATGCATGGATAACAGATCATCAGAACAATAACATGTCCATGGCAAGAAAAATGCAACTTCTTGACTTCCTAATTCAACAGATGTATCCTACTATTGAGTGGAAAAGTGAGATGTCTAGTTCACAGATGTTTTTGTAAAGCTACTAAGTTCATTCTGATAGATATTTGGCAGCAGTGAGCATAATGTTATCTGCGTCCTAAGCTACTGAAGCAGTACAGGAGTTACTAAAATCAAGCCATCAAACCCATGATTGCAACATGAAAAAATAAAATTTACATAAGAAAGTTGAAAACATAAGTCATGATTTGAAGAAAACTTTAATGAAGTTGAACACTATTAGAAAGACTAATTTAAGGATAAGTGGTGCAAAAGTAAGCTATATGGAGTGACTTTGTGGAACTATTAATGGATTGGAGATCAATTTTTAATTTATAGCAATGCAAATAGAGAGGTTGAGCCAGTATATTATTTATCTTGCACTCATTCCAACAGAACTAGAACATAGGCGTTGACAACTGACTATCAATCATGTGTATGGCCCATACAGATAGAGAACATTGGCTCCATACTCCCTATTCTCGACGTAAAACTTTATTTTATTGCATACAAAAGGTTAGAGGTTCAGTGCAAGTCGATATTAGAAGAAGAAAATTGGGTCCCAAGAAGATGTTATTTTAAAACCAATTAAACCCTACGGAAGCTGTGGTGAATAACACCCTATAACTTTGTAGAGAACCCTCTTTTCCGCCAGTCACTATGATTTAACATTGAAGTGATCATTCACAAAGTATATTCATGATCTTACAAGGCCAGGTTTCCTAAAGAGGACAGTGTCCATTCCCGTTCTTTAGATTTGTTCAGACAAAAGAAGTATGAAGTAGCTAAACACTAGATAGGAATAAAAAACCATTGATTATGGTGCATCTCAATCTTCATAAAATGATAACCTGCATTAATGAAACACACTCTTAACTTTAAAGTACAGCTGAGTTAGTTATACGACTTATATGACAAGGGGGCATGAAAATTCTGTGTGATGGAACAATACACAAATATGTCTTTAGAACAAGCTTACCCACTGGGCCACTCCTTTCTACATCTAACTAAGAATAAAAAACAAAGAATATTTTTCTAGTAGTATAGGCAATCATTACAAAAGATCAATTAAATTCTACACAACAGATAAGAGATATGAGGAAGTCTGTTGTGCACCTTTATCAACTTAAGTAGATTCAGGCGAGCAATTGCATCTGGATGATCAAGTCTAGAGATTAGCAGTGGTGTCAGACCATTAACTGCCAGGGTAGTATTTATTCGAGATGATTTCCTGCATTACAACCATGCATAGTTAACACAAGTATAAAGCCAGACAAAGATTATCTATTACATAGTGTTACTTGATTCATCAGATAAACAGTAGCAAATAAACTATCCATCCAATTGCATGCACAGGGAAGGTACCAATAATCTACATGCATTCATGTTTTCACATATATTCTTTGAAACATGCATCTGAAGGTTCTTATATTATTAATGCGTAATTCAGTTGGTCCCTAAACTATTTGGCTTTTAGTTGGTCCCTAAACCAGACCTTGAAAATGAGGTCCTCGTTAAATGCATGCTTACAAGCTCATGGTACTAAAAGGTGATTAAAGAAAATGACACAGACGTACTGAAATACTTTTGATGACTGAACTTACATTTTTTTTTATCTCACCTAGAATTACATTGTCACATAAATAGTTGCATTTTCTTTATTAAATCAACTCAGAAGATTACAAAATTTTATATAATCAAGGTTTAACAGACGTGGGATATTTTGGACATTATAGTAATATATACATACTCAAAGTCTCTACAGCAAATAATAAAAGTTAAAAGTAAATTATACAAATAATAGAAAAATCATGTCTCTTAAGCAATAGTAAATTGATGATTTGATTTATCTAAAGACAACAATTATGTGAATCATTTTGTATATGAAGATAATGAAAATAAACACAAGAATAAACAAGATGCATAAGGAATGCATACATAAGAATAAGACCAAAACTAAGTTAGAGTTGAGAAACACATACGTGATAATTTTCAAGAATGGTTCCAGTATGTGCAAGAAGTGTTGTTCGGGACAGCTCTGGAAGAACTTAACCAATTTCTGGACAGCATCCTTTTTAAGCAAAGCTTGTTCGACTTTTCTGTTTTCGTTGTCATGGGCCAAGCATACAGCAATGGAATCTAATGCAGTCACAGACCAAAAGTTGTCTTCAAGAAGGGTCAGGTATACATCCAACCCTCCATGAGCTCGTAACTGCTCCCTTGAATTTCGTGATGCATGAGCCATATCACAAAGCAGAGGTAATGCATACTGTCTCAAAGGAGAATCTGACATGATAAAATGCATCAAGTGGGGAATAATTCCATTTTCTGCAGCTTGTTCCTGTCTCCTCTTATTAATCTTACAGAGGTTGAATAGCGCATTAAGGACCTACAGCAATTGAAAGTAGTGAACAATGTCCACTGATGAGTAAATAGGAAGTCATCATGTTTAATTTTTTATTTTTCAATCCAAAGGTAAACTTCAAACAAGGGATAAGTTCTGATCCCTTGACCTCAATGCTAAAAGAGAGTTGACTAGAAATAGTCTAGTTAGCGAGAGAACTTAAAAAAAGAAGCATGAAATATTTCCAAACTACTTTTTATTTCATTACAACTTGCTCCATGTACTTTTTCTATTGTTGACAAGAATCAAAATATTTATTAATGGTTAGACAAGGGTTTTGTCACCTCTAAGAACTCACAAAGCTATATGCTCTAAAAGAAAATGTGCAACAAATAGGTCAGCTAGGAGAATATTTTGGCCGAATGCAAAAATATTATGGCCGAGTGCATTTTGACTGAAGGTGCACCCAGACGAAATGTTGAGCATAATAATGTCATTTATTTTCTCCAAAATTCATTTCAATGAACAATTTTCAGATTTCTACTGTATTTTTGTTACACAACATTTCTCATTGGGAATAACCTGACTTAGCGACTTAACATTTATATGTTGTCATCATCATCTTAGACACTTAGTATCATTTGACGTATGATTCGATCCGTAACAATTATGAGTCAATAGCTTACAACATTAATATTCTTAGTGTCATTTCATGTATGATTCAATCCATAAACTATTATGTGTCAATTGTTTATAATTATTATTACCACCTATCTGAGGGACAAATACACTGTACCTGACCAACCTGTAAGTGATCAGTTTTAAGAGGTTTTTTCATAAAATTAAAGAGCTAGAAAACATGTTTATACCAGTGGGCAAGATATTCAACAGATACACGCAGAAAATAATATAAAGTCACAAAGCTGACTCCAAAGTCCAATCCCTAACCATATCAAAACAAACAAATGCTAGCAGCCAAGTTTTAAACAATAAGAAAATGTAAATAATAACCACAACTTCCAGCAAACACCTACACCGCTAATAAGAAGCAACCAGACCATGTTTATTTACAAAATGCTAGCATACAATAAATTATATAGAGTTGTAACTTTATTAGTCTGTTCTATAGAAACCCCCATTAAATGGCTTTGATAATATAGCAAGTCGCCCCTATGTAATTACATCTGTGAATACCAAAAGGACAGCTAAAAACGCACAAAATGCAGCCTAACACTGAATTTATTTTTTTACTGAATAGAGATTGGAGTAAAACCACTCTTTCGAAATAGTTGAAAGGAAATAAAAATAAAAAAGATCCAATGTCTCACCTCGTGATGGATTTGCGACACTAAGGAACCTTCTTTAAGATCAAGATTCGGGATCAAATATTTGATTGCATCTGCTCGCTGAAGATGCTCTAAGCAATGTGGGTCGGTGGACAGATAATTAATACATTTCAGCAGCTACAAGAAATAAAATCATAAGAAGCGTTTAACCAGAAATGAGATTGAATGCACTGTTGTATTACGAGACTCTTATCTGTACCTTTAACAGAATTGGAGGCTCTATCTTATTAAACATCTGAAAAAGACGACTAAGTAAACTTTGGCTACACATATAAGATTTTACTGCTGTGTCCGCTGCAGCAAACTCAAGAAGAAGGTCTGCCACCTTTTCCAGATATTCCCGAGCAACATCAACATTCCATGGTGATACCATATGGGAAAGAAGTCCAGATGATGTCGCACTCCCTGGCCTAGCATTTAAGACTCCTGAACCAGATAGCATGCCAGATGCTCTCTGCGATACAAGCCCAGATGCAGCAACAATACCACCATTGGATGTCAGGGGGCCTAGCTTCTTATTAGCTGCTTTGGGCGAACTTCTAGGCAATGATTCCACATTAGAATTATCCCTTCCTCTTCCAGAGACCTCTGGGCAGAAATTAAAAATATTAATCTCATAGTGAATGGTGCTTACCCTTAAAAAAAAAAAAACTACGCTACCATGAAGCCAAGTCAATTTACACAAAAAAAGTGCAGAGGGAAAAAATGTTTAACACTTCATACACTGTAATTTAATGCAACGTAATTATTGCGAAACTTATCAACCATTCAGTTGAGACATTATAAACTGCAACTCACAGACCAACTCCAAAGAAAATTATGTTAAATAAGCAGTTAGATCACCTGCGAATTCAGCCATCAAGAAATCAAGTCCATTTGTTTTCTTGTCACTGGATGCATGTAAAAGAGGCAAAATACTTTCATGTTTCTCCATCCCAGTAAGATGTCTCACATACTCAAGTTGACCAGAGAAATGGCGTGATGGAGGTTCTTTATCCAATAAACTCAGAAGAGGTCGAACATTCTCTTGCTGACCGCCAGTATGAGCAGATGATCCATTTGTTGCGAAATCAGCTAACTTTGGAGCCCTATCCGTTGATAGTCTACTTGTTGCATTGGAAACTCTTTGCTGCTTTAGGTCAACTTCAGCTCTAGAAGCTTCATTCTTCCACTTGTCAATGCTTTCTCTGTCTCTAGATGAAATATAATCCTTCATTGCCGAATTGGATCCTCGGTCCAAAGATGCAGGATCTGATGTTCTTGAAGCACTTAAAGCCTCCACAGTAACAAGATTTGCTTGAGGCCGATCAGAATCTGAAGGAATATACCTGGATTCAGGGGAATGTGGTACTGATGTTCGAAGAGGTTCATGTATTACAGTTTGTAGTGTCTGGTCTCCCGGCTTGACTTTAAGGTGATCGGGCAGGTCGCTCCCATAAACTGAGTCCATCGGCACAAATGGACTGATGGATTCCAAAGGACCAGATCTTGATCGTGGAACCAAACCATCCAGAGGAAATGCACCACCAGAAGCTATAGAAGCTAGACGGGTTGCCTCATTTAAGCTATAAAGAGTGTTAATAAGTCTAAGTAAAATCCCATTCTTGGCAGCTATACGACAAAAATCATTCCTAGAGGTGGACTTCTGAAGCTTGAAAACCTGCCACATTCCATCAATAGCCATATGGACCATTTCCCTGAAATTGAGTTTACAAAAAAGTAATTAGCTAATAAGTCTGTCTAACTAAAACTTAAACTAAGTTTGTATAATTAAATAATAAGTTAAGGACTTTTAGAATGTTGGATAGTCGAAAGGAATAATTTGACTGAATAACCAGCAGGTAAAATGATAGCATCATATCACACAATCCAGCGGAAGTTGAGATCAGTCATTCAAATTTTATATGTCTAATTATGAATTAAATGAAAACAACTAAATATTTTCTCTAAATTAATCTAGAACTCAGAAAACAACAATAATTACATTTTTTTAACACATGAACCAGCTGTACTGAAACCCATTCACAACTCATTTAAATTTGCAATAAAGACATTAGTGCATACTGATTGAATCAGGACATTCGAACATGATCCAAATCTTCAATACTTGCTGCATTAATAATACAATTGATCCTTTCATCAGAGTATGAGATAAGAAATTATGCCAAAAAATTGGTAATACATAGACCACCAGCCAGTGAGATGACAACGATTATAATACTTTTGTGCTTGGAGACTCTATACACATTACACAAAGCATAAAGAACCTACTATCGTCAAGCTGAAAGGAGTAGAAGTGTGTGGAACCAGTAAATGGTCCCAGGTATTGAGAAGAGGTTCTTTTAGAAATTAGAATAATATATTTCTCAATCTAGAAGGACATGGCAGATAAAGAAAACTAAAATCACGGCTTCCACAGAATCATCATATTAACACCTCATCTCCAAAGAACCAGATATCTACTTCTCCAGTATTAGAGATGTAAAGAGTGAAATAAACTGAAGTGTTGAAAAACTCTGAATAAAAGCTACGCCTACTGAAACCATCTATGATTATGATAGCCTCAACAGGATAATAAAATAGACACAGTTTTAGAGTAACAAGCACGTTTCATTTAACATTACTCAACTTAATCATCTAAATTAGATCAAAGCATATGCCTTTGTCAAATATTAAGGTTTTTAAGCCTTCAAATATTAATGAATCTAAGTATGAGACATTTTCCAATTGCAAATAAATTTAGTGTTCCAAGAATAAATAACTACTTGATGTAAAAACAAAAAACACTGACCTATACTTTACATAATCAGCTTCTAGAAAGCCCACCAGGATGGGGATGCCACGACAAGCAATAAACATTTGCAACGTCAAAGGGCTGGAGGAAACAAATATTATTAATCAATTGAAGCAGAGCAATTTACATCCACCATAACAACAATTGGAGATTACATTAAACCTTGATTGGCAGAGTTGTTGTAAGAAAAATGCTGCTTCCATGCGAACCTCCCGGGGTCGGTCATGCACTGCAAAACTCATCACAACAGGGATCTGGAATGTACTTTAGTATAAGAAACAGTTAATAGTAATTAAATATTTAGATAATTTATACCGGACTTTAGTATTTCAATAAAGAAAATTAGGATATCACAATCACAGGCCAAGACCACAATATGCTATCAAGGAAAGTTTTCTTCATCCATGTATGTTCCATGACTCATCCATCTTAAAGAAGCACACCAGCAGAGAATAAGTGAAATTTTAGAATTCCTAAAGCTCTGGTATAAGTAGGTAGTTTGGTGAAAAATATATATATAAAGAAATGGAAAGATGAATTTGGTATTGAATTGATAATTGTTAATTCTGCCATAAGGCTAAACCAAAAATCAAGAACTAATAACTTTCATCCAAATCAGCCCCTGCATAAAAATCATTTTCTTTTATCAAGTATTTATTATCTGCAGAATAAGATAAGAATCCTATTTTAAGCACCTACCTGGAAACTTATTAAACATCTTAAGAAATCAATCAGAAAAATCATAGAGCAAGTCCCCATACATAAATAATAGAGTCACAAAATACACATGCCAATCGGCCATACAAAATTCACACCAGCAGCATGCTGAAGAAAAATATTCATTTTGATGTTCTTTCCACTTTAATCAAACACCAACCAAACATATTTAAAGCATTTGAATAATAATTTTATGCGCTTAGATTTTTTTTTTCTTAATAATAGAAAAAATATTTATTTGGAAATACAACAAAAGCGTGCATTAAACTGGTCAAAGGCTGAAAGGAGCACATTCAATTGAATATTTTCAAATCACATAAGGCAACTAATTTTGAAAGAGGCTTTTAATAAGTAACCTTCAACCATTAACTTTCTAATTACACATAGAGATATATGAATATCCAAATGCAAATCCCATGCCTTGACTATAGCATAGTTGTTAGAAATGAAACGTGCAGAGGCTTGCGGACCCTGAGGCTGCTTGAGGTGAGAGGCTCTTCTGTATTATGATTCTAAAACATATATACACAAGTATATCCTACTTACAACATAATTACCAACTTAAAAAAGGTCCAAATCACACAATGAGTGTACATAATAACTCATTAATAACATACATACATAATCAACTTAAAAGTTAAAATTTTCAATACAAATAAATAATAGGTCAATAAAACATAGAAATTCCCAAAAATAAAAAATAAAAAATAAAAAGGGGTAATTGGCACACATATTGGAGCGAGCCTCTTTAGATGGAAAGGCACAGAGAAGTGCTTAGAAGTGACCGCCTCTTGTACATAGCCTCAAATCACCAGAAAAAAAAAAAGAAAGAAAGATAGAAAAAAAAAAGAAGCACAAGCGTTCGAGCCTCCTCGCGCCCTAACAACTACGGACTAAAGTTATAATCATAGTATTACAAGGCATGTACATAGCTAGTTGTCACATGAAAATATAAGTAATCCCATAGCTTTATATATTTAAAAATTCCATTAGCAGACCCCTCAAAACTGAGCGAGTTATCACCAACAATGAACTAATAGGTAAAACAATCTTGTAATCTAGCAAAGCTTCTATAAATAAAGCTTGAGAAGACAGTCACACTTCTTCTTACAAGAAAATCCAGTTTTGACTGCCAAACCAGAAAGGAAACACCCAGTGACGTCAGCTACATACACACTTATTTATTGTAATGCCCAGTTAAGTGAAAGAATAACAATCAAGCCAATATCATTTACTTTAAGAGAAGATTTTGATGATTAAGTTTGGTTAGTGAGTATGACTCAACGGACCTACAACATAAATATTGATAATTACAAGATTAGGAGATTTTTAAATTCATGATCTACTCTTTGATTTTGCATTAAACTATTGGATTGGACCTTTCCTACAGTTCAAGTATAACAATAACTACATATGGATGGGTATCAACAATAACTACGCTTAAACTTTGATTTTACACATTCCATCAAATTTAACTAGACAAACTGCAGAGAGAGAAAGTAACATTCTGCAGAATACTCACAAGACCAACTAGACAAGCATTCTCCTGAAATTCAGTGTTATCTTTGATTATTTGATTCAGAACCTGAAGCACGGAGCAGATGACCTGATTTTTTGAGAAGGAAAGAATCAGCACACAAGTATTATGTGCACTGAACAGGGTAGAGTATTTTATTGAACTTCATCCAAATAACTTACACGAGGTCTTGGAACCTCAAGCAGTTCCATTAGAGGAAGCAAACCATGTTGTGTAATGAAAACAATCTTCTGCTCCGGTCGCTGATGAAAGAAAGTAGTCAACTTCTGGCATGAAGACACAATCACATCTTCTGGTTCATCCGGCCGCAGCAAAGACACTAATTTGCTAAATTCAACTGCCTACACGACAGAACCACATAGCACTTTATACACTGTTCTAATTCTTTTAATGTAGAATTATCATAACAAGAATGGAAAACAAAAGTTTTACTACTATTGAGAATCAGGAATCAGGATAAATAAAATAACTTCCATATATAAAGAAAGACTCAAACTCTCAGATCTTACAGTGAGTTATCATGACATTTTTTTATGAAACGCATTACATCTGATTGGCTAACAAGGAGCACAAAAAGAAACTTCACAAGTGACACAGTAAAGATGATCACTGTACTTTTACTGAAAATCTAAAACTAAAGAGTGAAACTATGAAAGTAATCTTTTTCATTATAACAGAGAAAACTAAAGTGGCGCTTCAAAACTATTGAATAACATCTTTCACGTGCCAAGATCAATTATATCATGGCTCATTTAATCGCTGTACTGATAAAACGATATTCTTAATGGGACAGAAAAATGGAAACAGAAAACAATATAAGCAAAAGTCATCAAGTAAAAACTAATGTCCCCAGTCACCAACCCCCCTACAGTTATAAAAGCTACAAACATGTAGACTGCATGGTATCTTTTGTCGGAAAATAATTAGGGTAAAGAAGAAACCATAAAATATATCAATAAAAGAAGCAATTCAGCAATATAAATACAAATACCTGAAGGTGAAACAGATTCTCAGCAGGCAATTTATCTTCAAATCCCTGATAAGCACAACAAGCACAAAACATAAGACAGGAAGCATTTGACTATGCAAATAAAATCCAACTTATATTAGCAATCTTACAAGAGTATCAATATCAATTACATCTTCTTTAAGAACACCCATCATTAAACGAAGCAGATCGCCACCATTTGCCTGTGCTGATTCATTCTCCATTTGCTTTTGAGCAATTGTAGCCCTTAACTTTGTAGCTAGATCATTCTTTCCACCATCAGGCACTGAATTGCCTTGAATTGCATGTGAAGAGGAAGCAGAAGTAGAGGCTTCAGCAACCCTGTCCTCCAAGTTCTCCAAAGGATGAAACAAGTCATCCAAAGAAGCATCACCTGGAGGGTCACTGAATCTACTAAGCTCGATTCCAACAAAACTGATTGGTTCTTTCACAGCCTGCATAGATGGCAATGAAAATCCATCATGAGATCCAGGATATACATCAAAGCATAGCAGAATCAACAGAATAAGAAACACAGTTAATAATAGTTTTTTACGGTACAAATAATAGAGATAAATGACCAAGTTAAAAGTAAGGTTTAGCAACTGAATGCAAGAGAAACACCTACAAAAACTATCATTGAAGAAGAGAGTTAAAAATATAACTGCAAGAGGGAACCTCAGCATCATGACGTGGAAAAGCTATATTAATATGGAAAAGTTACTAAACTATCAGAGATGTCAAAGAAACTGTAAAAAAATAACAAATTTAAGATGGACAAAGTTAATTCTTAACACATGACAGGCAGGCTAGTATGTAATGAAAATGCAACACATTAGAATAGTTTTCTGACTTTGGTTATTTCAAGAAGAATATGCAAGTACTGTTATTGTTATTGAAGGTACAAATTTCAACCAAAGTATTACAAGGGTGAATGATTTCCACAAGGCACATATATTCATTACATTTTCAGTCTATAGGCCTCGTAGAAAGCGAAAAAGGTTATGTTTTAGAATGTCAACCACTCAGATTAAAAGAGATACCTACTACCAAAAATATATAAAATGCCACTAAGAACGTTACATGATTGCAATGGCATAACAAGAATGAGCATTACTCTAGATATAAAAAAAAAATCTTGAACATTCATCACACATTGACTCAAGCTTGCCCAAGTATGTTCATTAGAGAGAGCAAGGGATTTTTCTGTCCCATGTCTTGTATATATTGTCTACTACTAAACTTGGAAACAATTACCGTATTCATGAATTATTTAGCAAAACTAATAATTTGTAATCCCAGTTTTATTTGGAAAAAAGAACATAATAGATCAGGAAAATAAGGTGGAGAAATATTCGGGAACAAAGTAATAATAACCGTCAAGATAATCAAAAGTTAAAACTAAAAAAAAAAACTTTTTAAGATTTCGTAACAGAAATATTTATCAAAATCAACTATAAAGCTTATAAAAATGCTAGAATACACATTTTAATATGAAGTTCTATAAAAGATTAACTGATCAAGTAATTATTCAACTGCTATGATTTTCATGAAAAAATAAACAAAAATCTGAAATTTGGCTAAGATCAGCTGCTACTCTTAAATGGGGGAAAGTGCTATACTACTTAATAATGGTTGACAGCGTATTTTAAGTTGTCTCTTTTGAGGATGGATTAGGGATAATGCACGCACATTTTTGTGTCTAAAATGGAATATTAACAACCGTTACATTTATGAACCCAGACTCGCTAGCGCACTGCTGGCGTTATTTATTGCGCAACACAGGGAATAGGAGGACTTTGTGCCTAAAGCGCGCCTAGCACTTTTGACCATTATGAGGAAATATTTTTCCACAAATAGTCATATACTAAACCAAATAAAGCATGATAAACATAATAAACAAACTTGCCTTTTTTGGGCTCGAACCCAAATTCTTTTGACCCACATTAAGTTCTCCATGACCAGTAGCAACTGAACTTCCTTTTCTTTCAACTTTTCTAGTCACAACATTTCTCCTTGTAGACTCCACAGTTTCCACTTCACCATTTATCAGCCCTTCATGCTGCTGATGTAACTCCAATGCCTTGTTTTCCACTGAATTAGAAACCAATGACTCGTGATTATCCAATAGTCTGTCAAAACCTATACCCACAGGTGACTTATCATGGATAGCAAACGTGGGAACATCATCTTCAAGGTTATCCGTCGTTTCCTCGGTACTAGCATTAGCATTATCCTCATAAGACTTACCAACCCCTGAAGTTTCCGAGGATAGCATCTCTGTTTTACCTTCCTGAAACCAGAAGAGGCATCTGAGTAACTTATAAATAAATAAATTGGGTAAAGCACCACCTTTCTCAAAGCAAAATCATAAAACGAGATTAAGCACTCTTTGCAAATTATTTTTCTTATAAAAGACAAGAAGACTTTACCATACATTCATACTCAGAAATCATGTTAACAAAACATAAGAAGTTTCACATAACAATAGCTTTACTTTATCAGTAGAAGTAGATTCCACATTGCGCCCTTCTTCACCACTAGTTAAATCAGCATCATTGGGTTCAACCTCCTCGACATCTCTGCAAAATTGTAACAGTTAATAAGCTCAAAGATAGCATTGTCTTAATTTGACTGCTCAATGGATCTAAAGCAATATGATGGAAGAAAGTCAGAAACTACACAATTACTTGCTAGTAACATAATAAAATGAATACAGAAAAGAGCAGTTTTTCAATTGAACAATAAGCATGCGGTTAGATACAAATAAAGTAAGACTATTTATAATTTATATCAGGTAATAAGAGACTTATCGTTGAAGTTTTAAAAATATCATAGAAATTAAATATATAAACAGATTGATGAGTACAAAACTTTAACCTACCCATAGGCCATAAAAAATTCAGAACCCTATAGAATATAATATGAAGTCCAGTACACATTCACATGCTATTCATAACACAAACTGGTAGGCACTAATGTCATCCTCTGGGTCAAAGCACCCAGAAAGCAGCGCGATAATATCATTGGCACAAATTAATGATTCTAATCAGATAAAAGCAAATAATAATTTAATAATAACAGTCATCAAAATTATTTCAAGACATCCATTCATTTGTTGCAGTCTATAAACTAATCAGTGGCAAGCAATAATTGCAAACAACTTAATGGTGTTAAAAACTTAAAAATGAGTTCTTCATAAATCCAGAGCTGAAGCCCTAAAGCATAGGTCCAAACATTTCAGCGATAAAGAAAGTGAGAAAATATCCGAGAACTAAATGGATATCAGATCAGTAATGAAAAATAAAGGTCTTAAGAAAAGAACATGCTAGGGATTAGCCAACCATGCCAGAAGAAAGATGGATAAAAGTAGAAAATCAATATGATTACACCTTAGAGTTCCACTATGACGTAGAGAAGTTTGCAGAGCACGTCTTGAGTTTTGAATCCATGGATGTGAAAGTAGTGTTTTTGCATCTGGCCTCTGTCTAGCATCCTGAAATGTCAAAACCAAATGCGAGATACTAAATGGAACCATACAATGTGTGATAGCCAAACACAGATAAAATGGAACCTTTTTCATTGATCTTGTGTGAACATGAAAATGAGTGTATATTCTCACAAGATATCCTCCATGACAAATGAATGAATGCAACACAAGGAAACAAGTGGCTGTGGTCTCATAACTCCAGGAGACCATGGAACAACAATCAATAACTTTAGCAAGAAGAATGCTTAGGAGTCTAACACTGTAAGCATCATAACAAGAAGTTATGAATAAATATTTTATTTGATTCTGTCTATCCATAGTGCATCACTCATGTATGTATATTCGTAAATGAAATAGTACAAAATTTTGCACTCTAACTACAAGACATGGTTAAATTGTCCAGGAGGGTCCAGAGGGAGAGGCATAAAAATATTTCCATAATGCACCAAACAGTTTATTGGTCTTAATTTCCTGTAAAAAGGACATCACAAAGCAGTAGAGTACAAATAAGAACATTATTCTTAGAAATCAGTTGTATCACAGATCATCGGCCTAATCAACCCAGTAGAGTCAATATTAAATTCAAAAGCCAATTGATTACATATCATTAGGTGGAAGGATAAAGTCATTAAATTTTCCTTTATTTATCTTCACCAGATCTTCAATGTTAATAGAAGAGATAACATATTGAAGTCACAATCTTAACGAGAGATCACAGGAAAAATGATCAAAGGATTAAATCTGATGATGATTTTCTGGTATGATGGATTTCTCCAGTAAAGAACAAAATTGCACTCTGGTCTTGCCCGCAACTCTGGACATTTTTTCATTAAAACTGAATTGCTAGACTATGTGGGATATATGATTAAGCTTTGTTTAAAAGAATTACACAAAAAAGGGAAAAGCATGATGCTGCAGGTATATTAGGAAAATAAGTTTACCACTGGACCCATTCAGAGAGTATTGACTCACTATGACATTACGTACACAGGGCTGATTGGAGCCAAGCGAGGGGACAAACAAGGAAGCCGAAATTTTTTTCCTTCATTATACATAGTATACATGCTTTTGATTTATAATAGTAACTACAAGCTAATAACCAAGACCCCATTAATACTGAAATCTTTGAGGGGTCTTTGGAAGAAAAATGACAAATGAGAATAAAATGAAGATTACTTAGCTATATGATTTCACATTTGATGCTAACCAAATTAGGATAAAAACAAAATAATTGGGTCAATGACTTAGCTGCAATAATATGTGGTCAATTAATATTCTTCAAACTATTTCTCTTTTGGGTAAAAAATTATAAATCATTAATGCATATCCAAGTACCCAAACCTTTTGTCACCATAAGTAGCCAGAATATCCTTTTATTTATTTTTCCAACATCATGCTTCATTAACTTTACTGAATCTTTTAGAAAGAAAAAAACAACTATCAAAATAAGAAAAGGTCATCAAGAAAAGAAAACAACATCAATGGACCGTTATTTGATTAAAATAAATGCCAACAAAACCCAAACAAAAATTAGGTCAAGAAAAACCATGTAACAAATAAAAATTGCATTTACAGCTGACCTTCTTAAAGCATTGACGCAGAAAATCAGTAATAGCTGGAGAGAGACTATCTGGAATTGGAGGATGCTCGTCCTGAAATGAAAAATGAGGTGCCACTTCAATGAAGCAATAGAAGTGTAGTAGCTGAAAAAGTCGATAAACCTACCTAGTATATGATCTTGCATTTAATGAAAATTAGAATGGGAAGGGAAACAATAAAACAAAGAGACAACCAGCAACCATGAAGATGCAAACATGAATATTCATAGCAATTAGACATAGACAAATTTACAGAATAAGTGTCATGACGATAACACAGACCTGAGTCCTACCTGTACAATTCTAAACAGAGCAGGCATTGGCTGCAGGTCATAGTATGGTGGAATACATGTGAGAAGTTCAATTACTGTGCAGCCCACACTCCAAATGTCAGATGCAGCACAAACTCCTGACATTTCAATAACCTGAAATTTCACCATGCAGCCAATCAAATAAACTGAGGTCACATAGTGCATACTTCACAAGTTTAGGAAAAGACATCTGAATAGAAATAGAGCTATAAAAGTTCTAGCCTCTTCATGATAAGGAAGTAAGCACAACACAGTATCAATGAATACAAAGTAATATTAGTGGCCAAAACACATGACCGGATAGTAAAGTAAAGAATGAATGTAAAAAAGTTGGGCTAGATAGAATCTTGACTGTATAGTGCCCGAGCTGCTACAATTAAAAAGAGAATGGTCAAGAATTTTTATAGGAGAGACATGGTCGAGAGTACTTCGCTTTATTAGCATAATCATGTGTATTGCCTGTGCAAAGTTAATTTTCCACTTGGTCAGAGACAGGTTACAATAACAATTTGTAGTTCTGTTGTTCAAATACGTAATTGAGGAAGGACTATTTATCCTTCTCGTCAATGATCAGACAAAAAAAGAAATTAGAGAAACTGCATAGTTGATTGTTAAGGAGTACAGATAATTACAGCTCTTCCATCACAATCACACTGAACATAAAAGAGGTTAAAGCTCATCAGCTAGTAAAGAGAAAATAGATTTTGACATTATAATCAGTTCAATTACTTCTAGTCGATTTTTTTTTATCTCTCTTTTAAAATCAAGTCCCTGCTGTTCCCATTAACTTTTCAGTTTTCACAAAAGCAGAAAGCTTCAGGTTTTCTAGCTCTCAGGCACTGGATAATAGACACATGCCAAGAGAAAAAGGGTCTGTGACTATTCTGCAATTGCCAGAAAAAACATTTATTCCCTATAGGGTTCATAAGATATAACAAACAAACTCCTTGGCATCCTTCACAATGTTGCTCAAGCTACACTGGAATAGAGAACATTAATGAAGAAGCCACACAGGAAGGAAGTGCAAACAAACACAGTATGTCATATTATACATGTTCATCAACAGTTCTAATTCAGGAACCAGATTCATAACACGGAAACTTACTACCGGCACACGCTTCCCTAAGTTTGTGTTTGAAAAATCTAAAAGGAGAGAAGTCAAGTAAATCATGATTAAAACTAGAAAAACTAAGAAACATCAATTTCATTAAGGAGGAACAAGAACCAAAAACTCAACCTCAAATTTCATGAAATAAAACAATATACCTCAGGGGCCATCCAGTAAGGCGTTCCAACTACGGAATGTGTATTAACATCTGCTTCGGTAAGTTTTGTAGCAACCCCAAAATCTGCAAGTTTGACAAGACCCTGAAATTTAACGTCAGATCAAGGAACTAGTGGTTTGGCAAGCTTGAGTTCTCATGTATTTTAAAAAATATGCACTCATATACATGTAAAATAGCACAAGAATCAGCTCAAGCAAACATAGATTTACATACAAAGCAAACAAACTCCAACAAATATTTGTTAGCCACACAACAGCAGGGGAAAAAATATAACAGCTTAAGAAAATTGCATAAGTAAAAAATACAAGAGAAAATCAAGCTAACCAAACAAATTAGGCGTACCTCTTTTGTTGTCAAAATATTAGCTCCCTTGATATCTCGATGAATAACACCTTGTTCATGCAGGTACACAAGACCTTCCAACACCTAATTACAGCATACTAACAAATATTTGAGACCAAAACAATATGAGTACAAACAGCCAATGAAAGATGAAGTTCGTCATAGAACCTGGGCTATATAAAGAGCCACTAATGACTCTGGAAAAGGCCCAAATTTATTTGGTTTGATGATATTTGCTAGTGAGCCATTCTCCACGTACCTTTATGAGAAATTAAATAGTAGATTATAAAATTATTTTTCTGCTTCCAGCCTTCCATACAGTTGCAAGTAAGTTGAAGAACAAAAAGTTTGAATTCTTACTTACTCAAGTATAATGTGAAGATGAGTTTTTGTCTTCAAAGACCCAAGGTATTTCACAATGTTCTTATGATTCAAATTCTGGCAGAGAAACCCAAAAAATCAATGATAGTAGTAACGTCATAATAATAGCGCAACCTATCTAATTCAAATTTTAGTAGCATAAAAAAGTGGGGAATTTGTTGAAAGCATGAAAATGGATATTCAGCATTACGGATAACATGAGGTCCGAGGTCCAGATAATAATGAACATTTGCATGCATGAAATCCTGAGCAAGGGTCTAAAAGAGAACAAACATTTGACCTATTACAATGCAGTCATTAGAAAGCAGATGTTTTGGCTAGATTAATAGTTTAGACCTAAAACAACTATGGCAAAGTCCCAGTATGCTCATTGCTCAAACTTATTACAATATTGATGAGAGTGACAAATTTTACTTTGGTGAGCAGTAGATAAAACAACACAAATTTACCTTTAGCAAATCGATCTCTTGCTGTCATATTTAAGTCGGAAGACATACGAACAGAGTCATGAAATAGAAGAAAAAAAATTAACGAGCAGTCAGTCCGAATTCAGGAAAATGACAAGCAAAGGAGAAAAGGCCTAAGTTTCATTTACACTAACTTGAGAGAGATGAGTGGGGGATAAGTAATAGTACATAATTAGTACTTCAAACGGAAATTTGATACCATAATAATGTTGAGATCCTCCTGAGCAATGTTCTCCAGAGAGACTTGCTTGATTGCAACAAAATCTCCATTCTCCAAGTCCAAACCCTTATACACTCTTCCATAAGCCCCTTTCCCAATTTCATCTCCAAGCATCTGCAAATAAATAAAAGTCAAAAGGTATTATATTTACGTAGCAAAAATTGGGCAATTAATCAAGTTCCAGAAAATTATAGCAATGCTTACATATTTGTTGTCGAGGGTTTTTGATTTGTGGAAAGCGGATGTCGCCATTTGTCGAGCCATCTCTGCGAGTTCCAACGACAATGGAACCCTAACTCGCGAATAGTTCTACCTCCGTTTCATGTTCACATACAATTATAAAAATATACATATAAATGTGTGTGTATATGTGGGGGTTGGTAGTGTTAATTAACAGAAAATTAATGAGAGAACAGAGGCCGAAGCGTAATTTCAGAAGATGATCGGCCGATCAAGATTCGCGGCGGAGGAGCCACGACGCTGCTGGGAGGATCGCGGAGGAGATGATCGGGATTTAATTTCTTTTTATTTATTTCATTTCATCCTTTTATTTAATTAAGGAAATTATTTTTGTCCAGCCAAAAGCTTACTGATGCCAGCCTGGCACACCTTTCCCTATCATCGCTCTTCTACTTTTCCTTTTTTTTTCCGAATAAATTAATTAAAAAACACACTTTACTATCACGGAAAAGGCAAATTATTGCTTAGGGTTTTTATAAATTATTATCTAGTCCTTCCCTCCCAAAGATGTCATTATATTTATTATATTTGTACAGAAATTAAAAAAATATAATATTTTAATATGGGATAAATTAAAAAATATATAATAATATTTTAATATACCGTGGATAATTATATTAATATTGTATGTAGGTTCCATTTTCCAAAAAAAAAATTAATAATAATTATAGGATGCTCTAATTAACAAAATGTGACAATATTTGAGGAAAATATAATTTAATGATATACTTTCCTGCATTCAATGATAAGATTTACATATGGAGTATAATTTTGGGTCCGTCTTAAAATGTTCACATTTTTTTAATGAATATATGGACTTGTGTGAAACCATATATTCCATAATTATTGTTATCTATTGTAAGTTCAAGAAAAATGATTTTTTGATCAATTTTATTGACTTTTTAAGGGTAATTATGATATTTTTAAGTAATAAATAAATTAATATGTTATGTGTGTTAGGTGGGAGTGATATTTTTGAAATTAAGATAACTTTTGATGTTGTTGATTAATGTAAAGTTTCTTTTTTAGATGGTAACACTTATTTTTGGACGAAAAAAACTGAAAGTTAGACATTTATTATGGCTGAGGGAGTATAATAGTCTCACAAACCTTGGAAATAACATATATAGGGCTAAAATAAAGAAATAACATCTATCACTCCACTAAAGATAATTACCATTTGATGAACCTGATACTCGGCTAATGGGTGGAATTAATGGAAATAGAGGTAGTCGATGATGGTTGTTAGAATTTATATGAATCAAAATTTGTTAATCATTTGTATTATTTCAAAAACTAATCTCCACCCTTCAATAATAACTTTCAACCCCATTGTAATACTCCGGTTGTAGAATCAAACAAAGCGGCCCTCAAATGATTTTGATCCGACTGACGACTTTAATTGATAATCTAGCTATTAAGCTTGACAAAGTCCGAGTTAAATATTTGTTTGGTCCCGTAACTTTTTTTCTTTTTAATTTTAGTCCCAAAAAAAATATTTGTTTATAATTAGTCCCATAACTTTCATTTTTCTTTAATTTTGGTTCAATTTTCGTCGAATTTGCCACCTGTTTCCGAAATTGGCAAGTGATGCTGACATGACGAGTCCAACCAGCCAAATATTGATGAAGCTTAAGAAGAAGAAGAAGGATAACACCAAAAATTGCAAAATGTTTATGTATGGGGTGACTATAAACGTTTTTGCAATCTTTGGTGTTGTCTTCATTCTTCTTCTTAAGTTTCATCAATCTTTGGTTGGTTGAGAAATAATTGGACTAGCCACGTCAGCATCGCTCGTCGGTTTCCGGCAACAAGTGGCAAATCCGATAAAAATTGGACCAAAATTAAAGAAAAATGAAAATTATGGGACTAATTATAAACAAATATATTTTTTGGGACTAAAATTAAAAAGAAAAAAAGTTACGGGACCAAACAAATATTTAACTCACAAAGTCCAATACATTTCCACGAAATGCAACACCAGCACGTATCAGGTATCTCTTTTTTAGTCACGTGTTGATCATACTTATTACTTACTCACACACCTTTTATTGTAATATACACTGTATTAATTAGGTCCATTCACCCTAAGATTGCAACATCTTAAACTATGCAAGCTAGGTTGATGCTTATGAAATAAATTAATTAAGCAGACAACTCATGTTTCTTCTTCAATTCCAAGAGTTTAGACCACCTCCTGTCGATCGAGGCTGCATTCCTAGCACCTAAATCTGGTGCAATTACAATTAATCCGTTAATATGATGTTGCTTCATGTGCTGTCATTAATAAATATATACACATACACTTACGATGCAATTTAGGTTCGGACTTGTCGCAGGATTCTGAGCAAGTCTCCTACAAAATGGAAGACATATGAATTATAAATTATATAATTCATTTTGAGAATTTGATTAATACTGTCATTTAAATTTGAGAATAATGTGCACGTAGATAAAGATAAAGAAAGTAGTTATTTTAAAAAATGTGTTGTGTTATGAATACCGGATCTTCTGTGTCATTTTCGTGCATCATATTCTGTGTCACGCGTTAAGTGATTGGCACATAAAAGAGGGAAATAAATCCAACCATTCGAGCCATGTGTGATGGATCAAAATTAAAAAAAAATATGCTAATTTTTCTGGAGAGCTAGTGTGAAGGTTTTGTGTGTTACATTGACTGAGATGGCCAGCCGAATAGCGTCTTGTATTAGCGAATCTAGATCCGCTCCATATCCTGGCTTTACATAAATAACCTGCATATCAAATCGATAGGTCATGTTTTACTCCATTTAATTACCTTCATTAATCATCAAAACATAGTTTATAAGTGCACGTATATATGTCATTTACACATGCCCTAAAGCCAGTTGAGCCACCCAATATTGTTACGCATAAATCAACTTTAAAATATATCTATAATTAAATATATATATATGTATAAAAAAAATCGGGGGCCCTCGTCGGGGTGGGGCCCTGTGCGGCGGCACCTCCGGCACCGCCCCAGGGCCGCCCCTGGTTTATTCTCTCCTTTCTGTAACGTGTCGTTCATCCATTAGTGTGACACAAGAGATTTCACACTAAAACAACATACAGAATCTGGACCGATTTTTCTCTCATATTCAAATATATGAATTTTGTTCGTCTCTATATGTGTGTGAATAAACTCATTGTTAAAATCTTCTGCTAGAATTTACAATTTCCATAGTCATAATATGATCTGTTCTAACTGCATATATATAGACATATAACAAATTTTCTTATTAGTTATATATGCAAGAATTTGAATTAATAAACAAACAATAATTAATGAGATGTTGGAAGAAATACTACGTACAGAAGGATCATCTGCACCGATGTCAGGGAGTTGTTGAGACGAGTAGTCTCGAATTGTTCTGGTTGATGGGAGAATCCAAACTTTAAATGTCGTATTAATCTGTATGGATGATTCAAAGCTAAATGACACTCCATAAAAATAAAAGAGATCTAATTAAAAACAGGGAAAGTTAAATTAGATTTTTTTGTAGGTAACATGATTAATTCCCCACTTTTTTCTTACCAAGCTGTAAGGTTTGTTTAGTAACTCTCCTCAGCCTTTAACTAGATTGTCCTGTAAGTATTTGGGGTGGGGGGAGGGGGGTGTTGGGATACCTCTCTCAAGTAAGGAGAGCAGCAGTTGCAACATTTTCTTGTGAAGCATGTTGTAATCCTTCCTTCCACTGACAGCCCAAGGCCAGCATGTTATATATACACACACCACATTTAAATAAAAATCAAAGTTGTAATTTAAATACTATACAACTTAACTAGATGAGCAATTTGAAGTTGTTGAACTACTATATGAGTAGTTTATGGCAGTATTTAGAATACAGGAGATGAATATTGACCTTCTGAACGCAAAGATTGATGAAAACATCAGTGTCCCTTTGAAGTGCATCATCAAGGGAGAGATCATGCAGCTGAAGGTCTTGTAATGAAAAAACATAGTCGGAGCTCCATTTCCCGTGCCACCTCCCGTCTGATGATGATATACTGATCAATCGCGGCTTGCTCTTCTTGGGTTGTGCCTTCAAAACCACATCTATAATTTAAGATTTATAACATGTTACTTATATGTTCTTACTAGAATATGAAATAAGAGGATCAGTACAAGTTTTGCAATCATTTTGCCATTATTCACACACTTTTCACCATGCATCTTGTTGTTAACACCATTTGAGTACATTTCAAGCTGATTTATGGGGCTCTCTATAGTACTCCACTTAAGTAAGTTAGGTAGCTTCTTAGGTGATCTAAAGATCCATATACACATGGATATATACAGTGGCGGACGTACTAGGTGGGTAGGGGGGCACTGGGCCCCCCTGAACTTCTAAAAATTACTAGTATAATATAGAAATTTTCTTGAAATACCTTTGTGTCCAAGTGGTAAAGTAGGATGTTTTAGTTTTAAAGGTCCCGTGTTCGATTCATGCAGCACTGTTATTTTTTTCCCCTCTTCTATTTCTTTTATTTATTTATTTTCCCTCTAAATAACATATTTATTTAATAATTTTAATGACTTTAGTTTCAAAATTGTTACTCTTACATAATACAATTAAAAACACTAAAACATCTTTAGAAAAATGTTAATAAAAGTTGGTAAATAAAATAATTCTTCTTAAAATTTGTAGAACAAAAAACACGAACTATTGTATGAGAAAAGTTGGGCCCCCCTCGACGGCGACTTTAGTTTCAAAATTGTTACTCTTACATAATACAATTAAAAACACTAAAACATCTTTAGAAAAATGTTAATAAAAGTTGGTAAATAAAATAATTCTTCTTAAAATTTGTAGAACAAAAAACACGAACTATTGTATGAGAAAAGTTGGGCCCCCCTCGACGGAAATCCTGCGTCCGCCACTGGATATATACTCTCTTAGTAAACAGATTTACCCTTCACTTAAGGTTATTTGAAACACAAATGACCAAAGAATATGATGAATTGGTCCAAATGATGATAATATTTAGTATTAAACACAAAAACACATGTTGAAACTAGCTAGTTTGCTTAGCAGGTTTTCTCAAATTCTAAGTAGTATGCCATACAAGTTCTGTATTAGGCTTGTGAGAAGGGCATAAACATTTGATATGAAGCAATTTCTTCTGAAGAAGAAAAATTAAAGCAGAAGTCTTGCCTCAACTTGTAATTTATTCCAAGTCATGATTTTCCAAATACACATATATTACTGGATCCTACCTAACTATGTTTTGTCCTCAAAATGCAACAACTGAATCAGTACAATTAACACAACACATGCAGAATGAAACAAGAGAGATGAAGAAATAGGAATTACCGTGGAGAATTGATCATTTCTCTTGGAGGAAGAAGAAACGGTAGGAGTGGAGTGCTTGAGTGGTTGTGGGTAAATGAATTTGGGTTTGGGAAATTGATCTGCTAATGGAATATTGATTATGCAGTTTCCTGATGATGACGGCCCCCAATGCCCAGCTCTAGCTCCACCCATCTTCCTTTCTCTCTCCTCTCTTACACACACAACACTGACTACGGGGAGAGAGAGAGACAGAGAGTTGTGTAACCTTATCTTCTACTAGCCTTGGTGGCCCTCAAACTGAACAACCATTGCATGATATTTTGTGTGCACCTATTTATATATGAGAAACCACTATTTTGTATACACAAGTACAAGTATGTTTGATCTATACCTATTCCGTTTTAACCTTGGTTTTAAAACCGGTGGGATAAAGGTGTTTAGGATACTAGTACATTTTATTATGAGTGAGGCTCCTGTGCACCCGGGTGCACGGAACACATTCCGTGCGCCTTTACAATTTTTATGTCCCTTTACAATTTAAACCCCTAGCAATACATAGATTAAAATAGGATTGGAGGGGAAAGTTGTGTTCACATGGGGACACGGAGCATCTTTCCGTGTCCCCGGACGCACGGGAGCTTTTGCCATTTATTTTAAGAGATTGAATCCAATAAACCAATCGGATTAAATTTCCTATTCCATGTTTATAAAAAAACTATATACTAATTATGACCATTAAATCATTTTGCACGTGGAATAAGAGGTAGAATCTAATTAATGGAATATGCAAATGAAATAAGTGAATAAGTGATGTAAACCAATATTAATACTCATAGGAAAGATTTCGAAGAATGGTCCACTACGAGTTCTCGCCTACTATTACCTTTACCGGCACTTTTGGAACCTGCGGTTACCTTCGCCTCTCCCATGACTTTCCGGACCAACCAACCCGGATCTGCCCTCGTCTTCTCTGTTATGAGAGGACTGTCTCCTTCCTTTTGGAGTGGGAAATCGATGAAATGACCAAGTTGCGAGATCGAGAACGATTTTAAAGGAATTAAGGGAGGGGTCACCAGAAGTTCATTTTCGACGTCAGGAGCGGTTTCATTCATCGGATCAGCTGGCGCACCTTGACTCTACTTGTTTTCTAGCGATTCCTGTGTATCTTATTGAGATAGAACTTGTGGTTAATCCATGATCCCTTCAATTAATGCAATCATTTATTTTCTTTTCTCTAAAGATTTGCTGGACAACTGGAGGGACGCAGGCTTTAGTCAGGGTTAAAATAAGAAATTAGACTACCCTTTTTTTAGCAGAAATTAGACTATAGTTAGTATTATTATAGAGAGAAAAGGAAAGAAAAAAAAAATTAGAGCATTTAATAGTACGTATTTATTTGAGGTGCTAATTTATCCTTTTAATTTGATTTGCTGTATGCTTTGTTGCTGCGTGTATGAGCAAATAACCGTTAAAGAGGGGATATCTCCAGATGACGAGCATCCTGGCAGGCCATCCTCCCGCTAGGTTTTCTACAGTTGGAGTTGGTGACACTATTGCTCTTCTTCGTAAGCCCTCTGATTACCGAATCCTCTCTTTACCCTCTTCAAATTCCGACCCGAACCTTCGTGCTCTTTCGACTACACGCTGTCGCTTTAAGATTTTCGCCGGTAAATTGGATGATAACTCTGATGATTATGTCAACCCGGAAGATTCTCCAGAAGCCGGAATTGACCCTGTGAGTTGAGTTTCTACTTTCCGCTATGCTTAATTTCTTTGCATTTTGTTTTATGGACTAATTTTTATTGGTTTCGCTTCGGGTAAGAATGATTATGTTTGATCGAACAAATTTTGCAATCAAACGTTTCAAATTGCTTCTTACTAAAACATTAGCTGGAGAATTAGTCTTGCTTTTTCTTCCGATTAACTCTGTCAATTTTAATTGTAATCGAAATTTTATTTTTTTTTGTTGTGGTGGACAAAATTGAAGATATGTGCCTAGTGTATCCTTTATTATGGCCTGTACTCTGCCATGTTGATCAACTTTTCAGAAAGCATCTTAATTGTTTTTTCAGGTTAACAGCGAAATACTTAGGGAAAGCCTAGAAAAAATTGTGGGGGTGGATGACTCCAGCTTCAGTGGTATAGATCTTGCAACTCTTATACGGAATAAGTATGGGAGATCGTATGATGTTCAATTAATCAAGAAGGTAAATAATTTATTTTCATTTTCATGTGATCAGTTTAATGTTTTATTCAATCCTTCATGTATGAGTAAAGACTGGCGAAGGGTGTAGGTGGATCTATAAGGAGTTTCTCCCTCATGGAAAAAAATGCCACCATGGCACCATGTACACACACTAATAAATTTGACTCTTTTCTAGTTCTAATAGACGTAAGGATTCTTGTAAAATTAAAAGAGTAGTTGAAAGTCAAACCCTTCTATAGTTGCTTTGCAATTTGACAATTCCCTATTCAGATAAGATGAGAAGCCACATTATCTACTTTGGTATCTTTTATGTGCATCTTGTATGACATCTAGAATTCAGAGTTCAAATTATAATTTAATTCCAATGGAATGATTGTATGATCACTTTCTGTCCTGTATGCAGGAATTCATGGGCAGAAACCTCCTTGCTATGAATGTTATGTGGAAGTACATGGAACAGGTGAGTAGTGTTCTCAGTGGGTGAATATCAATTGGATTCTTATTCCCATATGCTGCAGCAATTGAGATTTATAGTAGTGGGGAATGAAAAGTTATAATTGAAGCATTAAAATATCCAACTATTATAAAGTGAATCATTTTTATAGAGATGTCTTACCTTACTTTGCAGTGACATTTATATCGTAGTTTTGTTCTCTTCCACAACTTAACACTTCATGTACTACTCTTTATCTGTGATACTTCAAAACAAAATCTATTTTGGAGATGTATCTTTACAGGAAATTTTTTGTGTGCTCCTCTCAAGAATTGCTTTTGAGTCTATGAATCGATATTCAATTATATTACATTGAAGCAGCTACACAACGGCTCCTTATCATGCTCCATAGTTAGAGCTTTCAATGTTAGGTGATTGTAGTAAAATCACCGTGCTAAATAATTGAGGTTTTTGCCTCATCCTTTTCTATAAATTGTGTAAATCAGTGAAAAAAGGAGTCTGTTTTTTCCCATTGATCCCATCTAGCGAATTAAACCTAAAACTACGTATAAAGTAGAACAGCCTCCCCATATAAACTTATTGAACATATCTTGCTGTAGTTGGTCCTGAAATTACTACTAGCACTAACACCTAATCGTCTGTGTTAGTTGAAGTTCTAACCTGTCAGTCATTTCTTTATTCTCGTCTGTTTGGCTGGAAGTGGTAACTGAGAACAAGCAGATTTTCATAGTTTTCCCTCTAAATTTTTCTTTAGCTAGTTCTTTTTCCTTGAATTTAGCGTCTTTTAGGTTGACCTTGCTAAAGAGGAGGGTAAATATTGGGACAAGAATCCTTGCACAGTTGACTAGTAATAACTTACTTGAGTATTTATAGCTATGATTATTTGTTCTAGTCACGTGAAAGTTGGAAGTGAATTGGAAAGGCTGTTGTTTCTAATCTTTATAGTCCCTACGAATTTGACTCCAAATGTAACATATTTTTGCAAGGCTAGCCCCGTCCTAGTCTTTAAGTTCAACTGTTTCAATTTGGGTGTAATATGGACACCATTGTAAGGCCGAATTGTGTGATACTTTTACATTTATTGTGTGATAATACTTTTTTCTTCAGGTAGATCCAATTACATGGATTTTAGATTCATGCAATTGGCATTCAATATTTTATTCTAACTCTAATTACTCTACGTCACTCATATAGTAATACTCAATATTGGATCCACACATGAACAAAAAGATATTAGATTTGGTTAAACCCCAAGCTTATCGAGTTCACACTTTGTGGGATATGTATGCAGCCTCTAATATGAGACCATTAGGGCGATTTGATTCATCACTTTTTGGCCCAAATATATGATCTCTCTGCACCATTCACCCATTCTAATATTTAATTACGACATTCCATCTGAAAACAAACATACAGGGTGTGCTTGGTGATTTATGTAAAATGTTAGTTCTTTTTCTATCTTTTCTCAATCTGAGTCTTATGTTGCTTCCGCTGTCTTAGAGATCCTTCCCGCTGACTGAAGAAGAGTACATTTTGAGGCTTGATGATGTGGCTAACAATTTAAAATGTTGGGGAGCTGTTTCACATGTCCGAAACAGTCTTGAGAAGTTGAAAGAACGACCTCGGATTGGAAAGGTAAATGCTTTGCTTTTGATCTCTTCTTTTGTGTAATTCAATAATTAACACCTTGTGCGTGCATCTTCTCTTCAATAGTTTCATTGAATTGCAAGTGAGATCCTTTCAATTTCATGCTTTGACCTTTGTTCTTTTACAATAAAAAATTGTGGTTGATTGTGGATGATGCGGGAAGTTTTTTTGAAATTTACTTTCCAAGTTATTAAAAAGTTTGAATGTTCTATTGAAGTGACTTGGGTAGTATATGGTATGTAACTATGGGGCTTCTGGAGTCTGGGTAGGGTTTCAGCTTAAATTTTCAAAGCAAGCGTAAAATTTGCAGTAAAAGTTCACTACTGAAATAGACAATGGTTACGCTTTTTTATTGCGTCAACATAAAAAAATCATCAAGATATAAGATTTGGGCATCCTGAAGAGCTGAAAGTCCATTTTCTTTGCCCCATTGAAAAGCAGATGAAACGACTTCTATAAGTGAATGATCACATTTCTATTCAGCCTTTTCTCAAGACTATTGAGAAAAACTTTAATATGTTTGTTTGATGCAGGCTGTAAGCATCTTCATTGATATGGATGAGTCTGGGGGTCGAGCAAATGAGTGGATATACAAGTAGGAGTTCGGGGGTCCTTTTGTAACTGTACTTACAGTTCTCCATGGTATGCCTTCCGCTTGCAATTTGGTGCACTTGCAAAGCTGGAAACACATCTCGTGTCGGTAACCCGTTCTGGATCACAGCGTTAAGAGAAAGAAGGCATGGGGACCAGCTCTATACTTGTGCAGTATCTATATGGCATTGTCTTTGCAAATGATCAGATCCATTCACAAAATTAAGTATTACATTTGTAAAGTTTCAATTGAATTGTATGTTACCTCCTTGTAAATTCTAATGAAACAAGACTTGGTTTTGTTATAAAACAACAGGAAAAAAAAAAAACCCAGCACAACTGCTTTGATATGAATATTTTCAACTGATCAAATTTTCAATAAGATACAGAAGAAGGTAATACGAGACACATTGAACATGATATACATTGACAAGACAAACTACTCGAATTGGTAACTCTTATAAAATAGCAAAATCTCGAAAATACTTATTTAGGTTACAAAAAGGGCATGGCATGCTACAAACCGAACAGCAGACGAAAATGCTAAAACGATTAAAGAGTCTGGAAAACCTTCTTAGCTGCAGCTATTGTCTGTTGAATATCCTCTTGAGTATGTGACAAGCTAGTAAAACCGGCTTCAAATTGTGATGGAGCGAAGTAGACGCCTTCCTCCAGCATTGCTCGGTAAAACTTGGCGAATTTTGCAGTGTTACTCTTTTTCGCATCCTCAAAATTATACACAGGGCCATCGGTGAAAAAGAAACCAAACATCCCATTAATGTAGCCGCCAGATATTGCATGACCGGCTTTCTTTCCCTCGCTCAAAATTCCCTCTACTAGTTCGCCCGTAATCTTGTTCAAGTAATCATATGTGCCTGGTTCTTTTAGCCTCTTCAGTGTGTGAATCCCAGCAGTCATCGCCAAAGGGTTTCCACTCAATGTTCCAGCTTGATACATTGGTCCAGCTGGAGCAACCATCTCCATGATCTCCCTCCTTCCTCCATATGCACCAACTGGCAAACCACCACCAATAATCTTCCCAAGAGTTGTCAAATCAGGAGTTATTCCAAAATACTCCTGAGCACCACCATAAGATAGACGGAATCCAGTCATCACTTCATCAAAAATGAGTAGAGCACCGTTGTCTTTGGTAATCTTACGGAGGGCATTGAGAAAATCGGGTGTTGGTGGAATGAAACCTGCATTCCCTACAACTGGTTCGAGGATAATAGCACATATTTCACCTTTGTTCGCCTCAAAAAGGCGTTCAACTGTAGAAATGTCATTGTAAGGAGATGTCAAGGTCTCATAAGTAGCTGCCTTGGGAACTCCAGGGGAATCTGGGAGCCCGAGGGTAGCAACCCCACTTCCAGCCTTAACGAGGAATGGATCAGCATGGCCATGGTAACAACCTTCAAACTTGATGATCTTTTCACGGCCAGTGAAAGCGCGGGCCAATCGCAGTACGCCCATGCATGCTTCCGTGCCAGAGTTGACAAACCTGACCATTTCAATGCTTGGGACAGCAGAGATAACCATTTCTGCAAGGACATTTTCAAGCAGACATGGAGCACCAAAGCTGGTTCCTTTTTTCATTGTTTCAGCCAAGGCAGCGAGTACCTGCAATTTGTTGACATACGAGCACTTCATTACTTGTATAAGACAGTTTTAGGGACTTTCACTTTGAACCTTCCATTCATTTAGTTACTACCATTGAACATGCACACGGTGCACTGTGAAGATATAAGTAGATAACTCTACATATTTTGAGTATTACAAATTCTCAAAGAATAAAAATAAATAAACTTTCCAGAAGCCAAAAGAACGTCAAATGTCTTCAGCACCATAAAAATCATGCAGGAATTCAACTTCCTCTTAGTCAACACCTCTAAACACAATTTAAAAAAAAAAAAATCAAAACGCGACTGTTTTTTCCGGGAACTAAGAGATAGATAATACTTTCTTCAAATATGAATTCTTCTGAAAGAGGCTTAGAACATATTAATTTACTTGTCATTTGATGTCAGCACAGACAATTACTAAAGCAAATAACAGACCTCATCATCCGCATGACCAATTATGGCCGGCCCCCATGAACCAACGTAGTCTATGTACTCATTACCATCGATATCCCACATATGAGAGCCCTTCACAGAATCAATCACAATTGGCTGACCACCAACTGATTTGAAAGCACGAACAGGGGAATTTACACCTCCAGGCATCAATTCCTGTCAGCAACCAAGAAGATATTGGCACCATTAATTAAATATACCAAAAAACTATATAATTGTAGAAGATGCATAGATGAATTAAAAACATCTTCTGGATAAACAACAATGCCAAACTCCACTAGCACAATAGAACCTACAACATAAGATTTCCACTAAATCAAACATTTCCTACTAAATGCTAAGTTTCCTTCAAGGCAATTTAAAAGGGAAATGAAATGGAAGAATGAAATGTAAACATTGAACCTTCTTCTCTCTATCCCCCAATCATAACAAATGGTTCACATCTTTAATCTTCAACTTGTCATTCCATTTCACATGTTACGCACTGATCTAATTTCAAAACATGATAAACTGTAAATAAATTATATAACCCTGAAAATTACAGCACTCCACTTAAAACAGAAATTATTTTGTGATGGAAACTGCCACTAACTTGGACTACAGAAGAACCAAAATACATGCAATGTTCGTTCATTCTTTGCTCCAAACCTAAATATTCATACTCGAACTGCACAGGGTTGCCCCCTAAGAAAATCAGATTACTATTGTTCTATTCCAGCTGTGCTTACTTTAAAAAATGATTAGAGAAATCTAGGGACGCCCAAAAATTCCTTGAAACTACAAATTAGTCTATGTTACACAAATAATCCTGCATTTCAAACATAAGCTCACCTCTGTCGAATGCTAACAATATAGTAAACGACCAATTGAACTCACTCTATCATTGTGAATACGAATTCTCCAACATTGCACACTTTCAGCTCTAATCAGAACATCTACAATAATCCGCATCCACCACACAGCGCTCCGGCCATCGAATTTCAACAAACAAAACAGCTAAAAACAAAAGCCCTACCCTAGGGTACTGCAAAATTTCTAAACATCACCCAGGTTGGATTCTCAACTTGATTAAGTAAAAAAAAATTGCCATTGCATCTAGCTAAAGAAAATATAGAAGAGCTATCCTCCGATTGGTAAATGAAAAGATCATAGTAGTACCTTGGCGGCGTTGAAAGCCTCCTCGGACTTCTTGAGAGAGTAAGACTTTTTCTTCTCCTCAACCACAGTCATACGGATGAGTGAAGCACAGCGCCGCCTGGGACGGTGATTGACGGTGGCCTGAGTCAATTTAGATGGGCAGGAGACAGCTACACCGGTAATTGCAGCCGCCATTTCAGAAAAGCTGCGGCGATGGCGGCGTTTTTGGGGTGGTAACGGTGAGAGTTTGTTGAAGAGGAGGAGCAGGTGGCTTGACTTGATATGAAGATAAGAAATTGAGAATTGAGATAACATACAATACAACTTTATTGTCGCCAATGCAAAGGTAAATTCTGAGTTGGGCCTGCCCCGCTAATTCTCTTTCGCTGCATCAAAATACCTTTTTACCCTTCAAACCTGTATTAGTAATGTGCCTCACCCCAAAGTAATTCACACATTTTATCTATGAATAAAGTACCCCTCCGTCCATCGCGAAGTGTATTCGTTTATTTTTGTTCTAGGATTATTATTTTATATAAGATGGTAGTTGTATTAGTAGGGGTGGTTGGAAGTGGTGGCCATGTATTGGTCCTTTTACTAAAAAGAGAATATGAATACTTTGAGAGTGGACGATCAAAAATGACAAAATGGATATGTTAGTGATACACGTATAATATACTATAATTTAAAAATATTTACTTTTCAACTAATTTTAATAGTAATAAATCAAATATAAAGTATATTAGGTATTAATGTGATTTTTTTTAATAGTGAAGATAAGTATAATAAAGAAAAAACAAAAAGTGTGAATATAAAAGTGTGACACAAAGTATTTTACGAATAATTTATATTATAAATAAAAATAATACTAATATTTTAATAAAAATTAATAATTAATAATAAAATTAAAACGAATAAATAACATTAACTTACTTAAAAACTATTTGTGTCTGAAAAATTTATACTAGTACTTAAAAAATGTTAAATAAGTTTTTTCTTTTCTTAAAACATCTTATCTGGAGTATAATATAATAGGATAGATGGAGAAGTAATTATTTTAAGCCATACCTAAAGTTTAAAGAGTTGCGACATCTCTTTCTCTACACTTGTACTTTGAGTTGAGAAAATTTATGTGTTTGTCTTCCATAAGTTTACATGTTTGTTGTATGTACTGAGACTTGAAGAGTTACAAACTTTTAGTAGTACTTATAAAAGTTCTTTTACTACTTTTCCCTTGCAACACAAATTAAACAGTGAATCCTCACTATAAATCACTTGAGGCACATCCTGCGATTTATCTCCTCCACCAATCCCCAGGCAGGGGCGGTAGGCCCCTAATGGTAGAGTACACCATTATTTAAGACTGCCAATACTAGAGGGGTTGCGATTGAGAGAAATCTTCGGAGAGTATTCGTCGTGACATGACTCTACATCACGAGACCACATTCCCCACTCCACTTCCTGTGTCGTCTCCTATTCCATGGGGGACGAAACAGGGGTGGAGACGGAATACATCACTGGTGTAATAGTATAGCAACCCATACTCATCTTTAATACATGCATTTCTCTATGCTGACATTTCCAGGAGACTGTCTTCCATTACAAAAGGAAGCTGTTCAATCTGAGCTGTTAGGTTGTCAACAACACCATACACTCCCTCTGAAGCGCCATCCGCCTTCCCAAACGCAACGAATTCGTGTTGCACGCCATTCGACTCGATCCAGCTGCACCCTCGAGTCTTCACCACTCCCACTTCATTCATCATCTTCCTCACATTACCTGCTGCTTCTTGATTCCCACACTTGGCGTGCAAATTCGCCAATGGGGCGTATCGCCCACTGTGATTCGGCTGCAACTCAACCAGGCGATGCCCCACGAATATACCCAGCTCGAAGTCCTTGTGGATCATGCAAGCACCAAACAGAGCACCCCATATCCCAACACTAGGCTCCATTGGCATGTTTTCGATCAGCTCAACTGCCTCTCTCAACCGCCCTGCTCGACCAAGGAGATCAACCATACAACCATAGTGCTCAACATTAGGCTGGATACCATGATCACCACTCATTGATGCAAACAGTCGTCGTCCCTCAGTTATGAGACCTCCATGAGAACAAGCACTCAGAACAGCGAGAAACGTGACATCATTAGGTCGAACCCCACTGCTTATCATCTCCGATAACAGCTTCAGTGAGCCAGTGGCATCCCCATTCATTGCCAGCCCAAAGATTAGAGCTGTCCATGGGTAGACATCCTTGGAACGAATCCTCTTGAAGACGGAAAATGCCTCCTTAACGCACCCACACTTGGCGTACATATCCAGCAAAGCAGTCCCCAGCACTGAATTCAGTTTCAATCCACGCGCATTGATATACTCATCCAGCCACCTCCCCTGATCCAATGAGCCAAGGTGTGCACAAGCCATGAGTACACTTGCTAATGTAGCTTCACTGGGCTCGATTTTCTCAGCTAGCATTTCTTGAAAAAGACTCAGGACATCCTTAAACCTGTCGCACTGCACAAGACCAGCCAGTAAAGCACTCCACGAGACAAGATTTCTGCTAGGCATATATCCAAAAACTTTGAGTGCATCTTCACTGCAACCACACTTCAAATACATGTCAACAAGGGGACTGCCAACATAAATATCTCGGACTACTCCGCCTGATTCGACGTAGAATCCATGGATCCACCTTCCAATCCAAACACATCTCACCATTGCTGCACCACAAAGAGCGCTAACTACAGCAACTTCATCCACGGCAACTCCCAACACCCTCATCTCTAGAAAGAGCTCCAGGGCTTCCGAGGCTCTACCATTCCTAACGCAGCCATCCATTAAAGCGGAGTAGGCAACAACATCCTTGTGCGGCATTTCGTCGAACACCTTGCGAGCATACTCGAATAGCCCATTATTCGCGCCAACACTTAACAAAGTGTTGCACAAGAAACGATCAGAACCGAATCCGAACTTGATCGAAGACGCGAAAAGCTGAAAGGGCATCTGGGTCTTGGATTTGAGGAGCAAAGGGAAGGTATGCTTGTTGGGGCAGACACCGTCTCGGCGCATTCTAACGTAGAAGAAAAGGGCAGTGGGTGGGTCGGAGCTGAAGGCTCGGATGAGGGCGTTGTAAGTGAAGGCATTGCGGACGCGGATGCAGTTGAATATGGAGAGAGCGTAGGCGGAAGGGAAGGAAGGAAGAGAGAGACAGTGAAGGAGCAATCTTGTGAGGACTGAAGAATGGTGCGAAAACCCGGAGACGATGAGGAGAGAGTGAAGTTGGCAAAGCTTGGAGAGCTTCAATGGCGGATTATTGGCTCTGAAATTGTTGAGTTGGGATTTCGGTGAGAGGTAAGCTAGTGCGATGTTTAATCTCTCCAGATTGGGCAGCCTACGCATTTACAAAGCACACAAATGAAACCAAATTTTGTACTTAAAAACTCTCGTAAAAATTCGGAGTGAGGGTCTGTCAAAATTCGGAGTGAGGAAGTGTTTTGTTAAAAAATTTTGTGAACTTGAAAATTTCCTTCATGATAGTTTCACATCTTGGATGTTCTTACCTATGGTATTACATTTTCGAGCGGTAGATGAGTGACACTTGTGCGAAAAAGAAAATCTCAATCATTGTTCTATATATTTTTTTGTTCATAATTGTATTCCCTCCATCCATTTCTAAGGTATCCATTTTACTATTTTTGGCGTCAGTTTCAAATGTATCAATTTTCTCTATTTAGTAAAAAAATACACAATATGACCCACCACTTCCCTCTAATACAACTACCCACTTTACGTATAATAATAATACTCCTTAATCCATGTGCAATAAGCAAATGACCTTAGAACCTGACGGAGGGAGTATATGTTTTTGTTCATATTTGTATATATTTTTGAAAGTGGGTGCACCGTATCCTGGGTGCACCCAGGTGCACAATAGTATTAGTCATGTTTTATTATATCAAACAGGTAAATCATTCAACCGTTCACAATATGAGATGTAACATCAAAATATAATAGAAGAACCGAACCGTATTTTTGTGCGCGGAAATTAATTTTTTTAATGTATAAATATGTGTAAAGTTATTGTAATGTATTTAAAAAATAATACTCCATTTATAAAAAAAAATGTATAAAATTGTTAGAAAGAGTATATAAAATATATTTCATTTTAAAAAACGTATATAAATATTAATACGGATGAAATAAAAATAAATATATAGTGAAGTAATTATAATGAAGGAGGTAGCTAGTATTCGTATTACTTTGAAGAATTATTGTAACCCATCTCCTTACATTCCATCCATTGGGCCCTTTATATTCTTTTCAACGGATTTAGAAAAAAATTAAGTTCATATAAATTAATTAACGTATAATTTCTTTAATTTTAATATGCTTTTAATGTTCATAAAAATATAGTATCTTAAATCAAACACTTATTTAATATTTGCATTGAAATAAATTATTTATAAAATAAATGAAAAGTTATAAATATTTAACGCAAAGCACCCGTCGAACAAACCTTTTACACCTCTCATTTGTTTATCTTATAAAATTCTTTGCATCATAAAAGATAAAATAATATTTTTATACTATAATTTAAAAGATTACTCTAATTTTAAAATTACCACCCTCACCGAACACATATTATTACTTAATAAAAAAGTTAGATTTGAGATTAGGTATATTTAGGAATAAGAAAGTTTAACAAATAAAACATATTATTACTTACAAATAAGAAAGTTAGATTTGAGATTAGGTGTGTATTTAGGAATAAGAAAGTTAAATTTAAAATAAGATGTGTATTTAGTAAATCTAATAAATAATGTAAATCGATGTTTGTTTTGTGTAATTATATGAAGTAATAAATAATGTAAATCGATGTTTGTTTTGTGTAATTATATGAAGTAATGCGTGTAAAAGGGTTTGATGTGATGTGTGTAAGAGATGGGTGAGATTTAATTAATAAATCAAACCAAACCAAACATGAAAAAAAATTCTTATTCGGTCACATTATTCTTAAATTTTGATTATAGAACCGGAAACAAAAGCCAATTTTTATTACAGGAATAACTAACACACGTACAAATACAATCCGAATTCAAAGAAAATACAGCCACTCATTTATGTGTTGCACTTCTTGTTTGTATTTTACAAAGAAGACGTGCAATCTAAAATAAAATAGGACGGAGGGAGTATATTATAACAAAAGAAACTGCAGTTGATCTCGAGAAACGTCTCTCTAAGAATGTATCATCAGGCACAAAAGCGGCCGTTGACAAGGGCGGCATCTGCGGTGCACTTCCGACCATTGCAGCAGTCTGCGTCTACTCGGCAGCCATTGCCGAAGGTGGCGCAGCACTTGTGCGATTGGCATATTCCCGGAAGGAAACCACCGGATGGGTATAGTGTGAAGGTGATGCAACACTGTGGAACATGTGGTGCAGACCGGGCCCACAACAACGCCCCTCTAAAGAATTGCAGGTTGCTCCTTCACCACAACAATCAGCAGTCGACCCACACCTCACTGCCGCACCAAGTTTCAGACCCCACCACGCTCCTACAAATCACTGCATGCATGTCTATTGTAAGACCATACAACATTAAACTCAATATTTATGAACTAATTAAAAAGCTATATTGATTAAGACTTACAAATTAAATAGTGTTAGCATTAGCATTAACATTAGCATTGTGGTGGAATATGAGGACTTCGCCATTAATGCTCTTGATCTTGATCTCTATCTCGCTTCAATTCCTTTTCTATCAATCAATATCAATGTATATATATAGAAGCAACGCCTCACACAACCTTTTTTTTTTTCTTTCTTTGAGAACCCTATTTTTAGAGTGATGTTTTAAAATATCAAATTTTACAAAAATAATTAATCTTGACTCGATTGAAATAAATGATTCGATTGCTTGGACGTTGTACATACTGTTATATATATTTATGACTTAGTTAAAACTTATTAATCGAGTCACAAATTGAATTAAAAATATTTTCATCATATAGAACATTTTAAGAATAACCTCTAAATATGGGGCGTTAAAAAAAATTGTTAAATCCATTTGAGTATATAAAAATTGGCAAAGACTTGTGTGAGACCGTTTCACGTCATGGTCTATGTGAGACGGATAAAAAATAAAATATTTAATTAATGAAAATGATAATATTATTTTATAAACAATTTATAATATAAATAAAAAATAATAATATTTTATAGCGAAAATAATAACTAATTTAAAAAATATAAAATAGTCTCACAATTACTTATAAAAATTTAACTCATATATAGTAGAATTTTCAGAGAGTATATAAAATTTAACACGTAGTTGGAAAGTAAGAATTTAACTTTTATTTAATAATAGTAGTAAATTTTTGAGTTATTTGTTGGTGATGACATGTAATGGGAGAGTAAGAATTTAAAGCTCTTGTCCATATAATTTAAGGCTAAGTATTGCTTTATAATTTTTAGGTTCGTGATTATTTTGAGGGTATAAAAATAATTTTATATTTATTATTCATGAAAACTTTTAATTTTATAGTTTTAGCTGTATAAATAAATATAGAAATAATTACTGATAGGTACACACTTTGTACCCCTAATTACTACTAGATACATTGATTTAAAATAATTATTATTTAATACAAAATATTAAAGTAAAATACCAAATATACCCCTAAACCCATATACCTTTAAAACACTAACCCCAACCTCCACCCACCACCGGACCACCGCTGCCGCTGCCGGACCGCCGCCGCCGCCGCCGCCGCCGGCGGAGCTCCGGCGGCCGGTCGCCGGAAAATCTGTTCGTAAAAAAAAAAAAAAAAAAAAAAAAAAACTGGTCGCCGGAAAGCTGCCTCGCCGCCGCCGCCGGAGCTCCGGCAGCTGGTCGCCGGAAAAACTGTTCGTCCAAAAAAAAAAAAGAAAAAAAAAAAAACTGGTCGCCGGAAAAACTGCCGCCGCCGGAAAAGCTGCCGGACCGCCGCCGCCGGACCACCACATTTTTTTGCTGCACACACTTTTTTTTTCCTGCACACACTTTTTTTGCTGCACACACTTCGCTGCACATGAACTTTTGCTGCACACAATATTTATGTGCAGCACATTAATAGGGGTAATATTGGAATATCACTATATATTTTTGTACCTAGTAGTAATACTTTTGTATGTTTGTATCTCATAGTAATTTAGGGTTTTTTTGTGTACCTAGTAGTAATCCTCCCATAAATATATATTTTAATAAATGTCTTTATAACTTATAAATTAATTAAAAGGTTGAGCTTAAAACTGATTGCATGCTCATAATTTAAAGCTTACTCTACATTTCCTTCTACATATCACACATCTAATAAAGTGATATTATATGAGAGTTAAAAGTTTTTTTTTCATAACTATTTAAAACTTTAGATTTTGTCCAAAAAAGATATTTGTATCGATTTTGTCCAATAGCTATGAATTTTATTTCAATTTTGCCTAATTTTCGCCAGAACCCTCAATTTTCGCTGGAAATTGATCACGTGCGTTGCACGTGACGATGAATTTGGGGGTTTAAAAATATGATATTATTTTATAATTCAAAAATTAAACAAAGCACTTATTATTATTATTATTATTATTATTATTATTAATAACCTAAATTGATTAAAAAATAACATTAATTTATAATTGTGTGTATTAAAATATGACATTAATTTATAATTTAAAAATTAAACAAGACAATTATAGGTTAATAAATTAAATGGTGTAGATGTAATAATAATAATAATAATAATTGATTAAAAAAATAATATTAATTTATAATTGTGTGTATTAAAATATGACATTAATTTATAATTTAAAAATTAAACAAAACAATTATAGATTCATAAATTAAATGGTGTAGATGTAATAATAATAATAATAATAATAATAATAATAATAATAATTTATTATTAGGGAGGATTACTATTAGGTATACAAAAAAAATATACAAACATACAAAAATATTACTACTAACTACAAAAATATATAGTGATATTCCAATATTATCCCTACAATGTGTTGCACATAAATGTTGTGTGCAGCAAAAGTTCGTGTGCAACAAAGTGTGTGGTGGTCCGGCAGAGCTTCGGCGGCGGCGGCGGCAGCGGCGGAAGTGCTCCGGCGAAATAGTTTTTCGATGGCCGGCAGCCGCTGTCCGACAGTTTCCGGCGGCCGACAGTGGTCCGGCGACCGGCCGGTGGCGATCCGGCGGTGGGTGGGGGTTTAGGGTTTGTTGTTTGAAAGTGTATAAGTTTAGGGTTATATTTGATATTTTACTTTAATATTTTGTATGTGATAGTAATTATTTTATATCAATGTATTTAATAGTAATTAGGGGTACAAAGTGTGTATCTAATAGTAATTTTTCCTTTTATTATTATTATTATTATTATTATTATTATTATTATGTATCAAGTAGATTGATAAAAGAAATGAGATTAATTAATAATCTTGTATTAAAATATGGCATTAATTTATAACACAAAAAATTTAATAAAATGCTTGTTAATAATAATAATATTTATGGCTTAAATTGATAATAATTTAAAAAAAGACTTGTAAGAGATAATATGTATAGCCTAAATTGATAATATGTATGTTTGAATAATTAATATACATAATTATCTCATATTATATATATATATATATATATATATATATATATATATATATATATATATATATATATATATATATATAATATTATATATATAGTAAATATTTAGATAATTTATAGTAAGTTATATACATAAATATAGGATAATAATCCCTTATTAAGGACAAAAAATTTGCTCTTAAAATTTGAGCGGGAACATAAGTGCCCCAATTTGTTCAAGGTAAAAACTCCTGTGCTCCGGGGACACACCGTACCCCCATGAAATACAACTAAAAATCATGTATTCCATGGGGACACGGTGTGTCCCAGGCACAGGAGACCAACTCTTTGTCTTATTATATATATATAAATATAGATAGATATATTTATAAAAGTAATATTACTTTTCAAAATTCTTTAGATTGACAAAGATGTTAAAATATTGAGTGTTACTATTTAAATTATTGCATATTATCATTATACTATTTATAAAGGTAATACTCCCTCCATCCCACGTATTTTTACTCACTTTTCATTTTGGGGGTATCCCACGTATTTTTACCTATTCTATTAATGGTAAAAATACACTACACATGTTATCTATTTTTTACTCTTTATTCATCAATCTCAATAACTTTATTTAATTTCTTACACTTTATTCATCATTCTCAATAACTTTATTTACTTTTTCTCTCAATATTATCAATTTATCCCTAATTTTTCTTACCTTATATATTAAAAAAATAACACTTCTTAATTTACATGCCCGTACAAATGGGTAAATATACCCGGGATGGAGGAAGTATTACTTTTCAAAATTCTTTAGAATGACAAAGATGAATTGATAAAAAAAAAAGCAAAAATTTCACTTTGAGTCGTTTGGAGTATTTTTCATTAATAGTAATCAAAAGTATATTATACATCTCATTTACTTTTTATACTTTATTCATTAATTACAAAATTTTATTTAAAGTCGATGGGTTGAATTTCGAAATCGAATCAGAAAAGTAGTGAAGAAGATATAAAACGGTAATTCTAAAGATGTTAATTCATCCCAATTACAAATTCCTTAAATTCAATTTTACTTCAAATAATTTTTGTAAATTTAATTATGTTTACTCAATAAATATAAATAAAAAATTTGTAAATACAATGATGAGTTAACCTCCTGTGAATCGAATTTACGGTGTAAACCTTGTGATCACCTTTTAATTTAAACCTTAGCAATACATAAATTATACTAGGATTGTAAGAGAAGACTACAGTCTTTACACAGTAACCTCTGTTTACACAAACGTTTGCTTATAATGAAATATCACTCCCTTAACAAACAAAAAAATTACTCCCACAAGAGAATTGACGGAATTGAGTTTAGGGGCAAGCTATTTGCACCTCCCTGATATTGTTGAACACACCTATAAATAAATTAAATCTAAATATTTCTAACAATATGACTTAAATACCCTTATGACATATTTTTTACGGTATGTACCCAAATTACTAAACGGTATTCTTAATTTTATGGTATACAAAAATCTAATGTTGCCCAAAATCAATAAATCATAGATCGCTCATCATACAAAAATAGTCGGCTTCTTAATCTTCTTCATCTTCCGATAGCTCATGTTTCTAAATTCAATGCGTCTCTTCAGACAAAATTATCGTTAGGTTGAAGATAACGATAACCGGTTCGGAATCACCTTCAATTGTGGATTTGATGGCCGCGTTAACTGAATCAACGACCTTGATAGTGTCGTTGCATGCACAGACGAGAAATGAGCCGTAGGATGCGACGGCATAAGGACCGCCAATGTAGAATTGCTGTAAAGACAAGAAGCACTTGTAGTTGTAGTTCTTCTTTAGAGTCACTGTCGACCAATACCATCAAACCCAGAATACCGTTTAGTAATTTGGGGTACATACAGTAAAATATACTATTTCATCAGTATGTTCCTTGAGTTTATTTTAAGTAGTCTATTTTGCAGGAATCAAAATATTTGGGCTTTTTTACTGACATATACGTGATGTTACAAATTGGGCTTCGAAGCCCAATAAAGAAAATCAATGTTGAGTATCATATTGGGCTCGCAACATTGGGCTTTGGCTTTTCTTCAATGCCTTTACTTTGATGGTATTCAGACTTTTCCCCTCACTTTAAACAATTTATTTTGGGACATTCTCTTGTATGACGGGTTGACCTACTGTTAAAGTATAATTATTATATAAGTAAAATATATTTATTGATAGTTAAAGTACTTATATGTTTAGTGAATTCTATTATAATATTTTAAAATCATATATTTTTAATGCATTATTCTATCATACTTTAGAAAAATATAATTTAACAATTAATAAACATATTTTACCTATATAACAATCACATTTTAACATGTATCACAAGATTTGTCTTTTATTTTCTTCAAACCCATCAATACTAAAGATATATGAATAAATTAATTAAAGATTGATTTTAAAAAAAATACATTTAGATTAACCCACGTAGATCCATATTTTCACCACCAAACTGAAATTCTCATAAATTTGATCTTATGTGTCATCAAACAGACTTCTTGATACATTCAATCGCAATTTAATTCTTTTTTTTTTTAACTATCCCCTTAGAAAAATAATTTCTGCAACAATATTATATCATTATCAGTCGTGTTTCCAAAGATAATTATATTTAGACCTTAAATTGCAAACTCCTTTTTTAATTTTATTCCTTCTAAATTAGACACACATTCAGCTTCAATTCTTTCTTAATTTGTCTTCATCGAAAAGATTAATGTTTGTTCTTCTATGTTTATTTGTCTTCCTCACCTCCTTTCAGATGGCAGTTTCACACTATCTAACAAGTAAGCCATGTTTTTACATTATCAATAATTTATTTTTAGACACATATATAAACTACTTATTATCACATATATAGACTATACATGCTCTAAGGAAGATGAAATGTTAGCAAACGACGGTGATCGTGGCAGTGGTCATCGTTACCACCGTCTTGAAGCAGGCATTGGTGGCTCAGGAAAGGAGTTCCGGCCGATGCTGCAATAAAAAAAACTTGGCTTTAGGGATAATTAGTGCATGCAGCTGAGTTTAATTAGTTATAATGAGATTGTATTAGGGTTTAGTGATGTGTGATGGGGTGCAAATATTGTAACTCTTAACAAATAATAAATTTAATTACACGTTGATTACAATCAAGGGACACCGTTTGCTTTCACATTGAGTTAATAAAATTTGTACAAATAATTAATAAGGTTACAAGATTGAATAAACTCTTTTATTTTTAGTAATATTTTAAAATTCATTGAGTAATATTAACTTAATTTAAATCAAATAATCTCAAGCCTACTAATTGTAGGCTGCAAGATAGTGAAAATTAGGGCAGAAAGAAGGATTAAGGTTGTGGTGTATTTATCACAAATTCCCACTTATTTCCATTTAAATAAAATGAAATAAATAATTTAGAGCTAGCAATATGACAATCTTATTTTGATAAATCATGATCCATCGCTTTTTATCATTTAATTTTTCAAAATAATAATATATCTATTTTTATAGATATATTTGCAAAACATTATACTTAGTATAATAGATCATAATGACTCGCACTGAGCTTTTATTTTATTTTATTTTATTAATTAATTAATTTATTTTCCCAATCTAAAGCAATGCAGCTATTAGTGCAGTAAATGTGTTTAGAGGTTAATTTTGCTACCAAAGAATCACTTAACAATAAAATTATGTTTAAGTAATAATAAGTTACGTAGTAAGATAATAAATTACTCGACTAGCTCGAGCTTGTTTGGGTCGTTAAGCAAAATTGAGTAGAGTTTATTTAGTTTTATTTTGTTTTTATGATCAAGTCGATTTTTAATTAATAATATATTTTATATTTACTATTTAATTTAATAATTACTGTATTATTATATAAAATTATAATAATTAATATTTATTATTATTATTATTATCAATTACAATCAATTTTTTAAAGGATAAATTACATTTATTAATACTTAGAGTACAAAGGGTACTCCAACCCAACTACATCAGAAAATTTAGATTGTTGAGTCTTATCAAATCGAGCTCGACTCGTTAAATAAAACAAATACTTATAAGATAAGCTGGAACTTGAGAATTCACGAATTGATCCGAATTGAGTTCTCGAATAGATGGTTAAACTAAACAACACCACAAATGGGGATTATTATTATTCGTATATCGCATGTGATGCATTGATGAAATGGCGAAATAGTAACCCTACATTTCCATTTCATCGTGCAATTTACGAACAATTTATCTTTTTCTTAAGAAATCATAAAATCCCCAAATGGACATCTCTTGCATTTACAATTATATATATATATATATATATATATATATATATATATATATATATATATATATATATATATATATATATATATATATATATATATATACTACATATCATACCTTTAAATAAGAGTTAAATTCTCATATACTCAAATGAATTTAATACTCTCTCTGTCCCATAATTGTTGTCGTAGTTACTGTAAACACGGAGTTTAAGAAAAGTTGCATTTTGACCAACTTTATTGACTTTTTAGGGGTATTGTGATATTTTTAAGTAATAAATAAATTATAAAGTATGTTATGTGTGTTAGATGTGGGTGTTATTTTTGAAATTAAGATAACTTTTGAGGTTGTTGGTTAGTGTGAACTTTTCATTTTTGGGGTGTGACAGTTATTGTGGAACGGACGAAAATGGAAAGTAAGACAGTTATTATGAGGCGGAGGGAGTATTTTTTTTTAATACTCTATATTTAGTTATTATTGTTAAAATGTTCTAAATGACGAAAGTACTCTTAATTCGATTAATGACTTGATTTAAAAGGTTCAACCGAGTTATAATATGTACAATTGAATCATAAAATATATTTAATTGAATCAGCAATTTATTTTAATTGAGTGAACAATCGAGTTTAAAACATCATCTTAAAATAAGGTGGAAAAAAAATATCCTTAAAGGAAATAGGGTTATGTGAGCCATTCCTTCTCATTTTAATTGGCACCACAAATTCAGAGAACTCACGTGTTTTTTCTACACAGATATTTGAATGTCGGTTTATACTTTACGTACGCTGTGATTTACTGATTTTTTTAGACGGAATATTTTGTGCAAGTGTATAATATGGACATAAAATATTAATGCTAAAATGCCACGTGATTATATATTTATTATTAATATATTTTAGACGTATCATATCCCGACACGTCAACCAACACCTTATCTGGTTATTTATCTTCACTTTTAACAAATCGTGCTCCATCATTAATCAAAATAAACAGTAATATTAAATAACTGTGTGGTACTTAGATTAATAACACTCCAAAATGTTATAACGATATGAATTCATAATTAACCTATATTTCCTCCTTTTCTGAACTTAACTTTACGCTTGTTATAATATTTATTAATTTAAATTCCCCCTAAAAAAGTAAAAATAAATTGACACTTAATAAATAAGTACGTCCACATTATATTTTAACTTCAAAATTGATATTCCGTTTAATATTAGGTAACCGGCCCTAACGAAATTCTTGAGGTGTTGGGACCATTTGGCAGATGGAATTCATCAATGTGCTAATTCCCTATTGGTTCGCTCTCTATATATATTGACCTAGTCTTTTTTTACGTCCAGGCGAGCAAAGTGTCAAAGGGAACAACATTTTATTCTGAAAAATATATATTTTAATTCATAAGGGTATTATTTGTTCAATAAAAGAGTCTGATTGAAATATGAATGATAATGTTTGAATAAGAAAAAAATACTTTTTTTTTTCAAAAAATGAAATGCATCAGTTTTTATACTAAAGTATACGATATTTAATATTAAAGAGTACAATTTTCTTAAAAGATCGGATTTGGGAGCACGGTACGCCCTAGGGCACGCAAGTTTTATGTTATATATATATCCTATACATAACTCAATATTCTTGAAATTGGTTGTAGAGAAGGATGATGATAATGGGAGGTGGAAGGGGTGTGGTGTTGTTATTGGTTGTGAGTTTGTTGGCTCTAAATCTGAGAGATAATGCAGATGCTGCAGTTCCACCACACACTCAAACCCTAATTGATAAGGTCAACAAGAAAGGACCTTACTTGGGTTTGGTCATTCCTAACCTCTTTGAGCTCAACCCTCTGCTTCAACATCCTTCTTACAAGCCTACTGGTCTCACCATAGATGTTTCAGGTAGAGAGAGAGAGAGAGGAGAGAGAGGGTTTTTTTTTTCAAGAAAATGTATTTCAACTTATATATATGTATGTATATATTGATATTGCAGGAAGGAGATTTCGATTTGGAAAAGTTGGTAGAGAAAAAGTCATACTGGTTATGACTGGGCTAGCCATGGTATATATGCCATTCTTCGTCTCTCCCTAACAAAATTCGTCATTTAAGTATACTGATTTCAAGTTTAATCTTTCTTATTTACAATTTTTAATTTCGATCATTTTTTTATTCGATTTTGATCATTTTGATACAAATTTTTTTAATCCAAATCTTGAACAAAAGAAAAGAATTAAATTTGAATAAAAATGACCTAAAAAGAACTAAAATTTGATAGACTATATTTAAAGAACAAATTTTGATATTTCTTTAAATATGCAGACACAGAGATGGAATGAGAGGGATTGAGAGGCTAATAGTGCTTAATATATACATTAAGGTTCATTTATTAATTTATTGCATGATAATATTAAAGTTTTTCATCATACAACTAATAATCTATGGCCAACATACCAAAAAATTGCAATTATATAATCTTAAACTGAAATTTTAACTAAAGTTCGTAAATTGTAAAATCTCTAATGTTTATTATGTATATTTTAGTAATGTTCGACCCTCACTAGAAAGTATCTCATTCTTTTTTAGTGCAGATGCAATCCAATTTACCATCTGTTTATTACACATAAAATATTATTATACTTTTAGAAGGAGAATTATTAATCTTCTAAATAAAAAACCTTTCAATTTGAAATGATATTATATTTTGCCAAATCTTTGTTGTTGTAATTATATTAACAAATTAATTGATATGTTTGTGAAGGTAAATTCAGGAATCACAACACAACTTCTGTTGAGTTTATTCAATGTGAAGGGAGTGGTGCATTATGGGATTGCGGGAAATGCTAATCCATCCCTTCATATTGGAGATGTTGCTATTCCTAAATATTGGTCGCATTCTGCTCTTTGGAATTGGCAGGTACTCTCTCTCTTTAGAATGTTTGTTGGAGGTGAAATACAATAAAAAAAAATTGGAATGGTGGTATATGATAGTATCAGCGATATAAACTTATAAACTTGTTTTGTTTGGATATTTATTCTTATCATGTGCGAATTATATTTCTTTATTATTTTTTTTAAAGAAGAAAGAAAATCTAATGATGGAAATTAATATTTGTATGACGGGAAAAATGCATTTTTGGTCCCATACGAGATGTTTCATTTCATTTTTGATCATTTTCTCTACATTTTTAGTCCCATGGTTTTATTTTCTACATTCCGTCAATCAAGTTAACGGATTGATGACGTGGCCGTTAAATATAATTTTTTTAATTTAAAGCCATTAATTTTATATTTTTAACCGTAACTTTATCCCTATCCCGTGTATCTCTCTTCAATCTCTCCCCCAACCCAATCTCACGCAGCTGTTACAAATTTCCGGCGATGTTGACGGCGGCAGGCGACGCCGGAATTAAGAAACCCTTTCTCTTCTCTCTCAGAGCCTTCTCCACGATCTCTATTAAGGAAAGAGAAGAACCGCCCCTTCTAGTGATGTTTAACCCACCACCATGACAGCGTCGCCGCCGCCTCCGACGAACCCAATTCCCTGTCCATACTACGACACCACCAGATCCTCGATCCCAATAGCATCATCGTCAACCGCCTATCCGTCGTCGCACCGCGCTGTTCGCTGCTGTTGTCATCGCGTCGTTCGTCTCCACCGCCACCACCACCACCACCGATCTGCATTTTTTCTTGATGTGGGTTGTTTTTTCTTCTCTTTGGAAATGAAAAGTCGATTCACCATGTTTTTACTTCACTTTGCGGATGAAACAGAGCGAACTGAGGGGGTGAAAAAAGGGCATTTTTCAGCATTCACGTCGAGGGAAAGGAGTGGGAGTGGGAGTGTGGATTCTTGCCATAGGTGAGATTGAGAAGGTGAAGGGGTGAAATGGTAGTGGGAGAAGAGCTCAGGTGAGGGGGAGGTGGGGTGGCTGAAATGCCTCGTAATGGAAGGGGATGGTGGTGCGGTGGATTTGAGGTGGTGGTATTCACCACTGGTATTGTTGAATTAGGCTGCAATGATGGTGGTGTTGGATTTTGTTGGGGTAACCAAGAGGGGGTACGCCTGATTGAGAAGACTGGTGATTGTTGATTCCAATTAGTATTTTCCTTTTTTCTTTGATTTTTTTAGTTAACTTTTCCTTTTTCAATTTTATTTGATTTTTATTTTATTTTATTTAGTTTTGACTTTGACTTAACGTTTTTCTCTTAAAATTTAACGGATGGACTAAAATCATTACTTTTAGGACTAAAAAAAAATTTAACAGATGAGACTAAAATTATTACTTTTAGGACTAAAAAAAAGATTAGGGACCAAAATTAAAATAAAAATCTTTCGTAAGGGACCAAAAGTGCAATTTTTTCCTTTGTATGACATAACTAATTTGCGATAGTGGCAGAAGGGTTGGCAAATAGGGTTAATTATGATCAAAATTTAAAATGAAAGTAATATTTTAAAAAAAATAATATAATGGATGACATTTTTCCAAAATAAATTAAAGTGGCATTTTTGTTGATGCCCCCAATTAAAACCGAACAAATTAAATTATTGGGATTAAAATTACATTTTCCAAATTAATAAAATAGCACTAGAATAGTAGTATGTAATAAATGAATTTTGAAATAAAGGCAATTGTATTTTACAGAGGTTTGGAAAAGGAGCAGAAGATGAATTGCCTCTTGAAGCCGGTGGAGATTATACAAGGGAAATTGGATTCATAAAAATTGCAGACTATTCAACCAATAAAAGTGACAATTTATTGAACCACATTTGGTACCAACCTGAGGAAGTATTCCCTGTGGACGGTGTACCTGAGCAAAGGCAACATGTTTACTGGGTCCCAGTCGATGCTCACTACTACAAACTCGCCAAAAGATTGCAGGTAAACTACACATATAATTCGTGACGTGAATTTTGGAGTTATATATTCTATATTATAAATTGTTCGATGATTTACAAGTAGAAAATTAGGAGTAGAGAGGATTCAGATCTATATATATAGTGTCCTTAAAATGGTTTTATTTTTTCATCAGTTAAATTTGATTTGATCATATAAAAACCGGGAAATATTAGTTGCTATTTTTAAAATAGGACAAATCTATTTAAACTAAAATTGAATTTATTTTCATTAGAAAGTACTAACATATACTCCCTCCGTCCGCTTCTAAAGTATCCATTTCACTGTTTCTGGCGTCCGCTTCAAAAGTATCAATTTCCTCAATTTAGTAAAAATAGTACACAATATGATCCACCACTTCACTCTAATACAACTACCCACTTTACCTATAATAATAATACTCCTTAATCCACGTACAAAAAGCAAATGGATACCTTAAAACCGGCCAGAGGGAATAGTATTTCTAATAAAATAGCAAAAGGTTTAGTTTTAATGATACATGGACATGCAGCGGTTGAAACTAGAGAAGTGCCTAAATGCAACAACTTGTCTGAGTTACGATCCCAAAGTGAAGAGAGTGTCAAGAGGAACAAGTGCCAGCATTTACTTGGACAATGCAGCTTACAGAAGCTTCATCTACGACAAATTCCACGTCAGCCCTGTCGAGATGGAGAGTGCTGCCGTGGCGTTGATATGTCACCAGCAGAGGGTCCCTTTCATCATCATTCGAGCGCTTTCCGACCTTGCTGGAGGCGGCTCCGCCGAGTCCAACGAGGCCGACACCTTTACTCCGATCGCTGCCACTAATTCCGTCGCCGTGGTGGTGGAGTTCATCAAGTTGTTGGCCGGCCGTAAGAAGATTTGATTAGGAGTTTGAAATTGCTGAATAAAAATGTCTTTTTACCCTTTAAGTTTGAATAAAAAGACTAGTACATTTTTTTACCTGCCTTGTCACAATATAAGTTATCAAAATTGAGATAATTAAAAGACATAATAATTCTAATTTTAAATTTCATCTTAATAATCAAAAAGAGGAATTGGGACTTGCTGCCCACTTTGAATATCACATCTTCAATAAAGCCCACTTTGACTAAAATAAGGCAAAACTGCCAACTTCTCGTTAAATTGACATATATACCCTTAACCATTGACTGCAGCCACATTTTTGTATGGTTGTCATATATCATATTAAAATAATAATAATAATAAATTTGACGGAATATTCCATTAATAATACACGTTGTTAAAAAGCTGTATTTATTAATAAAAGTTTGAATTATTTATCCGAATAATTGTTAAAATTATTTGACGGAATAGTGTTAATTATTTGTCCGAATAATGGTTAATTATAATAATTTTAAGTATATATACTATATAACGGAGTTTTAGAAATTTATTATGTGTAAATTTAACTTTATTTATAATTTATTAATATTCAATCTTCACTGATTGAATTTTAATTTCATCTCTATTATTAAATTAAATAAAATAATTAAAATTTTAGAAAAAATAATAACTACTCATACCCTATTTTGAACTCATTAACTCTATGGTGCACCGATTCACAACCACGCTCATGATCACGGATAAATCTAACTTTAATTATATTTTACATTAATCTTTCTGAATTAATGGAAATAGAATTATCATTATTACTAAAAAATTTTTTTACCAACGGAATATTTTGTTGGTAAAACCTCAATTCTATTGTTAAATTGATTTATGAATGGATTAAAAATAAAATATGTTGGTAAAGTGGTGGTTGGTAAATTTTTAGCAACGAAAATTAAATTTCGTTGGTAATCTGTTGGTAATTACAAACAGATTGAATTTAATTAGTAAAATAAAGAATAAATTTATTGGCATTCCGTTGTTAAAAGAAAAATGTCATTTTTGTTGCCAATTTGTTGGTAAATTCCGTTACTAAAATATTTTTTAGTGTATATAATTAATTAGAAAAATTTAACATTTATTCCAAATAAATAATAATAATCTATTTAAATTATCTATAATATTATGTATATTAATTATTGGGTAGGGCGATGTTAATTTGTTCAAATAAACCTCAATCCTAAACATATTCGATCAATTAAACCTATTCGGATTAACCCCATTTGATGAATTAATTTAATGATTTTAGCAATTTAAATCATTATGTGCAAAATATAATTTAATGTATGTGGATAAATATAATTTATATAATAAGATCACATACAATTCAATAGTTGAATTGTGCATTAAATAAATAAATAAATTCAGATTTGTTAATGTTTGTTGTATTCGGTTAAATAATTATGTTTGCATTACTTTATTCGGGCTTTCACTGCGGCTTTTACAATTTTAATTTCTACCAACAATTAAATTTTCTTCTCGCATGGTGCTCGGGCAATGCTGATTGCTGAGAGGGGAGAGGGGGAGATGAGTGGAGAGAGAAAAGGGACAAACGGGTGGGGTTATTTTTCTAGACAGTCAAAAAGCAGTCTAAGGTCCTAAGGTCATATTAGGGTCATTTTGGTCTTTTGCTTTTAAAAGTGGGCACTTTTGGTGTGTGTCAAACGAAGCGGGCATATTTGTTTAAATATTTTCTGCAGTGGGCAGAAATGCTAAAGCCCCTAATCAAAATCCAAATTCATTGATTCATCTCGAAAGTACTCGTCATTCCCTCGATCGTCTCGAAACTCATGCATTGGTTGGTGGAAAATTAAAAAAAAATTTTAACATTCAAATGGACTAATCACTACAAAAAAATATAACGAAATTTAATTCGTTGGTAATTATCAATGGATTAACAACAAAAATGACATTTTTGTTTTAATAATGGAATACCAACGGAATTATTCTCTATTTTAGCAACGAAATTCAATCTGTTGGTAATAACCAACGGATTATCAAGTGAATCGTTATATAAATTAGCAACGGAATTATTAGCAACATGTTACCAACAGAATTATTTACCAACGGAATTGATTTTTCGTTGCTAAAAATTTACTAACCACTACCAACGAAATTTTACCAATAGATTCCGTTGCTAATCCATTGGTAAACCAATTTAACAATGGAATTAAGGCTTTTACCAACTAATATTTCATTGGCAAAAGATATTTTTTTTAGTGAATATTGGAGTTCAATTGATGGAACATGAACATGTTTCTTTTGGATTTATTTATGTATATGCATATGTGGCTAGTACTTTTGTGAATACGTTATATATATATATATATATATATATATATATATATATATATATATATATATATATATATATATATATATATATATATTTGTTTATACACCTTTTATGATTTAGTTATTAATTTCGTTTTTAAAATTTAGTATGAACTCTTAAAATATATTATTACATATTTTTTTCTGTCATATATTATTTTTAGAGTTTAATCTTTATAACCTTTAGACTTTTAAGAAAATTATTAATTAAGATATAATTGTCTTTTCAATTCATATAATTAATGTGTAAGTATGCCCATAATTATATACTCCCTCCATCTCAATAAGAGAGACCAATTTTTTTTTTTTTTTGGCATCCGTCTCTAAAAATTTCAATTTTAGAAAAGATCAATTTTTATTTGCATACATATTTGGATAAGGGTATCGAGATATAGTATGATCCATCTCATTTAATACATATATTAATCATAAGTTGCATTTTTCCATATAAGATTGGAGAGAGTGTGGTGGAAGAACAAATGAAGAAGAAAATGGATGAAAGTAATGCAAAGAAATTAAGAATCCTCTGTTAAAGAAAACAGAATCTTTCAACTCTCAAATGAAGACACATCTTCATGCATTCCACAACAAGGGTGATGATGATCATCAAGGTGGCTTTTATTACAATGGCTTTTATGTTTTTTCTTTTCTTAAAGTGAAAACTTGGCTGAACATTCCACACCTTTTTAAACAGAAACACCGAAAATCCAAGAGTAATTAAAAGTGCGCACAAGGGAAAGGTCAAAGAGTTTGTTCGTATGAGACCACTACGTTAGTGGTAACATAATCGAATACATATACTCCCTCCATCACACCCAAAAAGTCTATTTTTTTTATTTTGGGCGTTTCACCGAAAGAGTTTCATTTTCTTTTCTACACACATGAGAATATCTATCCTAATTTTATTCTATTTGAAATAGACTAAAATGGATCCGTTTTATGACATTGAAATCTGGCAAGAGTAACATAGTCCTATCAATTCAATTTGGCTAAAAAAAAAAGAAAGGGGTGAGTGGTAAAGTCATAAAGTCAAATAAAATAGTCTTCTTCAAACAAAAATATACCTATTATGACTAGGAATGCGGTACAAGGGATTCCCCTAAGCTCCCTGCAAAAGAGCAGGTAAATTAAAGGTTTTTTAGAATTGATTTTTTTTGCACACCCACTAATACAATTAAAATATGGGTCCACACACTCACTAATATAACTACTCAGTATACATTAAATAATAATACTCCTTAATACACGTGCAAAAAAAATAAAAACAACCCTTTGTATGAGATGGTAAAAAAAAAACGAATATCCTACTCATAACCATCTCTAATACTCCCTCCGTCCCACCGAAAGGTCACCATTTTACTATGTTGGGTGTCTCATTCAAATGTCCTCATTTTCTACTTTTAGTAAAAATGTACCACATGTGGCCCGCCACTCTCTACTAATGCAACTACCCACTATACATTAAATAATAATACTCCTTAATTTACATACAAAAAACAACCGATCACGTTTGGGTGGGACTGAGGAAGTAATACGTCACCCAACCACCCCTTAAAATAGGGGCGAAATACGGAAAAAGGAGATCTAAATGTAATCAAGCCTGCACGTAGTTGACTGCTAAAGTCAGCGCTTTAAATATAAATAATCGGGTTAATGATCAAATCGATGCCTTCGTCGATTAGAAATTCAACCGCTATCGGTTATATCAGAATATTATACTAATTATTTCTAAATATATTTTATAGTATCCATGAACCACCATTAAAGAAAAGAATAATAGTATTTTTTAATAAAATAAAAAATACTATTTGTAATTAAAAAAAGAACAGTTAAATAGAAAAGATATAAATATTTTACTAATATGTAATAGGTAGTTATTTAATATATATAGTGCGTGGGCTCATGTAAAAATATTAATTGTTTTGTGTTTGTCTCATTTATAAAAAAAATACTATAAATTTTATATTGAGACAAACTAAAATAACAAAATATAAAAATACTTTGGAGAGAATAATCATTAATCATACATTAGTGTATAATACTTATGAATATCATAATTCATTAATTTACTCTAAATTTAAATATCAGGGCGTTTGGTCCAAAATATTACATTTTTCCTTTTTTAAAAAAATGAGCCACCCATGACCTATTACTGTTTTTTAATACAAATATCCACCATATATAAAATAATAATAATTGATTCATGTATAAAAAATAAATATGACCTTTTTAGACTGAATAAAGGGAGTATATTTCTTTTTTCTGGTGCACTAATATTCGATCTATAAACCGACTAATTTAGAGAAGACCAGAATCTACTGTTTACTAGTGGAAACCCCCATTTCAAGTCAATCTCGGATTGACTAATTTAGGAAAGTCAGAAACAACCGTACATTAGTGGAAACCTCGTATCAAGTGGTTTAGATCCTCTATTCCACAATGGTATTTCACCTCATATTACATAACTTGTTTTCTATTAAATTACTATACTCTTGTTAATTACTATTAAACTCTTGCACACATAGTGTTAGTTTAGTCATTAATTATAACATATGACAAGTATCTAATAAGTCGATGGAAGATGAAACAAGAAAATGGAATAGGTGATCCTATTTTCATTTCAAGCTAGAAGGAAGGCTGGAACCCACACTAATAGAAGTAAAGAAAATAACATAGTATTGGAGGATTCATAAGGATAGGAAAAGTACTTGTGATTATCTAATGTCTGGGCCTGTACTAGACTGGTCTCGAGTGCTGTGTTGATGTGACTGTGCTTGACTTAGGGTTTGGCTCTGCTGGGTTCTGGTCTTGCCTCCTTGCGACTAAAGGAGCTGCTTGAACTTGAGTCTGCTATTCCTACTAGAGCTTAGGGAAGACATTTCACCTATGATATGAGATCCTCCCCCGATTGAAAAGACTTTTACGCCATACGAACGGACAAAGGAATGAATTCAATACACTAGCTAGAATCCCCATTTCAAATCAGAGTTTTACACTCTATATGGATTAGTCCCACATTTGTTGATGGTTTCCTGAGATCTCATTTTAAGTCAGAGCTTACGCTTAATGTCAGAGAGAAGGTCGGAATCTACCGTCTACTTGAAGCCAGAACGTTATGCTCAGTATTCCACAGTTGTTTATGAATGGTCGGAACCCACCGTCTATTAATGGGAATCCCCATTTCAAACCAAAGTTTTACGCTCTGTATAGATTATAGATTAATCTCACGCTAGTGAGCATGTACTTCACATAATTTTACTCTAAGATACCTAAACTCTTACCACTAGTCACCCCCAGAAATTAATTAAAATCTATTTTAATTTTCTTTGTAATATAGTAACTCATTGTGTTTATTCCATAAATACAATTTTTATTTTTACACTATATATTGATAAGATATATTGTAAATAGGCGAACACTTGTATGAATTAGGATTACATATGTGCCATAATTTACCGATTAGACTGATTACTCTTTAGCTTATAAATTATGTAGGGTAAATATTAAAATTAGTCCTGTAAGTATGACATTTTTTAATTTTAGTCTTTTATCATTTGCAATTTTCAATTTTGGTCCTTTTTTGTCCACTTTTAGTCATTTTGGTCCAGTTTTAGTCCTTTTGGTCCAAATTTAGTCCTTCATGTTAAAAAAAGTCCAAAAATGGTCCGAAAGTGTATACATTTAGGACCAATAGTGGGACAAAAAAGAACCAAATTTTGAAAAAAATGACCAAAATTGGACCAAAATGACTAAAAATGGACCACAAGGACTAAAAGTGGACAAAAAAAAAGGATCAAAATTAAGAATTGCAAATAATAAAGGACTAAAATTGAAAAATGCCATACTTACAGGACTAATTTTGATATTTACCCCATTATGTATCTTGATTTACCAATTACACTTTGGTGCATAAAATATTTTCTTTAAAGAGTTAACTATTACCATTAATTTTTTAATGAAAATTTATTACTCTTTAAATTTTTATATATTGTAGTAATTATTTATACTCTTATTTTACATAATTTGAAGAGGAATATTTCTTATTTAAAAGAGTTATAATTTATTCTTTAATAAACAATTTTTATATACTAGACAATAATTTAAAAATAAACTATGTGTAATAAATTGAGTTCACACGATACTCTCCCCTCTAAATATTATACTCCCTCCGTCCCACGTATTTTTACCCACTTTCCATTTTGGGGTGTCCCATGTATTTTTACCCATTCCATTTTTGGCAAAAATACATAATATTTTATTACCTACTTTTTACAATCCCAACAACTTTAACTACTTTTTTACACTTTATTCATCATTCCCAACAACTTTATTCACTTTTTCTTTTTAAATTACTAATTTATCCCTACTTTTTCTTACATTATATATTAAAAAAATATAACGTCTTAATCTCCGTGCCCGTACAAACGGGTAAAAATACCCGGGACGGAGGGAGTAATAACTTTCTTAATTTGAAGACCGTTGAAACTTGAAATGGTCATAAGCCATCAAATACATATCGATATATTCGATACCTATATTATAATTGATAAATGTGTCAGACACTACGTGCATATTAAAATTTAAACTAATGCAACTTCTACTATTCAGACACAAATTGTGTGTATTTTATGTATAGTTTTACATGTAATAGGATTAGAAATTAGACTAACACCTGTATGTTTTACAAAATTCATTTTGTGGAACCGTTTTGTATATAAAAAAAATTCATTTTAAAACCTACAATGTAATTAAAAAAAAAAGTTTGTTACTATTTCGAAGAGTAATAACATGTATTGCATCCATCATTTGCATGATACAATTTTTTTAATTATAAATTAAAAAGACAATTATATTTCACAGAGACAATATAATAATGCTTTTAACCACTAAGTTGAATTAAATTATAAATCGAGGAGCTGTGAATTTAATAAACCACAAAATAATAAATTATATAGTAGTATACAACATGCAAATATTTTATCCGATTAACTTAAATTATACGGCACAGCTAGCTGTAGAACATGCTTTCCTAATTTGTTCCATTATTTATTCTCATTATATCATATATTATCTTTAGCAGCTCTATTATTACTTTGAATATCGATCTAATATTATAATTATTCACTAATTTCATGTATAAATAGTAGTTCAATCTTGTGTCAAAACACACACACATAGAGATGGGTGGTGTTAGATTAATGGCGTGTGTATTGATCATTTTGAGTTTATATCTTGTTCATGTGAATAGTGAAATACCTAAGAAAACTCGAAAATTGATTGATGAAGCAAACAAAAATGGTCCTTATTTGGGATTAGTGATTCCTAATCTGTTTGAGTTGAACCCTCTTCTTCAACATCCATCTTACAAACCCTCCAATCTCACCATAGACTTTGCAGGTTTCATTTGAGTGTATATATATAAGTATATTTATATATATGTTCATATATATGCATGCATGATCGATAATAATGTTTTACAGGGAGGAGGTTTCGATTTGGAACCGTTGCTGAAGAAAAAGTCATACTTGTTATGACCGGACTAGCCATGGTATATTTTATCCGATCTTTGGTTATATTTCGGTGTTGTGTGCTGATCTAATTATTTCAAATAGTTGAATGAATGATATATATAAAAGAAATAGAATCTACTCATTTCGTTCTAACACTAGTCATGTTTGTAATTGCTTAACGGAAAGGGTATATTATTTAAAGGAAAGCATAAATCTCAAAAGAAATTGAAATGATTTTTGAAAAAATTGGATCTAGCTAAGACCAATCTTTCTAGCTATGCACACCATTTCTCATTTCGCTATTAAATTTTGTCACTCGATTGATGAAATGATGATTAACATGAAGTAGAATTAATCTGGACCCTAATTCTTAGAGTCAACTGCATCCTTTTCAGAGAAGGTTTTTTTTTTTTTCATGTAGAATATTAAGAATTAAAAAAAAATTATTATTTATTTTTTTGAGTAATTTGATATTTTTTTTAGTAATAATTAAAGGGTAAAATATATTAATATGTGCATTAGATGGGAGTATTATTTTTAAAAAAATGAAAAAATGCTAGCTAGTGTTCAATTGGAGTTGTAGTAATTTTCTCAGGAAGTGTTATTTTTTAAATGTTGAATGCTACTCTTTATAATATCATTTTTCTTGAAAGGTAATTATTCTTTGTAAAGAAGAGTAACCATCTCTTATACATAAAAACGAGCAACACTTGATCATTATACTATAGCATATACATATGAGTTGTATGAATGCAATCAGTTAAACATAAGTATATATATCTTAAAAATAAACCGTATAAGAGGGATTACTTGTATTGACCTTAATACCATTTTTCGAGATTTGAAAAATTTTACGGAACTAATATAAAATGTGAAATATAATTCTGCTCATTGGAGAGAGTATATTTTTCTTTTAGATGGTAGAACTAGATTGTCTCTCTTATCTAACATTCATCACAAATAATGTGACATAAGAAATGTAACATCTTATAAACCTACATAATAGGCTAATTGAGATATGTTCCCCTATTCCAAATACTCTCTCCGTCCGTAATAAATGTCTCATTTTATTGTTTTGGGCGTCCGCACTAAGGAATCTTATTTTCCAATTTAGACATATGAAACTCGCACATATCATTAATACAACTAATATATAGGATCCACACATCTCACTAATATAACTCATTACGCATTAAATAATAATACTCTTGAACTAAAGGTTGAAATATGAAATTGATTGGTAATTATTAATTGAGAGTTATGTATAACAGATAAATGCTGGGATCACCACACAGCTTCTGTTGAGTTTATTCAATGTGAAAGGAGTAGTGCACTATGGGATTGCTGGAAATGCTAATCCATCTCTTAATATTGGAGATGTTGCTATTCCTAAATATTGGTCTCACTCTGCTCTTTGGAATTGGCAGGTATTTTCCTTTCTTTTAGTTTTTCCAAAATTAATTAATGATTAAAATATTTTATTAATTAATATTAATCCATTTGGCATTGACCTAATTTCTATATATTCGTCCAACTGAATTTTAATATTATATACTATATTGTAAAATATATGGTTTGACCTTATAATTAATTTGTGTATCCATCCCAAAATGCATTAATGCATATAATATATACAGAGGTATGGAAAAGGACCAGAAGATGAATTGCCACTTGAAGCGTTTGGTGACTACACAAGAGAAATTGGATACATTAATTTTGCAATATATTCAACCAATAAAAGTGACAATCTATTGAACAATGTTTGGTATCAACCTGAGGAAGTATTCCCTGTGGACGGCACACCGGAGCAGAGGGACCATGCTTTTTGGATTCCCGTGGACCCTCACTACTTCAAACTATCCAAAAAATTAGAGGTAATATTTATTTTATTTTATTTTAATTCCATGCATGCATTATCACATTGGACAGATAATTAAAATCAATAGATATTCGCCCAAAAAAAGAAAACTTAAAATTTAGCATTGTAAAGTAATTCTTCATTTTTAATTTACTAAAATTTTTGTAATACTCGATTCATCACACAGTTTATTGTTATTCGCAACGTAGATTTATCCTAATTTTTTTTTCTATTTCACTCTTTATACATATAAAGAAATTAAATTAAGTTATGTTAAAAACTAGAATTATTGAAAATGGTCATTCCAGACAATTAATTAAATTAATTTAAGAATTAATTAGAAACAACTTATATTTTGAGATAGGAAAATCACGAGTCTATATATTTTATACACGTCTCTAATTTCCCTCCTTTATATATAAAATTCATATCCATTATTCGATCACGTTTGTTCGATTTCGATTTGTATCGATGATGATAAATTTTTTGTTGTAATGAACAGGGCATGAAACTAGAGAAATGCATAAATGCAACAGAATGTCTATCCAATCCTCCAAGAGTGCTAAGAGTGTCAAGAGGAACAAGTGCTAGTATTTTTTTAGACAATGCAGCTTATAGAAGCTTCATCTACGAAAAATTCCACGTCAGCCCTGTTGAGATGGAGAGTGCTTCTGTGGCGTTAATATGCTACCAACAGAGGGTCCCTTTCATCACTTTCCGGGCACTTTCTGACCTAGCCGGTGGCGGCGCCGCTTCCAACGAGGCCGACACCTTCACTCCACTGGCAGCCACCAATTCTGTGGCGGTTGTTGTGGAGTTCATCAAGATATTGAGGGGCTAAAAGGCTGTTCATTTTATGTGACATTTTTTTTTCCACAATAGGAGATTTGTATGTTGTTTTAATTAGTATTTGAATAAATATTTAAGTGGGTATGCTGGTTGTGTGATTCTTTAATGGCCTTAAATGCAATGTTGCATTTCTATGTAAGACAATTACTAAAATAATGAGAATATTACTCTCATGTTATCATAATCCTAAATATCCAGTTACATTTTAATATGCTATTTTTTGTGTCACTCTATAAAATAATAAGTTGTACATATAAAAAGAAGAAAAAATCTATGTTCTTACTCCTTATTCAATTAATAAGAGATGGTTTTATCAACTCCTAACGTTGAAAACAAATCTTTAATATGTCATCAAATTATCCGTACCAACTCAAGATACGTATACAGTAAGAAACGTAATTTATTGTTTCTAGACAACATAACATGGACAATTCTGAAATTCCTGATGTATCCCAAGTTTGGCTTTGGTGGGTATCTTTAGCTTGCTGTTGTGATACTTCCTTAGGTCTTGATCTTCAACAAGACACTTGATCACACACACACTTAATGTTCAATCAATTGAGAATTAGATCAACACACACACACTGAAAAACAGTTGCTATATAAAACTCTAAAAACTAAGAATGGAAGGAAGAATGCTCAAGGAATTATAGTGGTTCGATCTTCATGATCTACGTCCACTTTGAGGGAAGAAAACTTTCTTTATTGATTGATGTATACACGAAGAACAACTGATTCGAAGGCTACAGAATCAGTCTTACAATAGCTGCAAAACCAGATGAAGAAGAAGAAATGTAAACTGATGAAGATGATCACTTTTTCAGGTGTAGTGTGTGAGCTTTATATATACCAATTCCCATCTCATAACCGACTGCCATGTGCACCAATGGATGATCACAACTCATGTGCTTCTTGGCTAACCAACTTGAAGGGATCACATGCTCACAACTACCAAGTAACCACCTCAACAACCTAACAACCTGATGCATCCTCCACATGTGATCACAAGCTGGTGCATTGTCTTGTAGCTGATCTATTCGACTCAATATCACATGTATAACTCATGCACAACGTCCATTAAGCACTTCAGACCCTTAGCTTCACAGCAACACTCCAACCTCACATGATGGATCAGGATTTACACACCATTCTTCAACACTTGCAAAATATGGTTCACATTTTTGACACCATCTCTCTTTTCTGTTAAACTCATTCTCTTTTACATTCGGACCTATACGTATGCATTAGATTTGACAATTAAATTCCTAAGATAATATAATAAACCTTAAAGAAAATTAATACTATATTATAAACTACAGTGATAAAATAGTAATTTGAATGAATTGACAGTTAAAAAATGAATAAATAAATATAATACATAGGTCGGTAATACACCCTTATAAACAAAATAAAAAAAAGTTTGCTAGAGTAATTTTATAAACATGTATTATGTGCAATCGATCTTTATACGTACAACTTTTTTATTTATTTATAAATTAAAAAGACACTTCTAAGTTCTAAGTATAACGTGCTCATAATAACACAAGGCTAAATCCTAATCCTACATATAAATAGACCATTAACTACAATTATAATATCATCTTAACTACAAATGTAAAATTATAATTATAAATGGAGGACTATAATTACTAGAAGTGTCCTTTTAATTTCAACATAATTACAATCCCATCTCAAACAATCATCTGCTAATTATAAAAAATTGCCTATTTCACACTTTTGTATAATAAACAACGCGACAAATTAGTCCATAATTAAAATTATGTAAAACATTTCTTAATTCGTGTATTATTTCCTTCACATAATTACATCATATATTATCTTTACCTCTATTATTAATTTTAATATCTAATATCGTAATTATTCACTTGCGGTTGTTGATGGGTCACTTTCATATCGATCGTGAATAAATAGCAGTTCAATCAAAACACACACTAGCACATAATTATGGGTGATATTAGAATATTAGTGTGCTTATTTATTTTGAGTTTATATCATGTTCATGTGAAGGGTGAAATACCTTCCAACACTCAAAAATTGATCAATGAAGCAAACAAAAATGGTCCTTATATGGGATTAGTGATTCCTAATCTGTTTGAGTTGAACCCTCTTCTTCAACATCCATCTTACAAACCTTCCAATCTCACCATAGACTTTGCAGGTTTGATTAATGTGTGTGTATATATATGTGCGTTCGTATATATAATAATATAATATTTTACAGGAAGGAGGTTTCGATTTGGAACAGTTGCTGAAGAAAAAGTCATACTTGTCATGACTGGACTAGCCATGGTATTTTTCATAATCGTTTTTCTATTATATTTTGATGTTATATTTGTTATTTCAGATTGTTGCATGAATCGGTATTTATGGAATAATTAATTGCATTATCATCACTTTTCATTAAATCAAGTATCAGTTCATTACTTTTCATTAAAACAAGTATCACAGTTGCTATCCGAAGTTTTCTATTAAATAGTGTTTGCCCATGTACAGTTAACTCTCTTGTATTGCAACAAATAATGTATGAGGTATCAATTAATTACTTTAGAATGGACATTACTTATTTCATTAAAATAAAAATACGAGTTATCATACATGGCAATCAAATACTCCATATATCAACATTAATTTGTACCAATCATAAACACCATTTCTCCTTTTGCATTATGCTATTAAATTTTTCCTGGCACTAGATGATCAATAATGAAGTAGAAATGAATAGATAAAGTCCAATTCCTAGGATTTATAGTATTAATCAAGTATTTGTCTTCTTTTTTTTTTTTCATGTAGAAAAAAAGTTAATGATACTTTTTAATACTTATGTGTATTATTAGCTGGGGTATTATTTTTAAAATAAAGTATGGAGGGATTATTTGTATTGACTTCATTGCTTTATTGCTAATTTTCTTAAATGTTAAAAGATTTACGTGACAAATGTAAATGAAAAATGCGAATATTTTTATGAGTAAAAAAATTGGAGTTTTTTTTTTTTTAAAGTGCATAGAATATATTAGGTCTGATATACGTTCTACAATGATTAAGCATTTAATATATGAAATTGATTGGTAATTATTAATTGAGAGTTATTTATAACAGATAAATGCAGGGATCACCACACAGCTTCTGTTGAGTTTATTCAATGTGAAAGGAGTAGTGCATTATGGGATTGCTGGAAATGCTAATCCATCTCTTAATATTGGAGATGTTGCTATTCCTAAATATTGGTCTCACTCTGCTCTTTGGAATTGGCAGGTACATATTTTTCTAGACAGTCTTTTGTAAATATGAAATGTAATATGATACGTTTTAAAGTTTAATTATTATATTGATTAATTCTAGTTAAAATATGGAGTATTTTTTAAAGTACGTAGAATGATGCATTAAAGAATTATTATAGAGTATTATAATATTCTGGGAAAAGGTAATCGTTTACTTTTTGCACGTGAATTAATTAAGGAGTATTATTATTTTATGTTTATTGAGTAATTGTATTACCTTTGAATGAGAAGCTCAATATAGTAAAATTGGGACCTTTGGACTGGATGGAGGGGATATGATTCAATACAAACATATTTTAACCACTGATAAGTATATCTTACTTATGTAATAAATATACTTTAATAATTGGTTGAATCTCACAAGAGAATATCCCATTTTTTCTTTCTTCTTTTTTTTTTTATTATTAATATATTTAAAAATAAATATTAACGATGATGATGCAATGTTGGCTCAATTATTTTGAAGCAGGTAGATCAAGATATGTAGTCGCAGTCCCTAACGTTATTATAAGTTTAATATTGTCTTATTTAGGAATATTATACTACCTTCTTTTCTTATGGAATATGCATGCCTCATTATATATGTATGTTAAAATGTTTACTATATTATTATTATTCAACAAATTTCATGACATAATTTCTTGCTCTCACATTTCAATGAGATACTGCAACACTGTTTTAATTTGGCCTTTTACTGTTTTAATTTGGAGGATGAAAATGTAATAAGACAAACAAATAAGAAAATAGTGAAAATGTTATTAGACAGACGAGGGAGTATATATATATATATATATATATATATATATATATATATATATATATATATATATATATATATATATATATATATTAGTATTAATAAGAATATGGTTTAGACCTAATTAATTTGTGCATCCATCCCAAAAAGCAATGCCTATAATATATGCAGAGTATGGAAAAGGACCAGAAGATGAATTACCACTTGAAGGGTTTGGTGACTACACAAGAGAAATTGGATATATTAATTTTGCAAAATATTCAACCAATAAAAGTGACAATCTATTGAACAATATTTGGTACCAACCTGAGGAAGTATTCCCTGTGGACGCCACATCGGAGCAGAGGGACCATGTTTTCTGGATCCCCGTCGACCCGAACTACTTCAAACTATCCAAAAAATTAGAGGTAAAATTTATTTTATTTTAATTTAATTCCATGCATTATAACATTCACTTCATTATTTGATCACATTCTGATACTAATTAATGTTCGATTTTTCGATGATGACAAATTTGTTTTTGTAATGAACAGGGCATGAAACTAGAGAATTGCATAAATGCAACAGAATGTCTATCAAGCCCTCCAAAAGTGCTAAGAGTATCAAGAGGAACAAGTGCTAGTATTTATTTAGACAATGCAGCTTATAGAAGCTTCATCTACGACAAATTTCATGTTAGCCCTGTCGAGATGGAAAGTGCTGCCGTGGCGTTGATATGTTACCAGCAGAGGGTCCCTTTCATCACTTTCCGGGCACTTTCTGACCTAGCCGGTGGTGGCTCCGCCGGTTCCAACGAGGCAGACACCTTCACTCCGCTGGCAGCCACCAATTCTGTGGCGGTTGTGGTGGAGTTCATCAAGATATTGGGTGGCTATAAGGCTGTTGATTTTATGTGACTTTAATTTCTTTCTTTTTTTCTCAATAAGGTGAATCGTATGTTGTTTTAATTAGTATTTGAATAAAGAGTGTATATTGGGTGCACCCGGGTACAAGGGTATACCTATATGTGTATGTCTTTTTATTCTATTTTGTATATATATTATTCTATTTTGTATAGTGTTTTGTAATAACTGTATACTTTTTTCACATTAAGTTTCTATTAAAAAAACTAACATCCATATGTGTATAACTTTTTATTGAATTTTATATACAAATTTTCATTAAAAAATTAACAATTAAATTGTATACATTTTTACTCTTAATTGTATATGTTTTTGTTTATATTTGTATATGAGTGCACCCTATCTTTAGGTGCACCCGGGTGCACACTATAAATTTCCTTGAATAAATATTTAGCCTGCTTCAATGGGTAGGGTCGGGTGGTTCTTCAATGGACTCAAATGCATTTCTGCATTTCTATGTAATTTAGCAATGATTGAGGCTCCTGTGCACCCGGGCGCACGGATCACATTCCGTGCGCCTTTACAATTTCCATGCCCCTTTACAATTTAAACCCAGGTTTAAATAGGATTGGAGGAGAGGATGTGTTTACATGGGGACACGGAGCATCTTTCCGTGTCCCCGGGCGCACAGGAGCTTTTGCCTTTAGTAATTACTAAAATAACGAGAATATCACTCTCTTCTTCCCCATTTCACTAAAATAGTCTTTCTATGGGGTGTGCCTCCTCGATTAGGAGTCTAGATATCTCATTATATTTTGATGTAACATCTCTTATATAGAATATTACTGTATTGAATGAGTGATGTATATAAAAAAAAGGGAGAATTTAATTATGTCCTTAATCAATGAATAAACCTTAGGAGCAAAAACCAAACGGTTGATTTCCCCCCTCCCTCCTGATATCAATTTTTAAAACTATGAAACTATAAATGACATACAAAAGTGTTACAGAACATCATGTAATAGAAAGAGAGTACACAAATTCATATTTATGAAATGAAAGAATATAATGATGAAACAAAATTGAATGACAATCCGAAATAAACAAAAGTTGTCATTTCTTTACAACACAAATACTCTATATTACATTTACATATTAAAATTCGTATTTATACACGTATATATATAATAATAAAACCAATTATTCATTATTGTAGTAAGATGTACTAGATGGTAATGACTAATGAGTATATATAGTATTATAGTGTATTTCTATGCAGCCCTTTATCATACTAAAATTCTAAGAGCTGATAGTGTTCTTGAACATATGAACATTGCTAAAACAAGAATGCTGTAATAACTCACAAATCATCTTCTCTCTCCTCCATCTCTCCCTCCCCTTTCAAAGGCCCATAAGCAACGCTACAAACAAAAAAATACATCATGTTAGCCATACTCAATCCAGCAAGAATCAAGTAATAATAGTCATAATGGCCCTTGTTGATGTTGCTAGAAATCCAGCTCTCTTTCCCCCCGGCTTTCGAGATTCTGTCAACAACGTTCATTATTGAGCTCGCGAGCATATTCGCCAAAGCCATACCGATTCCTAGCAGAGTCGAAGCTATACTAGCCATACTTCTCGGAAACTCCTGAAAATAGAACTCATTTTGAGCGATGGCGTTGGAAGCCTCTGCAAAGCCGGATAGGCAATGCTGGGGGACCAACCATAGGGCCGACATGCTTGTGCTTAGTTGTGGACGATCCAAGAACCCTCCGGTGATTGCAAGGTATCTACGGGCACCCTCCACTATTGCAGAGACGGACATGGCTAGAAACGAGAGAAATATCCCTATTCCCATTCTTCGTTTGGCAGTTATGTGAACTTGTCGTCCCTTGACCCTAGATGCCAAGGGAATAAACACACGATCGTACAGAGCAACCCACAGTACTACGGATATGACTGTAAACATGCTAAAAGAGGCTGCTGGTATCTCAAAATTTGAAGTAATATGTCTGTCCATTGAAACTGCTTGAAGTACTGGAAATGAGCTTTGACATATGTTTATCGACATGATCATACCAGTAGACCATATTGGGACGACTCTGAGCAGCGCTTTAAGCTCCTCGACTTGATCAACAGTGCACAAGGTCCATGGATCTTTAGCCCTACCCTCAGGGGTTAAGTCTTTCTGAGGATCTCTAACAATGCAGGCCTTGTTTAGGAACCTAAACATCATCAGAGAAAGTTACTAGACACAAATGAGAAAGACTTCACGAATTACACGAAGAAAACGAGCATTTAAACCTCAGCTTTGCACTAGGTGAAACATGGGGCGAACCGTCCGTGCAGTAGTACACGTAATCTGTGGTATCTGACAACTTGATGTGTCGATTTTTGTAAGAAGCTACAACTACTCGAACAAAACCAGTGACCAAACTTGTTTTACTCCTCAATCTGACATAAAAGGGGAATGCTAAAAAGAACATACAAACACCAAAAAACATTAGCACAGCAGGCACAGCAAAACCAATTGCCCATCCGAGGTTATCTTGAATGTAAACTACACAAGTTAACGCGATGAGTACAGACACCGTGTATGTAGCATAGTACCAGCTAAAGTATCTCTGTTTCAAAACAGGGCGTTTATGAAAACCTCTAGTTTCCAACTGATCAGCACCAAAAGCTAAGCAAGACGACCTAATTCCTCCAGCCCCTATCGAAATGAGTCCAAAAGAAGTGCATAGATATATGATCTGGTAAATCGATGGGGAGATACAAGTGCTGCTTAATTTGTCACATGGAGGAGGTCTTGCTTGTGGGATTATAGCTGTTGACCATAAAAGTATCATACCCTACATTAATCATAGGTTCAATCAAACTTAACATCATGTTCCTTCCACAAAAACAATAGTCTTTTGTAGTGAAGAAAGATAAGAAATCAGATCATATTCAAAGCAATTAATGCTGATCCTCCAATATACTACTTTGGAAGTTTCCCAAATCCCAACTGCAACAAAAGCAGTTAAAGCAAGATAATCAAGTAATTAAGGAGTTCTTTCTTGAAAATTTTATACACACAAACTAATCAAGACTACTACCTATGATCCCTGTACACACACACACAGATAGAGAGAGAGAGAGAGAGAGTACCAAGAGAGAGATAAGAGATCCAAATCCAATGGTATAAAACCTTCCCAAGAAAGAATCAGCAATGATAGCACCAAGAAGAGGCATGATATTAGTGGTTGCAGACCACATAAAGAGTATATTGGAAGCAGTTGTCATCTCCATGTGATAATCATTCATCAAATACAGAGTCATGTTTGGGGATAAACCATAAGTTGCCATCTTCTCCAGTGCCTCAACCCCTATTCAAACACCAAAATTTAACCATACCCAAACACGCCCAAGAAAAGAAGCACAATTAATCAAACCCCAGATAAAAATCAACTGGAGAAAAGGTATTAATTCATGAAATGGGGATTTTACCAATTATGAAGGGCAAAGTGCGGAATCCACCCTTTTGATCACTGCTCTCCAATAGAGGCTCTTCCGCCATTGTTTTCTTCACTTCTCTGCAATCCTCCATTGTCGTCTACTCTAATCATGAAATAGATACAGCTTTATATCTCGTAAACGCCACTCACGCGCACGTAGCTATAAACAAACAAACATGAACTCCCACTGAAGTGTGAACCGTTGAAAATTTTATATTTATTTATTATTATTTTGATTGATTTGATCGAGGAGATAAAACAAAAACAAAAACAAAAAGGGATTTCTAGAGGAAGTCCTGAGGTGGCAAAGATCCATGAATGTGATGTCGTAATTTAACGTGCATCAATAAACAGAATTAAATAATTGATTAATCAATATTTAGAAGATTATTAGGATACTAATTTATGTCATTCCCCCCACCCCCAAGCTTTATGTTGTTGATGTTCCAACTTCCAATTTACAAGTATGATGATAAAAAACTGAATAAGATAAACAAAATGTGAGATAAAACACCTAAAGTGGAGCATTTTGATGCTCGTGTATAAAAGGAGATCCATGCAATTGAATATAGGTGTGCCTTTTTTATAGAAGAGTTATCATTTAGAATGTCTTGTATCACACCGAATTGAATTTTCGATCTCATTTTTTGCATTTTTTTTTACATACGTTATGTGATTGACACGTAAGAGAAAAAAGAAATTTAATTATTGTTCTTAGAATTTATGTTTTTCTTTTTACGGTATAATTTATCTCTCTTCTACATCCATCCAACTACAAGAGAGTATGCATCCAAATGGTACAAAAAATTTAAATAGTATCACTCTTCTCCTCAAAAAAAGTCACTCCTTTTCTTTTGTTCCATATAACTCTTCGCATTTTTCTCATTTGTTTTTTTTTTCACAAAACCCTTTCACACACAAAAAACTTTATTTTATTCAATCACATCAAAATTTACTTTAATTTCAAATTTGTCAATCAATCTTCGCATTAATATATTGCTTAATAAATACTCCCTCCATCCCTCCGAAATGTCCACATTTTACTATATTGGGCGTCTCATCCAAATGTCTTAATTAATTTCCCACTTTTAGTAAAAAGGCCCACATATGGTTCACCACTCAATACTAATACAAATACTCAATACACATAAAATAATACTCCTTAATCTACGCACAAAAAGTAAATGCCCACCTTTCGGCAGGACGAAGAAAATACTTTATTTATTATTTAAAAATACTAAAATATATCCCAAAAATCAATAAAGTTGATAAAACAACATTTTTTTTAACTAACGTAAAATAGTAAGCCTGAAGATGGTGTGGGAAGAAGGATAATTTATCATACACAATAAAATTGTTAATCTTTGTTCTGATTTCTGAAGGGTAAAAGTCGAAGTAAGAGGCACCATAATATATGCGGCCAAGGCCCTGTACGCAAAGCCCAAAGAGAGCACTATAAAAAAAAAAAAAAAAAAAAAAAAAAAAAAAAAAAAAAAAAACTTTTTTTTAGTATAGTAATTATCAATGGCAACACAAATTGTATTTTTCTTTTAATAATAGAATATCAATGGATTTATTAAGTTTTGCCATTAATAAAACTATCGCTATTTCACCAACGGATTATTAAAATTATCATTATATAAATTAGCAACGAAATTATTTACTAATTGAATTGAATTTCATTACTAAAAATTAGAGATGTTAATATGGTCCGGGACCGTAGGTCCGGCCCATTTAACCCGGAAAAATGTAGGTTTAGATTTGTATAAGTAGTGGCCCGTTTAAATCAGGTCATTTTTGGCCCGGACCGATTAACTCGCGGCCCTATAGGGCTAGCCAATAGGTTAATAGGGTTGGCCCGGTTAGCCCGATTAAATTTTTTATAATAAAAAATTAATTAATAATATACTTAAATTATTAAAGTTAATAATAATTTTTTATGTTAACAAATAATTTCTATTGATAATTATATCTAATAGTATTTTAATGTCCTCTAACTTACTACATTTTTGTTGGTTTGTCATTTTAAAATAAAATAATTTAAGAATAAAGTATGTGAGATATTTTAAAAAATAATATTAAAAATAAATTATCTTAATTCACAAATAATATTAATGTATTTGGAATCCTAAAATTCTTTTTTTTATTTGTTAGGTATAAACTTATAAATTTATAGTTCATTATTAATGTTAGAACAACATTTGATGTATTTTTAATGTTTAATTATGTTTAAATTAAATTAATATTTTTTTTATTCACCGACCCGTTAGTGATCCATTTAGCCCGAGGCCCGCTAAGGTTAGGGTTAAGTTCGCATAAATAACAGCCCGTTTAACATGGACCGCTTAACCCGTGACCCGTTTAGCCCGTAACCCTATAGGTCTGACCCTGTAGGTTCAGGTCCAGCCCGTTTAATATCCTTACTAAAAATTTATCAATCACTATTTTACCAACGAATAACTAATTTAACAATTAAATTGAGACTTTTACATATTGAGTATTTCATTAATAAATTTTTTTTTTTTAAATTGCCATTCAATATGAAAGATACCCAACATTGTCAGAATCAAAGGCTCTAAGGTAATGTTCGTTTTCGGGTTTCAAACCCAGGTTTTGAATTTCAAAACCTACATCTACATTTTAAAAACCACCCCTATATATACCTACTACATTCTCTCTCCTCAATTAATAAACTTTCTCTATTTATCTCTCATTTAACTTTTTAAATAAATTAATACATTGATTTGACATAAAATTAAAACCTACCCTACTCAAAACCCAAAACAAACATAGAACACACTATTCATGATTTTCAAACCCCACATAACTCCAAACCAAACATTACGGACCACAGCTTTTAACGCATCTACCAAAATACCAGCTGCCAAACCCACCTTTGAAAACCCCCAATCCACCCATTAAAACTCACAACTATTTTTGGGTTTTTAAGCTAATAAACCAAACAAACATACTCTTCATGATTTCGTAAATTTACACATACGTACATACACATTTGTAAATGTTTAAGATGATTAAATTAAATTAATATATACTTGACTTGTTTATCATTTATGACCAATTAAATTGAAATTTAGCTAGTGTACAAGTTATGATTTTAAAATATTGCAAAAGATGAGGTTTGAATCTGTGAACATGATTTCCAGCGCATCTCTTTACTTATTTAATCACAATTTGGTCATCGTGCATACATCAACAACCCACCATATATTTATACTATAAAGTTGTTCATTTTAATTTTAATTTTAATTTTTTTTAATTATTGTTTCTTCACATGCCACCATCACAAAATCATGGAGTATCGAATATCATACATGTTTAAGCAATAAATTCATTATAATATATCCATTAAAGTTAAATCCACATGATTCATGTGCAACATAGAGTACTTATAAATTTCTTTGTTTTTGCACCATTAATTGATCTAGGATAGTGAAGTGATTAATTATAAACCAAAAATGGGAAAAATTACTCTGAAAAATGGGAAAATGACGTGGCAATTATCGGATTGCTGTCAAGCTCTAATCGTGGAGTTTTTTTGCAACTTCGTTTTCGTGTTTGTTGGTGTTGGATCAGCCATAGCTAGCGGTGAGTAGATCAACAATTGCATTTTGTAGTTTTTATTCAGACAAAATTTCTCGTGAGACGATGTTTATGTGAGACCGGTTGTATATTTATTATGAAAAGATAAGGTGGAGGGAGATCCGGTGGTGGCGCTATTTATGGTGGCGATGGCACACGCAGCGGTGATGATTGCGGTCGGTAGCCGCATTTGCGACGTCCACCTGAATCCCGCCGTCACCGTCGGGTTATGGATCGGCGGTCACACCACCGCCGTTAGATCAATTCTTTACTGCATTGATCAGTTAATAGCTTCCGTTGCTGCTTGTGCTCTCCTCAGATATCTTACTGGATTGGTAATTATATTAATTACTTTTTATCTAATTTTTCAACACGTTGTTACAATCGTATACCATTTTTTATTATAAATATTATAATCACTTATTCTCATCTAACCATAGTCATGAAAGTTATTATGAGGCCTCTTATACAAGTCTTTATCTATTTTTTAGGGATTTTATCAATTCAAGGCATGAAAAATGGATAAACTATTAATTTGAGTCTAAATTATTTTTTCTATCAATTTTGGGCCTGAAATATGTAAAACTCTCAATCAAGGACTTGAAATTTTCAAATATTATCTCTTATTTTATCAATTCAGGGCTTAAATTCAGTCCCCGAATTGATAGTTATACAAATTTCAGACCCTGAATTGATAGTTTATCCATTTTTTAGGCCTAAAATTGATAAAATTCCATTTTTTAATTAGTCACTTTTTGGTAAAAATGTGAACGTGTTTTATTTTATTGCTTTTTATTAATTAAAAATCAATTTTTATTAAAGTGATAGGGATTATTAATTAACTATTCTTCATTTATGTAATACATGTATGCAGGTGAGGTCAAATATTTATTTAACTAATTTTTAATTTTATTTCTCTCATAAATGAACTAAATCATACCCCCTCTGTCACAAGCTAAAAGGACCAAAGACCTTATATTAACCATAAGGTCTCTAGTCCTCATTATATAGGACGAAGGGAGTATCATTTTATATGCGGGCAATACCTATTCAAACCCTAGGAAATGGACTGGGCTTCACACAGGGCGTAATAATGGAGATTGTTTTGACGTTCTCTTTGCTCTTCACAGTTTATGCCACAATTGTAGATACAAAGAAAGGCAGAACTGATGGGCTCGGCCCACTTTTAACTGGGCTTGTCATTGGGGCCAATGCCATGGTTTGTGGGCCATTTTCTGGGGCCTCTATGAACCCAGCGAGGTCCTTCGGCCCGGCTGTCGTTGCTGGAGATTGGACCGACCAATTGGTTTATTGGGTTGGGCCTATAATTGGTGGTGGGCTTGCAGGGTTCATTTATCAGAACTTTATAATTAGCCTCACTTGATATGATTCTCTTTTTATTAATTGAATGGAATATCTAACTTCAAAAATTATTTGGGTGTGTCATTCAAAAATCTTAATTTTTCCTTTTTAGTAATAGAGTCCTACAAATAACTCACTCTTCACTACTAATACTACACATTATACATAAAATCATAATACTTTTTAATTCACATTCAAATAAGGACTTATAGGAAGGAAAAGAGTATTATTTGTCCATATTAAACCAAACAAGATAGAATTTTAAAAAGAAAAAAAGATGGATGTTTATATCATGCACTAAAGAATCAAACAAACGAGATGAATATACAAGTGCAAGCCCGTGTAAAACCATTTTTAAATTGAGTTTATGGAAAAATAATAATAGTACATAATATTGTAAAATCAAATACAAAATTATAGCATGATCAAAATATTACTCCACTAAAAATAAACTCCCAACACGTAATTTTGAGACTAAAAAAATTAAAGTTAAACCCACCCAGGAAACAAAATTAACTTAGATAAGATTGTATTCATATTATATGATCTTGTAAAATATTTTTTTTTCTTAAAAATTTGTGTAAGATAACAATTTTTTTCGTATGGAGTGTTGGATCCTTATAATCTGGATGAGATGAATAATTATTAATTACGCAAGCATTGCATTAATGAAATTAATTAAGAGGCTGTAAAGAGAATGGTAAGTTTTAAATAGGGTAAATTATCAAAAACCCCTTGAGGTTTGTTCAAATTAACAAATAAACCCCGTGGTTTAAAAAATTATCAATTACTCCCTTTAAAAAATATTTTTTTAAAAAAAATAGTGAAATTTAAAAATACAATGTTAAATATATGAGTCTTGATGTCATTTTCATCCTTCTTTATTTAAAGAAAAAATGTATTTTTTAATATTCAAATAAAAAATAAGTTAAAGAGAGTAATTGATAATTTTTCAAATTAAGAGGTTTTATTTGGTAGTTTAGACAAATTTCAGGAGATTTTGGTAATTTACCCTTTTAAATATATAAAAATATAGTAAATGAGTGATTAACGTTTACGCAATATACTCTTGGGATAACCAATGGTTTATTGCTTAGTTAATTGCATTGTATACATATATAGATATCACAACATTTTATTTTATTTTATTTTTATTTTATTTTGGTTATTTATGTGTTATTTTGTACATTACCAGTAATGAATTTTGAATTCTTATACTCTAATATTTGTATTTTCATTTACAATTTTTTCTTACAATCTCACTCGATCAGGTTCAACTATCTGCCATCAAACGCATAGTCATTCAGGTAACTCGCCCACGACGAGATATAAAAGGCTACGTTAATACACAACAATAATACAATTATCAACTTTACATTAAATATTACTCAAATTCTCTGTCTAAAAAGTAAACATCAACATTAACGAAGGATGAAGGGAGTATGTACATTCGTGCATAATGCACCCACAATCAAAATATATATTAATAATTAAATACATATTCTGATGAATACAAATTACTTGTACACTTTGTTAGCATATTTTGTACTCAGTTTTTTTAATGAAAAATTAAAAATAAATAAATAATATAATTATTAATAAATGCATATACACTATTAAATAAATATATTAATATATATGAATCCACATATGCGCCTAGATGCAGAATATCAACAATATTATTATATAACCTGTGATTTATATATATGGTAAATTCTAATTAGGTTAGTCTCCTGTGATTTGAATGGTAAATTCTCTTTATCCATATTTAAAATTAAGATAATTAAACTTTTAAAAGGTACCACTAGGTGAATTCGATTTGATTTATTAGTGCATATATTTATTTATTTATTAGGAGTAGTGAAAAAGGGGAAAAGAGAGGTGTAAGCAATGTCCACATGTAATGAGCTTCAGAAAAGGTATATCAGCTGTAACCAATGCATGGCTTGGCGTTCTTCCCTAAACCCCCCATTTATTCACATTCATCGTTTTCCATGTTTTTATTTTTTTTCTTTTCACTCACTACTCTCTTCTCCAAGAGAGAGAAGAGAAAAGAGATTCTTCATTCTCTCCAGTCAAAGGTAATTGAATGTATATGTCTTTTTTTATATATATAATTATATGATTATATGATGAATCTATTCATCTGGTAGAAATTGATCCTAAGAAGGTACTAGGATGTTTTCTTGGTTAATTATCTGATGAACAGCTAGTAAGAGAGAGACAAAAACTTTGATTACTATTACCCTTTTCTCATTTTTTTTCTTCCTTTTTTGAAGATTTCTTAATTTGTTATTATATAATCATTGCATGTATTTGTTATTTTGTTAGTTTAGATGTTAAAAAAAAGTGTAATTCAAGAGGTTTTGCCAGAATGTCGAAGTAGATCAACGAGAGATAAATATACAATTTAATTTAATTAGCTCTTTAATTTTTTTATATGTATAGGAATAAATTCAAGATAAATTAGTAATATTTATTTACCTTAATGTTTGATCTGAATATACATATTATTCTAATGTATAAATACAGGCGAGCAAGAATTAGATCAGTATTCTACAACATTTCTTATAATTTCTTAATTATTAAAATGCATTTATAAATGCTCTAATCGATATATATATATAATTTTTTTTTAAAAAAATCAAAATTTGGAGTATATTTAATTTTGATTTATTAATGAATGAGATCGTGTATTCTCCTTAATGTGTATAATTTTTATTTGTAACGTTTATTGTATTTTCCTTTTTCAAGAGATTTATTTATATTTATTGTTTATATTCATTCAAATTTGAATTTATTACTTGAAAAACGTAGGAAGATATGATTTACCATATTCAAAATAATTGCTTAATATATGACTTACCTTTTATTGCATTCTCTTCTTAAAATTGTAAGTCAATTCAGTTCAAATGAAACGAATCAATCTAGATGTAAGGACCTATGATTGCTCACTCGGTTGCACAAGAGACTAACTCTCAACTATTTTCAGGACGTGTAGAAGTGATCCTGCATCCGTTTAGGTCGATTTTCGAGCGATGAACTCCGATTTTCGCCCTGTGTGTCGAGTGGATACGAGGAAGTTCTTATGGCTACTAGGCTTAGTTCTTGGATCAGTATTGATAGTTCAGTATTTTGAGCTTCCATACGGAGGTACCATGATGTCTTTGCTGTCTTCTGGCAAGGCCTATTTCAATTTGTCTACTTCAAAACAAGTGGAAACAAAAAATACTACATTTCCATCTCCAATATCAGCACTGCCAAAATCAGTAGAGGGAGATGATGATCACTTGTTAGTAAACACGGCGGAGATGAATCATGAGACGGAAGAAGAGACGAGACTAAGGAGCGTTGGCAACGCTCCTCAAAAGCCGAGCAGTGGTCCAATATCATTTGGAGCTTCAAATGGACATGATGTTGGTAGTAGTATTAGTGTTGTTGCATCTAGTCCTAGTAATGATGGTCCATCTGTTAGTGTTGTATATGAGGGATCAATAATTGCTCCAAGTCCGACGAGGTTGAAAGTGTCGTTGGCACCGCAGACGAGCCTAGCTCCTTTGCCTAGTGCAGATGGAGACAGGACTAGTGTTGCTGCTCCACCGGAACAGAACTCTTCGGTGGAGAACAGCCCTAGTCCTTCTGTTAGTGTTGTAGTTGAGGTTTCACCATCCGAGACGAGCCCTCCTTCGCCTACTGCAGAGGGAAAGGAGACTAGTGCTGCTGCTCCACCGGATCACAACTCTTCGGAGACGAACAATCCTCCCCTGAAAGAGTCATCTGTGGTGACAATATCTGATATGAATGATCTATTGCTTCATAGTCATGATTCACCCATCTCAAAGGTACATACATTTGATCATACAAACACACACATATACATTATTATCATACAAACAAACATACAAATATGTACATGTGATTGCAGAGTACACTCTGGCCTACTGCTGCTGATCAAGAGTTGCTAGATGCAAGGATCCAGATTGAGAAAGCAGAGATCGTCGAGGGTAGTCCTGGTTTATACGCCCCCATTTATCGAAATCTTACGACGTTTGTGAGGTGAAACTGCTCAAAAACACCAATAGAACAGTAGACCAATAGATGCTCAATTGGCCTTAATGTTAATCTTTCATGATCATGAATGCAGGAGCTATGAAGCTATGGAGCAGAAGCTCAAGGTTTACATCTACAATGAAGGGAAGCGGCCCGTCTTTCACAACCCGAGGCTGCACGGGATATATGCATCAGAGGGATGGTTCATGAAACACATGCAGGCAAGCAAACAGTTTATCACCAACAATCCGGACGAAGCACACTTGTTTTACATGCCTTTTAGCTCTCAACTCTTGGTGGACTACGTATACATTCGTGATTCTCATTCTTTCGACGAGATACTCAAGTTCCTAGGTGACTATCTCGACACAATAAAGACACGACACTCTTTCTGGAACAGAACAGATGGGGCTGATCATTTTGTAGTTGCTTGCCATGATTGGGTAATGATTCTTGACTTGTTGTGTACAATGTTCACATTGTACTTAAATTAAAAATAAAATTGGGTCCCACTATTAGAACTGCGACCAATTCTAATAGTGGGACCCAAGTATACAGGCAACAAAAAGTTATGACAAGCGTGTTTGTCCTTTCAGGCAGCATTCGAGACGAGGCGTGTGATGCCCAACAGCATACACGCCTTATGCAACTCGGATGTAAAAGAAGGCTTCCGATTCGGGAAGGATGTCGCGCTGCCGGAAACGAATGTCCAATCAGATCAAAACCCCCTGCAAAAAGTAGGGGGCAGTCCTCCGTCTGCACGGAGGATCCTCGCCTTCTTTGCTGGGCAAATGCACGGATCCGTTCGCCCAGTGTTGCTCAAACACTGGGAGAACAAAGCTCCGGACATGAGAATCTTCGGTCGGATGAGAAAGGGGTACGAGTGGCACATGAAGAACAGCAAGTACTGCATATGTGCTAAGGGGTACGAAGTCAATAGTCCGAGAGTGGTCGAGGCGATCACGTACGGATGCGTGCCCGTGATCATCTCGGACAACTTCGTACCCCCTTTTTTCGATGTCTTGAGCTGGGAGTCCTTCTCGGTTTTCATCCCGGAGAAGGACATTCCGGTGCTGAAGAACATCCTCGTCTCGATCTCCGAGAGGAGGTACCTTGTAATGCAGCAGAGAGTTCAGCAGGTGAGGCAGCATTTTCTGTGGCATAACACACCTGTGAAGTATGACATCTTTCATATGATACTTCATTCAATTTGGTACAATAGATTGTTTAGCGTATGATTTTGAATTGCACGAAGTTATAAAGTGAGATACGAGGTTTGAATCACATGATAGATATACACAAGAATGGATTTATTTTTTTCCCTGTTGTAATACAATATGATTACACTAAAGCCAAGTTTAATGCATTTTTATTTATAGGTTTTGTAATTTGATACATAAATGCTACTGTAGCTTAGGGAGTCTACAGTTATTTTCACTTTTCATCGACTGTTATAATAAGATAAGTAACACCCGTTTTTACATTTTATTAATCAGTTATTACTCCTTCCGTCCAAAATTATTGACACTTTTTTTTTTGGTGTGGAGATAAATGAATACTCCCTGCTTCCCGAGTTAAAGTTAACGTTTACTTTTAGTACGTAGTTAATAGATATAATATTTTAATATGTGGTGAGGTGAGAGAAATAATATTTAATGTGAAGTGGGTAGTTGATTAGTATTGTGTGTGAGCAGGCTGCTCAAAGAAAAATGCCGAGTCCGTACTTGATAAGTGGCCTATTCTTTTCCAAAGCCAAATGTCAAAACTTTTGAGATAAGGCTCCGTTGGATCTATCAGAATCGTGCGAAAAGCAAGACGTGTGGGAGGATCACAATGACTATAGCCCTTGGTAAATTTACCAAAGACGAAAATGATTTATTGGATATTATGGATGACTGGTTATGGAGGGACCGTTTCGTTTTTGTAGGCTGGTTTGGCCTATTGCTCTTTCCTTGTGTCTATTTCACTTTAAGGGGTTGGTTCACAGGTACAACCTATGTAACTTCATGGTATACCCATGGATTAGCCAGTTCCTATTTGGAAGGATGTAATTTCTTAACAACCGCGGTTTCGGTCCTATATGAAATACTTAATTATTTTGTGTGGGCTCAATTTCATGAAAAATGAAATGTAAATCTTAACTTGAAGATATAATATTTTAATGTGTGGTGGATAGTTATATTAGTGGTGTGTAGTATGTGTGGGGCCCACAATCCACATGAATATATTACTCCTTTCGTCCGATTTTAAGGTACCCATTTACTTTTTGCACTGGATTAAAGAGTATTATTATTATTATTGTAAAGTGAGTAGTTGTATTAGAGGGAAGTGATAGGTCATTTTGTGTACATTTTTACTAAATAGGGAAAATGAATACCTTTGAAGCGGACGCCAAAAATAGTAAAATTGATACCTTAGAAGCAGACGGATGGAGTTTGTTTTTGTGAGTCATATGTAGTTAAAAAGAAAATTTGTCAATTTTTGTGGGATAACTCAAAAAATAAAGTGTGTCAATTTATTTGGAACGGTGAGAGTAATACATATTACTCCTCAATTCCAAAAATACTTGCACGTATTTTGTGGCATGGTGTTTAAAAAAAAGTACTGTAATTTTATGTTGTAATGATGTTAGAAAGAAAAAGGATATTTTAGATAATTGAATATAATAAAGTGTATGATATAGTTGACTATGACTAGATTGTGTGTGAAAAAAACAGTGACATTTTTGTAACATTGTAATATTGTAAGGTTATTGAAATTGTATATTGTTTCTATTTGAAAATTTTTCATATAAAGATTCAAATTTTACTTTATGTCTCAATTTTGGGTTTCATTTTAGAAGTGTCTTATTTGAAGGCTCAATTTTAATTTTTTTCTCGTATTAAGGTTTATCGTAATTTTTTTTTCAAATTCAATATAAATCAAAGAAAAATATAAAATATTAATAAAAATAACATATATTTAATTTTATGATTTGATTTGAAAGTGTATAATAATATTTTTAAATTATGTTGTATAACTTAAAATGAGAAAATAAATTTCATTGTAAGTTTTAAAATGAGAAAAAAAATGAAAAATATAAAAACTAGCTCGTAATTTGAGGAAAAAAACTAAATTTAGATCTTAAGTTGAAATACTTAAAAAATCAGATCTTAATTTGAGATCTAAACTAAAAATTGAGTCTTCATATGAAATTATTCCTTTCTATTTTTATGTTGTGCAAGTATTTTTTGGACGGACCAAAATAGAAAATGTATAAGTATTCTTGGGACGGAGAAAATATGATTTTCATTAAAAATATTATTAATTTTGTTTATAATATAAATTATTTATAAAATAATTCATTGATCTGCTAGCACTTTTTATTTAAATTACATTTTACTAAATATTCTTACCATAAGACAAACAAGAGTTTTCCATGATGATATCATTTTTACGAGTTGAGTTAGTTACTTGAGACAATCTTACGTTTTTTCTCAACTTGTGTTGTTTTTTGAATTGTCCTTTTAACTTTTGGCTATTTGAAATGTAGTATTTGCTATTTTAAGGAATAGTGTATGTGTGGAGTATACGTCAAGAACTAAAATTTGAAACTAATGTATCATGTCTTTCTCCATTAATTTTAAAATTTCCAAACAAAAATAGAAATGTTTACTTATTATTTATTGATGCATATGTATATTTCTGTTATTTATAATTGTACTTTTTTTTCCAAACGATAGGAATTTTTATAGAATATCATCAATGTACATTGAGTACTTACAATTGAATAATTTTTATAGAATATCATCAATGTACATTGAGTACTTACAATTGAATAGCACACTGGCCATTACACATTTCTCTCTATTAACAAGGATCAAAAGAGGAGTTGAGTTGTCCATTCCCTCGAGAAAGGCAACCCACAAGCCATTAAGACTAACTGATCGACATTGTTACTTTCAATACATTTGGAATTGCAGAAGATTAATAGAGAAAATTTTCCACTCAAACCTTTGATATCATCAGCTATGGTATTGAGCTCAACTTTGAAATTGAGGTTGTTCTTCAATCTATGAGCCATATCCTCATTACTCATCTTCAAGCAGATTTTTCTTCATTTATGTTTAGAAGCTTGCAACAATACTTGGCAAGTATCATCGAAATCTAATGCTTGTGGGGATAGTCTAATATTCCTTGGAACAACCAACGCTTTAACAAAATGACCACGCTCATCCATAGCTATTCCTCTAACTCTACATTTTCCTTCCGAGCTAAGTTTTGCACTGATGACAATTGAAAAATATCCTACAATACTTAAGCTCTGGGAGGCATCACTTAGGCCACTAATTGAATTATTAGTTTTACAAGATGGTTGTCTCAACTGATCCAAGGATTCATACTCCATCCATTCACTAGTAGCTTTATCCACTGTGTCTTTTTCACTTCACCATAAATCCTGAAAACTCCAATCATTTCTAGCTTTCCACATTGTCCAAATAAGATGACACGAGAACAAGATTCTATCCATGATATTTCCAAAGTTAATCTTACTACTTATTTCTTGAAACCACGATAGGAATGACACTGAATTTCCAGGGACTAGCCACCACTTGACAAGAGCAATCTTCCAACAATTGATAGCACGATCACAAGTGAAAAAAATATGTTCCAAAGTTTCCTCCTTCTGTCCACAAAATACACAATATGGGTCAACTAAGCAGTCTCTTTGATTCAAAGCCATTTTTGTTGGCACTATCCCATGCATACATTTCCAAAAAAAAGTTTGATTTTATGTTTTAGATTGAGTTTCCACAGCTTCTTCCACATCTTAGAAGTTTCTTCTTTTCCTCCACTGCTCTCCGAAAAGTCTCTCTTCAAAGAGTTTTCTTCTTGAAGGATTTAGAAAGTGGGCTTCACAGTATATCTACCGTTGGGGGTGTGGTGCCAAATCAACTTATCCCGATTACCTGTGTAGCTAATTGGGATTTGAAGGATAATTTCCACATCTTGTTGGCAAAAATAACTCTTCACTAGATCAGCATCCCACTCATTTCCTTCTTCATTCAAGAGCTCTCTTACCCAAGTTGTGTTGCCTGTATATTCATTATTTGTGTCCGGCTTGAAATAACGGGTTTAAGTAGCCAAGGAGCCTCCCAAATTCTGATTGATTTCCCATCTCCAACTTGATATCTAATACTGTATGATTGTACTTTGACTTGTTCTAAAATTGAACAATCTCAATCACACAATATGAAAAGTGTTCCGTGGTAATTTTTTTTTTCTTTTTCAGTAAAGAAAACTGTGTAAATTTGAAAAAAAAAATTAAAAATAAAATAAAAATTATAATGATTTACCTTTAATGTTTTGTTGGGCTTTCGTAACTCAAATATTTTATATTCCTTTGGGCTGTGTTTGGATGGATGGATTTGAGAAAGGATTTATAAATCCCTTCCTCAAATCCATCCATCATGTTTGGATGCTACTTGAAATCAACGGATTTATAAATTCAAGATTTTAAATCAATAAATTTCAAATCATGGATTTGATTTTGAATTTTTTTTAGTTGTTTTTGAATGGATTTCAAATCCTTACTCAAACTGTGTCATTTGAAATCCTTCCATTGTTGTGTAATTGATTATATTAATTATATAAAATTAGTATAAAAATTAATAAATTAATACATATATATATAGATATATTTTTTTTATATTTCAAAATCTACCATCCAGCCAACCCCTACACACCCTCCACCCCAGGCTACCCCATCCCCCTCCACCCCCACCCAAAAAAAAATATTTTTTTATAAAATTTTAAATTTTTAATATTTGAATAATAAAAATATTAGGGTTTATTATTGAGGGATACACAATTTAGAGGCTAATTGCAGTGGGATACAATGAGAAATAGAAAAAACTTACGGGTACACAAATTCACCTTAATCTCCCAAGAATACCCTTGACCGCCGAAATATAACTCTTCCACCGAAGCTCCACCACTTTACTGCCTTCATCGGAATCGTTCAACGCCGGTATTATCTCGTGGAAGAAGCGCTCCAGCGGCGCACAGTAGGCATGAAATTTGCCGACTGATACTAAAAAGTCGAGCAGTTCAATTTTCCGATCGCTAATGGATCTTATCACAGATCGTGAATCTCTCGTTTCCATAGCAATAATTGCGGCGGAATTTCAACAATACGATGGTAGACATTTAAACTTGGATACTCATTCTCGTTTGAATTTTGCCCTAAGAATGGATCTTAATATTTTGTGAAATTTACTGATGGATCTTAAAACTTTGTGAAATTTACTGTTTGGTTTATTGATGATATTACCACTTGTCTTTCTTGTTGGGAAAATTAATCATTGATATTAACATATGTTTTCTGTTGAAATTAAGCGTAAATCATTGATTTTAGCAAATATGTATTTTTTTCTGTTGAATAGTTATTTGGATGTATGTAGATCCTGACTAGACTTGCATGCTCTATGATATTGTCGATTCTGTGCTGCATAACTGCTGCTAGAATGGAGATGTAGAGGCTTAATGTGATCAGAGAGCATGGGTTACTAGATAAGCCAGATGAGGTGATTCCCATGTCTGTATTTTAGCTGCTCTTCCAGTTCTTCCTTCTTGTACGGCTGGACTCCTTTGAGAAGAGCATTGCTGCGTTCCAGAGCTACCTCAAGTTCTTTTCAAGAGGGGTGTTGGGTTTAGGATACATGTACAGTGTGCTTTCAGTGTACATGATTGATTCTTCAAAACGAACCTGCTGTTTGCCTCCCTTCCTACTCGTGAAGATTTTTTCTCTCTCATCTCACTTGATGCTTGAGATTTTTTCCCGTTCTGGAATTGAGTTATTGCCTCTATCTTTGGATGTTTTCAGATTGCTCATTACTCTTGTTGATAGGAATATTCAAATTATGTTGATTTCAGCAGTTGGTTTTTCATGGGAAATTCTTATTTAATTCTAAATTTTCACTAGATGTGATGGGTTCTGTTCGTTTTTGGAATTAGATGTGTATGAGTCTATTCTGTTTATGATTCCTTTTATGATTCTTGGTTTGTAAGGGTCTTGATGGCACCTATGAGGCTCAAGCATGGCTTTACTCGAGAGGCGGGATTCACTTCATGACTTCCCCGTTGATTCAACGCAACTCGAATGGCAAAGAACTGATTTTTCGTGCTTTCTTCACTGTGGAGAGGGAAGACATTGAAGCTCTTGGAGATGTAGTTGTTGATCTGTTGATAGAGGTGAGCTCATATAGAACGAAGTTAAGATCATTGCTGATGATTGATTGCAATGGTTTGAAGATTGAGTTCTTACACCAAAGATTATGAACTCTCTCTGGTACTCCCGCTGCTAAGAGATGCAAACTTCAAATTTGTCCTACAAAATCAGATGTCATACTTGGTTGTACAGAGAAATACTACACCACATCATTTGTTGTCTTATAGTTTTAACTTTTGCATTATAATTTAAATGAGGAAAAAAAGTACTAAATGTGTATTAGCTTCATGTGAAAAAAAATATGTAAAAAAAATGTGTAAAATAAAATTGAATTATAAAATGTGCAAAACAAAATGTGCAAAATAAAATTGTGCAAAACAAAATGAACAAAAAATATAGATATTTATGGTATCACAATCTATAATTGTGTAGTTTGAATTGAATTGAATTATAAAATGTGCAAAACAAAATGTGTAAAAGAAATTGTGCAAAACAAAATGTGCAAACAAATTGTGCAAAACAAAATTGTGCAAAATAAAATGTGCAAATTCTACCCCTCACCCACCCACCCACTGTCGGACCACAACCGGACCTTCGGCGGCCGGTTGATGAACCTCCGCCGGAACTTAAAATGTGCAAAAATAAAATTGTGCAAAACAATTATGCAAAATCAAATTGTGCAAAATAATTGTGCAAATATATAGGGGATCGACCGTTGACCGGCGTTGACCACCGTTGACCGGCTGTTGACCGGCGTTGACCACCGTTGACCGGCGAAATTGTGCAAAACAATTGTGCAGAATCAATTTGTGCAAAACAATTGTGCAAATATATAGGGGTATTTATGGTACTACAGTCATAATTGTGTAGTTATGAGTAATAGTGCTTTAAGTCATGTAGTTAATAACAATTATGCATTTTTTTTTGTAGCTAGTAGTAAGTGACCCAAAATATTATCACCCAGTCCTACCCCCTACCCACCCCACCCCCCACGAACACCACCCCAAGCCAAAATTTTTTTTTTTATAAAATTTTAGATTTGAATATTTAAATAATAAAAATATTACCATCCAACCTACCCCTACCTACCCCATCCACCCCCACCCCCCAAAAAATTTTAGATTTTAATATTTAAATAATGAAATTATTACCACCCAACCCACTCAACTTACCCCCTCCACACCCCCACCCCACTCCTCCCCCAAAAAAATTTAAAAATAAAATTTTACATTTTATTTTTTAAATATTAAAATCAATTTTTTAAAAAAAAAATTGGTGTGTGGGGGTGGATGGATAGAGTGGTAGGATTGGACGGTAATATTTTTATTATTTAAATATTAAAAAATAAAATTTTATATAATTTTTTTTTGGGTAGGGGTGGTGGTGGGTGAGGGTGGGGTGGGTATGGGATAGGGATGGGTGGTAATATTTTTATTATTCAATATTAATTAAAATCTAAATTTTATAAAAAAAAAATTTGGTGGGGGTGGAGGGGGGTGGGTAGGGGGTAGGTTGGGTGGTAGAGTTCTCTCCCAAAAAATTATTTTTAATAAAATTTTAGATTTTAATATTTAATATAATAAAATTTTATTATTTTTATTTATTATATATAAAATTCTATTTTAAAAATAATTTTTGAATCATGGATTTGAAATCATTCTAAAGATTCATATTTTATCCAAACAGTGAAATTCAAATAAATTAATTTAAAATTCAAGAAATTTAAAATCCACTCATTTTCAAATTCATTAGATTTGAAATGATTCAATCCAAACACAACCTAGTATTTTTTTTCTCTTCTTTTGGCCTTCGCTCGGCCCACCCAAGTTCTCCTCACTATATTATGAGATTGTGTTGTTCTATATTCTGATGAATTGAAAATCGTGTTTATTAATTTTTATATACTCCATATATTGTCTAACAAAATATTATTGCCTGTTACCCAATAAATTTATGTGATTCTAATTGCAAAAATGGGGTCGATGACTTGTTTAAATGACACAATCATTAAAGCATATTTAGACATTGTTTAATTTATTAATGTTATTTATTTGTCATTTGAATCCAATTTATTTGTAAAACTAGTTATATAATTATTTATACTAAAACAATATTACTCTTAAAGCATCATTTGAGTTGAGTAGGGATTTTTCACACTTTTTATTTTTGACCGTTTACGATTCATTTTCAATCTTCACACCCCATGAAATGAAATAACACTAACCAACCTTATATACAGTATAAACAATTTTGTCTTCAACTCCTTACGCACATAATTAACTTTAAAATTAATTTATTACCAAAAATATCGTATTATCTCTAAAGCAAGTAAAAAAAATAAAATAACTTTTCTTAATATTCGTGAAAATCAAGATGAGTTGTGGATGGAGAGAGTCACTACAAAAACACTCCCTGACTGTGACGAACTTTAGTGAAGAATTTTGTAACAGACAAAAATTGTGACAAACTTCGTAACTAAAAAAAGTCCGTCACAAACAATAATTCTAAAATAAAATTTATTAGCTAGGAGTCGAACCCCTCGTCGTTCGCACGAGGCATGCGCGTCTTGAGCCAATTCGGCTAGACTCAGCTTAAATTTTTATATATTGCAATTATACCCTTACATTTCTTCTGAAATTAATTTGGCTTAATATCCGTTACTAACCTTCCCGTTAAAATGTCCTTCACAAAATGTATCACCGGTGATATTTTTTCCATCACAAATTCAAATTCCGTCACTAAGTACTATAAATCAACGAACCATATATCATTTCATCATTCTTCCGTCATAAAATAAATAAATACGGTCGAGATATTAATATACATACGTATATTATATACACTTGGACACACGTAAGTATATATGAAATAAATGTGGGGAAGACATCAGTAATAATGGATTAGATATTAACAGGTCACAACAGATCTTATTTCTGCATTTAGACTTAAGTTAAAAGGATACCACATGCATGCATTCACATACTATATGGAACTTACGATTAATTCATGTTTTAACAAATTAATAAATATCCAACTGTGTAAATATTATTGGCCCTACCTAAGTTGTTTTATAATGTATTTGGTGTACGAATTATAATAAGTCCATATATATATATATATATATATATATATATATATATATATTCAGATTAACTAATATGATTTTGATTAACAGTTCTACGAAGAGAATATATATATGCTAATAATTATGTGAGATTTTATATAAAAGCATTAAATATATTTCATGAATATATGTGAGGTGAGAATGAAAGATGAAGACTCTAGAATACAACATTACTTATGTCATCATCACTTGTACAGTTAGTTCTTTAGTTTCAAATGACATCTCATGATTTCTTTTTCTATTAAATTAAATAAAATTCATTAATAAATAAAGTGGAGACTCTAAATTAACTACATGTGAAGGTGTTCGTGTAATCAATGCAAGGAAAGGTTACTTTTAATAAAGTATACTTCTAGATATTTCACCATTTAAAATTAACAATTTCTACACTTATTAATTAAAATAAAATATAATACAATAAAAAATTTGTCAACTCAATATATTATTTAATAACACATAAACTCGAAAAATCCTAACATATCATTTTTAAGAGTGTATATATGCATTGATAAAATTGTGAGTATACATATCATGGTTTTTCTTTCTCTAAATTAATTGGAAAATAGCATAATTCTCTAAATTCATAGTTTGATAATGATGAAGTTAAACGATCAATTTAAGGACACTGTATGCCATGTTACATTTTGATGATATGTCTCCTTCGATAGAAAAATTAAATGTAAGTGGTGGGATGAAAATTTGAATGTTTCTCTTTATAATATTGATATTTTTCTTTAAAATATAAATTTTATAGCTATCTAAAATGTTATTCATCATATAGTTTGCAAAAAAAAAAAAATAGTAACAGAAAATTTGAACTGATTGCTTATAATGAAGATGGGATAGGAGTTGTTCAACCTAATTTTGTATGAAGACAGTTTCTGGGTAGTGGGCACACCTAGTTTTAATTGGACCAATCTAATATTGCCTAAAAATTTAATTTAATTCACGTGAAATTTTAATTGGAGAATAAATAGAGTTGAAAAAAATGGAAAAAGGAAATAATTGGGTATGATATGTATAGGTGTAAGAGATATTATTTGTTACCTAAATTGGGCAGCAAAATTTGGCAGCACATTAATTGAAGAAAAGAGAGGGATTAACCTACGCTCCCATGGTGGGCTTTCAATGCTTATGCAATTGGACAAACCACCCTTTCTACATCTTCTCTTTTGTGTTGTGTGAAACATGTTCAATATATATACTACCTACGTTCGTGTGCCATTTGCTTTTTGACACGTGGATTAAGGAGAATTATTATTTAATGTGTAGTGGATAGTTGTATTAGTGGAGGTATGAGTCTTATTTTTTAGTTGTATTAGTGGGTGTGTGTGGGTCTCATATGTGTAAAAAAAGGAAATGAGATCCTTGGGGGCGGACGGAGGGAGGTATTAATTATTGATGGCTTATAATTTATGTTAAAATATTATATTATGGCACTCCCGATGCTATCATTCAATTCATAGCTGAACTAGTAAGATGTATGAGTTCCATATTTTAATTGTATTAGTAATGTATGTAAGTCTCATATGTCTAAAAAGATAAATAAGATCTTATGAGACAGACACTCAAAATGATAAAATGAGACCATTGTTGGAGGACGGACGGAGTACAATTTATTAGTATTTTTTTAGCAAATTTCCTATTAACTTTTTAATAAACTTGAATATAAAAAAAAAATAATTAAGAAACACATACTTTACATTATTGTAAAATTAAGGTAATAACTTGTGTGATCCTCTCATGAAATAAATTTCGTGAAATGAATTTAAAGTGATAATTTTATAATGAAAAATAATATCAAATTGATAAAAAGTGATAACGGTATTGTGGAGTATTTAATAAACATGTATAATTAAAATAAAAAGTGAAGTAACATTTTAAAAGAAATATGATAATATTTTTAATAAAAATTGATAATTAATTAAAAAAATATAAAATAATCTCATCTAACACTGTGTAGACCTAATATTCCATATACTATATGTTTCATGGAAATTAAATATGTACTCCCTCCGTCCCGCCCAAATAGCACCATTTTACTAAATTGGGCATCCCGTCCAAATTGCACTATTTTTCTCTTTTAGTGAAAATGGTACACCATTGGCTCACCACTACCTATCACATCTCTCTAATACACCTACCAACTTACCTAAAATAATAATACTCCTTAATCTACGTGCAAATTGTAAATAGTACACTTTGACCGGGACAGAGGGAGTATAGTTGGATGAACGGGATATCAAATACTCCCTCCGGCCACTTACAAGGTATCCATTTTACCATTTTGGGCGTTCACTTCAAATGTATTCATTTTTCTTATTTAGTAAAAAGATAGTACATCATTTGGCCCACCACTTCCCTCTAATACAACTATATACTCACTTTACGTATAATAATAATACTCCTTAATCCACGTGCAAAAAACAAATGATTACCTTTCAAGTGGCCGGAGGGAGTAATATTTTATTTAGAAAATAAGTGGTATCATTTGGCTCGGATTCTCTGTGCCATTTGATACACCATCTCATGTGACACACCGTTAGATTGACGACATGTAGGAGAGAGAAACTATACCATAATTCTTAAACCCTAGGGGCAATAGTTGAATTTGTTTCCTCATCTTACGTGTCAATCACATAACGTATGGCACAGAAGATGATGCACCAAAATGGCGCAGAAGATCCGATGTGGGTAACATTAAACACTTGAAATTTCAAGGTGATTGATTTAATCTAGCTTGATGCTTTTCTTTCCCTAAATAATTCCTATTTTCAATAAATAATTAACTTTATAAAATTAATGTGTATACAATTATTCTTTTTCCACTAATCAAGGAATATTGATTAAGAATTTGCTGGGTACGATTTCAATTTATTTGACTACCGTACGAATCTACTACTCCATTATATGTACAACTTCATTTTTTCACACTTATTTTATGAGTTAAAATTATTTTTAGTCCTATAATAAAGTGAAATTTTGATTTTAGTCTCAAAAAAATTATTTTTTTCAATTTCGTCCCATAACTATTAAAATTACTCAATTTTAGTCCTATTTCTACAGGAAAATAAATCTCCGCCGGAAAAGACACGTGGCAACTCAATTTAGGAGAATCTGATGATCTGATCCTACGTGGCATTAAAAAGCGAAATTCGAATTAATTTGCCAACTCAAATTTTATATATAATTATTTTTATTTTTATTTTCAAATTACGTTATGGAAATTAAAAAAGGTGAATGGATTACAGATTCACTTTTTTAAAAAATATTTTCTCTCGGATTTCCTTACCTATTATCACAATTTCCCCAAATTGAAAATCTAGGGTTCTTGTCCAAAAACTTGAACATTTAGGGTCTCCAGAAAATTTCAGCGTGGCAGTGTCTAAAGCATTCAAGCTATTTCGTGCTGGGGATTTCAGAAATTGCAAGAATAGAAGAGTTTAAAAATCAGAGAGAATTTAGGTGGAGCCGATTCAAACGAAGGTGTGAAAGAAGGCGTACGAGGTGAGAGAATACCGCCGGCCTTAATGAGGATGTAGAAGATGAAATGAATAAATAAAATTTTCTTCTCCTTCCATTATCAGTCATGCTGCCATACCTCCTTCCAATCTCTCGCACTCTTTCTCCTGTCTCTTCCCAATTTTCTATAATGAATTCAATATTCATATGGTATATGAATCCTTCTCAATTTACTGTACATTTTTCAATTATTTCAATAATTGGGTGTGATTTGGAGTTGAGTTTGAGGATTGGGGTTCTTCATAGTTAGACCATCTCCAGCAGCGCAGCAAATTGGCGTGAAAAGGTGTTTTGCGTTGAAAATTAATCTCCAGCGGTTGCGGCATCGAGGATGGCATTTTGCGGCGAGCAATGAAATCACACCAATTTGCGGTGGATATGTCGTTCCTTTTAGCCATTATTTTATTAATTTTTTTCCTTTTTAATTAATTAATAATAAAAGATAATATGTGTTTTAATAATTTAATGTATTTATTTATGTATTATATTTTATTGTATTTTAATTACTTTATGGAATTTTTATTTTGGCAATTTTATTTTATTTTATGTATATATTTTTTAAAATAATTTTTTTAAAAACAATTAGATTAAATATGAGATTTAAACATAAAATTAAAATTACATTACACAATACATAATTAAAATTATATTACACATTATATAAAATTACATATTAAAAAACTTAAAGTAATACAATAAAATAAAACTAAATACGTAGATCATTTTCTTAATAATCGGATAGGCCACCTCCAGAACCCCCTCCAATATTTGGAAAAAATTGTTCAAGCAAATCAAATGCAGTGTTAGAATTTTGTTGGTGCATTTGTCTTCTTTTATGGAGAATATTTTGTTGCTCCATTTTCAAGAGTTCACGCATTTCGGGATCAGCAATGGTGTTCAAATCTTTCATTATAATGTTATCTTCTCTAATTTTTTGTTTGAACTCAAGTTTTTGTCGCATCAATTCAGTATCGCGTTCTTTTTTATGCGCAGATTCAGCTAAAAGTTCACGTAATTTCTCATTCTCTTCTTTCACGTAATTTATATTATGTTGAAAATAGATTAAATGAATTTTTTATTATTTAGTGAAAAAAATAGTGCAAACTGCTGGAGATGAATTACTGTTTTCACACTATTTTTGTGCTGAATGTGCTGCAAAATGGTGCAAACTGCTGGAGATGGCCTTATAATTGGGGATTAGGGTTCTTCGTGGTTTTGTCAATACCCAATTTGGATGGAATATGGTCTAGGGATCAGATGCTCTTGATTTAAAAATATATATAAATATTATGTTTACAGGTGTTTTGATAATTAAGAAAAATTAATAAGCTTATTATTTTTTCTTTCATTTTATTTTATGAATTATTATGGAATTTAATTAATTATGATTTTATATTTAGATTTAGAAATTGGATGACATGGAAATAAAAATAATAATTATATATATTAAATATGAGTTGTCAAATTGATTGGTCAAATTTTAATATTCTGTATGCCATGTAGACAACATTATCGGATTCCCCAAATTTTAACATTCGCGTGAGATGCATGCAACTTTTCCGGTAGAAATAGGACTAAAATTGAGCAATTTTAATAGTTATGGAATGAAATTGAAAAAAATAACTATTTTGGAACTAAAACCAAATTTTGTGTTTTTTATGGGACTGAAAATAATTTTAACTCCTTATTTTATATATGGAGTTATTATTTATTAGAAGCAGTTTGATATTTTCAAATCACAAATAAATTTTAAAATAAATTGTGTGAATTAAAAATAGGTGATGATTTTAAAATTTAAGTGTATGTAAGATTATTGAATTAAGTGTTATTTTCTTATTAATTTGGCCGTGAAATTTTTTATGTAGCAAACAAGTAGAACAAATAGATATGAATTTATTTATGAGATACTTGGTGTTATATTTTTATTGTACATATTTTATTTTAATTCGTTGAATGATAGGAAATAAATCAAATTTAGAGAAAATATTTACAATTTTTATTTTCTTATAAGTGTCACTAATTATCTAATGCCATCTAATCTTATATTTAATAATGGTGTTGTATTTAATATCTAATAACATATTTTTTAGGTTAAAACCTGTGTTTTCCGAGACATGGTGTGCATACTCTTTATTATTAAATTACTAGTACGAAACCCGCGTAACACATTACGCGGGATAATTAAAATATTATTTTTAAAATATATTAATGAAATTAAAAAATATTAAAAGTTATCAATTATATTAATAAAAGACAAAGACTTGCGTAAGATCATCTCACATAAGGGCTTATGTGAAACGGTGAGAAAGTGATAACTTTTATATATGAAAGTGATAGTAAACTAATGAAACGTGATAATACTATTTCATGAACAGTTTATAGTATAAATAAAAAGTGATAATATTTTATAGCCAAAGTGATAATATTTTATAGCGAGAATGATAACTATTTTAAAAAGTGAAAAATGACCTAATTTCAGACTGTCTCACGCAAGATCTAACATTAATAAAAATATCTAACGTTATAGGTAGAATAAGGATTATAATAAGGCAAAAATTTGTGTGTCTCGGGACATGCTGTGCACCCATATCTTTAATATAAATTTTTATATATATCTCATTTACATAAAAAGAAAATTAATAGTACTTTGTAATGGGAAAGATCAAAATGACAAAAAGAATATTTAAAATAATAATGAATTATCTCATGCATTCGAATACATGCGTACACCAATCTATATTAATTTTATTCAATACTAATGTATATATGTATTTCTTAATATTTATTAAGAACCCTAAACCCTAAATTTAGGGTTTAGGGTTTTAAAGTTTAGGGTATATACATTTGTATATATTTTTTTATATTCAGTAATTTATTAAAAAATTAAGTAAAAATCTAGAAAAAAATTATTAACAAACTTTATAAATTCTCTTATTCATTAATATATGCAATATGATATGTCTTGCATGAAACCGCTTTACATGAGATCATTTTACACTTTTTATAATACTTATCACTTTCGCCATAAAATATTATTAATTTCGATATAAATTATTATCACTGTCATTTATACCATAAGTTGTTCATAAAATAGCACAATCATTTATTTAATATAATTTTTTATAGTACCCGCAGGTATTGCGGTATTATCCGTACTCATTCCAAATCCTAATGTGATTTTCACAATTATCTGTATCCGTCTCAAAACCGTTTACAATTACCCATACGTGCCCTATTAAGATTTGGATAGAATGGATACTTAAAATGCCCATTTCATTACCATCCCTAACTATTATCATTTAATAAATAAAATCAATAAATGTATATAATAATTATAAATTATTGTATAATTAAAATTAATTATTAAAAATAATAAAATAAATAATTAACAATAAAAAAATTATGAAAATTAATTAATATTAAACTAAATTTTTTTTTCATGAAATTCCTCATTTAGAATTTTATAATTAACTAAATTTATTAAACTTAAAATTCTAAGGATAAATAGATTAAATCTATTAAATAATTTCTTACTCTTCTAAAAATATTTTATTTATTAATATATTTTATTAAAGAATTTTTTACAATATAAAAATTGTTATTAAATTTAAAAATCCATTTCTCCAATCATATATTATTAGTAATATGAATGTCAAATTAAAGATCATGAAAAGACAATTAATTTGACATAATTTTTATATAAATCCTATTTAAAAATAAAAAATTTAAAACACTTAAAGTTTTAGGTAAATTTTTAAATAAGATAAAGAAAAATGAAATATTTTGATTGGTTATTTAAAATAAAGTAACTACATTATCTTCTTTCCTAAGCAAGTTTATTATTAAAAAAAATTCAAAAATCTATAAAAATGACACATCACCTAAATTACTCACATGATACCACATAATAAATCCAAAACCCTCCTTTAGTATATAGTATATATATATATATATATATATATATATATATATATATATATATATATATATATATATATATATATATATATATTTCACTATTTTTTTTATATGTCTTTTTCTTTTTTTCATCTCTTGCTATTTTTTTTTACTATCAAATTTTAAATTTACAATCATCCATTTTTTCATTATACTCTATTGCTATTTTTTTATATGTATATTTTTCTCTAATTTTTTTATATGTATCTTTTTCTATATATCACGTATCGTATTGCTATTTTTTTTAACTATCAATCTTTAAAATATGTATCTTTATCGATTTTTAAAATATATATCTTTTTCTCTATCATACTATCAATCTTTAAAATATGTATCTTTTTCTTTATCATATATGATTGATAAAAAAAAATTTATCTTTTATTTTATTAATTTCACCATGATATCTATCGATCTTTAAAATATGCAATTTTTTCTTAATTATCATTGCAATATTTTGTTTACATTTTCTAATTCTATATGAGAATTTCAAATAACTACTTTTCTAATGCTATATGAGAATTTCAAATAACTATAAATTGATGAAGAGGGGTTGATGATGAAGAAACTCCTAGTCTAATAATAAGAGATCTCCCAATGATCAATTGACGAAGCGACCACCAAATCTACGAAATAAATCGATGATGATCATTAAGTAGTGTCGGCTCCTCCACTATTGCCGCCGACCCCAATATAAATCGACGACTTCGAGAGATCATTAAGTAGTGTCGGCTCCTCCACATTGCCGTCGGCCCCCATATTTAGTCCGCAACCGACATGGGCAACCATATTCACAAACCTACCTTGAGACTCAATAATACTTTGCCCATGACCACTTATATATAGTCAAGTATCAATCTTCTTGTAGAAGTTTTGTACATGTCTTCTTGTGGAAGTCTTGCACAATCTTCTTTTGGAAGTTTTGCAATTGTCTTCTTTTGGAAGTCTTGCACCTATATTAATAAATTAAAATTCACAATAAAAGAAATTAAATTATTTTGGTGGTTTACTAAATAGTTTCTTGGCCTTGTATTCTTATATATAATAATAAAATATATTAATAATAATATTATATATATATATATATATATATATATAAAAGTATATAAATCTTATTATTCTAAATAGTTTATTAAATGTTTACTATATATATATATATATATATATATATATATATATATATATATATATATATTATAACACTATTAAATTAACATATTCTCATTTATTGAGCATAAATATTTTTATAAAAGTAAATGATGATTGATAATAAGAGTTTTTTATTTGTGTATACATTTATTTATTAATTTCATATATTCATATTTTATCCATTTTTTATGTTATACAAATATTTTGCTTACAATAAAGTTAAAAATAGAATAAATAATTTCTTACTATTTAAAAATATTTTATTTATTGATAAATTTTAATTAAAATTTATCTTTAATAAAAAAATTATTATTAAATTTAAGAATCTATTTCTTAAATTATATTATATTGGTAATATGGATGTCAAATTGAAGATCATGAGAAGACGATTAATTTGATATAATTTTTATATAAAATCGATTTAAAAATAAAAAATAAAAAATATTTAAAGTTTTAAGTTAACTTTTAAATAAGATAAAAAAAAGTGAAATAATTTAATTGGTTAATACTCAATTCTTTCTTAGCAAGTTTAGTAAAATAAATTCAAAATTCTAAGAAAATGTCAAGTCATCCCTAAATTATCTCAAGTTGACAACTCATCAAATCATAACATTCCTTTAGTATACTAAAGATATACCCTTTAATATAAGGATGAGTATCTTTTATTTTCTGAAAAAAAAAAGAATTTTTATAGTATAAATTATTTCGTACATAAACAATTTGTATAGTATAAATTAAAAGTGATACTAATATATTTAATAAAAAAAATTGATAATATATGTATTAAAAAGTTATAACTAATTAAGAAGACATAATATTTCGTGCACTCATGTGTACAAAGTTAATTTTTGTGCACAATTCTATTAGTTTTATTCAATAATAAAATACATTTTTTAATGAATGTATTACTGTTTTTTATATTTAACTACCATTAATTTTTAATATTTGTGTATATTAAAAATAATCTCTTACATGAATATATTACATAATTAGATTTTCATGTATGAATATTTGTATATATTTAAAACGGTTGAATAATTAGACTTTCATGTATGAATATTAGTGTATGTTGTATGAATAATTTGATTTCGTGTATAATATTCATGTAAATGAATAAGTTTTCGTGTATGAATAATAGTGTAAATTCTTACACACGAACAATGCAGTATTATATGCACGAAATTAAAACTCATACATGAATTGCTTATTAGAATATACACAATGTAACATTCACACATAAATTTTAAGCATATACACGAATTCAAACATATAATGCCTATTTTTAATTAAATAAGACATAAAAAGAGTTGCTTATATGACGGGTACATATAATTTAATAACCCTAAATTTAATCTAGGAAATGCAGTTTAAATAGTGATAATATGATCAGACCACATTAGTGTACTTTACTGGAATATCATAAATATATTCATGATTAACTGACAAATGTACACACTGTAAAATAGTGTAAATTGGTGGAAATTCTGCTACCAGAAAAGGGCACATCTCAATTTCTGGCCACATATTACTACTGCCTATTTCTATTAATTGAATAGCACTCTTGTCTGATTTCTTTTCACAGTTTTTATTTTAATTAATTTATTTTTTATTTTATTTTATTTTTTACATTTACCAGCTAATAATTTATAACAATGCAGTTTGATTCAAGTCTCAAATCTTTATAATTAGTATTCCATATTAATTTTAGTACTTGATTATTTAATGAAGCCCTTGTCACAAAAAGAAGAATCAGTATATTTTGGTATATATGAAATTAAATATGAATATTTCGATAGGACAACATCATCTTTATCAATTTTGCACCTTCTAGGAAAGGAGAAAATGAAAATTAGGAGAATAAATTAAATGTGTGGGTGATTTTTTAAATTTAATTAACAACTTCTAATATACTATTTTATGAATTGTTATACTCCCGTATTTGCTTTTTTGATAAAAGTTAAGTAGATAGTTGTATTAGTAAAGTGTAAGTTTTATATTTTAGTTGTATTAGTGGTAATTATTATATGTCTAAAAGGGAAATGGTACCATTTGAAGCGGATGCGTAAATGACAAAATAAAACCCTTAGAAGCAGATGGATGAAGTATGTACGTATTATTTCTATTTATTTAATTTCAAATTTTGCATACATAAATAAATTATTCCTATGTCTCTAAAAGCAGTTTATTATTCCACGTACATTGTCTAATTTTTTTTTTTATCAATTTTATTGATTTTTAGGGTATTTATTATTTTTAAATAATACTTCTTCCATCTATCGATATTGTACTCATTTGTTTTATACATGTGAATAAGGAGTATTATTATTTATAAAAAATAGGTAGTTGTATTAATAATGAATGATTACTATGTGCATGTGAGGCCCTTCTGCTAAAAATAAAAAATGAATACCTTTAAAATATACCATTAAAATGACAAAATAATGACGAAGGGAGTAAATGAAGTGTAAAACACTATTATATGTCCATCCTCAAAGACTATTATTTATATTAAGTGAGAAATGAATAAGTTGAATTATTTATTGAATTTAATTACTAGTTACTAGAAATTAAGTAATTAAAGACTGTATATGTCCATCCTCAAACTAATTATAATGTTTATTTTTTGACCCATATATACATTATCCGGTGATACATATAATGACATTGTCACATTGTGCACATCATCACATGATTATGATAATTGCCGAGGGTAATTTTATTTCTCTATTATGCGTCATTTACATCGCAATTTGAAATATAATTCAGTATGGTGTATTAAACAATAAGAAACTCGGGTTTAAATTGGTTTTTAACCAAATGAATCATAAATTAATTTTTATATAATTACTAAAAGATCTTATTTTGTTACATTAAATTCGATTTAACATATATAGTAATTGATCAGATTGATGATGAATTGTCGCTATTGATATCAATACTATACAGAAAAAATAAAGTCTTGAAATTAATGTGTTGTATAAACCATAAAGCAAGTTTTGCAGTCACATTCACAGTACCAAACATATTTGTGTGAGGGGCAAAATAAGTAGAACTCATAAAGATATTTTGTGAGGGTAAAAGGGTAGCATCCATTGTGGTGAGAGTACTTAATAATGCATAATTATATGTTTAAATTGGTAAAAATAATATTTATAATGAAAAAAAAAGTAATATTTGTCATTCATCAAAAAACAATAATTTATTATTATTATTATTATTATTATTATTATTATTATTATTATTATTATTATTATTATTATATATCTTATATATACTAATTACCAATACGCTGCTATAAATAACTTTTTAAAAATATGAGGTGTCACGACGTGGTTAATTATCATTTATTTTTTATTTTAATAATACATATATAATCTTTCTACTTTTATTTATTTATTTATTTATGTATTTATTTATTTTATATTTATTATTATTATTATTATTATTCAAGTATATCTTTAAATCATGTATATCTATAGATTAAATACCACCTTTAATCATAATTTTTTTATTGGTTAGGAATAGATAATCAATAAAATATATACAACTTATTATTATTATTATTTATTCATGTATTCAAATTAAATACCACCTTTAATCATATTTTTTGATTGGTTAGGAATACTACTTTTATTTATTTATTTATTATTATTATTATTATTATTATTATTATTCATGTATATATCTATAAATTAAATATCATCTTTAATTATATTTTTTTATTGGTTATAATAATTCGTCCGCGTATTACGCGGGAATATGTACTCGTATATATATATATATATATATATATATATATATATATATATATATATATATATATATATATATATATATATATATATATATATATATATAAGAGTAATGTTATTGAAACGGCAAAAGAATTGTGTTAGACCGTCGAGAAATGGATAAGAAGTTATAGTTTTTATAATGAAAAATTATACTCAATTAATGTGAATTATTGACAATACAATAAACTATTTCATGAATTATTTATAATATAAATAAAAAGTAATAATATTTTATAAAAAATAATAATTAATTACGAAAATATTAAATAATCTTAATGTGAGGAGATCTCACATAAATGTTCTTATTGAAACAAGATCACCATATTTGCACCTCTCACATATTAAATGATATTGAAAAATCAGATATATAAAAAATAAAATCATTTTAGTGTTCCTTATTGATAGTAAATATAAATAATATGCATTATTAATTTTATAAATAAGTGGATTGATGTGTGACTCATGATAGGTTGGTATATAATTAGAGTGGAATATCAATGCAACTCCAGCCTAACCAACCATGGCCAGATCACAAATTAAAACATTGGACCCCAAGCATAACTAAGTGATTTCTTGAATTTTTATTATTATTGTTATTATTATCATTTTTAACATGATGGTTTATGAGTCAGAGATATTAATGTTCCAAATCAATCAACTATATTAATTATCTGCACTCATTATATATAATAAAAAGTTGTACATATTATATAAGGTGTGTTTTAGATTAAAGATACATTTCAAGTTAGTACATGACATTTTATTTAGGTAATTAATTAAGAGAAAATATGTCCAATTTTCTATATCTCCTCTATCAATTAAGTAGCTAAAAATGTTGTGCTTCATATAATTAATTCACGTTCAATAATGAAACATTAAATTTTTTTATAACATTCTACTAATTATGTAATTCTTAATTTTTTTATAACATTCTACTAATTATGTAATTCTTTCTGAAATATTATCATTTTTTAGGGAGGGTGAATAGTAATTAGTAAGGATTAGAATAAGTATGTGTTTTTAAAATTTGTTGTCACACATGAATAGATATTTATGACTGGTCATAGTAGCATCCCCAATTAAATTATTTGTATTAATAAAATCGATTGAATTAATTGAGCACATTCAATCGTGGGGTCAATATAATCAATCCCAGTTAACTTTAATTGTGAATGAGACTAATTAGATCACTAGCTAGGTTAATAATAATAATAATAATAATAATAATAATAATAATAATAATAATAATAATAATAATATATATATAATACCTACCTCACCTTTGTGTTTTTTTATCTTGATTGAATGGGTTTTCTTTTAATATTTTAGCGTATCATCATGTTGAATAAAAGAAAATTTGTCGCAGAGTTATATTCTGCAACAATTGTTATATTTTCTTCTTTTTTGTCAGTGTCATTTGTATAATTAATGATATAGAAGATGATATGTAAGAGTGGAAAAAAAAAATTTGTGAGTGGATTAAATGTGCTTTAATTCTTCTTAAATGTGCCTATGCAATAAAAATTTTTCGGCAAAAGTTCCTGCGCTCTCGGGGACACACAGTGTCCACATGTGAACACAACTCTCGATCCTCCTTCATATTCTATTTAAACATATATATTGCTAGGAGTTTAAATTGCAAAGGGACACGAAAATTGTAAAGGAGCACGGTATCCCGAGGCACAAGAGCCTCACTCAAAATTTTCTTCTTTAAAAAAAAATAAAAAAAAAGTGCTTTAAAATTCTATATATGTACCCATGACGTTATTCCTCAAAGTGAAATAAATAGAAACAAGTTGGTCATTATTAAGCTTGTAAGTACTTGGTTTATAAGCTTAAACAACAAGCAAAAGAGGCCTAATGACGTACAATTTGGTAATAAAATAACAAAATTGAGACGACATTTAGTTGGTTGGATTTGAATCCTCGTGAATAATTCATCAAAACTGGGTCCCAAATTAATCTTTACCAAATCTTCAGACAACCATCTTTTATTTAATTATTTATACTTCTATACAGTTTTATTAAATATAATCTACCTCTTTTAATTGGTTTTTAATTAGCATGTACTGTAAAATGTAAACCGTGAGCTTCATCTACTAATTTTCCTTACTTACACTAGCTATTATTTTAGTATTTTTTATTTAAATCGAAATAAAAGTATGCAATGTAGCTTATAATTGTTCTAGTAATTAATTATCTTCAAATGACTGTTCGAATTATAATTTCATATTTTCACATGAAAATTAAAAGTTTAAAAAATCATCGCATACTTATTTTATAACGTAGAGTTCCAAAATATTAATTTATCTATAAATTATTACATTTGTTCTTAGATATATGTACCATGAGATAGACATCATCATGATTCATGTGAGACTGTTGGATATTTTGTTCATTTCATTTATTTTGGAAAAGAAAAACATGAAATTAATTAATATACCAAAAAAAATATCAAATAAATAAATATGATCATTTTGTAGTCCAAGTGGACCGTACGTCATCGATTGCACCATAAAAATAGATTTTACTCTTAACTTTTATGCTTCTCTAATACTATGAACGAAGTTAATTAAATCTTTAAATATATAATATACTCCCCATACATAACTATTATTTTTTTTATAAAATGATAATAAAGATTTCAAAGATGCTCTTCCTTCTTCGAGATTAAAAATATATGAAGTATATCTTGGTTTTCATAATAAGGTTATTTTGTAGAGAAAAAAGACAAAACATCTTGTCAATAAATACACTTTGGAAAGAAAACTATTTTATAAGATCCTTGATGGAAAATGGACCCATGGCTGAAATATTGAGCTTAATAAAATTAATTGCTCGACCTATGTACATCGTCCATGACAATTTAGTAATCGATCTTTAAACACACAGCCCAATTCATTTAATGTAGATATTTATTTTTGTCCCCAAATACTATTAAATTATCAGTTCCTCTTTATTTTGCAAGTATATGTGGGCTTATGGGTTAAGAAAGATTATTTCTTAAATGTATAATGTAGGATAAAATGAGTAATTTCAGTAATTCAAAACAAAAAAGTGAATAGAATATTGGGATTAGTGAATAAATTGTAAAAGTATGAAAAGTTTATAATATTATCATGTTTTAAGGAAACTAATATTATAATGTTACTATTGTTGAAAACATGCAAAAATATTGGGACCGACGAAAAATGAAAATTGTGAAAGGTAATGGTAGGAGGAGTAACCACCAATACACAATATTCCATGAAGTTTGATCTTGTGTTGTGTAGCTTGAGGAGACTGTAACCCTATAATTTGCAACCTCATGCATGCTATAATTAGAATTAAATATATGCATCCCTACACTATAAACTTTAGGGAAATAATATTAATTCATTATGACCGCACAAAATATGTGGAATACCCTAGAATATGGCTTTTTTTCCCATTAAACCCATATAATCACCTCGGCCAGTCTCTTTCAATTTTCCTTCTTTTTTATTATTATAATCCTGTAAAGAAATCATGTGGAGAGAGTTTAAAATTAAAATTATGTCATACAAATTTATTTAATTAAAATATTATTTATTTAAAATAGTATTAAGAAAGTTAATTTCTTCAAAATATATAGTTTCATAATTTTAAATTTTCATCAAAATAACTTTTTTTACTTGAAAATGTTTAATTTTTCTAAATTTATGTGATGAGTGATTTTACAAAGTTTGAGACGAATTGATAAGTTGGACCCACATAACACAAGGTATATATTTTTCCAATTTAATCGATCTCAACACAAAGTATATACTCCCTCCATCCCTACTAAGAAGGTCACTAAGAATATCTTTTACATTTTGGCACGTGGATTAAGGATTATTATTTAAAGTGTAGTGGGTAGTTGTATTAGTGGGAGGTGTGAGTCTCATATTTTAATTGTATTAGTGGATGTATGTGGATCTCATATGTTTAAAAAAGGAAAGGGGACACTTTAAGTGAGATGCCCAAAATAGAAAAAAAAAATATTTTTACAGGGGACGAAGAGAGTATAAGGGTACCATAACTGTGCCATTTAATTCATACATTAATTATAAATTGCATTTTTCTTATAAGGTTTGAACATGTAATCATGTTTTTAAAGAAATATTCCCTTCACGACAATTCTACAGAAGTGATTTCAATATATATATATATATATATATATATATATATATATATATATATATATAAGGTTTGAACATGTAATCATGTTTTTAAAGAAATATTCCCTTCACGACAATTCTACAGAAGTGATTTCAATATATATATATATATATATATATATATATATATATATATATATATATATATATATATATATATATATAAATAAAAGCCATACAAAATAATATTATTAATAATTTTTGAAAAACCGTTTGGCAGATTTGAATAACTTACGGGTTGTATAATTGGATTAGAAATGAGCAAGGTATAGCAAGTAATATTTAAATGGGCATGGTATAGATAACGATAAAAAAAAAATTAAAAAATTATAAGTGACAGAACCAAAAATTAAATTTAAGAGACTAAAATAGTATTATAAAATAAATACTTTGTTCATCCTAATTTTCGTTTTTTAGAAGAAACTACCTTTTAATAGCTTTATTAATTTTCTTGGAATAATTTGATGTTTTTAATAAAAACTTTACTAATGTACTCCCTTCGTCCCCAAATAATATCATTTTACTATATTGAGCGTCCCGTTCAAATTGCACTATTTTTCTCTTTTAGTAAAAAGGGTCCACCAATACTCATCACACCTCTCTAATACACCTACCCACTTTACATAAAATAATAATACTCTTTAATCTATGTATAAAAATAAAATGACATACTTTGACCAGGACAGAGGGAATATGTTAAAATGATGATAATTTTTAAAATTGAAGTATACTTTTGATATTTTTAATTGATGTTTGTTAAATTGTACGTGATTTAATCTTGATCCATGAAGTGTATTATTAGAAGGGTTAATTGCAAAAAAAAAAATTATGAATTTTACTCCTATTGCAAATTAATCCTCACTTTTGAAAAATTGTAAAAAAAATTATTATCTTTAAATATTGTTACAAAATAAACCCAATTTACTAAAGTAGAGTTTTTTTGAATTTTTTTTGCAACAATATTTAAAGGCAGTGGTTTATTTTGCAATTCCTCAAATATAAAGATTAATTTACAATATGAGTAAAGTTCGTAGTTTTTTACAGCAATTAACCCTAATTAGAATTAGCTTGATTTAGGATCGTTGGGTTAGTACATAGAGTTTTGAGTTTTGACAGCTTTCTTTGTGATCTTATCTCTTAAATTATTTTGATGTCTAATTTAAAACGTTATATGAAAATCATATAAATGGAGAAAGTATAATGATTATGTGAAAAAAAAATATACATAAACAAAACCTAAAGAAAAATCTAAAAGAAAAAAAAAACAAGAAAATTATACTTCCTCCATCCACTTCTAAGGTAGAGTATTCATTTTACTATTTTTGGCGTTCGGTTCAAAGATATCAATTTCTCCTATTTAGTAAAAAAGTACACAATGTCCCACCACTTCCCTCTTACACAACTACCCACTTTACATATAATAATAATACTCCTTAATCCACGTGCAAAAAGCAAATGGATACCTTAGAACCGGATGGAGTGAGTAATATAGTTAAAACTAATACTATATAAAAACGAATAAAAAAATTAATACAAACAATGCCAAAAGAGGGGAAAAAAAAGAGTTGATCTCTTGTGTTTCTGGGGGCACACAATTTAATGCTAAAGGGGTATACAATTTAAAACTAAAAGGTATGGGTGCACGGTGTGTCCCGAGAAACACAAGTTTTTGCTAAAAAAAAAAAACTACTGTCTCCATCTCATACCATCTCTCATACTTTCTTTATTCGTCAGTCTCACACTACCCTCCACAATCCACACTTCATTAAAAATAAATAAATTATTCAACCACATCAAAAATCACTTTAATTACAAATTTGGAACTAACCCACAACATTTGAGAAATGAAATAAACCGTTTACCACTAACATTATAACAATTTGAACGTATACATACTTGGAATAAAATTCCAGGGACGCCCCACTGGTCCTTTAACTCTCTCCGTGATTAGCAAATATCCTAATTCCTACCCGTTGACGTACTTAATCTTAATTACCTAATTAGTAATTTATATTCACAATTGATCAAGCTTAAGTTAACTCTAAAATCTCACCAAGTGTTGTTGTCTCAATGTTGTATGGTGATAATACCAATAATGATGTACAACAACCGATTAGATTTTTCTTTTATTTTATTTTCAAATTTATAAAATCCAAAATAATTTTAACATTACCCCTTAAAAAAAAGTAAAATTTAACAAAGATTCTTGTTTTTTTTAAAAAAAATTAGTATTATATTTAGAGTATTATCTTTTCCCCCAAATTTCAGTATTTATGTCACCCCTCTACCAAGTATATTATACGTTTCATTTCTCTCTTTCAAGTTTTTCAGTATACCACTCTCTCCCTCTCTCTCTCTCTCTCAATTAAGAGCTACAGTCTACAGGTAGCTGCTCAAGTACATTTCCTAGTTTGGAAATGTCTAAATCCAACATGCAATCTTATTGCACACATTGATCCACTCCACTCCTTGATTAATTACTACTAAATTAATCAGTCAATTTCAAGAATCATGAATGCTCACAATCACACCTCACAACCAACCTCATCTTCATCATCTTTTCGAGACGGCGCCGCCGCCGCCAAGGCGGATGAGCCGGGCCGGAGAATGAAGAGAATCCGCGACACCACCAACTCCAGCACCAAACACCCGGTGTACCGGGGGGTCCGAATGCGGAATTGGGGCAAATGGGTCTCCGAAATCCGGGAGCCCCGCAAGAAATCCCGGATATGGTTAGGCACCTTCGCCACCCCGGAGATGGCGGCGCGTGCACACGACGTCGCCGCCCTGAGCATCAAGGGCACCTCCGCCACGCTCAATTTTCCCGACCTCGTGGCGGCGCTGCCCCGCCCCGCCTCGCTCAGCCCCCGCGACGTCCAGGCCGCCGCCGCGAAGGCGGCGGCGATGGACGTGGTGTCGTCGCCGGCGTCGAGCTCCGGTACTCTGTCGTCTTCGTCGTCGCTTTCTTCGATAGACCTGTCGACGACGTCGGAGGAACTGAGTCAGATCGTGGAACTTCCGAGTTTGGGTTCGTGTTTCGAGCTGAGGAATGACTTTGTGTATGACGATAATGGTGTGATGGAAGCGTGGTTGGAGCCTACGCCGCCGTGGGGCGGCGGGGACGCCGGAATTTTGAACTGTTTCGAAAGTTTGATGTGGAATTATTGATCAATTGTCCATTTTTGCTTGCGTTTTTTTTTTTATTTTTTTTTTATTATTTTCTGTGAATTAAGAAAATCTATCCCTTTTACATTTTTCATTGAAGGGATAAAGAATTTTCTTGATGATTCATGAATCCACCCTCCTACCCACCCACAGCCATTGTAATTGTGTTCTTACCTGTGCTCTGCTCTATCTTCGTCAATAAATAATTGTACAGAGTCACCTCTCTTTCTTATAAATTTCTCTCTCCTCCATTCAATGGCAATGGGCAGATTCATCCATGATTCCCAAAATGAAATATAATGACTATATATATATATATATATATATATATATATATATATATATATATATATATATATATATATGGAATATTTAACTAAGAGTGTCCTTATAATAGTGGCTTAGCATTTTATTTTTACCTAGTTGGTCATGGGTTTGATTCACCTCGACTTTAATTGTGTTTTCTTTTCCTAAAAAATATATTTATATTATTTCTTCTTGTTTTTCTTATTTAATTCTAATTATTTTGTTTTATTCTCCTTAAATATATTTATATTATTTCTTTTTTATTATTCTTATTTTCTTGTAATTATTTTATTTTATGTTTCTCCTAATACTATACTTACACATTTTTCCTATACAATATTTTTTATATTTTAAACTTTGCTTTATTACTTCACTTACATAATACACACAATATATTAATATTTATGTTTCATAAAATCATTCACATTTTTCTCACTCGTTTGTACTCTTAAATTATTCATTCATTGCAACACAAATTTATACTTAATTCACTACTATTTTTTGATAATAATGTCTTAAATTATTTTTTATTAAAAAAATAAAAATCGAGGGTATCAACAGTAATTATAATTTTTTAATTTTGATTTATTTAGTATATATAATATTTCTAAAATTATACTACCTCCGTCCCTTGGTAAGAGTTCCATTTGCTTTTGGATACGTTGATTAAGGAGTATTATTATTTAATGTGTAGTGGGTAGTTGTATTAGTGGGTGTGGGTGGGTCTCATATGTCCAAAAAAATAAATGGGATTCTTGGGTGTGACAATCAAAATGGTAAAATGAGACTCTTACCTAGGGACGGATGAAGTATACCGTACCCCAAAAACTAATTTCCTGGATCCGCCCATGTTGGATAGTAAATCCATGTGTTAATTTGATCATTATGGGATATGAAGATATTGGTTCAGAACCTGGAGAATCATTTCTCTCTCTCTCGTGAAAGTATTACTGCATAAAAAGGTTATAATGTGTTAACATTTATTTATTTATTATGATTTATTATAAGTTTAATGTTTACTAATTACTACTACTTAAGATTATACTCCCTCCGTCCCGGGATTATAGTCACGTTTACTGTTCCACATTTTTTTTAAAAAGTGTTATTTTTTATCAAATTTGTTGACTTTAGAGGGTAAAGTAGTATTTTTAGGTAATAAAAAATATAAAGTAATAATGTGTGTGTGAAAAAATGAGTGGCAAATTTGAAATTAAAGTAATTTTTGAGGTTGTTGGATAAAGTGATATTTGTCATTTTTAGGTTGTGAACAAAATTGTGGGACAGACAAATGTAGAAACATGAACAAAATTGTGGGACGGAGGAAGCAGTATTAATTTAATTAAGTGTATAATTATAATTATTTATTTATTAGTGAAAAGGGGTGTGGAAGTATGAAATTAGTTCTACGCAATAACTCTCCTCTTTTCCGTTCCTCTCTGTTTTAGGGAATGACAAATTCTCTTGTGAGACATTACATATGTGAGATGGTTTGTGAGATGTGTTAAAGTAGGCCTATTATATAAATAAAGTATGCTTAATGATTGTTAAAGTATGTTTTCTAAAATATGATAAATGATTAATTAAAATATGATTTTGAGATGTTATAATATGATTCATTATTGACATACTTTAACTACTAATAAGCATATTTTACCTATATAATAAGCATATTTTAGTAATGGGTCAACCTATCTCACAAAAAACCCATCTCACAAGAGAGTTTCTCTTATGGAATAGTCAATGCGTATCATTTCAATCTTTCGCATATAAATTTTTTAATTTGCGTGTATTTCTTTTTTAGTAGATGAGTCAACACAAAATAATTAATTTATTTTTCATAAGGTCGCATATTATATGATCTCTTACCTCATTATAAATTAAAACACTATATTCCTCTCTAACTTTATAACAAAAATCAAACATAATTTTAGTGTAGTTAAACTAGGAAAATTGTAAAAGGTGAAAATGACAAGTGAAAATGAGGTTTAAGTGGCAGTGGAGTATTTTTGGAATTTGGAGAATCCAAAGATATTGACAAACAGAAACTTACCCCATCAGGTAAATAGTACTCTTCTCGTTTTCCACCAATCTCTTTAGTTTCATTCTCACATCACATTTGCCAAATACTCAATAATTAAATATAAAAGAAATTTTTATATTTTTTTTAGGATTTCCTCCACCCCTTTTCACTTTCACACGTGTAAAAAAAAAAACTTTACATTAGAACTTTAGAAACTAATTGAGGACGTTTAAGGTATAGTATACTTCATATTCTATTCAAAGAAATAAATAAAATTTAAATAAATTTCACGAAAATAGATTTAAATTAATCTGCATTTTGCTTCAAAAAATCTTGATAACTTATATATACCATTGGAATGTATCTAATTGATGCAATTGTTAGTGTATTTTGTGATTTTAATTGTTGAGCAGCAGCCCTTTCAATTTTGTCCATCAATATTTGCTATTTCAACTCCATTAATAAATTTTATTTTTTTTAGTCAAAAGAATAAAATAATAATAATACTTTAAGAAAAATACAATCTAGTGTTGACATCATAATTTATAAATATAATTTTTCTGAACTCAATATTAATTGGTTCACACTTGACACTCCTAATTGCAAATAGTAGCTTGCATCTGCAGGCATTTTGATTATAATATTTTGGTACTGGTATTTTCGTTGTTCACATTTCATATTGTTCAATAAAAGTGATTCCATTGGCTAGTTTTATTAATTTAATCTGTAAATATAATATAATAAATAAAGTATAAATTACAACATATATTAATTATATTTATATTTTTTATGGAAATAATAATTTTTTACTAAGAATAACTGCTATTCAAGATAATAATATTCACAATTAGTATTCTCTTCTAATTCCAAAATAATCAAATAAATTATGTTATCTTATTTGAAATACTTTTTTCTTATCCAGAAAAAGTTATTGTTGAATCGTTTCATTATTTTATTCTTCCGACTAAAACTTGCAGGGGGACACCGTGCGCCTAAATACACTTTAATATTAAATGGTATATCTTTTAGTATAAGAATGTATACACTTTATTTTTTGAAAAAAAATCAATGAAAGTATATTTTTTTTTTTTGAAAAAGAAAAATTTTATTAATAATAATGAAGAGGTACAAGAAATACCCAAGTAACACAACAACAGTACTAGTAAAATTAACAAAGCTAGGAATTAATCTACTGCCCCATATATGCATACAAGTAGATTTGAACTCCAGGTTCTATACTCCATTCCTTTCAATCCACATTTGTTTCTATGCAGTAACCAGCTCCATGTAAAGTTTTTCACTTTGTACAACATCTCATCCACCTTCCATTCTTTGTCCTCAAATACAAGATTGTTTCTATATCTCCATATCATCCAAATTGTACAGACTCAGATACATCTCATCACCGAACAAGCAAACATACCATTAATCAAGTTCCCAAATTCTATCAAATTTTATCCGAGGTCAACACTCAGCGGTCCGTTTACACCCACCCAACTCATTACCTTTCCCCAAACTTCACTAGCTCCTCTACATTCAATAAAGCAATGGCGTACAGATTCCGGCTCCTCCAAGCAAACCGGACATCGTGTATCAACATTTACATGCAAGGTGTTTCTCTTTAGAAGCTCAACTTTAGTAGGAATTCTATTCCTCACAACTCGCCAAGTCAAGAACTATACTTTATTAATTAAAATACATACTTTTTAGAACAAAATATTATATCATTACATATCTTATGCACCTAAAGACACAAGATACCTTTTTTTTTTATGAAAAGGTTAATTTTTCGTATAAAAGATTAGTATTACAACTCTTCTATACACCAAACAATTATTCTTATAAGAAAATCAAATAACAGTCAACATATATTCTTCCGAAAAAATCAAATTAAATTACACTCAACATATTAGAGGAGTAATATTTTTAACTTAAATGAAATAGGTGCACCCCATGATATAGAAATTGAACCCACCATTGGTACGTATTAATTTGTGCTTTTCTTGCAAACACATGTACGTCTAATATTATAGCTTTTCAAGAAAACTACTACACATTAACGTAATCAAACTTGAGAAATCCCCAGAGACAACAAAATCTTCATACTCCACACATTTACTTGCACATTTTAGGTTGAGAGAGAAATATCTAGAGTACGATGGTTTGTTTTCGGTTTAATAATCCAAATTTAGGATTTAGAAATCTCTTTCATGTTTATTTTTAATTTGGATTATCTAAATCTTACATATATAAATAAAAAACAAACAATATTATATTCTATTCTATTGCACATTTTATCTAAATACTTAAACATTAATTTGACGTAAAGTTAAAATTTCTGTGTTACTTAAATATGCAAACCAAACATATTATTTTTATTAGATTTACTAAATCAATTTAATCCTAAATTTATACACCAACTAATTTTGTAATTTCATATGTAGTAGTATGTTATAATTATGTAAAATATAAGATTAATAAGTACTCCCTTCGTCCCGTTTTAATGTTTACGTTTCTATTTTGCGCGTTCCATTTAAATGTTACGTTTTGCTTTTTGGAATATGGGATCCACCTAAAACTATTGATATATCATCCAATGCTAATACACCTACCCACTTTACATTAAATATTATACTTTCCCACCCACTATCTATTAAAATATTATATTTCTTAATTAACGTGCAAAAAGTAAACATAAATATTGAAACGGATGGAGGGAGTATATGATATTAAATAGAAAGATCCCTGTGATCAGTAACTTCATCTGTGTTGATTAAAGAATATGGGGCTTAGTTTTGCTTTATTAATATTGCATTTTGCATCCAAGAGCTATTGAAAAAAAAAATCTCAAATAATTCATTAAATATAAAATCCGTGAACCAACAATATTTCTTCGGGCTTGACATTGATTAATCTTTCAATTACTTTCACATGATTCTTTGGCCACATAATGTACTTTAAAAATTATTAATTTTTTGTATGATTCAATTGTTTTTTAATTTATATATATTTTATCAAGTGAACAAATGGAAAAAGGCAATATCATTACTTTTCGAAGTGTATATCAATAATGTCATCTTTTTTAATCTTATTTTGTACCATGTTTGCTACGTCCGAACAAAAATTGAATATGATCAATTAATTTTGAATCATTATATTTTGGTTCATTAGGAGTAAAGGCAATATTAAATAATATAAAGAAAATAAACAGTGTGAAATGTTTAAATATTATTTTATGGTCAAAATTACAAAACAACGTCGTAATATTCAAAGCATTATTTAAAAGATGTTAAATTTTATCTTTATATAGTTTTGTACTGTATATTATATTCATTGCCAACAAGAGAATATTATAATAAATTATGGAGTATATTACATTAGTTTATATTATTAATTATCTTATTTTATTAGACAGTGTGTTTATAGTTTATACACATCTTTTTTACATGCATCCATGATTTTATACATTATTTTACTCATAAAATTTATTTTATATTTTAAAATTTTAAAGTGAAACATATAATTATATTTTTACATTTATGATTTATGTATTATTTGATACATATTATTTTTTATTTTTACAGCTCTATAAGTAATACTCGTAGAAATATTTTAATCACACCGAAAAATATAAAATGCATTTTGTATTGTATTTTAATTTAATATTAATTTACCAACCCTAAATGCTACTACATGTTGTACAATTCTCCAACATGCATGCATTCATCAGCCATACAACCTAAAACAAAAATTATATAAATAGTGAATTTAATTAGGTAATAACAAGTTAATATCTCCGACAATGTTATTTAAAAATGTGATGAATTGGACGTTAGTGGATTAACGACTAAATAGATAACGACGTCCCTTTAATTAAATGGGAAATGATCATATGGTCGACCTCATTTCAAAGAATATTTCATTCCATGCATGTATAATGCCATTTTCTTTCTATGTAATTTTTATATAACATTTGCGTAATACGTTCCACATTTTATATATAGTTTTTTATTTTTTAATATAGTAATATTTAAAGGATAATGTTTTTTCATTCAAAGAAATAATTTTTCTTTTATCTTAATTTTTTATGTACTAAAGAATAATTTGTAAATCAGAGTACAAGAATTTGATAGTAATATTTTCTATTCAAAAGAGTAATAATTCATTTTTTTAAAAATATAATATTTCATGTAAAAAGAGTAATCCAAAAATTAAGTTTAATATGTAAACCCAATTCCTACTGTTGTTTCTCTTGTATAATTAATTAATGATATGAAAAATACAAAATCCCTTTTTCATCGATAATTCCACTTTCAAACATCCATACCTCAATTATTTGATTTGTGTATTATTGAGACATACTCAAAGATACTATAGATTTTGTTTGAAATTTTCCCACTATATACCATGATAGCTTTTTTGTCAGCAATTGTTATTTGTAAGTATATATATATATATATAAAAAGTTAATTATCACTACTTTTACTCCCTTCGTCCCAAAATATTGACACACTTTTCTTTTTTGGTTGTCCCAAAAAAATTGACATATTTCCTTTTAAGAATATTAGATTCATACAAAAATCATTTATTTATTTACATGGACCCACACAAAACATCACACTTATCACTAATATAACTACCCACTACACATTAAATATTATTTATTTCATTTCATTTTATATTAAATTATTATACTACTCCTTAATCTTCGTGTCCAATAAAAAAATGTCAATTGTTATGGGACGAGAGAGTACTATAGTAAATTATTCATCAATGTTAATGTTTGACTAAGAAAGCAAAGTACATTGATGGGATTTTTAGACAATTAATCTTTGTACGGTTATTAGCATACATATTTAGTAAATCATTTAATTAATCACGATATATTATTCTCGTTTGGTTTATATTTAAAATATATTAATTATTTTGTATTTATCAAAAAAATGTATACAAAAAATAAAAAAATATAAACCTTATTCTAGTACTGGAGAGTTCTAAAAAATTATTTATTATTTGTGATCCCCATAAACAAAATTAATTTGTCAAATTCAGAACTTATACAATAATAAATAAGAATTAATTATACACTTTGTTAGTGAATTTTTTTTGTTAGTTTTTAATAATAAATTGAACACAAACATATTATACATTTATTAAAAAATAAATACTAGAGTACTGAATAAAAATTAATACATATATGAGTACACAAATATAGCTGAGTACACAGAATATATATCACCTCAATTAATTTTCAGGGACCTTGATATATATAAAATGCTCATTCCAAGTATTCATTTTCTTTTTCAAATATATGAGACTAGCTTACATACACTACTACTATAACTAAAAGAATGAATTTAAATATAAACTACAACTACATACTACGAATTAAAGGATAATATTTCTTAATTCATATTAATAATTAAATGAATATATTTAGAGGGACTTTTTAGAATGGATTGAAGTATGCTGGTATAATTAATGCAAATCTTATTGGAAGTTAATTAAGAAATCGAGATAAAATTAAGGAGATAAAAAAATCAACTCGGATATATATTTAATTAAGGTGAGTTATTCATTAATTTTCTGTTAATTATTTATTATAAGATGATTAAGTGAAGATAGCCTGGATAATATTTGTGGTGGGACCTACAGACAAAGAATATATGCTATGCCTCATTTGACAATATGAAGTCGGCATTTGTTTAACTACTGCTATATACCAAAATTACTATCCCAACTTGTTATATAATCATTATAAAGTATAAACATATCAATGTCGTATTATAAAATTCTAAAGAATATTGCCAATTTGAAGTGAAGATCTATTTCAATGACTAATAGTTTGATTTATTGCGGTGTCACAATTTCTGAGTCTACTAAATTTTTAATATACTCTACCCTATGAGGTGTGTTTGTATAAATATATAAATATATTTTTTTTCTTAAGATAATAATAGGGCAGTTGGGTATCATATTCATATATTTATGAACAAATTGAATATGTTATACGTTAATTATGACAAAGTGTATTGTAAAACGGGAGTTGGATATCATATTCATATATTTATGAACAAATTGAATATATTATATGTTAATTATGACAAAGTTTTTTTTGTAAAACGTACTGTGAGACGTATTAAGTATATATATATAATTGCTATGTATAGATAATGCATAATTAATGTTTTCAAAATTATAATAAATAATACATTCAAATATTATTTTAAAATATTATTTCCTCCATCCTACACTTATGTTCACACTTTTCGTTTTTCTCTGTCCCACACTTATGTTCACCACCCAAAAAATGAAACTTCACATTAACCAACAACCTCAAAAGTTATCTTAATTTCAAAAACACAACTCTCACCTAACACACATAACATACTTTATAATTTATTTATTACATAAAAATATCACAATACCCCTTAAAAGTCAATAAAGTTAGTCAAAAAGTAACTTTTCTTAAATTTCGTATCTACAGTGCCGGTGAACATAAGTCCGGGACAGAGGGAGTATAATATAATTCATTATTAACATATTTTAACTATTAATACACATATTTTACATTTACAATAAACATACTTTAATAATTGATCAATCTCACACACATCCTGTCTCACATATATTCGTTATACAAGAGATTGCCCCGTGAATTATTTATCTTGGTCGTTGTATATTATTGTGATTAGGACTTTTTGTTAGATAATCAATTATTAAAGAGGAAATTGCAGAGACAACCTATCATTTTAATAAAAAATTCTTTTGTAACTCATATTTAGTGATAAGTCTTTAAATGTTTTAAATTATAAAAATATTCATGATTTAATTTTTTTACTCGGTTAAAATAAATTATTTTTTAAACATATTTATGACTCTCACGAATAAAGCCTTTAAATCGAGTTAAAGATAGTTTTCCCAGTTAAAACATTTATCACAAAATATGGGGCATTAAAAAATAGTTCAATCCTTTATGGCAAAGTAACTTCTTTTTTTCCTTTTTTTCATTATTAAAATGAAATTTTAGAAAACAGTGGATTTTAATTTTAGTTATGGTGGCTGTATCATTAATTGGTGAGAATCTAATTAAATTAACAAGTTTATTTTGAAATTATCTATCTAATACTCATCATTTGAAATAATTAGTGAAATAAACCCCTGACAACATAATATTACATACACAATTGTTTATATCGGGAATTATAGAGTAATATAGTGTACAGTGTTATCCCACATTGATTGTACATAACCTCTCATACTCTTGTACTGTTGTATATTACTCTCGTACATAATTAATACAATTCATTCTTCCTACATTCTCTACATGGTATAAGAGCATCTTGGCTTATCGCCTCATAAATCGATCCTCCTTTCCTTTTTTTTTGGATCATACTTCCCTTTCTCTCCCACAAGTCACGCATCGTGATCTACTATTCTCTCCCATTCCTTTTTTTCCTTTATGCTCTCACACTATTCTCTCCCATTCCTTTTTTTTCTTTCTGCTCTCACGCCTGCAACCTCCATGGCGGCTGATCCCACTGAAGCCACCACTACGAATCCCGTCACCAGCCTTTTCTCTCCGATCGCCTTCAATGTGGCTTCCCAAACACCCTCTCCACCACCCAGTCCCACACTCTTGCCTCCTCAGCAGGATTCTCCACTCCCGCCTCCACCACCACCTGCTCCGCCTCAACATCCTATGGTTACTCGATCCAGAAACAACATCTTCAAACCTAATCCCAGGTACTGTCTTACTTCTAACACTTACACTGATATTGAACCCACTAGTGTCTCTCAGGCTCTGTCTACTCCGTGTTGGCGTGATGCGATGTCCTCTGAATTCAATGCCCTGCAAAAAAATGGTACATGGGATCTTGTTCCGTCTTCCTTGGCTCAGAACATTGTTGGTTGCAAATGTGTGTTCCGGATCAAACGACGACCGGATGGCTCTATAGAAAAATACAAAGCACGCCTTGTGGCTAAGGATTTTCATCAGCGACCCGGCATTGACTTCACTGACACTTTCAGCCCTGTTGTGAAGTCTGCCACCATCCGGATTGTTCTGAGTATTGCCGTCACTCGATAGTGGCCCCTTCTTCAGTTTGATGTGAACAATGCCTTTCTTCATGGCACTCTGTCTACTGATGTTTATATGCAGCAGCCGCCGGGCTTCATCGCTGCTGATCACCCTAATTTTGTTTGTAAGCTCAGAAAATCCATCTATGGTCTGAAGCAGGCTCCGCGGACCTGGTATACTGCTCTTAGGAGCTTTCTTGTCTCATTTGGATTCATCTGCACGAAGTCGGATGAGTCACTCTTTGTCTATCACCACAAAGATGTTCTGGCATATTTCTTGGTGTATGTGGATGATCTAGTTCTCACAGGGAACAACATGGGTTTTCTGTCGCATTTTGAGAATGCTTTGGCCTCTCAGTTCTCGGTTAAGAAGCTGGGTGATCTGTCCTACTACTTAGGGATTGAGGTATCACGTTCAAAGGACGGCTGCCGCTTGTCTCAGCAGACGTACATCACTAATCTTCTTTCTTTTTTTTTGGGAAAAGGAAATTTCATTTATTTGGGCATGAGATTTACCCTAAATTTTACAAAAACAATCCATCAGAAGAGTGGTCCAAAACTCACAGCATATGCTACACTAGAACTTATGCTAAACAATCTATAGGATTAACGCTCCACAATGAAAAACTAGCATCATTTTTCAACCCTCCCTTTTTCAACTTCCACCAACTCCATGTATGAGCTTTAATTTCCTCTAAAGCTTTCTGTTGGTTCCAACTACCCAAGTTAAAGACAATATGATTTCTAACTTTCCATACAATCCAAATAGAACAGAGCACTACATCCAGAACAAGCTTGTTTCTATTCTTATCACCAAGTGAATTTTCGAATTGAGTAAGACTTACTTTTAGGTCTTCATGCATCGGCACCTGAGTTCTTAACCATCCATTGCATTTTGCCATTAGTTCTTGAGTTATCTTACAACTTCCCATAACGTGCTTCACCGTTTCCTCCTCGTTGTCGCATAGGGCACATATCTTAGACGCGGCATTTGGTAGACAATTTCGTCTCGAGAGCTCTGAGGCTGTCGGAATACCTCTATTGATCACCCTCCAAGCATGAATTTTGATCTTTGTTGTGGCCTCGCTATCCCAAATCAATCTTGAGATCTCCTTTATGGTTATTGATTCTCTTCTCTTTCTTTCTTCGAGCATATCACATACTTCTCCCACCAAATAGTGTCCCTGTCTATTGCAATTCCACCTCCACCAATCATTTCCATGTTGAATTTGGAACCTGTTAATCAAAGAAAGCAACTCATCCAAAATGTGTGTTTCACTAATCCTTAACTCTCTCTTCCACTCCAAATTCCACACCCATGACTCTCCCTCCCAAAGACCCATTTCTGACACTAACTTTCTCTTATCCTTACAAAGATGAAATAACCTACTGAACCTAGACTTCAAAGCCCCATCTCCAGCCCACTTATCATCCCAGAAAGAAGTTCTGTCTCCACTTACTACCTCTTTTTTAATATTTTGTTCGAACCAATTACCCCTATCATCTTTTAGACACTCTAAGACCCCTCCCCACCACCCCTTAAACTTTCTATCGCTCGTGAGACAGGCCTCCCCCACTCCCTTCATTTTATTACTCGCTCTAATGACTCTAAACCAAAAACTGTCGTTATAATCTAATGCTTTCCATACCCATTTCCCCATTAGAGCCTTATTAAGACTACCCAACTCCCTCACCCCTAGCCCGCCTAGATCCTTAGACTTAGTAACCACTTTCCATCTGACCCAAGAAACTTTTTTTGGATTCACTCTCCCACCCCATAAGAATTGCCTTTGCATAGCAGCAATACATTTTAACACTCCAAGAGGTGCCCGAAAGACCGACAGTGCATAGATTGGGATAGAGTTAAGAACGGAGTTGACCAAAGTTAGCCTCCCTCCAATAGAAATATTAAGATTCTCCCACTTCTTGATTCTATTTCTAACCTTATCAATTATGTAATTCCAGTCACTAATCCTCTTGTGGGAGGATCCTACTGACAGCCCCAAGTATTTCATCGGCATCTTTTCAACTTTGCATCCCAGAATTTCTGCCATGTCCATAACCGTCCCTACCTCCTTGCCCAAGCCAATTAGGGAACATTTTTCCACATTAATCTTTAGGCCTGACACCCATTCCAAAAGCCACAAAGATCTTTTTAGGAATACTGCATTTTTTATACTCACTTTACCGACAAAAACAGTGTCATCAGCGTATTGGATATGTGAGAGCTGCATCCTTTCCTCTCCAATTTCATACGGCTCGTACCTTTTTTGCTCGATCCCTTTTGACACAACAATTCCAACACATTCAGCTGCAAGGATGAATAAGAAGGGTGATAAAGGATCCCCTTGTCTAAGTCCCCTTCCCAAACTAAAGTCTCCCGATGGACTCCCATTGACTAGCACTGACGCATGTGCTGATGTAACACATGCCAGGATCCATCTAATCCAGTTCTCATCAAAATTGAAGGCTCTCATCATATCTTCAAGGAAACTCCATTCCACAGAGTCATAGGCTTTGGAGAAATCAATTTTGTACACAAAAATTTCCTTCTTTTTCTCCTTTGCTTCTTCAATCAATCCTTGCAAAGCCACAATACATTCAGATATATGTCTGTTTTCCACAAAGGCAAATTGTTCGTCTGAAATAATAGAATTCATCACCACTTTCAACCTGTTGGCCAATACTTTGGATAGAATTTTATACGGACCCCCAACCAAAGAAATAGGCCTAAAATCCTTGATCTCCTCAGAATTCTCAACTTTCTGAATAAGTGTAATGAAAGAGTGATTCAGCCCCTTCGTCAATATCCCATTTGCATGAAACTCATTCATAAACCTCATGAAATCCTCCCGAATAACTAGCCACAACTCCTTGAACATAGCTATATTTATCCCATCTGGACCAGGGCTTTTAGCCTCCTTGCAGCTCTTTATAACATCCAAAACCTCTTGCTCTGTAAAAGGCCTTATGAGCATTTTGTTTTCTTCAAGTGAAACCACTCTCTTAATTATGTCCATACCAATTCTCGGTCTAAGTTTTTGTCTACACTCATAGTGTTTCTTGAATGATTCATAAATAGCATTTTTAACTTGCCCCACATCCTGAGTCCAGCAGCCATCCACATATAATCCTCTTATCTCGTTTCTCTTAAGTCTGCCCTTGATAGATCGGTGAAACACCGCCGAATTTAGATCTCCATATTTAAGCCATTTAAATTTAGCTTTCTGGTTAAGCATCCTTCTCTTTGTTTTAAGATCACAAAGTAATAGAGCTTTCTCTCTGTTTCTAGCCACAATCTCTTCCTCCTCCAAACCCATAGCATCATCTATCAAGTCCAGTTTCATAACCTCAATTTTCCGATTTTCAATCCTGTGATCCAGATTACCATACACCTTCTGGCTCCACTCTTTAAGGTCGCATTTTAATTTTCTCAGCTTCTCTTTAAGTACGTAACCACCCCAACCAGCTACTGCATAGCTCTTCCATTTCTCCTCCATAGTACTTTTGAAGTTTTCATGATCCAACCATGCATTCGAACTACGGAATGGTTTTGGGCCCCAGTTTACCATCTTTTGTTCCAAAATAATCGGCACATGGTCTGATGCACCCCTTTTAAGCCCCCTCTGATACACTTCTGGCCAAACCGACAACCATTTTCTGTTCAGTAGAAACCTATCCAGCCTACTCTTACATGTCCCATTAGCTCTGTAGCAGGTGAAAGTTCTACCAACAAGAGGTAGATCAATTAACTCAGCTTCTAAGATAAAGTTGTCAAATCTTCTAGAATCTGCTCCATATCTAACTGAACCACTACCTGCTCTTTCCTGTTCTCTTCTTATTGCATTGAAGTCTCCAGCCACACAAATACAACAATCTCCAGACTGTTGAATAACAATACCAATTCTCTCCCATAAGTTTGCTTTTTCTCTACTAGTACCCGACCCATAGACGTTTATAAGGCACACTTCTATCCCACTACTAATCCACCTTCCATTCACTATCAGAGCTCCTTCCATATGCCACCAGCTACTTACTGATACAGTGCTTGGATTCCATATGGTCATTATCCCACCCGACCTTCCTACTGAAGCTTTAAAGCAATATTGTAAGCTTGTTCTACCTCCAATATCTCTACAGACTTTCTCCTCAACTTCCCCCATCTTTGTTTCCTGTATCATACCAACATCAAAATTTTCTTTTTCTAACCACTCTCTTATTTCCTCCCTCTTGCCCATAGACCCCAAGCCACAACAATTATAACAAAAAATCTTCATCTAACTAACTCTTTCTCCCTGCCCCTTTTCTTGTCTAATCCCTTCCTTTCAAGAACCATTTCTTTAGCTGAAATTATCATATCTAGGTCAGAAGACGTACCTACAAAGCCAATCTCTTTCCCCAGTTTCCATATTTCTTCTGCTTCTTTACGGGCATGTTCATCCTCTCTGTTCTTCTTCAAGCCATGAGTGTCTGTGTCTTTTCTATCTCCTGATGAGTGTAAATCAACCAAGAATTTTTTGAGATTAACCATCTCCTTCTTCTTGATTATTTTCTTAGAGAGCTTCTTCTTACCACATTTCGTTCGATTCTTCTGTTCTTTTTGTCGATCTTTACTCTGATATGTATCTTTCTTCCTTCTCCTCTCTGATTCAACATTGCAGTCACTAACTTCTCCTTCACTTATCTTCACCAGTGGTATTTTCAATATTTCTACCTCTTCTCCCTTTGACTTCATCACGACTGGAATTGTAGATATTTCATTTGAAGCATCAATCACTGAGTCAGGTTCAGCTTGGGATTTAATATGATTTTCTTTACTTGAAATTTGGGTTGCAAACTCGTGGGCTGTTTTATCAACCCCATCCATTCCTTTTAAAAGCCCATCCTGCATGCCTATATCCAGCTTTTCTAAATGGAGTTCAGGCCCATTTCTGAAAATTTTACCATCCCAACCAGGTGGCGGGCCACTGGTTAGGGAATCAGGGTTTTGCTCTTGGCCCATATTCTGTTTTGATCCATCCAACCCTGTATAAGATCCATCCAACATAGCAACATCACGTGATACACTCTGATCTAGATAGTTACCTTTTTCAGCCACTCCCGACATTAACCCCTCTTCCCCATCAATTTTGAGACGATCAACGTTTAATGTCGCCACCTTATCAGCCTTGTACATCGTGTCCGGCATTGAAAATTGATTTTCACTATTTCTCGATTTCTGTGATTCCTCCGGCCATCTTACGTCTGTCGGACGCTCACTCCTCGTCGGGTTCTCTTCTGAACTGTCAATTGATTCAATTGAAACTTCGTCATCTGAATCTAAATCCGAGCTGCTGTCGATGGTCCTATCTGCTAAACTTTTCTGTTGTTCTTCTGCTATTCTGATTGAGTATGTTTTTCCTTCAACATTAACTTTGATTATGAGATTAATCTGCTTCATGGTTGGGACCGCCATTTTCACTCTTGCCATGTCCAGTCTCTTTCTTGTTTCAGTTTCTCCATCAATTCCTAAGAAAGATCCCACCTTGGAACAAACTGATTTGAAGAATCTTTCGCACCATGCTTGACATGGTACACCGAACCAATTAGTCCATATGCGTCTTCTATAACTCACGTCATCCATTTTCCACAGTCTATTCCACAAGAACCATGAATTGAACCATTCTTCCATATTTCTATCCTCATGATCCCCCAATGTGTTCCTTTGTATCAAGACTAAATTGTCTCCTAGGTGTGCAACATTATAGGTTTTGCCCACTTCTCTCTGCACTTCCTCCCCATCATCTTCCCAGTCAAACTCCTCTTTTAATCGGGCCACACGACTATTATTTAACCATGATTTCTCTTGTTCAGTTGGTGTAAAGGAAATTGTCTCTGATGCACCTCCAGCTACCTTCACACTCGTTGACTGGGATAACGTTGCTTCTTTGAACGAAATTCCTTCAACTCTAATGCTGTCTTGATGTATTGGATATTTCTTTGATTCCAGAGTTCTTTTCTTCTCCGCCTCACTTGCTCCAATCTGTATTCCAATCTCGTGGCTCTTACTTGTGTTTCTATCATACTTTGGGTTGAAAGCTCTCAATTTGAAAGTGCCAAACCATATGGTGTTCAATTTCTCCAGCAACTCCTCTTCCTCTCTGTCCTTATGAATCTTGAATCTAGCAAAACCAAACTTTCTTCCCTGCTTATCCACCTTCTTAGGACAAAACAAATCCACTATATTTCCAACTCTTTTAAATCTACCCCATAGGTCTTTCTCACCCACACTACTTGGGAAATTTCTGAAAAAAATTGAAATCACCTTTTTATCATAAACTGATGCCCCATTCTTTGCTTCTAAGCCAATTTTCTGCTCTGCTGCACAGTCAGGACCTCTCAAGGGATGACGTTTGTGCCTCACCGGTATCCACTCGGAAGGGTTAATCTTAGCTTCTACCCCAGGCCTCACCCTCTCACCCCACTCTCTATAATTTCTCTCTCTAGACATCGGGTTCTCTCTTTGGATCCTAATTGCCTATTCTCAAAAGCATGAGAGAGAAAGATGAGAGAGAGAGAGAAAGAGTGGTGTGTGTATTGATATTGGAGAGGAGCGTCTATGGAGTGTCACTAATCTTCTTTCTAGTTTGAACATGTTGAATTCAAAACCAGTAGCTACTCCTTTCGTTGTGGGATCCAAACTCTCTCGTGTTGATGGGTCTGACTCGTTTGATGCTACACAGTTTCGCAGGGTCCTTGGTCGTCTCCAATATCTTCTCCTTACACGATCGGACATTGCCTATGCGGTCAATAAATTATCCCAGTACATGCATGCGCCCACAAACACACACTGGGGTGCCGTGAAACGACTTCTTCGGTACTTAAATGGTACTCGGGATCATTCTTTGCTTCTTCGGAGTTCTTCATCTTTGTCTCTCCACTGCTTTGCTGATGCGGATTGGGGCGGTGACTGTGATGATCGGTCTTCTACGGAGGCATATGTAGTATTTCTTGGGTGCAATCCTATCTCCTGGAGGTCTCGCAAGCAACGAACGATTGCTCGGTCTTCCACTGAGGCTGAGTATAGGTCCATCGCTTCTGCTGCAGCGGAGGTTCAGTGGACTCGCTCCATTCTGCGCCAACTCTGTCTTCCAGCTCTTTCCACGGTTCCAGCTGTTTATTGTGACAACGTCAGTGCCACTTACTTATGCTCGAATCCTGTGTTTCACTCACGGATGAAACACATAGCGATTGATTATCACTTTGTTCGAGATCTTGTTCAGTCCTCCCAATTACGTGTTGCCCATGTGTCCTCATCTGATCAACTAGCTGACGCTCTCACGAAACCACTGGCTCGACCTCAGCTCACTCTTCTTATGTCCAAGATTGGCGTGGTTGTTCCCCCGCCATCTTGAGGGGGCGTATTGGGAATTATAGAGTAATATAGTGTATAGTGTTATCCCACATTGATTGTACATAACCTCTCATACTCTTGTACTGTTGTATATTACTCTCGTACATAATTAATACAATTCATTCTTCCTACATTCTCTACAGTTTATTACAACGAATATGGAATAAAAAATATCATACGTATTTTGCTTTTATATATATATATATATATATATATATATATATATATATATATATATATATATATATATATATATATATTTTTTTTTTTTTTTTTTTTTTTTTTTTTTTTTTTTTTTAAATCGTACATTTTTAATACAGCCATCCTTACAAAAATTCAATGTATGATACCCCCATCCTAGAAGAGGACGTAGGGTAGTTAAAAGTTTAAGCCCGTTTGACTAATAATTTAGATTTAAATTCAATAATGATGATTTAAATAAGAGAATAAAAACAAATTAGTGGAATTAAATAAATAATTAGGGTGTCCCATTAATGATTCAGTTAAGATTCGCTTTAATACCACTACTAATAATGGCATTATTACATTTAAATAAATATTTTTTATAATATCTTATCTTTGGTTGATCATTGGCAACATATATATCGTATGTCACTAGCTAGCATTTATAGTATTTTTTAGATGGGATTTTTTTCATTTAAATATTGTCTAAAAGGGTAAAGTGTGAGAATGACAGGTTCTTAATTCAATATCCCTAATCCAATTTCCTGAAATATATATTAATTAACTAATTACTAAATATAATTAATGTTGTAATTATGACGTTAATGAACTATTATGATGCAAATATCATTGTAATTAACTACGTGGATGGTAATAACTTGAATTCATCTTTGAAATTAAGAAAAATAGTTATCTTTAATCGCGTAAAAACTTGTGCAAGGTAAATACTTTTTTTTAATAATTAAATAAACTTGATAAGAAGAAAATTAATTATAATTGTTTAATTGAAATTATGAAAAATAATTGTGTATGTATTGCTAAAATTTAAATTAAAAGGAGATTACAAGGTTTATATCGTAAACATTGTTTATTGGAGACTAATTCTTGAAATATATCATAAATCACTCTTAAGATAGATTAAAACTAATGATTTTTTAATAAAATTTTATCTGCACTAATCTCAATTAATTACAATATTATTATCTTCATTTTGTTTAATGTAAAAAAATTAAGAAAAGGCATATATTTTATATTAAATTAAATATAATAATGATGCATATGGAAGAAACGTTTCTTCTTTTTTGTTGACGATATTCGACATCCCATTTAAATTTAATTATTTGGTCGTAGCATAATTAGCATCAATTGCTTGTTTAAGAATATTCTTATGAGGGTGCTATTGGATGACTAAATCACTAATAAAGGTAAACAAGGATGAAAAAGATTTACAAAGAGTTTAGAGGGATCGAAGCAGATACTTAGAATTGGTGGAAGTTGAAAGGGCATTGAAAAGAGGGATCGAAGCAGATACTTAGAGTTGGTGGAAGTTGAAGGGGCATTGAAAAAGGACATTGACTTTTTCATATGGAGTGAAAATTCTATTTCTTGTTTAGCAAAGGTTGCTATGGTTAGATTGATTTTTATTCATGGGACATTTCTTGTTTATATTTTGGGTAAACCTCGTACTCAATATTAATGAAATTTCTCTTTAAAAAAACTAATAAAAGTAAACAATTAGAATTCACATATTAATTATTTTTCGTCAATTTTCTTTTTCCATTTTTTTAATATTTGAATTTTGCCTATACATGCTTTAAATTCAATCTACACAAATCAATTAATTTTACATTATAAAATAAAATAAAATTGGTATCATAGACAATTTATTTTTGGCAAATCATGAAGACTTGATATCTTATAAATTTCTATTTTATAATTTATTTTAAAATTATTTAATGTTGTAATTTCTACAAGTTTGCATTAAGTTTAATTTGAGTTTAGAAATTTTAAGATTAATTTATCATTATAAAATTCAAAAATAAATTAAAATATTGTCTCTTAAATTTTAAAATGAAATAAATTTGTGGATATTCTCAAATGCATCCCCACGACGTTGACTAATCTTCATAATGATTTAGTGTCAAATATTAGGTTGTGTGTTCTTTCATGATTTTAAAATAAAATATTATAAGAAATTATGGAGTATACTAGTATATATTTAATTATGCGCATTTTAATTATTTGTATTCTACTTATATTAATCATAGCCTATTTTGTTCTATAATTCATGATTTGTACTATCCTTCTACTCTACGCTCTGTCTTAAAATATGGAGTAATAATTTTTTTTATTAATTTATAAGTAAGAAATGTGTACTATGCCTTAAAAAAATAATAATAATAAGAGGAGGTGTATAAATATTTCGTTTTAATTTTAATGTAGATGTATAAATTAAATGGGTTATTATTAGTAGAAGATAGATGATAAATGTTGACATCCTAGTAACAGCTGGCGGCCATGTCGGGATAGGAGGGTGAGAGGGTGACGTGTCACATCTGTGATGTTGATGTTGCCACGTCTAATTCGCGCACTGCTGCCTTCTGTACGGACAAGTCTTTTCACCCTTCTTTTCTTCCTACCCTCTCTCTCCCCCTCACCCTATCATGCGGGCCCCACTCCTAAGACTTGAGGACCTCCATATCATGTTGGAATACAAACACGTAGTAGACATTTTTAATTAGAATTAACTAAAATACTAAAATTGATACATTCAAAAGAAGGTAGATACTTTTATAAACTGAGTTCACACGTTAATTCTGTTTTCAATAATTACTTTTTAATATATAAAAAATTATTCTTTAAATTATTATAAACTTTAATTTATCGATTACTCCCTCCTTCCATTTGCAAATGATACATTTGCTTTTTGCATATGAATTAAGGAGTTATTATTTAATGTGTGGTGGGTAGTTGTATTAGTGATCTGTGTGAGTCATACTATCTCAATTCTGTAGAAATATTTTCGTTTGCTTTTTGCACGGGATTAAAGAATTTAGTATTTTAATGTGTATTGAGGTAAGAAAATAATATTTTAATGTGTAATGAGTGATTGTATTAGTGTAATGTTGTAGGCCCCCATAAAGATATTTAAATGTTGGGTCTCATTTACTATAAAAAGAAATGTAAACCCTTTTAAAGGATGCCCAAAATGAAAATATGTAAATATTTTTATGGGACAAATGGAGTATATACTATTAATTTTATTAGTGATGTGTGTAGGTGCATGTGTTTAAAAAGGGAAATGTAACCATTTGGTGCGGACACTCAAAATAATAAAATGTATACCTTGCTGGGGACGGAAAGTGTATTGTTTAACACATGAAAAATTTCCTTTTAAATAAAATGAACTATTTCCTCCGTTCCACTGAAAGGTTTCCATTTTACTATATTAGACGTCTAATTCAAAGGTTCTCATTTTTCCCTTTTAGCAAAAGGGCCCCACATATATGGTCCACCACTCACTACTAATACAACAACTCACTACACATAAAATAATAATATTTCTTAATCTACGTGCATAAAGTAAATGAAAATCCTTGCCCGAAACAGCGTGAGTATTATTTTTTTAAATAAAAAATATTACTATTCAAAAAGTAATTTTTATATAAAAATAATAATCTTGCAATAATAAAATTAACGTGTGAACCCAAATTACATCATACTCAGCCTCAAAACATACTGAGGGGGAGTAATATATACTCCTGGAAGAATCAATTGTTATATGAGTTAATTTTTGTTTATAGAAATATAATTTTTTTTTTGAGTAAATCAGAATAAAAGTCTGATTTTTTTTCACCAAATTAAGTTATAATATTATCATTATGCATGTATGTAAAGCGGTTATACTGTACAACTTTATTTTGTTTTACTTTTGTAAATACTTACTTTTTAAAAATAAATAGTAATCAATAGAGTATCATGCATGCATTAAGAAAATTGCCAATAAAACAAAACTTTATCATGATGACATCATTTTTTCTGAATTATCAATTTATTTTAAAAATATTATTAGTTGTTATATAAAATATTAATTATTATTTTTTGTTGATACATAACTTACAGTAATAATAAAATATTAACGTCTCTTGGGCGGTGATCTCATAATTATATCTAACTTTTTTTTTATTGGTTGAATTAAATTTATTGTTGCGTTTATTACAAAATTTACATTAGATATTCGCATTTAATTTCTCTTTGACATTAGTTTGACCGAAAATCGAACACTAGTATATTTTTTAATATAAATGTGTGTATTTTATTTTATAAATGTTAGAAGATTTAATTTTTATTTTCCAAAGACAGTTCCACGTGACCCTTTTTATCTTATCCTTCCCAACCTCCCAACTTTTTTGTCTTTTTCTATCTAAGTAAATGGAGGTTGTGTTGGAGTGTTATATGTAGAGATAATATTTATTGTAACAAATTATTAAATCTAATTTAGGTTATTAAAACATAAAATTTTGAATAACATTTATGCATAAAAAATATGTTTTTCTTAATTGTGTTTTTAAGAAAAATGACCTCTTAAATTAAAGGTGAAATTTAAGCATGATCGAAACTAGTTTCATTTGTTAAGTATCTTATAATTATATCATATCAATACGATTTAGCAATCACATTTTTTTGACAGATCGATTTGGCAATTACATTTAATTGAACGATCAAAATATAAATAAAAGAAAAGAAATTGGACGGATATACTGTAATACTTATAGTTTTATTACAATGGTTGGGACATTTATTAATTACACAAGTACTTCAATAAAATTGCCACATTTTCACGGTATATTTTGTTGAATAAATATTCAGATGGGTATGTATAAGATGAGTCGATTCATTGTTACGGCTCGTTTGATAAGTAATATAAGATAAAGTTGTATTATGAAAGTAAGTATTATGTATGTTGATATAAGTGGGTAATATAAAAAAATGATTTTATTTGGTAGGATGTATAAACATTGAGATTAATATTATCATGGTGTTTGATAGATAATAGTAATAATAAGTATAAAGTGTGTTATTATTTTTATGCCCTCATAAATGTGTGGATTATTACTATTAATTAAAATTTAAAAATTATACCAAATAAATAAGGAGTACATAATAATATAATTTAACCAAAATTAAATAAAATTAAATTAAATTATTAATTTCTTATTTAAAATGTTGATTGATATATTAATATTACGTATTATAATTTGCTTAATACAACTATTTAATAAATATATTTTTATTGTGAATTTACCATAGAATAAAAGATATTTAAAATTTGGGAAAATAGATTTTTTCGTCCGTTAACTTTGTCCAATTTTGAATTTAGTCCATAAGTTTTTCACTTTTTGAAAATCGTCCATTATATTTGAAAATTTTGAAAATGGTTCATCATGTTTACCAAGTTCAACAAAATCGTCCGTTTCAACAGTTCATTAGCAGGTTATTCTAAAAGATAAAAAAAATGTAAAATATATATATATATATATATATATATATATATATACTATTTTACAAAAAAATAGCCACACTAAGAATTTATATTATACTCCCTCCGTCCGTCCTGAAGAGGGCATTTTGCTTTTGTGCACGTTGATTAAGAAGTATTATTATTTAATATGTAGTGGGTAGTTGTATTAGTGGGAGTGTGGACCCCATATTTTAATTGTATTAGTGGGTGTGTGTGGATCCCATTTGTGTAAAAAATGAAGTGACCCTCTTTGAAACGGACGACCAAAATGGAAGAAATATCCTATTTCGAGCGAATGGAGGAAGTATCAATATTTAGTTAAATTTGCTCCACTTTAGTATTGAGATTAATATTATTTGTTTGGTATACGGAAGTGAAAAATGAAAAGTGAGATAAAATTGGTTAAATAAAAATATTATATAAATTAATTGGAGTGAAAATATTTAAATGGCCTGGCATAGCAAGTCAAAGGGCCAAAATGTTGAATTTTATGAAATTAATGGACTAATTTCAAAATTGTTATAAAATTAACGGACTAATTTCAAAATTGAAAAAGTTAATGAACTAATTTCAAAATAAGTGAAAGTTAACGGACGAAAAAATCTATTTTCCCTTAAAATTTTATCACTCATATTCATTGTTTAAATTTATCTGTCTTCAAATTTTCATTGTCCGTGTATAATTTAAAGAAAATAAAAATTGCCATTCTTAGATTCCTCATTAATTTAACTTAAATTTATTCAATTCTTAATTTAGAAAATCCAAATTAAATAAGAATCAAACAAAAACTTAATTTTTTTTAAAAAAATCAAGATTTTCAGCTGGTTTAGAAAAATCAACGTTCAGTAAAAAAATAAATAATAATCTCACAATAATGATTGATTCATCAACCCATTGCTCTCAATTCAAATAAAAAATCAAAATTTAAATATAGAAAAATAGGGCATCAGAACATCTATATCTAGATTTGTAAAGTTGGGAAACTTTGAAAAACCTGATGGAAAACATGTGATTTCACATTCTTATTTGGTATTTTGAGTGCAAAGGTGAAGATTCATGACAATCGCAGCAATAAGTAGAAACGAAAAGTATGGGCAATAGAGAACAACATCAATTACGAGCAGCTGCGGATGATATCGAGTGGTCAGCCATGGGTGGTGTCGAGCTATCTGCGATGGTGGTGGTCAGCAGTCGGTGATTGCACAAAATGGAGAAGGACAACATTCTCAATTTTATCAGTAATAAACCCTACACGGTAAATTGAGAATATTAAATTGGGAATATAATGAGGTGGAGAAGACTAAGGGATAAATATGGATTTTTCACTTTTTATATGGGTCACTGTTTAGATTTGTATTACTAATGCCACGCCCTATCCAGTATTATTTATGTGAAGGTACACAGTGATTAACAACGGGCTGTGACTTTTTTACCGGGCCCCTCACTTTTCTAAAATGTACTACCAAACTATGTAAATGCCCATACAATATATATGGGTAGCCCATATTATGGGCTATCAAAGGAGATCTTAAAGTATAATAATTGTTATATAAATAAAGTATATAATTTTTGGTAATTAAAATATGTTTGTAGTGAAATATGGAGTATAATATTTAAAAATATACTTTAATTTATTATTTATTATATTTTATAAATACATATTTTAACTATGAATAACATTTTTACTTTTATAATAATCTTACTTTAATAGCAGGCCCACCCGTCTCAAAACTTGTCTCACATAATTACCATCCTACAAAAGACTTTATCTTTATTAAATGATAATTTCATTTAAAACATCATTTAAAGTAAAGTAATATTTAATAGAGTATTTAAAACGCTATAATATTAAATATTTCCCCATTTAAATTCAATAATATTGATATTTAATCAAATGTCACGATAATATGTCCCTCATCATGCATCCTAATAATTTATATTTGTTTCAGAATTTAATATTTTTTTTTTTAAATGTCCCTCATGTATCCTAATAATTTATGTTCGCTTTCAGAATTTATTATATTTTTTAAAAAAATAAAATTTTAAGGATATAACGGATCTATAGAATAATTTACCGACATTTTATCCATATAGTCAATTTAATCTGCTTTTTTTTTAAAGAAAAAATATTTTTTATTTTGTCTTTGAGGAATCTAGAGTGAATAATAATTAGCACTATATTGGAAAACATGTGGTACATTTAACATGAAAAATCTTAGGACCACAAGATTCAATTTTCAAAGCATCGATATCAAATCAGACTACAATGAAAAATGACAATTTTTTTTTGTGTATTCAACAAATTACAGAAATGACATGAATCAAACTCGTTATTAATTTTTTTTTCAAAGAAAGAAAAAAAAATAAAAATTACAATTACAGTTCCTTTACACATGAACTTTAAAAAATAATAATAATATAATAATTATAATAACTGCCCCTTGAGCTTACATCACAATTCACAACAGTCTCCGTTTTCCAAAATTGTTAGAAATAATTACTCAATCGGTAATATAATTCAGTAATTGACTCATTCGAGTTTAAACAAAATTTTTTAAAAAATGTTAAATATATTTATAAAATGTTATAAAATTTGAAAGATAATTCATTCAAAATAAATTGAATAAATCCTCTGATCACATTTTATTAATGTGATTTTTAATATATTATTCACACTTACAGTTTACTACATTTTTTATTTAAGAAATTAGTAGTGAATTTATTCATATTGAGGTACAAGAGCTTCTCAAAGACCTGCATTTGTTCTTTGGGCAAAGAGGCTGTAAACAATAAGCTCCCATCATTTGTTGGGCTCTGCATCACGTAAAATTTGCCTTCGGATTGAAACGACCCAATACCAACGTAAACGGGCCGGCCCCATCCGAAATCTGCATCATAAAATGGCAGCCCAGCCACACTAAATATGGCCAGATTTGGGCACCTTATAGGCTTTAGCCCATCGTGGAACTCCAAATAATCGATAGCGGATCTCAAATACTCATTGTCCATTCGGCCCAATGTTTCCTGAATCTTTTGGGCCGCAAACTTCAATGGACTGGACTCGAGTTCACCGCACGTAGCTATAGTGGAGACCTTAAAGACGACATTCCCAAAATACCCTTGTGGGAGTGAGGGTCGTAGCTTCGGACGCCCGTCAACAAGCATGTACAACTTTGTTTCTTGATTTTTTGATAACCCACGAGCCTTGGTCACACATTGCCAAATATGCCCTACATAAATAAATAAATAATAATAATAAATAAATATGATAATGATACCAAAATGTTAAAAAAAATTCATATATTGTAGAGAATTGGCATACATTACATACGTGTAAATATATATATATATATATATATATATATATATATATATATATATATATTACTATTTTGTATAAAAATTATATTTTAGAGATATGAACCATTACTGTGTTATTCTTCAAATTCTTGCATTCTAGAGATGAATTATTACCCTTCTAAATGAAATATTTTTCTCTTCAAATTCTGATATAATGTGGTTTTTCATATTTTCATTAGGTTGAATTTGAGAAGTAATATATTTACTTCACAAGAGCAATAATCTCTTTCTAAAGATTAATTTCATAATATAGAGGAACAAAGAGACTACCTGCAAGCACTTGATATGTGCTATAAGTCCTATGACCATCTTCGTTGCAATTGACTTTGAGAGTGTTGAGCTGATCACGAGTCATTTTAAACATGGTCATTATTATTTCAGAAGCATCACGTCGAGGATCTCTCAACACTGGAGGAGGATGATACTCGATGTGACTGAAACGAGGCTTGGGCGGAGTCGAAGGAGAAAGGATGCGACGGTCGAAAAACGGTAAGACGGTTATGTCAAGTCCGCGAGCCATATCCGACCATGTATTCATAAAATGATTAAAAGAAGGTCCATCTGATAAACGATGATCAATTGCATTACCTAAGCAAACTCCACCACATTTAAAACGTGTCACCTGTTCGCAAGGGTATTTATTATCTTCGATTAACAAATAATTGCACAACTTTTATATTTGTGTTGATTTTTAATGATCAAATTTTAAAAATATGTTACTAGTATTACATGAGAGGAGTTGAGATACAAATCTAAAAATAAAATTGTATTCTTCATGATTATATCTTGTATGCTAAAGAGGAGTACGCCTTATAAAATAAAATTACATATTAAATAAAATGCAACATATCTTAAAGTTGTACTCCATATTATAAATTTGCAGTTAACCATAGAGAGATAATAAATTTGAAAAGTAAAATGAAAGTAAAATTATTATTAAGCGTGATCAATTTTATTTGTTAATTTTTTATTTAACCATCAATACCATTTGAATTTTTTTACTCCACATTGCACTACTATTAATTAACATTGCACCGCAATTAGGCTTTAGAGTTTTGCTGGCGAAATCGCACCATAAGAATTGAGGCAATTACATCTTTATTGTTCTGATATCATCTTTATTGTTCTGATATCATCTTTATTGTCTTGATATCGACTGTGCGCGTAAGCCAATCTTAATTTATTTATTTATGTATACATCATCTACATAATCTCTCGAATAAGAAATTATAATATTTTAATAAAAAAAATACTCCCTTCGTCCGGGTATTTTACCCGTTTGTACGGGCACGGTGATTAAGACGTTTTATTTTTTTAATATATAATGTAAGAGAAAGTATGAATAAATTAGTAATTTAAAAAGAAAAAGTGAATAAAGTTATTAGGAATGATGAATAAAGTGTAAAAAAATAATTAAAGTTGTTGGGATTGTAAAAAGTAGGTAATAAAATATTATGTATTTTTGCCAAAAATGGAATGGGTAAAAATACGTGTGACACTCCAAAATGAAAAGTGTGTAAAAATACGTGGGACGGAGGGAGTAATTGAATTAGTGAAAAATGATAATTGTGCAATCTATTGAATAATTTATAAATATAAATAAAAAGTAATATTTTTAATAAAAAATAAAAATATTTTAATAAAAAAAAATTAAAAAATCATAAAATCAATTTCACATGAGAGACGTCACCCAAGTGCTGGCCTTCATTTATAAGTTAAGGTGATTTATATTTTTTTTTAAAGTTTTTTGGGGGTTAAATATCATTTAAATAGTGACATATTGTAATTTTGGAATATTGTAGGATATGTTTTCACCTTTGTGTAGGAAAGTGTTAATTCATGTGAGAAAGAAAAGAAATGAAAGGGGAGCCTCCCAGCTGGTGCAAACTGCAAACATCCTCATTTTACAATTTCGAACGTCTAGCTTAAAGGTAGAGGTGTAAAAATAAACGAGCCACTTGATAAGTTGGTTCGATAAGGCTTGAGCTCAACTCGACTTATGAATACTTAAGCTCGAGTTCGAACTCGTCTAATGCTCATTAAGTTATCGAACCGAGAATAATAATAATTATTAGTAGTATTATTTAATGATAATTGTACTAAATACTCCATCGTGTCACGTTAAGTTATACATTTTTTATTTTACTTTGTCTCAAGTTAAGGTTCACATTTTTTTTTAAGTTTTGGCTCACACAAAACAATTAATTATTCAATGCAGGTCCATATACAATACAAATACAACTACCTACTTTATATTAAATATTATTTCTCTCAACTCACGACATATTAAAATATTATATCCCTTAATTTCTATGCAAAAAGCAAACATCAACGTCAACGTATGACGGAAGGAGTATTATTATAATAATTATTAAATGTAATATTAAATACTCGTATTAAATATATTAATTAAAATCCGACTCGATTAGACTCGTCAAGGCTCAACTCGTTTTGTTTAATGATGCACCAGGTTCAACATCGAGCTCGGCAAGCTCAGGCTCGTTATCAAATTAAATCGAACTCGAGCCAAATTCGAGTATGCACTACTCAAACTCGCTCGATTTATTTAATAGACTTACTCAAAAGTAGGAATTTCTCTTTTTTTAGTTGTAGGACCGCCACGAGTCTGCCCTATCTCATCAGTTTATTAAATAGCTTGTTCTTATCACTTTCATCAATTAATTTACCCTTTTAAAGAAATATTATTATCTATTCGTATCATAGAGCTGATGGGCCCTAACGATGGGTACACCATCAATAATGGAGTTTTGAATTATTCCGTCTTTCTGCCGATTATTACGCAATATTAAAATAGAATAATTAATATTAAAAGCAATTAAATATTAATTAATTAACCTGAAGCAGCAGGAGTGGGAATGTTGAAATTCCGAGAGAATAATCGACGTCGGGGACAAGGCTGATCTCCGCCGTGGGGAGGAAGTAATCATCGGCGGCGCCGTCGGATTCCGCCTCCAAGAACAACACCCCCTGGCCGTTGCAGTCGATCTCAGTCCGGCCCGCGTCATCCTTGTTCAGGCGGCCGGCCACGGGGTAGAACTCAACCAGCGTACGGCTGAGCGCATCCTTGAGCACCGCCGTGTCGAAGAAATCAGCGGCGGCGGAGGAGCGGTAGAAATAGAGGATGCGCGAGTGTTGATTTTGAAAGACCCTGGTGTCTAAATTGGATAATTCAAGAGTTGTACGCTGCATCGCTTTGTTTGGTTGTACCATAGTGGACGCCTTCACCTTCATCTCCGTTTAGATTAATTCGCTATGCCTTAATCTTCTCTATTGCAAAATATTTTAAAAAGGGTAAAACTCTAATAAACCTTTTCAGTTGACATTTGACAGGTGTCATACTCATCTCCACATAATTTTAAGGAGACACTATCCTGTAAAATGGATTATTTGTGAGATGGGTGTGAGACGGCCCATTACTAAAGTATGGTTATTGAGACGATCTATTACTAAAGTATGATTATTGTATAGATAAAGTATTCCTATTTGTAGATTTGTGAGATGGGTGTGAGACGGCCCATTACTAAAGTATGATTATTGAGACGGTTCATTACTAAAGTATGGTTATTGTATAGATAAAGTATTCTTATTTGTAGATTTGTGAGATGGGTGTGAGACGGCCCATTACTAAAGTATGGTTGTTGAGCCGGTCCATTACTAAAGTATAGTTATTGTATAGATAAAGTATTCTTATTTGTAGATTATAACATGCTAAAATCATACTTTAATATATAATCCGCATACTTTAGAAAACTTACTTTAACAACCATTAAACATACTTTATCTATACAATAAACATACTTTAGTGATGGATCAGCTCGTCTCACACCCATCTCATAAATAACCCGTCTCACAATAAATTTTGTCAATTTTAAGCTCATTTGTCATTTTCTCAGCTTTTCCGTATTTTTAATTTTATATATTTATATAGATTCAAACTTCTCCTTTTTTTGGCTTTATGAATTTTATTAAAATTAAATAATAATGGTTAAATAGTAAAAAAATTTTGGCGTTATGAATTTTATTAAAATTAAATAATAATGGTTAAATAGTAAAATAAGTGTTATGAAAATTTATTAAGAAATTATGGTCACATAACACAATTCTTAATCATTCACTACAAAAAAATACTATTTTTTAACAAAGGAATTAATCAATGGAATTCAATCCGTTGATAATTAATTACCAACAGAATAACAACAAAATGACATTTTTCCTTTAGCAATGGAATGCCAACGGATTTATTCTCTATTTTACCGATGGAATTCCAATAAATTACCAACGAAATCATTATATAAATTACCAACGGGTTACTAACGGAATTGAATTTTCGTTGCTAAAAATTTACCAACTACTATTTTATCAATGAAAATTTACCAACGGATTCCATTGTTAATCCATTAGTAAACCAATTTAATAATGGAATTGAGATTTTTACTAATAGAATATTCTATTGATAAAAAAATACTTTTTTGTAGTGATTATTATACAGTATATTAAGTTTTGCATGAGACTAAACAAAGTGTACTTAATTTTTGTTACTTAGGAATTTGAAGAACTCACGCCATTCAAAAGGTGGATGTTGTTCACTACTCTCACTCTTTAGCTTGCATTTTAGGGCTCGTTTGATAGCCCATAATATGGGTTTCCAGTATTTATTATATGGACTTTTATGGAGTTTGGTAGGTCACATTAGATAAATGAGGGACTAATAGATTACTTGTGGCCCGTTGTTATTTACTATTTCTCACCATATAAATAATACCTTTTAGGTCATGGTATTAGTAATATGGATCTGAACAATCGTTCATACAAAGTTTCCTTAGGTTTGTAAGAAATCTATTTTGAATTTGGGAGTTGAGGATAATTCATTAGCTGCTCTTCAAATTGATATAAATATAAACATAATGATTTATTTGAGCAACTTTAAGAGATTCATTTATTTTAATATTTGAATTCAAATCCCCTGATCCAAAATTATCTGTCATATATTTGTATCCAAAGACAAGTAAGCTAATGGCTAGAATGTATTAAAAGAGCAAGAATAAGCAACACAACAAAATCTGATCAACTAAGCTGCTTTTAAGTTATTTCTAGGTATTGTGTTGATGTTGGAATTAACTGCTCCTAACCTTATCTTGTAGGTGGCAACAAAAGCTTTTCAGAACACCCCTGAACCAACCAAAATGGATCCCATAGTTGCTCCAAAACTATCATGTTCATACCAGCAAATTGCCCCAACTTGCCTCCTTTTGATAGTTATTGGCTTGTAACTATCTAGCCGAATAAACATCCATCCATCAAGTTCATTTGATCTTATCAAAATTATACCATGAATTCTTAACCATTTGAAAATCATGAGTAGTGACAATTTTTTTTTTGTCTTTTTGGTGTACATTTTATGTGCTCAAGTCTTAGGGATAATGATATTAATGACATAGGAGATAATACATGAAAGTGACACCATCTCGAGCCTAGATAATTTATTTTGGTTATATCATTTTGTATAATAAGTTTAACTTTATTCAGAATTGATATATAAGAAGTTGGTGACACGTGTAAAAAAATGATAATTGATTAAAGAGAAGAGATAAATATGAAGAGCAAAATATGAAGAGCAAAAGGTCTTTATTGAAAGGAGAAAAAATTATATAAGGTGGGCGAATGGATGATTTATAGATCATATAGTAGTTTTTAAAATTTAATTGCAAATCAAAACGTCATCGTTTATAAGCCATTACTATGGTACAAGAGCTTCTCAAAGATATCCATTTGTTCTTTTGGCAACGAGGCTGTAAACCATAAGCTCCCATCATTTGTTGGGCTCTGCATCACATAAAATTTGCCTTCGGAGGGAATCGATCCAATACCAACGTAAATAGGCCGGCCCCATCCGAATTCTGCCTCGTAGACTGGCAGTCTGGCCCAACTAAATATCGCAAGATTGGGGCAGCTAATTGGGCTTAGCCCATCATGAAACTCCAAATAGTCTATAGCTGATCTCAAATACTCGTCGTCAAATCGGCCCAATGTTTCATGAATCTTTTGGGCCGAAAACTTTAGTGGGCTGGACTCGAGTTCACCGCATGTAGATATAGTGGAGGCCTTAAAGACGACATTCCCAAAATACCCTTGTGGGAGTGCAGGTTGTAGTTTGGGCCGCCCGTCAACAACCATGTACAACTTTGTTTCTTGATCTTTTGACAGCCCACGAGCCTTGCTCACACATTGCCAAATGTGCCCTTCATAAAAGAGTAAAATAAAATATATCAATGAGTACTTACAATTCAATAAATAGGAGGGTGTTAAAATAATCTCTATATGTTATTATTATTTAATGAGAAAGTATTTTGTGGGACAGTGATTATGTGATATTACTTGTGAGACACATTAAAATATGCTTGTTACATAAATAAAGTATGTTTATTAGTTGTTAAAGTATGATGAATAATGCATTAAAGTAAGTATCATTTTAGAGTGTTATAATATGATTCACTACATACATACTTTCATTATTAATAGTTATACTTTATTTATATTGTTGGGCCCGTTGGGCCTTGTGGCCCAATTTGTTGGTCTTCATTCTCTAAGTATTGGGCTTGGCCCATTAATTACACTTCTGGCCCTTATCAATCCTAATTGTGAACCCAATACGTGGGTTGGTGCAGAATACTCTTCGTGAGTTTGAAACGGGAATCTGAGCACCTCCCGTCGCCACCACCTCCGGCGATGCTCCGGCAATGAAGACGTCGACCGGGAAGACGACGAGGACGACCTCATCCACCCAACAGTGGTATCAGAGCTTGGTCGGCCGTCCTTCGTCCGCCGTCCATCCGCAACTGCCTGCTGTTCCGCCGCTGGAGAGGAGCCCGCCGCGACGCCGCCGCCGCTGCAGGAATCGCGACCTGCAGAAACGCGCCGCCGCCGGGAGCTGGTCTAAGTGCCGCCGCGCTGCTAGGGTTCCGCCGCTGCGCGCCGCCGCTTGGAGCCGTCCATCGCGTCCGCCGCTGTACAGGTTCCGACACCGCCGCTGCTGGGATCCACCCGCCGGAATCGCGTCGCCGATCTGGACGCGATCTGACCGGACCGCGACGCCGCTAGGGCTCCTCCGCCGCCACCCGCCACTTTCTGTCGCCCGATCTGTAGCGCCATCGCGTCGCTGATCTGAAGGAGGAGATCGACGAGTGGGCCGCCGCTTCAGATAGTCGTTCGTCGCGCACTGATCTACTGTCCGTCAGCCGCCGTCGCCGGAGGAAGGAACGGGTCAGGTCATCTGCTGCGCAGCTGCTCGTCCACCGGATCTGCTCAGCCGTCGATTGCCACTAGCAGTAGACCGCCGCCGAAGTTTCAGGTAGGTTTCCAGCCGCTGACTGCCGTTCGCGGTCATTCCAGCCCGCCACTGCTCGACGTCGCCGTCCAGCTTGCTGTCCGCCGCCGACTGCTACAGCCTGCCCGCCACCGCCTCCGGCTCTGGTCAGATCAGTTCTGACCTCGGGGGAAGGGGAGTATTGTTTTTCCATTTTCAATTTTTTTATTTTGTTCTTGTGTTATACATAACTGATTTTTTGATTTTGGGTTGTCGATTTGTTCGACATATTTTTCGCAGGGCAGCTGTTTGAACCGGAAGCACGAGTGGACTACTACTCGAAGGGATTATGGTGAGTTTAAGCTTGGTAGCGGGCAGGGTGCGTCTCCAAGTTGGAAGTTGCTCGTCCGGTTGCCGCTTGAACAAGTCTTTGAGGGGTGCTTGTGGCTCATAGGGGCGGTACGGTGTTCATCCACCGCTTCAGGGGAGTTTTCATTTCTTTAAACTTTGTGTTTTTTCTGATTTGTTCAGTTATCTTTTATCTGTGTGATACCCTGAGGCGGTTGGTCCTGTTGGATTGTATACTAAAAGTCTAGCTTTAGTATGAACAATGTCATAACAATATTTGAAATGAGAATCATTAATCAAATGATTGCGTCTTATAATTTATTTTATATGCATGATGCAATAGTCCATTTACTTTATACTGTAGATAATATGTTGTGCGACAACACGCGAAGATCATATTATCGGTTTTCTTATAAAATATAAACAGATGCTCACAACTGAGATAGACGGAGACTCTCTATCGGTATGGTTGTAGTGTGGTTTGGTATTAGTTTGTCTTGGCTATAGAATCACATTAGTGCACTTGTGTGTATTGAGCAGGACCGCCTGAGATCGTTCTTCTTATACTGACTATATAGTAGAACTTGATCTCTGTTATTATGGAAGTTCGTGCTCTTAATCCCTATACAATAACCTCGACACGTAGGGCAGTATGTATTTTTTTGATTCATCAATGAGTGAGATTTATATGTATTAAATCAACAAACTCGGTGAGTTGGGAAGTAGTGATGTATCTATGGTGTGCTGTTGATTGTAGAAGGAATCCATGTCCGTCATAGGTTGATGATGTCCCCTTGAGGAGCTCATAAGGTTTATCATGTAAATCTTGCAAGTGGATTAATTTCCGGCATGATAATAAGGTTGAGTGGTACTACTCTCGGATGAGATATTAATTAATTTGAGTTGTCAGTAACTTAATTAATTAATGGACATTGTTTTTCTTAAACATGGGGAGACCATCGGGCTTATAATAAGAAGGAGCCCAGAACTTAATTTTGGGATTGGACGGGTAGTGCAGTAATAATATTTTAGTGGACTATATTATTATTATTGAATTTAATTAAAAGCTTTGGGCTAAGCTTGGTTAATTAAATTCAATTGAGGCCCAGTCCAATTTCTCCTCCTGGTCCCTGCTGTAGCCCAGTATATAAGTGAACTCAGCTTCCTGGAACCCTAAGATAATTCCTGCGCCTCTTTTGGTGAGAGAAGGAAAAAGAAGCAGATTGAGAGATCCTGCAGACTGTTACCCACACAACAGCAGGATCACACTTGGGACATACAGTAGAAGATCAGAGGTAGTTCTCTGCAGTTCATCCTCTACACCAACCCAAAAGTACGGTAAACGATTTAATTGCTTCCGCTGCTTATTGTTTGCCTTAAATCCTAACGATCACATTTGAACCACAAGATCCAATTGCCAACAGGTCCTCCTTTGTGCTTTGTGATGCTTTGAGGCGGCTGGTCCTCTTGTGTGATGATTTCTGTGCTGTAGAATTAGGGATTTTTTGTGATTTATGACCTAGTTGGTCAATTTCTTGGTATCTCTAATTCTTATTTGCTTGAAATCTATTGTGTATTTTATATCTTTGTGATATTGTATCTTGGTATGCTTTCGCTGCTAATCTGATTTTTCTGGAATTTTTTGCTCTTTTTGCTATGTGTGAATTGAGTTTGTTTCTAGTCTTTGAGATAGCTTTGGCTCACCTGTGTGTGTGATTGTCACCTGTGTGTGTGTTTGTATTGTTTCTTGAATCCGTGAGTCGATTCACTCAACTTTAAGCACCAATGACTCTTCTCCTGATGCATTTGGGCAAGGAGACTTCAATATCTGTTTGAAACAGAAGATGAAGTATGAGGGGGTGTTCAAAGCTGTGAATGACTCTTATGATTAAGAGATAATTTCTTGTGTGAATTATTTGTGCCTTTTAAAACCTTGTGTGTGTGTTATTTGGCTAGTTAATTCTGCATGTGATTAGGAAATTTATTTTTCTACGTTGTGTGTTTGTTTATGTGTTAAACTTGTCTTGTCTACATGCTTATTTGTTTCTCTTAGTGAGGTGGAGCATGTTGTGTGCATTCGAATGTGGTGTAACATTTGATTGTTATATGTCTGTGTGACTGTGTGCTTCTGTGTGAAGTGGTGTCTGTGTGACTTTTATGTCTGTGTGACTGTGTGCGTCTGTGTGACTTTTATGTCTGTGTGACTGCGCATGCTTCTGTGTGAAGTGTCTGTGTGACTTGTGTGTCTGTGTGACTTGACTATGTGTCTGTATGAATTGTGTATTCATGTTAGCTTTGTGCTTATTTGTTTTATGTGAACTGTTCGTGTGTCATGAGAACTGTGAGTTCTAATCTATGTGATTACATGACTATGTGAACTTTGTGTTTTCTTGAGCTTGTGTGCTCCGTTTATTTTGTCCTTGGGATAATTTAAACATTTTGTGACTGTGTGTCCGTGATCTTTGCTCCGGCTTAGATTTTTGTATCTTTTATAATACCTTGACTTTGTGTCAAATTTTTCTGGATCTTGCATCTAACTTTGTGTTTTTCGTTTTGCAGGTGTCCGGGAAAAAGGTGCAATGATGAATTCCTATATAGATGAACACAAGGTGGATGATTTGGGCCAAGGTGGAGATTTGTTGGGCCCGTTGGGCCTTGTGGCCCAATTTGTTGGTCTTAATTCTCTAAGTATTGGGCTTGGCCCATTACTTACACTTCTGGCCCTTATCAACCCCAATTGTGAACCCAATACGTGGGTTGGTGCAGAATACTCTTCGTGAGTTTGAAACGGGAATCTTAGCACCTCCCGTCGCCACCACCTCCGGCGATGCTCCGGCAATGAAGACGTCGATCGGGGAGACGACGAGGACGACCGCATCCACCCAACATATATAATAAGCATACTTCATTTAATTAATTTGCAAAAAAGTTAAGAGTCCCCATTTAATAAATAAATTTAAAATTATATTATTATACTTTGCAAATTTTAATTTGACTTTCAAATCTTTTCTTTTTTTCAATATTAATTTTAAAATAAATAGATTACTAATGATTTAAATTGTCATTCCTATTAGAGATTCAAAGAGAAATATGACTAAATTAAAAAATAAGTATAATTTACCGAGTAAGTGGTAAAATTGTACATGAATTATGCAACAACTCAACCTATCTTTTGTATGCAATAATTCAAAGAAAAATACATTACGATACTTAAAGTTCACATGGGGTGAATTTATAATTCAATAACTCAATAAATTGCATTATATGTTGTGAGAGATTAATTATGCATTTTGTTTATTTTGAAGTCTTTTGATTGCGTGAAATTTATATGAGAACTAGTATATTTGTGGCAGCAATCCATTATACAAAGAAAAGGGTTTTGATGGAACATAAAAATATTATAGTGTCACCATAATTCTAAAATTAATTAAAGATTGTGTTCTAGTGATTGCTCCAATTTTGTGACAAAGAGAGAGTACCTGCAAGCGCTTGATATGTACTATATGTCCCATGACCATCCTCATTGCATTTGGCTTTAAGAGCGTTGAGCTGATCACGACTCATTTTAAATATCGTAAATATTATTTTAGAAGTGTCGAAGTCTGAATTAGGTCGAGGGTTTTTCAAAATTGGAGGAGGATGATACTCGATGTGGCTGAATTGAGGCTCGGGCTGCGTTCTAGCGGAGAGGACGCGTCGGTCGAAAAATGGTCGGGTGGTTATGTCGAGTCCGCGAGCCATGTCCGACCACGTATTGATAAAATGAAGAGAAGAAATTCCATCTGATAAACGATGATCAATTGCAGTACCTAAGCAAACTCCACCACATTTAAAATGTGTCACCTGCTCACAAGGGTGATCAATTGTCTAATAAATCATCACGTTGCTTTGAATATATAACCCAAAATTTGGTATTTAATTTTAATATACAATTGCACTACTTAAATATGAGTTAGAACTTCAAATTAACAATCAAAATTTTAAAATCCGTTATTATTACATAGTAGGAATTATTGAAGCACAAATCTAGAAGTAAAATTGTATTCTATGATTATATCTTGTACACTAAAATAATAATATTCAAAAATAAAATTACATTTTGATTTAAATGCAACATATATTAAAGTGGTATAATTATTTGCCAAATTTGTAATTAACCTTTAACATGCATTATAAAGAGATAATAATAATTTGAAAAGAAAAATAAAAGTCAAATTATTATTAAGGGTTATCTTTTATTAAAATAACATAAACAATTACCGAAATTCGTTAGGAAAAATTTACTAACCATAAAATTACAAATTAAAGATTACTAAGGGATTTTGTTGTTTATGTATTTTAAATAAATTCAACTACAAAATTTAGATTATTATATCAAGACATATTCCAGTAGTAATTTTATTTTTTAGTGAGTAACACAGCACATTACGCGCAAAACGTAATTCATTTATAACTTAATATCCAGATCATAAATTGATATCTCTCACGTACACCTCTATATAATCAACAATCTTATAATTTCAAAATAAATTTAATTTAATTTTTTCATTTTTTACTTTAATATACAAACCTTTCACCAAAAAAAGAAAACACCACTTTATCCAACAACCTCAAAAGTTACTTTAATTTCAAATTTGTCACTCCTTTTTTAACACATATTATTACTTTATACTTTTTTATTACCTAAAAATACTACAATACCCTTAAAAGTTAATAAAGCTGGTCAAAAAGTACAACTTTTCTTAAACAACGTGGAACAGTAAAGGTGAAATTTTTCCGGGACGGAAGGAGTAATAAATTAATTTTTTTTCCAAATTTTTTTGTAAACTTTACATCTACTTTTATTTAAATGGATGAATGAAATATTACCTAACATGAAATAAATAATTATAACTAGTAATCGAATTCTTTGTGTCATACCGTTGGATTAATGACACGTGTGAGAGAGGAAAATTATATTTTATTTAAAAGCTTAAATCTTAGCGCACCGGATCTTCTGCGCCATTTTAATACATCATCAAAGTTTAGGGTATAGTTTCTCTCTCTTACATGTCTTCAATTTAACGGTACAGAAGATGATGTACCAAATGACACAGAGAATCCGAGCCGATGTGCTAATAACCGATAAAATATTTATTAACCTGAAGCAGCACGAGTGGGAATGTTGAGATTCCGAGAGAATAATCCACGGCGGGGATAAGGCTGATATCCTCCGTGGGGTGGAAGAAGTCACCTAGGTCGGCGAAGGCGCCGTCGGATTCCGCCTCCATGAATAACACCCCCTTTCCATTGCAGTCGATCTCAATCCGCCCCTCGTCATCCTCCTTCAGCCGGCCGGCCATGGGGTAGAACTCAACCAGCGCACGGCCGAGCGCTTCCTTGAGCACCGCCGTGTCGGGGGCGACGGAGGGGCGGAAGAAATAGAGGGTACGCATGTGATGATTCTGAAAGACCCTGGTGTCTAAATTGGACAGCCAAAGAGTTGTACGCTGCGTCGCTGTGTTGGGTTGTACCATGGAGGAGGCCGTCACCTTCATCTCCATTGGATTCATTATGGATGTATGTATGCCTTAATCTTCTATAATATATATTATTTCAATTATGTCGAGTGAATAATAACATGATTCATTTAAAGACAGCATAAATGAAACAGCATAAAGAGTTGTAGGAAGTGGCAGAGGAGGTGAGTTCATTAATTATACTTCCTCCACCCCTTTCAAAAATGTCGTCGTTTTGTTTTTGTTTTTTTTATTTTGGACGTTTCACCTAAAGAGTTTCATTTTTTTTACACACGATGAAATTCATGCATACTCATTAATATAATTTTTTACTACACATTAAATAATAATACTTCTTAAAAGAACGTGCAAAAAGTAGAAGACCCTTTTATCTTGGAATGGAGGGAGTATGTCAATATCACAATATTATGATTTTGAAAATCTCAACATCACTTGATCATTTTGTCTTGTACTCAAAACATTATACGTGTGGTTTTCAACCGTTAGATCTTAATCATGCCACATGCATCTTCAAATAGATACCGTTTGATGCTTGTCTTATTACTAGAACTAGAAAGAGATAAGAAATGGTAGGCTCTCGTGTCTCGGAAAAGCCAAACTCTTCCCCGCTAGGTTCCGGGTGCACTGGATAAAATGAATGCCTGTAGATATAAAATTCAAAGTGGGTAAGGGTGTAGCTCAAGTGGTAGAGGGAGAAGGTGGAAAAACCTTCCAACTGAGTTTGGTTGATGCAGGGTGGGGTTCGAATCCAACCTTTGGCATGAATTTGGCCCTTGCAAGCACAAGTTAAACATGAGCCCTTTCTATACCTTCTCCATCAATTTTCAGAGCAGGCCCTAATGGTGAGATACATCATCTAGTATTTAAAATTAATGTGCAGGAGATGTGCAAGTGGCAGATGATTTTACGCATAGATATTAGTCACATATATCACTTCTTCACGTAGCAATTTATGGATCTCTTATTTAAGAGATAACAAGTGCCTAACCACATATATCACTTCTTCACGTAGCAGTTTATGGATCTCTTAATTAAGAGATAACAAGTGCCTAACCCGTTCTTCAGCGGGCTCAAATGGGGCAAATCACACCCGAGTCAGGTTACTTGTGAGTTGGGTCGGATCACCAGTGGTTTGATTCACGGGCAGTCTCATGTAAGAGCTTACGTGAGATGATCAGAAAGTGATAATAAATTAATAAAAAATAATAATATTTTTTCATGAACAATTTATAGTATAAATAAAAAGTGATAACATTTTATAGTGAAAGTGATAATGATTTATAGATATAGTAATAACTTTTTTAAAAAGTGAAAAATATTCTCACGTGAGACGGTCTCACGCAAGACCTACCCATTAAATATTAAAATATAAATTTTTATAAAAAAAAATTTGGGAGTGGGTGGGGGGTGAGGTAGGTTGGGTGGTAGATTATTGGGTTGGGGCGGGTTTAACCCACGATCCACTGTGACCCGTTATCTAGTGAGCTTAAATAAAAGGGGTCATTTTGGGTTGGGTTCTTTTTTGGGCGGATTACTAATGAGTTTTCATGGATTGAAGCGGGTTGGCTCATTGAGTTTAGCCCAAATTAGCAGCTCTAATAGGACTTTTTTTTAGTGGGCGGCACTATTGCCAACCGAGGGTTTGCTTAAGACACCCATATTAAAGACAAAACATATGTAAAATATCAATTACTCCCTCCGTCCGCTTTCAAGGGTATTATTTTTCCGTTTTGGGCGTCCACCCCTAAGGATCTCATTTTCTTTTTTATCTACACACCCACTAATACAACTAAAAAATGGACTCACACCTTTACTAATACAACTACTCTGTAATACACGAAATTTTTTTCTATTTATGTGATAATATAATTTGTGTTTTACGTATTTTTATAATTATGTGATAATTATGTGATAAATATTTTTATATTTTATTTGTCTTTTATATTTTTATTTGATATATTTATAATAATAATAATAATAATAGTATATATATAAATATGGTGAGTGTACGTGTGCGGTGTAGGAAGGATGAGAGAAAGAAAAGAAGGTGGGATAGTCATACACGACTCTCACGCACATATGCACATATATATTGGGAAAAACAGAAGAAAAAGGGAGGAGAGAGAGAAGAAAAGAGAAAGAAAGAAAGGAGGAGAGAGAAAGAGGGGGAAGAAAAAGGGAGAGAGAAGAAAAGAGGGTTAGCGAATGAAAGACAGAAGAGAGAGAGGGAGAGAAAAGAAAGGGAAAGAGGTGCGTGCGTGCCGGAACGGAAGGGATTAATTGCAATTCTTCATTAGGTTTATAGTATTATTATTGTCGGAGTCTAAGTAAATAGAAGGCCAACTACAATGCATAAACATGTTGTGTGTGATTTATTTGTAATTAATAAGGGATAATTATGTTATGAATTATTTGTGATTAGTTTAATTACGTTAGGAATTATTTAGGATTAATTGGTGATACAAGTTGTGTATTTATGTGATTTGAAATTTAAGTTATTGCTTTATTCTGATTAAATGTTGATATTGATATCGTAAATGGTTTATGATGCATATTTAATTGTCATGGTTGCATACCATGCATAATCATGAAAAGTGTTTCCCCAAATGTGTGTGCGGCCACTATATATATGCATCTCTGCCAGGGTTCGGAAAAATCATTCCCGATATTATATTCGGGTTCAGAAAATAATTCCCATTGAGTTCATTTGGGATGCATGTCATAAGTATATCGTGGGGATCTCGCAACGTGAACAATTTTCAAAATAAAAGAGACCAATTAGAAAGATTAGAAAAATAAATGCATTTTCATGCACTATCATGCATGATTTCTACTTACTGAGATTTTATCTCATTAGTTTATGCTAGGTAAAATCGATGCTGATGGCTGGGTCCTGTCAGATCCTGAGAGTTGTATACATGGATGACGACCTGTTGGTCGGGCCGGTGTAAATGAAATGAAAAGAACATATATTTATTATTATTGGTGAGAAAATTTGGGACGTGACAGACTCACTATACATTAAATAACAAGACTCCTAAATCTCCGTACTCAAAAGCAAATGACATCCTTAAATCCGGATAGAGTGAGTATATCCTTGCTCCATTTTAAAGCCCTAATTTATTTGTTAAATTAAAAAAAAAAACTTTGCACAGACAAGAACACTAACACAAACAAAGACTAAAATCCGATTCCAAAACAGAGACTTAAATCTGATTCCAGACTCAAATCTATGGATTCTTTACTTGACTCACTGCTGCCCATCTTCCATACTCGCCGTAGGGTGCGAAGGCGATGTCCTTCAACCCAAATTCGACGAGCCGTGGCCTCAGCCAAACTTAAACCCCAATTTGCTTAGGAGTCCCTAACTTAGCTCGCTGTTTGTTTTATTTTTACTTTTTTTTTGTTTTTAAAATTTAATTTTAGGGATATAATTATAATTTTAACTTATGTTTTAGGGTAGATTTTACCCACTAAGATTTAGGGTATACTCCCTCTGTCCCGTCCTAATAGTTACGTTTCCTTTGTAATTTACAAAGGAAACGTAACTATTAGAACGAGACGAATGGAATAATGTTCTTTTAACTATAATAATAAATTAAAAAGGAAAACAAAAAAATATTAATAAAGGGAGTTATTCTCATCTAAATTGGATTTACATCATAAATCCTTGTAAACCTTATGGTTCCTTAATTTAAATATCATAGCAATACATATGTTATATAGAATTGGAAGGGGGATAACATGATTTATACCGTTAACCCGGTTTACACAAGTGTATGTAATGAAAGAGAAAAAATTAATTAATGAAGTGAGGACCACATATTCCACCAATTCATTTGGTGAGATTGATTCCACCCAAATTACACTCTAAAATTAATGTTAAATTGTAAACTCTAAAGTTAAATTATATTAAGAGGTTATAAATGTTAAAGATATCAACATAACATATCAATAAAATTTGAATGGTAAAATAGGTTATAAACTAATACTGTAAAATATTAACTATATATTATTAAAAAATATACTTCCTCCATCCATTATTAATCTATCCATTTTATCATTTTGGACCGTTCATCCTTAATCTATTCATTTATCTTTTTCCCCAACGAGACCCACACCCTCCACTCATACAAATAAAATATGGGACTTACACCCTCCACTAATCATTTTCCTTTTTCTCCTATGGGACTCACCCTCCACTAATACAAATAAAATATGGGACCCACACTCTCCACTAATACAACTACCTACTACACATAAAATAATAATACTCTTTAATCCACATGCAAAAAATAAATGAATACATTGAGGATGGATGGAAGGAGTAATTAATAATTAATGAAATGAAAAACTTACCTTGTAGGATTAAAGGAAACTAGGTAATACTAATTGTACTGTAGTTATTGTCTTAAAAATATAGGCTAATGAATAAAAGTTGATACACTTCGTTAGGATTTTTTTTTAATTTATTTATAGAAATATTATTCCCTTCGTTCGGTTCTAAGGTATTCATTTGATTTTTGTACGTGGATTAAGGAGTGTTATTATTATATGTAAAGTGAGTAGTTGTATTAAAGGGAAGTGATGAGTCATATTGTGTACTTTTTTACTAAATATGGGAAATTGATATATTTGAAGCGGACGTCAAAAATAGTAAAATGAATATCTTAGAAACGGAATAAGGGAATATTAGTTTTTAATGAAAAATTAATTCTAAAGTTGAATATACAAAAGTACATTTGTATTACTAAATTAAAATTAATGTAATTTGTTATGGATAAAAATGTGCATAAAGTTATATCTACAGTATAAAGTAAGTGGACTATTGCATCGAACATATAAATAAATTATAAGACGCAATCATTTGATCATATGATTCTCATTTCAAATTAATTGTTAACGTATTGTTCATACAAAAGCTAGACTTTTAGTATACAATCCAACACTAAATTCCTCCATCACCCATTCCAAATTGATCAAGGAATCATTGGAGTATTGAAGATTGCAAGAGAAGAATGTGTTTCAAGCAAAGAAATTCAAGGGAAGCAAATTCTTATTTTGTACTCCCTCCGTCCCACCCAAAGGTGTCCATTTGCTTTTTGTGTATAGATTAATGAGTATTATTATAATATGTGTAGTGGGTAGTTGTATTAGTAGTGAGTGGTGGGCCACATATGGAGCCTTTTTACTAAAAGTTGGAAATAAGGACATTTGGATGAGACGCCCAATATAGTAAAATGGGGACTTTTCGGTGACACGGATGGATTAATTTTATCTTGTTCATTCATGAAATTTTGTAGAACAATGTCTTTTGTAATACTTGAAACCATGATTAGTTAATCTCCTTGGTGATTAGCAATTATGATTGATGTTGGTTGATTTGGATTTTATACAATTAAATTCTAATGTTGAATGAGTTTTGTGTAATTTCTCTTATGATCTATGATTTACTTATTCATATTATGATATGTGTGGTTAAATTCTCTATTCATAATGTTAAGATAACTATTCAAACTTTATGCTTAGGGTTTTGATTGAATCATGTTATAATATGAATTATGTATGTTAGTATGTGAAGTGTGTGGCAACACCTTTGGATGCTTAGAACATTCATTGGAGAACGCTTAATTAATTGTTCATATTTGGTTGTAAATTTAGTGAGAAAAACCCAATCTTATAATCATAGTACCTTGAAGGGAATTGAAAGTAATAATCAATCATAGGAGCTTGCAACTTATTAAGAGTTTAATCACCTTGGTCAGATTAGGGGAACTTACGTGATTGCCCTTATTCAATTTTATGTTGCATTTTCCATTCCATGATTATGCTAATTTCATCATTGTATTATTTGAAATCCATCTCACATTCATCCATCTATCCACCCTATCTTGTATTTTTTATATTACTTATTTCTTTTGTTTATTTGAATTTTATTTGCTTGCATATCTCCCCATTATCTTTATAAAATCACAATAAATTAACTTGAGATCGCTTAAACTCTAAATTGCTTGATTTTTCATGGATTGATAATTAAATTTGGTTGACCGTGGCTACTACAATAAAGTACACTTACTCTTTAAATCACATAAAAAATAGCAATCAACTATAATACCCTAAAAACATACTTTAATTTATTTATCATATTTTAGAAAAACATACTTTAACCAACAATAAACCTATTTTACCTAAATAATTATAATAATTTAATAATACGCGTCTCATATAATTACCGTCTCATAAGAAACTTTGTCTTCTCTCGTAAAACACGCATGTATCTTCCCCACAATGCTTACCTAAAAATCATAAAAATTTGATTGTATTGTAAATTTGATTCTATAATATCAGTCACTACAACATAAGTAGCATTAAATAACACCTTATAGTAACACTTTAAATTTATTTAACACAAAATGGTAACACTTTTAAAATTATTATGATATGTAATATTTTTTTAACACTTTTTATATAAGTAACACATACATGCAACACTTTTTTAATATGTAACACATGCATATAACACTTATATATATATAACACATTTTATGTAACACTTTTATAAAGGTAACACTATAATATAACACTTATACATGAGAAATATTTTTAAGTAACACTTCTACATACATAAATTATTTATACAACATTTAAAATGGAGTGGTATTTCTAATACTTCATATTTATAAGATGAATATTAATTGAAACGTTACACACACACACACACACACATATATATATATATAATAAATTATTTTAATTTAATTATATAATACAAAATATATATTTCGTTACATAAAATATATTTTATTTCAATATAATTATTTAAATTGAATTATAAAATTAAAATGAATACTATTATTCACGAAATTTTAAAAAAAAATATATTTACTTACCTTTTAGGTTAATGGTTAAAATATTAAACTGCAAAAATTTTATTTAAAAAGAAAAAAAAGACTAGAAATATATAATAAATTAAATATCAAATACATGTTAAGATTGATGGACTAGCAAAGTTAGTAAAGGAGATGCATTATAACACATAGGTCATGGGATCAAATCCTTACAATTATAATTTTATTAGTATTTTATTTTATAAAGTGTTACATAAACTTTTGTTGTAACATTTATAAAGTGTTACTATATTAAGAAAAAGTTCTACATAAGACAATGGGTAACAAAGGCAACAACGACACCCCTAAAAGTGTTATATATCGTCTATAATAACATATTTAAGCTATTAGATAACATTTTTTACGTGTTACGTAAAATCATTTATGTTGTAGTGATTATAATGTTATATTTTAAGTTTTCAAAATATAAAATAAAAACTATCATCTTCAATTAATTATGTATTCACCTGATCTTTATCTGTGAACGATCACGATTTAAAATTTAACAATGGCATAGTTGATCTTCAATACAGCATATATGAAAATAAAATGAAGAGTATGATTTGCCTACGTATATACAGTATATTCTTTCTTTCATGTTGTTACATTTACTGTTTGTATAAAAATTAAAAAATATTATATTTTAATATATCGTGGGGTGAGAAAAATATTATTTTAATATAGACTTCATTGAGATAGTTAAATTATATTTTATGTGAATTTCATCTATTAAAAAGAAAAATGTAATACTATTTATAAAACACCTTTTTTAAAAAAAGATAAGAATTCATGAGATGGAGGGAATATGTATTATCAGCTAATCTAATACTCCCTTCGTCTGCTCGAAAGAGGGTCATTTTTTCATTTTGTTCGTTCGCTCCAAATATGGTCATTTTTTTTTACACACCCACATACACCCACTAATACAACTAAAATATGGGGTCCACATCCCCACTAATATAATTACTCACTACACATTAAATAATAATATTTCTTAATCAACGTGTACAAAAGTAAAATACCTTCTTTCGCGCTAACGGGAGTATCTTATTCTTCAACCTAAATATTTGATGGGTCAACCTTTACCTCAACATATTTCGTTTTTCAATATTGCCAATATATTTTCTCATTAGAAAGAAAAAAAAGGATTGAAAAAAAAAAAAGGAGTGTATAGATGTACACGTGATAACAGGAAAACAATTATACCCAAACAAAACAATTTTATCCTTTAGTTGAAAACATTGCCAGTGAGAAGTTTAAAGAACTTACCCAACAATGAAGGAATGCATGGCAAAAAAAACACGAAGATCTAATAAACTGGAAAGATAATAATGTGAATCATGAATCTTCAATTCATCCAAATGCCTTGTTAAAATACCCATGAAAGGGTCGTGCTTAGTTTTATGAACATGGGATTATCTTGAGTCTTCACTCTATTGAGAAAAATTAAGATTGAATTAAAACTTAGGGATTCATGAGTAAATTTTAGTGTTAGAATTTTAGTTAACTAATTTTTATAAAGATATTTATGTTTTATTAATGAGATATAATTTTTTTTAAAAATAATTATGGAGTATGTTTATTAATGAATTAATATCCTATGCATTCGGGTGCACACGTGCACCCATATGTGTATAATTTTTTACTCTTTCCGTCCCACATTAAAGTTTACGTTTTTTCATTTTAATTTGTCACAAGTTAAGATTTATATTTTATTTTTTATCAAGTTGGGTCCACACAAAACAATTGTTTATTCTATATGGGGCCCACATACAATACTAATACAACTACCCACTTCATATTAAATATTATTTCTCACATCTAACTACACATTAAAATATTATATCTCTTAATCTACGTGCAAAAAATAAATATCAACGTTAACGCGGGATGGAGGAAGTATTTAATAGTATATATTCCATTTCCATATTTTTTAATAATTATATATTTTTTTACATTCAGTTTTTAATTTAAGAAAATAACAGAAAATTTACTAACAAAGTAAATACATTTTTATTCATTAACATGTGGAGTATATTTTTGTTCATAAATATATAAATTTTTGAAAATAGATATAAGATGCACCTGAATACACATGATAATTGGTCATTACGTTTGGGTGTAAGAATAGCTGAATTCTTTTATACATTTTTCGAACCTTGAATTAATAAAACTCTTTTTTTTTATATTAAAAATCTTTCCGAACACAATTAAAAAAATATCAAATTCAAATTTATAATTTAAAATTTATACTCCACATTTTAAATCATAAATTTATAATTTTATAGATTTAATATAGATCCAAATATATAGGAGAGAATTCCCACAATCCAAAACAAAGCTGGCGACATTCAGTAATGGGATATCTGTAGTACCTGTGTAAGTATCTCCATCCGTTATAACATGACGACTTTATTTCAATTTTCAAGCCGATAGTTTCACACTTATCAAAGCACCACATTCTTTAGTATTTATCTCCTTAAAATGCGTGTGATAGAGAAAATTAATTTAGACATAGTAAACTGAGTCATGCATGTGCTGATGACCAGTTTTGCTGTAGGAGTGGAAGAAAATTTAATAAGGGATTGTTAGCTTTCAGTTTTTTAATCCAAATTTAAAAATATATAATTCTTTTTTTTTTAATTAAGTTTGGGTTTATTAAAATAAGGTGAAACATATTTTTGCCGCATATTACATCCTATTCTCTCACACATTTCATTATCTACTTTTATATATTAATTTGATATAAAGTTTAATTCCGCCCTATTTAAATTTTAAAACAAATATAGACTAGTATTAAATTAAGATTTTGTCTTTTATGTACTTGTGAACAAAACATTTAATGGTACTCTTTAATCCATCAGTAAAAAAAAATATTTTTTAGCAACGATTTTACCAACGGAATTCAATCCGTTGGTAATTACTAATAGATTAACAACCAAAATAACATTTTTATATTAGCAATTGAATACCAAACATATTTATTCTCTATTTTACCAATATTCATTGGTAATTACCAACTGATTATCAAGAGATTTTTTATATAAATTACCAAGGAAATTTTTAGCAACGAATTACCAACGAAATTATTTACCAACGTAATTGATTTTTCATTGCTAAAAATTTACCAACCACCACTTTACCAACGGATTCCGTTGCTAATCTGTTGGTAAACCAATTTAACAATGAAATTAAGGCTTTTACCAACGAGATATTTCATTGGTAAAAAATAATCCCTCCGTCCACTTCTAAAGAGTCCATTTTATTATTTTTGGCATCTGGTTCAAAGGTATCCATTTTTTTCCTATTTATTAAAAAAATGCACAATATGGCCCACCACTTCCCTCTAATACAACTACACACTTTACATATAATAATAATACTCCTTAATCCACATAAAAAAACAAACGGACACCTTATAACCGGATGGAGGAAGTAGTTTTTTTGTAGTGCATGTACAAAAAGTAAATGGTATCTTTGTAGGTGAATGGAGAGAACATAATAAATTGTTTTATAGGATATACACTTTAATTGATATTTGAGATTCGTTCCCAAACTACTCAACAAACAATGGAGACAACGAAGAAAATCGGACTTTGAATTTCTCTTTCTCTTCTTCCATATGAGAATATTGGAATGTTAAGAATTTGGAAAGACTTGCATTTCTCTTTCTCTTCTTCCAGACGTTTCGGTTCTTCCAAATGATGGATTGAATATGAAAAGACAAGTTCTCTCTCCTAAATCTTCCTAAACTACCGAGAAAAAGGGACATTTAAGGAATTAAGTTAATTTATTAATTAATAAAATAGATTAAAATACAAATGGGTACCCATCTCAGACCCGTCTTACATAAATGGATGTGTTTGTCAAAAGTAAAAGATCTATAAAAATATTAATATTTTTTATTTAAAGCAGCTAATTTTGGGAGGTGGGTAATACACAGGCGTGACAAGAAGATCATAGGGAAATGTGAACCGCCACGCCCCTTTTCATGTTTTTTTCCCCTTAACATTACTTTTCCTCACACCAGAAGAAACGTTTCAACTCTCACACACACCAAACTTTATTTTCTCTCTCTAAACTGGGTATTACTGCATGTGATTCTCTTTCTTAAAAAAGTAAATGGGCGGCGCACTCGGGGAGGGGGAGATAATTTAAAGAGGCGTGAGAACGGGTGAATTTTCAAAACCCCCCAATCAATTTCATTTGAAGAAGACAGATGGGGAAGAAGAAACTAAAAATTCATGCTGTCTGTGGATGATTAAGTTGATTTGGGTGCGGTGAAGTACCAGTGTGAAAAATTGAAGGTGCAAATAGCATTCGATTACTCTAATTTTTCTCTCTGTTTGTAACTTTTGATTATATTTTTAATCGAAGATTTACAATCTCAACTTCGAAACACTAAACTCTTCTTTCCAAATTTGAAATAGGTCGTCAGCAGTGGTGAGGACTTGTACCTGTTGGGTTTATCCGCCCAGGGAGCTGGGCCCACTCAATCCAATAGCGTGATATTGTTCGTTTTGGGCCGCTCACTGGCCCGCACGATTTTACCACTATGGGTATTACACCCAAAAGGCTTCATGCTAGGGAGAGTCTATCCCTCATTTATAAATCCCTCGTCAACCCCACTTCTAACCGATGTGGAACTTTGGTTGACACCCAACCAACATTTCTCCCTCAAACAAAGTCCCGCAGCTAGATCATTCAGTTTGAGATCCGAACATCCCACCAACCCCGGGCCGGGACGGTTAAGTCTGAGGCCTGACTCTGATACCACTTGTTGGGTTTATCGGCCCGGCGGAGCCAGCCCACTCAATCCACTAGCATGATATTATCCGCTTTGGGCCGCCCACTGGCCCGCACGGTTTTACCACTCTAGGCATCACGCTCAAAAGGTCTCATGCTAGGGAGAGTCTATCTCACACTTATAAACCACCCCTCGCCAACCCCACTTTTAACCGATGTGGGACTTTGGTTGACACCAACCAACATTTCCCCCTCAAACAAAGTCGCGCAGCTAAATTATCCAGTTTGAGGTCCGAACATCCCACCAACCCCGGGCTGGGCCGGTTAAGTCGGGGGCCTGACTCTGATACCACTTGTTGGGTTTATCCGCCTAAGGAGGCGGACCCATTCAATCCACTAGCATGATATTATCCGCTTTGGGCCGTCCACTGGCCCGCACGATTTTACCACTCTAGGCATCACGCCCAAAATGTCTCATGCTAGGGAGAGTTCATCCCTCATTTATAAACCCACCCCTCGCCAACCCCACTTCTAACAGATGTGGGACTTTGGTTGACACCCAATCAACATTTTTCCCTCAAACAAAGTCGCGCAGCTAAATCATCCAGTTTGAGGTTCGAACATCCCATCATCCCCGGGCTGGGCCGGTTAAGTCGTGGCCTGACTCTGATACCACTTGTTGGGTTTATCCGCCTAGGGAGCCGGGCCCACTCAATCCACTAGCATGATATTGTCCGCTTTGGGCCGCCTACTGACCCGCACGGTTTTACCACTCTGGGCATACACCAAAAAGGCCCTCATGCTAGGGAGAGTTCATCCCTCATTTATAAACCCACCGCCAACCCCACTTCTAACTGATGTGGGACTTTAGTTGACACCCAACCAATATTTTCCCTCAAACAAAGTCCCGCAGCTGGATCATTCGGTTTGAGGTCCGAACGTCCCACCAATCCCGGGATGGACCGATTAAGTTTGGGGTCTAGCCTGATACCACTTGTTGGGTTTATCCGCCTAGAGAGCCGGGTCCACTCAATCCACTAGCATGATATTGTCCACTTTGGGCCGCCCACTGGCCTACACGGTTTTACCACTCTGGGCATCATGCCCAAATGACCTCATGCTAGGGAGAGTCCATCCCTCATTTATAAACCCACCGCCAACCCCACTTCTAACCGATGTGGGACTTTGGTTGACACCCAGCCAACAGCACCATCGCCTCGCCAGCGAGGTTCGGTCGGTGATGAAGGAGGAGGGCGGCGGCAAAGAGCAAGCATTGCCCGGCGAAGGATGTGGTGGTGGTGCTATTCAGACTGATGCTGGTGGAGTTTTTTCAGAGAACCACGTTAGGATAATGGAGAGAAAGTGTTTGGAAGAGAGATGGAGAAGAACTCAAGCATCAACCCGTCTCGAAGCGGAGGACTGTACGCTCTCATTATCGTCTAATTGAAGACCGTATTAATGGTATCTACTTTCTTCCTTAGATCTTCTTACTTTTCTTCAAGTTTAACTTTTTTTTTTTCTTTTCTAACTTGCTATTTGTTTTTGATTTAGTTGCAGCGGAGAAGGTTAGTTTGCCACTGTTTATAGACATTATTAACGAAGTGAATAGCATTCCATCAACATGGTATTATTGCTTTCACTGTGTGTAGATGTGTCACAGAATTTCCTTTTAATTTTTCTATTTTATTTATTGTAAATCTGGTGAAATATTTGACCCCATTATTATTCCTACTTATTATGTTATTTTTCTGTGAAATTTATTCTTTCTCCGTAATATACTTAATATCAGCTTTTTCAGAAGCTGGGATATGTTTACGATTGTTTCATATTGTGGTGAACAAAATTGAGAAATCCTAGGGCTTACCTCCACCGACTTTAAGTGCATTTGCTTGCTCTGTAAGCACATGATTTAGGGTAGATTTCTTTGACATTTCATTGCTGTTACAATTTGATAAGACCTCTGCTTTTGATTTCTTTATTGTTTTGTCTTGATATAAGTTCGTCTTTGGATTACTGTTCCATTTCTATTGTATTAGTTTTTTCCCAGAAGTTTGCGTGTCAAATGAAGGTGCTTCTTGCTAATGAACTTTGTGAATTAGTATATCTGAAGTTTCAAACTTTTTTTACCCACTTTTTATTTGGTATATGAAACTTCATTTTAGTCTTATAATTATATGTCTTGGTGAGAACAAGAACAATAATAGTAGTAAAAGCAGCTCGAATACAAAGGGTTTGGTGATTTGTTTCTGAGTTGGGGAATAGCAATGCTCATCTAGCAAAAGATAATTTTCATAAATTTCCCCCCATACACTATTACTAACATGTTATTCCAAGTAAGTAAATAAGCAGTTCTTAAATTTTAATCATTAATCTTCTCCATTTATCCTTTGTCTTATGCTGTTTCTGTTTAATTTTGAACCCTTAGTTATTTTCTACTTCAGATTTGTTTCGATTGCATCGAAAAGAACCCACCCGATTTTCAAAAAAAATAGTTTATTCTCTTGATTATGCAGCAACGCGAGGCGACAAAAATTTCCGGCATCATTGGCAACTATTATCTTGGTATGATTATTGATTTAGTTCATAATTACTGTTAATAATTAAATGACTTTATAGGCTTTAATTGCTTCATTGCATAAAAAAAACACAATGGGAAAATTGGATGAATTAATCTCTCTTCGATAAGAGTCGGGTGAAAATGCTTCTAAGATGGAGGAGAAACTTAATCATATATCTGTCCTTCAATCCCACATTGATAAGGCAAGTAAATGAGAATTAATTTAAGCTGCAGTTACTTATGATTTATGAACACATTTTGTAACTACGTTGCCATGTCATGCCAAGAATAACTATTCTCCACTTGCACATATATTGTTCATTTTTCATTCATTTACTCATCAAAATTTTCTTGATCTATAATATGTTCTATATGGGAGCATTCTTACAAGAAAAATTATGACAATGTATTCAACACTGTGATGTGTCGCACAAATCCTTTTTAATTTTTTTCAAATGCCTATCATATAACTTATTTTAGTTTGGGAATAATGCTAGGCACACCATTTATTGAAATTTGTTAATATTAAGGCTTGATTTATATTGTATTTGCCTATTGTGGAAATGATATTAGGGAAGGAAAACATATTACATGCGGTTTTTTATGTTTGCTCTGTTTTTTTTAAATTTACTATTATTTTTCTTAGCTAATGTCTTTGTTATCATATTTGTGTTTAGCTTTATTTGTTTGTTTCTTTTCCACCAAAGTCTCTAAGTTTTGAATATAGGATACTATGTAGTTGGCATTTTAAAAGGTTCAATGACAACTACTTTTATTTTGATTAGCACCTTGAAATTGAGCTGCGCCATAATTTAAGGCTAAAAGATATTGATAGGCTCAAGCTTTTTTGCCCCTGCATTTTGTTCTGGATTTGAATTAGTTATTTGTTATCTTGAGATGAACATGTATCCTTTGAAATGTTTTGATTACACAGACTGAAACTCAGATAATTATAATGAAGGAAGAAATTCATAAATATTCATCTAGGTGTACAGCAGAAGCTAAAAGACTGTCTGAAGAGGAATGGAGGATGCTCAAAACATGTCTGTTTTGAAAAAGAGACGGCAAATTTTTTAAAGGTAATTTTATGCACTTAGAGGAATGCAGTTAAAAGTGATTTATTTTCAACGTTGACATTTTTATTGTGGCAATTTGCAAGGCCAGGTCTTTGGTGTGTGGCATTGTAAAATTATGTAATAATGTGATTTTGACTTCTGATGTTGTCTGATGTAGAAATGCAAGGAGGAGTAGGAAACATGATGAAAACAGAGGAAGTAACAACACTGTGCCCTGAGGAATTGCTCAAGCTCTGAACTCTGTTTCAGCATATAAAGAGTGTGGGATGTGAGCCCCCAAAGTCCTTCTTTATTTTAACATATAATTTTGCTTCAGTGACTAAACGTTCTATCAGATTTATTTGTAGGACTTATTATTAGTTTTTTAGATGACTGTATGTATTCTGTACATGCACGTGAAACTATTAAAGTGGTGGTATTAACAATTTCAAAATTATAATAATACAAGGCAAAAGCTCCTGTGCGCCCGGGGACACGGAAAGATGCTCCGTGTCCCCATGTGAACACAATCCTCCCCTCCAATCCCATTTAAACCTAATGTATTGCTAGGAGTTTAAATTGTAAAGGGGCATGAAAATTGTAAAGGCGCACGGAATGTGCTCCGTGCGCCCGGGTGCACGGGAGCCTCACTCATAATACAATAATCTTATTACTCTAATGATATTTTTTGAATTTTCTGTATTTGGATTATGAGCTTTGTTTGTCATTGAGTTTTCTGTATTTAGATTTTAATGTATACTTGCAACATTTGAAGTCAAATTGCTTGATTGTCGTTATCATTTAAAGTCAAACTGCATTTTATGTACAAAAAAGATGCATGTTTTGTACATATTAAAAAGATGTCTGGTTTTTTTTTTTTAAATATTTTTCATGAAATATGTATAGCAAAAACATGTTAGTTTCTTTATTTAAGTCTAATTCTAAACTTGCTTCATATAAACATTTTCAAATAAATTACTATTACAAATTGTTAATGTAAATGCTATGCATAATACCAATTGAATCGTATTGATTTTCATAAGCTATACTAGAATTTATAATGTGCTTAGATTTAAATTTCTTTAAAAAGCAATATAATGAACCTGTGTACTTATAGCTGTGCAATTATATATCATAAAAAATTAATATTCATGTACATAAAAAATTATTCTTTTGCAAAATAATATTTTTCTTTTAAAAGAACAATTGTTCATCTTATTAATTTTTTGTCTTGAAAAATAATCGATTAATTAGGAATCACATGTGAACTCAATTCTAACAAATGTTTGCCCTCTTATCTATCACTCAATATTCATATATGGAATATAAATTAAATCTTAAAAAAATTATTAATAATATTTCATCCGTCTCACGTATCTATGCACATTTTCTATTTTAAAGTATCACGAATATTTATTTACATTCCATTAAAAGTTAAAAAAACTCTACATTTTATACTTTATTTATTATTTTTGTTTACATTTTATTCATTATTCTCAATAATTTTATTTATTTTTCCTATTTAAATTACCTACTTATTCCTACTTTTTTTATATTATATATTAAAAAAACAAAATTTATTAATTTTTATCCATATACAAACAAGCATAGCCATATGGCACAAAATGAGTATTTTTTTTATTTTTTATTTTATAAAATATATCCGTGCATCGCACGGGCGAATTACTAGTTTAATAAAAAGTGATACTAGGATAAATGAAAAGTGATGGTCGTACAGTAAATTATTTCACGAATAATTCATAGTATAAATAAAAAGTGATAATTAATTAAGAATCGTAAAAATGAGATGGTCTCATGCAGGTGTTCTCCAAAAAAATGAAGTATTAATAGTATTAAGACACTTGAACTCATGTTCAGAGAGATTAAAGCTCGCTCGACTCGAATAGTTAACGGAGCTCGGACGTAAGCTTTGAATCTTGATTACATTTAAGATAAGCCTTGTCAGATATGTATGGATTCAGTTCTAACTCCACTCATTTATAGAAAGGAACTGATGACTCTATGCACACATGAGAAGTAGGTTAGTAGAGATATAACCAGAGAAAACTACTCCTCAAGGATAGCACGCCCGAGATTAGTAGCAAGAGCCAATCTGACAGATTTCAAGGTCGCAGGTGGCAAGTCGGCATCAACAAAACCTGGCAACAGTCGAGCCAACGACAACTCTTGCAATTTATTCAACAAAAGGTTGGTCTGAGAAACGTTAAGCAAGGGATGCTCTTGCCAGTTCAGCAATTTCAACTGCACAGGATCAAGGAGTGGAAGAATCATGTATACCTCTCTCGAATGCATTCACGTAGTAATAATTAAGAGTAAGAGAAGCATAAAGTCCCCAGAAACTTAAGCATTTATAAGACGTGTATTGACTGAAAAAACCGAAAACAAATCCCTTGTAAGTGCATGCATTCATTTTAAATCCTCTCCAGATGGAAACTTCAGTGCAAGGGTTTTGAATATTGCAGAATATATGTACGTGATGAGATACAGCAACATAGAATCACTTACCGAGTCGTATAAGATGGGTAGCCAAAACTGCTGCGGAGTGGAAGGGTTTCTCATAAGCTGTAAAATTAAAACCATATGTTCACTTTTTAGCAGACATTAAAATAACTGAATAAGCTTAACGGTAACAAATTGTTAAAGAAGCTTGTCTGCATAATGAGCTAGTTGAAAAGAACTAAAATTGGGCAGTTCTCCAAAATGATTACCATATATTTTTTTAGCTTTTAGGTTAATATCAAAATATAAATGCCCGAAACATACTAATACAAGTGCTTCTGCAGCTTTCCGAGCGTTGTCAGTGGTGGTCCCCTCCTGAGCTTGCTGAAGAGATCGCCTGAAATCCCGATACCTGAAGGATTAAGAAATATAGCTGAAAATTATCCAAAAAGTATATGCAGGACCTTCATAGAAATTTTTTATTATGAAAGACAGGAGATTCAGAGCGTGCTTACTTTTTCAAGAACTCAAGACCACCAGCGGTTTTTGATTCAGTCCCGAGCAATTCAATCATTCCTTCCCATTGCTGGGAGAAAGAAAAATATGCATGAAGTGATTGTTAGTTGAATACAGAACCATCACACATTACTTGTTTCATTAATTGAGAATGATTTTTTTGTTATATTTGATTTCAATTCATAAAATGAAGCTGGTCAAATGTATGCTGTTTTTGGATGTAAAATTTGTAATAATCATAACCACCATACTAGCAGAAACAGTAGAATGTTGCTCTGTTCTTGCAGTGTCAGGGATCAATCCTCAAAAGAATTATAGAAGTACAGAATATTTATGCACGGACATCTTCTTTTGAAAACCACGAAAAATTAATTCACCTTATGAACTTGCCAATAATGATCTTCGTCAGGTATCAGTTACTTTTATTATAATCAGAACCAACAAGTGTAAAAACTACCTTGAAACTATCATCAGAAGCTGATTTTCCAACAAAATCAAATAAATGCTTTGCAATTCGGTTCAAGCGAACTTCATCTTGAGCTTGCTGAAGCCAGAACACAGCTAAACCTTTCTTACCATGTTTCCAGTAATGAACTCCAGCAATCTGTAGTGGCATAATGAAACAGGTAACCGGCATAGATTGTCAATTTCAAGATCACGCATAAGATATTAAAGCACACTTGACATAATGACTGACGAAAATAAATCATACCTTCATCAAATCAGTACTAACATAATCAAGTCCATTGAGGCGACAGATCTCTAAGCTCTGTTTAAAAGAGAAAATATAAATTGACTAAGAGTCCCTTAAAGCAGATACCATCAATTCCAAACAATGAGTGTGAAATTGATTTTTTTTTTATAATTATTGTTAGTTCTATTATTATATTATAGAAAAAGATAACTTGATAGAACACGGACACAGGATAAAGAAGATAATTTAACACACATGGAAACAGAGATGAACTCTGGCCCAGTCTACAGAGACAGACCAATTAAGGTTGCTGATAAAACCCTAGAGTAACATATGGAGTTTAAATAGGCTCAAGGCCAACAAACAAAACCCTAAGCCCAAGTACTGGAATGAAAGAAATAGGAAACTAAGGTAATAAAGACCTAACTATTCTAAATAAGGAAATACTCCCTCCGTACCAACAAGCTTTACAAAGGAAAGGTGTTGGGACGGAGGGAGTAATTGGTTTGAAATCAAAGTACTAAAATAAAACTTATGCTTCCTTCTTGTTCTATAAATTGTTAGGCATATAATCAAGGGAGCCCTAACTTCACCCAAAACCATGACTGGAGGTCAAGGGTTGAACCCACTTATAAGCCCTTCCACACTTGCGTGTGGAACCGATCTACAATATCATAACAATCCACCCCCCTTCGAATAGGACGTCCAGGGACGGCACACTCCGGTTGGCAACCCACATGCAAAGGCCCACAACTCCGGGTGGAAACCCTCCTCGGGACCACATCCGGGGTGGCAATCCTTGGGCCCACCATCGGGTAGCTCCTTCCCACAGCCTGTCAGGATCCAGCAGGTCAGACCAAATTCTAAGGCATATAAGCTAATGAGCCCTAACTTCACCCAAAACCATGGTTGAAGGTAAATGGTTGACCCACACTTATATGCTCTTCCACACTTGCGTTTGGAACCGATGTAGGATATCATAACATAACCAAGGTACTACAAAAAAAAAAAAAAAAGAAGAAGAAGAAAGTTAATTACCTTTAGTAACACTTGATGATGTTGTACAGGCTGCTTGTACAATAAATTTTCTAACAAGCCCAGACCTTGCTTAATACATGATGTCATATATATTGGAGCAATCTGAAAGACCAAATAATCAGAAATAAATGACATATCCAAAAGAAAAGAGTTGTGAATTAGCTGACAAGGGTGAATTTATCCAGCCTAAGTGGGAAAGGGAGACGGGAATAATATTAATAATGTATATAATTCATCAATTATGGATGATACACCATAGTGGAGATACATTATACAAATTGACATAAAATAAATAAAGATTCATCATCTCCAATAACACAAGATCTGAGCAGAGATTTTAGATTTAATGACTCAGCAGTACTGCAGCAAAAATAAGCACTGAAGCCACACAAGAATGTTTAGAATGAAAATCGAACAGCGTAAAACTGTGAGAGGAAAATATTTTAGCTGATAAGAGCAAGCTCGCATACAAGTTACATTTGAATCTCCAAAAAAGCCCAAAGTGGCAGAAAATGCAAGTACTCATGAATATATTGCGTTGCCAATTGTCATTCAAGCTTACCCTGTGAACATTTGCTACACCAAGGGAATTTTTAAATAAGTTCTACACTGTCTGATTAGTGTCCTATGCCACAGTCAATTAAGCAACCTCACCAACAAGAAATATAAGTTTGTCAAACTTATTCAATGATTACTTACATTCCACGTTAAGGCATGAGAGGATAGAATTTGGGCATAAATCAATTGATGAAGCTCTTCAATGCAGCTTCCTCCAAATTTAGATTGCTCCTCATGCAGAATCACTTGTGCTTGAGTGCTGCCAACTGTCAGCAGCTCTACAGCATGGGTTATCATCCTATTCAAAGATGAAGTCTATGTTTCACACCCATTTTTCAATTTGAGATTAATGTTTGCATGACTATTGACTCAATCACCATCTACCAAGCAACAATTAATTAGTTGCTATATATGAACAGTGATCAACAAGTCAGATTTATTAATTGATAAAGTTGATAAGAATTCACAAACATAAAAACAGTACGACGACAATTATTAACTCACCAGGGGCCAAATGATCTTGAGCACTCAGCAAGAACAACCTGATTTGTGAAAGATTAGTCACCTATGGGTGAATCAAGAATGAAGGGCCAGAGAAATGTTAGAACCTTAAATTCATGTTCCTTACCTCTGTATTTTCTTCTAAAATCCCAATTAGGAGTCCCATAAGCTTATGGCGATTAGACATTGGTTTTAAATGCATGCATTTTTGAGCTAGGGTAAACATGCTTTCTAAACCCTGCAACAGAACATTTATTTTCAAAAGATACTCTCTTTAATCTTCCAAACCAAGTAAGCTCTTGGCTAGACAGCCTAGGCCAGGTAAAAAGAAAATCATAAAGAGAGCAAGTCAAACTGACCGTTGTGAAAGGCCTGATGTACAAAAAGTGGGAAATGAAGAGCTCTATCCAGTGATAAGTTACATGGGGAAGAGTACTAGCATTTCCCAACATGATCTGAAGCATATTTTTCAGATCAACTCTAGTCTGCTGGTGATCACATTGAAGCCAGTAAGAACTGCAGTCTAATTTAGTAATTTGAGCTCGCCATTTTTCCCATGCCTGACAAAAGCATGTGTCAAGCATTGCATATATTAGTCATCTGATACAAATGCCCAGGGTTACATTTACCTTCATAAACTCAGGCCTGGTACTATAGCATGCTCCTAAATTTTCTTCAGGTAGATCAGGCCGCAAGCGTGGCATCTGCGATATAAGAACAGCAACTGCTTCGACAAGTCCATTTTCAATCTGTTTTATACAAAAGATTCAGACGTTATTCTTATTTCAAAGATGTGTGATTACTAAAATCCACAATTTTCTACAAAACATGATACAGAGATTTTGAGGTCGTATTTACATGTACATTATAGATTATAGTCTCACTAACCTCACGGCTTCCAAGCTGATCCAACTGATAAGATCCATGCAATCTCAACAGTTTCACCTGCAAGTATAAAATTCAGTAAAAACGATAGACACATAATGCATAGTTACTTTAAATTTTAAATGATTCTGAATATAACTTACAACAACATCAAACCACCCAACTGCTAAGGCTGACGACATAGCTTCCCAATACTCTGGATCATTTTCAACTGCCTGGTGAGTAGAAGTAAAAGGTAACATCAAGTTTGAATCACATACAAAGGTAGATTTACTACAATAGAATCTAACTTTAAGCTTACACAGATGTAATGACCTGTATAGTAACAAGTTTTTTCTGAAAAGCCACAAGTTTCGAGTGGACAGTCGCGTGGGTTGCAGAAAACAGACAATCAAAATCCTGTAAAAGAGAAGAGGCATTACTATTTCCCATGGACAAAAGAGGAATACCATGTGAAGGTGATAAAGGTCAACGATGAAATGCTCCATACAGCTAACCAATCAAGAAGACGTTCAGGGATCCAAGTCCAAGATTGCTTGTCTGCGTAAAACAGCTCCATCAGCTCCCAGGCAGCTTTCAAAGATGTTGGCTCCTCAACTCTCTGATTTATTGTGCAAGATCCAGTTAATTAAGAAGTGCTAAGTTATGCAGCAAAAATGCGAAAACCTAATAAATATCAAGAGTTACATTCAAGACTGTCTTTTGGTCTTCAATGGTTGGAGTAACTGATGGCTTAGAATCACCAAGAAGATCATTTATTCCCTTGCTATACTCCATAACATGTTCCCACCTGTTATATTTACAATTAGGTATACAATAGTATACAACAAGCTTATTGCTCGCTGAAATGGTCCAGAAATTTCAAAATACCACTGTCTTGATAAATGAAAAACAGCGAAGACGCCAACAATAAAACAAAATTTTATGGGATATCTCAAATTCGCATCAGTAGTAGACGAATAATACCATATGGTTAGGTGCATCTTCATTATACTCTTTGTTGTGAATAAGTAAAGTTCAGTGTAGCTCTCTGTATGAGCATGTCCCAAGTCAATATGTTTTGTTCATCACTCGACAGTCTATTCATGATTTTCATGCCATCCAAAAGATATGCTAATAGCTCAGATACGAATGTACCAAAAGATCATTACTAGTAAGGCAAATGTACCCCCTAAACCAAAAGGTAACTGTAGAGCAAAACAGCATGTGATGGGCAACACAGCCATGCCTGTGTCTACCGGTTCTCCAAAGTCCATTTTTTTTACTCTACAGGAGTGACTGATCAAACCAATGATCAAATATACTGATATTATTATGCACAAAAAGCATAAAATAGTCACTAAAATACTATTACATTGATCTTTGCATTAACTGTAGCAAGGTCTCAACTAAGATAAAATCTAGCATGTAAGGTACGAATTTGGTCAACTAAGTCAACTCAAAATAGTTAGGACCTGATAAGAAACTTACCCCCCCTCCTACCCAAAGCATCAAAACTTCAAATGACTCGTTATGCGCCTGATTGACTATGAGAAATTTTCTTTCCACATGCAGAGATGATTTTAGCAGCATGGATCTCAATACCAAATAGAATATTATCACTTAATTCGGTAATAACATTCTTGTCAACAAACTTAATAGCCACTCACTTTAGAGGGAGTCTGAGCAAACTTCCACTAAATAGAGTTCTATAAAGGGTTAACTCGCGATTGTAGGCCGTCAAAGAGAACTTGAGTCCATTTCTTACACATTGGGCTCCTTCCATTGTAAGGAGAATTAGTTTCTCAACCCATCTTGACTAGAATAGATCAGTGGTATTATTTTTCAAATATCCTTATTTTAACAAGGAAGAAACCATAAAGGTATAGCTACCAAACAATACTAAACCGCTCATAATATAACCAAATCCTCATTGTGCTTAAAATCAATAACGAAAACCAATGGAAGAATTAAAACGTTCAAGAAAAATATGAAGGCATAATATGCATTGACATTAAAATTCTACTTTATCCCTAGCTCAAGTCTCATTCCAAACAAAAAACATCTTCCTCCCATGAACAAATAATAATCAACGCTACCTAAACTAGAAAATAATTATACAAAACAAAATTTAAATTAATTACCAATCCTTTTCACTGAGCATATCGTTAACCGAATTCTTCCGGCTTTGAAGCAACGCAAAGGGAGTGACCGACCCGTACGCAATTCTCCGCCACTGAGCATCGGAGATTTCTCCTCCATCAGCATTGCTGAGTATCACTTCCACCACTTCTCCACCCGAACTCTGCTCCGAACCAACTTCTGTCGATTGCAGGAGCGTTACACGGAGAGTGTTGCCACGCGCCCAGGAAATGGAGAGACGGGCGTTTGGGGCAGCAGCGCGGTAGGTCCGGAGGGGGTAAATTCTTGGAGTTTGCGTTTCTAATGGGTGGGGAACTATGGAGAGGGAGTTGAACTCACCGGAATCTGACGCCACCCCCGGCATCCCGCCGGAATATTTTCCAGGGTTTTGGAAGGGCTTGGCTAGTGGAAGAAAGGGGGAAGTGTAATTTGGAAATTAGAATTATAAAATTTGCGAAATTAAAAAAGAAATTTCTTAAAAACGCTATTTACAGTAGCGCTTGTTGGCCTGGATATATGATATACTCCCTCCGTCTCTAAAAAGTTGGCACACTTTCCATTTTGGGCTGTCCCACAAAAGTTTGCACATCCCAAAAAAAGCAAAAAGTAAAAAACAACCACCCTTCCCCATACACTTTAATTACAAAAAAACCATCTCTACCTACCATACTTTATCATTTATATATTACATAAAAATACCATTATACCCCTAAAAGTTATCACTTTCTTAATCTCCGTGCCGAAAAGAGGTGTGCAGACTTTTCAAAGACGGAGGGAGTACTCAACTCACGACATAACAAAAGTCGCGTTTTATAATTTTTTTCAATATAAATAATTGAGAATTCCTATATACATATAAACCCTATTTCCGCCCTTTCGCTCTCAAAATTCACTCTTCTCACTCTCAAACTCAAAACCCTAGAGAGAGAGGCTGCAATTTTTGCTTCGCGAAAATGTCGATGTCGAAGAGTTCGAAGATGCTTCAGTACATTAACTACCGGATGCGGGTGACGATCCAGGATGGCCGTCAACTCATCGGAAAATTCATGGCATTCGATCGCCACATGAATCTCGTTCTCGGCGACTGTGAAGAGTTTCGCAAACTACCTCCGACGAAGGGTTCCAAGGAAGAACGCGAAGACCGCCGCACTCTTGGCCTCGTCCTCCTCAGGGGTGAAGAAGTCATTTCACTCACCGTCGAAGGTCCTCCACCTCCTGACGACTCCCGTCTGAAGACCACATCAGCTACCGCCGTTGCAGGGCCCGGAATCGGCCGTGCTGCGGGCCGAGGCGTCGTTACTGGGCCGCTTACCCAAGCCCAACCTGGTCTAGCTGGGCCGGTCCGCGGTGTCGGTGGGCCCGCTCCGGGTATGATGCAGCCCCAGATTTCTCGGCCTCCTCAGATATCAGGTCCACCTGTTTCTTACCCTCCGCAGCCGCAGGTGGTTAGACCACCTTCGGTGGCTCCTCCTCCCGGAGGTTTCCAGCAGAGACCTGGAATGCCTATGCCTCCGCCGATGTTCAGGCCTGGTGTACCACCACCTACTGGATTTGCTCCTCCTCCTCAGTTTGGGCAGAGGCCTCAGATGATGCAACCTCCCCCTCAGATGATGAGGGGTCCACCACCAGCTGGTGGGCCACCAAGGCCCGGAATGCAGGGCCCGCCACCACCTGGGCAGCAGCCACCAAGACCTGGAATGCCCCCTCCACCACCTCCTGGTGGGCAAGTTCAAATGTTCGGGCCACCTAGACCGGGGATGCCTCCACCCAATGCTCCTCCTCAGAATCAGCAGTGATAGCCATGGTGCTTTCTTATGTAAGTTGTTACGATTTCAGTATATTATGTTATGTTTGTGCTGTCATTGGATTTGTTGAGTGTTTTAGTTTCAATAGGTAGATATTTGTCAAGTGCTTTTATGATGAGTAAAATTTTTACATCATATTTTGATCTTCGATTTTCATTGATTCATTTCTGTTATTATTTGTTTTAGAGGTTGAAACTTGATAGCTAGGTTACAATTTGCGTCAAGATGCACATTATTAGAGTCTTAGTCTATAGGAATATGAATCTTTGCAATTTGTGCTCTAGAGTAGCTGTTACTGTATTCATTCTTGCTCATTACAGTTGTGTTTATATAGTATGCCAAATTTCTTTGTATAAAGAAATTCATTTAAGCAATTACACCTCATTAGTACAATAAGGACACAAGTGTGAAACTAATGTGATGAAGTCATCACCTTTCCTCATGAAAGCCCCCTCACAAAGGTCCAAAGCATTACACGAAAACTCTAACACCATAGGTGTTTCCTACCAGTGAAAAAGCTGATTAAGATAACTTTAAACATACTGTTTTGAATTTTTGTTATTTTTGTAAGTAGATGAGTTCTTCTTTTGGATCCCTATAGGCGGACCTATGAATCCTTTTTGGTCACATATCCAACTATACTACTGGTAATGATATTCATCTGAGCATATAATGTTCCAAAATCACTAGTGTAGACCCATGGGTTGGTTGCCTTGTTTCGCATCTATCAGCAAACAGGCTTACCTATGACTAGTAAATACTAGTGGTTATGCGTCCCTAACCGCAACACATATATTACTTAATTTTAATCTGTTCATGGAAGAATGTTTTTGTGAGTTTTGTTTTTATCAAGTAGAGTTGAAATTGATCTCCTGTTGCCTGAATATCTAAACTGTGATCTTATATTCTGGCAGGAAATTCTCCTGTTTGGTTGTTGTTTTGCAGCAGCGGAGGTCATCTCAGGTAGAGCTTATACTGGAGCGTGGACTTTGTACTATGCACCATTTCGTGATGTGTAGTTACTAGATTTTCATTTAGAAATTCAGCTCCTTTAATCTTCTGGTAATTAGAAATTGTGATGTACTGAGAATTACTTGGCAGTGAATACATTTGTTTTTGGAAGTCTAGACTCTCTGATGAATTTAAACTTCAGTACAGTATATTGGATATTAGAACTGATATTTGGCATACTCATCTCTATTTGTGGTTAGTGCAATCCTGTTTCAATATGATTTTGCTAGTGACTAGTTTTACATGAAAGTAGAGATCGAAGAGTCGATTGTATTATAAGGTTTAGTTCACTAATTCAGTCCGATTGTGAATGAGCTTATCTCGTGCATGTTACTCTAAACCTGAGTATCATATAAGTAACTTTGCATCACAGTTGCAATCCCTCTAAAACAAATTTAATTAAATTTTAATCATCAACAAATGGTATAAAACATTTTGCTTTCAACAAATAATATAAAATATATTCAAAAGAGAAATAATAATAGTAAATTAACAAACCTCGTTATTGATAAGGTAGTATTCGTTCTAAACATACCATCCATTATTATTATTTTCCTCATATTAAATCATTCTAAACATACCATCCATTATTATTCACCCCACCTATTGAATGAAATCACACAAATCGTAATTCATTATAATAGTTTGTAAGGGTGGAATAAAAAGGAGTTTGAAATACCTTATATTCTTGTGTATTGAATGAAATCAGACAAATCGTAATTCATTATGATAGTTTGTAAGGGGGAAATAAAAAGGAGTTTGAAATTCCTTATATTCTTGTGTGTTCATTATTTGAGAATATAGAAACATTGACAAATTATTAACCTCACATGTTAGTTATATAATAGACAATGAAAATTACATCAAATAAGAAATTCGGTATTAAAATAAAATTTTAAAAAAATCATATGTTATTAAAAATGAAATATTGTTATAACTACCTCAAGAATTGGCAGACACTGATTGCAGATTATAAATTATAGACAGATTTTTAATGTAGTTCGTAACATCATCCAATAGATTATAGAATGACATTGAAGATTTCTAATGTAGTTCGTAACATCATCTAAGATCAGTAATTCATCGCTCTTTAATTAATAAAAATTAAATAAATAAATTACCAACTTCTCTTGTAATTTGTTTTTGCCCCTTTTTTTTTTTATCTTTTCTAGCAAATGTTTTATATGAAATATCTAGTCCTTGAACTAATTACCAAATTATTTAGTTGCAAATAAATAAAATAATGTATGGTTGTATTTACATCCACATCCATATCCATTTATTCATGAAAACATGTTTTTCTTTCTTCTCTATGATGGAAAAACACAATTCCCCATATTTTTAATTAATCTTTGCATAAGATCATCTTATCAGAAGCTTCAAAACTTCCATTAACCAACCACTCTTGACAAACTATTATCATCATATTCTGATATAGCTCGTTATTGAGTTGCGTGTTCAGTGTTTAATGTGGGTAAGATTGTGGTTTAAAAGTGACGCTTGTTAGTTTGTGGATTGAAGGAGTAATAGTTAGAATTAGATTAATACTCCCTCCGTCCCGTCCAAACGTCACCGATTGCTTTTTGCGCGTAGATTAAGAAGTATTATTATTTTATGTGTAGTGAGTAGTTGTATTTGTTACTAAAAATGGAAAATTATGACTTTTGAATGAGACACTCAATATAGCAAAATGAGATCTTTCGGTGGGATAGGCCGGGAGTATCTTTTAAAATAATTTGAATTTTTTAATTAAATTTTATGAAATGAAGAACTAAATATGGGTTCATGCTTCAACCATTGTAAGACCGTTTCCTATTAACCACGGTCCACGGCCCATTTTCTATATTTTCGGAAACATGAAATGCAACTGAAACGGCGACGTATTTATCATTCTTCAGCCCGTTTTATCTCGTTCTGCAACGACGCCATGTCAGTTAATGTCTTCATCTTCATAGCTTCATAAATTTTAAATCGATAATATTATAACATGGGTTCTATCAGAATCACTTCTTCATCCTCCAAAAAGGTAATCAAAGAGACTTTTTCTTAAAAACTTATCTGTATTTTTTATATTCTTGATTATGTTATGTTGTTGTTCAAACAAAAAACTCAAAATATGAAAAAAAAAAATGCAGAAGCAGGAAAAAGAACGGTTGGGAGTGAGTTTTAAGCCCGAGAACTTCATTCCGGGCCTCATTATTGGGTTCATACTTGGATTCTTTTTCGACTTGTCTAAGCCCGCAAAAAGCCCATTTGCCAAGAAAATTGGCAGCTCATCAATTGGCAAAAATCAACAGCAACAAAAAGCTCTCTCAAGCAATACTGATGAAGAGCTCAAAATGGTTTGCAGTTGTTGCTTTATATAAGAAGGAAATAATTGACTGTGATTTAATTAATTTATTTTTTGGTCTTCTATTTATTATGTGGATTGAATTTGTATGATTAAAATTCATTCAGTAGTGTATTTCTCTGTGTTTTGGTTTTTTTAATGATAACTATGTTGCTAACCCACCCACCCCCCCCCCCCCCCCTCCCTTTTTTTTAATGCTTAAAATATTGTTGGAACTTGGAAGCGTGATGATTGATGTGAATTTTGACCTTATCTGCTTGGGATTATGATACTTTGAGGATTTGATGATAACTGGTGGTGTTGTAGATTTCCTCTTAAGTTGAATAATCAGGGAATGGAGACAGTAAAAAATAATTTTGGATGTGTTTTTGGTATTGATGCTTTGCACTTTGGTTTGTTGTTTGGATTATGATGAGTAGGGAGCTACTGGAATTGTAACTGAGATTTGGTATTGTATTGCCTAATAGAATGCTCAAGTGTCTCGGCATGTTTCAGTCTCTTTTGAATGGAAGCTTCAACTTAGACTAACCAAATATCAATCATTGATCTTTCTTTTTCAAGTTCTTATCGAAAATGTGTTGTATTTCATGCACAACTAGTAATTAAGAGGTATCCAGTTGAAGGATGCTGTGTTTAAATTTGACAAACTTGCTAACTCCACTGCAGGTCTTAGTAGTTAGGCAAGACCTGAAAATGGGAACTGGAAAAATTGCATCCCAATGTGCTCGTAAGTTGCTTTGTACATTACATTTTGATGCGCACTTGGAAAATATTCTGGAATAGTACTATGTGATTTGATGACTTTAAGCTTCGTGTCAAAATGATCATCGCTTGATCACTTGATGTGCAGATGCTGCCACTGGTCTGTATGCAGAACTCATGCAAAGGTCAGTTTTAGCCTAAGTATTTTTCTTGATTTTATGTGTTGCTTTCTTCATCGTAATTCATAACTATATGTTGTGTGAATTTAGTTTGGTGATGTCTTTTCACGTCAATACCTTTTAAAATGATTTCAAATTGATCTAAGAGTATGCTTTTACAAAAGACAAACTCGTTATTATATTGGTCATTTGGCTGGATTAACTACAGCATGTTGCCTACTAAAGACGAACGAATGTCTCGATTTTTGCATTGGCCAGACTACGGTTATTATGAATGAATCAACTTTTTAAAACTCTTCTGCAAGATTAGTGATCATCGGATAAGTAGTGCAGCATACTTTCAAGATAGCTATTAATTTAGAACTACTCTCATCAGAAATTACTTATTGATTTGCCCTCTTTGTGATCTTTTAGTCTATTGCTCTCTTTACGATACCTTTGTTATGTATGTACAACCTTAATGCAGCTATCGGTCTCTTTTGAGGCAATGGGAGCTTTGTGGGCAAGCCAAAATAGTCGTTACATGCAAAAACCAGCAAGAAATGTAAGAAGGTGACCTCCCTCGATTTTATTTATCATCCACTCGTTATAAATGTACAAACTTTACTCCTGAATCCCCTACCATATGCTCTTGTGGTGATCATATTAGGAACAAGCTGAAAGATGCTGCTGAGAGCATCGGCCTTCCAACTTTCACAGTTGCTGATGCTGGACGTACCCAGGTAGCATATCCGGTTCTCACAACCCTCGTATTCTCCTCCCACATTACTCCACCTGGAGACATTTTAAAGATTTTGGCCTTGGTTCTGCAGGTTTCTGCTGGTTCAAAGACAGTCCTTGCTATTGGCCCAGGTTCGTTCCTCTTCTGGACTTTCGAATTTGTTTGCATTCGTTTAAATAATATTACAGAAATGGTTCCGAGGATACAAGGGATTGTAAAAGATGCTATGCTACAGCAGTATTCGAAAGTATTCTGTACGTGTGCGTTCTGTAAGTCTTAACAACTTTCGTCATCGAACAGGAATCAAATCAACGGTGGATTCTGTAACGGGGAAGCAGCGTTTGCTTTGACATTGCTGACTGCATTCTTGGTTGGTTATAGCTAAGCTGTTGAGTAGAACTTATCTATATTACCCTATTTGTTGTTCTTTTGTATCACAAAATTTGAATGGAATTGTCTTATGAAATATGGTGCGATAATTAGCTCACGGTGAGATTATTAAATAATTTCTTAATTAAGTATACTTTTGTTTAAAAAATAATTTTCACTCTAAATAATACTTTCCAACAATTTTTTATTAAAATATTATTTGTCTCATCAAACTCATTTTTTGACATTGTCACTCAAGTCATTATATACTCATTTAGTGCCACCAATTTAAATAAACATTATTTTATATTGTTTTGAAATGTATTATCTTTACAACTAAAACTTGAGTGCTTCGAGGAACATTATGTTCCCAAATCTTGTTTTCTTCGAAAGTTATACCCTTTAATATTAAGGGTAAATTACTAAAATCCCTCTCGAGATTTGTCCAAACAACCAAATAAATCATATAGTTTGAAAAATTACCAATTACCCCTTTTAATTTGTTTTTTATTTTTGAACATTAATAAAAATACATTTTTTCTTAAAATAAAGAAGGATGAAAATGACATCAAGATTCATATATTTAACATTGTATTTTTAAATTTCACTATTTTTTTTAAAAAAAGTTTTTTAAAGGGGGGTAATTGGTAATTTTTCAAACTACGGGGTTTATTATAAACCTCAAGGGGATTTTGGTAATTTACCCTAATATTAAATAGTTATTTAATATAAGAATGTATACCCTTTATTTTCTATAAAAAAATTAACTTTTTAAATCAAACATTTATATTATTCATATTTCAACTGTCCTTTTCAATGAAAAAATTATAACCTTATTGATTAAATTATTCTTTAGAATAATATATTATACTCTTACATACCTTGTGCACCAGGGAAAACAAGAGAGCAACTCTATTTTTACCTCATACTCCCTCCGTCTGGATTCAAGGGTGTCATTTGCTTATGGCACGAAGGTTAAGGAGTATTGTTATTTAATGTGTAGTGGATAGTTGTATTAGTGGATGTGTGTGTCCCATTTTTTAATTGTATTAGTGGGTGGATAAAAAAAGAAATGAGATCCTTGGGGCGCACGCCCAAAATGGAAAAATGATACCCTTAAAGGTACGGAGAGAGTACATCTTAAATATTTTGGTATGTCTACTATGTATCTTATGCTAAATACTCCCTTCAATGTAATTTTGTTTTCATATTTTTATTCTTTAAACTCATGATTTTTTTTTGGCTTAACTTATTGATTGTATAAATGAGTTAAATGTCTCTCAAATTTGATAATTGTACTTCCAATACTATTTTTTTTAAATTTTGTATTAAATTTAGTTTCTTTTCACCTTGAATGCAAATTTTAAACATACATATATTAGATTAAAACTATGATTCGATTAGGGTTTAATTTAATTGTAATAATTCAAATTGATGGTTTTTTTTTTTTGGAGCTAATTTGCATTATGCAATATATACATAAACTAATTATTATTACTATCATTTCTTTTCAATAATTTTTTTTTATTATTATCATTTATCGGAAACTTCAAAATGGGTGCCCAACGAGTAGGCAAAAAGCACTGTGGCTTATGTTTGAGTCCAATATCCGATGCACAACGTACAAACAAGCTGCAACTCCTAATACCCTCTACAAAACCCTCGCCTCATTACTTATGTTCTTTCTTGTTCAATTTTCACATAAAATCCTGAATTAATTTCTCTATATTTTCGGCCACACTCATTCAACAATGGCTTCTCGCTGCCGAACAATCTCACGACCAGCAATCAACCTCATCAAATTCACCATCGCGAAGCCATCGAGCAAACCCGTGTTTTCTGTTCAATCAACGGGCACCTCTCCGTCAATTTTCTCGAGGTGCAAACTTCAAAAACCCTAAAATCGGCCCCATTCTTCATAACCCGTTTGCTTCTTGAATCAAGATTGGCTTTTTTTATTGTTTTTATTTAATTTATTTTGCTAACTTTAGTGTGCTTTGTGAAATTGGTTTATAGTTAACGGTGTTTTGTTATTAATTTGATGGAATTATGAATATATCTGGAATGTTCTTCTCATGAGTTTATATGACATGTTTAATCATTGAACATAATTTGACTTTATGGTTATTTTGTGTACCATTGTCTATTCAAGATTTTTTGAAATGGCAGTTTGTGACATCTCTGTGTATATATGCAATTTTCAGGCCATTGCCACAATTGGGAGCTTTCCAATCTCTGTTGCCGCTCCATTCTGCCGTTTCATCCGCCAGGCTTACCTCTTGTCTAGGCATAGACACAAAGGGTTGCAGGTCTTTGTCTCAGGGTATGCTCTGCAGTGCCAACCCTGGAGTTTGATAGATTTTCTAATGTTTCTGTAAGAATACTTCTTGTTGATCTTTCGTACTGACATCATCTAGGCGATTCTGTTTATTTTGAACAATCCTTTATTTGTTCATTGGAATTTCTCTGGCTAATTTTGTTGCATTATTAGTTCAATATGTTCATGTTTACTCAGTAGACTGTGTTGATACTTTAGGGTGTTCATATTGATTGACTCAAATACTTGGTTGCAGATCAAACTATTTGGAACATGTTTTGAATGTGTTGCTGCTGAACTGAAAAGTAGAGACCTGATGTGTATATTGTTAATTTGTTATGTCTCTTATTTTTAACTTAATGATGATGTGTTTACTTCCTGATAGGCCAGAAGAATTATCTAATTCGTGTTAAAGCCTGTATAAGTTGGGGAAAACTCGTGTGCGATCCCTCTATTAGAGCAAGTTTAGACACAAAAATTGTATCTACATAATTCGATTTCATCATTGCTTAGTTTATGCTTCTACAAGATTTTTTATTATCAACCTTATATGCTTCTTTACCTTGCTGCTTGCAGCTAGCTCTTGTAAACTTGTGAGTAAATAATGTTGTGATGATCAGCCTTTGTCTCACCATAGTTAGATAGATCATGAGAAAGTCAGGTAACAGCAGGCTAGACATATGTGTTGCCTTGAGGTTGCAATTTCTCAACAACATATAGTTTTTAATCATCTCTTTCGCAAAATGTTTCAGCTAGATAACTTAGGCCTATCCTCAGCCGCATATAATTCATCTGATGATGATTTAGTTCAATTTTACTTTGTAAGATTATTGTTGTTCTAAATCTTGGGCAATTGCTGTGTTTGCCGTATTCTCATTATCTTGTTACAATTGGAGAAGGAATTTGCTGCCAGCCTACCACGTGATTAGTTATTCATTTGTCTACATTTGCGGCGCTCAAGTATTAAGTAAGATATTGGTATTTTCTTCTCTTAAATGGAATTTGGCCATTTTATCTTATCACTGGATTTGACATTATCATTTGATTCAAGGTTTTCTTCATATAAGATTTGTATTATTTCTTTGATTATATTGCCAATATCCAACCACAGACTCTGTAGTAGTTTCTTGACATATCGTCGCTCTACTGGAGAATCGTAAATAGCTTCTCATGAACATTTATCTAATATGACAATAGGCTCTCCTTCTTAAGAAGTTTCTGTAAAAATTCCTAATATCTATATGTGCTTTCCTATGTTGGTTGCTATCCTTTATCAGTTTCTCTTATTATCTTAATACACTCGAGGCATTTGCATCCTTATATGCGGTTACCTTCTTGTTTCAGAACTAGGTCTCTCTGTTCCGCGATGAGAGATGAAATGCTACTGAGATTGAACAAGTCAGTCAATAGCCGATTTGATGGATCATCGCCTTAATCTACAGCAATTTTATATAAGCAATAATCCTAGCTTTGGCTTTGAATGGCATCTCTTCGATACTCATTACCATTTCAGTGTATTGCAGCACCCCAATGTTGTGTTTTTGCCATTTCTTCATATTGTGATCACACTAGCATTTTTCAAGCAAATAACTGGAGCTATAATATTATCATTGAATTTGAGTTGGATTCAAAACTAGTGATATTTAGGTCGACATGATTGCATCCTATATAAGTGTACGTTTTAGGGTAGGGTAGGGGAGGGGAGGGGTGGGGGATGTCAGATAATGGGGGGTTAATGAATAGCTTCTGAATGTCTCCTGTGATCCCACGTACAATGTGAGTGAGCTATCTTTTTCTATATTTATTTACGCAATATATTTCATACATCTAGTGGTTATAACCTAACATATTTGAATATATAATTATCTTTTCAACTGATAAATAAATACTCCCTTCGTCCCGTTTTAATATTTATGTTTGCTTTTTGCACGTTGATTAAAAAGTATAATATTTTAATAGATAGTGGGTGGAAAGATATAATATTTAATATGAAGTGGGTAGGTGTATTAGTGTTGGATGATATATTAATTATTTTAAGTGGGTCTCATATTCCAAAAAGAAAAACGTAAACATTGAAATGAGACGCGCAAAATAGAAACGTAAACATTGAAATGAAACGGAGAGAGTAGAGTTTATCATACTTTATGAATCACATCCAAGGAGTATGATAATTGGCATAAGAAGGTCTGGGATTCCGACAAATGAGGTTCAAATGGTATACTCAAATAATGCATGTATTTTTGTTCGCGAAGAATAAAAAAAGTTTTTATGCATAAAGATGTGTAAAATTATTGGTATTTGTCTAAAAAGTTGATATTTTAAATAATTTAATAAAAAATGTGTGTAAAATATTTTTGATGTGCGCAAAGAAAATGAGTAATATTAAGATTTATTTTTTCATTTTAAAAAGCTGAAGTATGAAATAATTAGCGGCATTCACGCGTAATTTATTATGTTTAGCATATCACAAGTTAACGGTACTTAATCCATTTCGTAACAAAGTCCACACTTATTGTGGATTCAAATTTGAGAATTGTTTTTTTTTTTTTAGTATTCTAAGGGTAATGTGCTAATTATTGTAATGAATAAATTATTGGGTTGAGCTTTTTACTTTTTACAAAGGTAATTTTTAGACAAATAAGACATTATGCTAGATCAAATCCTTATTCAAGAAGACATTGTCAAGGTTAATTTATTTATGACAATGATAATGATTGTAAGAATCATATAAGAATGGATAGTAGAACCTTTGCACATCTTTGTAAATTGTTGGCAAATTAAGATGGTTTGACAGATTCAAAGTATGTCAGTATTCAAGAAAAGTTTGTCATGTTCCTATTTGTACTAGCCTATCATAAGAAATATAAGATGGTAAAATACGATTTTTTTATCCTTCCAAACTATGTCAGTTCATTTTCATTCGGTCTCATGTCTTGAAAGTACATCCTCTATTTTGGTTGATATAAAGTCGGTACGTCTAGATTGTACAGACCATACATGGGAGGGGGGTTTGAAGTAAGTACACATTTCCATAATATAGTTTTTCAAAAATTGGTGTTATGAATATTTGTCTTGGAATATGTTATTGATCTACAAGTAATGATATTTTAGGGACACCTTGGTGCCTTGGATGGCACTTACTTTGAAGTTAAGGTTCGTGGAGTTGACAAAGCATCATATAGGAACAGTGATAGGGATATAGTCGTCAACATTTTAGCTGTATATGATACAAACATGAATTTTGTGTATGTTCTACCTGGATGGAAAGGGTCAACTGCAAATTCCAGAGTACTTTGTGATGCAATTCATCGTACTAATGGACTTAAAGTGCCTAAGGGTATTTAGCTCCCGATCTTTATCCTCATTGTTGACCACTAGTTTCATTAATTTCAACTTAATATAGTCAAATTCCATGATAAAATGCATCACAAATGTGAATTTCTTTATAGGTAACTACTATTTGGTTGACAGTGTAATGAAAAAGGATTTCTAGCTCCGTACAGAAACGTCAGATATCATCTAAAGGAATGGAATGATCATCGAGAAGATCCAAAACTGCAAAGGAATATTTCAATATGAGACACACTAGAGCACAAAACATAATAGAAAGATCTTTTGGATTGTTGTACATGCGGTGGGAAATACTGAAGAGTCCATCTTGGTATCCTATCAAGATTCACAACCGCATAATTATGGCTTGTTGCCTTCTTCGCAACTTCATACAAAGGGAAATGTTCTGTTGATCCGATGGAGCATCTTCTTGATGACTACATGAAAAAACGATCCCCAAAAATTTGTGTGTGAAGAACTAATTGACGTGGTTGATACATCATATGTTTGATGAGTGGAAACGCGTATCATGATCGAAAATCATTTAGGAGTAATTAGAATTGTTTTGGTCTAGCTTAAGGTTTTAGTATTTAAATTGGAATCAATTATCCATAAGTTACATGGCTTTCATATTATTTCCCAAAGAAGAATACAGGATTTATAAGGATTTATGATATAAACTCAGTATACAAAATACTAATTCTAAAACTTTATCAATTTTCTTCCTATAAGCCTTTACTCTTTTCTAAGGCAAAAGCTCCTGTGCCCCCCGGAGATACGGAGAGATACTTCGTATCCCCATGTGAACACAACACTCCTCCTCTATATCCTATTTAAATCTATGTATTGTTAGAGATTTAAATTGCAAAGGAGCACGGAAATTGCAAAGGCGCATGGATTGTGCTTCTTGCGCCCGGGTGCATGGAGCCTTACTATTTGTCTAATAACTACCCCTATTATTCACTTATAAAACTTTATCAATTTTCTTTTCATAGGGCTTTTCTTTTAATATGGTCCGTTAATCATTTGTATGCAATCGAAATTACAGTGAATGCAAGAGTCGAAATCAATCATCATTTTAAATTACATTTGTATGCATTGAAATTAAATTGAAGAGATTCAGAAAGTAAAATAGAATTTTAATTACGAGAGAAATGATAAAATTATCTCCAAACCCTAGGGGTAATGGTTGGATTTGTTTCCCCATCTTACGGGTCAATCACATAACGTATGGCACAGAAGATGATGTACTAAAATGGCGCAGAAGATCTGGTGCGTCTTTCTTTTTATTTTTTGCATTGTAAAATTATCACGACACACTCCATATCCACATCCTTACAACATTCGAAGAAAAAGGATTTGCTTCCTTCCATTATTTTCTCCTCTGTTTCATTTTCTCTGCAGCTTCTAAACCTTACTTGTGTGTTGTACCCAATTCACTTCCAACTATGGCTGAGGCTGCTATTCAGTTTTTGCTTGAGAATTTAAAATCTCTAATAGGGAGAGAGATTGGATTAGTTATTGGTGTGGATAAGCAAATGAGGAAGCTTTCCAAAACCCTCACCACCATCCAGAAAGTGTTGGAGGATGCTGAAGACCAACAATTCCAAAGCCAACAAGCTCAGATCTGGATAAGAGAGCTTAATGCCATGGCTTTTGAGATTGAAGATCTAGTGGATGAGTACAACACCGAGGTGTCAAAAGTGAAGCACACATGTGGCAGCTTTAACTTGAAGAAGCTTCTGTTGAAGCACAAGATGGGATGACGGATGAAGGATGTTGTTGAAAGATTGGACGCCATTGCTGAAGATCGCAACAAGTTTGGTTTCCAGGAGAGCGTTGACCAGTTTGACTGGAGACGCTCAACGGGATCTGTTTTGTATTAGCCAGATCACGTGTACGGCAGGGAAGATTGGATACCAATGTTATGCCCCATCTATTAATGAAAACTTGAATAAGACGATCCGTCTAGCATGATCATTAGTTCTAGAACCCTTTTGAGTGTTTGCATAACCAAAAAATCTTCGGAGATGTTGATATGGATCTTCAAAGCAACCTCCAGAAAAGGGATTATTCTCTACCATGTTAATAAGAGAAGGATGTATCTCAAAATCATTTTTCCCCTTGCTCCCATCAACCCCATGTTGCCAATCCCATAGTTCGTGAAAATTTCACGTATGACAATATTATCCGGATTCTGTCTTGCTCCGGCCATATTTATCTCAATGTGTTATTTCTTCCTTCCCTTCCTCTTCTTTTCCGAATGCACAAGTACCTCAGAAAAATTTAAGGTTAGATAGAAATAAATAATCACAAATAAAAGTATTAATCAACTAGAAATAATAAACTAATAATAACAGCCGTCCTCGGTAACAGCGCCAAGAACTTGATGCGCATTTTCTTTGCACGCAAAATTAATCCCCAAGTGTTAAGGATATCAATTGCAGCTTAAGTAAGCGACCAAGTGAATATCGAACCCAAAGGACGGCGTATTATCAATTTAATATTAACTAAATTAATTAAGATGAAAAGCAATAACATTTGAGGATTGAATAATTAACTAATAAACAATTAATTAAAATAACAAATTAAATAAAATATCACTCAAAGAATACGAAAGTGAATCAAGTAGGAGAATAGGTAGCTCTAGGATAATCCAGTTTCACTCATTAATCTCCCTTTCGTATGTTGATGTCCGACTCTGCCTTGTGGAATATGGACGCATCACTAAACCATGCAAATCTACTCTATAGACATAAGTAAATAAGCGTGTAACACGTGTGAATAACCTCGGAGCAAGAGATATAATTCCACCCCCTTTCTAGGTACTATCAGTATCAATTATTTCCCTAGCCAATTGGTACTCTAACCCGATATGATCTCCCTTTATAGGTACTATAAAATTATCCTATTTATCCTACTTACTAACCCGAACTCAATTCAATTAATAAGTATTCATATATGATAGTTCTAATGAAGCTTCGGAGTCCACTCACTTAGAATCATAACATGGAATTGTAACGGCCCTATTATTTACCTATATATATTAGGTATATATTTAATTCTTTATATATTAGTTATTTACATACTTGACAAATCCACATACATACATATATATCTATTTAGATTTTAGATTGTGATATCTCTCCCATGATTTTCTCTACCGTTCTTATCTTCCCTCGTAAATTTAGGATTTGCACTCCCATATACATCGTAAAATCTCAACATCGTGATACCGCACTACACGATCCCTTCCTTTACTTTAAGAGGGTTTTGAGGTTCCTTCACCAATAGAAAACCCTTACGTATTTTTGTCAGCCATCGACCTGTTGAGGAATAGCTGTAACTCATCGTCTCTATACACGGCTGTTGCTCTTTAACGTATCTTTAATTGGTTCTCCCTCCTTGATTTCTCGTAAGTAGCCACACTTTTCTTTATTTCAAGGTGCGTAATTACCAATCATATATATATATGCACTTGCTCTTGAGAATTTTATAGCAGACAGATTGACTCATAGTATATACTTTGCAATAAGCCTGTAATTATTTCAATATAGATAGCCCTCGACACACTATGAACAAGTATGATGTGACTGTTTAGGTTTCGCGGTATTTATTAATGCCTTCATATATGTATGGTATATGAAATAAGGTAGCAGTCATGAAGTGTGCCCTAATATATATATATATATATATATATATATATATATATATATACACACACACAGAGACTTATATGCATGGTTTTGGCCTTAATTATTTATGATAATTGGTGGGTTTCTTTATTTCTCATATTTTATGCACCACATTGCCTCTGCTGCCACGTTTCATTTTTATTTTACCAACATGATGTGTAGTAAAGGTTTATTTATATTTTTACATTCTTTATATGCATGCATAGCTAATCTTAGGTTGGAGTTAAGTACATACTAGGCATACTTCGGTATAATTATAGCGCTCAAGCGGTACATATGCCGTCTACGTGATTACTTACTAACTAGCAATATTTTAGAGATCTACACTTGTCCATGCCGAATCTTAGTATTATTATTTTTTCTAAGATTTTTGCTTATTCCCGTAGGAAAATTCTTGTAAGTGTACATGGTCATCTCAACGCTAATAGTCTTATTTTAACTATCCAGATAGTTTATATTTTCTTACAAATTAGATATTAGTCTTATTTATTTTTATTTATTAATAGGCGACGAGAAGTTTGGGAATTAAAGGTTCTGCTGTTGGATTGTATACTAAAAGTCTAGCTTTAGTATAAACAATGTCATAACAATATTTGAAATGAGAATCATTGATCAAATGATTGCATCTTATAATTTATTTTATATGCATGATGCAATAGTCCATTTACTTTATACTGTAGATAATATGTTGTGCGACAACACGCGGAAGATCATATTATCGGTTTCCTTATAAAGTATAAACAGATGCTCACAACTGAGATAGACGGGGACTCTCTATCGGTATGGTTGTAGTGTGGTTTGGTATTAGCTTGTCTTGGCTATAGAATCACATTAGTGCACTTGTGTGTATTGAGTAGGACCGCTTGAGATCGTGCGACTTATACTGACTTATAGAAGAACTTGATCTCTGTTATTATGGAAGTTCGTGCTCTTAATCCCTATACAATAACCTCGACACGTAGGGCAGTATGTATTTCTTTGATTCATCAATGGGTGAGATTTATAAGTATTAAATCAACAAACTCGGTGAGTTGGGAAGTAGTGCTGTATCTATGGTGTGCTGTTGATTGTAGAAGGAATCCATGTCCGTCATAGGTTGATAATGTCCCCTTGAGGAGCTCATAAGGTTTATCATGTAAATCTTGCAAGTGGATTAATTTCCGGCATGATAAAAAGGTTGAGTGGTACTACTCTCGGACGAGATATTAATTAATTAGAGTTGTCAGTAACTTAATTAATTAATGGACATTGAATATCTTAAACATGGGGAGACTATCGGGCTCATAATAAGAAGGAGCCCAGAACATAATTTTGGGATTGGACGGGTAGTGCAATAATAATATTTTAGTGGACTATATTATTATTATTGGATTTAATTAAAAGCTTTGGGCTAAGCTTGGTTAATTAAGTTCAATTGAGGCCCAGCCCAATTTCTCCTCCTGGTCCCTGCTGTAGCCCAATATATATAGTCATCTCAGCTTCTGGAAACCTAACTTCCTGCGCCTCTTTTGACGTGAGTTAGAGAGAAGCAGATTGAGAGAACTCTGGGGATTGTTGACCACCCAACACCAGAGTTGACTTGGGACATACAGCAGAAGATCAAGAGGTGTTCTTCTGCAGCGATTCAGACTCTACATCAACCCTGAAGTACGGTAAACACATTATTGCTTCCGCTGATTTTGTTTGCCTGTTAATCCTAACGGATCACGTTGAACCGCACGATCCAATTGCCCAACAATTGGTATCAGAGCGTTGGTTTCGTGGTGAAATGTGAGACGTTGAGGGGTTCTTGTGCCATTCGTGTGTTTATGGTATGTTTGATAGCATGTTTAAATGGAATAATTTGATTATGTGATATGATCTGAAAATTATTTCATCAGTTCTGTACTGCTATTTTACCATGGCATGATAGTTGTTTGATGTGTGTAATGTTTATTATTTGTTAATTACTGTATCTACACGCACTTCGAGTATCCCTTGTCCCTTCATCCACACCACTGCCCTCCCAACACAAACCCTCCCATGTTCATCCCTCTTTCCCCTCCTACTGCGCACGGTGAAAGAAGAAGGCGTCTGACCGGCGCTGATAGGGTGAGTGGCCTATCTGACGGGTGGTGGCCTCGGTCCGACCATATCAGTCACGGCGGCGCTGGTAGGGTGAGTGGCTTCGAATGGATCGGAATCACACGGACTGACGACGGCGGGTAATGAACGAAAACGGCGCGGCGGCGACGACATCACGGCAAGGGTGTCACTGGCGACGGCTCGACGACTCGCATTTGGGCGACGCCGGCCGTGGCGGTCCATCTAGGTTCTGGAAAGATCGAGGCGAATCGGCTGATTGATCTGGTCGCATCTGACTGTGACAAGTCGATGTCGTGTTTGACCTCGTTCTGGTCGTGGGCGGCGCTGTGTGATTCGCTCTGGGGCGCGGCGGTGCTGGGTGGCGTCGGATCACGCCAATCTGAGGCGCGGCGATGCTGGGCAGCGTCGGATCTCGCCAGTCAGCATGTGCTTTTTTTTGTCGATAGGGAGCGTGAAAAGGGGGCGCTGATGCGGTGATTACTCGGCGGCGCCCAGGCCACTCGATTCCGGCGATGGTTGGATCATGGTTGCGACGGCGCCTGGTGGTTCACCGGTCTTCGGTGCCTTATCCTTTTGGGCTGCGTTCGCGTCGATTCACGTATTTGTGTGGCACGGCGGAGGGCTGACTAGGGTGTGTCATCGGGATTCCACCGTCGACCGTCTGTGGCGGGTTGCTGCGGTAACGTTTCCGGGCGGGTTCTCGGTGGCTGGGAGCGAGTCGACTTGGTCTGATGGCGCGATTCCGGTCGGCTGTAGGCGGCACCGGGGGCGGCACCGGCGGCGGCGGTGCCTGGATGTGCCGGTGGTCGATGAAACGTGGTTCAAGGGAGCAGGCGGCTGGCGTAATGGGATAGGGCAGCAATTGTTTTTGGGCTGCCTTGTTGGGCCTGAGTTTTTGTTGTTTCCTTGGGCTGGCAGGTTTTATTAAAGGGCCCAATACAGTAATATATTAGGACTGCTCATTTATTTTAATTAAATGGTTTTGGGCTGTAGTTAAGGCCCAAATTTTAATTAAATGGTAATGGGCTGCTGGGCCATTTATTATTGTTGGTTTTAATTAATTGTGGGATTGATGTTGGGCCAAGGTTAAATATTGGGCTAGACCTTTATGCAGAAATTGGCAAGATAAATGGGCTTAATTATTTTAATAATGGGCTGCTCATTTTATGCTAATAATGTTTGGGTCGGCTGGGCCTATTTAATTGATCCAACATTTTATGCAATTAATTAATGTTATATAACTGATTTAATTGTTTTAAATTGACAATTAATTGTTATATATGAAAGACATGTTCTATGTGATTTATTTATTTAAATTGCTGTTAATAGAAGCATGTCTAAGTTGTATATTTTATTCAGGAATATTATATGCATGTTAAAAACCCTCGGTAAATAAATTACTAAGTGGGAGAGGGAATTGGTAATAAATTCCCGCGGCCTCCATTATTGGTTTGTAAGTGATGTGAGTAAACTTGCGTGTTGGCATAGGCCTTCCTCCCTAACGGATGAGTTTATTCACGGATCACTGGTACAGACTTCATAAATAATTATTGTTTGTAATGTGGCACATAAACTTGCGTGTTGGCATAGGCCTTCCTCCCTAACGGATGAGTTTGTGTGCGGTACACTGGTACAAACTTATAATTGATGATTGTAGGAAGCTACCCGAGCGCGTGTGTACTTCTCCAACTGTAAGGCACATAAGCTCGCGCAGTGGACTTGGGATCAAATAATGGTGTACACTTAGGTGTAAATAATTAGTATCCTCCCCAACGGAGTCACTGCTATTATTTGCATGGCTAAAGAGTAACCGACTATTAATTATTTTGTCATAAAGTTAGGTTGACAAATGAAATTAATGGGTAAAACCTTCTCTTGTAAATGTTCGGGTTTGTAAACGTCCACACTAACGTGGCTTGCAGACTCACGGTGCTTGAGATGTCGGTGAATTTTATTTTATATTGTTTTGAGGGAAACAATATAAAAGGATAAAATTCGAAGTTTTGATCAGTATATATATTTGTGATTCTCTGAATTTCGAATGGTATTATCTCACTAATTGTTAACTAAAAGACATTATATTTACTTGTCCAAATTAGTTGATTAGAAAAGAATCTTGGTTTTGAAAATTACTGCTTAAGAAAATACATGTGTATCTCACAAAGGACGTATCATGATGCCTATTAAAATCTCTAGTGAAGAGATGAGAGGTTCATAGAAATATGATGGTCTCATGTAACTCTTCGGATACTTGAGTAAATTAAAAGGCAGAAGATCATGGTTGAATTGATGAATTAATTGGAAAAGCTTGGAATAGAAATTGAAAGGGAAACCTAGATCAATTTATTCTTCATAATTTTTCGGGATGTTTTGAGCAAGTTCTACCTGAAATACGAGAGGTTGTATATGGTGGGAAACTTCTGACAAAACATGTGGCAAAAGAAAGCCAATTTTCATCATGATCTGAACAAGGTTAATATCTTATTTACTAATGGTTTAAACATGATTAGTGATGGAATCTACTGACACGAAGTATGTAGATACTGGAGTCACTAAATGTTTATCACTGAGTGAGGATAAGATAGTTAATAACATGGGTAAAACTACATAGGTAGTGGCTATTGCAGTGGGAGTTATTTATCTATCTTATGATAGGAATAAATGATTGATTATGAGAAATTATCTTTACGTACGTTTTCATGGAAAGAATTTAATTTCGGTTTCTATGCATTAACGGATAGATACTTCATTTCATTTATATAACATGGTCATAATGATGAGGAATGGGGGTATAATCCGTTATAGTACGTTGGTGGATAATAATTATACTCTTGAATCATGTTCATCCCACAGATGCAAGAAATAGTAATTAATAATGCATCTTCTAATATTAGTAAGAGAAAGGAACCTTCGGAAATGAACTAAACATACATTTGGCGTCTATGACTAATTCATTTTACTTGAGTAGGATTCAAAAGTTGATAGCCGATAGACCGTAAGGTTTATCTGAAGTGGAAACTATCGGACTTGCGAGTCGTGCTTGGAAGTAAAATTGATTAACTGCCTTTTAAAGGCTGTGGGGTGTAGAGCCAAAGATATATATGTTGGAATTAGTTCATTCTGATTCAAGTGGACCTAATATTATCCAGACGAGAGGTGGTTAAGAATATTCGAAGATTATTCTAGATACCAATATATTTTTTGATGCACTGCATGTCTAAGTTCTTTGATTAATTCAAGAATTGCAGGACTGGTACAGTGAAGCGTCATGGAAAATATATTAAGTCATTACGATTTAATCGTGATGGCGAGTACCTTTTGGGATAGTTAGGAACTAATAATCAGAAGTTGGGATTAAATCTCAAGTTGACTACACCGGGCATGCCCCAGCTGAATGGTGTGGTGGAGAGAAGGTATAATCTCTTATAGTAATGATTAGATAGATGATGAATTATTTGGAATAATTAAATTCATTTTATGGATATGCCCTAGATACAGTAATTCGTGAAACGTTTGTCTGTATATGGGATATCCTAGAAAAATGGAGGGTGATTTATTTAGTCCAAAAGATCGAAGGATAATTATTAACTCAATAACTAGATTTTTTGGAAAAGGACTATGTAATAAATCACAAGCCCATGTATAAGTTGTTCTAAAGGTAGTGAGAGGAAAACACAAAGTATTAGTACCAAGTGTACAAGAGGATATACCACAAGGTAAACTGCAACGCGTGTCACGTCTGATACACAATTACATGTAGTGCCTTGTCGTAGTGGGAGGGTTGTTCGACAACTCGTAAAAGATATATTTTGGGAGAGTCGTGAGACTTGATCCCTAGTAAATATGGTATTATCCCACGGATACGACTTAGCACTACAAGATTAAAATGCGGAATCTTAGTAAGTTGTAATGAATGATGAAATAAAAGAGGATCATACGGTAAGGTGAAAACCTTGCAAGCAAAGCTTGTTGCGAAAAGGTGTACTCAGAAAGAAATGGTTCGATTATGAGAAAACCTGTTCGCTTGTAGCTATGCTTAGTTGATCCGGATTCTTTTAAATTTTGCTGCTCATATTGAATTATGAGGAACAACAAATAGATGTCAAGACTGCTTTCCTGATTGGAAGTCTTGAGGAAAACATCTATGTGGAGCAATCAAAATAATTCATTGCAAAGGGCTAAGTGCATTTTAATAGTAAGCTTATAGGTGTCCATCAATGGACTAAACCAAGCTTTGAGATTGTGAAACATCTGTTTTGAAAAGGAAATCCATAGATATGGATTTATTCAATGAGCGGATGTATCTTGTGTATTGTAAAGAGTGACAGAAACGTGGTGGTAATTCTTGTACTATACGTAGATAGTATCTTGCTCATTGGAGACAATGAAAGAGTATTATCGGGCGTATGGGTATGATTAAGAAAGTAGTATGATATGAAGGACTTAAGAAAAGTAAAATATATCCTTTTGATCACGGTTATACAGATCATATGAAAGGATGTTATGCTTATCTCAAGTTTCATAAATGATACAGTCCATACTCGTTTAGCATGTAAATTTATCTAAGTGAATGTGTCTTTGAGATACAAGAAGAAGATAAAGTAGATGAAAGCGGTTCCTTATGCTTCGGCAAATAAGGAAGCTTAATCTAAAGAATGCTATGAACGAGATTGGATATTTGTTTTGCTGAATGCATGAACAGTGGGTATCAACGTAACCCGGAACAAGAATGATGAACTGTGGTAAGATATATATGAAGTGCCTGAGAAGGACTGGTTATCATATATACACTTACTGGACAGATTCACTGCTTCTTGTGGATTACGTAGATTCGGATTTTTAGTCAGATTGGACGGCAGTAAATTCTCCTCAAAGGTTATATGTTTAATTTTAGGAAGTAGAGTCATAATGTGGAGGAGTGTTATATAGAAATATATTTCAGACTCCGGGCTCCATCATGAAAAATGATGAATTGGAGCCTATGAGGCAACCAAAGTATCTATATGACTCTAGAGACTTCATGATGGACTTTGAAGTGTTTCTAAGTTTGCCCAAGATTATCACAATTTATATTGCTGATATTGGTGCAGTTGCAAACTTGAAGGAATCACGAGTCCATAAGGCAATTAAACACATGGAGCGCCAGTACCACCTGTTACGAGAAATCGTATGATGAGGGGAAGGTTGTTGTCGCCTAGATTGCATCGGATGATGACCTAGTAAATCCATTTACGAGGACCTTAAGGCGAGAGCTTTTAATGGTCGAGTAGTGGAAGTAGGAATCAGATGTATGGCAGAAGACATGACAGCATAGTCTTTTAGTATAAGTGGGAGATTGTTGGATTGTATACTAAAAGTTTAGCTTTAGTATAAACAATGTCATAACAATATTTGAAATGAGAATCATTGATCAAATGATTGCATCTTATAATTTATTTTATATGCATGATGCAATAGTCCATTTACTTTATACTGTAGATAATATGTTGTGCGACAACACGCGGAAGATCATATTATCGGTTTCCTTATAAAGTATAAACAGATGCTCACAACTGAGATAGACGGGGACTCTCTATCGGTATGGTTGTAGTGTGGTTTGGTATTAGCTTGTCTTGGCTATAGAATCACATTAGTGCACTTGTGTGTATTGAGTAGGACCGCTTGAGATCGTTCGACTTATACTGACTTATAGAAGAACTTGATCTCTGTTATTATGGAAGTTCGTGCTCTTAATCCCTATACAATAACCTCGACACGTAGGGCAGTATGTATTTCTTTGATTCATCAATGGGTGAGATTTATAAGTATTAAATCAACAAACTCGGTGAGTTGGGAAGTAGTGATGTATCTATGGTGTGCTGTTGATTGTAGAAGGAATCCATGTCCGTCATAGGTTGATAATGTCCCCTTGAGGAGCTCATAAGGTTTATCATGTAAATCTTGCAAGTGGATTAATTTCCGGCATGATAAAAAGGTTGAGTGGTACTACTCTCGGACGAGATATTAATTAATTAGAGTTGTCAGTAACTTAATTAATTAATGGACATTGAATATCTTAAACATGGGGAGACTATCGGGCTCATAATAAGAAGGAGCCCAGAACATAATTTTGGGATTGGACGGGTAGTGCAATAATAATATTTTAGTGGACTATATTATTATTATTGGATTTAATTAAAAGCTTTGGGCTAAGCTTGGTTAATTAAGTTCAATTGAGGCCCAGCCCAATTTCTCCTCCTGGTCCCTGCTGTAGCCCAATATATATAGTCATCTCAGCTTCTGGAAACCTAACTTCCTGCGCCTCTTTTGACGTGAGTTAGAGAGAAGCAGATTGAGAGAACTCTGGGGATTGTTGACCACCCAACACCAGAGTTGACTTGGGACATACAGCAGAAGATCAAGAGGTGTTCTTCTGCAGCGATTCAGACTCTACATCAACCCTGAAGTACGGTAAACACATTATTGCTTCCGCTGATTTTGTTTGCCTGTTAATCCTAACGGATCACGTTGAACCGCACGATCCAATTGCCCAACATCTGCTGCATCAATATTTTGAACTTCAGTCAACTCAATTTATTTTAAAGGTGGGGAATTCTTACTTGACTCTATTAACTGCTATTATGTGATATCTTTAAGTTTATGCATGTACATATAGGTCTCCTGACCTTTATAAACTAGGCATTTACTACTTGAATAATTGAGAAATCTTATTCAGTACATTTACATTTACATCTATATTCCATGTTACTTATTTGGTATTTGCGTGTGGTATTTAATTTTGGCAAGTACGTTTCTCCACTGAGCTTGTGGTTTTCCTCACCCCAAATATTTTAACATTTCAGATGAAGGAGCTGGCGTGGTGGGACGTAAGGAAGATGTTTGGCACAAATTTTATCTTCATTAAGACCATATTATTATTTCTAAAATTTTGCTAGACTTATTGACTTATGCAATTTATTTTAGTAATTTCATTTGGATTTTATAACTTATCAAGTTGGATCTTTTGATTATTAAATTTATTTCTTTTATGCTTCCGCTCAAAATAATTTTTATTTATTAAATATGATGTTTTTAAATAGTTAGAAATTTGGGGTGTGACATTGTGGTATCAGAGCGGTTATATGATTCTGTATACCCATTTTTTTTTTTTAAAAAAAATTTGCTAGCATCTATCCGTCACACTACGGCAGCTCCAAAGAGGTATGGCATTTACAGAAATTACATTTATACAAGTTTATCATTTTACGAATTCATGTGAGCTTAAAATATTTTTAAAGGATTTCAATACAAGTATTGATGCAGTAAGGACAAGTCATTCATATAGCACTTAGAGCCTATTAATTAGAATTATTTTATATCGTTAGTAAAACGTTTAATGTGTTAGTAGCCTAAATTATATGCAGGATGCAGGCCGGACGTAGACTTAGAACTCCTCGTAGGAATCCTAATAGAAATGCTAATGCTAATGCCGATGATGCTAATGCTTTGCCGAACTTGGTTCCGAACCCTAATCAGAACCAAGCACCGCCTGAAGTTCCAAACCAAGTTCCACAACAAGTTCCGAGAAATTCTCAAGGAGAATTATCAGAGAAATTTCAGAAGTACAACCCGCCTAAGCTTACCGAACGTGAGGATCCAGAGTATGTGGAAGAGATGTTCATAACTTTGGATAGAATTTTTGATGTTATGGAATGCGATGATACACAACAAGTCCGAATGGCTTCTTTTCTGATCGTTGAGGATGCATATCACTGGTGGAGTGGCTATTGGAGGATGAGACCAGCTGAGGATAGGACAGCTCTTACTTGGGATGACTTTAAGAACATTGTGATGGACGAATATTACCCCGACTCTTACCGTGATGAGAAAGAAGCCGAATTTCTCGAATTGCAGCAGGGAGACTTGACAGTGGTTGAGTATGAGAGGAAGTTCAACCAGCTATGCAGGTCCGCCCCAGACTTGGTTGATACAGACCGTAAAAAAACTAAACATTTTCTGAAGGGGCTACGACCTGACATACATTTTATCATCACCGAAAATGGTCCTATGTCTTTTGCTGAGATACATCGGAGAGCAGCAGGGTTAGGTGCGACCATGCAGATGGAGGAAGCAAGACAGAAAAAGACTGAGACTTCTGGAAAAAGAAAGTGGGAAGGTGCTACTCAGAGCAGAAGTGTAAATCAGTCTAAGCAAGCAAATACTGGGAAGAGCACTGGACCAAACTATCAGACACCTAAGCCAATTTGCACCACATGTGGAAAGAATCATAGGGGAACGTGATTAGTTCGTCAAGGGAGATGTTACAGATGTCATGAGCCAGGTCACACATCATATAACTGCCCCAAGGGAGCACAGATGAGTTCAGGATCGAGGGGACAACCACAGATGAGTTCAGGATCTAGAGCACAGCCTGCAGCTAGTAGACCTACTCAGGGATCAGGTGGGAGGTCGAGGATGTTCGCTATGATAGATGAGGAGAAAGAGCAAGAGCCGGGTGTGATGTCAGGTATGTTATCAGTATCTAATGTTCCTGCTTTAGCATTATTTGATACTGGAGCTTCTCATTCTTTCATATCCAAAAAGTTTTACAATGTGCTTGGTAGTAAAATATTTGAGGTAGATGAGTCTCTATCTTTAGATGCCGGTAAGGGAATTCATACTCATACTATGGTGAAAGACATTAACATATGCGTTAGTGGGAAGAATCTGGAAGCAGAACTGTATGTGATAGACATAAAGGACTTTGACATAATCCTAGGAATGGATTGGTTAGCTAAGTATCAAGCGAATGTCAGATGCCGAGATCGGAAGATAACCTTTACACTTCCAAGTGATGAGGGAACAACTGTTTATGAAGCCAAGAGTGGTTTTGTACCACGAGTGATTTCTGCACTGAAAACAGTAAAGATGTTGAGGAAAGGAACTTGTAAAGGGTATTTGGTGAATATAATGGGTACCCCTCCTGAGACGGTTACGATATCTGATGTACCTGTTGTATGTGAATACCCAGATGTTTTTCCTGATGATTTTCCCAGAATCGCAGTGGATCGACAAGTTGAATTCACTATAGATTTGATGCCTGGGGCAACACCGGTGTCAAAAGCACCGTATAGAATGGCACCCACAGAGCTACAGGAATTGAAAATTCAGATTCAAGAATTACTCGACTTGGGTCTTGTACGGCCAAGTGTCTCACCGTGGGGAGCACCAGTTCTCTTTGTGAAGAAGAAGGATGGAACTTTAAGAATGTGCATTGACTATCGAGAGCTGAACCATCTAACTGTGAAGAATAAATATCCACTACCCAGAATTGAAGATTTGTTTGATCAGCTAGCTGGAGCAAGTGCATTTTCTAAGATTGATCTGAGATTAGGCTATCATCAGCTAAAGATCAAAGAAGGAGATATAGCCAAGACGGCTTTTAGAACTCGCTACGGGCACTACGAATTTGTAGTGATGCCTTTTGGTTTGACAAATGCACTGGCAGTGTTTATGGATTTGATGAACAGAGTTTTCCACCCGTACTTGGACCAGTTTGTCATTGTTTTCATAGATGATATATTGGTATACTCAAAGAATAAGCTGCAACATGAAGAACATCTAAGAATTGTACTTGAGACACTTCGCAGAGAGAAGTTGTATGCAAAGTTCAAGAAATGTGAATTTTGGCTAAATCGAGTTGCATTTTTGGGGCACGTGATTACTGCTCAAGGGATTGAAGTTGACCCATCGAAAGTGGAGGCTGTAAATGAGTGGAGATCTCCTACCAGTGTGAATGAAGTTCGGAGTTTCTTAGGGTTGGCCGGTTACTATCGAAGATTTATTGAAGGATTCTCCAAGATAGCAACCCCTTTAACTCGGTTGACTAGAAAATGAGTGAAGTTTCAGTGGACTGATGTATGTGAGGCAAGTTTTCAGAAACTAAAGGAGAGTTTGACATCAGCACCAGTTTTGGTCATTCCTAATCCTACAGAAGAGTTTACAATTTACAGTGATGCATCGAAACAAGGACTTGGTTGCATTTTGATACAGCATGGGAAAGTTGTGGCTTATGCTTCAAGGCAATTAAAGACGCATGAGATGAACTACCCCACACATGACTTGGAGCTTGCGGCAGTAGTCCACGCTTTAAAGATTTGGAGACACTACATGTATGGAGGGAGATGTGTGATTTACACGGATCACAAAAGTTTGAAGTATATCTTCACACAAAAAGAGTTGAATATGAGGCAAAGGAGATGGCTAGTGTTGGATTGTATACTAAAAGTCTAGGTTTTTGTATGAACAATGTTTAATCAATTAATTTGAAATGAGAATTATATGATCAAATGATTGCGTCTTATAATTTATTTATATGCATGATGCAATAGTCCACTTATTTTATACGGTAGATAATATGTTGTGCGACAACACGCGGAAGATCATATTATCGGTTTCCTTATAAAGTATAAACAGATGCTCACAACCGAGATAGACGGGGACTCTCTATCGGGATGGTTGTAGTGTGGTTTGGTATTAGCTTGTCTTGGCTATAGAATCACTCTAGTGCACTTATGTGTATTGAGCAGGACCACCTGAGATCGTTCAACTTATACTGACTTATAGAAGAACTTGATCTCTGTTATTATGGATGTTCGTGCTCTTAATCCCTATACAATAACCTCGACACGTAGGGCAGTATATATTTCTTTGATTCATCAATGGGTGAGATTTAGATGCAATTAAATCAATAAACTCGGTGAGTTGGGAAATAGTGTTGTATCTATGGTGTGCTGTTGATTGTAGAAGGAATCCGTGTCCGTCATAGGTTGATGATGTCCCCTTGAGGAGCTCATAAGGATTATCATGTAAACCCTGCAGGTGGAATTTATTCCGGCATGATAATGAGGTTGAGTGGTACTACTCTTGGATGAGATATTAATTAATTGAGTTGTCAGTAACTTAAATTAATTAATGGACATTGTATATCTTAAACATGGGGAGACTAACGGGCTCATAATAAGAAGGAGCCCAAAACGTAATTTTGGGATTGGTACGGTAGTGCAATAATAATATTTTAGTGGAATATATTATTATTATTGGACTTAAGTATAAGCTTTGGGCTAAGCTTGGATACTTAAGCCCAATGGAGGCCCAACCCAATTTCTCCTCCTGGTCCCTGCTGTAGCCCATGTATATAAGTCACCTCAGCTTATCTGGAACCCTAATCTAATTCATTATTCACGTGTGATGAGGGTTGAGAGCAGATTGAGTAGGTCTCGTAGATCGTCGCCCACACGACGTCGAGATCGGACTTGGGACATACAGCAGAAGACCGGAAGGTCGTTTGCTGCTGCAGTTCGTCATGTTCCAAAATTCATATAAAATCGTACAGTTCTTCGATTTTGATATATTATATACTGATGGAAAGCCGTCAAAGAGAGGATCATCTGAGCACAAAGATCACTCAATTCCGACATCAGAAGAGGAACTTATGGCTATTCTCGTGGGACTGCGCAGACTGCCAGCGAGAATTCAACCTCTACATCAACCCTTGGTGAAAGGTAATGCGTTTCATGTTTACTTGCTTCCGCTGCTTGTTAGAAATACATGGAACCCTAATGGGTCACGTTAACCAAATGATTGAATGCCAACAATTGGTATCAGAGCTTCGGTTTTGTGGTGAAGCGTGACACGTTAGGATAGGGTTTATGTGATTAATTTTTCGGAATTAGGATCACATGTTTAGGGTTTTGGTTTTATTGCGCAAACCATGAATATCCCTATGTAATATATACCCTATATCATATCTATTCGTCCATGGTTGTGTGTGAGAGGATTCGATGAAAACTGTTCGTCAATTTCACATGCAAGGAAGAAAGAGAGGGCAAAAATAGAATCACGCTTTTGAGAGAAAATCCAGCGTAGTGATATTGTATAGGCAATAACCAGAGTTTCAACGGTTGGATTGATCTGTAATTTGGTCAGCACGTTCAGAACTTGTGGATGTACATTCTGAACGGTGGAGATCGAATTTGGAGCTTTTTCTTGCTGGGAGTACGCTGAAAACAGAAGCAGATATTTGGGCGATTCTGTTTTGCGCAGTCGAGGGAAAAGTGCCGTATCTGACAAACTAATCGTTGGATCAAGCTGTAATTTGGTCAGCACATTCAGACCTTGTGGATGTACATTCTGAACGGTGAAGATCGAATTTGGAGCGTTTTCTTGCTGGGAGTACGCTGAAAACAGAAGCAGATATTTGGGCGATTCTGTTTTGCGCAGTCGAGAGAAAAGAGCCGTTTCTCACAAAATAACCGTTGGATCGATCTGTAATTTGGACAGCATGTTCAAAACTTACAGTAATAGATTCTGGACGGTGGAGATTGGATTCTGAGGTTCTTTCAATTTCGAACTACGAACGACAGTTGGTGTAGTTTGGTGTTGCGCGTTGGGCTGAACTTGGTTCCATGCAAGTAGGCCCTTGGACGAGCGACAGTCCGGGCGAGGGGCGCTCGTCAAGGCACTTGGGGCGTTCCCTGACATAATTGGCAGTGGGATATGACGATGGACGTCTTGGGGCACAAGCAATCCTGCTTGTTGCGTAAGGCATCGATTCCACAGTAGGAGTGTCGGACAAGACATTAAAATTTAGAGGCGTTTTTATTCCTAATATATATAACTGTCATAATTGATTTAATTGTCTATTATTGTTATATATATATATATATGGATGCCTGATCTCTATGATTTATTGTCTTATATAGAATCATGCTAGATTGCGTATTATATTTGGTATATTATATGCATGTATTGCTAGAGTGTTGGATAAGACATCCAATTTTAAGAAAACTAATTCCTAATATATAACTGCCATAATAGATTGTATATTATTGTTATATATGGATGTCGAATTAATTCCTAATATATAACTGCCATAATAGATTGTATATTATTGTTATATATGGATGTCGAATTAATTCCTAATATATAACTGCTATAATTAATTGTCTATTATTGTTATATATGGATGTTGAATTAATTCCTAATATATAACTGACATAATTGATTTAATTATCTATTATTGTTGTATATGGTTGCTCGTCGATATCGATGATTTCGATAATCTAGACGATATCGACGATCGATATCGATAGTTTTGGAATGTTGATAATCTTGATGTTTTTCGAATATTTGATAATCTAGTCGATATCGATGATTTTGATAATCTGGACGACATCGACGGTCGATATCGATGGTTTTTAAAATTGGACAATCTGGAAATTTCAAAATTTTGATAGTTTGGAAGTCTTTGCTGATATTCGTGCCTGATGGCGAACAATCGAATTCGCTGATATATAACTGTTAATGATTGATTTAATTATTGATTATTGTTATATATGTATGCATGACTCTTTGGGATTTACTGCCTTATGTGCCGTGATAGGAGCATGCTAGGATTGCGTATATTATTCTGAATATTATATGCATGTAAAAACCCTCGGTTTTAAATAACTAAGTGGGAGAGGGAATTGGTAAAAATTCCCGCAGCCTCCATTATTGGTTTGTAAGTGATGTGAGTAAACTTGCGTGTTGGCAATAGGCCTTCCTCCCTAACGGATGAGTTTATTCACAGATCACTGGTACAGACTTCATTACATAATTATTGTTTGTAATGAGGCACATGAACTTGCGTGTTGGCAATAGGCCTTCCTCCCTAACGGATGAGTTTATGTGGGGCTCACTGGTACAAACTTATAATTGATGATTGTAGGAAGCTATCCGAGCGCGTGTGTACTTCTCCAACTGTAAGGCACACAAGCTCGCGCAGTGGACTTGGGATCAAATAATGGTGTACACTTAGGTGTAAATAATTAGTATCCTCCCCAACGGAGTCACTGCTATTATTTGCATGGCTAAAGAGGAACCGACTATTAATTATTTTGTCATAAAGTTAGGTTGACAAATGAAATTAATGGGTATAACCTTCTCTTGTAAATGTTTGGGTTTGTAAACGTCCACACTAACGTGGCTTGCAGACTTACGGTGCTTGAGATGTCGGTGAATTTTATTTTTATATTGTTTTGAGGGAATCAATATAAAAGGATAAAATTTGAAGATTTGATCGGTATATTTATTTATGATTCTCTGTAATTTCAAATGGTTTTATCTCTCTTATTGTTAACTAAAAGAAATTATATTTACTGGTCCAAAATTAGATGATTAGAAAAGAATCTTGGTTTTGATTTTACTGCTTAAGAAAATAAAAATGTGTTCTTCCTTAAGGATGTTCATGATGCCTATTAAAGTCTCTAGTGGAGAGGTGAGAGGTTCATAGAAATATGATGGTCTCATGAAACTCTTCGGATACTTGAGTGAGGTTAAAAGGCAAGAAGCCATGGTTGACTTGATGAATGAATTGAAAAGCTTGAAGTAGAAATTGAAGGGGAAACCTAGATCAATTTACTCTCCATCATTTGCCTAGGTGTTTTGAGCAAGTTTCACCTGAATTACAAGAGGTTATATATGGTGGGGAATTTCTGACAAAACATGTGGCAAAGGAAATTCAATTTCATCAAGATGTGAACAAGACTTGTATCTCATTCACTAGTCGTTGAATCGTGATTAGTGATGGCATCTACTAACACGTTGTGTGTAGATACAGGAATCACTAAAAGCCTACGACTAAGTGATGATGAGATTTTTATGTACATGGGTAATACTACGAGAGTAGTGGTTGTTGCAGTGGGAGTTGTTTATTTATCTTGCGATATGAATAAACGTTTGATTTTATGAAATTGTCTTTACGTACGTTTTCATAGAAAGAATTTGATTTCGGTTTCTATGCATTAATAGATGGATACTCCATTTCATTTAAATGACATGGTCATTATAATGAAGGATAGAGTTGTAATCTGTTATGGTACGTTGGTGAACAATTTGTATACTCTGAAATCATGTTTATCCCCTGGATGTGACAAATAGTAATTAATAATGAGTCTTCTAATCTAGTAAGAGAAAGTTACCTTCAGAAATGAATCTCCCACCTTAATGGTGTGACGAATAGAAGGAATAGCACTCTTATGGTAGTGATTAGATAGATGATGAATTATTTGGAATTACTAAATTCATTTTATGGATATGCCGTAGGAACAGTAATTCGTAAGAATGTTTTTCTGTTTGTGGGATATCCTAGAAAAATGAAGGATGATTTATTTAGTCTACAAGATCGAAGAGTGATTGTTAACATAAACACTAGATTTTTGGAAAAAGAACTATGTAATAAATCAAATACCCATGTATAAGTTGTTCTAAAGGAAGTGAGAGGAAAACACAAAGTATTAGTACCAAGTGTACAAGAGGATATACCACAAGGTAAACTGCGACGCGTGTCACATCTGATACACAATTGCGTGTAGTGTCTTCTCGTAGTGGGAAGGTTGTTCTAAAACCTGATAGATATATGTTTTGGGAAAGTCGTGAGGCTTGGTCCCTAGTAAACATGGAATGGACCCATAGATACGACGAAGAACTACAAGATAGAAATGCGAAATCCTAGCAAAGTGCAATGAATATTAAAATAGAACGATTTGAAATTAGGTCTGGATGCTTGTTGAACCGCTAAATGGCGTAAAAGCCATTGGAAACGGGCATGCAAGAATAAAAGAGGATCATAGAATAAGGTGAAAACTTTGGAAGCAAGCTTGTTGCGAAAAGGTATACTCAGAAAGAAAGGGTTCGATTATGAGAAAACCTGTTCGCCGGTAGCTATGCCTAAGTTGATCCGAACTCTTTTATTTGTTGCTACTCATATGAAATATGAGGGATAGCAAATAGATGTCGAGACAGCTTTCCTGATTGGAAGTCTTAAGGGAAACATCTATGTGAAGCAACCAGAGTGATTCATTGCAAAGAGCTAAGAGCATTGTGATAGTGAGCTTAAAAGTGTCCATTAATGGACTAAAACAAGCTTCAAGATCATGAAACATCCATTTTGATGAGTTAATCCAGTGACATGGATCTAATCAATGATCGGATGGGTCTTGTGTATTGAAAAGAGTGATGAAAACGTGGTGGTATTTCTTGTACTATACGTAGATGATATATTGCTCATTGGAGACAATGAAAGAGTATTGTCGGGCGTATGTGTATGGATAATAAAGCGGTATGAAATGAAGGACTTAAGAAGAGCAAAATATCATTTTGATCACGGTAATACGGATCACAAGAAAGGATATTATGCTTGTCTCAAGCTTCATGAATTGATACGATCCTTACTTGTTTTAGCAAGTGACTTTATCTAAGAAAATATGTCTTGAGACACAAAAGGAAGATAAAGGTGATGAAAGCGGTTCCTTATGCTTCGGCGAATAAGGAAGCTTAATCTTAGGAATGCTATGCGCGAGAATGGATATCTATTTTGCTGAACGCATGAACAGTGGGTATCAACGTAACCCGGAATAAGAATGATGAACTGTGGTAAGACATATATGAAGTGCCTGAGAAGGACTGGAAATTATATGTAAGCTTACTGGGCAAATTCACTGCTTCTTGTGGATTACGTAGATTCGGATTTTTTAGTCAGATTGGACGACAGTAAATCCACCTCAAGGTTATGTGTTTAATTTTAGGAAGTTGAGTCATAATGTGGAGGAGTGTTATATAGAAATATATTTCAGACTTCGGACTCCATATGGAAAGATGATAAATTGGAGCCTATGAGGCAACCAATGTATCTGTATGACTCTAGAAACTTCATGATGGACTTTGTAGTGTTTCTAAGTTTGCCCAAGGATATCAAAATTTATATTGATGATATTGGTGCAGTTGCAAACTTGAAGGAATCACAAGTCCATAAGGCAATTAAACACATGGAGCGCGAGTACCACCTGTTACGAAAAATCGTATGATGAGGGGAAGGTTGTTGTCACCTAGATTGCATCGGATGATAACCTAGTAAATCCATTAACAAGGACCTTAAGGCGAGAGCTTTTGATGGTCGAGTAGTGGGAGTGGAAATCAGATGTATGGTAGAAGACATGACAGCATAGCCTTTTAGTATAAGTGGGAGATTGTTGGATTGTATACTAAAAGTCTAGGTTTTTGTATGAACAATGTTTAATCAATTAATTTGAAATGAGAATTATATGATCAAATGATTGCGTCTTATAATTTATTTATATGCATGATGCAATAGTCCACTTATTTTATACTGTAGATAATATGTTGTGCGACAACACGCGGAAGATCATATTATCGGTTTCCTTATAAAGTATAAACAGATGCTCACAACCGAGATAGACGGGGACTCTCTATCGGGATGGTTGTAGTGTGGTTTGGTATTAGCTTGTCTTGGCTATAGAATCACTCTAGTGCACTTATGTGTATTGAGCAGGACCACCTGAGATCGTTCAACTTATACTGACTTATAGAAGAACTTGATCTCTGTTATTATGGATGTTCGTGCTCTTAATCCCTATACAATAACCTCGACACGTAGGGCAGTATATATTTCTTTGATTCATCAATGGGTGAGATTTAGATGCAATTAAATCAATAAACTCGGTGAGTTGGGAAATAGTGTTGTATCTATGGTGTGCTGTTGATTGTAGAAGGAATCCGTGTCCGTCATAGGTTGATGATGTCCCCTTGAGGAGCTCATAAGGATTATCATGTAAACCCTGCAGGTGGAATTTATTCCGGCATGATAATGAGGTTGAGTGGTACTACTCTTGGATGAGATATTAATTAATTGAGTTGTCAGTAACTTAAATTAATTAATGGACATTGTATATCTTAAACATGGGGAGACTAACGGGCTCATAATAAGAAGGAGCCCAAAACGTAATTTTGGGATTGGTACGGTAGTGCAATAATAATATTTTAGTGGAATATATTATTATTATTGGACTTAAGTATAAGCTTTGGGCTAAGCTTGGATACTTAAGCCCAATGGAGGCCCAACCCAATTTCTCCTCCTGGTCCCTGCTGTAGCCCATGTATATAAGTCACCTCAGCTTATCTGGAACCCTAATCTAATTCATTATTCACGTGTGATGAGGGTTGAGAGCAGATTGAGTAGGTCTCGTAGATCGTCGCCCACACGACGTCGAGATCGGACTTGGGACATACAGCAGAAGACCGGAAGGTCGTTTGCTGCTGCAGTTCGTCATGTTCCAAAATTCATATAAAATCTTACAGTTCTTCGATTTTGATATATTATATACTGATGGAAAGCCGTCAAAGAGAGGATCGTCTGAGCACAAAGATCACTCAATTCCGACATCAGAAGAGGAACTTATGGCTATTCTCGTGGGACTGCGCAGACTGCCAGCGAGAATTCAACCTCTACATCAACCCTTGGTGAAAGGTAATGCGTTTCATGTTTACTTGCTTCCGCTGCTTGTTAGAAATACATGGAACCCTAATGGGTCACGTTAACCAAATGATTGAATGCCAACAGCTAGAGCTTGTCAAAGATTATGATTGCACCATTGATTACCACCCGGGTAAGCCAAACGTTGTGGCAGATGCATTGAGTCGCAAGACGAAGGGAGAGATGAGTTGTATGCTCACCGAGCAAGAGAAATTGGTGAATGAGTTTGCTAAGATAGGTTTTGGTGGAGAGGTATGAAATAAGATATTGGGAGTTTTGTGGAGAGGTGTTTAACTTGTCAACAAGTTAAAGCTGAACACCAACGACCAGCGGGAAAATTACAACCCCTTGAGATACCTGAATGGAAGTGGGATCAGATAGCCATGGATTTTGTAGTAGGATTACCAAGATCAGTCAAAGGTAATCATGCTATATGGGTTATAATTGATCGTTTGACGAAGTGTGCTCACTTCTTGCATGTGAAGATGACATTTGGAATGGAACAGTTTGCTCAGCTCTACATTCAAGAGATAGTGAGGTTGCATGGGGTACCTAAATCAATTGTTTCTGATAGAGATACTCGATTTACTTCGAGTTTTTGGAAGAGATTACACAGTGCTTTGGGGACAAGATTGAATTTCAGTACAGCTTTTCATCCGCAGTCAGACGGGCAGTCTGAGAGGACGATCCAGACTTTGGAAGATATGTTGAGGGCATGTGTTCTTGACTTGGGTAGCAGTTGAGAGAGGTGTCTGCCTTTAGTGGAATTTGCATATAACAATAGTGTTCAAGCAACTATTGGAATGGCACCTTATGAGGCTTTGTACGGAAGGAAATATAGATCACCTCTATATTGGGATGAAGTTGGAGAAAGAAGAGTGTTGGGACCACAAATAGTTGAGGAAACAATTGACAAAGTTGAGATGATCCAAGAGAAGATTAAAACAGCTCAAGATAGACAGAAATCTTATGCAGATAAACGTCGGAGGGATTTGCAGTTTGATATGGGAGAACACATATTTTTGAAGGTTTCACCTATGAGAGGAGTTGTTCGTTTTGGGATGAAAGGAAAGTTGAGGCCAAGATTTATTGGGCCATTTGAGATTCTGGAACGAGTTGGAGAGTTGGCTTATCGATTAGCTTTACCGTCGGAGCTATCTGTAGTTCACAATATTTTTCACGTCTCCATGTTGAGGAAGTATATACATGATCAAAATCATGTGATCAACCATACGGTTCTTCACCTGAATGATGACTTGACTTATGAGGAAGAGCCGATTGAGATTTTGGAAAAGAAGGTCCTAAAGACAAGAAATAGAGATATTCCACTAGTGAGAGTCCGATGGAGTCGTCACACTAATGATGAGGCCACGTGGGAGCGAGAAGATGATTTACATACTAAGTTTCCAACTCTCTTTGGCAATGGTACGTTATTTAATTTCGAAGACGAAATTTTATTTTAGAAGGGTAGGATGTAACGGCCCTATTATTTACCTATATATATTAGGTATATATTTAATTCTTTATATATTAGTTATTTACATACTTGACAAATCCACATACATACATATATATCTATTTAGATTTTAGATTGTGATATCTCTCCCATGATTTTCTCTACCGTTCTTATCTTCCCTCGTAAATTTAGGATTTGCACTCCCATCGTGATACCGCACTACACGATCCCTTCCTTTACTTTAAGAGGGTTTTGAGGTTCCCTCACCAATAGAAAACCCTTACGTATTTTTGTCAGCCATCGACCTGTTGAGGAATAGCTGTAACTCATCGTCTCTATACACGGCTGTTGCTCTTTCACGTATCTTTAATTGGTTCTCCCTCCTTGATTTCTTGTAAGTAGCCACGCTTTTCTTTATTTCAAGGTGCGTAATTACCAATCATATATATAGATATATATATATCGCTTGCTCTTGAAAATTTTATAGCAGACAGATTGAATCGTAGTATATACTTTGCAATAAGCCTGTAATTATTTCAATATAGATAGCCCTCGACACACTATGAACAAGTATGATGTGACTGTTTAGGTTTCGCGATATTTATTAATGCCTACATATATGTATGGTATATGAAATAAGGTAGCAGTCATGAAGTGTGCCCTAATATATATATATATATATATATATATATATATATATATATATATATACACACAGAGAGACTTATATGCATGGTTTTGGCCTTAATTATTTATGATAATTGGTGGGTTTCTTTATTTCTCATATTTTATGCACCACATTGCCTCTGCTGCCACGTTTCATTTTTATTTTACCAACATGATGTGTAGTAAAGATTTATTTATATTTTTACATTCTTTATATGCATGCATAGCTAATCTTAGGTTGGAGTTAAGTACATACTAGGCATACTTCGGTATAATTATAGCGCTCAAGCGGTACATATGCCATCTACGTGATTACTTACTAACTAGCAATATTTTAGAGATCTACACTTGTCCATGCCGAATCTTAGTATTATTATTTTTTCTAAGGTTTTCGCTTATTCCCGCAGGAAAATTCTTGTAAGTGTACATGGTCATCTCAACGCTAATAGTCTTATTTTAACTATCCAGATAGTTTATATTTTCTTACAAATTAGATATTAGTCTTATTTATTTTTATTTATTAATAGGCGACGAGAAGTTTGGGAATTAAAGGTTCTGCTGCATCAATATTTTGAACTTCAGTCAACTCAATTTATTTTAAAGGTGGGGAATTCTTACTTGACTCTATTAACTGCTATTATGTGATATCTTTAAGTTCATGCGTGTACATATAGGTCTCCTGACCTTTATAAATGAGGCATTTACTACTTGAATAATTGAGAAATCTTATTCAGTACATTTACATTTACATCTACATTCCATGTTACTTATTTGGTATTTGAGTGTGGTATTTAATTTTGGCAAGTACGTTTCTCCACTGAGCTTATGGTTTTGCTCACCCCAAATATTTTAACATTTCAGATGAAGGAGCTGGCGTGGTGGGACGTAAGTAAGATGTTTAGCACAAATTTTATCTTCATTAAGACCATATTATTATTTCTAAAATTTTGCTAGACTTATTGACTTATGCAATTTATTTTAGTAATTTAATTTGGATTTTATAACTTATCAAGTTGGATCTTTTGATTATTAAATTTATTTCTTTTATGCTTCCGCTCAAAATGATTTTTATTTATTAAATATGATGTTTTTAAATAGTTAGAAATTTGGGGTGTGACAGGAATCCTGCTCAGTAGTGAACGCACTCAATCAATAATCAAGATATGTATTCAGACTCTACATAACAGTTAATGATGCACAAAATGACCGTGAGTATGGATTAAGAAAGCACAATCATATATAAAATAAATCCACAAGTAGTGTTGTATGGAGTTTACACACAAAAGTTTAATTAATTCGTAAAAACCTTCACAACCATAGTTCTACCAAAAAGGCTCTAGCCTTTGATGTTATGAAGAAGAATCATGGGGGTTGGATAGATCTTACTCATATATCCGAAAAATACAAGATATTTTACGAAATGAAGAAAACTCTAGATGTGGGAGTCATCGCGTCCTTCTCTATCTTGAATCCTCTTCTTGGTTCTCCTCTTGATTCCACAGACGAATTTTCAAAGTGATGGATGAATGGAGGAAAGGATATGGGTGATAGTTGGGGGGTGAACCCCCCTTGTGGGGTGTAGGATGGTTGTGTGGTGTTGTGCCCAATCCACTCTCTCTTCTCTTGTGTCTTCTTGGTGTGATCTACATCTCCTTTTATACTTTTAGCTCTCCTTATGGACCTAGGATGGGCCTTTTCTTGAAAAACACGTAGAAATACGCACTTGGGGTGTAAAAATCAGATCCGAACGCGCCCCAGGCATGAAGTTCAACCTAGGACTTGGTCGAACCCTGGTCGAATCGAAATTGGCGATAATTCTCACTTCAGGCTTCTGATTCGACCAAAATGGCTTTAGTTCGACCAAGGGGTCTGGTCGAACTGGATTGTCGTGGTCGAATCACACTTGCGCCGTCTCACTGTTTCACGTATAACTTCACATCCGTGCTCTAATTTGAGTGATTCTTGCACTCACGCGATCCTCTCTTCCTTGCCTTTCTATCCATATAAATATTTCACAAAAACTCCAAGATTTGAATCTGTAAAAAGCCATGGAAAGCAGAACATCCGTTCTGTTCGACACAGTTCGCGCGACGTCACTATTTTGCTCATAACTTCCTCGTTTGGAACTCGATTGAGGTGTTCTTTATGTCAAAACGATCCTCTTTTCAGTGGCTTTCCAATCATGTATCAAAAACTAGTTTTAATCTCCACATAAAAATAGAAAAATTGCACAAGTTGGGCGTGCGTTTTTCAGCATTCATTGCACAAGTTGCACATTTTCTCCAACTTTGCACTTTTGATCATTTTTTCACCTAAAACACAATAAAACACCTAAAGTGCATCTTTTTCTCATATATATTGAATATAAGATACTTGTACTAATATATAACAATAATTCTCATCAAAAAGGTGTTAAATTAGGCACTCAAATACGCTAATTTTCACTCTCAATAATTCCCCAAACTTACCCGTTGCTACGTCACGAGGCAATAAAATAAAAATAAAGAGAAAGAGAGAGTTTGAAAATTAGCGGGGAAACAAGGACTATAATAAATACCCCATTCACAATACAATTGTCCTTAATTTAGGTCATGCAACTCTAATTACATGTATTAATCAATTCATAGCATACAAGTTAAGACAATCACCACCAATTCAAATGCTCCATTAACATGTTCTCACGGGAAGTATATATCACTCGCACTCAAGTGTAAAAGATGTACACTTATAGGTTAAGGTGTTTACACTCAAATTCAATTTAAGTGCATGTGTAACCATAAGCTTGTCAAAAGTCTCAAACTCTCCACCACTATTATTATGATTCGACAATGGGATCAAAAAGGACTTTTAATAGGATGTAATATTGGCTCTTTGGTATGGGTAGGAAACATATGAATAAAGTAACTCAATTAGTAGAGAATTAAAACCAGAGATCTTTTGTACTGCAGATTTTTACACTTCAAGGCTATCCAGCTTCATGCTCTTCTAATTTTCTTTTCTCTCCTTTCCTTCAAGCTCAACATACTTTTTCTTTCCTTCTTTTTTTTCTCGAGGTACCAGTTTCGGGCACTACCTCTAACATCTCAGGGTACCAGTTTCGGGCACTACCCCTAAGCAACTTATTTTTAAGCTCATATTTTTCAGCTCATAATCACTTGTACAACTCCAAATATTTTATTCCTTCCAAACTCCATGAAAATCAATTCACACACTTTGACAGCATTTAATTCTCCACTAAATATAGGAATTTAAGGCTCAAATAGGATATCAAAGTGGCTATCTTCGTAGGTTGCCAAAGAAATAAGGCTTTTAGGTTCAACGGGGCTAACTACGGATAAACATCATTTGGTAAGAAATTATTTGGCTAAGTGACTCATAAATTCAAGGATGACCTTAGATTATTTCTCATCATCTAACACACTTGTAGTTTCAAGTAAGATAAGAGGCAAGTTCTAGAATACACGCACAAGAATGATACTCACCAGAAAGAAATATCATGTGATTATGTAACATTATCAAAGAGGCTCAAAATCTCACATGGGTTTTTAACAAGTAACAGAACACCTTTCATGGTAAGCAATATCCCACAAGTACACATAGAACTTCATATCGCAATATAACTCAAGTACACTTCATTCATCAATTTCAAGAGCATATGAATTTTAGGCACAATTTAAACAATATAAACTCACATGGATCACCAAAAATATAAAAATCCTTCCATACATACTAATTAAAAGCACATATAAAAATTAGAATAAAAAACGAGGGCACCTGATTTTTCCTTCAATGCATTCACAAGCTCCTCGAGTACTTCAACTCGGTCATCTTGCCACTCTTCTACCTTTTTCTATCAAAGCTCAAACAAACTCATCATCACATGATTCATCAACAATAAAATAGGAGAACTATAAGAAATAATCAATCGACTATCTAATCGACTCCACACACTAGAAATACCACTGAACACTAGGCAAATTGTAAAAAATCAACACGTCAAACCGATTAAAGTTTCAACATACCACAAAAAATCAATTCCCCTAGCAAACATTACAAAGAAAAGATTATACTCTTGGTGCTTCAATGAGGTAATAACATCACACCCTCCAAACTTAGTAGAAACATAAGTCGAAACTAAGTTTGCAAAGAGATGTAATTGCCGATTAGTAAGCACCTTAAATATAAAAATTTCTTACTCACACGAAATAAATAAATTATTAAAATGGAAGGGCAAGCCCCCAACAGACGCTTATGTTTAACGTCGGAGAGTCACGACGAATGTAACCTTTTAAACTACTAGATCAGTGGACGGTCTTCTCGCATCCTCACCTTCAAATACTTTCTTTCCCTTTTCTTGTCTACACTCAATACCTCACCTTTCTTGGTAACAAGTATATGATCTTCAGAATTTCCTTCCTCCCATGGATGTCTAGATATCTCCTTGTCAATCTTCCACTTAAATTCAGAATCATCTCTCTTAGAAAAATCAAGATTAAACAAGTTAGAAACCACATCTATGCTCTTGCATGATTGAATCTCCATGGGCATCTTCACTCTTCCCCACTTCTTTTCAACTATAAGCTCAGTATTCTATCATTGGAGTGGTACTGGAGTAGCACCAATATCAAATAAAGCATCTGGAGTGGAAAACGGTGCAGAACAGTAGGGTTCGACCTGAGTTCGACCTAGGTAGGTGGTCGAACTCGATAAATAATGGTCGAATTGAACACCTGAAAGTTCGTTCTCCCCCTTACAAGTCGGTTCGACCATGGTTTGACCAACAGGGTTGGTCGAATCTAAGTGATCGTGGTCGAATCGGGCTTCAGATAAAATAGAGTGCTCTGGACAGTGGTGTTTGACCTCAGTTCGACCAAAGGCTTTGGTCGAACCCACCTGTTTTTGGTCGAACTGACCTTCTGACTCCTCGGGACGCCGCCCAGGTGCCCTGTTCGACCTCCCCTGTTTAGTTCAACCTGGATAGCTGGTTGAATGGGGGTCGAATCGGGCTCCTAATGCTTCAGAATTTGATTCCGGCTTCATCGGTCCCTCATATTCCGTCCCGGACCTCAATATGATGGCATTATCTTCCAACTTTTGTGTCAATTGATTCACATTCGTGGCCATATGTCCCATAATCGAATTAAGGTCCTTCAACTGCTTAGATAAATCTGTATGATTAATATTTATTCTCGCTTCGATGCGGTCAACCCTTGCATCATTCTCAACCATGTATCGATTGAAGGTATCTTCAACACTCTTCACTTCTTGCTGCTTCATACTAGGCCCCATTAGTGTTAACTCCATAATCTACTTCTGCTGGGACTCTAGTAGCTTGTTGATGTTAGCTAGACTAGAGACGATCTCATCATCCCTATTCGGCTTCACCACTTGATATTCAACCTGCGCCACCTTATCAAGTATATATGATCCTCTATCTCTCTCTACAGGCCTATCACGTGAATTCATAGAGATGTTTTCAAACAACTTTTCTACTTCAAGTGATGTCTTAGATAAAAGCGCTCCTCCTGAGGATGCATTAATAAGAATACGCGACTCACAATCTAATTCATAGTAGAAGATACTTATGTATTGAGCCTTAGACATTCCATGTTGTGGGCACCTCCAGAGCATGCCTTTAAACCTGTCCCACGCCTCATGAAATTTCTCACCCTGATTCATAACATATTGGGTAATCTCTTGTTTCATTCTTAAGATCCTTGAGGGTAGCATGTATCTCTTTAAGAACTTCTGCTGCAGTTGGTCCCATGTAGTGCAGTCTGTGGCATCAAGAGTATCATACCAATATTCTGCCCCATCTATTAATGAAAACTTGAATAAGGCGATCCGTCTAGCATGATCATTAGCTCCAGAACCCTTTTGAGTGTTTGCATAATCAAGAAATTTTCAGAGATGCTGATATGGATCTTCAAAGTAACCTCCAGAAAATGAATTCTTCTCTACCATGTTAATAAGAGTGGGATGTATCTCAAAATCATCATCTTCCCCCTTACTCCTATCAACCCCATGTTGCCAATCCCATAGTTCGTGAAAATTTCATGTATGGCAATATTATCTGGATTCTGTCTTGCTCCGGCCATGTTTAGCTCAAAGTGTTATTTCTTCTTTTCCTTCCTCTTCTTTTCCTAATGTACAAGTACCTCAAAAAAATTCAAGGTTAGATAGAAATAAATAATCACAAATAAAAGTATTAATCAACTAGAAATAATAAACTAATAATAACAGCCGTCCCCGGCAACGGCGCCAAGAACTTGATGCGCATTTTCTTTACAAGCAAAATTAATCCCCAAGTGATAAGGATATCAATTGCAGCTTAAGAAAGCAAAATCATACATAAAATAAATCCACAAGTAATGTTGTACAGAGTTTACACACGAAAGTTCAATTAATTCATAAAAACCTTCACAACCCTAATTCTACCAAAAAGGCTCTAGCCCATGATGTTACGAAGAACAATCATGGGGGTTGGATAGATCTTACCCATATGTCCGGAAAATACAAGATAAATTAAGAAACGAAGAAAACCCTAGATGTGGGAGTCGTCACGTCCTTTTCCCACCCCTTGCTCCTTTAGGAAGTTCGGTCAAAATGTGGTCTATAAAGTGCAGTAGAGTCATATAACTGACCTGGACCCAAGGAAATAAATCCCATCTACGTTCGTCCTCTACTAGGACCCAAATCCAGTTGTCTACACTCACCTTAGTAACATCCGATTCAAGGAGAAAATAGTACAATAACAGCACCTTAGCAATTTTAACCGCGTTCTTGGGGCTAACACCACTAAATTTTGTACCTTCAAAGTCACGGGCAATCTCACTTATTAGTGGTCTTTCGCCCTGACCATAATACATATCGTACACCCCACCAGACGGGATATGATACGACAAATTCGGATCAAACCTCACTCTGTCCCGAAAGCAGAGCCCCATTGTCCGCATGAACTCTACCCTACTAAAGCTAAGACACTCGTTCCCAACTTGAAAATATCTAGCGGTTACATCATCCCCGCCACGTATGATCTCCCGTGTCATGAGACCGTGGAGATTAGCATGCGCGATCCAATCGTCGTGAAGACCCCAGTAATGACCAAAACAAGATCGCCTGAACATCTCCTCCGCATTATCCCCAACTATTGTTAACTACTTACGGATAAGGGCCATAACAACCCCAGGTTTGTAGTAATTATGTACACTGCAGTTCTGCCCCTGCATGGTTGGACGCTTCCATTCACCCTGCACAAATTTAACTTTTTGTTAAATAATATGTAAAACACATCAAAAAGATGTACTCTGCATCAATTCAACCAGCTTACTTAATAAGACAATAACTGATAATTATATGAAATAACAATAAGTTCACTGCAGCAACTGAACAAATATTGGCACACTTAATCATTTGTTCTATTCGGCCTACTTTTCCTTCTATTCGGCCTACAAACTGTTCTATTCGACCTATGAATATTGCTCTATTCGGCCAAGGTCAGTGCTATGACATTATTCAAACTACACTTTGTTCTATTCGGCCTACACTTCTTCTATTCGACCTACAAATCTGTTATATTCGGTCTACAAAAAATCTCTATTCGACCAACCAACATTTTCAAATATTCCAAAAATTCAAGTCCTACAATTTGTTCTATTCGGCCTACACTTGTTCTATTCGGCCTACATCTTTGTTATATTCGGCTTAAGATTTGTTCTATTCAGTCAACCAACATTTCCAAAAAATTCAAAAAAAACTCCTACACTTTGTTCTATTCGGCCTACACTTGTTCTACTCGGTCTACAAAAAATCTCTATTCGGCCAAGCAACATTTCCAAATATTCCAAAAATTCAAGTCCTACAATTTATTCTATTCGGCCTACACTTGTTATTTTCGGCCTACAGCTTTGTTATATTCGGCTTAGGATTTGTTCTATTCGGCCAATCAATATTTCTAAAAAATTCAAAAAAAAAACTCCTACACTTTGTTCTATTCGGCCTACACTTGTTCTATTCGGCCTACAAATTTGTTCTATTCGGCCTACTAAAAAAGCTCTATTCGGCCAACCAACATTTCCAAAAATTCAATAAAATAACTCCTAGAATTTGTTCTATTCGGCCTACACTTGTTCTATTTGGCCTACACATTTGTTCTATTCGGTCTTCAAAAAAACCCTATTCGGCCAACAAAAATTTCCAAAAAAATTCAAAAATAAAATAAAATAAACACCACCACACAAAAAATTCTAAATATGATGTATACACAGTTAAGTCACATTCATCACATTACAAAATGAATTCGTATTTTACACATATGAACAAAATCACACAAAATGTACTTGGTATCCTCGAAAACGAGTACTACAAACTCAATGTAGGACACATTATAAACAAAAATAACTCACAATTTAAAAATGCAAATAAAACAGCTTTCATACATACCCGAAAATTTGTCATTTCGAAAATTCACCAAATTCACCTCGTCGAAAACGCCTATTCCGGCAGATGGAAAGGAGATACTGAGAAATGGGTACTACAAATGGGTGGCGCTGCTCTTTGTGCTTTGGGACGAAAGGGAGAGAGGAAGAGAGAGGATGTTGGACGAAAAGAAGAGAGGAAGAGAGAGGATGTTGGACGAAAATGAGAGAAGAAGAGAGAGGATGTTGGACAAAAGATGAGAGAGAAGAAAGATGGAGTATTTAGAATGAAAATGACGTTAATGATATGATATGTACCCCACCAACCCACATCCAAAATTTTAATTTGAAAAATTTTTAAACTTTAAATGTGGTCCACCAACCCACTAAGTACAATTTTAAATGTGATCCACCCACCACATTTACTGCAGTCAAAACTGACATGATATGACCCCTTTATTTTCGTACTTTAGGCGATAGTTATTGAGGGTAATTTGGGGAGTCCACTAAATAGTGGCTAGTAAAAATTGTTCTTAATGGATGTGGCTACTTAAAATTATACTTAGTCAAAAGTGGCTATTAAAAAATCGCTCCGAATAATATATATATATATATATATATATATATATATATATATATATATATATATATATATATATATATATATAGAGGGAGATAACACAAAAGGAGAGAGAGAGATTGTTGTGACATTTTGACATATTAAACGAAAAAATAAACTTTTATACTCAAAGTTAATCTTCCTTAAGCAAAACTGACACAGCAATTTGCAAACAATCAATCATTGCAGAGCAAAGATAACCACATTTTTATTTTAAATAAATTAACATCATATTTTTTTTGTAATTTATATGACATTGACAACTTAGAACTAAAAGTGCTCGCCCTGGCTGTGTTTGATAAGACTCTCAATTTATGTTCATCTATTATTCCTTGCTCATATGTTAAATTCCTGTACTAGTATTTGAAGATTCTGAAATGCTGTTCTTTTCTTCAACAACTTACTGAGTTAGCAATCTATATGTTTACTCAACTTTTGAGGGTAAAGAGAGACAGGATTAGGCTTGTAGTGTTGCCAGTTTACCCTCAATATTCGATTTCAACAACGGGTCAAGCTCCGAGACATGATTAGATAAAGTAAAATTCTTTCATTCTTCTGAAATAATAAATATATATATTTCAGACCAAACAAGTTACAATGTACAAGTGACGGACACAACAAAATAAGAATAATACTGCTTAATTCACGTAAAAAAAATAAAAATAAAAATGACACTCTTAGATAAGAATGATGCAGCTTAGTCAACGTGAAAAAAAATATAAAAAATGATACTCTTAGTGGCTGGCAGAAGTTGTATTAAAGAGAAGTGATTAAATCAATTTGGGGGGGGGGGGGGGGGGGGGAAGTGCCTACATTTGAGATGATTTCACAAAAATTGTAGTATCATTTAATATTTGCAGCAATGGTGATTAATTATATTCACTTCTATATTCCTTTTCATTATTACAAAGTGTTAATGATTTTTTTTTTTCATCGATCATTATAACTACCCTGTTATTCATCCATGCCATCAAACCCTATAGGCTTGTTCTTTCCTGACTTGGCATAACATACAGATATATAACAATTTTCTTGATCCCATCGATTATTAGGCCTTTTCTCTTAATTTGATCAGTGTATCGTTTGTTATTTTTCACAGCCTTCTCACCTCTATATCTTCCTCATAATTACATGAATGCAAGAGTACAAATCAGTCACTAAAGATACAATTTGTATGCATACAATCCAATTAAATTGAAAAGATTCAGAAAGTAAAAAACTCCATATTAATTTAAAAAAGAAAAGAAAAAAAAAAGAGAGGTAATATTATCACCAATAATTAGTGAATCAGTAAATTGAAATTTTTTATATTATTCCAGCAAGTGTGTCAAATAATGCAATTATTTGGCCCACATACTTTTCTTTCTTTTGTTTTCATAGCAAATTTATCACCACACACTCCACATCCTTTGAACATTCAAAGAAAAAGAAATCTGTTTGTTTTGTTTTCATAGCAAATTTATCACCACACACTCCACATCCTTTGAACATTCAAAGAAAAAGAAATCACCAATTATATGTTGGTCCAGTGGTTGAGGGGTCAACATTGAGGTGCCCCTGATTGAAAGGTCAGGGGTTCAAGCCCCCCGGAGCGCAATGGTGGAACAATTAATATTGAGGGCTACAAGCGGCAGTGTGGGAGGCTGAAACTCAGTGGGAACCTGCGGCTCGGTGGGAACCTGCGGCTGAGCTAGGGGGAGGGTCAGCATGGAGCAATCACTAGCATGGAGCAATCACTTGGGGAAACTCAGTGGGAACCTGCGGCTCGGTGGGAACCTGCGGCTGAGTTAGGGGGAGGGTCAGCATGGAGCAATCACTAGCATGGAGCAATCACTTGGGGATCGACTCCTTAAGATATTAGGAACCTGTGATCCAAACTCAGTGGGAACCTGCGGCTCGGTGGGAACCTGCGGCTGAGTTAGGGGGAGGGTCAGCATGGAGCAATCACTAGCATGGAGCAATCACTTGGGGATCGACTCCTTAAGATATTAGGAACCTGTGATCCAAACTCAGTGGGAACCTGCGGCTCGGTGGGAACCTGCGGCTGAGTTAGGGGGAGGGTCAGCATGGAGCAATCACTAGCATGGAGCAATCACTTGGGGATCGACTCCTTAAGATATTAGGAACCTGTGATCCATTGTATGGTTACCGCGATTTACTTGGAGGCAGTTCTGAGGGGTCGGGACTGTTTCCTCGAGGACTAGTCGGGCCCGGAACCTCGGTATCAAAAAAAAAAAAAAAAAAAAAAAGAAATCTGTTTGTGCCCAATTCATTTCTGCTCTTCTCTGCAGCTTCTAAACTTTGTGGTTGTACCCAATTCATTTCCAACTATGGCTGAGACTGCTATTCAGTTCTTGCTTGAGAATTTAACTTCTCTAATAGGGAGAGATATTGGATTAGTTATTGGTGTGGATAAGCAAATGAGGAAGCTTTCCAAAACCCTCACCACCATCCAGAAAGTGTTGGAGGATGCTGAAGACCAACAATTTCAAAGCCAACAAGTTCAGATCTGGCTTAGAGAGCTTAATGCCATGGCTTTTGAGATTGAAGATCTAGTGGATGAGTTCAACACCGAGGTGTCAAAAGTGAAGCACACATGTGGCAGCTTTAGCTTGAAGAAGCTTCTGTTCAAGCACAAGATAGGAAGACGGATGAAGGATGCTGTTGAAAGATTGGATGCCATTGCTGAAGATCGCAACATGTTTCATTTCCAGGAGAGCGTTGACCAGATTGACTGGAGACGTGCCACGGGATCTATTGTCTGTGAGCCAGATCACGTGTACGGCAGGGACGATGATAGAGACAAGATCGTGGATATGTTGGTGGACCATGTCTGTGATCAGAAGCTCTCGGTGTTACCCATCGTTGGTATTGGAGGCCTGGGGAAGACTACACTTGCACAGTTGATCTACAATGATGAGAGGGTAACTCAGCACTTCGACACCAAATTATGGGTCTGTGTTTCTGATCACTATAACTTGCTTGCCGTACTCAAGGCAATGATTGAATCCGCCGGGGTTAAAACGGATATGGAGAGTTTGGAGTCTCTGCAACGCTGCCTCCGTGAGAAATTGAATGAGAAAAGATACTTGTTGATTTTGGATGACGTGTGGAACGAGAATGCAGAAGATTGGGCTACTTTGAAGGGTGTCCTGGATTGTGGCTCGTTGGGGGCTTCAATTATCGTCACCACACGTTCTAAAAAGGTTGCGGAAATCATGGGAACACTCCCTGCATATTCCCTGACAAAATTGTTGGAAGAGCATTGTTGGGTGTTGTTCAAGCTACGAGCTTTTGGATCAACGGACGTGCAACATCACCATAACTTGGAAACCATTGGATGGCGGATCGTGAAGAAATGTGGCGGTGTTCCTCTTGCGGCTAAGGCTCTCGGAGGTCTTTTGCGGTTCAAGCAACATGAAAATGAATGGATTCATGTTGAAGAAAGTGATCTGTGGAATCTTCCCGAAGAAAATAATTCCATCTTGCCAGTCTTGAGATTGAGTTATCGCCATCTTCCTTTTGAGTTGAAACGGTGTTTTGCATTCTGTGCAGTCTATCCAAAGGATTATGAGTTTGAGAAGACAGAATTGATCTTTCATTGGATGGCTCACGGATGCATACGATCAGAGGGAACACGATCAGAGGTGGAGGATGTGGGTGATCAAATCTGGAATGAGTTAGCTTTGAGATCTTTCTTCCAACAAGTTGATACAAGTACTGGAAGCAAAACCACATTTAAAATGCATGATCTAATTCACGATCTTGCTCAATCCATCATGGAGAACAAAATTCCCGGTGCAGAAACAAGGAATGCTTCCAATAGCAGAATACGCCACATACATTGTCACCATTATCATAGAGAAAATATTTGTTCAAGCATAGCAATTGAGTTATCCACGCCAACCGCCATTGTGAACTACAGTCGCTTGAGAATTTTAAAGCTATATTCGTCAGACATGGAAGAGTTGCCTAGTGCAATAGGCAAGTTAAAACATTTGCGCTGCCTAAGTTTAAGATATTGTTGCTCTCTTCGTACCCTTCCTCATAAATTTTGCAAATTTTAATTTTGGATTACTGCTACAAGCTGGAGAGTTTGCCCAGGAATATTAGGTGCATGACTAATCTCCGTCATATTTTAATTGATGGATGTTCATCGATGAAAGAGACGCCCCGTAGAATTGGTGAATTGAGTAGTCTAAAGTCATTGGGTTTGTTCATAGTGGGTAATAAGAAAGGCAATGAGGTTGATGAATTGGAACACTTGGATCTTGGAGGCAGGCTTGAAATCAAGCATTTGGAGAGGGTCCAAAACCATATGAAAGCAAATCTTGTGGGGAAACCAAATCTCCGGAGTTTGAGGTTAGAATGGGACGAAGGTGGTGGCACATTGAGGGAAGATGACAAGGTAGTGGAAGCGCTGGAACCTCACATAAATCTGACGTCTTTGGAAATATATGGATTTGAGGGCCTGAGATTATGTGTTTGGATGAAAGGGATGACAAATCTAACTCGGATAAGTCTAAAGAAATGCAGAAATTGCAGGCATCTTCCATCACTGGGAGATCTTCCTGTGCTGAGGGCGTTGTTTTTGATAAATCTTGAAGCGTTGGAGTATGTTGTTGAGGATGAGAATTGGGAAACGGCAAAGTTTCCGTCGTTGGCGGAGCTATATTTGGAGGGTTTAGGCAGTTTGAAAGGTTTAGTGAAAGAGGAGCAAGTAGGGGTAGGGGAAGTAGTTTTCCCAAAGCTGACAAGTGTGGATTGTCAATGCATGATTCCGCCTTCATTCTCCTCTGGTTTGAATTCATTGAGGGAGCTGGAGTTGTGGGAATGCAGTATAGGTAGTAGTTTAGGAGAGGGGTGGTTGGTGCACCTCACTGCTCTGGAGTCACTATGGATTATTGGTTGCAGTGAGGTGGGGAATTTGGGGGAGACTAAACACCTCCATCTCCTGAAAAAAGTAATGATTGCGTTTGTGGATGATATGGTATCCCTACCGCAAGCCTTGCAGCATATCCCCTCTCTCCAATCTCTTGAGCTATATTACCTTCGTGAGCTGGGTAGTTTGCCAGATTGGTTGCCTCGCTCTCTCACACGCTTGGATATTGTTAATTGTCGAGCAATTCCATCCCTCCCATCAACCATGCAATCGCAATCTCTTACTATTTGGAAATGCCCACAACTAAAAAGGCGATGTGATGGTGAGGACTGCCACCTCATTGCCCACATCCCCCACTTGGACATTCCTTGATTATTCATTCACATGCGCTTCCCTTCTTTCGGAACTCAACTCTCACCACCGCTTCAAAAACAACATTTACTACTTTTTTTTCTTCAATTATCTCAATATTAAGCTTTAAATAACATCTTATAAATTTACTATTATGATTTCCCCTTTTTCAACCCTTCTTATAACTCCATCCCTATTTGGCTCACTCACTTTACTATTATGAATTGTGATTGTTTGTTATTATAGTTAACGTTTGCTTTCAAATGTTTTAGTTTACTTAGATACAAGTATTTATTTGTAATTGTTATAATACTCTTCAAGTAGTATTATAGCTTTAAATAATTTAATTGAACCAACATCAGCCAAAATAAGTTTCTTTATTAAAATTGTTATTACATTTATCTGATTCTCAATTTTTTTTCTATCGAATATTTTCATAGTTTCTATTATCACTTCTACATTACTTTTTACTAAAAATAATACTATTACTCTTTTTAATAAACTATCACTTTTTAAGTGTGTTTTAATTTAAATTAATTAAGCTGATTTAAGTATATAAGCTGATTTCTTTTGCTTAATTCACTTTTAATCAACTCATACTCTTAAGTAAAAAATAAGAAGACTCCCTCCACAATGGATGTAGATTGAGTTAATAGCCAAATCGCTCTAAAAAAAAAATCCCCAGCAATCTTCTTCTTTCTTCTTCATTCATAATAAACATTAAAAGTTTATAAAAAATGTTAGAAAACTTATTTTGAGATTATTTTCTTTTTTAGTGTTGAGGCGTAGATGGTTGCATCCATTGGGTTGGATCACATCTTTAATATAAGATTGGGCTGTCGGAATAAGCGAGTTTGGATTTGAGAGCAGCTTGTTTAATACAAAAATTCTAGAAAGGTATAGAAATTGTAAAATATGTAAAAACTAAGAAGAATCTAGAATTGCCTAGGTTAAGTCTTTAATCATGAACTAGGTAGAATTATCTAGAACATGAAGTAATCTAGAATGATGATGAGTGATCCATTGAAGGATCTAGAACCATCATCTTGTACCTATAAATATGGGGCCATTGTAACTCAATTTGTGAATGAACAACTACAAACATTCATCCAAATCCTCAAGCCTTTCAACTCTCATATTCTCTTAAACACATTTTCCTACATTCACTAATCCAAACTTCTAGCCTAAATCACTAACCACTCACGTATAAACCTTCCGTCCTAAATACTACAAACCTCATATCCCATATCCTAAATACCGTCAGTGGCATCATAGCCTCGTTCGATACAATCGGGCGTCACTATGGCCGATACATTCTGCTCAACTATTCCAATTCCAATTTTTCGTGCTGACAACTACGACTTTTTGGAGATTAAAATAAAGACATATCTTTGTGCTCAAGATTTGTGGGATATCGTTGATGTTGGATATTCAACACCAAAAGATATCTCCACATTGAATGAGTTACAAAGAAAGGAAATTAAGGAGAATCAAAAGGGGATTCTCAAGCACTTCTAGCTCTACAAATGAGCTTGACAGACGAATATTTTTCAAGGATTATGGGAGCAAAAACATCCAAAGAAGCGTGGGATAAGTTGAAGGAGGAGTTCCAAGGCAATGAAAAGGTACACGCTACCAAACTTCAAACTTTAAGAAGAAAGTTTGAGAATTTGAAGATGTTAGATTCGGAGACTGCTAAGGACTATTATGCTAGAGTAAATGAAGTAGTTACTCAACTACGATCCTATGGAGAAGATTTTCCTGACAATAAAATAGTTGCTAAAATTTTAATAAGAATGATCCCATAATAGCAGCTATTGAGGAGTTTAAGGACATAACAAAATTAACAGCCACAGAATTAGTAGGATCTTTAGAAGCTCATGAAAAAATATTAGAAAGGCGTTATGAAAAGGACATAGATAATGCCTTTCAATCTAAAGTAAATTTGCAGTCTCAAAATAATAAGAAGAATGAAGAAAACATTAAGGAGGACAATAATAAGTTTCCACCATGTGGTATTTGTAAAAAAAGAAACTATTTGGAAAAAGATTATTGGTTTAAGAACAAACCAAAAAATCAAAAGAAATTTGGACGTGGAGGAAAGGTCAATCAATTTAATCGTAGATACCAGGCTAATTTCTTCGAAAGTTCAGAAAATGGAAATTATATGTTTTTTGTCTGTCAAGCTGCATCTAAAGAAGAAAAAGACACTTGGTATTTGGATAGTGATTGTAGCAACCACATGACTAAAAATAATGATATCTTTTGTGAACTTGAAAAAGTTAACACAAAAGTAAAATTAGGAAATGGTGCTTTTATGGAGGCAACTGGTAAGGGAACCATTGTCATAGACACAAATAAAGTGTAAAGATACATAAGTGAAGTCCTCCTAGTCCCAACAATAGAACAAAAAGGCTACTCCTTACATTTTGAGGGAAATACTTGCACAATCTACTATAAGAAGGATAAATCCCTCATAATTACTAAAGTCCAAATGAGCGACAATAGATGTTTTCCCATCCAATGGAGATATGCAAACAATGTTGCAATGAAAGCTGAAGTGGACGATGTCTGGCCGTGGCATAGAAGGTTCGGGCATTTCAATCTGCAAGGATTGAAGTTCCTAAATCAGAAGCATATGATGCGGGACTTGCCATCAATTAAAGAGCTCAACGAAGTCTGTGAAGGGTGCATGCTCGAGAAACAATATCTACTACCATTCCCATCCGAGAAATCTTGGTGAGTGAAGAAGCCATTGGAGCTCGTGCACACCGATATTTGTGGTCCGATGCGCACTCTATCACACGATATAAATAGGTAATTCATCCTATTTATCGATGATTTTACAAGAATGACATGGGTCTACTTTCTACAAGAAAATTCGCAAATTTTCGATATTTTTAAAAATTCAAGACCTATGTCAAAAAACAAAGTGGCTACAAGATCAAGACTATTCGAAGCGATTATGGAAAGGAATATACTTCCAACCAATTCACGAAGTTCTGTTAAGATGAAGGCATGGAGCACCAACTCACAGTCGGATACGCTCCAGAATAAAATGGTGTATCAGAAAGAAAGACAGGACCGTGATGGAGATGGCAAGATCTATGCTAATGGAGAAGGGTCTTCCAAAGACGTATTGGGCAGAGGCCTTGAGTACTGTTGTCTATCTCCTCAACAGATGTCCAACTAAAGCAGTACAATACAAGACACCAATTGAAGCATGGAGTGGACGGAAACCATCGGCAAAGCATCTAAGAGTCTTCGGGTGCATTTGCTATGTCCACATTCCTAAGGAGAAAATGAGCAAGCTCAACGAGAAGATGGAGAAAGGAATTTTTCTGGGCTATAGCACTCAATCAAAAGGTTATCGAGTCTATAGCTTGGAAAACAAAAAACTAATCATCAGTCGGGATGTAATGTTTGATAAAGACGCAACTTACAACTTGGTGACATATCAAATTGAGAGAAAAAACATCTACTTACTAGCACCAGCCCAACAACCAGAAGATGAAGCCGACCCACAGGATGTGCCGAGACAAACCACAACTGAAGACGCAGCCGAATCTCTAGAATCCATTCCAAGAAAGTTCCAATCTTTGACAGAGATCTATGAAAGATGTAATTTTACAACCGTGAAGTCAAACACCTATGAAGAAACTTCTAGAGAAGACATTTGGAGAAAAGCAATGGAAGAGGAGATACGAATGATCGAGAACAACGAGACATGGGAGCTCACAGACCTTCCCAAAGACAAAGAAGCCATAGGAGTTAAGTGGGTCTACAAAACTCAACTCACCTCTGATGGTTCAATATAAATACACAAGGCAAGGCTTGTCGCTAAGGGATACACACAACAATATGGAGTCGACTACAATGAGACATTCACTCCAGTTGCCAAACTTGACAGAGTACGAGCATTGATCGCGCTAGCAGCACAAAAGATGTGGAAAATCTACCAGCTCGACGTCAAATCAGAATTCTTTAATGGATATCTTGATGAAGAGATCTATGTGGAGCAACCTCAAGGGCTCGTGATACAAGGGCAAGAAGATAAAGTCCTCAAATTAAAGAAAGCACTATATGGATTGAAGCAAGCCCCACGAACCTGGTATAGCAGAATTGATGACTATTTCACTGAACTTGGATTCAAGAGGAGCATGAGTGAGTCAACACTATACATCAAGACCCAAGGTACAGAAGACACACTCATTGTCTCTCTATATGTTGATGATCTAATATACACAGTGAACAACAAGACAATTATCAAGGAGTTCAAAGAAGACATGATGAAGAAGTTCGAGATGACGGATTTGGGCTTGATGCAATATTTTCTCGGTATCAAGATAGATCAACAAGAAGATGGTATATTCATCTCTCAAAAAAAGTACACAGAAAGCCTGCTAAAGAAGTTCAAGATGGAGGATTGCAAGACTGTAGCAACTCCACTCGATAACACTAAAGCTCTACAGAAAGAAGATAGCTTGCCAAAAGTAGACAACTTAAAATTTCGAAGCCTGATTGGAAGCCTACTCTACTTGACGGCGACTCGACCAGATATAATGTACGCAACAAGCTTCCTCTCAAGATTCATGCAGGATCCAAGTCAGACTCACTACGGAGCAGCAAAGAGAATACTCCGATATCTTCAAGGAACAAAGAACTACGGCATCTGGTATGCATCAACTCCTGACTATAAACTAACAGGCTATACAGACAGTGATTGGGCAGGTTCAGTTGATGACATGTGAAGCACATCTGGCTACGTATTCACAATGGGTTCAGGAATATTTTCCTAGGCATCTAAGAAGCAAGCTACAGTCGCACAATCATTAGTCGAAGCAGAGTACATAGCGGCAGCAATGACTACGAGCCAAGCAATATGGTTAAAGCGAATACTTGAAGATATGGGAGAGCCACAAGATGAAGCTACAAACATCTACTGCGACAGTAAATCAGCAATCGCTATGGCAAAAATCCAGTATTCCATAGCAGAACCAAGCACATCAAGATAAAGTATCACTTCATCAGAGAAGCAGAAGCTAACAAAGAAATCGAGTTGAAGCATTGCAAGACGGAAGAACAGCTAGCGGACATATTTACAAAAACACTGCCGCGAGGAAAGTTCGAGACATTACGAGAGCTCGTTGGAGTCAAAGAAATATGCATTAAGGAGGATTATTAAAATGTAATGCAAATTTCTAGAATTATGTAGAGAATTGTGGTTTAATACAAAAAATCTAGAAAGGTATAGAAATTGTAAAATATGTAAAAACTAAGAAGAATCTAGAATTGCCTAGGTTAAGTCTTTAATCATGAACTAGGTAAAATTATCTAGAACATGAAGTAATCTAGAATGATGATGAGTGATCCATTGAATGATCTAGAACTATCATCTTGTACCTATAAATATGGGTCATTGTAACTCAATTTGTGAATGAACAACTACAAACATTCATCCAAATCCTCAAGTCAATCCCCTATTCTCTTAAACACTTTTTCCTATATTCACTAATCCAAGCCTCTAGCCTAAATCACTAACCACTCACGTATAAACCTTCCATCCTAAATACTACAAACCTCATATCCCATATCCTAAATACCATCATGAAAACTCTCTGATTGGTAGCTGCTTTTGAAAAGAGTCTCAATTTATGTTCATCTATTATTCTTACTTCTCAATACAATTTCTTTCAAATTCATTATAATTTCGTGGATCGATTCTTGAGTACCCGTTATAGTCGAATATTCATGGGGAACGTTCTCAGATTTTACACGTGTGATACATGTTTCTTCTATTTCTCCAACCAAAGCTCTTCGAATCGCAATGACTTTCATAAGTGGAGATAGAACAAAGCGCCCATAATAAAGGCGTTTACTGTCATATTTTTAGTTCCTGTACTAGTATTTAAAGATTCTGAAGTGCTGATTCTTCAACTTACTGATTTAGCAATCTCTATGTTTGCTCAATTTTGATAGATTAAGAGAGATAGGATTAGTGTTGCCACTTTACCATCAATTATGTTTAGGCTTGTATTTAAATTCTTTCATTCTTTATCAATTGATCACATTGTAGCTATTATGATCAACAACAATTTCAAATCAGCTTCTAATATTATCCTAAATTAATTCCTACTTTAACAAGGCATGACTCGTATTTGTCAAGAGTTCCAGTCACTATCATACAGTCATGGTATCAGAGGAAAGGTTATATAAATTCTATGGCTGATTTAATTGAAAAGGAGTTACAAACTTTTGCTTTGAAGGTGCATGAGAAGTGAATAATTTGAACCAAAATCGATAACTTTTTTTCTAATTGGATAAAGACTCATTTGTTGTTTGGTATTGTAGATGATGATATTCTTCAGTGACCATGGAGTGCCTGTTAGTTATGTCGAGGATGCAGGGGATCTGATCATACGCCCTAAATTGATAAACAACAAAAAATTATAAAATATAAATGAAATAGGGCGGATACATTACACTAATTCGAGCTAGTGTTCAACTCCTAAGAAAGAAAGGGAGAAACAAGGGTAGAAAGCACCATGCCTTAACCAAAAATATATTCTCATCCCAACAAACGAGAAGATTTCCTAATTTATGTGATGGGCTTTTCATTAACACAATGGGCCTTCGTGTTCGGCTGCTACTCTCTTGGGCCGTATAAAAATGATCATACTCTGGCTTACAAGGTTGGTTCTTGCTATCAAGCTTTTAGCTCTCACTAAATGAAGTTGTTGTTGAGGTTGGCCAGCAAGGCATCAAATCTCTCCTTGCCGTTCTAGTGAGGTGTGGTTCTTGGACTTAACACTACCCCTTCCTCTCTGTCTGCCATATTTTATCCTGCATTGCCTATTCTTGTTCCTCTCAAGATTAAAGGTTTTCATTTGTTAGTTTTATTACTTCAAGAAGAATAATATCGTGATTCTTTCAAATGTGTTGTTTGGATTTTAGGATACATTTATTGTTACTTGATTGAGTACACATTTGGATCAATTAATCTCTGTGGAGACTACAAATGGCAGCAGACCTGAAGAAACTATATTTTCATCTCACACCAACCGACATTTCAAATCAAAATTAAGATGTTACTAGGCTTGATTCTTGTCCTGCTTTGAGTAGCATATTACACGCAATAGTAAAGTTTGGTGATATTGTTAGATAAGCAGATCTCAATTCATTTCTAAGGGATAAATAAAGAAGTGTATAAAAAAAAACAATACAAGAATTTTTGGAGAAAAACTACGGACCGAGAAAATATCACTATGTGAAAAAAATTTTACAATCACACAAAATTTCTCTCTCCTGATCCCAATCCCTACACTCTTACAAATCTTTGATAATTCACACCTTTTTCCCATTGTCACAACCGAGAATTCAAGAAAGGAATTTTAACTAGAATCAAACACAATTAAAGTGTACTTGATTGGTGCACTGGATATCAAGTCCAAGGGCCTCCTTATATAGCCTAAGAAATCCCTCCCCTTTTACTCTTCATCCGATGTGGGACAATGAAATAAAAGAATCCTTATTTTATTCTTGACAAACTCAACAATCTACACCTTGTCAAAATAAAAGAAGATTTATTGTCTTCACCGATAATTATTCTCAATCCCGAGAATCCCTTAGAATCAACCATTCTAATAACCATTGTCTTCACCGATAATTCATTCTCAATCCCGAGAATCATACTCTACCATATAAGTAGACCAGTTAGAATCAATTATTCTAACAATTTTCTACGGCATATATCGAAAACACCAGTTGATATTTATGGTGCTACTTTCAACTCTTGGCTAGGGGTGACAATTGGACGGGTATTTCCGGATATCCAATTTACCCGAACCCTAATGGGTAGGGTATGGGTAGTTGTAAACGGGTTTGGGACAGGTACGAGTAGTTGTAAGAAATACCATTAGGGTTTGAGACGGGTACGGGTAATGCCTCAAAACCGGCTGGTACCCCGATTATATATTTTTTTTAATAAAATTAAATATATATTATATAATTTATATATTGTAAGATATTTTATATTTTTATTAATAGTTATAAGTTTTATTAAATCATATTTATTAAATATTTATTTAAAATAATAGAATTCATATTATATTTATTGTATATTTAATTAATAATAATGTAATTTTTATTATTATATTTATTTTGATAGTAAAAAATATAAATATATATAAAATAAATGAATATTAAACGGGTACGGGTACCCGCGGGTATTGATAAAAGGTAATAGGACGGGTACGGGTACCATAATAATTTTTTTAGACGGGACAGATACGGATACGGGTAGTTATTTTTTAATCAAATACGGGTACCCCAAAATAAGCGGGTACCCTACCCGTTGCCATCTCTACTCTTGGCTCCCCTAGAAGTCCATCAGTCATCGATATACATCCACCACACACCCTACATCACCTTCCAAGTCAATGTTCGTGTGCAAACTTGTGGACCAGCTAATATTATTACATCATTTTCCCTGACAACTGAACATGTCATAAGGATCCCCAATATTATTAACTCAACATTCAGAACTGTTGTCGCACCAGCTCCGCCTTAACCAGCAACTTCATCATTGCTCCATCGTAAGCAATTATTGTGCTATTGCTCCACCGCAATTACCGCACCATTACTACACCTTAAGCAAAAATCGTCATTGTATCGATATGACGTCGCTGTCTTTTACCGCCAAGCTATACCAGGTTTGTCCGAATCCTTTTCCTACTGAAAGTGTCGTCACTTGAAGCCGATCCTAACCCTCCGGAATTCACGATGTTTTTTCCTATTTGTCGGTTGAATCCACGCTATGTTTTACTGATCTAGCGCCACCCGATACAAAGCCACCACATCACTTTCTTTCTCGTTGAATCGCTGCTTCCCCACACTACCAGTCATTACCGGAAAACTCGTTCCTTTCAATCCTCCTTGAGCCGACATCCATGGAAAACCCCATGCCACTATTAAGCCAACTCCACCTCCAGGAGTCCCAGCAATTCACATTGCTGCAGGTCCAAGAACTCCGTCAAAAACTGTTGTCCCGCAAATTCTACCCCTTGCCACGCCACTATTGCCACAGTCCGGCGTATTTCACCGCAAGAAATGAGATGTCACCGCATCCGGCTGATCTTCTGACCCCTTTGTATCACTAGCTTTTCTCACTTCTTTCATGTCACCCTTAGCCCAATGAATAAACATCTTCCTCTCATAAAGTCTTTTCTAATATGGAAGGTCAGACTATGCTGCAACCACAGAGCATACTAAGAACTTTACAAGCACCCGAACCGAGCTCTAATACCACTTGTTGGGATAAGAAGATCCTCATTCATTCCTAAGGGACAAATAAAGAAGAGCATAAAAAGTCAACACAAGAATTTACGTGGAAAACTCTAAAATCGGAGAAAAACCACGGACCGAGAAAATATCACTATGTGAAAAAATTTTATGATCACACAGAATTTCTCTCTCCTGACCCCCAATCCATCTTTGACTAATTCACACCTTACTTCCCATTCTCACAATCGTAAATCCAAGAAAGGAATTTTAACTAGAATCGAACACAAAGATTAAAGTGTACTTGATTGGTGCACTGGATATCAAGTCCAATGGCTTCCTTATATAGCATAAGAAATCCCCCCTTTTACTCTTCATCCGATGTGGGACAAAAAAATAAAAGAAATCCTTCTTTTATTCTTGACAAACCCAACAGATATGTGTCAATTTAATTGTTGTATATCTAATATATACGATGATGCATGAACTTTCAGGTTTGTGAGTGAGCACATAGAAACACTGGAAGAAATCGACATGGAGTACACAGAATTGGCTCTTGAATGTTAACTGTTTTCTATTAAGATATTGCTATTTTCTTCTCTTAAACGGAATTAGACCATTTTATCTTATCTCTGGATTTGACATTATCATTTGATTCATAGTTTTCTTCATATAAGATTTGTATTATTTCTTTCTTTATATTGCCCATATCCAACCACAGATAACAAATGATGGTGATTCCATTTCTGTAGTAGTTTCTTGACATATCATCGCTCTACTGAAGAATCGTAAATAGCTTCTGATGAACATTGATCTTATATGACAATAGGCTCTCCTTGAGAAGTTTCTGTAAAAAATCCTAGTATCTATTTATGCTTTCCTATGTTGGTTGCTATCCTTTATCAGTTTCTCTTATTATCACTCTGGCATTTGCATCCTTATAAATATATGGTTACCTTGTTGTTTCAGAACTAGGTCTCTCTGTTCCGCGGTGAGAGATGAAATGCTACTGAGATTGAACAAGTCAGTCGATAGCCGGTTTAATGGATCGTCGCCTTATTATACAGCAATTTTGTATAAGCAATAATCCTGGCTTTGGCTTTGGATGGCATCACCCCAATGTTGTTTTTGCCATTTCTTCATATTGTGATCTGACTAGCATTTTTCAAGCAAATAACTGGAGCTATAATATTTATCATTGAATTTGAGTTGAACCCAAAACTAGTGATATTTAGGTCGATATGATTGCATCCTTGTATATATAAGTGTACGTTTTAGGGATAGGGTGGGGTGGGGGATGTCAGATGATGAGAGGGTTAATGAATAGCTTCTGAATGTCTCCTGTGATCCCACACATAATGTGAGGGAGCTATCTTTTTCTATATTTATCACCAATAATTTTTTTTATTTACGCCATATATTTCATGCATTTAGTGGTTACAATCTAACCTATATATTTGAGGTTATAATGATTTTTTCAACTTATAAATAAATAAAGAGAGTTCATCTTACTACTACTTGATTCACAGTCAAGATGTATGATGATTAGCATAAGGTCTGGGATTCCAACAGACGAGGTTCAAAAGGTATATTACCTCCTTACTCAAACATTATTCACTTCTATTGTAACTAAGATTATTATTCACTGCTATTATACTATGGATATTAAGAAAAAATTACTTTTGAACTAGTTTTATTGACTTTTTGGAGTAATATAGTATTTTTAGATATGTATAAGTGATATAGTATTTTTAGATATGTATAAAGTATAAAGTATATTATATGTAGAAAGAAGAGATGATATTTTTTAAAATTAATGTGTAATTTTTAGGTTTTAAATAAGAATATTTTTTTTTCTTTTTTTGGGTGTTAATGATGTGTTGCGAATTACCGAGAGAGTAAACAATCTTCTTGGACTTAAAGAGGGAGTACTACTTTATTATGTTTAGCAAATCAAGCTAATGGTACTTCTTCCATTTCATAACAAAGTCTACACTTATTGTGGATTCAAAGTTTGAGATTTTGATTATTATTATTATTTATCTATTTTTACCATCTAATGGTAGTTTGCTAATTTGTTTAATGAATAAATAATTGGGTTGATTCTATTACTTTTTTATGAAGATAATAATTTTTAGACAAATAAAGGATGTGAATTTATTTACATAAGGGAGAGAGCAAACAAAACATGGACATCTTGGAGAAGAGGTCAATAGTTAATACTATGTTACCCCTTTCATATGTGAATTTTGGTGAAATGACAAACTCAAATTGATTGTAACTTTATTCTACTGTTGACTAGAGAGACAGGATTAATAATACAAGGACTTTTGAGTAAAATGTCTATTGTCTGGTCTATTTATTGATGATATTCCATTAATTCAGATTATAATTTGGTGAATTAATTTAATTTTGAATAAATTTATGATAAAAGTTCTATGAACATTTAATTCATTGTATCTTCTTGAATATCTTAAACACCCTAAGGGGAGGGGGGTTGGGGGGATTAAGGCCAAAAGGAGGAGTTGATTTCAATTAGAAGCAAAATGGAGACAGGGCTTTCAAAAAGAACATGGAAAAATCCCTATATGCATGGAAGCCCATTATCTTCATCTATAAAATACTATTCAGATATTTGCACTTAGGGATTTGGATTTTTATAAAGAATTAGGTGAAAATAAAATGAGTTTGATGAGATTACGTGACAAAGTATATACTGATGATATTTGTGCACGTGTGTATTTATATGTGTATTTTTTTTCAATAGTATATATAGGGTTGTTATTCGAATAAAGCAAGTCTGAGTAGTACATACTAAAACAGAGCTCGAGTACTCTCAAATCGAACCGAGATCGACTCAACTTGAGTACTCACGAAACGAGCATAAAGTAAGCTTGAACTCGAGCTCGAATACTCACAAATCGAGCCAAGCTGAGTTCTCGAGTAACTCTTTAAATTTAACAGCTCTAAGTGCAAATATGTTTCTTAATAAATGTATGATATTTTTATATTTAATTATTCATCAGAAAAAGCTAAAATAGTTGCTAACAAAATGTATTATTCTTATTCATTAGTATATATATTTTTATTTATTAATGTATACTCCATATATTTTGAATGTAAGTGCACCATGCATCCACGTCCACATGATAATTTGTCAAGTATAAAAGCATTGACCTTTATACTCTCTCTATTCCCTTCAAAGAGACCTTTTTTCTATTTTAGGTGTTTCACTCAAACAGTTTTATTTCATTTTTAATAGAGAGAACCTGCACACACTCACTAATATAATTAAAATATTCATTCACACTCCCACTAATACAACTACACACTACACATTAAATGATAATATCCACGTGTAAAAAACAAATGACCCTCTATGAGTGGGAAGGGGGATGCATATATTTCATATAGTCTATATCATCGATAATTCTTTATGAACCTATTTAACTTTTTCTATTTCTAATTTGTTATTTTGATAATTGTTTTCTTTTAATTTGAGAAATCTATTATTATTATTATTATTATTATTATTATTACTTTTCTAAAAAGTTGAGTTAAAAAAAATATATCATACCAAATAAGTTTGGAAACTAGGTGCTGTTAAGTGAGATAAAATTAGGGGTGCATGATGAGGCACGTGATGCAGTCAAATGCTGCAAACAAAACATTATTAATTCTACAAATGCTTATTAATATTCCTTAATTAATACATTAAATTTAAAAGTCATTTGCTTCAATTATACATCATGATACACTGCCACCCAAAACTTTAAATAATCCTTCCGGCAGAGGACAAGACTAGTACGTATATATGTATTGCCTCTGAGTCATTAATTATTTCATTAATGGAAAAATAATTTAAACAAATTTGTGATTAAATTTTAAAAGATGAGTTTTTTATTGCATTAATTATTTGTGTGATAGAAAGATTAGGTCTATGGATCAACAATGCCTGGGATCCCACATTAGTACTAGGAAGTGTGTATATACAGTACACTGGACATCTGTACTAAAAATCTAATTATATATATATATATATATATATATATATATATATATATATATATATATATATATATAATATTTTTTTATTTAAAATTAATAAATAATAATACTTTATTTACCAGTTTATAAAACCGTGTCCAATTCTCTATGAAGAATGGAAATGTTATATAGATAGAAAATTAATTCATAACGGTATTTGATATGAGATTAAGATGTGAAATCTATCCAATCAAGCATTTTCAAATTAAGTCAATATTCGGTGTGAGATTAAGACATTAAGATTTTCTTATCAAGTATTCTATGATTAAGGTGTCATTCGATCCAAGATGAAGATGAAAGTATTAAGCCCTTCCAATTAAGTTTTCTAGTTGAGTTGGCATTTGATCCAAGATCAAGAAGATTTGGAGTCATTATTTGATCAAGTGTTCCAAAATCAATTCAGTGTTTGATATGAAATCAAGGTGTCAAGTTTCTCCAATCAATTGCATTTCTTGTGAAGTTAATGACACTTTCAAATATAACGGCGTTCATCACGAAAAAATTTTGAAATAATTTTTATTCGGAATAAAAGCTCTAATTATAAAGAAATTCAACCAAATTGACTCAAAATGAATTTATTTTAAACTGATAAAAAGTAGCACTCTAAAAAAGAATGATACTCTATCAAGGATAAACTAAAAGAAAAAACCTATCTTATTAAATTATTTCATGAATATTTTGTACGATGAAAATAAAATGATAATTTTTTTTATTAAAAGTGAGAACTGATCGAGTAAAATTAATAATGGTGTAAGAACAAGCTAGTTTTGGATATTTAATTAATAGGTTAGTGTAGTGAGTTCATATGTAAAGACTCCTATTTAAAAATTTTAAAGATAATCATAATCTTAAACATTCAAATCCCTAAAAATAAAACATCAAATTCTAAAGAAAATATATAACATAAATCACTAAAAATTCAAATAATTAACTATATAAATTCGATTCAAATATGTGTTTGCCATTTTTCTTTTAAAATATATGTTAGTATTGAATAATAATGCGAGAATTTGATTACAATGAATCTGGCTAGTATGTGAATGTGTCAATTTACGATGAAATTTGATGTTAGGTAATAAATTGTAGCCCCATAAAAGATGGGTGTTGTCACATGTTATGCATGAAAGTAGGCACGTCCAATTAAATATCTGCCCCTTTTTAATTCCTGTATATCTTCTTTAATCTTTTATAAGTGTTTCTCGATCGAGGAGGACAATTAAATAAGGATTATTCTGTATTGCACCAGTGCACTTATAGTTTATAGGCTAAAAATAGGATGTAGTGAGGGTAGTTCTTAAAAAACGTGGTACAGTAAACGTGAACGAAATTGTGGGACGGAGGGAGTATATGCTAATTATATTGTGCATCCGGGTGCACCCTAAGATAGGGTGCACCCACTTTAAAAAACGTATACAAATATAAACAAACATATATAATTATGAATGAAAATGTATACAATTTAATTGTTAATTTTTTTAATAAAAAATTGAGCGTAAAAAAATATATAATTATTAAAAAAAATATGTATACACTATTGAATAAAAAATTATACATGCTAGTTTTTTTAATGAAAAATTTAGTGTAAAAAAAATATACAATTATTAAGAAATAAGTATAAAATAAAATAACATATATACAAAATAGAATAAAAAATTATATACACATGGGTGCATTCTTACACCCGGATGCACCTAATATCAACTCATAATTATAAATGGTAGAATTGAATTTCGTGCAATACGTATTAATTTCACACAGTCTTCTGAAACCCACAAAATACGAGGTAAAAATCCTCAAAATAAAAAAATCTTGAATTATATTTTTGAAAGCATGAAATGTGTATTAATAAAATCTTAAAATTAGAAGACCGAAAGATATTAAACTTAAGTAATAAGGGTATTACATTCTGAATAGAGTCGGATTTTGGGAGATGTTGCTTATGAAGTGATAATATTTTAAATTTCTTTTTAAAATATTTAATTAATAAAAATAATAATAGTTTAATTAAATTATTTTTTAACAACTCCATCACTTTTTTAATATTAAATAGTATATCACTTTTTATCTATTCAATTCAATGGGAGACTTATTTCGTTTCATAAAATAAAGGATCATTACATACGGAAGAAAATAAGAAATTTTTAAATAATGGAAATTGTTCAATAATTGCCAAAATTTTTTGGTCCCTGGGAAATATAAAGACTAAAAAAGAAGAAATACGAAAATTTAAATAATATGAAAATTGACTCAATAATTTGCCAATTTTTGGCTCCAAAATAGAAAGAACCAAGGAACATCATTAGATCCTATCTTCTATTTTTCCCCCTTCTTCCACATTTCTCATGTTTTCCTACTGAAAAATCAAGAGAAAAAGAAATATCTAAAATTCATTAAGTTAGGAAAAAAAACGTTCCTAAGTGAAATAAATTAATTTACTGAAAAAATATTAGCAAAAATATTCCATGGAAAAATACTAGTAAACCTTCATCGCAATTAATCTAAGTATTAATCTAAATGAGCTGCCTAAAATCGGGCCCGATATGTTGAAGAATCAAGTAATCGTCACCGTTGGATACATCCAGATTAATCATACTCTGATGGTGGTGGTGCAGATACGGCGGCGGTGGCTGCAGCTGCTGCTGAGCTCTCGCCATCTCTTTCTGCCTCCTCAGCTCAAGAACTTTCCGGTGAGAATTCGAATGCTTCGTCAACACGAAAGTCGGGCTGGAAGCGGGCCTGTACTCCGGCACGAGCCGGCCCGACTTGTACCTCACCCCACAAGCATTGCACAACGTTTTCGGGCCCATGGGCCCCGTCCTCCACTGCGGCGTCTTGTCGCTGGCGCAGTGGAGGCACCTCCGTCCCTCCCCGCAGCTGTCCGCCACTTCCTTCTTCTTCACCACCGACGCCTTCTTGGCGGTGCCGTCGGACTCCGACGACGATGACATCGACGGCGGCGCCGGTGAAACCACGAGGAGGCGGGAAGTCCAGTTCCCCGGGGCGGCGCGTGAGCGCTTGCTGCGGGCCTTGGCGGGGACGGGCTTCTCGGGCCGGAGTGTCGGGCCCGAGGAGGCGGTTTCGGGCTGGAGTAGTGGTGCAGTTCGGGCCTTGGTGTATCCTTGAATGGGCTGAAGCTTCTGGAAATCCTCAGTAGTGGAAAATGATTCCTCCACGAAATTGGACAGCCATTCTAGGTCCGCAAAATCATCGTACTGGAAGAATATTGTGGTAATTAATTACATTATTAAGTAATTAATCATTTTAATTGAGTCAAATATTTGTGTAATGAATGACAATCAATTCTAATTTCTCCTTTTTCTCACCTAAGAAACCAAATTAAAGAAGCCAATAAAACAAACAATCCATGCTTGACATTGACGTATGAAGCCATAGTAGCTATGAGAGAGAAAGAGAGAGAGAGAGAGAGAATTTACACTGAATTCCACAAGAATTATATAAATTGCATGAAAATATAGTAATAAAAAAAACAACGTACGGGGTCACAAACTTCACCGGAAAAGTGGCAACCGTCGGAGCTGCGGGGGACGCCGACATCGGAAAGGTGGAAATGCGGATGAGCGGCGGAGTTGCATGAGGTGTCAACCGCCGTGATGGTGGAGTCGGTGGATGTTCCGGTCATGGCGGTGTCGACACCGCCGTCGGCAGGGTCGTCGTTAGGATAGTCGAGGAGATCGTCGATGATGAAGTGGTCCCCATTTTTGGCGTGCTCCGATGGGAATTGACCATCGGAGCAGGCCGGTTGGAAGATCTCCGAGGCGGAATCCATAGGAAATTTTCTTGAAAATAAAGAAAAGGTGTAATGTGTGAAAGAGTTGAAGGAAGAGTAGTGAAGTATATGTGCGTGTGTTTGGTGTGAGAGAGAGAGAGAGAGAGAGAGAGAGGGAAGAGTGAAGTTTAGGGGGAGAGAAGTGAGGAGAGGGGTTTATTTGCGTTGGAAAGGGGCAGTGAGACACCTATTAATTTGGATTACGACGAGGCCAAATTATGGCTTTCCATATCACAACAACATTAGGTAGTTTTAAAACCGTTACGGTGTATTTACTCCTATTTTTACCCCTGTATTTTATGTTTTACAAACCTAACTATGTCTTCCATATGTTATTACATGTTGGGGTCATTCTACTCGTAGAGATTATATTAAAATTTATTAATCTATCGATTGAAATTGTTCGGGTGCATCACATGTACATCATAATTCAACTCTACATTTTGAAGTCATATTTTTATTTTTGTATGTTATGTTTTATGAATGTACATAGTTGTCCACTATTATTATACTTTGAAGTCATATTTTTATTCTTGTATTTCATGTTTTACAAATGTATCTACGACGTCCACGTGTTATTATATTCTGAAACAATATTTTTATCTTTTTATATCAAGTTTTACGAATGTACATGTGTAGACCATGTGTTATTATATTCTAAAGACAAAATGTTAAGTAGTTTTAACATTATTATAAATTTATAATAACACTTGGTCCTGTAAGTACATACGAAATTCTACATTTGATCATTTTACTACAGTTTTCAACTTTCACTTTTAGTCATTTTTTTTCTTTAGTTTTTATCAAATTTTGGTCCTAGATGACTAAACCGAAAGTAAAAAAAGAAAAAATTGAAAACCGCAATAATATGATAAAATTTCACTCAATTAACAAATGTGCTTTTTATAAAATCTATAACATTTTAATATTTAACAACAAATGAAACTTGGTGAAAAACTTAAGATGAATCAAGCATAATCATTTGTTGAACAATTACATGTCAATTTTAAGGTCTTTTATAAATGTTTCATCAAGATGTTACCAAAACCTTGAGTGTGAAATCACCAAGAATGTGTGTGGAATTACAAGAGTGCCCTTAGGGGTGTTGTATAATTTATGAAGGAGTTGTAGCTAGGTAGTGTGATGGGGTGTTATGATTGGTGGACCACAAGTGAGGTGTGATGTTGGGGATAAATGGGAATTGGTGTTTACTTAAGAACAAGGCCATTCCCACTAGACTCTTTTTGAGATAAGAGGTGGAATTCACTTCAAAAAGTGCTATGGGACCATTGGAGTTGGGATTAATGGATGGGCTAGCTAGCTATTCTTATGTTTCTCATATTGGATTTCTTACAACTCTTTAAATATATGATTTATGTGTTATTAAAATATATGATTGACATGTTAGAAACATATGCTTGTAAAGTTCATAATCGTACTTTGAATTTTAGTTTTCTCATCCTTATATAATACTCATATGTCACTTATCTAATAGTTAAGCACAAAAAATAATAAACAATTTTGACATAGAAAATTTGGGCTTATATTTCTATATATTAAGTATGTTTCTCTTTATTTATTTATTTTGAAAATAATGAATTAGTGTTGTAATTTTATTTTTTTTTTTTGGTTGGATCGATGCAATCATGCAAAGGATTGAATCACACCATGGGGCCGGAACAATTAAATGTGGTAATTTATTTTTAACAATAATATATATATATATATATATATATATATATATATATACTTTTTTTTTTCTAGAAAGATTATAGCCATGTGAAGTTTCGAGTGATAACATTGATGTGGCAATTTATTTCGAGGGAAAATGGGATATTTTATGCCTCATTACATCGAATTTCGTGTACACATTATCTTGTGTTATTAGTTGTATAATTAACAATAAAATAGATAGGTAATCTAATAATTTTTTTAAAAGATTTATATTTTTTATTTAAAGTATAATTTATTTTTCTCTCACACGAATAGCTCATTCAAAGGTACCATATAAAAGATTGCATGATACGTTTCAATAGAAATCCAAACCCCACCAATGTGTTTTGTAAATGTAAATTTATGGATCATAGAGTACTATATCATTCCCACATTAATTGAATTTTTTTTATTAGAATAAGGAAATGATTGGTATAAATTATATAATGATAATTAATAAAAACCATTTAATAGTTAATGAGTTTGATTGATGAATGTCATTGATGAGGGGAAATAGTTAATGAAAATAAGAGAGTGATTAATTAAAGATTGAAATTAATTTTTTATTAATAAAGAGTTGGATATGAAAAATTTTTAATTCCCATTATTTTTAAATGATACTCTTCTCTAATAGTTTAAGCTTAATCAAATCAATCATTGTAACATGCCCTTTTTTTTTATTAGAATAAGAAAATGATTGGTATAAATTATATAATGATAATTAATAAAAACCATTAATAGTTAATGAGTTTGATTGATAAATGTCATTGATGAGGGGAAATAGTTAATGAAAATAAGAGAGTGATTAATTAAATATTGAAATTAATTTTTTATTAATAAAGAGTTGGATATGAAAATTTTTTAATTCCCATCACTTTTAAATGATACTCCCCTCTAATAGTTTAAGCTTAATCAAATCAATCACTCTAACATGCCCCCTCACATGCACAGGGGGAATTTTGCCTCAAGCCTTGTATGTTGAATTTTTTCATAAATGGGTGGCGGTGAGATTCGAACTCTGGACATTTGTTAACCATGGGCTCTGATACCATGTTAGACGACCACCTCATCTAAAAATCTAAAAATTTAAGCTTGTAAAGAGATAAATCATTTAATACTTAATCAAATCACTTTAACATATTTTTATCTTAATGCCCTACAATAAAAAGTTGTTTTTGCGTTTAATTAGTTTATGCAAGCATGCACTATTAACAGTTTCTAAAGTTATATAATTTTGCAATTGTGTAATTGTTTTCTAAAAATTTATGATATCCTCTGAAATGACTAATTATAGTTTTCTATCATTTTTTTTTATAATTACTCTCTCCATCGCAACAAATATACATTATTTTTTTAACTTATCCAACAAAAATTTATATATTTCCAAAGGTGGAAAAAGATTTCATACAAATAACTTCTAGTTACAATAAAGGATGAATTTTAGAAATGACTACAATTTGTTATTGCAGAAATTCTTTTTCCTTAACTGTAGTATATAAAGAAAAATAGTCCAAGTCTTATTTATATTATTTTTAAGAAAAAAACTAGAAACATATGTTTTATTGATTTTTTATTATTATTATTATTATTATTATTATTATTATTATAAAATAGTAAATCAATATCATCCTTATAATGACAATTTTTTAAAACCATGATAAGCATGTAGGGTTCCTACTTAAGTTGAAGCAAACAAGCTTAACATATTTTTATGATGGTACCCATGATTGCTAAGATGTACAACAATTATAACTTAAGGTACCACCTGCAAAGATGTTGTATTTGCTTACAAGTTAGAACACGTCGACAGGAGATGTAGATAAGCCACGCCATTTGTTAAGACATTGTTTGGTACTCCACTGAAAATAAAGGAAACAACTATTTATTCTTTTAAATGATGAAATATCTCAGCATCAAGATACATGTGTAACAACCAAATTTGCTTGCATTTCAATTTAATCATTTAAATACAAGCATAAGAAATTACAGAGACAGGAACTTAGGAGATATTGTTTATTAATTTTAAACATATATGAGATTATTGGATTCATAATTTGACTTATAACTTTTTAATAGATAAAATATGATTTTAAATTATGGAGCATAATTAATGAAAGTATAATGGATGGGTGACTCAAGACCTACTAAGTACTAGCTTTTATTGGGCTCCATCATTTATTTTTTATTGGGCCAATTCACCTTTCTAGGGCTAACCCAATTTCTTTTGGCCCAAAATATAAGTTACCTATTTTCCTTTTCAGCCATAACACAAATCTTCAAAGTAAATGAAAAACTATTTTTACACCTTAAAATATACTCCCTCCGTCCCAAGAATACATTCGCCCTTTCCATTTTGGTCCGTCCCAAGAATACATTCGCCCCCCTAAAATGGAAACAATACACAATATTAATAACCTTACAATACTACAATATTACAAAAATATCACCTTCTTTTTACACACAATTTAGTCAAAGTCAACTATATCATACACTTTATTCTACTCAATTACCCAAAATACCCCTTCTCTTTCTTACATCACACTACCAAAAAGTTATTTTTCTTAAACTCCGTGCCCAAGAATACGCGAATGTATTATTGGGACGGAGGGAGTATCATAATTACAATAAATTCACAATTCATTTTAATGTTACAAAAATAGTAACTCCCACCTTAGGGTGAGTTTTGTCATTGCACCATATAAGTATTGTTTTGTCAGTTGTCATATGGGAGAATTTAAATAAATAATAATTAAAATTATACATTAAATTTATATTTAATTACACATAATTGTATGAATATATCATAATTATTTAAATTATCATTAATTCATATATACTATAAACTTCAATGTATCATCTTAATTAAGAAAACCTGTGTAGAATTAGGGAAAAAGAAGATTATTATTATTATTATTATAAAAATTTCATCTTTAATATAATAAATTTATACTCTTATAAATAATAAATAAAGGCAAAAGCTCCTGTGCACCCGGGCGCACGGAACACTTTCCGTGCGCCTTTAGAAATTTGTGCTAAATTGTATACCTTTTAGTATACAGATGTGTACCCTTTATTTTCTAAAGAAAAATCTGGGCGCACGAACAACACTCCGTGCGCCTTTAGAATTTTGTGTTAAATTGTATACCCTTTAGTATAAAAATGTGTACCCTTTATTTTCTAAAGAAAAAAAAATATTAATGAAAAGTGTATACCCTTTAGAACAAAATTGTGTACCTTTTAGTAATTAAAGTGTATACCCTTTAGACCAAATTAATGTACCCTTACCCATAATACAAAATTTCTAAAGGCGCACGGAATGTGTTCCGTGCGCCCGGGTGCACGCAAGCCTCACTCATAAATAAATATTATAATATTAACTGATGAATTATATTTATAGTTCAAAAGAATAATAAATTTATGATGAGAGAAAATATTAAATAAGGAAATATTAACTGACCTTTCACAGTCTACACAACACACAAATTATCTCTCCAACTAATTTGATTCTTAATACTTAAATACTCCCCATAAACATTAGTGATATTAAGTATTAACTACATTTCTGATACTTAATCACAATATCCTTCAGATCTATCAATCTCTAATAATAATAGATATCAATAATAAATTAAATATTAATTAGAGTTAATATGTGATTTAAGAAAATAAATCATCCCTAATTGGCCAAACAGCACGTGACAGCGGGCGAGGGGTGTTGTCAGCTACTCATGTGACCACCTAAGCTCGTGTCAAAAGCCAAAAGTGACGGTAATCACTGCCACGTGTCCAGCATCCGACGGCTCTCCTTTGCTTAGATGCTTCAATGATATTTTCCCACAACGTGCACACACGTGCCGCTTTCTGTCACGTGCGTTTAGTGCAACCTACCAATGGTCTTCCTCGTGACATGTTACCTCTTTTTTCTTTGTTTACTTTCCAAGCTTTCGTTATGACTATGAGTGGGCTGCAGAATCTATATGATTAATTGATTATATTTATCTACTGGAGTAGCATTTAAATGGAAATATTTCATTTATACGAAAAATTAATTATTCTTTTATACTATTACCGTCCCACCACAATTGCAACGTAGTATTAAATTAAATTAAAGAAGGATATGATATTTTATTATATATATGAGTTGAAAATATAATATAGATAATTATATTAGTGTATGGGGGTATGGAGGGAGATATGAATTAATTTGTGTGAGTTTCATTTACATAAAAGAAAAATGCACGCTTTTTGTTGGAACAGATTAAAATAATAAAATGCACACATTCTAATGGGACAGAGAAAATATTTTAAAAATTTTCAACTTTTCTATTTTGATCCGTTCCATATCATAATAACTGATTAACTATTATCTCACATACACACTTTATTTTTAAAAAAATAACTTATACCTAAAACACATAATATATTTTATTATTTATTTATTTTTTAAAAAAATATCATAATATTTTTAAAAATTAAAATTTTCATAATTTCTATGTGCAATCAAAAGAAAAACAAATAAAATAAAGAGAGAGTATAATAAATTTAGAAATGGTGATGATAAAGATTTTTTTTTTAAAAAAATTATATTCAAAAGCGCATACAGTTCAGTTTATTTCCGGTGGTCTGGCGATCGGCCGGCGGCGATCCGGCGGTGAGTGAGGATTTAGGGTTTGTGATTTAAAGTATATGGGTTTAGGGTTATATTTGGTATTTTATTTTAATATTTTGTATGTGAGAGTAATTTTTTAAAATCAATCAATGTATTTTATAGTAACTATGGGTACAAAGTGTGTATCTATGAGTATTTAGAGTACTATTTGTAATTAATTGGATCGACAATGATATTCGTTATATTATAAATGGCCTAACATTGTCTAGATTGGGTAAGAATTGAGGTTAATGGACTCTCAATGCCCATACTATAAGCCCACAATCATAAAGATATTATTTACCATTCATTACGAAGCCCACAATCTCCGTGTACAAATGGTACCCGTATTTACTCCCTTCCTCACTTTAAATTTTTTAATTTTTTTTTACATTTTCTTTTGTCAAATAAGATTTATACAAAATATATAATTATTTTACGTTGAACCTATACACAATATTAATACAACTAACTACTCACTACACATTAAATATTATAGTATTTCTCAACCCATCATCTATTAAAATATTATATCTCTTAATTTACGTGCAAAAATCAAATATAAACATTAACGCAAAACGGAGGGACAGTAGATATAAATTCGCAAATTCATTGCATGGTTTATGTTGCACCCTAGTGAATTTAGGGGGATAGTTGAAAATGAATAAAATTGATATAAAAAAAAGGATAAATGAGTGCTTTAAAGTTTAAACAGTACATAGTTCATCATTTTTGTTCTTTTTTTTATCTGAAGCTCCACCAAAATCATAATTTTTTCATTTGAACTTCATATATCACCAATGCTTTCAACCAGAGGCTTTCTATTTTCATCTCTATTAAACTTTTGATTTTCAAAACACCACAACCTTTATAGTTTATCCCTTTACCATTTTAGGACAATCCATAAACACATACTTCAGAACCATTGATTCAAGCTTCTCTCTGTTCACATATGAATCTAAGCTAAGCAACCAACTACTCTCTGACACAATGTAATTTGCATGACTCTGACACTAAGCTTCTTCTAGAGTTTCGAACTTAGAGCAATAGATGAACTTTTATTAATCAAGTGTCCTACAATAGTTACCATCTGAAAACCAACCTAGCTCATCTTACTATCCTAAAATTCCCATCTCTTTGTAGGATGAGGTGAGCTCATTAATTAGATATTCAACTTCATTTTTTATTTTTATTTTTTTTTATCGATAATATTAGTATAGTTAGTAATTAGTCATCAAACATTCTTACTTCCTCTTTCTCCAAAACTCCTTATAACTAGGGATAGCAATGGGTAGGGTAGGGTACGGGTATTGTAAATCCACATACTATCCTATACCCTACCCTCCCTACCCATACCCTACCCTTTTACCCTAAAATAGAGCTTCGGATAGGATATGGGTATACCCATCGGGTTTACGGGTATTCCGCGGGTAAACGGATACCCGCAATCCTAGTAGATTTTGCGGATAATTCATGGATACTCAAATCCATCCAACCCGACTCGACACAATCCATTTTTTTTAACTATAATCCATCAAAAAATAATTATAATACATAAATGAATAACCTAAAATAAAATATGCAAATTAGAAAACAAAGTCAACAACAATAACGTCTAAATCCGTTAACAAGAAAACATCATAAATTCATAGTTAATCAAATAAAATCATAAAACAAACATCATATTCCAACAATTGCTTTCAATACCTTGGTTTAAGTATGAAAACTTCAAAGTCTCGCATCTCCTTTTCGCCATCAAGATATCTCAATTCGAATATCTTTGTTTTTTGTTAAAATATTAAAAAAATAATTATAATTCTTAAAAATAATTATAAATAACACATAATATTATAACATAGAACAAGATTTATTATAATTTTTAAAAATTATTTATATTTATATTAGGACAAGAATATAAATTTTAATTAAAAATATTAAACATATTATAATAAATAAATATTAAATACATCATAAATTTTTCATCAACAATATTATTATACTAAAAGAAATATTAGATTTAGACATTTAATTAAATATATAATACTATATATATATATATATATATATATATATATATATATATATATATATATATATATATATATATATATATATATATACATTCGGGTAATTTTCGGGTCAGGTACGAGTAAATATAAGGGAACCCGTATCCTACCCTTACCCGCACAGTTCTCCTTCGGGTTCGGGTACTACCCGACCCGTTACCCGATTTTACCAGAGTTTTCTATACCCGCTATGCGGGTACCCGTCGGATAACCTGATCAGACGGGTAAAATTGACATCCCTACTTATAACTCCCCCCTAATTCGTTCTCCTTTTATATATATATATATATATATATATATATATATATATTCAACTTCATTGTTTGTTTATAAGTTAATATCAATTTCTATCCTATAATTTTTGTACAATCCAATTTTAATCCTTTAACTTTAAACTATTTTAATTTTACTTCTTTTGTATCAATTTTAATCCTTAACTTTTTATTGTTTTAATTTTAGTTTTTTGCAAAACTTAAAAGGACATGAAAATCCTGAAATTTTATTTTATTTTATTTGTTTTTATATTTTTGCAAAATAACTAAAATTATAAAAGTTAAAAATTATAGAACTTAAATGGATACTAAAGGACTGAAATTAATGAAGTTAAAAAAATAATGGACCAAAATTGAAATTTTCTCTGTTTATAGATATTGCTTAAGCCACATTCCACTGATGATCTCATCTTCAATCAACAACTCCTTAATATCACTAAATACTTTTATCTTTGGATTTTTAGCACAATTTTCATCCTAAATCTCAGTTTAGGTAAAATAAAAATATAAAAAATATGCAAACACTTAAATCTTTTACTCATTATTCTTACTTCTATTATTTCTAGAGGAGATGCATATGAGTACTGAGAAAACAAAGAGAAATCTCCATAGGAGTTTACGGGAGTTAAATCTCCTAATATAATGATAATTCTAAAATTACTCCTTAAAAACTAACTAAAAACTGCAAGATAATTAAATAAATTATGAAATGTATCTAAATTAAATAAGTTCATAGGGACAAGGGGTTCCTAAAATATTGGAAGATATCAAATTTGAATGTGAGAGGTGAGATTTAGGCACTCATGTTTAATTTCCGTCCAGGCCCTTAGCATGCCCACCCAGGGGAATTCACTCATCTTTTCTACATTATTAACAGTTCGTTATTCTGCATCTTTTCTTGAATTCTAGAAACTTCGACGGTAATTAATCCACCTCCTGTCCATTTTCTAAGGGTTCCAAATCAACACCTTCAAATAGTTCATTACATCAATTAAATCCTTCTCTTATCTGCAACATTTAAGACGACTAAAACAAACATTTAAGAATTAATTGACATCTAAACATATTAAAATATAAAATTTTTGTAATTTATCAATCTTCCAACAACTACCCACTCAAAAAAAAATTTAGCCATCTACACATCATCGATTATGTCACATGCATACATATATACACACACATGCAGTCCAACAAAAATGACCCCAGAGCAACTGATAACAGCAATAAGATATATAATGAAAACTGAATTTGCACACCCTCCCTCTGAACTCGGAAGCAGCCTCTGATAATCAGTTGTAACCAAGAATATCTCATGTTTCTGAATATATCCTGCAAATTTACTAACAGAGAGAATTCCTTAATCAACGTGAAAGACAAAATACACTCACCAGAAGACATTCTCCAAATATAAGCAGTTCTATGAATGAGAGCACAGGCATGTATGGAGTTCTTCCGATACATGATCATAACTCTATCCCCCAGAAAAAATTTGAAGTCAAGAAGCCAGCTTAGCATTAGAGTTGCAAATTTTTCTACCACTATTAACCCCAAGAAATCAAGCTGGAAGTAAATCTAAAGAAAGAAAGATCACATGCAGTACCTTCATTAGCACAAGCCTGTAAAAATCAACAAGAAAATGCAAACAACCGCCTTTCCCATATTACAATAATGGTCATCAACTACGTGACATTATCTATTTACCACCAAAATGTAACCTTTATCAACCAATATCAAGGAATTGTTGGATAACATAACACTGTTTTCATTCTTTAATGCTATCCTAATATCAGCATGCTGCACAGAAACATTTAAATTATTTAACCACAATTCTCATATTCATCATTTGGTCAATTACTTCCTCCCTGAGGTCAAACTCTTCCACAAGTAAGGATCAATAACATATTAGAAATGAGAACTGTAAAGGGAAAAATAATCAACATCTCTCCTCTATCGAAAATCCTGATAGTAAAATACAGAAACAAACACCACTACAATACTCTGGCCTTCAAGCAATAAATGTTCAAAACTGTACAGAAAAAGAAAACATTAATAAATGAGTGAGCTACACCCACTGGAGTCTTGGATGGAACTAAAGCTGACTTGATCAGTTCGGGCACAATTGTAGAATCCAGCGCAGGAATGGTAAGGACCAACAAACATCGAGGTAAAGTAGTCTCCTTACTCGAAAGAAGGAACTGAGATTTGCTCAGAGATCAATGAAGGTGGCTTATTCTTTTTAAGCACTCTTCAAAGAATCCCAACAAAATTATGATGCTTCAAGATACAGTTCTCCCATAACACACAGATGCAATGTAAAGATTTTTGGCCCACTTCTCCTGAAAGAAACAAAGAGGCAACTATTGAGAACAAACAAAGTGAAAAAGGTTTGTCAGGTATGAATTATGTAAATAATAGAGTCAAACCTTAACATGTGTACTTGGAAAAGCAGAGGTCCGAAGCGTCTCTTGTGTTTCATCCGTAGGTCTTCGTCGAGGAACACTGAGAACAAGTGCAGTTTGATCCCATGTTGCTGCCGTAGATGTGATACGATACCCAGCATCCCACCTCCTATGAATACCTTCACTTGGATAAAGGAAGTCCAACTCCACAACCTATAAAAATATGAATAGAAGCAAATGGTTAAATTTAATTAAGTTTATTTTGTACATAGCGGCAGTGTAAACCGGGACAGACTTAAGAATACCTGATCAGTAAAACCTGCCCCACGTGACATAACAATTGCCCATCTTGTTCCTGCAGTAGCCATGGCAGTAACATAGAATCCCTCTCGCCATTTTTTGTTGATCCACTTGAAAGGAAACGATTCACTGACTTTATAGGATTGTTGCAGATACTGGGTACCTATTTTTATTTTAAACCATTTAAAATTTTCAACTGAACCACATTATTTCTGAAGAACTTAATAAACCTTGAATAGTGATACTGACCTTTCGACATAACTATTAGTGAACTCCCATTGTTAGCACCTGCAATTGCACTTATGTAGTAGTTCTTCTCCCATTGTTCCATAATCCACTCCTACAGTATATATTAATCAGATAAATCGCAACATATCACAAAAGGATTAAAGTAAGAAGCAGGCTCAAAAGATGCCAAAGAGCTTCAAATCCATATTAGGATGTGAGACTAGAAGACGAATCTGAAACCTTGTGAAGGAAATGAGGAGATAGTTCATAAACTTGGGAGCTAAAGCCAGTCCCTGCATCCATAATTAAGGCCCATAGATTTGAACATGATGCCACACAGCTAATGTATAGTCCATCCTCATTCCCTTTCTCAATATGCTGAGCCAGTCTAATATCCGCGACATTGTAGTGATACCTACAAGATCAAATGTGGGGGGCTCCATCATTAAGAAACCTAGGGAGTTAAAAAGAATATTTAGAACAAATCCATTGGTTCAGAGGCATCCTAGATACCTTTGCTTCATTGGTCGTCGAGCATTATACACACTAACCCATTGTGTAGCAGGCATTCCCATGCGGACCTTTTTCTTTGGCTGCTCATCATCATCATCGTCCATCATGAGTCGTCCTCTCTTATGTCCAACTTGATATATGAGCTTCACAACACGAAAACGTGATTGATAAATAAAATAATTCCACAAATGCAATAAATTGACCAAAAAAAAAACTTGCAGTATAAATCGTTTATACCTTTTGAGCACCTTCAGTATTGATTGGTCGGATGTCCGGATTTGGACCAACAATTCCATCAAAGAGGGATATGTATTTTGCATAATTAGGCTCCTCGTCAAACTTTAAATTGACAACATACTCAACAAATTGTCTAAAAGGACCAGGACAAAAGCAACAAAGAGCCTCTGGAGAAGTTGTCATCTTCTTTTTACAAACAAGAAAGCCTTTATTCTCACCCTATATAGAAGAAAGAGTAAGACTAACATATGTAAACTGATCAAAATCATTTTCGGATCCACGAACACCAACCTGATACCCTTGCCAAGGGAGCCGACCACGAAGGAGAAAAATGAGTGTATAAGCAAGGGACTCTAAGTCATCCCTCCGACTACCAGTTCTTCCAAGATGAGCATGCACACTGGCATAACGCACAGTACCCCTGCAGCAACCAAATTTTAGCATGCAAGGATAAGAAATGCAAATTATAGGAGTTCAGAATCCAACAGATATAAAGAAGAAAATAAGTGATTGTAGCTTCACCTGAACACATCAGGTCTTTGATCATAATCAACATGAAGGCCAGTAGAGTTATCACGCCAACGGACAGCTGCAGTTTTGAAATAGGTCAGGATATCTATTTTATAAGATTGAAAATATTTCTAAATATACATGTACAGTGCACAGCAGATATATTACCCAATCCAAGATCAACCAGAAAAAGCTTTTTCTCATCAGGGCTTCCAGGTGTACCAAGCAAAAAGTTCTCAGGCTTTACATCACCATGCACATATCTGTAAGGGTTGCAGTGAAATATACAAGTTAAAACAAACCAGAGAGAGAGACACTGATACCATCTTCACACACGGGAGTGTAACTGTTACTAAAAATTGTTGCAGTGCATAACTAGCACAATCATGAGGATCAAAAACAGCCAAAATGTTGGGAGAACCGGAGAACCCTTAAAATTTTCAATAACCAGTCAAAAATAAAAAATCAAAGGCAGCCATCCATAAACAACACATCAATCAGAAACAATTTCATTTATAGACTATTCAGCACAGCCAAGCACACAAATGAAGCCGATCATTCCTCCTCTCCCTATCAAAACAGGCCTTATCAAACCAAAGCAAATTGAAAACGTACAAACACAGAGGATCATCCCAAGTATAACAACAAAATTAAAAAATTTAAGAGACAAGATGCTTATGGATACTCAGGAGTCAGGAATAACAGCAAAAATCCAACATGAACAGTCAAAGCTGCCAAAAACAGGGATATTAGTTTCATGCCACTTGTTCAGTACAATTGACTGCAATAACTTCTTACAAATTATGCAAGGAGTTCAATAGAGTCTGCGCTGAAATTTCAACATTTATGCCTAATAGAACCTGAACTCTTACAAAAAAGAAGCATGAACAACACATACCTAAAAGCAAACAAATGAAAAAAATTTAAACAAAATCTTCTTCATGAAATACAAAAAAAAAAGTTAAAAAAATTATCATAAAATGATAGATATCAATATTAACAGTTGTACAAAATTGATAGCTTTGTCATATTTGACATGGTTCCTTTAAGACCCAGTATAATTATAGATTCCTCACGACCCTACAAAACATAAACATCTATTGGCTCACATGATGCACTTTCTAGGACAATTTTAACTTGACTTGCGAGACTCCAACTTGTTGTCCATACACTTCTGACTTCTCCACACACACACACTTGTACACACAATGACACAAACATAGATAATTCATAATATATACATCAACGAGATAGATTTTCTCCTTAAATTTACCAATAATTAAATATCAAAATCTCATGCAACCAAAAGGAAAAAGAAGATTGAAAAAAAAGTTCACTGAAAAGTTACCCTCTAGAGTGTAACTTCTCCAAAATAGAGATGGCTTCAATGGCAATACATGCCACCATTTCAATGGACATTCTGCAAAAAGGTGGTTTAATAGTTAGACGAAGGACAAGCAGACAATTAGAATGAAAGTGTATCTGATACTTTATTTTGATAAAAAGAATTTTACTAACGTGTGTGAATTATTGTTCCATACATCCCATAAACTAGGACCAAGCATATCCATAACCTGCAAAGATTGTGAAGCCCTTCAGACCCTATGAGGAAAAAAACGAATGAAAAAGGAGGATCAGGAAGAAATGCAGTCACATACCATAATATAATAGTCACCTTGGCGTCCTTTGAAATGTACACGCGGTATGCCATGACTCCCTCCAAGTGCACTGCAGAAGAACAAAAGACACCGTTCAAATTATTCTTTGAAACCCTTAAAACTGAAAAATCATGTGACAAAAATTCAATTAATAGAGGAAAAAAAATTAGTAAAGCATACCTATACACCTGCCATTCATAAGGGGGTCCATAGTTACACCCTTTACTGCTCCTGTGCTCAAACTTGAGGGCAACCTAGAAATAAACAACAAATTTACATATTTCCTGTAGAAACAGATCACAGATATCATGTGAATAACAGGATCAAGTAAGTACCTCCACAGCTCCTGGACCAGTTCTTTCATTCGGATTTGGGGGGTTAGCTCGTCGACCTACATACACTTGTCCAAATCCACCTTTCCCAAGTTTCTTCTCAATTCGATAAGCAGGAGAACCACCAACCTGAACCTGCAACACATCAATGGGAAACAATCAATCAAAAATTTATGCTAGATACACACAATATAAAAATAAAAAAATTTACATCAATCATAACATCATATAGAGGAATACCAATAGAATCTATAGTTCCAAGTGTGAATAGGCCGCATCAATTTGGTATAAGCTTATAACATATAAATTCAAAGAAAAATGTATCTAGGATTAAAAAAAAAAATCAAAATCAATCCATTTACTCATAAACATTTTTATCACAAGACAACTAAAATTCAAATCTTCAGCCCATATATCTAATCTACTCAATCTATAAAAATGCAAGAAAACACATAATCCCCCAAAATAATCACCTAATCAAGTAGAGAGCCAAATATTAATTCATAACATAACAAACAAGTTCGCATAATCTGCAAAGATTTAAAATACAAACAACCCAACAAGATTGTATCACGGACCCTTTCAGGAATAGGAGCAGTGCTTCCCTCGTCCTCAGCTCCCAATCCCTTATCGCTTCCATTTCCTCCACTATCACACTCATCCATCTTCTTTTCCACTACCTTCTCAACCTTCCTATTACTATCCTCAACCTCAAGAAGTGCAGTTTTCCTCAAAGCAGAACCAATATTTCCACCTCCACTGTCTCCACTACCGTCACCCACCTTCACAATCTTCCTTAGTACCACCGGCGGATGATATTATCTATATACTCAGGTGTTTCCTTTCCAGCAGTTGAGTTATTATTCCTGGTTTCCCCTCCTTCTTGACGGGTCGGGGCACTGCGGCAGCGGGTCGGCGTCCTCTGCGCACTCCGCTACGCCGTGGAGGCATATCGGTGGCCGTCCATCACCTCCGTCGTGAAATCCGCCGGTTATCCGTCATCAACTCTGGGATCAAGAGAAATCAAAGATTAACACAAAAGAAGGACCAATAATCGAAAATCGGAGCTCAAATTCTTTTGAATACGAGTCTCGGAGTTAAGATTGTGAAAAGATTAAAAGAAATTAGGGTTGAGAGTAGAGAAATTGGGGGAAAATGAAAAGCGGTGGCTCCTACGATGAAAATTGGGAGAGACAGGGTGTTTCTTTTCTTGGTCTTCAAATCGAAAAAATAAAACTGAATCATCATCCAAATTTATTTCATTTCTTTTTCTTTCTTTCTTTTTTTTTTTTTTTTTTTTTTTTAGAATTCAATTCCATTCTTGATTTGAGCTGTTTTCAAGCTAAGTAAATTGCAATTTAGATTTCTCCACCTCAAACTATTTTTCAATTTCTTTTCCAAAATTGGCTCAATGAATTGAACTTATTCCATTCAATTTGGACGAAAGTATTCGTAGTAAATTTATTTGTATACAAATAAAAATATGAAATAAATAATTAATAATGATGATTCATGATTTGTAGTGTTTAGATATAAATAAATAAAATTCTAAGCAATAAAAAATACATTCCTTAGATAATTTTAATGTCATTAATAATATTTTTATAATGATAAATTTAAATTATATATTAAAAAATAATTTAATTAAAATCTCAAATTTCATATACTTTAATAATTATACATATAAAATATTTACTAAATTAAATTTAAAAATGAAATTTACATTATTTAAATAACTAAATAAAAATAATAAAAATATTTTTTGTTTAATTATTTACCACTTTCCTTATTGGATTGTCCCTATAGTTGTTAAACGAAACGAGAGAGCTCGGCCCGGCTCGTTAAAGTTCTAGCTCGGCTAGACTCGCGACTACTCGAGCTCGAATTCGAGCTCGTCGAAATGCTCATTATGTTATCGAATTGAGCTCGGCTATAATAATTATTAAATATTTAATTAAAATCCGACTCGATTAGGCTCGAAAGTTCGACTCGTTTTTCTTAAATGAGTCGAGCCGAACTCGAGCTCGAATAAGTAATTTTCGAGTCGAGCTCGAGCTCAAGCTCGCTCGTAAGCTCGTTATTAAATCGAGCTGAACTCGCTCAACTCGTTTAACAAGCCTAGTTGTCCCACAACAATTAACATATTTAAAAAAAAAAAAAAACTTATTACCAAAATAACATCTCAATATTTTAAATATTTCAAAATTGTTACTACACTTAATTACAATGACATTAATTAACCAGATCCAACCCAACCCAACCCAACCCTTTCTAATATGCACCCCTATTCCCTAACTTGCGAACCCTTTTTGAATCCCTACCCCCGTTCACCCAACGTGGGTTTTACATCTTATTAACCAAAAATTAAGGTTTGTTCTTCTCAATCTAAACACTTCCTCGACTATTCTTCATCTTCATCTTCCTCAACTAAGATGAAACCCTGGCCCCCATATCCCCCAGTCCTTTGACCAATATCATCGAAACCCTAGCCCCCTTCCATACTCTCCATCTTTCTCAATGATAAGAGATCTGAAAGGTTCTTTCACGCAAAAATCGAATATCTTTCTATGTTTACTCCCGAATCCTCATCTATAGTGAGTGAATCAAAGATTTTCACTAGCCAACAAAAAAAATATGATTTTCTGTTTTTTTTTTCAAATTTTGATTTTAATTTTAATTTATGGTTTAACTTTAGAGTGATTTTGGGGTTCACTTGTTGCACCGATGCACCCATAATTTATTTATAGGTTTAATGTGAGAGTAGTGGGTAGTTTTAAAAAAATATATATATTATTTTATTTAGTGGTATAGATTAAACTATAACTAAATCTAATGACTAAGATCGTATAGGTGTACCGGTACACCCGGTGCACCCAAGTTGGAGTCTTTTAAATGATAAATTTAATCACCCTTAACTTAACACAAATAGACCTCAAAAAATAAGTTAGAAAGTAAAAACGTCAACTTTCTTAATCTTCGTACAAAAAAAGGTGTCAATTCTTTCGAGACGGAGAGAATATTAATATTTTTTTTGTAATTTTCACAAAGGTCACTTTAAATACACACCCTATTATTATTATTATTATTATTATTATTATTATTATTATTATTATTATTATTATTATTATATAATTAAAAATATACTATATTTTTAAAAGTCTGGTTTATCATTAATTCATTAAAATGCACATCCCATATACTTAAACTTAAAATTTTATCGCATAGTTATCTTTCCCATTTTTCTCCTTCTCTCGGAATGTATTTTTGTGTCGATGAAAAATATAACAACCCTATCCTCTGTGTCGAGAGTCTGGTCACGTTCGACAACACATTTGTGCATTTGAAACTATACAAGTGTTCTGGCTTGCGGGGCGCCTGGAGTAGACGGTTCCACCTTTTTGCACAAACTATACAAGTGTTCTCTTCAAATTTGAATTTTCTAAAAAATTGTTTTTTCCTCAAAAGAGATTCTTCTTCATAACTCTGAAAATATGAAACTGTATAGCGTGGGGTAGACCGTGGGGGGAGACAAGGGTACACATATTCTCTTCAAATTTGATTTTTCTAAAGAATGCCAATTATTATCACAGTTTGGCAAAGTTGTACAAGTTACCAAACATGTACGCAAAACTGTATTAGAAATGGTGGAATAAACATTGTGAACTTACTTTAACAACAGATCCATTAATTGATATTCCTATTTGTAATATACCAACTGCTTTACAGTAAAAACTTCTTTAATTCTTAATTTTAAAAGGATAGTTATGTTTTTTTTCGAGGGTTTATATAATAAAATTAAAAAAAAAAATTAAAGAGTTGTGTATTTAAGTGCACTATTTTTAGTTTTTACAATCATATATGAATAAAATGGATATATCATTTGTAAACTTTAATAAGCTATATAGATAAAACTAATAAAAGTATTAATGAAAATTTGATTCAAACAATACAGAGGTGATGAAAATGAATCACAATTTATTCTTTTAAGGAATGATGATTGAAAATGAAATCAGTATTCTAATCTATTAATTATACTAATCGCATTATTAAGAGATTTCACTCATTTTCACTCCATCGTGCCAATCATCTTGTTAATATTCTAATCTATTAATTATACTAATCACATTAAGAGATTTCACTCATATTCACTCTATCATACGTGCAGTCATCATCTTGTTAATATTATTCTTATTTCTTACTATAGTATTATTTAGGGTAACGCCGCTGTGTAACTCCTATTTTATAAATTTGTATTAAAACATTTTCTTTATTTACTAGAGGTGTTACTTATTTTTATTTAGAGTTAATTCCTAAAAAATTCACCACTTTATTGGGAATTTTCAAATCTATCACGACTTTTTATTTTTGTCAATTTAGTACACGATCTATTTAATATTTTTAATTCTATCACGATCTTTTATTTTTGTCAATTCAATAAATGGTACATGTTTTATATTTTTAATTTTATCACAACTTTTATTTTTTTAATTTAATATACCATTTATTTTTATTATCAATTTTAATTTTCTTTATTATTATTATTATTATTATCATTAAATTAAAACACACGAACACTTATTTCATAATATTAGTATTTTTTCTGTTATTTATGAATATAATTATTAATTTTTTTTCATTTATATGATATTTTTATTATAGCTGTGGGTTTATAACTAATGTATTTAAAACTTTTCAATAATTTAAAATGTCTTAATTAAGTTTTTTTTAGTACGTACCAACAAATAATTAGTAATCAATTTGAATTTAAAAATGAAAAATAAAAAAAGGATGGAATATTAAGCCCATTAATTAATAAGCAAGCTGTACTAATTTTATAATAATAATAATAATGATAATAATAAATTAAATTGAAAATATGAAATAAATGAGATAGGAAATAAAAAAAAAAGTTGTGATAGATTTGAAAATATTAAATAGATCACATATTGAATTGACAAAAATAAAAAATCATGATATAATTGAAAATATTAAATAGATCGAATTGAAAATATTAAATAGATCGTGTACTAAATTGACAAAATAAAAGGTCATGATAGATTTGAAAATTACCATTAAGATGGTGAATTTTTTAGAAATTAACCCTTATATTTACATTATTCATATACAACTATTATTTTTCATCAATTAAATATTATTTTTCAATTTAAATGTTGTCACTTTTTATTTATTTCACAAAATTTATTTTCATAAAACGGTATCACACAAGCTTTTGTTATTGTTTAAAGGTTATCTATTATTCTATAATTTATTACTCGAGATCTTTACTCTCAATGTTTTGATATGATTAAATAAAATTATATTTAAATGGAATTAACTCAATAATAAAATAGATATGAGAAATAACTGATTAAAAATAATTATTATCATAAATATATTGATTAAAAATAGATTAATTGATAGAAAATATAATTCTTATTGAGTGAGTCGTGCGCCTTTAGAATTTAGTATTATGGATAAGGGTACATTATTTTATTTTAAAAGGTATACACTTTAATTAATAAGGGTACATCATTTTGTTCTAAATGGTATACACTTTTTATTATATTTTTTATTTTTCTTCAGAAAATAAAGGGTTCACATCTTTATACTAAAGGGTATACAATTTAACACAAAATTCTAAAGACACACGGAGTATGTTTTCGTGTGCTCGGGCACACACAAGTTTTTGCCTTGTAAAATAAAGGGTACACATCTTTATACTAAATGGTATACAATTTAGCATAAAATTATAAAGGCACACGGAATGTACTCCCGTGTGCTTGGGCACACACAAACTTTTGTCATTCTTATTTTGATTCAAATATAACTATAGATAATTATTTAGATTTTAAATTGATAAAAGAATTAGTAAATTTAATATATTTTAATAATTATACAAACATAAAAAGGTATGGGTAAATGCATTTTTTGTTCATAAATTTTTTCCAAATTCGAAATTGGTCAATCAATTTTAATTTTTTAAAAATTAGTTCATTAATTTTACCAAATTCGACAATATCTTCCTTTCACTAATTGTAGCGAGTGACACATTCAATCATATTATTAAAAGGTGAGAAACCGTCCGCTTTCCTCTCATAAATTATGTCAGAAAGTTAAAGTCCTGAATATCGATATCGATAGCTCCACTAATACATATGAAGATGAATTTGAAAAAAAGAAACATATTTTTAAAATTAATCGTTAGATTGGTATGATTGAATGGAACAACAACATAATAGAATGAACTTATGAATGGAATAATAGTGGGAATAGAATGGAATAGAATGAACTTATGAATGGAATAATAGTGGGAATAGAATGATTAAAAATTATTTTTATCATGATTGGTATCGTTCAGGAATAACTCAAGTAATAGAATTTGTATTCCTTAATAATTTTAATCTCATTAGTTTTTATAATATTTTACATTTAAATTTAATTTATATAAAATATTAAATTAATTAAAATTTTAATAAAGATTTTATATATTTTAATAATTATAGAAAAATATTAAATCAAAAATAAAGTAAAATATTAATATTTTTAAAATATAAATAAAATTTAAAATACAAATAAAATTATATATATTAAAAATATTAAACTATGTATAAAAAATTATATTTATATTTATATTACATGTATATATTCAATTTAATTAATAATATTAATTTTTTATATATAATTTACTAATTTTTATTTTTGAATAAATATTAAAATAATTATATACATTTATATTAAAAATTTTAAGAATTTAATTTAATTATATATTTTTTACCGATTTGAGTATAGAAAAATATTTAATTTTTTTATTTAGATTTTAAATGATTTATTATTTTATTTTTTATCAAATAATTTAATACAAATTATTTTAATTAATATTATAAGTTAAGTAGAAAAATTGTAACATATTTATAATTATATAAATAAATATTGTATAATTTAAAAGAATATTATTTATAATTATATATATATGTGTGTGTGAGAGAGAGAGAAAAAGAGAGAGTGAGTGAGGTGGGAGATGGGGAACGAGTGAATGAAATGAGCAATACTTAAGAGAATACACATTCTTTTAGAATCGGAATTTCTATTATTGAAAACATACAAATTACAAGAATTAGAATAAAATTAGGAATACCGATTTCATTCTCATCCATTCCATCGTTCAAATCATATCCTAAATATTATACTCTTAAAACCAAGCCAACACAAAATATAACAAATCATTGCCATTTAGATAGGTCGACAGAGGGGTTTGAAAGGCAAGCGGGGCGGGTATGACACGTGGCAGGAACACCGTCGCGACGCCGCGAAGCGGAATATGAAAATTCTAGTCAAAAGTCAGATATAATAAATAAATCAATAAACTAGTCTAATTTTTTTATTTTTTTATTTTATCAATTAATTTTTATATTTGATCAATTCAACGTGGCATACACATTCACATGACATATTAAACGATGAGTTATATTTGAGCATATTAGTTACACAAATTTATATAAATTTAATATTCGTGTAGGTGAACTTTATGTGATTCGAAAACTTTAATATCATAATATTGTTTAAGGATTCACACTTCCTAGGTTTACCAACATTTTAAATAAATATAGGATGCGAAATTCACTAAATTGACTTGCAATTAACTTCTTAAGTAGTAATTTTATACTTTTTTTTAATTTAAAATTTTCATAAACAAATATAGGATGTAAAACAATTTCAAATCGAAAATTGTAAAAACAAAATGCTAAATACAAAATGAAATTTATACACCAAAAAGGATTTTTAATTGCTCTTTTTTTCAAACAATCCATAATATAATTAAAGTGAGATATTTTACAAACAATCCACAATATAATTAAATAATAATAATAATTTTAAAAATTAATAAATAATTAAAAAAAAAAGTAAAGCTATATTACCGTAAAACAGAAATGGTATTGCTCTTCTTAAATTGATTATAGTTTTTGGGTTAAAATGTTATGTGATTGGAATTTGTGAATACCTAACTAGATATGAAAAGAAAAACGTGTAAAACACATTCTTGGTTGTCTTAATAAAAAATACTCCATAACTTTTTATTATTATAAATTTTTTTATTATGTCATAAACCAAATTTAAGAGAAGTTAAGTAAACTTCTTAAAGCCTAAAATGGTGTCAAATCTAGCAAATGTTTTCTATTTCTAAATAATTGTGAAAAAGATCGTTTCTACTTTTTTATAATAAATAAATAAAAACATTTTAAGTTGCAAACCGAAACAATAAGTTGTAGAATGATTTAATGCAAACATTTCTATATCAATCATAATGTAGTATTACTAATTTATGAGTACTGTTAATATACACGCCTTTCTACTTAACACATCCCTTTTATTATGGAAGATAAATGCTTGTGGGAGATGTAGGAGAAGGTTTGTGCTAGATAAATAAAAAGTATAACATTTTAATAAAATATGATAATACTTTAATAAAAGATAATAGTAGTGTTGTGTAAAACAATTCGTAATATGAATTATAAAATAATACTCTAATATTTTTAATAGAAAATAATAATACTTCTTCCATTCCACGTATTTGTGCACGTTTATGCAGGCACATAGATTAAGAAGTAATTTTTTTTAATATATAATGTAAGAAAAAGTATGGGTAAATTAGTAATTTAAAGAGAAAAAGTAAATAAAGTTATTGAAAATTATGAATAAAATGTAAAAAAGTGAATAAGGTTGTTGGAATTTATGAATAAAGTGTAAAAGTATGTGAGATGTATAATGTTTTTTTACTATTAATGAAATGTAAATAAATACGTGGAACATCTCAAAATAGAAGGTGTAAAAAAATACGTGGACGGAGGGAGTATCTCTTATTTATTTTAAATGTAAAGTGATAACTTTGAAAAAAAAAGACCACTCTTTTACAAGTATTTATTCTTTTGAATGACAACTATTTGAGTTTAAAAAATTAGGTTTAGAAATTTAAAATCCAAACTTAAAATTTAAAACAACTCATGTTCAATTATTTAAAAATCACGGCATAATCGAGCTGAGACGGGTCGAAGTTTGATCTATTTGAGTCACATCCGTTAAGAAAATCGAGTTTGATCCTGAATCCGAGCTTGTTATAAAAATATTACTCCCTCTGTCTCAATAATACATTCATGTATTTAGTGACACGGAGTTTAAGAAAAGTAATTTTTTGTTGTAGTGATGTAAGAAAGAGATGGAGTATTTTGAGTAATTGAATTGAACAAAATATATAATATAGTTGTCTTTGACTAGATTGTGTGTAGAATAAAAGTGACATTTTTTTTTAATATTGTAGTATTGTAAGATTATTGATATTGTGTATTGTTTTCATTTCTAAAGTGTGAAATTATTTTTGAGATAAATCAAAATGAAAAGTGTGAATGTATTTTTGGGACGGTGAAGGTATCAAATTCGAACTCAAACATAAATTTATACGAACATAAAGATAATATAATGTGGGAGGGAGGAGTATATAATAACGTCCACCTATCTAGCTTCTCTCTCCTCACAACGTGGAAACGTAATCTCTCTCCTCCCTCTCAAGAGCTGAGGAAGATAGAACGCAACTGGCAATTTATTCACAATCCCCCAGTCTACGCATAGTTTTCTTAATAATGATGCCGTTCAAACGTACTTCTACCATATTATTGGTACACTATACCACCCTTTATTACTTTCCATTTATTCTTCAACAAGAATTTTTCAATTTCACACACCAAGAAAGACTTCATCTTTCCTTTTTCAAAGATTTGACAATTACAACCTACTCTTTTCTGCCCTATAAAAGTTGGGATTGTGGGAGTCATTCCAACGCATTCATCCAATTCAAGAGAAGTAAAAAAAAAAAAAAAGAATTCAGAATTAGCGCATTTTCTTTTGTGAACTCATAGTTTTGTGGGCTGTTGCTCTTGTTCTTGTTCTGTTTTTCAGTTTGTTTCATTGGCAGAAACGAGCGCTTGGGGTTGTAGAATTTTACAAAAGAGGAGAGAGAAAGATGGAGAGCACGTTGAAGGAAGTAGTGAATGGTTCGTCTGTTCTTAATTTGGCGAGGAAAGCTGAGGTGGGTGGTGGCGTTGAGGATGTTTATGGTGAGGATAGGGCCTCTGAAGATCAGGCTATCACCCCATGGACTGTTTCTGTTGCTAGGTGATGAAAATAATCTCAACCGTCTGTTACATTTTCTTTTCTTGATTTGTGACTGAATTCTTGAATTCTTGTTTGCTTTTGCATATTTTGGGGTTTGAGTAATTTGTTTCTGTACTTTCTTGAGATTAGGTTAAAATAGTATTTTAAATATTGGGAAGAATGATATTTATGTTCATCTTAGTAAATATTAATCATGGTAGGTTGGCATCATCAATTCACCATCATTCCCGCCATAATGCCTTTTAATTTGTTGTGATATGGAGAATCATGCAGGAAGTGAGTAAGGGGTTATTCAACTGCAATCAAGAATCTCACGTTTAGCCTATTATCTTATGATCCATTTGAGTTTGAATCTTAGTGATCTACTGTGATTTTTTCATTTTGTGGAATTTTGAGAATGATATACTTGCGTGCAAAATGAAATATTGTCAAAACTATGGTTTATCTTTATTGATTCATGAAATGCTTAGCGAAAGTGATCTTGCACATTGATGAATGATATTCTCTTTTCTGATTATGATAATTTTTTGAAAAACATAATATTCAGTGGGTACACTTTATTGCGTGATCCACGCCACCATAAAGGACTTGCCTTCACGGTAGACGAAAGGGATGCTCATTACTTGACCGGGCTTTTACCTCCTGCTGTTTTCTCTCAAGAGCTTCAGGTGAGTAGATGTTCGGCGTTTAATTTGTTTAGTCTACATTTTTCTGTTGTACATCGTTTTAACATTTGGTTTGATTTTGGCAATCAGGAGAAACGGATGATGAAGATTCTGCGCGACTATCAAGTGCCACTGCAGAGATACATGGCCATGATGGATCTTCAGGTAGCATTTCTTCAGTAAAATTAATTTCCAATGATTTACAGAGCCATTTGAAATCAATTCCGGAAATATCTTTCATTTAGTTTAATAGAACCTCACTTGTTCTGTAAAACTCTTTCTGGTAGAGTTGAGGTACTAAACATTATTTATAAGTTGCATGGTATGCTAATTTTGTTTCTCAAACTCTCAGGAGAGAAACGAGAAGCTGTTTTACAAGCTACTCATCGATAATGTTGAGGAACTGCTCCCTGTAGTATACACACCTACTGTTGGTGAGGCATGCCAGAAGTACGGTAGCATTTTTAGGCGTCCTCAGGGTCTCTATATCAGCTTAAAAGAGAAGTATTCCCATTTCCTTTCTTTTTTATTGTTCTTATCCTATACATAGTTTTTTTTTTTTCCATTGCTGATGCTAAGTGATCTAAATATTTCTAGAGGAAGGATTCGTGAAGTGCTGAAGAACTGGCCAGAGAGGTCTATCCAAGTTATTGTGGTAACAGATGGTGAGCGCATTTTGGGCCTCGGGGATCTTGGATGCCAGGTATATTTTGATTATTCATTATCTTTATATGCATGAAGTTAAATGAGATTGCAAAACTTATCAACAAATCAGGCTTGATATATAAAATTTAGTGCTTACAATATTTGAAACTGCTGCAGGGAATGGGGATTCCTGTTGGAAAACTTTCTTTGTATACTGCTCTTGGAGGAGTTCGTCCTTCAGCTGTAAGCATAACTATAACTTAGTTTTGATCAATTTTGATGTTTGATCATTTTCTTGATAGAGTAGAGTAATAAAGTATGTTCTCAGTCATGTTAGTTTACTTATGGATGAGTCAAATCATTGCATCGAATTTTCCTTGTTACACCGCCCAAAAATAGATTTTGAGTTCTCCATTGTATATTCATTGCATTTTTATTTTTATTTTTAACCATTTGCAGTGTCTGCCTATAACCATTGATGTCGGCACAAATAACAAAAAATTGCTGGACGACGAATTCTACATTGGTCTAAAGCAGAATAGAGCTACTGGGCAGGTCTATTTCTCTCTCTCCCTCTCTTATAGAACTAATATTCCTCAGCTCTTAATGTTATCTCATTCAGCAAGTTTTGAGTTGGCTTTTAAAAAAATATGCTTTGCTTATAGGAATATGCTGAGCTGCTAGAAGAGTTTATGTCTGCAGTTAAACAGAACTATGGGGAGAAGGTCTTGATTCAGGTACTACATTGGGAAACAAAATTATTTTGGTATCTTAATTATTCGGCAGTGTGTCAGCAGTTGCCTTGTTAAACTGAAAACTTCTCGTATTTCTCTAGTTCGAAGATTTTGCAAACCATAATGCCTTTGAACTACTTTCTAAATACCGCTCAAGTCATCTCGTGTTCAATGATGATATCCAGGTAAAAAATGTTTACCTTTCTATTATTACAATTTTATAGTAATAATTAATATTGACTACTTAAATCATTACCATAATTTAGTAAGAAGTTGAAACTGGTTTGTATCATCTCAGGGTACAGCCTCTGTGGTTCTTTCTGGGCTCGTTGCGGCTCTGAAACTAGTTGGTGGAACTCTAGCCGATCATAGGTTCTTATTCTTGGGTGCTGGAGAGGTAGCCTAAATTCCTTAGCACTTCAATATCTCTTTCCTTAAACTAGGCTATCTTTGTTTCTTCAGCCTCATTATCACGTCTGTCTATGATTAGCATTTCTGAGTACATTTAGTACCTATATACAAGCACCTTTTTAGCTCTTGAATGCCGATCCTTCTACTGATCCCACTTCTAAATTTTGTTCCTTGAAGGCTGGGACTGGTATAGCTGAACTCATTGCTCTTGAGATATCCAAAAGGGTAACACTCTTATTTGACCACCTATACTGAGTTGATTTTCTTGTTAAGGTTCCTTGGCTTATGTTCGGTTGTTCCCTTTGCAGACAAATGCTCCATTGGAAGAAACCAGGAAACAGATTTGGCTTGTTGACTCTAAGGTATAGTGCCGTTTTTCTACATTAGCATCCGTTGCATTTTTTCAACTTACAATATAAGGTACATATGTAGTTCTCTGATCATATCTATAGGGACTGATCGTCAGTTCTCGTAAAGAATCACTACAGCATTTCAAAAAACCTTGGGCTCACGAGCATTCACCAGTCAAGGATCTATTAGGTGCAGTTAAGGTAGGAAGCTCGTCTTTAACTGATGTCTTGTGTAATTGTCATATCTTGCCTCTCTCTCTTTCTCTTTCTCTTTCTCTCACTCTCAATTAATCTATCTAAAGTTAACTTGTTCAATTTTCAGGCAATAAAGCCAACAGTTCTGATAGGGACTTCAGGTGTTGGAAAAACTTTCACTAAGGAAGTCGTGGAGGCCATGGCATCATTCAACGAGGTTCTCTCGTCTGTCTTTCTCCGACCTTAATATCATTCTTGCTTACAGAGTCTTAACTGTTTTTTACCTGATGATTCACAGAAACCTGTCATACTTGCTCTATCGAACCCAACCTCTCAATCAGAATGCTCAGCTGAAGAAGCTTACACATGGAGTGAGGTAAATGGCTTCTCTTTTTCGCCTGAATTCTCATGCACTGTGCCTTTTTTTCTTTTTTCTTAACATCTCATGTTACACTTCAGGGGCGCGCTATATTTGCTAGTGGAAGCCCGTTCGACCCTATAGAGTACAACGGGAAAGTATTTGTACCGGGCCAGGTACTACATATATACCACCACCTTGTGATATTCATCTTCTTAACCTTGTCCTAATACCAATACATCCATCTCCACAGGCAAACAATGCTTATATATTCCCTGGATTCGGCTTGGGTTTGATCATGTCTGGTACAATACGTGTGCATGACGACATGCTACTGGCAGCCTGTGAGTAGTATATACTTGTAGTAGAAGTCAAGAAATGTTGTTTAGTTGCTTTATTTGATGAAGCTGATCTCATTTCATGGTTCTCCATAGCTGAGGCTTTGGCTGCTCAAGTGACGGATGAGAACTACGCAAAAGGACTGATTTACCCTCCGTTCACAAATATTAGGAAGATTTCAGCACACATTGCAGCTAATGTGGCCGCCAAGGCATATGAACTTGGTAAGTCATTTTGGCGTTACATTTTCTATTTCGTGTAAGATGTGAGTTCTCTAACTCTCTGTTGTCGAAACCAGGTCTGGCTTCCCGTCTCCCCCGCCCGAAGGATCTTGTGAAGTTTGCAGAGAGCTTCATGTACACACCAGTCTACCGCCACTACCGTTGATAGATACAATACCCCCAGTCTTTCCCACTTATTTTAATTGAAAATCTCCTCGAGAGAGAGAGAGAGAGAGAGTGTGAAATTCTCATTGTTTGTGTACTTCCAAATTTCCAATTGCCCATTTTTTTTTAATAAATTTCAATTTGATGATCGTCCACACATATTGTTTGCTTCTGTATTGGTGTTATTTGAGTAAACGTAGTGCAAGTTATATCTTAAAAGTAAATATGAATAATTTAAAAAATAAAAATAAAACAGAACAAAACAAAACTATATCAAAGGATTAATGCCTCAAATTAAATTAAAATCACGCAATGCTAGATTCACCCAAGTACATTTTCTGAGTTTTATTGTCTTTTTGAGTGTAGTTGGATACAAGACCAACTCTACTAAAACTAGGACACATCAAACCAACTACGACAAGCATCGACCAAGCAAAGTAGACGAAAATTCATGGGTACAACGAACAAGATCAATATAATACTGAAATGTGTATTATATACACTCAGCCAATCGTCGTGCAACGGTTGCTTTTGTCCATGAGTCCTGACATAACATATAATTAACAGATATGAATTTTGTAAGAGAAGCAAGTCTGATATGTTTAATAAACTGTAGCCATAATTACCTATGTCGTATGATAACAAAGTCTCTTAAGAGTTTCTCATCCACCACCTGTGAACTTCTTAAGCCCCAAAAGGCCTGCGGCCGCATTTTCCTTTTTGTCGCAGAAAAATACCAACCCATTTGTGTTCCGCATGTGATGCACTCAGCAACTGACCATGCATAACTGCAGCATGAAAATCATTACTCTCTCAATAAAAGCAGACGTTTTTCGTCTAAAAATGATTCCATTACTGAAACAATTGAAGAGTAGAAAGAACAAAGCCAGCCAAAGAAACTGAGAATTTATAGAGAACATAAATTGGAGATGGACCGAAAGATGCAGTGTCTCAAACTGCAATGCAATACCTAATAGAAAATCCTAAAATAGTTTCATAGTTGTTGGGTATAATTGAAACCAAAAGAGAGCAAAAATTACAAAGACATCAATCTCTTGGATGAAAAAAAAAAAAAAAGGAACAGGAAGCGTAGGCTCTCAATCTGTTGTCCCTTTGACCAGCATTAAAAGATGGTATCCCGGAAACCGTCCTACAATCGGTATTACCAATAAGAAAATGTTTTCTAGAACATAGCTGCTACCTCTAGTAACCAAATGATACTTCAGGCACTGTTAACACCTAAACCAAACATGGCATAATCATCCCAAGAACTGCAAAGGGGGAATCCCGCAAATGTTGGAAAAGCTTAAATATATGTGCGTGTGTATAAATGGAATTGGATATCGGGGGGGGGGGGGAAAGAAATAAAAAATTAATTGTGGACAAAGAACAAAACATTCAATCCCTTCAAACAACGGAAAGAAATTGAAACAGAGGGCCTGAATCAGAAAAGCACTTCTTTTATTACAATAGTGATACATCCCCTGAAATGGTAATGAACAGGTAATGTGAGCAATTTTTGGCAGATTGAAAGAACCTAGCATATATAAGTTGAATGATAATACATAATTGTCATTCATAAATGAAATTGTACCCGGGAAACCAGCTAAATTCTTTAAATGGAGGACCCATCACAGCTATTCCATTTGTTCTGGTGAGAGTCATCACCTCGTGCACAAAACCATGAGGGTTAGCATAAGCACCGAGTGGACCATCGCTAGACATCACCAACATGTCGCTTCTCTTTGCAACAAGAATCTTAGAGGAACAAGAAGCACAGGTAATATAATCATCTGAAAAACACTCGGAAAAAAAAAAAAAAAAACAAATACTATCATGGACTCCCCCATATTACCTGACAAGTTCTACAACGCATTTTATCAAAACTTTCAAGCAATTCTATCTCCTTCCGCAATCGGTAAGTTGTTCCGTCAATATCCAAGAGTTCTTGCCTGGCCGTATCAGATATTGGAATTTTGCTAGCAATATGAAATGATAGAAGATCTGGCTTCATCACAAGGCTGTCCATACTTGGTGCTTTCACAATTTGTTTCCACCTATCTGCATATTGAAATCAACAACATTTCTTTTTTCATTATACAATTTGATCTTTCAGACATGCTCATCATTTAAAATGCCCTAGGGAACAAGATGAATATTTGAAAATGAAATAAAAAATTTACTTGAGTTCCCCATAAAGTTCCACTTGCAACAAGAATATCATTCAAGAAAGGAATAAGTTTGCATAAGAGGTATAAATGCACTAAATAACAAAAAGAAAAACACTTCACCTGCAACCTTCTGAGCAAGTACATAGGAGTCGTACATGCGATAGACCCAACTGGGCCAAAAGGCTCTAGGAACCTCGCGAAGATGCGCTAAGGAGTGCCTGCCCCATCCTAAATTATTGGTTGATTGCATAAACGAGAAAGGTCTCTTCCCAGATATAGGACTTTCATCAGCATTTTGTTTGCTGAAATCCATATGCATTGATCTCGTACAAGTGTCTAATGTAGATTTTTCAAATTCAAAATGTCGCTCGCATTTCTCATCATCACTACTTATTGACTCATCATATGCATCAGAACTACGTGAAGAGGCTAGAGCATAATGGTGCAGCCTTCTTTCTGTTGATGAAAGCTCATTTTCAAAACTTCCATCTGACATTACATCAGATTCAAATACGTCTTCGCAGCAGTTACGAGTACGACGAGAGTTTCTTACTGGAGTCAGTCCACCAACAGCTTCCCGTGGAGTTCTTAATGGTCTATCTTCCTTTACGATATGTACGTCTCCACATAGCTAATATTGTTTGGGGGTTTGGGGGGGTGGGGGAAGCATAATAATCAATAACAAGAAGACAAACAAACAACCTTGCTTGATTCCTGATATTACTTACTGATCCTTCTACATCAATCCAGCGACGCTTCAGACGAAAGCGCTGCTGTCCACGGGCAACAATATTTACCGAACCATCTTCCAGCTTCCGATATTGCCTTATCTTCCATTAAGATAATAAGAAATGTTATTCACAAGACACAATCAGGGATAAAACTAGAGCACAAAGTCTTGCACTTATGATAAAAGAGTGTGTCCAACTGCAGATAAACATCCTACATGGAGAGTCTCAGTAAAATAAAAAAAATGTCACACCTAATTAAAAAGTGGTCATAGAAAGAAATAGAAACTGCAAAAATTTCATGTTCTAAACTTTTAATTTGCTAAATGTGTCATGAGAACAGTAAAGTGTATTAGAACATGAAGATTCACAGTAATTAAAGTCATAAAGCTGAATCTTGTGAAGATAACTAAACTAATTGGTATCCCAAGGTCAAAGAAACACAATATACTCTGTAAAGTTCTAAAAATGTCCACACAGTCTTTACATCGAACAGAAAATTCATTCCATCACTACAAAAGAAACCCACAAAGTTGTATGTGAAACAAGACTTTGCTCAATACCTCTGCAGTGGTCCCTGTTGTTGAAAGCCTTACTCGGCCATTATTTGAATCCCTGTAAACACGAACCTGAAAGGCACACTCAACACCATGACAACTACACTAAATAATGCACAAGAAAAAGGAAAAGAAAATAGATGGACTATAGTCAGCACTTACCACACCAATTATATAAGGAGCATCAGCTTGTGTCATTGCTCTCTCAACACCAGCTATAAAGTTAGGAAAGACCACTCTAAGAGGAAGCGTTGCCTCAGGAAACAGGACAACTCCTGTAAAGAAATGTAAAAACAAGTATAATCAGAAGCTAAAATAAATAACACTATTTACAGAGACTGTATGCATTGGAATGGAAGCCGTATTAGCATATGAACAAGGATGAAAACAGGATTTAAAAAAAGGAGAGGGGGGAGGGAGAGGGGGGGGGGGTATAGGGATGTAAACGAGGCAGAGCAGACCTTTTAATATACCCAGAATTCAGCATTTTTATTATCGTCTCGAGTTTGAGATCAATTCACTGAATACATCAAGCTGAAGGCTAACAAGCTTTCTCAAACCTCAAGGTCTAAACGAGCTCAATAAATATAATTTATACATTAGATAATTAAATCAACTTGTTCTTTAACTGTCTGGAACATATTACAAGTACTTTATTAAAAATAAATAGTAAAGATGAAATTATTACCTAGTGGCGGGCAGTGTTTTGTCCTCACTCATCCTAGAATTTACAAGGACAAAATATAATGGGAAGCAATGATTACTTCACACAGTTTCAAAAGTGATTAGTCCTCTAGTTCACCATTAATCTTCTTGAAATTTAATATATAGAATATACAAGCAAGTATAGAAAAATGGAAGTGCTACTAAATCTTTTGGCACTTCTAACAACTCCAAATGTAGCAGAGGGCTAATAAAAAGATTAAAAAACACAGAGGTTTCAGTTTAAAGATTAATCAAGTACCTTCCAGATAGAACAGAGGAAGGGTCAGGACGGCTCCACCATCCAAAAATGCCATCCTATTGTGAGTGTCTTCAACCTCTGATATCAGGAAGTACTGATGAGTGATACAGCATTCCATATATTTTCCATAATGAGGTAAATATGCAAAAAAACCTACCACCAAGATATGAATGCAAGGTAACTAACGATGTGTCATATGTGTACTCCCCAGATGCAGAAGCTCCAACAGTAACTCGTCGGCTACAAAAGCCCGATAAAATTTCAGTCAAAACGAAAGTGATAAGGTACATATAAAAGCACTCAATGGGTAGAACTCTGTTCATTCAATAAATAAAAAAATAAAAAAACTTCGTCATTGATTGATGATTATCACATGCAATTTGCAAATTTAAGTTTATCAGTCATCGTGATATGTCTCCAATTGTTCCAAAAAAAAAAAAAGTTAGGTCTCCAATTTACAAATTTCGAATTAAAGACATGGATGCCAGAATCAAAAGGCACTTTTCACATACAAGCCATACATAATTCATTTCTGAGCAACCGGATGTGTGCATGTGACATGCATAAACAACAAACAAAAACGAGAAAGTGCATCTGCGAAACACATAAGTATCCGCAATTACTGAACCATCAAACTCAATAGGCTGAGATAAACTAATTACTCATTTGGACTCAGAAACCCTAACTCCAATAGGACCAATTTCAGTCGTCCCGGAAACCCACGCTATTTTCAAGCATAACTCTTTTCAATACACAACTCATACCTCAATCTCTTCGAAACTAAACCAGATACCGAGATTAAAATCAATTGATGAATCAACAAAGAAAATTTCTCCGGAAAAAAAAATTGAACACTTACTACTCATCATCCGACGATTCCTCGTCGTCAACCTCTTCGTCTTGTAATTCCTCAGCTTCGAGCTCCATAATCTGCTGGATCTGTAACCTTTCATTCTCTGGAATTGATTCGTCTTCCATTTGATTATCTTGTCCAAGATATCTTTGAGCGAAAGTGCGGGAAATGTATTGTAATCCCGCTGTGGAAAATGGTAACCTTCGGACCGACTATTAATACGTTTTCAGTAGCTTGCCACCGAAACCACACATGTGCACTGCATCTGACACGTCGTATGAAGACGTCATTTTTCTTTTTTCCCATTTTAGTAGTAATATTAATATTAATATTAGTATTCCTTCAAGGTCACACTCACGGTAGTCGGTATATACGACTTTAAAATTTTTATTTTTTTATTTTTACAAACTTTATTTATTTTTAGAAGCTATTGTATCTTTTTATGTATAGTATGTTTGTGTTAGTGAGAGTTATAAATTTAAGAGGGTGACTAGGGGTATAACGGATCCCATGAAAATTTGGTGGAATCGGATCCCCTTTTCTAACTGGCTTCACTCACATGTTTTTTAATCACGCACTTTCATTTCTATATTTTGCCTTTTAATTTTCTCTCTTGAAGTGATGCTCCTTCCCATAAATCCACCCCTTCCATCACAGCCACCAGTTGCCGGAATCCTGCCTGTCCCACCCACCGCGGGAGGAAATACCACCCTGATTTAGTAGTCTAGTCGCCGATCTCGTCACCTCAGTCGTTGGATTTGCCGCCGCTCTCCCATTTCACGCTATCATCTCTCCACTGGTAAATTCCCTCTTTATGGTGATGGAGTGTTTGCCGACGGAGAAAACGAGTTCGTGGGTCTTGATGAACTCCTTCGCGAGATCCGGGCTCGAAACGACGACGCACGGGATGGACTCCTGCCGGATCTGGATTATTGGGTGGTAGCGTTGGGCGGAGAAAACGAGTTCGTGGAACATGTGGTGCAGCCTTGAGCCCAGTAGGTGTAACTGGCCGATGAGGGGGAGTGGAATGGGCTGGGCGGCGAGGAGGGACGATGGCATTTTCCGACGAGGAGTGTGAGGAGGAAGACGGCAGAGAGGAGGAAGAGGGCGGCATAGTGAGCGATCTACTGGAGCTGCATGAAAATTTAATAAGAGGGAATTTACAATAGAATGTTAATACATGGGAATTGAAATTGCTTACTGCTTGTGTTTAAGATTCGGCAAGCCCTCAATCCAAAAGTTGTCTTGAAGCCTACTGCTCAGTCTGTTCTAACTAAGGTTGCTGCTCAAAACTATTTAGCTGAAAAGATGGAAGGAAAACCTTCCAAGTAGGATTCATGTTGGATTGCTTACATTTGGTGTAGTATTTTTTTATGCAAGTTATTTAATTTGTTATTATTGATGATGTGTTACATTGGTAATGAAGCTCATTTTAATGATTTTCATACAATAAGATTACTATAAATTCATTTAACAAGTAAAGAATAATACTAGTTATTACAAAGAGTGATCTAATAAATTTAAAAGAGTAATTTAATTATTTTTATAGAGTGATCTATAAATTTATAAATTACAATATAACACAATTCATTAAAAAGAGTAATTTATTAATAAGAAAAAGAAACCTAATTAATTGAAAAAAGTAACATAATTAATAAGAAATGAGTAACTCAATTCATTAAAAAGAGTAACCTAAGTAATATAAGAAGAGTTTATCTATTGTACCTCAATTGCACCTTAAAAATAAATCCATATTTTGGAAAACGGGTCTAGTATAAAAACAAAAAACCCCGTTTCTCTCTCACAATTCACTTCCACGCTATTCTCATCCATCTTCACGTTTACCCTTTCTCTCTCTATTCCTTCCACACTGTTCTCTCCCAATCTCTCTTCCCATCTCTGTTGTTTTTTTTCCAATTTTGTCTTCTTGTTATCCTTAGTCGTCCTCTCTCACTACACCTATCTACCGTCGTCCTCTCTCACTCCGCCGCTCTGCCGTGGCCCCCATTCTCGACATCATCATTTGTGTACCGATCGAGGTCGTCATTTTAGATCTACATATAATCGTGTGTGTGGTGATTGAGATCGCCATTTCAGATCTACATAAATGTGTTTGCCAGTTGAGATCACGTGAGATCTCCATTCTCCCTTCATTAGCGATTTTTGTATGTTCATAGATTTCATCCTGAGATCTTTGCAATTATTCAGATCTGGTCATATTTTGATATTCATGTTTAGATCTTTTTCAAGAATTATTCATGGAATTTGATTATTCAATTTTTCGAATGGTTATAATGTATTTCATTTAATTCAATAATGTATAGTTTTTTGTTGATAAATGTATTATATTTTAAAAGGAAAAAAAATATGCTATTGATAATTGTATTACATTGAATTAATTTTTATACATATTTTTATGAGCAAATGTATTAGTTGGAATTTGATTATTCAGTTTTAATTTGTATATTCAATTTAAATTGATATCAGTCCACTTTTTGAATGATGTATTAAATTGTAGTTATAATTGTATTTCTTTGTTTAAAGAAGTGTATAAAACTAAAAAATTAAAAAAAGTTAATACACTTATTAAAAGAAACGTATACAGTACTGAATTACAAAAAAATACAATTTCTTATTATAAAAGAAAATGAATGAGGAAATGGAAAATAATAGAGAGAAAATAAGGAGAGGAAAAAAAAGAGAGAAAGGTAATGTACAGTGAAAAAAAAAGGCACTGTGAAGAAAGAGAGGAGAGTCAAGCAAATAGAAAATAAGAGAGGCAATGTACAATGAAGAAACAGAAAATAAGACAGAGAAAATAAGAAGAGGAGAGAGAGAAAAAAGGAGAAAAGGGACGCAATACAGTGAGGAAAGAGCGGAGCGGTACAGTGAGGAAAGAAAGTGAAAATGAAATACCGTGTCAAAATAATTTATATATGATGGGTTATTGGGGATTTGGATTATTTAGTGTACCTTAAAAATTTGTGTACACTAGTATTTGCCATATAAGAAAGAATAACTAAATTCATTAAAAAGAGTAACATAATTAATAGGAAAGAATAACCATGTAAATTAACAACAAAATTTTCAAAATTTATTTTTAGAAAATTAGAGTAATCCAATTTATTATATAAAGTAACTTGATTAATAGAAAAAAGTAATCTAAAATATGTTTGACACATTAAATTTTTATTAACATTTCTTAAATTTTATATTTTATTTTATAAACTAAACACTATATAATTTAATTCTTTTACAATAAATCACTACATTTTTTTTTTAAAATAGAATATCAAATTAAATAATAATCTAATTTATTAGATAGAGTATCCCAAATAATAAATAAGAGTAACCTAAAAAATGTGAACCATCAGAATCTCAAATCAACTTAATTCATTACAAAGAGTAGTCAAATTAGTAATAAAAAAAAGTAACATAAAAAATATTGACCAAATATAACAATATAACTTTTATACTAAAAAAGTAAATTAATATATCACTATATAAAAGTAATTAGATTACTCTTTTAAATTAATTAGATTACTCTAAATAAATAATTAGATTACTCTTTTCAAATTAAAAAAATTACTACTCCATATTTAAGGTATTCAACAATTGAATACTGGAGTTTGTATACCAATATTTCTACCATACTAGAAAAGATTCAGACCCAAATAAGCAATATAAATCAAAAACACATTTATAATTTTATTTTGTAGACAATATAATCCATGAGTTTGTCAATCTTGAATTCCATCCAACGAATTCATCAATCTTGCTTGAATTCTGACGCATTGATTACCCCTCCAAACTTGACCATATATCACCTAGATCCAAGCTATTAGAAATGAAAGCAATTAGGTTAAAATGGTCATTAAGTATCAAGTTTCTTTCATTAGGCAGCAAATAAGGAATTGAATTGTCATTACCATAAAAGGAAATGGCCATGGAAAGAACAGGACCTCAATATGCATGCCAAGAGAAGCCTTCCTTGAAATTATTTCAATCAGAAAATTGATGGTCCATCTTCCAAGATCGAATCTTGTTTTTTGGCATGTGTAGAACCAAAATGTCCATCAGAGCTTCCTAACCTACCCAGAACCCGAATTCAAGCGAGAATCCAGAGTCCAAGGAATAATCCCTCCTCACGATGATCTTCAACCAAATTGAATATGCCACTACACCAAAAACGCTGATAAACATCGATTAAAAACCGATGTCTATTTCACAATGCAGCCGATGTTGAAGCCCCCGATGTTGAAAGTAGGCGCTGATAGACATTGATTTTTAACCGATGTTTTTCTTGAAAAGACATCGATGTATAACCGATGTCTAAAGGTTTCAACCGATGTCTTTCCAAGAGACGATATCGTTTGGATGTCAAAAGACATCAGGTATCCACCGATGTCTTTCTAAGAAAACACATCGGTTGCGAACAAAAGACATCATTTATAAACCGATGTCTATTGAAGATAAGACATCGGTTGGGACAAAAAGACATCGCTTTTCCACCGATGTCTTTCTAAGAAAAGACATCGATTGGGACTAAAAGACATCGTTTTTCCACCGATATCTTTTTTAGAAAAGACATCGGTTTTGCATCAAAACACATCATCTTTCCACCGATGTCTTTCCTAGCATAGACATCAGTTTCACACCAATAGACATCGATTTTTACATGATGTCTTTTATATTTTTATTTTTATTTTTATTTTTATTTAATTTTATATATAAATTTATATTATTATTAAAATAAAGATTAAACACAATCATACTATATAACTCAAATACATAGAAAATCATCATCTAACTTAAAAGTACAAAAACATCTTAACTAATTATATTAAAAAACATCAATTTTACATCAATAAAACCTAATTTTATAAACCAAAACTTCATGATGAAGAGATTCCCAACCTATTGTTTCTAATCCACTTTATCTTCTTTCCTTGCATAATATTTTTATTTTCTTGTCATCTCACTGCAATTACCTGAGATAAATTAAAATTTAGTACTTAATAATATGACTTAAAGATATTTACTGAAAAAAAAATAATGAGACTTTAAGATATTGCAATAGAACAAAGATTGTTAATGGAAACAAGATAAAGGAAAGAGAACCAAAAGAATTTAAGAATATGGTACCAAAAAGGAAGCTATTTCCTAAAATGATAAATGAAATATAGTAGGCAGTGGCTATAAGTCATTAAGGCAAATAAATAAATAAATAAATAAAGAGGATGAATGCAAATAGCATGAGAATCAAGAGATGTCTCAATCCAGGATTTCAACAGGTTTAGAGGCTGCTTCTTTTGATTAGTGATGACATAATCAATCCCTTGTGCCATTAAATTTACTCAATTCAGTTTTAGTCAAGTAAGATATAAGATCAGATTATAAGACATCAAAACTATATTTCTGTATCTAAAAAAAATGTCAATATAGAAACAACATTTGGTTAGGGCTTAGACACAAATCATAATATTATGATAACAGTACTGATGACTTAGAATGGTGGTGATATTTGTTTATTAAACATGTAAAATTAGTTCTCCATCTTACTTGGTTTTCTCATATATATTCTATATTGTATGTCAAGGATGACTCAGAAGTTTTACACAACATATTAAATATTAGTGCATTATTTTTCATCATCTGTATATTTTATTAATCTATCCTTAGTTTACTTAAATTTTAGAACTGAAGCCAAAGAAATGACATGACGGCCATATCATTTCCAACTATCCACACTAATTGTTATAGTTAAATTAGTAACACATCCTATTTCATACATTTTAACTAGAGCATAAACTTATGAAGCATCACTCAAATACTATATAGTTATGACAGGCAACAAACCTCCCAAAATTGTTGTGCCTTGATTCTGAACTTTAAGAAAGCCGATGCACCAGGTTGTACCCCCATCCTGAAAGAACAAATTATGTTTTGATTCTTTTCTACCAGTAAGGCAGTAACTAGTTACTAAAAGCCAAATCAATACCAAAATCTGTTTGACTGACTAAGCAAATTTGTGTGTGTCAAAGGGAATGTAAAGATTGCAAGAATTTAACATCTATGTAAAGTGGAGGTATTAGTAGAAATCATGCACAAAGGAATCACATCTTCTCTCATGATCACCATTTTCTCAATTTAAATCACAATTAAGCGTCTTATAGCAAAAATTCTCATTTAGGCATTCCATCAAACACATTGCATGCATTTTCAAAACATACAAGAATGATAAAATTTTGCAATGTAATTTATTTCCATTTTTTATCAAGCCAAACTAACAATGTAACATGCTTTTCTTATACAAATTATAGAAGCCTTACTTTTATCCTAATCCTAATATATTAAAAGTGGCTAGGAGTTGTAAAACATTTATTTCCCATTTATCCTCACTGTAGAAATATGTGGATAATAACCAAGCATTTCTACAGAACTTCCGATAACATATAAGAATAATAAATAATAGTTCAAATTTTATATAAAGCTGCATAGGAACTGAAGGTACAAGACTTATTGATAACATGACTATTTCTCATTTAAAAAGTTCAATATCCAGTCGATTTAGGTTGTGAGACATCCTGAAACTTTTATGCCACAAAAAATAATAATAAAAAATAAATAATTTGGAAAGCTAAGAAGATTCAAACACTCACGCTATATCCCATGTAGTTGAAGGTGACCCACACTCTACGTCGTGATCTCAGTCACGGAGCCCAATTCTCCATTCACTTTGTCAAGATTTATTTAGTAGCTGCTAATGTGCCCCCCACACACATCATATTAATTCTCATATTCCATTTAATTGGTAGTGAATTTGGTGGTGCCAACACACACATCACATAAATTCTCAATCAAGAATCTTTTTCACTTAGGAGTCACACTTAGATTGTAGGTCATATAGACGACAAGTGGACATCATAGTTCTTTTGAGAAGACCAACTATATTAAAAATCAGACAGTGTAACAGATAACATCGTAACAATTTTATTAATAATCAAATGGCTTATTCTCAAACTGCAAAGAAACCCTTTAAATTCACATTGGATCTTCCCATTTAGTTAAATTGAAAACACATATATGCGTCTCAGAGAGGACATAGAAAGTAGCTCAAAAGCAAATAGCATGCTTATTTATCTCATTAAAAAAGCACCTTAAGAGTTGAATTAAGCTGGGACAAAAAAGTTGCTTAAACTCATAAATTATCAAAACAAAAATACCATTTTCATTAAAAAAATTTTGAGAAAAGAGATTGAGTAAGAAAAAAAATCAGTCTACTTCATGATGCCTTTCCAAGAAGTACACCCAACGGATATAAACACATATCAGATTAATGTTCATGGAAGTAATTTTGAATTTCAATAAAAATATAAGATTGGAGTAGAAGACTCTCCCATGTGATCATAAATCCAGCCCATAAACATTTAATTAACAAATATATTTGGATGCCTACAAAAAAAACTAAGAAAATTAAGATTTAACAGTTTGTCATTTAGTGGTAACCTAAATTTCAAAAGGGAAAAGAAAATTCATAACAAGAATGTTATGATTCTAATTAATAAGATACTACATGATATCACTGAACAAAATAAGGAAAGCTTAGAAATAAATTAGTATATGATGTAATATCCTCTAGTTTATTTTGATAGTCTTTCCTATTTTACAAGCATACTTTTTGCAAGTCAATTTTGTAAGACTTAGAAAGCCGCTCTAAAAATATGAAAAAGAATGTGGATTAAAAGTGAAGTCACAATTTTGTTTTTCGAATTTATTTCCAAAGAATATAATATGTACTTTGATCTAAGAATGAGGGTGGGGTTCTCTTAATGAACAGTAAGTTCTTATCTTCTTTTCAAATTTGTTGTTTTTGAGAAATAAAATGTTGTTATACTAGTGTTCCTTAGAATAAAACACCTTAAAGTGAATCATATATTCAAACTATCAGAAACTAAAAGCAACAAAGTGGGTGCAGCTTATTCAGAATGCTAAAGCAATTATTAGTTACCCAATATCCACACAAGGGATATATAGCAAACAAAACAAGAAGTAAAAGCTGCACAGCATATCCAATTACTAAAAAAAAGAATTGCTTAACCAAATTATGATAAAAATATAAGCCTTCTGATGCTTACAAGGATCTACTTTATTTATGACATGTTTTTTTTAGCGTCAGGACTATAATCTAATTCACATTGAAAATTATGGTGGTTAAGCTCAAATACAGACTACAATCATATATATGTGTTGATTTTGAGGCTTTCCAATTATTCCTTTCCCCGCACACACACAAATAAGTTTAAAACGATACAATACCCTGTGGTTTAACAATGGGATCAGATATCTTATTATCGTAAGTTTTGCAAACTGCTAAAATTCAGTTCAAAGTATAGTAAAATAAACTCATAGTATTATTCAGATTATTATGGCGAATTTCAAATCTGCAATCATTAAGCAACAGCCTACCTCTTGACACGTAGACTTAAGAACTGCAGCGCATTCAGAGAATTAATTTCAAATGGAAGGAGTTCAAAATAATTATGAGGTTTAACCAAGTTTTCATCATCACTATTTGTTAACTGAAAGATGCATGTTATGCAAAATGCCAAAAATCTTCCTTGCAAAAGCTCAACCTAACAACGTGGAATGTCAAACTCTCTTAACAACAATAGGGAAAGTCCCAAAGAAAAGGGAAAACAGAAGTTGCCGACTAGACTGGAGTCTGGCCTCCGTCTCTGCTATAAATGAAGGAAACACAGACACCCTCTTCAATTTATAAGCACTATGCCTTGGGGACTTCCATTTGCTCAATGTAAACACGAAGATAACTTCATCTACACAAAGTAATTAAACACTCTTGTCATAGATACCCCCATGACCTCCCCAATGCCTGTGGTATCATTAGAAGGTGAATAGGCTCATTAGTTCTAACCAAACAATTAAATGAGAGATGACAATTTCAATCCGCATAAGGTTTATACCCGGAAACAAAACAAGGGAAAAATACAGTAATTAATTTGGTGTGGGATTTTGCTCCGAGTTAAAGCGCTGATCTCAGTTGGAAAAGAAAATGCACTCGTGAGATAAATTGAGGCGCAATGACTCACACATACATACGAATTCAAATGCAATCAGATCTAAAAACAACACATCGAAGAAATTACATACCCTAGAGAGAGATATATCCCAATCAGAGTACATCTGCACTACCGTTGCCAGTGGTGGGTGAGGCGGAGGGAGATGGTGGCGAGTGTGGCGGCGGGAGCTGGCGGCGGGAGCTGGCGGCGAGTGCGGTGGCGCAAGATGGTGGCGGGTGCGGCACTGCAAGTACGATGCCAGTGTGACGCTGCGAGCGGGGACCGGTAGTAACTGGTGGATTCACGGCGGAGGTAAGAAATCTTTCGATTGAGAGTTAGGGAGGAGAATGATTCTGAAAATTTTCACAAACCTTCCCATCTCGCCTCTTTGACTCCATTGCTCGATTCTCCAAAGCGGCTCTATGCGTGGATGCCCAGTCTGGCACCGCTTGTTTGGTGGCAATAACTTTTCCACTGGAGCCCTCCTTGAGGCAGCTCGCCTTCCCCCTCGAAGGTTGAGCTCTCTCCTGAGAGAACAAACTCCTTTTCATCAATTCTTGCGGGAGGGAGCGACTATAGTCCAACCCTTCTGCGGATGTTCTTCGGTTAACACAATTGAGGAAGTGAAGGAATTTAAACGATTGAGTCTGGAAGAGAAAGAAGGTTCAAAGAAATTAGGGTCGACATCGTTGCTGGACTAAGAACGAAAGGATGAAATTAAGGTTCAAAGAAATTGGGAATTTTGTGTTTCATTACAACAGACAGATGAGGAAGAGTTCTTCTAATTTAAAAATAAAAATAACGTTTTTTAGTTTAAATTTTCAAATTAATGATAAATACATAATTAAAAAACATCACAACATAAACATCAGTTACAAGGAACCGATGTCCATCATCAAATTAAAAGTGACGAAAAAATTCCCTTAGACATCAAGACCATAGTCATCCGTTTGAAAACCGATTGTAAACAATATACACATCATAAAATAGACATCAGTTTATGTCTATTATGGAATAAACATCACGCAAAAGACATCGGTTTTCAAAGCCGATGTCTATCAGTGGATTTTATTTAGAGGTGCGAATAGACATCGCAAGAATAGACATCGGTTATTAAAAATCGATATATATCAGAGCATTTTTTTTTAAATTCCGAATAGACATTGCTTTAAAGACATCGGTTAATAAAAAACTGAAGTCTATCAGCGTTTTCTCACACTGATAGACATCGGTTTAGGAAAAGACATCGGTTTTACATGAAAAGACATCAGTTTTATGGTAAACCGATGTCTATTTGGTATGTCTATCAGCGTTTTTGGTGTAGTGTGCCTAAACCTTGTCTTTGTCGCACACCCTTTCGCGGCGGCTACTCCTCCGGTGCCGGTGGCTCCTCATCATCTTACCTTCTCGATAGCTCCGGCACCACACCTCTGTCTCCAGCCGCACCTCCTTGTCCAGCCTCCGCGATAACTTCCTAGATAGGACCAAAATTTATGAGTTCTCGAAAATCCATGCCGCCACCAATAATTTCCTAAAAAAACAACACTCCACCTCTTTCCCCTCCAAATCGTGGCGCTGCATTCTCATCGTCGGAACCGGCGGTTATAGTGTCCCATGGTAACAGCGTGGAGAACCATGAACTTTAACCATTTTTATAAAAAAAAATTCAGAAGAGAGATAAGGGAAAGGAATTGGAAATGAGAAGGGAAGAAATGGGGGAAATTACAGTGGAAATGACAGAGAAGGAAGAGAGATAACACCGATTGAAAGAGAAATTGACAGCTGATTTTCATTACAAATAGGATTGACCCACAAATAGATTTGACCCGTATTAAAATGTATGGAATGTATATTAAACATATCCGATTGTACCAGTTTAAACAAAAAGACGGGCCTATTGAAATCTTTGTCTAAATTTAAAATTAAAATATATTTTTATGTCATAGGTTGATACTTGATAGGATAAGTGTGTGACATTTATTGTAGGATAAACTAAAATAGAAAGTGTACTACGAGGTAATATAATATTTTCCAACAAATTTTAATTTTAGCTTTTTTTTTAGCAATATTTTCTGGCACCGTTTTATATTTTTAAAATGGGCCTAGCCCATGTGCAATATTAAAATGTTATAGGCCGAATATGTACGGTCCATATTAAGCCCATTTTTTATGGGCCGACCCAGGACCAGTCCGTGAGTAATAATTTATTGTTTTCACATTATTTGCAGGTCAGGCCGGATCCGGATCTGACCCGCTTATATAAGAAACGTTCTCAAACTCTGGAGAACAGAAAACCAACAGCAGCTGCAAGAGCAATGGGGCGCTCCATTTTCTCTCACTTCCCAATCCTCTCCAGCACTTCTCCACGTTCCATCTCCTCATTGTACGTTTTCCATTCCGCCATTGATTTAGTTTCTTTTATTTCTCTGTATGTTTGATGTTAATATTTTAGTTTTTTTTTTATTGTTCTGGATTTTGGCTGGCCTTGCGGTGTTCATCTTAGCAAATTCGTGAGTCGAACTGGTGCAATCCACCCGCTGCGCCCTCACCTGATTAGGGAAAAACTTCGGTGCCTATGCAGCGTCTCAGTTTCCGAACCTTCGACTTCTGACACTTCTTCTAGCTCCGTAAAGTAAGTGATTCTTTGTCATTATTTTAAATATTGTTTTCTTCAATCATTCGTTCAAGATATAGAGATTTGGGTTATCATGGAGTCCTAGCCTTACAATTGAAAACTAAGTTGCATTCGTCCAGATGTTCATAAATTTGTGTATCCGAATGTTCATTACTTTGTATTACTCTTGTATTGTTTACAATTACATTGCTTAATGTTGGAGAGTATTTGAAAATAAATATCCTGTGAGTTCTTTTGATCTTGAAAAAATCGATTTTTATTATTTTGAGCAGAGTGGTGAGTGTTTTAAAATGCTGTATAATATAAATGCGGGATGATTTTGTAGTTTATCTTGTTACGAGGAACTGTTGTAAGGCTGCTTATTATCTACCTCTCTAAATGCTATAGTCTTACTGCATTGAAAAGGAATGAGTCTTTAGGAGGATTTTCGGCCAAAGGATTTTTTCAAGTTATTTCTTGAAAAATTCGCATATTTTCATGACTTTCATTCTATCACATCCTTTTAATTTTGCATTTAGATTCACACTCCAGCCAATTTTTGCTAGTGTGCCAATCAGACTTATCCCTTTGCCACATAGGACTTCATGTCAGCTAATAAAAAGAACGGTGCTTTCTTATATTAGATAAAAATGTGTGTGTTTTACATATAAAGAAGGTATTTTTATTTTTTGAATGTGATTTGGCGTCCTATTCGTCAATCGACGTGGCAGAGGAAGATTACTCTTGTTGCCACATTTTCGAAATTGGAAATTTAAAAAATTAAATAGGTTGTGAATTGAATTGAAAAAATTGATAAAGGTGCGGTGGAATTGAAAATCCCCAAAAGTTGGTGAATTTTAAGGAACTAGACCTTTATAAAATACTGACCTATGCAGAATTTGTGCTTTTATGGTTGCTTCATTAAATGTGATGCATGGTGTAGAATTACACCTAAGTTACTTAGATGACCTGACCATATATTGATTTCACTTTTTGTAGGAAGAGAATAGTCTCAGGTGTACAGCCTACTGGATCCATACATCTTGGCAATTATCTTGGTGCCATAAAAAATTGGATCGACCTGCAGGTTTGTTTCACTATATTGTGGAAGTTTTAAGTTTTACTTTAATGAATTTTCTGTATTATCCTACACAGCATTTGAGCCAATTTTATGTGACGGAGAAGAATCTATCATAGTGTCAAATGCTGTAGTAGTTATGGCTATGACTTAGGAAGAGAAGAAAAACTCAGCTTCTAAAGTTCTTTCAAGCAAAAGGGACCCTACTTCAGCTGAAACTGTCATAGTGTAGACACTGCAGTCAGTAATGGGTTAAAGCTTAGGAAGAGAAGAGAGACCTTAGCTTCCCAAAGTTCTTTTAAGCGAAAGGGATTCTGCTTCAGATGATACGGTTGGTAACTTGGTATATTTGAAAAGAGAGGTGGTTGGGCATGTTAAAGTCCTTTTAGACTTTCGTGGATTAGCAGTCCATTACATAAATGTGGGTGAATGTGCATACTTTCCTATGTTGGTACACATGCAAAATGCAGGTAGCACAAAGGTGCAATTAGATCAGATGCTCCACATAAAGTATGATGCATTTGTTTGAGTATGTTTTATTTACATAATTACCATTCCCTGTTCGTAAAATACTATTTTATTCATTAGCCAGCAGAATAATAATAACATAAATTAATTTCCAGTGCTGTTGTTTCATGTTGGATTTTCTCTTTGCAGAATACGTACGAGACACTCTATTTCATCGTGGACCTTCATGCGGTATGCCTTACTCTGGCTTATTGAATCAGCTGTTGCATCCTCTGACACTTCTATTAAACTTAAGTTATTGTTTTTGGTCCGGAAGCATTATTTTATTTGCCAGTTTCTGCACAAAAAATCATGCCTTCCCTACATGATTTGAAATTCATTCCTTCCTTTATCCAGACATCTGAACTATAGCTCTCTGTATAATATATATATATATATATATATATATATATATATATATATAGTATTCAGGGAGTTTAGCCTACCTAGTAAACTTCATTTTGATTCAGTTTCTTACTTGATCTTATTCCTAAATTAGATCTTCTTTTGCAGATTACTTTGCCATATGATACACAGCAATTATCAAAAGCCACGAAAGATACAGCAGCCCTTTATTTGGCATGTGGTGTTGATACATCCAAGGTGTACCTATCTTTTATCTCCCGTCATGGTCCATCACTTTGGCTAGTCATTCCCATGAAGATACCTAATTATGACTTTGTTTCTTATTTTCATATGTAGGCCTCAGTTTTTGTGCAGTCTCATGTCCGTGCTCATGTAGAATTGATGTGGTTGCTCAGTACAGCCACCCCAATTGGTTGGCTCAATAGGATGATTCAATTTAAAGAGAAATCACGGAAAGCAGTGAGTTTAATGCAATGTGCTGTTTGATTAAATATTTGACCCATGCTTAACTTTCTACGCCACATTAAATTTAGCTGCAATTAACCACATTGTATGGTTGCGATGGGCGTGTGTAGTATGAGTACATGTGTTGTGAAATATATTTTTTCTTCTGCTCAGGAACATGTTGAGATATCATTACATCAAATGTATCTGCCATACGTATGTTATTCCCCAATAATTTAGTCATTTAAGATGCTCTGATTCCTGGACAATTGTGATGCTTTTGTATTATGTAATACACCATCTTTGCCATAGTCTTGACAGACTTGGATTACATTTCTGGAGCCAATGCATGGTCGAGATAAGAGTTGTTAAATTGTGGATGTCTGGAGAACACAGATCTCTAGGGAGCCAAAGAGATCACAGTAGTCATAGAGACTAGGTGTGCCACACTCTAGAAGCCTCATTAGTATCTGTGGCATGTTGGAGGCTGTTTGTCTTTGAAGCATAGGATTGATTTAGTACTTTTCAGAATAGATTTCTGTGTCTTTACGGTGGTAGTCCTCTTAGTATATTAGTTCTAGACTGAGAAATGAATTAGAATACTCATAAGTTAAATGGTCTGTAGTCTTGTGATTTTACTCTAGCTAATTCTTTGACTTGCAATCTGCTGATTTTAGTCACTATTTCACCGAAAGACATGCTGCTTTAGTACTGTAAATTTTGTAACATAAGTTTCCCTTTGGTTTTAATATATAAATTAAAGCTGCAGTTTGAAGTGGTAAAATATTTCATTCATTGGTAGTGAAATTTATTGCTTTAGATTGAAAGAACTACATTTTCAGCAGTCTTTTCATCAAACCCTGGAATTGTGTTTCTTAAATCATAAATTATATATTTTTTTTTTCAGGGGGATGAAAATGTTGGAGTTGGTCTTTTAACCTATCCAGTGCTGATGGCTTCTGATATCCTCTTGTATCAGGTATTTCTTTTTTTCATTTTCAATTTTATTATCATTTATAAAAGGAATTACACAGAACATGCTCATAGGCTCTTGGTGTGGGTCCCTGTTAAGTTTTGTGCTCTGTGTACAGAGATTTTTAAAGAGCTTTTAAGTTTTTCACTTTTATTATCTGGTTATGATTTTAGTTGCCAAGATATGCTTGCGCTCTCTGATATGATACTGGCTGTACTACTTGAATATTCAGTGTTCTCAATTAGTACAGTATTGCCGTGCAGACTGATTTTGTCCCTGTTGGTGAGGATCAAAAACAACACCTTGAGCTGACTCGAGAATTAGCTGAACGAGTTAATTATCTATATGGCGGAAGGAAGTGGAAGAAGCAAGGAGGGTAAGGAAAAATATATTTGAAATTGAAAAGTGGAAGTGCAGTTTTTTTTACATTCTGTACGAGATTTTTCCTGTTATTCTATATGTTTCTACTTGGAATTAGGGAAACTGAATGATTTGTTTAATCAACTTTTTCCGGCAAAAGGCGAGGCGGTTCTATATTTAAGGTCTGTGTTTGTCATTAATTATACTATAGAAAATAAGTTCTACATTAAGTTGGTGACTATATTAACTTCTGGTTGGATGATGTGATTGATTTAGGTTCCTGAGCCCTTGATTCCACCTACTGGAGCTCGTGTGATGTCTCTCACTGATGGTCTTTCCAAGGTTATAAATTGTAATAACTTCCTGTCTTAGAATGTCTTTATGATAAACATGGAGTTTTTTCTTCCCTTAGACATCGCCGTGTGGTTTAATTAGCTTACCTCAATTGATGCTGTCCAAACTGGATGACCTTAGTAACACAAAAGGAAGAATATATTTAGAGTAATCCTGATTCAGATTAAATTAGGAGTTGGAATTCCCATTCAGTTTAATATCTTGCTTTTAATATCTGTTCTGATGCTGTTTTAATTTTCAAATGTTTCTGCTTGATTTTTTTTTTGCCCATATCCAACTTGGCCAAAGTTTTTGCCCCCAATTTGATATAATTTTTGTGAGAATGGAAGTTTATATTTTGGATCTTTTTTTTTAATAATTTTTTTTAGTTGAGCATTTTAACTAATATTATGAGCACTCACCTTCATGACAGAGATGCTCGGATTCATTTTGTTTCACTTATTGTACTATTATTTAAGTGGGTCAAAGTATTTGGTTTTATGTTTAATTTCAATCTTCATGATCATGAAATTGAAAGCCGTGCAGGTGGTTTATGATATTCTTATTGGTTTTCCAACAGAGTGCATGCGCATTCTCGTGCAAAACAAAGTGCCATTCTGCATGTGTTTGTCCTATTCTTATATGTTGTCAAATATTTTATTTTAGTTTTTATTAAATCATTGGCATACTTTTGGAATTGGAGAATATTCTAATTATGGCTATGCACCACTTGATTTCTGCAGCTGTCTAACTAAGAGAACATTAATGGAAATTCTCTGAAAAATGAAATCTTCTGCATTTCATCCTTCTGTAAAAACCAATAGATGTAATTGACTACTGAAAATATCTGAGTAATATTTGCATTATATAGCTCTTCTAATACCCTGACACGTATCATAATTGATTTTTGTATGCAGATGTCTAAATCAGCACCATCTGATCAATCTCGAATCAATTTGCTTGATTCAAAAGATGTGAGTATAATCATTAGATTCAGTTCTAATTATATTGATTTTCTTGTCTTATTTTTAATTATGATGTGCATCAGCAGGGGTAGTCTGGATTGGGGGGAAGAAACAATACATTTATTTATATGTGAGTATCACCTGTAACCTGATTATGAAAGTTAAGATAATTCCATAAGTTTCATGGATGGCTAATTACTCTAAACAAGCTTTTGAAGTTAGCTTTTTTATACTTCAGAATATAGACAGATTTTACGCTAAACTAGCAGTATATTGCAGTTCTTACTTTCCATCTAAAAATTTGAATATGAGATTTCCTATGGGATTGTTTGACTATATTTTATTAATTACATTTTCAAGGGAAAGAAATACATAAACTTAATTAGACAAATTGGATACCTAAACTTCACTTGCTTCGAGGATTCCTCACTTCATTTCTAAGTAGATTTTGCACAGCTGAAGTTAACTAGGGTTTTTAATAAATAAATCATGCATTACTCCTTTCTTTTTCTATGTAAATGTGTTTTATGTAGCAAGTTCCTACTATCAACCATTTGATCAAATCCTAATTTAACTTCATTGCTGTTAATGCAGGTCATAATGAACAAAATAAAACGTTGCAAGACTGATTCATTTTCTGGGTTAGAATCCTTTATTTTTTGATCTTGATATCTCTGTGTAGCTTGTTTTATATCATATATGCTTCTATTATCATAAATTTCAATAACTGAGATTAGTCTTTTGAATATCTAATCATCTTGTCAGTCTTTCTTGAAAAACTGCAGCTTGGAGTTTGATAACCCCGAAAGGCCTGAATGTAATAACCTTCTTTCAATATATCAGCTTATTACTGGCAAGACGAAACAGGTAGTTCATGTAAACCATGCAACTCTAGCTGCAGGTTCCTCTACCTTGAAATTCATTAGTTTATGTATTTGCTGCATGGAATCTATTATGCCATTTTTTGTGGACAAAGTAGTTATAATATATGATGAACCCTCTACAAAATTTATACTCATGATTGGTTGAGCATGTCAACAACTTTCCTCAACTAACAACCTAAAATCCAAATACAGAATGACATGAAAGTAGATAAATCTTTCAAATTTTGGGGATACTAAACACTGCAATGGATTAAGTATTTAACAGACAGTTGAAACTGGGTCAAACAATTTGTCTTCCGTTGAAAAATAATAGAAAATTACAATGAAAATGTACTTGTTTACCTGTTAAAGTATTACTGCTACTTTTTTTGTTGATATTTGATATTTCTACTCTACTTAATTGCTATGCATATTCAAGAGCTTGATTAGATAGCAAAGTCTTCGCTGTCAATTACGTCTGCTAGCAAGCTTACTTGTGTTATTGGTGCAGGAGGTTGTGGGAGAATGCCAAGATTTGAATTGGGGATCATTCAAACCCCTGATTACCGATGCTTTAATCGATCATTTGCATCCAATCCAGGTTTTAGTTGCACATTTAATATCGTGTGTATGTGTACTATAAAAGGATCAATAGGTCTGGAATATTTGCTTTAAAAATGACCTCCACAGTTCACATAGGAGCAATTTATGATTTTCCAAACTTGCCATTGGCTACTTGATTTCACCTGTTCTCATTTCCTGTAATCTATTTGAAATTAAATACCATTATTGAATACTTTCCAATACCTTCAAATAGTTATTTCAGTAAAGGATTTATCAAGGATCTAAAATTCCCGTAGAAATGAACATCTAGTGGATATAGAAATTACTTCGAAAGATCACTTTCCACGGGTCTTAAAACAGCAGAATGTATGATGTTTAGTTGTAATTTGTGATTTCTATAGAATTTGGGATCGAAAATAAGTTCACCATTTTTCTTATATCGCTTTACCGGAAAATACTTGGGTGCCTTCCTGATATATAGCTACTTTACAGGTTCGATACGATGAAATTATGTCTGATACGGCTTACTTGGACAATGTTTTGGCTGAGGGTGCTGACAAAGCTGCATCCATAGCGGATGTTACGGTCAATAACGTCAAACAGGCGATGGGATTTTTACTGAGATGAGCACAATCAGCACTCTCAGGTAATGTGTGACTGAATGAGTAATAACTTGGATCTATTTTTGTATGCTTTAGCTTATTGTGGTGAGATCATCTTTGATGCGAAATAAATAAATAAATAATTTATCAATTCATTTCAAATATTCTTTTCTGTTACACTTCGACAGGCCAAGCGTTAAAAGTCGGGGGAACGATTCCTTCATAATTAGATTTCTCAATTGCAAATTATTATTCATTTTATATATCACACAATTTTTTTGCGCAGCATTTATATGGGTTTAGTAAGAAAATATCAAAATTGATCATTTAACTTTTGATAAATTCAATTTTAGTTCTATATATTTTTACTTTTTCAATTTTGGTCATTTTGTATTAATCTTAATCCTGTAACTTTTTATTTTTCAATTTTAATCTTTTGCAATTTTTTTTTTAATTTATAGAACTTGAAGAACTTATGATATTTTGTAAAAAAGGATTAAAACTGAATGTAAATTTTTTTGTTAAACTTATAGGACTTGAGAAGCTTATTGAACTTTGCAAAAGGATTAAAATTGAAAAATTAAAAAGTTATAAGAATAAAATTAATTCAAAGAACTAAAATTAAATAAGTAAAAAAGATATAACATTAAAATTGAATTCCACGTTTAGGTTTAGCATGCGAACCTGGAAAAATTATGTCTAAATAAATTGGATCGGGCTCGGCCCCGTGCTCAAAGCATTAATAATGATTATAGAGATATAACATGTATGATGAAGTGTTAAATTATGTACATGTATTAAGTTAGTAACTTTTCGGGGTTTAATTATGAGATATTAGACTTTTTAGTACTAAAAAAGGAAATAGTTGTAATAGAACGGACCAAAATAGCAAATTAAATAATTTTTAGGAAAATGGAGATATCATTGTTATATAACTTGAAATAAAGTATTGTAATATATATATATATATATATATAGACTCACTGTTCAATTTGATAAGAACTCATTTATGTGTGTTTAATAAGTTAAATGAACACTAATAAGATCCATTTTAAAGTGTTATGTAAACGGACAAACATTGAGCATGACATAATGAACTCTAATAAGATTCATTTTAAAGTGTTTTGTAAACGGACAAACCTTAGAGCATGACATAAGTCGTTTGTTAAGAGCTTGCAACAGGCTTGTTTAATGTATGTTTAATGTGTTCGTAATCGTTAATTTAACTATTTAAGATGATATTTATATATTTATATAAATATTATTTTAAATTTTATTACTAATATTCCATCTATGAATAAGTTATAAGTATTATGTGTTCACGAACAATTTTCTTTTTTATTGGTTACGAACTAAAATATTTACTCTCTCCATCCCGCTGATAGGTATTCATTTATTTTTTCACATGGATTAGGAGTATAATATTTTAATGCGTAATGAGATGAGAGAAATAATATTTTAATGTCTAGTGAATTGCTAATTGTTTTAGTATTGATTGTGGGGCCCATGTGTGTCACATCAACCCAAAAATAAAATAGATACTTTGTATTGGGACGAACAAAAATGACAAAATAAATACGTATCAAGGGACGAAGGGAGTATATCTTTGTGAAGAAGTTTTTACGAGCGTGTTATCAAACAAGTTCGTCAACATAATTAAACATTAACAAATAACCTCTGTTAAAACTCGGACATTTTTTTTCATGATGAACTCAAGTTCAAAGATCCATCTCAGTTAATTCTTAACAAACAAGACTTAAACATGCCAAAGGTGCTGGCTCGATTACCATCCTACTTGGTCTGTCAATGCAGTAAACTGGGCTTCAACAAGTTCTGTTGATTCTTTGGGTTTAATTATTGGGCCTTCATAATTCTTAGGTTCATGAGGCACTAGTTCAATTATCAACATATTAATTGTTAAATAATTTAGTGTCTTGAAAATCACGAGACATAATAATATATTTAAAACAAAAAGGGGGGGGGGGGGGGATGAACTAAACATGCAATATACAGTCGCATAAATACACAGTATAAGTGAAATTAAATAATTAGTAATTATTACTAAAAGAATAAATATAAAAAATTTATACACCCAAGCACCACGTACCTAGTATAATTTTTGCAACATTTTTAAAGCTGACAAGGATTATAATATCTCAGTGAAAACCAAAATTATTGATCCAGAGATTTCAAACAAAAACTTGGAAAATAAAAATAACAAAAATGGTTCATGGCAAACCAAATTGATCTATTAATAGAATTACAAGGCATGATGTTACAACAAAACTGTCCAAAAGAAACGAGGATTAAGGATAAGGAAAAAAATAATAATTAAAACAATCACACAATATGAGCAAGCGAAAGCAAAAGAATCACACTTATGGATATGAACTGTATTACACCATTGGAATCAAAACAAAGGAAACAGGGGGAGGAGAGGGATCAGCTCAGCAGAGATATCACGCGTTCTTATCGGAATAAATAAAATCCGACGATGCCACATCAATATGCACAAGGATTAGAGGGGAACGAACCCGATATCTTTGAAGTATTCATGCTCAAGAGCACTTCTCGCGGTGATTCTTTTGCTGGGATCTAAGCACAGCATTTTCTGTACAAGAGCAAATATCAATTGAACATCAGTTTCTAAAGCATATTCGAATAAAGAGGGCGGGAGAGAGAGAGATTACACCAAGGAGGTCAAGGCCAGCTGCATTAAGATTAGGAACCAAAGTAGCCATATCCTGTAAAAAAAGATGCCAATTATAAGTCTGTATGTCATAAATGATGCATATAAGAAGCATGGAGCTAGAAGAATTTAGGATTCATCCCGTTTCCAATCACCTTAGGTGGCCATTTCGGAAATGCTGACTTAAAATCAGGCAAAGATGTCACTCCGGGCCATGTATCTTCGTTTGGGGTGCCCATGATTCTTCATTACAAAAGGCAAAACACGTTTGAATATTTCTATGGTGTTGTGATTTAATTGTAATTGATAGAAAGATACAACTCTATGGAATAAGCAATGCAAGCAGGCAAAGACAGTTTATTTAAATGGTAAACAAGAAAACAGTTAGAATTTTCGAATTTCAGAGGTATCACCTGAAAATTTTGAAGAGTTCATCTATTTCAGAGTCGCCAGGAAATAATGGTTGTTGGTTCACCATTTCCGCAAATATACAACCAACTGACCATATGTCCACAGGAGTAGAATAATGACGTGATCCAAGTAAAATTTCTGGAGCTCTGTACCAAAGGGTGACAACCTGTAAAAATATTGATGATTGAGATAAGAGTAACAATACATGTATCAAGCTAAAAAATCCTTTAACAGTTGATTCAGAGATTGAAGGAACTGGTTTTGCCAAGCATAAGAAGATGAGCAACAATCCCCAGAACCAAGAAAAGGCAAGAGAGATTAGTAAACTGCAAAATTCAGAAAAGCTGATAATGAATTGGAGTTCTAAAATATACCTCATGTGTAAATGTCCTCACAGGAATGCCAAATGCTCTAGCTAAGCCAAAGTCTGCAAGCTTTAAGGCATTGGTACGGCGATCTATCAGCAAGTTTTGAGGCTTCAAGTCTCTATGAAGGACACGGTGAGAATGACAATAAGCGATGCCACGGAGTATTTGATATAGAAACATCTGCAATATTATCTCAATGACAATTTATTAGCAAGGTAAAGAGACTAATTCAGTTTTCCTCACAACTCAAGGAGATTATCACATTCATCATATAGTCATGATCTACATCTTATGATGATTTCTAACATTTGAATGATAAAAAAGTTTTAAGATGAATTTTGCCTTCTTAAACTCTTAGTCTTAATGAAAAGAATACAACATGCTTCATGTATCCTGCAGTAGGGGTGTCAATTTTATCCCTGGAGTCAGGTAACCTGACAGGTTGGGTGCAGCAGGGTAGGGCATTTTGGGTAGGGTAGTACCTGAAACCAAATGGAATTATAGCGGGTAAAGGTAGGGTATGGTCCATATGGATTTTGTAAAATACCAGATTACCCGATATGACTACCTGATTATATTACTATACTATAATATACTGTACACATTGTACAAGATATGTTGGACCTGCAGCTTATATTAGTCATACTGTTAGTTCTAAAAAATTAAGCTCTCAACAAGAGATCACATACTTTAACCAAGCGAGGGTCCTTGGAAAATTCTGGACAAGAATCCATGTGCTTTTTCAAATCCAAGTCTAGATATTCAAACACCAAATACAAGCGCTTCTCACTGTGCACCACATCCTGCAACCTGTGATTGACATCAAGAAAGTTATGTCAACTATTTATGAAAAGGTATTAGTTATGGAGATTAAGCAAAAAGCCAAAAACAAGATAACAACTCAATAAAGCCATGGAATACTCGAATACAATGATATCAGCTTTCAAGTACCACATTCTCGAGCATTGAAAAACTGCAGTAGCATGCTTTTTCTTTGCAATCATACTTCTTACCCACTCATAATTTGTAAGAAGCCTTGCTAACAATGATCACCACACGTACCTGACGATATTCCCATGTTGCATCTCTTTCAGGAGAGAAATCTCTCTGATGGCAGTGCTGGGAACTCCCTCATCTTCCTGCTCTAGCCGAATTTTCTTCAAAGCAATAGTTTCATTCGTCACACGATCACGAGCCTTATACACCACCCCATATGTTCCCTCACCAATCTTCTCAACTTTTTCATACTGCATTTATTCATACATGAGAACAAGACAATCCAAAACAAGCATAATCAAACGAGAATAGCCAGAGTTGAATTGCTGTCTTTACCTGCTCCATCTGGTCAACAACTATTGACACCAGGATCAACAACACACATACAAAGAAAAGGGAAAACAGAAAAAAAAGAAAAGGTTAGGCCACAAGACAAAGTAAGATGAATGTATAAAAATTTAAGAAATTTACTAAAATCAGAACCACAGGCTTCTACCATAACCAGATAAAATCATCTTAGCTAATTTACAATGCCATACAATACTGAAAAGTAAAATTGATAATAATTCAAAAATCACTACATCAAAAAACCAAAAAATTATTCAGAATATTACAACAGAACAGATAATCAATAAACACATCCTCTCCACCAAAATAAAAATAAATCAAAATAAACTGCACAAATCATTGCATCCATTCATTACTTCACAAAATCCAACAACTGCAGCATCTACACATTCCGCTCGCATTAACATAGAAAATAAAATAAAACAATCGATTCAATTGTAATTCACGAGAAAAGCAGTAAAGATTAAACGATGCAAGCAGTAAAAAGCAATAAGTAGGCATTATAATGATGTAAAAATTGATAAAAACAAGTACAGTGGAGTTGAGATAGCACCGTACAACGTACCAGAGATCGGTAAGCAGTGAGTTGAGCGAGTTAAGAGAGAGAGTGGGATGTGTTTTAATGCTTTTTTTTTTTTCCTGCAATGAGACTCCCATTTCACATAGGGTTGGTTTTTCCTTTTCTTTTCTGTTTTTTCTTAATTAGTATTATTTTTAATTTATAAATATGTACTCATCAATCAATAGGATTAGGAGTACAAATTTGTTTGAAATCCTATCAAATTCCAAAATAAATGTTTGAGTTTATTTATTTGATATATAGCAATCCAGCTAACTTTGAACAATTTTTTTAAGTATGTAGGCTCGAGTATTTTGATAATGTTAATTTAATTTATCTACTTTTAAATATTGAGAGAGCTTTTAATTTTATTAAATACAAAATCTACTTAAACTTATTTGATATTTTTATCAAATCGAGCTCGAGTAGTTATCGAGTCGAGCTCGGCTCGATTTAATAACGAGCATACGTATGAGTTCGAACTTGACTCGGCTCATTAAGCAAAACAAACCGAGTTTTCGAGCGTAATCGAACAGAATTTTAATTAATATATTTAAAATTATATTTAATAATTATTATATTAACATATATAATTATCATTATATAAGTATTTATTATTAATATTATTATTATCGGCTCGACTCAATAACATAACGAGTATTTAGACAAGCTCGAACTAGAGTAGTCAAGAGTCGAGCCAAGCTCGAGCCTTAATGAGTCGAGCAGAGCCGAACTCTCAAGCAATTTGTTTATTTTAACAGCTCTATCGATAAGGCTCGAAAGTCCGTCTCGTTTTATTTAATGAGTCGAGTCGAGTTGAGCTCGAACTCTAGCTTGCTCAAGTATTTTCGAGTCGAATCGAGTTTATTATCTTAACCAGTCAAACTCGAGCTCAATTCAATAAGTACACGAGTCGAACTCAAGTATATAGTATTTGGGCCGGCGACTCTTTAACACCCCTACTTGAACTTGAGCTTGAGCTTGGTTTAAACATAAATCAATTCTAGCTCTAATTTTTTTTAGTATTTAATTGAGTCAATTGAGTTTGAAAGTCTCATATTGAAGCTTGATTGTATATATACTCCATATCAATATGAGCTCAAGCTCTACTTACGAGTTACGACTCGACTAAAATAAAATATAATGAAATAATTATAAATAAATAAGAAACTTATAAGCCAAATATATAATTAATGGATAATTATACTAGATAAAGGGGATATTTGGTAGGGGGATTGAAGGGTGAGGAATGGTAGAATGATTAAATTATGCAATTTATTAATAATATATATATATATATATATATATATATATATATATATATATATATATATATATATATATATATATATAAGTTCAACCCTTTTTTAATTTTTAATTTTATTTTTAAGGTATAATGAGTCAATTTTATTTGAACGTTATTAGTGGCATATTGTTATGATGAGTTATTGTTCCGAATAATTGCCGACCAGTGTCATCGTCACGGGGTTGTTCCAAGTTCCAACGATGTCATCCACTCAACTCAGTCAATCCTCTTTTTCTTTTCTTTTTTTTTAATGGCAATTAATTGCTTTTACTTCCAAAAGGTTTATTTCAATTTTTATCAAATTAAGAAGCCTAAAAATTATGGAAAAATTATTATGAGATACACTTTGTACCCTAATTACTATTAGATATATTGATTTAAAATAATTATTATTACATATAAAATATTAAAGTAAAATACCAAATATAACTCAAAACCCATACACTTTTAAACCACAAACCATAAATCCTCACCTACTGCTGGACCGCCGCCGGCCGGCTGCCGGAGCACTGACGGACCGCCGGCCAGCTGCCGGAAAAGTTGACTGACCGCCGCCTGAGCTTTGCCGGATCACCACACTTTTTTGCTGCACACACTTTTTTTTACTGCACACACTTTTGTTACTGCACACTTTGCTGCACACAACATTTATGTGCAGCACATTGTAGGGGTAATATTGAAATATCACTATATATTTTCGCAGTTAGTAATAATATTTTCGTATGTATGTATCTCATAGTAATTAAGGATTTTTTTGTGTACCCAGTAGTAATCTCCCAAAAATTTTTATTCATTTTCAAACAAAACTAGTACTCTATGCGTATATGTACACGAATTTATTATCATTTAAATTAAAATGTGTAAAATTAAAATTTACGATAATTTATGTTATTATAAATTATTATCATTGTATGTATGATAATTCAATTTTTGTATGTCTTACTTTTTGTAATTAATACATTTATAATAATTATACAATTAATATGTTATGTTATTAGACAAATTCTCTTGTGAGACGGTTTATTTAGTGAGACGGGTCGACCCATCACTAAAGTATGCTTATTGTATGCATAAAGTATGTTTAAATGTTGTTAAAGTATGTTTTCTAAAGTAGGTTGTATTATGCATTAAAGTATGAATTTAGTGCATTATAATATGATATATTATTAACATACTTTAACTACAAATAAGCATACTTTAACTATACAATAAGCATACTTTATTGATGGGCTGACCCGTCTCACAAATAACCCGTCTCACAAGAGAGTTACTCATGTTATTATAGGTAGAGTTGTTGTTAATTATATTAAGAGGTTAAAGGTGAAAATAAGAAAAATAAGTAGGGATATTATAGTCCAAAAAAGTTTTTCATTAGCTTCACACTTTTAAAATATTAAAATATTGGAGGTGGCTATTTGCACCTCTGAAATTATTATTTGAACCCCAATTATTATATGTACCCCACTTAAATTAAAAAATACATATTTAAGTTACTAAATGCACCACATGCAATGACAATCTTACCCTTTTAAGAAAAAGAAAAAAAAAGGTGTTCGGTAAGTACAACAGAACACACTTAAATCTGTTCGGTTATAGGAACCGAACAGATTAAGCCCTTTCAAGAAAAAGAAAAAAAAGTGTTCGGTAAGTACAATCGATCACACTTAAATCTGTTCAGTTATAGGAACCGAACAGATTACACTTACCCTTTTAAGAAAAAGAAAAAAAAGGTGTTCGGTAAGTACAAACGAACACACTTAAATCTGTTCGGTTATAGGAACCGAACAGATTACAATCGTGACCCAACTGTTCGATCAAATTAGTCGAACAGAATAAAGTGTGTCTGATTTGAGACCAAAAGTGAAACAATCAGTTTGGCAATTGCAAAAATAGAGGGCATCGTGGTTGTAAAGAATCTGTACGTATCGGTGGATCCGTACCAACTGAACCGCATGAAAACGAACTCCTCCTCCCAAGCTGCTATTAATTTCGCTTCCGCCCTCGCTCCTGCCCAGGCAATCACTTTTTATTCTCTCTCCATTTTGATTTTATGAATTATGAATTGTTGAGTCGGGTTGACCCTCATTTTTTGGATTAGATTTTGATTCAACACATCATGATACAATCTACTTTTATTGCTTGTTCCGGATTATCATCATTCTCAATTTTTGCTTCTTCCATGATACTACTCTGATACAAAAGGGTTAGAGTTGATCGTATTTTAGTGATTATAACTTTGGGGTGCATTTAGAAATATTAGTGGGGGTGCATTTAGAAATTTAATTATATTTAATCTTAGTTATTATTTATAAAATGGTATTTATGTCTTCTTATATTACCATATTTTAATTTTATAAATAGTTGGGGTTCAAATAACAATTATGGGGTGCAAATAGTCGCCCACTTTCTTTTTATATATTTTCTTTCTCATTTTAAAATTTACTATAAAATTTATTTTCTCATTTCAAGTCATACAAATAATTAAAAGAAATTATTATATAAATACCTTCAAATTAAATTATTATATCAAATATTTATTATTATTTTTAACATTTCGTATTATTCTGTAACATATGGTGAATTTAAAAAAAAATTACGACAAACATTATTATAAGAAAAAAAAGTAATTATAATCCTCAACCTCAAATGACATCCTTCTAAAAAAATAGAGCCCTGAGACATTGAAAATTGGGCTTTATTTGAAAATCTTCCATCAAGCACTCATTTTATTATTATTATTATTTTCAAAATCATTTTAATTTTTTTCTTTTTTTAAGTTGTATTAAGAAAAATTATAAATAATTTAAAGTAGATAGAAATTTTTGGAATGATACTTGATGGGCCTTAAGTACTTTACAAGCCTACTAAGAATTGATTAAGATGGTTATCTTAAATTTGGCAGAGGCCCAGAATACAGCCCAAATATCGCAATAATCACCCAAGAAAATTATTAGGGCTGATTCGAAATCAGATGAGTCTATGGTCTTTTTGAGATTAGACCACAAATTTTGCAGCTTTGTTATGTATCCACCAAGCAAACGGTTCTTGGTTTTTCCATTTCAGCTAATTATTGTATTGGGTTTACCTATATAATCCAATCTGCGTCTTAAGTAGTGATGATCATGAGTGTCCAAGTCGGAAAAAGCAATTTGCAGTTCAATCACGTTCCGCTATAATAGTTGGTTTTATGTAATTATTATATTTAGTTTTAATAGGTTTAGATTTAAATATTTAAAAGGGTAAAATAGTCTTAAATGGGGTATGTTTAGTAATTAATATATGTAAGTTTTAATTTTAGTGGGTATATCTAAATTTTGGGGTACATTTAATAAAATTGGGGTGTAAATAGCCGCATTCCTTGATTAATTATCTTAATTTGGCAATAACTTGCGTGTGCTAACCCAATCCAATTTTTTGGGGTGTAAATAGCCGCATCCTTTGATTAATTATCTTAATTTGGCAATAACTTGCGTGTGCTAACCCAATCCAATTTTCATATCCATGGAATTCATACATTTTAATATAAAAATTGGTATTACTAAATACATACCACATTTTATTAACATCCCATTAATATTTATTTTTAAAAATAAATAGTTAATTTTTTAATTGAATATTAATATCTTCTATATTTCAATCAACACTTTCAGTAAAAAAAAAAATATTTTATTAATTTATTCTTTATCATACCGCAAATTTTCGTAGGAAATTATTTATCATGTAAAATATGACAGTTTCTAATCCGATTCCACGTCAAATTAATCACATGAAATATAAGCTATTATTTTTTTTAACATAAAATCAATCTCACAGAAATTAACCTAAATATATAGAGTTGACTTAAGGTCAATATTTGGCCATACCATAAATATTCTTTTTGGTTAAATTAATCATAACCCTTAATGATTTGAATTTGAATGTTTGTTCTTGATTAGGCATTTCAACATTAGTAATTTTTCGGATTAATTAATTTAAAGAATTTTACCTTTGTTGAATCTTATGGCAATCTTCATGCTTTATGAACTGTAAAAATTATTCTAGATTAGTCAAAATAGAAGACCAGATAGAAAGATGTTGCATGATTCTAATTCTTATATTTTATTTTAAAATAATATATATTTTCTAATTTGTCACTTATTTCTATTAAAAAAAGTTATCTAGTATTTATGAATTATACACCTCTAATAAAGCATAATGCTCCTCCTAAGACGTATGCATTTGATGGATTATTTGTTTTAATATTTTAGTTTTTTTTAAATAAAAATTGTAATGAAAACGACAAATAAGAAAATATGCAATTTTTAGGATCATTAATTAATCAAATAAAATGCATCACTTACAAATGTAGTTATTATTTCTTACTTTCATGTCTTATAATTACGTAAAATGATAGTTGTGTATTTAATATATAGTATAGTTTTAGTGATTTTTTATATATTATTTTTATAATTAAGTTGTCACTATTTTAATTTAAATTCAAATATTTTTAAATTTAACCCTCTAAGTTAATGAATTCGACTTTATAATTCACTGATTATAAGGGAGATACTCAAATAAACGATTGTTTAACTTTAAAGTAAAATTGATAAATTTACAGAATCAATTTAAAACATAAATAAAAAATTATATTTATAGAGAGCGACTAAATTACCTGCTATATCCGGCCAATGTCTTAAAGAATCGAAATTGTAAAATTATAAAATTAAATAAAAATAATAAGAAACGAAATTAATATCAAAATAGAAATAATTCACATGACTAAAAAATTCTTATTTACTAATTGAGAGGGACTAGGCACAACTGGTGTACTATTGAATTGGTATAATATCCTTGGTACTCACATTCTTAATTAATTTTTGCTCATATGTTAATGTTACTTTTTATTTTATTTTAAATTTATTTTATTTAAATGATTATTATATCTTAAATCCTACAAATAAATTATACCCTATAAATAGTAACAATAACTGTTTAAAAAAAACATAAACACACAAGGAAGGAGATTGTAATGGAATTATACAAAATGGAGGTTGTATACAAATATTTGTCTTACTAATTTTATTCTACAGTGTATAATCAATTTGCTTTTGTGAAGAAAAGAAGGGGGTGGGGGGTGGGGTTCTGTCTGTCTCCATATTTTTTCCAAGAAAGTGTGTACTGACTGACCCTCTTTGGAAATTTTCATCGAGTCAACGCCTAAAAAATTTGACTAACTTAAATGAGGAGTATTACTCATCACACAATTTTCTTTCTTTTTTTTAATAATGAAATTATCTTATATGTTTAATCTGCTCCTATTATTTAACTGTGATTGGGATGCCTCTGGTCAGATATTTTCATTTCTTTCTTTGTTTTCGTTTTTTTAATCTAAGTTTAAATTATCTAATTCATTTATTTTTAAGTTTAGATATAGTAAAATTGAGTATCTAAATACTATTATCTTACCTACATTACTTGTACTTATATAAATAAATGGATTTAATATAAAGTGAAAAACTCTACCATACTTGAATTCCAAAATAAAATAAATATGAATTTAGATTTACTAAATTTAACTAATTCTAAATCATTATTCCTTAATTTTATTTATACCCAGAATAAAAATGGGAGTAATAATCTTCGATGGGAATCATTCTCAATTTTATTGGAATCTATCATCCAATAGGACTAGTTAAACTCACACTCATAATATTTCCATTCTCATTCTCATTTATTTTACCAAATACGTATAGATTTAGGATTAGTAATTCAATAAATCTATGTTTGTTTTGAGATTTAAATAAGATAAATTTTATTTTATTTTTTGATGAGAATAAAAATTATATATTCAAACCCTATCTACTTGAGCTGCTAATTCTACTAAATCTGAAAAATCACATTCCACCAAAACATGCGGGTTAGGTGATAAAAAAATAAAATTTAGCTAATAAATCTGTTACTTTATTAGCCATACGACGAATATGCGATATATTGAGAAAATTAGGGTGCTCCATCAATAATCTCACCTCATCCACTAGAATTTTTGTAGCATCAAAATGAACTTGTTGAGCTGTAATTGCTTGAACAGTCAACGAAGAATCAGAGAACACATGAACTCACTCATAACCACAATCTACACAAAAATGTAGGCCAACATAGATAGCACTTAATTCTCCCAACAACACTGATAAAGGCTCCATGATAGGAATAGTTGTTGTTGCTATGATTGTACCACTGTGATCTCGGACAACAAAATCCACTCCAGAATATCCCTTGTTTGAGTTTAAGGCTACATCAACATCTAGTCGAAGATCTCCAATATTAGGCTTGATCCACTTTTCTATTATTATCCCATGGGCTGGGGGGAGAAGTATTTTATTTGCAGCTTTAAACTCTTCAAGAAAAATCAACACACAATCAATAGATGGCATCAGAAACTTAGTTCCAGACTCATGATGAGATACACAAATATTCTTCCAAATTGCCCAACAAGCCACTGCAAAAATTCCAGTTTGAAGAATGGAAAAGTGTTTTCTAATAGCAACTCCACATTCAAGATAATCACATCCTTTCAAGTTCTTCAGGCAACTCCACATACCAGATTCTTTCCAAAAATTCCTCAAAATATGACAAAAAATTAGACAATGAAATGTAGTTGCTGATGTTTTTCCGCTGTAAACAATTAAAATTCACGATCCAATCAAATGGCGACACGTGGATTTTATTGATTAAATATCAATTTTAATTTATTATATTTTATTTTGGGGATTTAATAAATTAATTCCTAAAATAGATTAATAAATAATTGATAATTAATTTAATACCCAACAAATTAAGTAGAATTTAAATTAAGTAAAACTTGACCCCTAAGTTAAGTAAAGCATGGAAGGTTCCAGAATCAGGTCAAATTAAGCAATGACCAATCAAGCTGTGATATATATGGAAAGGCCTAAGCCCGTAGAACCAGGCCAAATCTATCTTGGACCAATCAGATTGCAAGTTATTTATGGGACATGCTCATCCTTCACCTATATAAGGAGCCCTCCTTCATTCATTATACACACTAAAAAATACTTGACGACATAAACGCTCTGAAGAGATCAAGAATACGAGCATTACTCCCTTGAGATCTTCAAGCATCTTCATGTCAAGAACGACAAACGATTCGGGATTAAGGTGCGGAGCCCCCTAAATCAAGCGTTCTTCATATACTGAGTTCTTCGGTGTTCTTCGCGCCAAGAATAGCATACGACCCGGGATTAAGGTGCTAAGCCCCCCAGATCGAGTGTTCTTCGGATCAAGTACGTTTAATCCAAATAAAGGCTCGACGATTCTGGATTAACGTTATAAGGTCCCAAATCCGAGTTCGGACAAGCTTCAACTGAAGATCCGACTCAACACACAAGTCAAAGTCAAAGTCCAAATTGGTTCGAGAGAAGAATCAGAGGATTGATAGAGATTGTTCCTAAATTTTCAAGTTTAATCCGTCTGGATTATCATTGTAATTCTTTTGTGTTTATTTCATTATAAATACAAAAATTTGTTGTTACAAATTTTGGCACGCCCGGTGGGACAGTCTCTACCTCTCATCTCTTCTCTCTACAAGCTCAAAAGTACGATATGACTCCTGTCAGTATTACTGTAGGTAGGACTGTTGCTTCTAAGCTCTCAGAGTCATTGACTGAATATGTTGCTGTTGTTACGAGGAGCATGTCAGAAAAAGCTTGTTCGGAAGCCTCATCTGGATCCAACCCTTCGGTTGAGGAGGCTTCGAGAAAACAACTACCTATGAAAGATGATAGTGATGAAGATTCTGCATCTGACTCCGTTGCAGCTCCAGTAATGATGGCAGGCGCCTCAACTATTGAGGAGCAGTTAGCAAGTATGATGAAAGCTATCGAAGGGCTCACAAAACACATAGAAGCTCAAGATTAAAAAATCTCCCAATTGATGGAAAAAAGAGACGTCGCGGAGACTAGCCGTGCAAATGGAAAAGAAGTCATGGACGATAGTGAAGTGGAAGAGGTCACAAGACGCCAGACTATTGAAAAGGAGCAAACTCAAGGAACGTTGCCACTTTCAGCTGATAGAATGCTCCAAGTGGATCGACTCAAGGATATTATACTTGGAACAATAAAATAAAGGTTTGAGGAGAATTCCAAGCCTACTGTTACTTATGTCAAGCCATACACGAAAAGAGTGAACAACTTGAAGTTGCCAGCTGGCTACCAGCCTCCCAAGTTCCAACAATTTGATGGCAAGGGAAACCCGAGGCAGTATATAGCACACTTTATTGAGACTTGCCATGACGCTGGTACTTATGGAGACCATATGATAAGGCAGTTCGTTCGCTCTCTCAAAGGAAATGCATTTGATTGGTATATCGACTTGCAAGCTGAATCCATTGATAGTTGGGCACAAATGGAACATGAGTTCCTTAATCGTTTCTACAGCACGAGGAGAACTGTTAGCATGACTGAGTTAACTAATACTCGTCAATTGAAGGAAGAACATGTGATTGATTATATCAATCGATGGAGAAATTTGAGTTTAAATTGCAAGGACCGATTATCCAGAGAGTCTGCTATTGAGATATGTATCCAAGGGATGGAATGAAATCTCCTTTATATACTCAAAGGAATTCAACCTAAGACTTTCGAAGAGTTGGCTACTAGGGCCCATGACATGGAATTAAGTATGGCTGCTAGTGGAATAAAACATTCATCGATGTCGGACTCCTACGAGTCTAAAGATAAACAAGATTTCAAAAAGGGGGGCAAGTCCTATGCTAAAAGTTCCAATAAAGAGTCAATGGCCACAAATATTATGACGGTCAAGGTTCGAAAGAATGAAAATGATAAGAAAGACAAAGGGAGGCAAGTTGCCCAAGAGTGGGGACAAAGAAGGTTAACTCTGAAAGAGATGCAAGAAAAGGAGTATCCATTTCTGAATTCAGACATTTCTGGTATATTCGATGATCTAATAAAGAACAAACTCCTTGATCTTCCTGAGATAAAGCGTCCAGAGGAAGTCGGTCGAACTAATGACCCAAAATTCTGCAAGTATCATAGATTGGTGAGTCATCCAATTCATGATTGTTTCGTTCTTAAGGAAAAGATCATGCAACTAGCTAAGGAAGAGAAAATCGTGTTAGAAGATGAGGCAGGCACAAACTTCACTTCTGTAAAAGAAAGTCATGATGAAGGCTCATGTCATGTCGTGAACGAGGACAATGAAAGCGAACAACTTGAAACTAAGGGTAAAGCTTACTCCATGAAGGTGACCTTCATGGATGAAGATATGTTGTTGGGTATGCAATCTCATAATCGACCTCTATTTGTGACTGGTTACACTAAAGGGATGCGAGTGAATCGCATACTTGTTGATGGAGGTTCGGCAGTGAATATTTTGTCCTTGAGAATGTTGAAGAAGATAGAAATACCAATGGATGAACTCAACCATAGCCGATTGATGATTCAAGGGTTTAACCATGTGGGGCAGAGAACTCTCGGCACAATAGTTCTTGATTTGCTAATTGATGAGATGAAATCCACAGTTCTCTTCCATGTTATCGATGCAAAAACTTCGTACAATATGCTTTTGGGGCGCCCATGGCTACATGAGAATGGTGTGATTCCTTCCACATTACACCAGTGCTTCAAATATAGTGAAGGTGATAATGTGAAAAGGGTGTTCGGCGACGACAAGCCATTTACTGAAGCTGAAGCTTACTTTGTAGATGCTAAATATTTCTTCAAGAGTACAAAGGAAGTAAAGCGTGAAGAAGCCCCAGTGCAAGATAATGGGGGCAATAAACAAATAAAGGATGAGGAAGGTAGTACAACATCTGTCACTCTCAAGGAGAACAAAGGCAAAGGGCTTGAGACCTCGGAAGAGTTGACATTGCCTCTAATAAAAATTGATGCAAATAGGCCTTTTTCTCCACCACTCAAAGGATTCACACGTCCTATTGAAGGACCAAAGACTGAACACGATGAAGTGTTTGAAGCTGAAATAACCAAGTCGTATAGTCCACAAGCTTATAAACTCCTTATGAAGGCTGGTTATGAACCAAGGGAAAAAGCGATGGCGAGCAAGGTGTGTCAAGAAACTATCAACCCACCAGGACATGGGCTCAATGTTACTCAGAAAATGTTGAAAAATGGTGGTCACACTATCAAGAAGGCTAAGCCAGGTTTGGGATATGTCCCTCAAAAGCCAGTCCGCATTGCAATTAGAAGAGCAAGTACAAATTATATCACCGAGGGAGAAGCTTTATCCACGGAGGATATGTTTGACGCAAGTAGTAGGGAAGTCAAGAGAATATCTATTTTTGAAAGGCTTGGGAGTGTCTTCGAAAGGCTTGGACCCTGTAAAGGGAAGTGTAGGAGGCAAAATCATGTCAAGTCCCTTAACCTCCGAAAACTCCGGAGTCAAAATCCTTCTCGCATCAAGCGGCGAAATATCTTGACTGTCTCAAGTGAAAGAGTATTGAAAGCTAAGGTGCGAAGAATCATCTTTACTAAAGATGATAGTAATAATGATAGAGAAAGTGTAGCTTCCACCAATCATATTACTGCTGTGGAAGATTCTCAAATGGAGGAAGTAGATGCTGAAGATGCCTCTCCACAATTTGAAGAAGGAGTGAAAGCCACTGTTGATGAGTTGAAAGAAATTAACTTAGGTGATGAAAATGACCCACGTCCTACCTACATAAGTGCTCTGCTAAATGTTGAGGAAGAAACAAAGTATGTCAGCCTTTTGCGAGAATTCAGAGATGTCTTTGCATGGTCGCATAAGGAAATGCCAGGCTTAGATCCGAAAATCGCAGTATACCACTTGTCCATTAAAAAGGGAACTCGGTCGGTTAAACAAATGCAGCGTCGATTTCGACCAAAGTTGATTCCTTTGATTGAGGACGAGGTTAATAAGCTTCTTGAAACAGGTAAGATCCGAGAAGTCAAATATCCTACATGGATTTTCAATATCGTGCCGGTAAGAAAGAAAAATGGGCAACTCAGAGTATGTGTTGATTTCTGAGATTTGAATATGGCATGTCCGAAAGATGACTTTCCATTACCAATTACTGAACTCATGATTGATGCAACAATGGGGCATGAGGTCCTTTCATTTATGGATGGGTCATCTGGCTATAATCAAATTGGTTTGGCTCCTGAGGATCAAGAGAAGACAGCCTTTCATACTCCGAAAGGGATATATTGCTATAATGTTATGCCATTTGGCTTAAAAAATGCTGGTGCCACTTATCAGCGAGCCATGCAAAAGATATTTGATGACATGCTTCATAAGATTGTCGAATGCTATGTTGATGATATTGTGGTGAAATCAAAAGAAAAGAAAGATCATTTCCATGATCTAAGACGAGTGTTTGAACGATTAAGAGAGCATCAAGTCAAGATGAATCCGCTCAAGTGTGCATTTGGAGTTTCATCCGGGAAATTTCTTGGGTTTATTGTTCGCCGTCGAGGGATTGAGATTGAGAAAGCAAAGATTGACGCAATCATAAAAATGCATGTGCCTCGGAACATACATGAACTCAAAAGTCTGCAAGGAAAGTTGGCATACTTAAGGAGATTTATATCAAACTTAGCTGGCCGATGCCAACCATTTAGTTATCTCATGAAGAAAGACAGCATATTCGAATGGGATGAAGCTTGCAATAATGCTTTCAACAACATTAAAGAATACTTGATGAAGGCACCAGTGTTGAGTGCTCCAATATCGGGACGTCCATTAGTTCTTTATCTAGCTGCTCAAGAGCGTTCTGTGGGAGCTTTACTTGCACAAGAAAATGATGATGGTAAAGAAAGAGCTCTATATTATCTAAGTAGAACCATGACTCCAAATGAGTTGAAGTATTCACCCATTGAGAAGATCTGCTTATCCCTTATCTTCGTGATTCAGAAGTTGAAACATCATTTTCAAGCCCACACAGTTCGGCTAGTTTCGAAAGCCAACCCACTAAAATTTGTCATGTCAAAACCAGTACTCTCTGATCGGCTTGCAAGATGGTATCTCTAACTTTAACAGTTTGAGATCGTGTACGTCCCTCAAAAGGCCGTAAAAGGACAAGTGTTGGCAGATTTTCTAGCTGATCATCCAATGCCTGCTGAATGGGAACTATCTGATGAACTCCCCGATGAAGATGCTTTCACTGTGGACATAGTTTCTCCTTGGAAGATGTATTTTGATGGAGCATCTCATAGAGAGGGAGCTGGTGCGGGAGTCGTGTTTGTAACATCCAGTGGTGAAGTTCTACCTTTCTCATTTTCCTTAACAGAAAATTGCTCTAACAATGTGGCTGAGTATCAAGAACTCATACTTGGTTTGGAAATGGCTGTCGATTTAAAGCAGCTACACCTTAGAGTGTATGGTGATTCGCTATTGGTGATAAATCAACTCCCTGGAGTGTATGAAGTGAAGAAGCCTGAGTTGTTCCCCTACTACAAGTATGCTCAAAAGCTTATGGGTTATCTCGCTGATATTGATATTAAGCATCTATCTAGAAGAGATAATAAGCAAGCTGACGCCCTCGCTAAGTTAGCATTAACTATAGCTATGCCAGAAGTGCAAATTCAAATATCAGTGTGTAGAAGTTGGGTTGTACCACCACTCTTTAAAGATGATGATTATGAAGAAGTTGAAAATCATGTGGTGGAAGTTTTCGAAATTGAAGAAGAGGATTGGCGCCAACTACTCGTGGACTATTTAAAGTATGATAAGTTGCCAAGCGATCCACGTCAAAGGGTTGATATTCGATGTCGAGCGCCTCGATTCATTTATTTCAAAGGCACACTATATAGAAGATCATTTGATGCAGTTTTCTTGAGATGCTTGGGTAAGGAAGAAGCTATTCAAGCGATGGAGGAGGCTCACTCCGGAATTTGCGGTGCCCATCAATCCGGAACGAAGCTACATTTCAGAATTAAGAGGATGGGCTACTATTGGCCCACAATGGTAAAGGATTGCATGGATTTTGCACAAAGATGTCAAGCTTGCCAGTTCCATGGAAATCTGATTCATCAACCTCCGGAGCCTGTTTGCCTATTTTTGTAGCACTCACGAGCAAGAATACTCGATCGTTGTAGTAGTATATCCCAAGAAAAATTATCAATCCACAAAGGAGTTATGTTCGGACTAGCAAAATACGTGAGCTCATGTTCATGTCGCTTTTGTAAAGATGATCGAGGGGTTTTGAGATTGATTAACAACTAAAGCAAGGAGCAAGAAAATAAGAATAGCAAATAAGAGAAATGACAAGTAAAGAAAATGGGTGCTAAAGTTCAAGTATGGAAAAACATGGGATTAGAAACATCCAAGCATACTCAATTCATATTATCATGCAAAAGGAATCCAACTTAATTGATGTAGACTAAGGGTGATCACGATTATATCCTAAGCTCCCTTTCGGGTTACCAAGGTTGTTGATCCATTTTAAACTCCCAAAAGCACTTAAGATCAAAGCCCAACATTAACCCCTTCCATCTAGGTACTAGTTAGATTAAACTCTCCCTTTTTGTGTACTAAGGCCAACGAATGGATTGGTTCCCCTCATTGAATTCAAATATCCTTTCGGTCAAACCCAAACTCAATGTCTATTCATGCCTTCCTAATACTATAGAGGGTCGTTTCCGTCTCACTCCAAGCAATACATACATGAACATCATGATAGCATTTAATTACCACAAATAATCCATTGATCAACAATCCATTAAACCAATAAACATTCATGAATAACAAACCATGCCATCACAACATCAAGATAATTAAACTCCATGAATAGAAATCAACATCAATTAAACCAAAAACCAATTTAATCCACATGACAATATAAATCTAATATGCTCTTCATGCTCCTAATCCCACTAGAGGGATTAGCTTATCATGATAAAAGTAACAAAACAAATAAATGATTCATTACAAATATCCATAGTCTAAATCCAAAAGAAAATCAAGAGAGATGTAAATCTTCCCCAACAATTTCTTGTAAGAAATCTTCAATACTCATGGATCTTCTTCTCTAGCTATTGATTTATTGAGATCTCTCACACCCAATGGAAGTGATGAAGTTTTTATGGAGAATTAATGGAGATGATGAAGATGGATCAAGATGGATGAAGGTGGATGAAGATGATTGTGGAAAATGGAAGAAATGGTGTGTGATGTGTGTGTAGAGGATGGGAATTTCGGATCCCCCAAAGATATTGAAGTGTTGGGTATTTATACCCCTTGACAAGCTTCTAGAAGGATTCTGACTTTTTCTGATCCCTGACACGACATGAGTCGTGTGGCGTAACACGGCCATAAGGTGCCCGTGTTGCGTAAACGGATGCTCCCGCACGGCCTTTTTTTATAGGGCCGTGTTGATGACATGGCTCGTGCTGCCAACACGAGTCGAGCTGTGTCGCACGGCCAAAAGGTGGCCGTGTTGCATGAACGGATGGCTCTACACGGCCGTCGCTTACAGGCCCGTGTCTGGTACACGGGCCGTGTACGACAACACGAGTCGTGTTGTGAGCACGCCCAGCCGTGTTCTTGCACTTTTGTTCCTTCTTCCTTGTTTGATCTCCCGTCTTCATTTTTTACTCCATTTTCACCTGTTATACATATGTTTAAGATCATTCACACACATTTCCATAAAAACACAAAACACAACCAAATAGAACACAAATACGGATAAAAATATACGAAAACATATATAAAAAGATACTAAAATCTAGGTGAAAATAGCTCTAATCAACCCCCCAAACTTAAGGTGTTGCTCGTCCCCGAGCAACGAAAAAGATAAACCAAAAGGAGAAATTTTCACCTAGAAAAAAAAATTAAATGAGCATAAGTAATAACACATCGTTAGCGATAACAACTACAAACTATGCTAAGTCATCCTACAACATTAAAATCATAACATGAAGAATTAGCAAGTTCAATCACAAGAGAATAAAATGTAATATAGTCCCTTTTTTGGTCCAAGCCTCACATAAGTTATAAATGTCTCTCAACACTCTTTAAAGTAGGGTAAAGCAACGCTCATCAACCAATTGGCTTGACTCGCTATAAGCTTGCTCGTGGACTACATTCACAAACCACCAAAGTTTCAATCAATGATCAAAAAGGTCTTTAATTAGGATGTAATGATATGCTCTTTGGTAGGGTAGGAAGTATATGGATAAGAGTGACTCAACAAGTGTAAGTAATCAAAGAGATGATCAATTTCCTCAACTTCTCCACTTTTCTTTCTTCCTTTCTTATCTTTACAATCTCAAGCACTATTCATTAACTTTCCTTGGATTGAGCTTCTTTTGATGCATGTTTCCTTTCTTTGAATTTTGTTTACTTGAGCATTTTGATGTTGATTTGCTCCTTTCTTACTTTGAGGTTGCATGTGCCTTCTTGTTGTTGTTCTTTTCATTCTTTTTCTTGCTTGTTTACCATGTCCTTTTCTTCTTTTTCTAATCAATCAATCCTTTCTAGCTACCATCTCCTCAATCACCCACACAAAGGTATATATAAGCTTGAATGGATAATAAGGCTTGTAATGTGCTAAATTCACAAGAAATAGGCTTATAGGCTCAAAGTGGTTGACTAAGGATGATGTTCAAGGTAGGAACATATATGGCAATGACTATAATAACAAGGATGACCTTAGATCATTTCACCAATCTTCACTAATTGGACTCGTTCCTATAGTCCTTGAGCAAGTTCTAACTTATCAAACACAACCGATCCACTCATGAAGAAATACCATGTGTGCATGGTTGAGGCTCAAATGCTCACAAGCTTGTGCTCGAACCTTAGGGAACTTATTACACCACATTCATCTCAAAATTGAACAAGTTAAGTAAAACATGTCACAATTTGAAAGTGTAGAGATTCTTAATCATAGTTTGTCATCACTTATCACCATAACCTATCATCACTGACGTTCAAAAATAACTCACGACATCCCTAAACAACCCACCAAACATCCCAAGACAAGAATGAAAATACACACAACAAACAAATAAGGACTCACAAACAAGACACAACAAAACACAAAATACCATCATCCATAAGAAAATTAAGCACACATTCATCCCAACCTTTATTGAAAAGGAAATCCTAAGTTACGAAAGTAAACCTCCCACAAACATAACAAATGAAGTAGCATGCTAGTCACAACAATCCAAATCAAAATCAATTCATTTCAAGTAATAAAATGATAAGGTGTAGAGTACTCCCTCGATAGGCATTTGGTAAGGAAAACGTTAGCTCCAAGCTCCATCATGCTTCCAATACCTCTCATTCATGCTCAAACACTCAACAAACACCATTATTTTAACAATTTCATTATAAATATGGACTATCATGCACTTCAACACCACCAATCATGCCAAAATCAACCCAAACTCATGAGAAAAATTTTAAAATTTATCCAATTTTACAAGAATCATACTCAAGTGGTGAGTCACACCACACACTCTCCCCCCAAACTTAAATCGAAACAAGAGTTGAGACTTAAGTTTGCAAAAAGTGGTGAGACTTACCCTTGTAGTTTCCATTGATGATCATCTTGTTGAGAAGTAACCGCATCCACACGACTCAAGCTATGTCCACCACGCACTAGCACCCCCCAAACTTAACTCGAGACAAGAGTCACGAATTAAGTTTGCAACAAATGGTGGAACATGTCAACTTGAATCTATAAAGCATTTCTCTTTTCTTCAAGGAGTATTTTTCTCCATGAGCACAATCAACCTACAAGTCCAAAATACAAAACAACAAAACCACAACATTTATTAAAAGCACTAAAATAAAGCAATAAAGATAGTGATGGGGTGCCTCCCATCGAGCGCTAAGTTTAACGTCTTCAAGCTAGATGAATTTTGAGATCATCTTTCAAATAGAGTATCCACAAAGAGGGTCTCCCTTTGTGATGGATCCACATAGTGCTTCACACGATGACCATTAACCAAGAACTCTCCCCCGTTCTCATCCATAACCTTTAGAGCTCTCCCATCAAGTACTTCCTTTACCACATAAGGTCCTCTCCATTTGGACTTCAACTTGCCCGGGAAAAGTCTTAGTCGAGAATTGAATACCAACACCTTTTCACCCTTTTCAAAGCTCTTTTTCCTCAAACGAGCATCATGCCACCTCTTGGTTTTCTCCTTAAAAATCCTTGAGTTTTCATAAGCATTTTCTCTAAATTCCTCAAGCTCATTCAATTGTAAGAATCTTACCTTCTTCGAAGCTTTCATGTCAAAATTCAACTTCTTAATGGCCAATAAGCTTTATGCTCTAACTCCACGGGAAGATGACAAGACTTGCCATAGACAATTTGAAAATGAGACATACCAAGAGTGGTCTTGAATGTGGTTCGAAAGGCCCACAATGCATCATCAAGTTTATTAGACCAATCCTTTCTACTCACGCTCACTGTTTTCTCCAAGACTTGTTTGATTTGTCGGTTAGAAATTTCAGCTTGACCATTCGTTTGAGGGTGATACGGAGTAGACACTCGATGCTTCACTCCATAAGTTTTGAGAATATTCTCCATGAGCTTATTTATGAAGTGACTACCCCCATCACTTACCAACACTCTAGGTACTCCAAATCTTGTGAAGATATGCTTCTTTAGAAACCCCATGACCACTCTAGCATCACTTGTTCTCGAAGGTATGGCCTCAACCCATTTCGAGACATAGTCAACCGCCAATAAGATGTATAGGAATCCATTCGATTGAGGAAACGGTCCCATGAAATCGATGCCCCACACATCAAATATCTCCACTTCTTGAAAGCTCTTAAGGGGCATTTCATCCCACTTGGAGATTCTTCCCATCCTTTGACACCGATCACAACCCTCTACAAATTTCTTACAACTCTTGAACAAAAATGGCCAATACAACCCCGATTGTAAGACTTTTGCAGCGGTCTTTTGAGCTCCAAAATAGCCTCCACTAAGTGAAGAGTGGCAAAACTCCAACACACTATTCCATTATTCCTCGGGCACACATCTTCGCACAAGAGAATCATTACACATCTTGTACAAGAATGGATCATCCCACAAGTAACTTTTAACATCATGAAAGAACTTCTTGGATTGATACTTATTAAGCTCATAAGGCCTCCTTCCACTAGCCAAGTAATTCACATAGTCCGCATACCACGGGCTTCCTTCTTGCTCCACTAAAGCCTCAATTTGATAGCAATCACACCTTAAGATTTCTTCATCGGGAAAAACCTCATTGATTAACTCATAAGTACTTTCACAATGCTCCCTTGACTCTAACCTTGAAAGATGGTCGGCTACCACATTCTCCGTGCCCTTCTTATCTCTCACTTCAATATCAAATTCTTGAAGAAGTAGTACCCATCTTATCACCCTTGGCTTTGCATCCTTCTTTGCCATGAGATACTTGATATCGGCATGGTCGGTGTATACAATAGTCTTCGTTCCTACCAAATAAGGACGAAACTTATCAAATGCGTATACTACCACCAAGAACTCTTTTTCGGTAGTAGTGTAGTTCCTTTGAGCCGCATCAAATGTCTTGCTTGCATAGTAAATGGCTCGGAATTTTTTCTCTCTTAGTTGCCCCAAAACCACTCCAAGAGCTACATCACTTGCATCACACATCAATATAAATGGCTCCTTCCAATCGGGGGTGATCAAGATGGGTGATGAAATCAAAGCTTCCTTTAGCACCTGAAAAGCATTTAAACAATTATCATCAAACTTAAATGGCACATCTTTTTCAAGGAGATGAGATAGAGGTTTAGAAAATGAAGAAAAATCCTTGATGAATCTACGATAGAACCCGGCATAACCAAGGAACGATCGTACTCCCTTCTCATTTGTTGGCGGTGGAAGCTTCTCTATAGCAATAACTTTGGCTCGGTCAACTTGCAATCCCTTGAAGAGATGTGATGTCCAAGTACAATGCCATCATTTACATGAAGTGGCACTTCTCCCAATTCAACACTAAATTAGTGTCTTGACATCGCTTCAAAACAATAGCAAGGTTAGACAAACAAATATCAAAAGAAGAACCAAACACCGAAAAGTCATCCATGAACACTTCCATTATATTCTCAATTAATCCTTCAAAGATTGCCATCATACACCTTTGAAAGGTGGCCGGTGCATTGCAAAGTCCAAATGGCAATCTTCGAAAAGAAAATATTCCATAAGGACAAGTGAAAGTGGTATTTTCTTGGTCTTCGGGTGCTATGAGAATTTGGTTATACCCGGAATACCCATCAAGAAAGCAATAAAACTCATATCCGGCCAACCTATCCAACATTTGATCTAAGAAAGGTAAGGGAAAGTGATCTTTACGTGTGTTTTCATTAAGCTTTCTATAATCAACACACACACGCCACCCCGTCACCGTCCTAGTGGCTATGGTCTCATTTTTCTCTGTCTTCACTATAGTCATACCCCCTTTTTTAGATACTACATGCAACGGGCTCACATAGGGGCTATCACTAATAGGAAAGATCATATCAGAATCTAACCACTTAAGAACCTCTTTTTTTACCACTTCTTGCATGATAGGATTAAGTCTTCTTTGGTTTTGAACACAAGCTTTCCCTTCATCCTCAAGCCTTATCTTATGCATGCAAATTGTTGGACTAATCCCCTTCAAATCATCAATACACCAACCAATAGCCGACTTATGCTCTTTAAGGACATTAAGCAATTTATCAAGTTGACTAGAGGTTAGAGATGATGATACAATTACCGGATATGTCTCACTTTCACCAAGGTAGGCATAAGTAAGATGATCGGGTAGAGGCTTCAACTCCACCTTCTTTTCCTTTTTCTCTTCTTGATCGAGTGGATCTCTAAGTGGTAAGAACTTTTCATTTCCCCTTGAGATGGCGGCTGCAACCTCTTGAGCTTCACTACAATCACCTAGATCAAGCAAACAATTAATCAATTCTTCATTTAAATCAAGAGAAGTAGTAGAAATATTAGAAAGAGATAGAGAATTGCTCAAGCAAAGTTCAAGTGGATCCTTGGTTATAATGGAAGACCAACTCTCCTCGACACTTCCCTTTACCACATCCACACTTTTACATTCTTCATCATTCATTGGATATTGCATGGCCTTGTGTAGAGATAATACCACTTCCTCATCATTAACTCTCAACTTCAATTCTCCTTTGTAGACATCAATAAGAGCTCTCCCGGTAGCAAGAAACGGTCTCCCAAGAATCAATGGCACATTTTCATCCTCCTCCATATCTAGAACAACAAAATCCACCGGAAAGACGAACTTATCAACTTTTACCAACACATCTTCAACTACTCCTTTTGGATGTGTCATAGATCGATCCGCCAATTGAAGTGTGATGGAAGTTGGCTTTACTTCACCTAACCCAAGCTTCTTGAATATGGAGAGAGGCATTAGATTAATGCTTGCACCAAGGTCACAAAGAGTCTTGTTCTTCTTGTTCTTTCCAATTTCACATGGTATAATGAAACTACCCGGATACTTCAATTTTTGAGGAAGTTTCCGTTGTAGAATGGCACTACACTCTTCGGTTAAATTAACCATTTCATTTTCCACAAGACTTCTTTTCTTTCCCATGATGTCCTTCAAGAAACGAGCATAATGAGGCATTTGATCCAAAGCATCGGCGAAATGGATATTGATTTGAATCTTCTTGAAGATTTTAAGAAACTTTTTGAACCTCTCATCCAAACCCTTCTTCAAGAACCTTTGAGGAAAAGGAACCGGTACTTGAGTCATGGGTATTCCCCAACTATCTCTTTCAACTTCAACTTCCTTTTCTCTTAACTCCTTTGCCTTCTTCCACTTTGGAATTCTCTCTATTATGAAAAAACATGGGATTAGAAACATCCAAGCATACTCAATTCATATTATCATGCAAAAGGAATCCAACTTAATTGATGTAGACTAAGGGTGATCACGATTGTATCCTAAGCTCCCTTTTGGGTTACCAAGGTTGTTGATCCATTTTAGACTCCCAAAAGCACTTAAGATCAAAGCCCAACATTAACCCCTTCCATCTAGGTACTAGTTAGATTAAACTCTCCCTTTTTGTGTACTAAGGCCAACGAATGGATTGGTTCCCCTCATTGAATTCAAATATCCTTTCGATCAAACCCAAACTCAATGTCTATTCATGCCTTCCTAATACTATAAAGGGTCGTTTCCGTCTCACTCCAAGCAATACATACATGAACATCATGATAGCATTTAATTACCACAAATAATCCATTGATCAACAATCCATTAAACCAATAAACATTCATGAATAACAAACCATGTCATCACAACATCAAGACAATTAAACTCCATGAATAGAAATCAACATCAATTAAACCAAAAACCAATTTAATCCACATGACAATATATAACTAATATGCTCTTCATGCTCCTAATCCCACTAGAGAGATTAGCCTATCATGATAAAAGTAACAAAACAAATAAATGATTCATTACAAATATCCATAGTCTAAATCCAAAAGAAAATCAAGAGAGATGTAAATCTTCCCCAACAATTTCTTGTAGGAGATCTTCAATACTCATGGATCTTCTTCTCTAGCTATTGATTTCTTAAGATCTCTCACACCCAATGGAAGGGATGAAGTTTTTATGGAGAATTAATGGAGATGATGAAGATGGATCAAGATGGATGAAGGTGGATGAAGATGATGGTGGAAAATGGTAGAAATGGTGTGTGATGTGTGTGTAGAGGATGGGAATTTCGGATCCCCCAAAGATATTGAAGTGTTGGGTATTTATACCCCTTGACAAGCTTCTAGAAGGATTCTGACTTTTTCTGATCCCTGACACGACACGAGTCGTGTGGCGTAACACGGCCATAAGGTGCCCGTGTTGCGTAAACGGATGCTCCCACACGGCCTTTTCTTACAGGGCCATGTTGATGACACGGCTCGTGCTGCCAACACGAGTCGAGCTGTGTCGCACGGCCAAAGGGTGGCCATGTTGCATGAACGGATGGCTCCGCACGGCCGTCGCTTACAGGCCCGTGTCTGGTACACGGGCCGTGTGTGACAACACGAGTCGTGTTGTGAGCACGTCCAGCCGTGTTCTTGCACTTTTGTTCCTTCTTCCTTGTTTGATCTCCCGTCTTCATTTTTTATTCTATTTTCACCTGTTATACATATGTTTAAGATCATTCACACACATTTCCATAAAAACACAAAACACAACCAAATAGAACACAAATACGGATAAAAATATACGAAAACACATATAAAAAGACACTAAAATCTAGATGAAAATAGCTCTAATCAGAGCCTTTGCATCCGACAGTCACTTCATGGCCTTTTCATGCTTGGGGTTTAGATGTGGTAGGGCCACTTACAAAGTCTTCTGGTGGTCATCTCTACATTCTTGCTGCAACTGATTACTTTTCAAAGTGGGCTAAAGCTGTGCCTCTGAGGGAAGTAAAGAAAGAAAATGTTGTTGATTTCATTCGGATCAACTATCATTTATAGATACGGTATTCCGCGCTACATCATCACTGATAATGAAAAGCAGTTTAGCAACAGTTGGATTGATAAGTTGTATGAGAAATTTGATTTCAAGCAAAGGAAGTCATCAATGTACAACGCAGCTGCCAATGGTCTTGCTGAAGCATTCAATAAAACTTTATGCAGTTTACTGAAGAAAGTGGTCTCCAAGTCAAAAAGAGATTGGCATAAAAGAATCAATGAAGCTTTATGGGCGTACTGTGTCACATATAGAACACCTACTCAGGCCACTCCATATTCTTTGGTGTATGGTGTTGAGGTTGTTGTGCCTCTTGAAAAGCAAATCCCTTCTTTGAGGATAGCCATACAAGAAGGCCTCACCGAGGAAGAAAATGCAAAGTTACGTCTTCAAGAGTTAGAAGCGTTAGATGAAAAGAGGTTGGAAGCACAACAATGACTTGAGTGTTACCAATCTCGCCTTTCTAGAACGTACAACAAGAAAGTGAAGGTACGTTCTTTTCAAGTTGGTGATTTGGTGCTAGCTGTGAGAAGACCTATATTAGTCACCCATCGCGTTGGAAATAAGTTTCTACCCAAGTGGAATGGCCCTCATGTTGTGAAGGAAGCCTACACAAATGGCGCATACAAATTGATCTCAGAAGATGGCGTGAACATTGGCCCCATAAATTGGAAGTTCTTGAAATGCTACTACGCGTAACACAAATACATGTACAATGCTCCATGACGCACGAGCCTAAACTGCATATTACTCCTGGTCCGCATGAGTATAAACTGTGTACGACGAACTCCTGGTCCGTATGAGTATAAACTGTGTACGACGAACTCCTGGTCCGCATGAGTATAAACTGTGTACGACGAACTCCTGGTCCGCATGAGTATAAACTATGTACGATGAACTCCTGGTCCGCATGAGTATAAATTGTGCACGACAAACTCCTGGTCCGCATGAGTATAAACTGTGTACGATACCCACCAAAGGTAATTATATATGGTTAAACTATTAATTCACCCCACTCAGATATTTTAAGTGGTTAAAGCATTAAATATCCTACTTTGTCTAAAGTGGTTAAAGAATAGTCACTCTTGGCCCGCATGAGTTTAAACTGTGTACGGCACCCCCCATTCAAAACCAAATCGTGTCCCTTTGAACTACGTTATGACTTGATTCTCTTTAGGGAGATACGTAGGCAGCTTAACATTTTGTTAAGTTCAGTCCTGTTTTCGTTTGTTCGCATCAAGTTTGTGAAGCAAGAAGCAAATTAAGGTATAAAGGCAGCAAGTAAACATCAAAAGGCAGTAAAGCAAATCCAAAGATGCAGTGATGAATAAGAAGAGGAAAAAGATATAAGGGAGAATATATCAGCAAAAGGGGATTCAAATTAATTTATATTTCTTTGATTTAATTAATTACAAGGCCCGAAATAAATTCATGGGTCAGTTAATTATTAAATTCAAAATTATAAATTAAACATATGATGGGAAGGGCCTAAATATTGAAAGGAGCAATTAAATTAATTCATATTTGAGCTTGATAAACTAAGCCCAAATAGCATGAATTAAATTTAAGAGTTGAGGTCCGAATTGTTGGTGCAAGCTTGAATGCATGGGGCTCAAAGTAATTTGAATTAATGACCATTTGGCCTGAACTAAGCCCACACGGGTTATTTGCTAAATAATTGGATCAAAATTGGCATGAACATAAGCCCATACGACTTATTTGCTAAATAATTGATCAAAATTGGCATGAACATAAGCTCACATGGCTTATTTGCTAAATAATTGGATGAAATTGGCATGAACATAAGCCCATGTAGCTTATTTGCTAAGCAGTTGACCCACTTCCGAAGTCAAACTAGTATGAACATAGCTCACGTGACTTATTTGCTAAACAATTAGTCCAATATAGATAAAGGAGCCCAAATTCATGGATTGAATTAAAGGTGGGAAGCAATAAACGGAGCCTGATCATTTGAGGCCCAAGTACTAAATTCGCTTTGAATTTAAGGTCCAATTGTGAGGTATTCAGGTTGTTGATCCAAAATTGGATTGAAAAGTCAAAATTGAGGTCTCAAAGGGGAAAATCCGAATCTACCAGTACGCCGCCGGATCTGGCCATACCTGTCGACCGCTCGTCGTCCAGCCGCGCCAGGCGCCCACCGCCATCAGCTATCAGTCGCCGAAGCCCGCAGCAACAAGTAAGCGATGGGAGTTGCTGCAAATAGCTCTCCACTGCGCCACGTCGCCGGAGTTGGTCGGGCCTGCCGCAATGTCGCCGCCGAAAAAAGAGACGACAGTCGATGCCCGCCAAGTACGCGCTGCCGCACCCCTCGCCAAAACCCACCGCCCCGTGCGAGTCGCTGCTGCCGAAAGCACATAGCAGCCGCCGCGGTGAGCAGTTGCCGGAAAGCAACGCACCACCGCGCTGATCATCTCGTCGCCAGCCGCCGCCGCTGCAAATCAATTTGCAACTCCCTCAGCCACCGGGAGCAGACGCCGCCACCCACATCGCTGCTGCCTGCCGCTGCCAACTGCCCGCATCAGCCGCCAGCCAGAGAAGCCCTCATCAGTCGCGCCAGCTGCAGGAAATGCAAAGGTCTTTGCCACGTTGAGCCTGGGGTCCTCAGCGATCGCCGGATCTTCCAAACACTCTCCAGCCAAAACGTCGCACCGCTCGGCCACTCTCGAAAATCCACACCATCGCCTCTCCACACAGTCGTTCAATCCTCCACTACCCATCGTGGACCGCCTGTGACTGTCGCCAGAAGGTGAGCCGGGTCTTTGCCAGCGGACGGCACCGTAGCCGTCGCCGGATCCTCCTTCACCGGTCTGGTCGATCGTCGGAAATAGCCATTACCAAGGGTCATAACACCACCATGTATGTTGCTGCAAATCGCCGCCGGTCTGATCCCATCAACACTACATACTACCGCCTCAATCTCTCACTTTCGGCAACACGGGACAATAACGTGGTGGCGAAACATACATCGAGGCTCGCCGTAGATTTTCTCAGACGAGAAAGAAGGGCGAGGACAAAGCTTGCTGTCGATTTCTCAGAAGAGAAAGAATAGCAAGGACGAGGCTCGTCCATGAATTTTCTCAGACGAGAAAGAGGGGCGAGGACAAGGCTCGCTGTCGATTTCTCAGAAGAGAAAGAATAGCAAGGAATTTTCTCAGACGAGAAAGAGGGGCGAGGACAAGGCTCGCTGTCAATTTCTCAGAAGAGAAAGAATAGCAAGGACGAGGCTCGCCCATGAATTTTCTCAGACGAGAAAGAGGGGCGAGGACAAGGCTCGCTGTCGATTTCTCAGAAGAGAAAGAATAGCAAGGACGAGGCTCGCCCATGATTTTCTCAGACGAGAAAGAGAGACTAGGACAAGGCTCGCTGTCGATTTCTTAGAAGAGAAAGAATAGCAAGGACGAGGCTCGCCCATGATTTTCTCAGACGAGAAAGAGGGGCGAGGACAAGCAGGTTACTAAATTCTTGGTCGGAAGCAAGAGCAACAAGCAAGAAACAAAAAAAAATAAACAGTTCAAAAGTAGATGAGCAAATTAAAGAATTGAAAGCTTACACTTGTAACTTGAATTACTTGGATGGTGTTTGATTGGTGCTTGTCTAAGTCAAAAGTCTTGTTGGATGTCTTTGATGAAAAAAATTGAGTTCATGAGCTATTATTATATAGTAGTGGACTCATGGATAATTATGAAAACTACTAGTGGACTCATGGATAATTATGGAGATTATTGTGAGGTGCGTAATCTCTACAAAATTGTAAGAGATTCTTTACTACAAATAACTTTGATAATTTTGGGTAAGATTCATGAAATCTTGGTGAACAAGAAACAAATCTTTTGCGATTCCTTCACAACAAGACATACTGTCCGTGAACAAATCGCAAGGGGGCATTTGTAAGCAATTAAAATTCACGGTCCAATCAAATGGCGACATGTGGATTTTATTGATTAAATATCAATTTTAATTTATTATATTTTATTTTGGGGATTTAATAAATTAATTTCTAAAATAGATTAATAAATAATTGATAATTAATTTAATACCCAACAAATTAAGTAGGGTTTAAATTAAGTAAAACTTGACCCCTAAGTTAAGTAAAGCATGGAAGGTTCCAGAATCAGGTCAAATTAAGCAATGACCAATCAAGCTGTGATATATATGGAAAGGCATAAGCCCGCAGAACCAGGCCAAATCTATCTTGGACCAATCAGATTGCAAGTTATTTATGGGACATGCTCATCCTTCACCTATATAAGGAGCCCTCCTTCATTCATTACACACACTAAAAAATACTTGAAGACATAAACGCTCTGAAGAGATCAAGAATACGAGCAGTGCTCCCTTGAGATCTTCAAGCATCTTCAAGTCAAGAACGACAAACGATTCGGGATTAAGGTGCGGAGCCCCCTAAATCAAGCGTTCTTCATATACTGAGTTCTTCGGTGTTCTTCGCGCCAAGAACAGCATACGACCCGGGATTAAGGTGCTAAGCCCCCCAGATCGAGTGTTCTTCGGATCAAGTACGTTTAATCCAAACAAAGGCTCGACGCTTCTGGATTAACGTTATAAGGTCCCAAATCCGAGTTCGGACAAGCTTCAACTGAAGATCCGACTCAACACACAAGTCAAAGTCAAAGTCCAAATTGGTTCGAGAGAAGAATCAGAGGATTGATAGAGATTGTTCCTAAATTTTCAAGTTCAATCCGTCTGGATTATCATTGTAATTCTTTTGTGTTTATTTCATTATAAATACAAAAATTTGTTGTTACATCCGCAAAGTCCACATTGCTCTATAGCTGGAACATGATGGCGCACAAGATTATAGGGAACCGCAATGAAATTTCTACATGCTTGCCAAAAGATAAAAGAACCGCAATGTAGTTGCTCTATAGCTGAAAGTTCTTCAGGTAAATTTTAACTTGATGCCAAATTAATGTATAAGAATGTGGAATTATGTGTGTAAGATGTAACGTGTGTAAAAGATAGATGTAATCTGATTTTATTAAATCCCAAATAAAATAAAGAATAAATTATAGTATAATCCTAAATTTTGAGAACTCCATAAATAAAAGACAAACAACAATTGTTTTAAATAGGTGGAATATGATTATATGATAGTTAAAATATAATGAATAATACATTAAACTATAATTTTAAAATGATCATACTATATAATACAATTAAACATAAATATCTTCCATAGATAAACTTTCGTGAGACGTATAAAAAGTAATAGTATTTTAATAAAAGTGATATTTTAATAAATGAAAAGCAAGTATAATAAAGTGAATTATTTCATAAATATTTAGTAGTATAAATAAAAGTGATAATATTTTTAAATGAAAATAATAATATTTTATATAAAAAGTAATAAATATTTAAGTAAATGTAAAAACGATTTAACCTGGGATGGTTTTACACATATTTTATTTTAATAAAATATTATATGAGTTATTTTTTTTAAATAGATAATTTAAAAGATATATTTAAGTATAACGAAGATTCATTAAAATTGTTGGGTTTTATATGGGGGGGTTAGGCCAATAAAACTAGCCAATCCCAAATTGACATACTTTTATTTGACTATGGTTACAAATTACAATAATCTACAGAAATGTGACAGTAATAAAATTTTCAAGTAACATGTTGGTTAATAAATTTTGGTCCAATAAGAAAAGAAGAAAGTAGGAGTAATTAATAATGATGTGATTTTCTTCTAGAAAAAAGGACTCCAACGACGTGAGTTTCTTTGATCTTTCATCACTACAAAATCCACACCGGACAGCTCCATTTGGCACTTTTGTATCCCTACTCTCATTCCTTTCAAACACTTACTTTTTTATTTTTAATAATTAAAAGATGTTATATTATTTAAATTAAATAATTTTTTCCGCCATACAATGACCACCAAAATGCAGCTCTAAGCATTTTTTAATATTGCCACAATTGACTCAATTTAATATTTTGAGCGTCGAATTCAAAATTTATTTATTTATTTTTATAAGAAAAGGATCCCTTAATTATATGTGATGTTCCTATTATTTATTATTAATACAACTATTATTATATATAAAATAATAATATTCCTTAATTCACGTATAAAAAATTAAAGAGAACGATTTGATTGATTATTATTATTATATATTAAATAATAATATTATTTAATTTACATATAAAAAGTTAAAGAGAAAGTTTTGATTGGCTGGAGGAAGTAGAAATTATACAAATTATTCCATGGAGATGTTAGCATGCATGTTTTATTACATCAATCACCCTACTACTTTAGAAAACATATTTGACTACCAACAAACATATTTTATCTATGGTAAAAGTTCCTGCACCCCCGAGAAACACCGTGTCCCATGGGTACACAACTCTCCCCCTCCATATTCTATTAAAATGGTGTACCCCACCATTAGGGGCTCCATATTCTATTTAAACCAATGTATTACTAGGGGTTTAAATTATAAAGGGTTACGGTGTCTCGAGGGCACAAGAACCTCACTCTTTATCTATAAAACAATTATTCTCTCCGTCACAATAATTACTGCACACTTTACTTTTTGATCCGTCCCAATACTTATGCACGTTTCTAAAAATGGATAAAATACATACAATACTACTTACTTTTTACACACATCCCAATAATTAATTTTACACACATTTTTTATTAAATTATCTAAAATACTAATTTTTTACACACATTTCAATAACTTTACACAGCTTTATATATAAAAAATTATTATTTTTTAATTTATGTACTAGAATACGTGCGTAAATAACCGAGACAGACCTCACACATCTATTTAAACGAACACTACTCTATCTCACAAATACATTGTATAATTTAAAACATAATTATATTTAATTTTTATTCTCTACTACAAATAAAAAGGAAAATAAAATCCAAATAATATTGAAGTAATTAATGTATAATCCTCGTAAATATAAACACATTTCTAAAAAAATCAAGTGGTACAGATTTGGCATCAAATAACTAGTTAATTAATGGCTTGATAATGTATTATCATCAATTACGAAGAGAAGACAAATTTGGATAATGTTTTGAGTTAAATAGAAAATTCAATTATCATTAATTAAATTAACTCCTGTCATATCTTTGAAGTGCCTTTTAAGGATTATAATCTCGTAATTAATTAGAGTTGATGCGCCTAATTTATCTACTTTATTCACACTTCTAGATCGAACTTTGCTTTACTGTACAGTACCGAACCGCAGGAAGTAGTAGCGAGACCCACGTGAAGTCGCAATTGTTGTCTTAAAGTCTCCGAATCGTGTAAGAACAAAACTCTGTTTTGACATTTCTACTCTGCTAATAATTACTCCCTCCGTCCAAGCAAATAGCAAAATTTATTTTTTGTGCGTGAAATAAGGAGTATTATTATTTTATATAAAGTGGGTAAGTGCATTAGAGAGATGTGATGGGTAGTGGTGGGCCATTGGTGTACTTTTTTTACTAAAAGGGAAAAATATTGCAATTTGAATGGGACACCCAATATAGTAAAATGTTGCTATTTGAGTGGGACGGAGGGAGTACTATTTTATCCTTGCATTTCTTTAGTTAAATAGTATTTTAATTATGTAAACGTTTTTCATGTAAGAAAATCATTATTCTCATAAACTGAACTTTTATTTAATTTTAAATAATAGTAAATGTAATAGTTCATGTCTGATGGATTAATATTGAGATGTACGTACATTATCTTCAACTATATAATAATTTGAAAGATAATTATATTTAAATAGTTACATTAAATTTAAGAGTTATTTTGGAGTGCACTGTTGCACCCGTTAATAAGATAAAATAGAAATAGTGGGTGATTTTTTAAAAAAATAAATTTAATTATATTAATTTATTTAATGATTGAGATTATATTAAAAATAATTCTAACTGTTGAAATCGTTCAGGTGCACCGGTGGACGTAGTTGAACTCTAAATTTAAATATAAAATAAAATATTACATGAATAAAAATAAGGTAAATTATCTGGTGCACTCTGGTGTACCGTGCAAACACTTTCAACAACTTACTACATTTATAAATAAAAACATATACTATACACTATTAAATAATAATATAATATACAGTTTGTTTTTCTGTTAATTTTTAATAAATAACTATACAATTATTAATGAACACATGGAAGTATACATTATTGAATAAAAATTTATCCACATGAATTCATATGATATCTAACTCTAAAAATAATATTAAATTATAAAATTAAAATTACAATCTAATAATAATAAAGTAAAATATAAATTGTAAAGAAACACAAAACTTATTGTATCTCTAGATTTTAGGAGTATAGTTTAAGGATTTAGATTTTTTAAATATAAATTAAGTAAATTTCAATTTTAATTGTGTATGGATGTACATATTCTAGCAGCACCCTCATATTAGTATTTCATTGTACAACTAAAATTAATTTAATATAAGAAAATAATTTCCTGAATTGAAGACAGTACGCAAATTCGTTCCCATAATGGATTACTTTTAGTCGTTCTTTTTCTTCAAGATATATTGATACGTCATATAACATATTGGATTAATGTTTAGGAAATATGAGCATCATTTTCAAATAATCTTGAAGAAAATGATACGTCATACTTTTCAAGGGAAAAAAGTTTTATTTCAAATTTATTCAGAAAAAATAAAAATAAAAATACTAGTATATGTATGTATGCACTTATATGATTTTCAAGATATATGCATTTATTGAAAAATAAATTTGGAGTACATTTTTAAAAATAAAACAGTAATAATTTTTTAATAATACTTTTTTATAACATATATACTATAAATCTTTAAAAATAAAACATTTTGGAAACATGTATGATATACCCGAAAAAAAAAATTGCTAATGAACTCACGATTTTATCTGATTTTCATATTTTCATGAACTTTTTTCATATTTATTAAAATTTAAATCATTTTAAATAATAAGTTAGCAAATAATTAAACTAAAGAGTATAAGATGGCAGTAGTTTGTAGAAGATCGAGGCTTACGTGCGCCCGGGAACACATTCTGTACGCCTTTATAAATTTAGTATTATGGGTAAGGGTACATTGCTTTGATCTAAAGGGTATACACTTTAATTAATAAAAGGTACACCATTTTATTCTAAGGGTATACACTTTTTATTAATATTTTTTTTTTTTAGAAAATAAAGGATACATATTTTTATACTAAAGGGTATACAATTTAACACAAAATTCTAAAGGCGTACGGATTGTTGTCCATGCGCCCAGATATACACAATAATTCTTTAGAAAATAAAGTTCTAAAGGCGCACGAAGTGTTGTTCATACGCCCAGATACACACAATCATTTTCTTTAAAAAATAAAGGATAGACATCTGTATACTAAAAGGTATACAATTTAATACAAGAGTGCACATGAGTTTTTGCCTTTGCAGAATGACTAAAAGTTGTATGTTTCGGAATACCATATCCAAATTTTGATGTTTTTTAAAATTGTACTTATTAATAGTAAATATTGTACCTGATTTTTTAAAAATAATAAAATTTATACTTTTAATTAAAGCGTATATTTTTTAAAATAAAATATTACACTTTACTCCCTTCGTCCCATTCAAGGAGGGTATTTTTTTCTATTTTGGACGTCCCATTTAAAAAGTCTCCTTTCATTTTTACACATATGAGACCCATATATCCCTTATAATACAATTAAAATATGAGATCTACACTCTCACTAATATAACTATCCACTAAACATTAAATAATATCGATTCCAAAAAAATTAAAAAAGTAAATTATGTGGTAAAATTGGAAAAATAAATGCACTGCTATTCATTTTAAGTACTCCCCGTCTAAGAGCTAAAAACCTTATGTTAACATAAGGTAACATAAAGTCTAACCTAACATAAGGTCTCTGGTTGGTTGCTGCAGAGTGGGGATGGTGGAAAGGTCTTCCAGTTGAGCTTGATTGCTGCAGGGTGGGGATTCAAACCTTGCCTTTGGCATGAATTTGGCCCCTTGCAAACACAAGTTTAACAGTAAACCCTCCCTATAAGTCACTTGAAGTACATCCTGTGATTTATCTCTAATCCTCAGGGCAAGAACAATGGAGCCCTGATGGGGTATATCATTCTAACATAAGGTCTCTGGGGTATAATTTACTGAATTTCCACATCAAAACCGTTGGAACCACACTAATAAAAGTCACTTTTTATCTCTTAGATTTCTATTTTCCACCATTAATACAGTCTAAATTCCAACACCAATTATTATTTATAAATATAAATCCCATATCTCCAAAGTTGACCAAAACCAACAACCAAAACAACGGCTCCTTCTTCTTCTTCTTTCCCTCCACCACCTCCGCCGCCGCCACCACCCCACTCCAAATGACAAAACCACCCTCCTGCCACGCCGAATCGCAGATACTCTTCCTTATCCTCCTCCTCTCCTCCGTGCCCATTTTGGTAAAATCACAATTCTCCACCGCGGAAAGAGCTGCTCTGCTGAAACTCAAACAAGAATGGGGCGACCCCCCAATTCTCCAGTCCTGGAACGCCACGTCATCACCCTGCGACTGGCCGGAAATCACGTGCTCCGACGGCGGCTCAGTCACCGAAATATCACTTGTATACTTTAATCTCAATGGAAGCATTTCGGATTCCATCTCAGTGCTCGCGAACTTGACTGTTCTCGATCTTCCATACAATTATTTCTCGGGAGATTTCCCTACGGCGATCCTGAAATGCACAAAGCTTCAGTACTTGAATCTCTCGCAGAACACGTTGGGAGGGAATATTCCGGCGAATATGGACCAGCTCAAATCACTCCAGCACCTCGACCTAAGCTCCAACTACTTCGTCGGCGATGTTCCTCCCTCCATCGGGAACTTAACGCTGCTGGAAGATTTGTATGTTAATTCTAATCTGTTCGACGGTAGTTATCCATCGGAAATTTCAAATTTGCTGAATCTGGAAAATCTGCTGCTGTCGTATAATAACTTCACGCCGGCGAGAATACCGCCGGAGTTCGGAAAGTTGAACAAGCTCAAGTTTCTTTGGATGAAGCAGATGAATGTGATTGGTGAAATTCCTGAGAGTTTCGTGAATTTATCGAATCTCGAGCATTTGGATCTGGTAGACAATCGTATGGAAGGGGCAATCCCTAGCGGATTATTCTCGCTGAAGAATTTGACCTTAGTTTATCTATTTAAGAACAAATTTTCCGGTCAGATTCCTCCGGTGATCGGATCGTTAAATTTGGCAGAAGTTGATCTTGCTATGAACAATTTAACCGGTACAATTCCAGAAGATTTTGGGAAGTTGCAAAAGCTGGAAGTTCTCCATTTATTCACGAACGGTTTACATGGAGAAGTTCCATCAATCATCGGCAAGATGCCAAGCCTAACGAATTTCCGAATTTTCCAGAATAATTTGAGTGGAATATTGCCACCTGAGATGGGGAATTACTCAGCTCTAGAAGCATTCGAAGTTTCCGACAATCATTTCACCGGAAACCTACCGGAAAATCTCTGCGCCGGGAAGACTCTGTTCGGTGTGGTTGCTTTCAACAACAATTTAACCGGAGAGATCCCAAAGTCACTCGGAAATTGTCAAACTCTACGCACGTTGCAGCTCTACGGCAATAATATCTCCGGCGAGATTCCATCGGACCTTTGGACCGTACATGACATGACAAGTTTGATGCTGAGTCACAACTCGTTTACCGGCGAGCTCCCCAGCCGAGTCGCGTGGAACTTGACTCGTCTGGAGATCAGCAACAACAGATTCTCCGGCGGGATCCCTCCACAGGTGTCAACTTGGGGAAAATTACAAGTGTTCAAAGCTGGTAATAATTCGATTTCAGGACAAATCCCAAAGGAATTAACCGCACTGAGTCAGCTCATCACTCTGTATCTCGACGGAAACTCACTCTCAGGTGAACTGCCATCTGAAATAGTATCATGGCAATCTCTCATTACTCTGAATCTTGCCCGGAATCAGCTTTCGGGTCGGATCCCACCGGTGATCGCCTCCCTGCGGGATCTTTCTGATCTGGACTTATCACAGAACCAGCTTTCCGGCGAAATCCCACCTCAACTCGGGAATGTGAAACTCACTGCGCTTAACCTATCATCCAATCGACTCACCGGAAAAATCCCGAACGCGTTCGATAACATGGCGTTCGAAAACAGTTTCTTGAACAATACCAATCTCTGCGCCACCACGCCAATCTCCAATCTTCCAAGCTGCAATGCTCGTCTCCGAACAACGAAGAAACTCTCACCGGGAATTCTTGCATTGATCCTCATTCTAGCAGCAGTTCTTTGCCTCATCATTCTAGTACTGACTCGGTTCTTGATCAGAGACTGCAAGAGAAAGAAGCTTCATCGTGATCTCACGACGTGGAAACTAACCTCGTTTCAGAGGTTGGATTTCACTGAGGTCAACATCCTGTCTAGATTAGCAGAAAGTAATATGATCGGCAGTGGTGGATCAGGGAAAGTGTACAAGATCGAAGTTGATCGATCGGGTCAGTATGTTGCTGTGAAGAGGATTTGGAACGACAAGAAATCGGATCATCTGCTAGAGAAAGAGTTCTTGTCTGAGATTCAAATACTAGGTTCTGTTCGCCATTCCAACATTGTGAAGCTGTTGTGCTGCATTTCGAGTGACGATTCTAAGCTACTGGTATACGAGTATATGGAGAATCACAGTCTTGATATATGGCTCCATACAAAGAAGAGACGAGCTCACGACTTCGTTTTGGACTGGCCGGCTAGGTTAAGAATTGCGGTTGGAGCAGCGCAAGGCCTCTGTTACATGCATCACGACTGCACTCCACCGATCATTCATCGTGATGTAAAGTCGAGCAACATCTTGTTGGATTGTGAATTCAAGCCCAAAATAGCTGATTTTGGCTTAGCCAAGATTCTTATCAAGAATGGTGATGCTAAGACCATGTCTGCTGTTGCTGGTTCCTTTGGCTACATTGCCCCTGGTAATTACACGTTATCGTCTCGCTTAGGCGCATTTCTGCACTTCACCAAGGGCAGAGTGCAGAAACACAGATAGTTAAAATAAGTAACTCAATAATTTATCTTTATGTTGCAGAGTATGCTTACACAACAAAAGTGAACGAGAAGATCGATGTGTACAGCTTCGGGGTTGTGCTGTTGGAACTAGTGACGGGGCGAGAACCCAACTGCGGAGATGAGCACACGAGCCTCGCAGAATGGGCTTGGAAGCGTTACGGAGAGGACAGTCCAGTAGCTGATATCCTAGATGAGGAGATAAAAGAAGCATGCTATTTGGAAGAAATGGTTGATATTTTCAAGCTAGGGCTCATGTGCACTAGTCCTTTGCCTACAAGTAGGCCTACAATGAAAGAGGTATCACAGATACTTCTTCGGTGCCGATCTTACGAGGTTGAGAGCAGGAAAAAGGCAGGAAAAGAGAACGACGTCGCCCCCCTACTTGGAGATGATAAGTACATCTTAAGCTACAGGTGTGATCCTAGAAAGCTAATGGACAATAGTGATAACAGCTTGGTTGATCTTGTGTGATATAATCAGAGGAAACAGATAGAAGATAGCATAGAGGTAAGGATATAGGAGAAATATGTAGTGTAGAAATGCAGTTGCTAAAAATGGCAACAACAAAGGGTTGCTAAGATATTGCACAATGGAGTATCTACTGTTAATTTACACAGTTTCAGGGGATGGAATACACATGATGACAACAAAGATTTTAAGTAGTTACTCTAAAAATAGTCTGCCTGCTGTTGTAAGAAAACTAAGTCTGTTCATATGTGTATGTTCTGTTCAGTGCAAGTGAGAAGAAGAAGACATGCTATGGATGGCGATTTTCCTTTAAGGGTGTATCAGTCTTTTTGAAATAAACTATTAGCATATCTTTATTTCAATTTGCACAATACAAGAGAGATTAACATCCGGATAATTATAAGATGGTTATTCAATTTGTGTTGCACATAACAACAATAAGACCAGCTAATGAATCTAGTGAAAAAAAAACACATCAAAACTAGGAATGTCAAGCCACAGTATCAACTCAAAAATGTGGACGTACGCAGACGCCATCTCAATTTACACTAGTCAAACACAGAACTGTTATTATGCCATCTTAACCTGATTTGTAGTGTGTGTTCTTCCTTGCGCATTCTAAGATGGTTTTGTCTACAGTAATGAAGTATGCTGCAATAGATGCTGTTCATGAACCCAGGAAAGAAAAAAAAGAGAAGATTCAGCTCATCAGTATCCATGGAAGACGTTTATAAGGTAAATGATATAATCCATTTTCACATAATTATAGAGTACTAAATCAAAAACTCAGAACCCAGAAAAATAAGAAGGGGAAGAATTAACAAAGAGCAATAACATTTGGCAGAGATTAAATCTTTCGTAAGATTCTTGTTTTAAAAGGCCTTGAAAGGTCTATATAAGACTAGTAGAGAAAGGATGCAGAATCACATTCACATCTTCGATGTATTTGAAAAGCCAATATATGGTAAATTTAAAAAGTATGAGAAGAGAAGCCTAATACGCCACAAAAACCATGTGTCTAAGAGAGTTGTGAGCACCAGATTTGTTGTGAAGAAGTATAGAAGTTGAACCATTAATGACGGGCAGGAAATAGATTCCGTAAAATTCACACAAAAACTAATGACATTTTACATGCTATTAACTCGAATATGATTTTCAGACATACCAGAAGATATAATGAGTGCTTGGGCAGTATAGTTGAGATTTCTCTTTGCCCAGGGAATTGTTCGAACAGCTAGCAACTGAAAGTTTAAGAATTTGTAATGAATTAAGTAATTATTCATAGAAATAATAAATCAAAGTAATCCCACGACACATCTAAATCATCTACCAATAACATCGACATTTAGCCTTCTGGGGAAACTCTATCTGAACAAGGAAATATGTTTGTAGACAAGCAATAGCCAGGTTCAACTCAGAAACCTAAAACTGTGATGCAAGTTTCAAATATATTGGGAAAACTAAAACTTGGATTAATAAAAGACGTAAAACGACAAGGAGAAATAAGTCGAATCAATTTGAATCCAACAGATGTAACAGCACAGAAGATAATTGGAAATCCAGTAAGAAATCTAAAATCTGAGCAAATGTAACACAACGAATGATGAGCCATTGGTGATCACATATGTGAACTTTCACAAGCTTTTCAATTTGAAGCCTTGCAGAATCCTTACATTCTGCCTTTAACCAATAATTTTCAAGATAATTATTCATAATTAACACTAACAGTAACAGTTAGGATTTAATCAAAATCATGGAGAAACAAGAAATAATTCAGACAGATGGGAGTATATATATATATATACATACAGTAGGAACGGTGCTGGCAACACAAGTAACTGCAGCAGCTTTGATTCCAGCTCGCATCCCTTCTGCAAGCCAAACAAAATGTAAGCAAAGACAACCAAGCATTAGCCTACACTAATTTCAATCAATTATCTCAAATTAAATTCAGCTAAAAAAAAGCCCTTTTCATTTGAACAAATAATCCTAAATTGTTATCAGCATATATACCCCCAAAAAAAAAAACAATAAAATTAATAAATAATCAGATGGCAACAAGTAATTCACATAATGAGGAATTGAACGACAATCAACGAAATTACACCGAAAATGCCGAAAATAAGAGGATTAAATCTAGATTTTTTGTTAGCTCAATCTCTCACATAACGAATCCACATAAAAAATTAAAACAAAATCGACCTTCAGTACACTTCTTTGTGCGGAGAATTTTCTCATCTTCTTTTGGAGATGCGATCATGAAAGATTTCCTGCGATTATCGAATGTTTCCTTCATTTCTAATGGAATCGCACTTCGTTTAAGCAGTTCCAATCGAAGCCTCTCAAATTTCCCCTTTAATTTTTTTTAAAGAAACGATCTGCCCAAATTTAGAGTTTTTGAATCGGAAGAAGCTGATGAGAATCCGAAAACAGCGGCAGCTGACAAGAAAAATGCATGCACTTGACACGTGAGTATGTTCAGTTATGTGGGCCCCACACCATACCACCCCCAAAATAAATGCTGGTAATGCGACTTTAATTTTCGTTAATAAGCTAAACACGTTTCTGGTTTTCCCAATTATGCGCCGCCGTTGGCCGCCGGAATTCTTCAATACTCTCCGCCGCCAATCGCCAGCTTAACCTCCATTTTCAGATTCATATTTCTCCTGCATAAAGGACGAATTATTCTAGTGAGTAGTGAAACCTGAACATGAGGTGCGTTCTTAAGCGTTGGATTAATTTGTTCCAGCTTAATTTTGTATTTTGATTTGTATATAAATTTATTGTTGCCTTGTATGGTATAGAAAAAAGAAGATTGGCTAAAAATTCTTCCTTTTTTTAACTGTTCTAGAGTGGTTCTTGAATCCTCGGTGCACTGTAAATGCAAACTGAAGGAAATCCTATGGCGAAGCCTTTTCAGCCAAAACGGCGTCGTTCTAGCAAGGACGTCAATAGTGAATACTGTTAAGTGAGTATGGAAACTGGAATCACGTTATTTCGTTGAATGAGGTGAATCACATTTTATTCTAGATGCTGTCATTAATAAGAGAGGATCAAAGAGGGTTGTTAAGATTTATATTTGCTGGAAGATTTCACAGTGGCCACAATGTAAGTTTTCATGGATTGAATAGTAATGATAGAAGAACTGGTAATTACATCTCTGAAGGAAATTCTTCGACTGGAGCAACGCTCGAAAATCTATGCTCGAAAGGATCATCTCGCTGGAGTTTGATAGGAAAGCTTGAAAGAGCTTTGAAGGAACACAGAGTGGATGAGGCATGGGAAAGTTACAAGAATTTCAAGAGTCTTTACGGCTTTCCCGACCAGTTTGTGGTAGCTAATCTGATAAACGAGTCATCATATTCGTCTAACTCCAAATGTCTTCGTATGGCTTGTGATTTAATCTTGACAATTTCAAAAGAGAAACCTGTTTTACTTGGGCGTGAAATGATGATGAAGCTTGTTCTTTCTTTGGCCAGGGCTCAAATTCCTGTTCCAACATCATGTGTTCTTAGGCTCATGTTGGAGAAGAAGAGTCTGCCTTCATTGGATGTATTGAGAATGGTGTTTCTACATTTGGTTAAGACAGAAACGGGTACATATTTAGCATCAAATGTTTTGGAAGAACTCTGTCATTGTTATCAGAAATTAAACGTGAACAAATCAGCTCATACAATGTTGACTAAGCCGGATGTGGTAATATTCAACCTTGTCCTTGATGCCTGTGTGAGGTTTGGAACTCCTTTAAAGGGTCAGCAGATTGTGGAGCTAATGCCGCTGATAGGTGTTGTAGCTGATGCCCACACTGCTGTGATCATCGCTCGTATACATGAAATGAATGCTATGATAGGCGAGTTAAAGAAATTCAAAGAGTGCGTTGATTTAGTTCCCATTACTTTGGTTCATCACTATCAGCAGTTTTATGATTGTCTTCTGAGTTTGCATCTTAAGTTCAACGACATTGATGGTGCATCATCGCTCTTACTGGATTTGTGTAAAGTTCGTGATAACCAAATTCATCAGTGGGAGAAGCCAAAATCCTGCACCGTCTCAATTGGATCTGACAACATGAAGACAGGGCTGAAACTGCAGTTTCTGCCTGAACAATTACAGAAGGATGTTGTCTATAAAGTGGACCTCAAGCAGGAGCTTCTTTTGCATAAGAAAGGAAATTTTGTTCTGAGCAACAAAGGGCTAGCCAAGCTGATCATAGGATACAAAAGATCGGGGAGGATAAACGAGCTTTCAAAACTTCTCGTTGCCATTGACAAGATGTTGATTTCATCAGAAGATATCAGTCCCTGTTCTGATGTGATTGATGCTTGTATTCATTTGGGATGGCTTGTAACTGCTCATGACATATTAGAGGACTTGGAGTCAGAGAAGTATGCTGTCAGAGAAGGTTCATATACGTCCCTTTTGAATGCTTATCACGATAGACAGATGATGAGGGAAGCAGAAGGACTCGTTCAACAAACCAAGAGAGACGGATTTGCCATGAACATTTCTGATTCTGTCGATGGGAAGAAACTGGATTTGAAAGTAAACTCGATGTGCAGAACAGACTTAGCTGATTCAATCATCCAAAGCATGAGAGATGATGAAAAAGCAGTTCCATCTCTAGTTCACGAGTATAATACCTCGATCTACTTCTTCTCAAAGGCCAAGATGATTGAAGATGCAAGACTAGCATACCGGAAAATGCAGAAGGCGAAGATCCAACCTAATGCTTCCACGTTTTTCCATCTGATTGGTGGATATAGTTCCCTGGGAATGTACCGTGAGATCACGGTCTTATGGGGCGACATGAAGAGGTGCATGGAAAATCAAGATACAGTATATTACAGAGAATTGTATGAGTTTTTGGTACTAAATTTCATCAGGGGAGGCTATTTTGAGAGGGTTATGGAGGTCATTGGCTTTATGATGAAGCACAACATGTTTTTGGACAAGTGGTGCTTTAAAACCGAGTTCTTGAAGATTCACAGGGATCTTTACAGGAATTTAACGGCAGCTGATGCAAAAGACGAGGCTCAAACCCGGAGGCTCGAGCAGGTTAAGGCGTTCAGGAAGTTTGTGGGTTTGTGTTGACGAGGTAGGTTGCTTTGTCTTGCTTATAGTCTGCATGAGGCAATGAAGGTATTTTCACATTGTGAAGTTAGCAGCTGAGATTTTGAGAGAGCAATGAAGTTACACACCTATTTTTACATTGTGGAAATCAAACAACAGTTACAGCGCACATGTTTACTATTGGCGAAATACACAACACAACTACCACAATAAAAATTAAAAAGAACAACCAACACTCAAAAATCGTGTTACTCTTTTAACTCGATGTTTGAGCTCTAATTTTATCAACATCTTCACTCACTGTTCCCATATATGCACAAAAAATAACAAAAGAAACTACGAGATGGTAATGAACTTTCCGAAAACAGAGAGCTACAAACAAAACAGAGCATAGAGGATGAACACCAAAAAAAAAAACAAAAAAAGGCACTAAGAACCCTACAGTATATTTGGAAGTTGAGAATCCAATTTCTGCTGCAGCTCTTTGATCTTCATAGAGAGCTCAGATTTCTGTTCCTTGTAGCTTTGGAGCAGGTAGTCTTTTCCCTCGATCAGTTCTTTCAACTCACTAACTTCGGTCCTCAACATTTCAATCTTATCCACATCCCTCCTTTTCTCCGGAAAATCTAGACTGCTTTCGACTTCAGTATAACCATTCGCATGACCATTTCTTCCCTCGGGATGCCAAACAGGAACTGTAGGGAGCTTCTCGCCTGCGTTGGTATGTCCAACACAGTGATCTGCTATTGCTTTTCTTAGTCTTTGTATTTCCCTTTCTGAATCAAACAAGTCCCGGTTAGCAGCATCAAGCAGAGATTGCAGATGAGAAGAATGAGAGTGCTGCGCACTAAGAGAGTTCTGAAGTTCAGCAATTTGATCTTGCATTTCCAGTATCATATCGTCTCTTCTTTTCAGCTGTTGTCTCAGCTTTTGTATGACCTCTCGCTTGCTGAAAATATCAGAACCTGATTCAGAAACACATGGGGAATCGGAGCTGTTTGAGTGATGGAAAGGTTTCTGGGGTAGTTCCAGGCGATCGGGAGAAGATGACCACATTACACCATTTTCTTTGTTGAAATCAGGAGCACGAACAGTCACGAGGGGAAGTGACATTTCAGGTTCCATCATTTGCCCATTGCACTGTTGTTTGATTTCCACAACATTCCGGGATCCTGTTTCATGCAACATCAGAGAACTCAAGAGGATATTGGACTACAAGTAAGTCATACAAACCATTTAAATAGGCAAATGACCAAGTTGGGTTTAAAGAGGCAAGAGTGATTCCGTTGCATGATTTGGTAAGGAAAGCTATTAAAAAAATTCATTTCACTGAAAAGAAAACCAATATGACTGGGAGCTATTTATGCAACTTCTCCCATCATGTTCAACCAAGTACTAAGACTAATCAAGTGAAAGACACAAGTTTTCTTCAGCACAAGGCAGAATCCACACTCACATATGAACGTAAATGCATATATGTTTACACTAAATAGCCAATTCAATTGTAAAAAAATGAATAGGTCACATATAAACATAAATGCATATATATGTTTACACTAAATAGCCAATTCAATTGTAAAAAATAAATAGGTTGCCAAAACTATATCAGATTTAATAAAAGAATCTCAAATCACAGAAAAAATAAATTGTGAGGTTGGACTTATGGCTATTAACTATTCAAGGGCATTTCACAATGACATTATACCCGAATAATGATTGTAGCAACCATCTTCATCTTGGGGAAAGCAAAAGGAATTTGGACTTATATGGCAGCTCCCTGGCTTCTTCAGCTCAGTAGATTTTCCATTTGCTGTAATTAAAGCCAATTCTCAGATACTAGAGATAAAATTACCCTAAAAAATATATATGTCACACAAACACATGATTAACCTTTTGAACTTTGACTGCTATTATCCAGCTGTTTAGCATCGAAAACCTGTTTAAGTTTATAACCAAAGCGAATTGACAATGTACTCAGCAGTGCACTCCCTGCAATAAGAATCCAATTTGGGCCCTCTGCCTGAACATTTCTGGACCTCTGAGGTGCCCCAGTAGTTCTTGAATTCATTATGAAAGTTTTTGAAGTGAGACCAAAAACTTCTGTTTCATGCGTGCAAGCCTTCAATAGGAAACATGACAAAATGGTTTCAACTTTTACAGGCCAAAGATTCAACTGCTACCCTGAAATCAAAACTCACTAGAAATACAAAACGCTGATTCTTTTGAACAATAAAATGTCGTCATAAAATATGCAACAGCTATCATACTCTAGCTCTCAAATAGCAATAAGATTAAAGAATGAAGATCAAATCAAGTCCACATTCATATTCAATTCCCTATTTATGTAATCATAATCATACAAGAGCCACGCCTGTATTTGACTACATCTAAGTGTATACACTGCATTTAGGTAAACGTTCAGTAACCTCAGTAGTAAAAATCCAGGACAAAAGATTAAAACTAACTACTCACTAGATGCTGTAATGATGCTTTTGCTCTGAATAAAGATAATATCATTCATCTTCAACCTTCTATGAAACTATTCTAGCCCTGAAATGGTAGTCGACTTTTTTTTAAGTGTAAGGACAAAGTCACAAAGGACATCACACCTAGTTTTCCCAAGCATCAAAATTAAAATCAGTGCTCTTTTCAGCTATACTTGGCGTATATCTTGAGTTACCACAAGTACCACACTAAATCGAGTGAACAGAGAGCAGCACATACCATCACGATGTAAAAAAATTAAAACGATAAATGCTGAAAATAAACACCAAATAATTATAAAATATAAATTCCGCGCACGATTTGTGAGCGCCATAGCTTCATAAAATATCTACCTCATTCTTCTATTGGTCCTCTAACAGACTGCAAACATTCAAACAAATTTATCTGCGACTCAAAAACATCTCAACGAAGCAAATGCAACAAAAGCTAGATCAATAATATTCAGATACAACAATATTTAAACATAAATCGGAACAAACACCGTTTAAACGCTACTATAATCACATGCATTAGATGTATACAGAACTCGCGCAAACAGTACCTGATGTTCCACCAAGCTCTCAGAATAGCTCAGGCGACTGCCATTTCAGTCAGTTCTCAAAGAGAGAGATTCCCGGCGATTCACGTATTGATTCGCGCAGAAAATGGAGAAGGATGTGAGGATGAGTGACGCAGAAACACGGCGGCCCTACGACTGTACACCGGCGGCTTCGATGGTGAAGGGAGTGGACGTGAAATGGGAAAGTGAGAGATTTTGGAAAATGTGGCCTAGGGCTTTTCAAATATGGTTGTAATATCGTCCTATTTTTTCTAAAGTACTGTTTTAGTGTTTTATGTAATAATTACTAGTTATTATTGATTTTATATGATTTTTTTTATCATTGCCACATCACTTATAATTTATTTATTTTTTATCTATTATCTTATAACGTATTCTAATTTTATGCGAATGAAAAATAATGTGTTTACCGATTTAGTATTACTTTATTTTTTAATCGATTAAATAATAATAATTTTATTTAAAATAATATTTTTAATATTAAATTTATTTTGTAATAATTGATTAGTATTTTAAATTATACTATTATTATATGAAATTTTTGTTCGTAGAATTTGCATACTTACTTTTAATATTTGAATTCTTAATTTTTTTTTTATTCTTAAATGTAAAAGATGCTTGTCAAAATAGATATAAATGTTTGATAATAAATTATAAAATAAAATATATAAAATGATTATAAAGTAAAAATTCTATTAACAAATATAATCTTTTTTAATTGGGCCATGTACGCTCAAGTTAACCACCTCCTTCTATGCGTAGCAGCGTATGTGATAAAGGGATATGAATTATTACCGGCTATTTGGATAGAAAATCAATTTTAAAAAAGTATTTTTTTCATCTAACCGTAGTACTTATATCTGACGGCTCTTATATGTTTGTGTTACATATTATCCAGGTCACATAAGAATTGACCCAAATTTTGATAACTACTTTTTTTTACAAGAATTTTGATAACTACTTTATTAATAATAATGCGTAGATAAATCTTTTCTAAAATTAATTGCAAATTTTTTAGCCCACTCTAAAATCTAGATGCAAAGAAAATATTACGGTAACATGTAATGTAATAATAATATACTAATAAAACTTTAAATTTAAAATAAAATTCCTCCTCGTGTAAACAATATTATGTCTTTATTGGCATGGTGGTTAGTGTCAGGTTCAGTTACCAAGTTTATTTTGGTATAACATGTTTTAGATAAGTGTTTACTATTCAAATTCAACTAAAAATCATTTCAAACCACCATAAATTCCAATTTCTTTTAAATTTAATTTACTTTGCAATAAACATAAGATGATTATTATGCTTAAATTAAATTCCAATCCATTGAGAACAGATAAGTCGAAGGAACTTTAAAATTAAATAAAATAATTCCAAAGTATTTATTGATCTGTTTTTCTACGTACAGCAATGGATATTATACCATTTGAAATTTAATTCATCCTGTACCAAATTCATGAATCAGATTGAAAGAATTCATACCACACGAAATAGACTGTTGAATATTCCATAAGAAAATAAAATTCACACAGTACCAAATACTTCAATAAAATAACAAAAATCTAATCGAACATGTGCTTGTTTAGTAAGTTGCATCCATATGTCTCCACGTGAAAAACAGATCATCACCACCAGTTAAATATCCCATTACTACACGTTATATTTTATGGAACAACTGGTTTGCCCAAATAGAGATGCAACGTATTGTTAAGACTATAAACCTAACAACCTAATATTGCTGTTTCTAGAGGTATACTGCATTCTAAATTTCAAATACGACCAACGGACAATCGATCCCTCTTAACAGCTACACAAGTTCAAAAAATCCAAGAGTGTTGAGTATAAGACTTCCAGGGGCAAATAACCTAAGAACTTCCTGCTCTCAGATTCAAAATTGGACATTTCTGAACGAAGTTTGTGTTCCTCGGTAAGTCCATCATCTATCGTTAGCCACCAAGAGATGCATCCTTGAGTGTCGTCTGGGTCTACATGAGCCACGAGTCGAACTAATTCACCCTGGTCCAGCTCAAACCCCAGGGATAAGAAATCTCTATTAGCTTTGATACCAACGATGAGCGCTTCCTCATGCAGCCACTGGATGATTTGGCTGGCAATCTATAACAGAATTTACACGAATATTAAAACAAGCATAACAATGTAACGCCGAGTCACTAATTATAATCTCAAGTTGTTGAACACATATCGGCTAATCATTAATGGATCCCACAATTCATAGAACAATGTCCATATAAAAAGAAACTGTCCTATCAATAATTGCCAACATACCTAATCGAGTCTCCAAACTTACCCATATTTGTTTGATAACCCTTCATACTCTTCTTGTGCTGTGTTGGGCCATTAAAACTTATATATTCGTTTGTATTGATGACTTTTTAGAGTATCAAAGTCCACAAACGTAAATGTTCAAGGTTCAATATAAGGGCACAAAAAATGACAGATTGCCTCCAAGAGAGCAATGTAAACAAATATGACAATCAGTGGGCGGGCTCAATAAAACACAGTTAGAGGATGAGGGCTCCTAACAACATCATGAAGTCAGGGAGTTTTTTTTTTTTTTCCCTAAACAGAATGAGCTGAGCCAACTTAAATCAAGCTCATGCCAAGCTCGAGCTCCAGCCTCTTCACAATGCAAGCTTGATCAATCTATTAGTCTACATAAGCTGGCTTCACAATATGTATTTATTTATTATATATATAAGACAGATGTAACAATATCAATATAAATTTTAAAGATGACGCAAGACAAGCAACACCATTTGGATACCTGCTGTAGGAGTATTATAGGAAGATCTGCCAAATCACATTCATATCCATTAATAGAACAACCACTGTCAGACTTCCCTTTGAATAGTCCAAGAACGTTGGGAGAACCTTCCCCTTCTATTTTAATGGAATCATCAATCACCACAACCTTGGTCCAAAACTGAGATCTTACATTCTTCACATTGCCGACACTAGATGCATGTATTTGGCTACCAGAATGAAGGATCGATTGAGGAATTTTCATCATAAGGATCCATGAAGATGTCCGAGAATGCCAGGTTGGATGAGAAATCAACTGGACACATGGCGTACGGTGAACCTTCAAAATTATAAAATAAACTAAAGGTTGAGAATAATGTGTATAAGAACCTCATCCAGTTAGTAATTATGTTCCATGTCAAAAGATGGTCATTTCCAAGCAAGCTAGGTACCAACTCTCCTTCAATGATTGGTAAAATAAAGATTATTTATTATGTCAAGAAAAAGATTGAATCAATACCAGAGTTTCCAGCATAGAGAGAACTTTATTTGAGAAGATCCTGTGAGCAAGAGACATGCAGAAATGACCTAGAATATTTGTGTTGTCCTTAAGTGATTGGCCAGGAATTTGACTTCTAAGTGTGGACATGGCTTTGGATTTTGCTTTCACAATCACATTTTCATGAATTAATTGTCTCAAAAAAATCTCAAAACCAAGTTGATTAGGGACTCCAAATTTCTTTTCTTTATCAATATCTTCTCCGAACTTTGCTCCACCAGGTGATACTGAAGACATATCTGAAGTTTCAGTAGTGTTTCTGTCAGAGGCATTGACTGTTTGATCATCTTGACCCGATGACGCAAGAGAAAGCGAAAAAGATGTTCCTTGACCAATGCTTAATCGTAAATAATTTTCTTTTATACCAGTCAGATTCACATGTAGTGATGGGTTGCATGCTTCACGATTTACCAAATCAAACACCTGGAACATATAACTACCGCATGAACTTATACACAGACTGATTAAAAGAAAATAATACTTTTTTCTGTAGTTTGAAGAAACAAATACAATGTAGAAAATAATACTAGCAGTAATAAAGGACAACCAACCTGTTCATCATGTATCGCTCGATGAACTTCTCGTAGAGTTGCATTTATTTCTCTCACACACTCGTCATCACTGGGATGTCCCTTCCCAGGACCTACGGAAGAATCATTGGACACAGCACATATCTTGCTCTCGCCAGATTTCCTCAAATTATAAGCAGAATTAAATCCAAGAAACTCAAATTGAAGAGTGTGGCATGACTTCCGCTGCAAATTTACTGTGAGCATTCCAGCTGTGTCATGCTCAACAGGGATTGTGGACATGGGAGATGGGCGAAATACAGCAGCCAAATCATATAAAGAATTATCAAATAAATCAATGTAGAAGCCTTCATTGCCAGAAGCTGCTGCCACCAATCGATGACGTTTAATTTTCCAATTTTGCTGTAATCTATCATCCAAAAGAAAAGTCAGCTAGCTTAAAATGGAGAGGAGTATTAAAAGTAATTTTCCCTAGGACTCCAAGTGAGTTCCACATGCAGTTATACCTAATGAGAGCACCATAAAATCTAGCTTCTCGCTCAATTTTCTCTTCCAATGCTTTGGAAGATTGCTTGAAATATTTTCCAATACTCTGCAAATAAAGATAAGCCTTAAACATATCGCACCATGTCAATTACAGCAAGAGAAAGTTCATAGTCACAGCTGCCAAAAAAATACGAAAAAGAAATTAAAATTTTCTTGAATCCAGGTGGCCAGGCCATTACTGCAAATCAATCCTGTAAAGTAATTCAATCATGTTAAAGAAGAAAAATAAATCTACCCGAAAACACTGTAGCTTGGTTGCCATAGACACAGCAAGGTCATTTAGATGCTCATTTGGCAACTGCTTCGGCCGGGTCATGCCTGCAACTGTCACATCATCGTTTGCCTCTACCTATTTGCATTAGAGCAGTAAAAATAAATTAAACATTTCTTTTCTTTAATGCCTCCTGTCAGAATAACGAGACAGTGATGTCTAACATACATAGATTTGACCTATTTGCATGATTTAGCAGTTCCCAAAGAAATCACCAAGTCAAAACAGCCTATCCAAAACATTTAGATGGTCAAGACAGTTGGGAAAAGCAAATGACAAACCAAATCCTAACTCCAAAAGCGACACAAAATCCACGCAACGTCGAGCTCTTGACAGCAAGATACATTAATTGCACAGATAGGTAACATAAATACTGATGTTTAACACTTCAGAGGCTTCAGTTGAGCAAATGCATAATGCACGTCACTTATAAACATGAAAACACAAAGAAAGCATGACACTCCAACACATAAATTATATACTGGTGGCTAGTGTTTATGTAGAATATTACACTTACAGATGCATATAAAATCAACAAGGCTCCCACAATCTTTGGAGTTCAGAAATACACACAAGAAACTTCACTCTTACCGTGTTGATAAGATCGATAATGACAGAGAGCTCTTGATGAGCCAGCTGCAGGTTCTCCACTAAGCTCTGCCATTGCCATTGCTGCTGACTTGTTTTCGTATTCTCCTTAGCACTCGAACCTTCAGCCTTCTGCTTCTTACTGGGATCCTCTCTCTCTACTGCCCAGGCAAAGTCTATTCTCCTTATTGAGCTCACTCTCTTCTCATCATAGCCCACATCCCTGCACACACATTCGCACCAATATCAAATCATCCATTACCTGACTAAAATTCAAAATAATTGTACTTGTAAAAAATAGATGAACTGACAGGGGGAAACGTTCAAAGCCATTTTCCTCAATGGCATCTAGCCGTTTGATCGGCAGCTTGTCAAGTGATATTTCAAGGTCTCCATCCATTTTTTTTTTTGTGTTAGAATAACAGTGAAATTTTTCCAATGATTCAGAACCTAGAAGCCAGAAAGAAAGCAGACGATTAGAAGATAAAGCCTGCAATTAAAAAATCTCAATCCCATACATAGGAACAAGCACTCGATGTTCCACCAAGCTTTCATAAAAGCTCAGACAACTGTCATTTGAGTCAGCTCAATCAAACAGAACTTCCTGGAGATTTGGAGAAGATAAGAGGTAAAGCGATGCATAGAAACTGCAATGCTGCGATGCACTAACCCGTTCAATTTTTATAATGCTACTTCAATTTTATTAGTATTTTGTAAATTCCATGAACACTGAAACCAATTTGACCAAATAGAGTAATAAACAAAATAATAATAATAATACTAAGAAAAAAATCTGGAACAGGTTGAAGGAAGTAAATAACCCTAACAATTCAATTCCCTACTTTCCTCCCGTAGCCTCAAATGTTACTTCCAAACTAAACAATAAAAATTAAAAAATAATAATAATAAAATCGACTTTGACAATGAAGTTGCGAGAAGCTAGATCAGTTAGCAAGCCTCTTGCAAAGATCGAATACAATAAAAGCGTCGGAATGAGTGGAAAGAGATATCACAGTCACACACGAATAATTTGAATACATTGGAAGGGTAAATAAAGAGAGTTAGTAGAGAGAGAGAGCACCTGAGAGTCTACAAGCAACCTTCAAGGAGATCAAACGACCGACATCATCAGCTCACAGGTAATGTTCAATTGTTCACATTGGTAATTCACGAAGACGTGAATAATGGACCGTGTAAGAAATACTGACGGCGGCTGCTTAATTGTTTGCCGGCGGAGGCGACGGTGAAGCGGGTGGTATTAATTGGGGGAATTTGGAATTCAGAATTGGAAGATTAAGTCATAACCAGCTGTATTGGAGTAATTTTGCGAAAATCATACTTCAGTAATTTGGGGATTTAGATTTGAAGTGATGGTTGATATTATTGCAGCGGAAAAAAATAAAATTAAATTTAAATTAAAAAAATTAAAAAGAAATAAAATTTAATTTAATTTAAATTAAAAAAATTAAAAAGAAAGATCCGTTTGAATCGGGGGGTTTGAACCCGACGTGAATCGAACACGCAACCTTCTGATCTGGAGTCAGACGCGCTACCATTGCGCCACGGATCCCGATTGAAAATGCCCCCAAATATTATTTAAATTAATTATATAATCAAATCGTCGTGTTAGCTTACACCAAATTTTTTTTTTTAATTACTTAGGACCGTTTGATTTATCAAGAGGACCATGATAAGGAATGGTAATAGAGTTATAGTTGTATTGTTTTGATTGATAGTTGAGAATGACTATCTTTGATATAATTATACTTTCTTTAGGAAATGATTCATATATTTACAATTGTTTTTTTATTTTATTATTATTCAAAAAAAATACTATCATTATATTTTTAATTTTAATAATTAAAATACTACTCACATTTGGATTGGGCCTTTTTGTTGAATGAAATGGGAAATAAAAGTGATGGTGCTCAATTTATTGAGGAAAAAGGAATTTCCATATTTAAAAAAAAAAAGTGATATCTAGTGTAGCACTATCATACCAATAAACCAATAAAAATTTTTAATCAATTCATCGTTCCTCCCTTCCACACCTATTAACCAGCCCATTGACCAGTTGCGAAAAATCTCTTGTGAATTAGTATTTATTTAAGCAAATTTTTTTAATTACTTAATCAATTATAAACTATCTCTTGTAAAATAATATTATCAACATGGAGGGTGGAATGGTGTGAGAACATCTCACAGTGGGATATTTTAAACTTTTATAATTATTTATCACTTTTTATTTATATTATAAATTATTTATTAAATAATTCATACACAAAGTTTTGTCTTACATAAAAAAAGAGATAATTTCTTTAAAAAGAGATAATTTATTGTGAGATGGGGATTAGGGTGTGATATGGATTATAAAAAATATCAACCCATTATTAAGGTATGTTTATTAGTAATTAATCATATTGTAACATTTTAAAAATATATTTTAATTATTAATAATTATACTTTATTCATATAAAAATCATCATATTTAACTAGCATCTTCCAAGATACTTTATCATAAAGTAATGGGTTAATTGCACAAAAAGTCTTCACCTTTATTTCAATTGCAAATTAGTCTTAACCTTTGAAATTTTGCACAAAAGTCTATAACTTTAGTAAGTAATTGCAAATAGAGTCACTGGTCAGATTTTGACCTGTCTTTGACTGCCCAAACGATGATGTGGAAAATAAAAAAAAATAATTTATATTTTCTAATATACTTTCTCTCCCCGTTCTCTTCTCTGTTCTCTCTCCCAGAGTTCTGTTGCAACAGCGGAGTGAAGCGGAAGAAGAAGAAATATCGTCTAGGTAAAATTTCTCTGTGGCCGCTGTTCATATTTTATGTAGGCAAAATTTATGTACGGCGATCTTCCAGGTCGTCGCCATCACCAAGTCCCTTCGATAATCTCGAAACGGGATTCTCGCTGACCCTCTCCATGGCCGCGTTATTGGATGCCCTATCTAGGACATCTTCCAACAGCCATGTGATTCTCGTGCCAAATTTTGTCAAGGGCTTCGCTATTTTAAGTCTCCCTCTTTCTAGGGCAGACTCCTCCTTGCCGTCGATCCCTCGGTGCACGCTGATTTAGTGCCTCGCTAAGGCACCTCTATTTCTGCCCTGAATTCTTCACGCTCAGCATCTTTCAGGGCTGTCTGTCTCCCCATATGGCCAAGACGGACAATCCCTTGTCGCCGCCGATCGTTCTGATGATGAATCCTTCTCCAGCGTGCGTTCTGGATTTTTAATTTCTTCTCTATTATGAAGTATCATTGCCGCCGCTTTATTGGACAGAAGCGCCTCCCGCTTAATTTACTGATACGGCTCTCTTTCGATTCACTTTTCAACCATCGTCTTCCTTGCCGTCCCATTAGCCTTGGCCATAACCCCATCTTTTACCACCAATCCAATCGTCGGAATCTTAAATTCCTGAAATTTTCGCCACCGGAAATCGAGGATGACAACAATGATGAAAGAAAGGAGAAGAACGTTAAGCTCGTTGAGAAATTTCGTTGAGAATCTCTCGGCGGCTTCTATTTGGTGTGGTGGCTGAGTAGCAGATTTTTGTGGTTGTTGCGGCGGTGCTACGATGATTGGAGAGAGCAACAGTTAGGTTTAGTTAGATCTCAAAAAATTTAAATTGACCAAAACGACGCAGTTTCATTTTGTTGAACTTGTGATCTGGCATTAAGTTCGATACATCAGCATTCGGGTAGCCTTATGCTGCCCGATGGTTTAAATTACCAAAACACATTAAAGTAATGTCTTTATTAGCCAAATTTCATATGTTTGGACTTATTTGCAATCCAACCAAAAGTGAGGACTTTTAAAGCAATTAGCCCTAAAATAATTAAAGAATAAATGTAAGATGATTATAATTCTTAGTTTACTAAAATACAAATTTAAGGTTGTTAAAAGTACATCAACCAAAATACAAAACATAATTTTATTAAATTATATTATAAAAATATCCACCAAACACAAAATCAGTGCTTCTTATCTTCACCTAACTTGTCGGTAGGGATGGGCAACAATTTTTTAAAACCGCAAAAACAATCGAACCGCACCACATTGTACTGCACTTATGTTTTTTCACTTAAACCGCGATTAATTTTATTAGAGAAAATCGCACCGCTTGAATGATGCAATTTCGATTTTCATCTAAAAATACACCACACCGCACCGTACTCTATTATTTAAATTATAAATATATTTAATCTTATATATATATTATGTATACATATATAATTATGTATTATTGAAGAGGTACAAAGATATACACTAATTTGGATTAAAAGTTTGCTTTATGTCACAAAGATTATACTATTTGAGTTGGTTATGGAGTTCAAATTATAATTTCATATCTTTAATATCTCATTATCTAATTTGATCATTGTTATAATATTTTATTTCTAAGGGTGAAGAACACTTTAAATTAAGCATGTACACGTATTTATTTATTTTATACATCCATATGTATTGTATTGTATTGTTATGTAATACGGAGTATGTTAATTTTTAACCGTCAAACTACAAAACCGCAAAAAACCGTCTAAAACCGCATTATAAATTTTACTCGATAAATTGCAATTTAAATTTAATTGTCAAACCGAATTGCATATAACAATGCAATTTAAATTTTGTTGAAATAACCGCAAAACCGCACCGTGCACACCCCTACTTGTCGGAATAATAATACTAAAATACTTATTTATTTATCAATAATTTAATTTAAAAAATTCTACTCTTGTGTGGTAATATATTTTGTTCAGTAAAACATAAATACAAATTTACAAACCAAACAAAATACATCAAATACATATTTCACAATATTGCAACCGAGTCCAGCGATGTATTCAATCCAAAAAGATCGAAATCGATTCAATTGATAAAAATACTTAAGCCTTGAAACAAATTCACAGATCATAATTTGAGCTCAAGCTGTAAATCTCCATTGCTGTAAGAAGCTGGACATTCTTGAAATCGATGGTAAGGCCCTCTAACAGCAGCCCGATCTTTCCTCTTCTCAAGAAACCGATGAAGCGATGATCTTCTTGCAATGGGCAGATCATTTCCTCCACCACAAGTTGCTTCAGCGATCATTCTCTCCTTCCAAGTGTTCGACGAAATGCCACCGCTTTGTTTCCCCCACAAGGTGTTCGATAAAATGCCGCAATGACTCTTGGAGGAGCTTTGATTTCTGGCAAACGCCACCAGTTCTTCAACTTTACCTGCTGGATAATCATCAAACACCACCATCCTTCCATCGTAGAAGATTGTCAGCTGGGAATTTTTGCAATCCGTTGATGAAGCTTGCTCTGCTTTGTCAGTGGAAGAATCGACCGCCATGGATGGATGTTCTTCGTTGGATTGCTGAACTGGTTTCCCTTTTCTGCTGATATCTGCGAGATTCAAATCCAGAAGGGTTCCTCTCTCCTTGATGTACTGACTCAAGAGATTGCAGGTTTGAACAAAATTCGGTTTCTTGAAACTTGGAACGGCGACGTAGGATGGCCATGAAGGAGACATCTTTAGCAGAAAATAAAGAAAGAAATCTTAGAATTCTTGAAATGGAAAGTAGGAGAAGTGAATTGGGTGGGATGAAAACGATGATGAGGGTTATATATAGCAACTTACTTGATGGCCAAATTTGTTGGATCTAAAAAAATGTTTTTTTTTAATAGTTTAATAAACACATGATAATTGCCGCCGAAAGAGAGAGAAAACAAAAGGTACTTTAGGTGTGAAATTAATCACGTGATAATTGCCGAGGAAAAGAAAATAAAAAATTGGTTCAAAATCACGTGATTGATTATTGCGAGAAGAAAAATCAAAATTTGGTGGAGAGCAATCTTATATATACTCTTTTTATCTTTTTCTTAAATAAAATTAAATTATTATTATTTTAGTTAATAATTAATATACTCCATCCGTACCTTGAACGATGATTTTTTTTATTTTGGGCGTTCATCCAAAGAATCTCATTTCTTTTTTCACATACATAAGAAGCAGACACCTCCACTAAATAAACTAAAATAGAGGACTACACTCTCGTTATTATAGCTATCAACTACATATTAAATAATAATACTACTTAATTCATATTTAAAAAGCAAAATTCAAACTTAGAATGGGACAGAATATATATATATATATATATATATATATAAACTTTATGCAATAATCTCAAAATTTATTTTAACATCAAGTTTATCATTCATTCTTCGTACTCATAACAATATTTTACATTTTATTTATTAACCAAAAATAATAAAATACCCACAAAAGTTAATAAAATTGATAAAAAAGAAAATGATAACGTAGAACAATAAATGTGAAGAGTAGTGTAACACCTGGTAAACGTGAAGAGTAGTGTAACATCTGGTAACGTAGAATAATAAAATTGGTTGATTTTGTGATTAGTCCTAGCTCTTGTTATGTAATATTTTTAGTGGCATTTGAGAACGTCAATCCGTAAGGATGAACTATTTTGTAAGTCCGCACTTCTGGTGCCTGTATTTTTTCTTTCTGTTGTTCTAATAAATTTCTCTTTACCGATAAAAAAAAAGTAAACGTGAAGAGTAGTGTAGGATGGAAGAAGTACTATTAATTGTTTTAGTTGATATCATGTGTATTTATATGTGTATTTATTTTTATTTAATAGTATATAGTCTAGTAGTATGAGTTTCTAAATAGATGTAAAATATTACTTCCTCCGTCCGGTTCTAAGGTGTCCGTTTCCTTTTTCCATGTGGATTAAGGAGTATTATTATTATATGTAATGTAAAGTGGATAGTTGTATTAGAGGGAAGTGATGAGCCATATTGTGTACTTTTTTACTAAATATGAAAAATGGATAATTTTGAACCGGACGCCAAAAATAATAAAATGGACACTTTAGAAGCGGATGAAGGGAGTATAATTCAATTTTTTATTATAAAAAAAAAATCGCTACAAAATATATACTCCCTCCGTCCTCTTCAAAGAGGGTCTTTTTTTTCGTTTTGGGCATTCCACCCAAAAGTCTCATTTCCATTTTTACACACATGAGATCCAAATACATACACTAATATAATTAAAATATGTGACCACACTCCTACTATTATAACTATCCACTACACATTAAATAATAATATTTCTTAATCTACGTGCAAAAAATAAAAAAATCCTCTTATCATGTGATGGAGGGAGTAAGTTTTATTCATTAATTAACTATTTATAATTCAAATTTTTAATATGAACTAATAAAAAAATCGTTAATATATATATTTATTTATTTAAATACATATTTTTATCATGATATATAGTACATTCCAAGTGTGGTGGACCACCTAAACGCTGGACAATTTACCTAATCGATTTGGTTCGGACTTCGGACAGCGTGTGGTGCACTGTCCATTAACACGCACTAGAAACCATCCACAGCCGACATTGTGTGGCCAATTTGGGCTTTACTGCTCACAAGTAGGTCAAATAGTTGAATAATTTTACTCATCACTTTATTTAAAATATCTCATAAGACGCACGTGGATTTATTTATATTTTACGAAGACAAATCATTTGCCATCTAAATTAAATTAAAATTTGGAGTTAATTTAGTGTGCACGATGCACCTAATTAATTAATCCATTAGATTAGAAAATTATTTAATAACTATATTTAGATCAAAATAAAATAATTAAAAATTAAAAAATAAAAGTAATTACATCCAATAAAATAACCCTATAAAACTTACCACAGAATATAACATTAAAATGTGTATTTGTAAGATTTTCATAAAATGTTTATTTTGAGATGTTGGCATTAAAATGTGTATTTGTAAGATTTTCATAAAATGTGTATTTTGAGATGTATTATGCCAACGGTGAAACTAAAAATATTTTTAAAGAAAAAAAAAACTCACTTTTATCTTTATATTATAATAACTATAATAATTTTTTTGTACTTTATAGTTGATTGTTTTTAAACCAATCATTAATTAGTTAAATAATTATAATATCCTATTAAATGTTGGAGAAATTTTGATTATTAAAGATTAAATAGTTTTTAATCACGTATTTTAATTGAGGATAATAATAGTTACTAAATAGAGTTCTGAGGATTAATGTTGATATCCCACTTGATTGTGAGAGATTATATTTCATTATTAATAAATCCAAATCCAATCAGGACATACAAATTATATGAAATGACGACCACACGTGCGCTACTGTAGCATCGAACATGGATAATTACAATTGAACTTAGGATGGATTTTGGGTCTTGCCTCTCGTATACTCCATCCGTCACACACACAGGGTATTAATTGTTTTTTACATAAATTAAAAAGTATTTATTTAATATGTAGTGGATAATTATATTTGTAAGAATGTAGATCTCATATTTTAATTGTATTAGTGGATGCGTGTAAATTCCATGTGTGTAAAAAAAATGAAACTTTTTGAGTGAGACGCCAAAAATAAAAAAAATTAACCCTTTAGGTGGGACGGAGGAAATATCTGTTTTGGCAAAAAGTCGGGTCACATTTGGCTCAAGCCCATTGAAGATGACTTCTCTACTCTTTTTTTTCAACAAAATTAATAATTCAAATACGAGAACAATTTAATTTATTTGGATCATAATCCTATCTGAAATGCAACTCGAAGATAGCATGCGAGATCCGAACATGAGAGCATTTTTGTCCAATAATATATGGTATACTATGGTTGAGAAGGTAATAAAAGGCCCCTTTCACATTAGTACTCGTGTTTTAAATGATTTTTCGAAATTCATCCACCACTTAGACTATCCTTCTTCTCCATCCCACCCATCGATTGATTATATTCCATATGCGACGTGTGTAGAGATAATGAAAAAACACTTGTCATTGAGTTTCTTCATTACCTGTACAGAAGCCGCATATGACATCTGCATTGTATACCTGGGTCCAGTATTTATAAGAGTTCGCCCTCGATGCACCTGCCAACGTCTGAAAGCGTATTTTCTTCACTATCCATTTATCCCATATTTGCTTTTAGACTAGTATTTCGTAACTACTTTTGTAATCTTCCTCAATCCCATCAAAATTGATGGTTTGATTCGCTTATAAACCAATATTATATTAATCAGTATATTCCTGAATAATTATTTTAAAATAAATTTTAATGTAATATATTATTAATATGATATATATTCAATATCAACATGCATAATTAATGTATACAAAAATTATATAAGAGGTAAGTAAGAAAGGAATTAATCAGTATATGCCTGAATAATTATTTTAAAATAAATTTTAATGTAATATATTATTAATATGATATATATTCAATATCAACATGCATAATTAATGTATACAAAAATTATATAAGAGGTAAGTAAGAAAGGAGCAGCTTCTAGGTGTACCTCACATATACAATATTTTTACAATAAATAATAAAAACTAAACATGTTTAGTAAGCACAAAATTAATATCAATAGATCATGTGTTATAGTCAGTGGCCAAAAAAATAATGCGAAGTATAATGTATAAATTGATATTCTATGTACTCCGGGCGTACGGAAACACATTCCGGTGTGATGGGATGGGTTCGAAATTGAACCTCTCAACCTACATAAAATAGAAATTTCCATTGGGCTACCATATATTATTAAAACATTATTACATATATAGTAAAAAAATTCAAAATTTCAGGGGGCAGTGCCCCCAAATCCTACATACGTCCGCCCCTGGTTATAGTGTATTTGGGTCAACCTTAAATCCAATTATACGTATAATACTATCAAATTCTAAAATCTACACACTCCTTATACAAATCTTGTAATCAATTTATTTAATTTTTATTTAGGCAATATATGGTGTATAGGCGGTGAGTTGAAAATTTATAGTTGCAAGTGTATATCATTTTTTTCTTTTTTATAAAATATAGGATGAATTTTAAAATTCTAAATTTAATTAGAATAAATAAATAAAAGTCTAAATAAAATTCCCAATACATTCACGGTTCAATATATGATTTATCATCAGCTAGCGACATGAATAGAAATATAATTTATAGGAAAATATTTCTTCTGTCCCAAATTTATCCCTTCTCATTTACTGTTGTATAGTATATATTATTAGTACTTTTTTATTTACTTATTGGATAATCTAAGTATTTTTGCACAATAAATTGTAAAGTAACTCGTTAAAAAAATCTTAAATTAAAATATGTGGTGAAGTTATATATATATATATATATATATATTTAAATATACTCCTTAAATTGTTAACAAATCTAAACCACAAACAAAAAATGTGTATTTAAGTTCATGACAAAATTAAAAAAATACACATTTTGAAAGAAAAAAATAAGGTCATATTATACCCCAGTGAGGCTCTTGTGCTTTCGGGGCACCGTGCCCCTTTGCAATGTAAACTCCTAGCCAATACATAGGGTTAAATAGAATATGACTAGGAGAGTTGTGTTCTCATAAGATCATATTATACCCCAGTGAGGCTCTTGTGCCTTCGGGGACACCGTACCCCTTTGCAATGTAAACTCATAGCCAATATATAGGGTTAAATAGAATATGACTGGGAGAGTTGTGTTCCCATAAGGACACGTACGGTGTACACCACAACAAAAAGAGCTATAGGGACACCAAAAAGTATCTCAATTGCATACATTTTGAGACGCATATCATTTTTGAGACACATAATATAAGTGTTGCATGTAATGGTGTCCCATTAAGTTTTGGGACATATCATATGAACAATTATAAATGTCTCTAAATGTGTTGATATATGACAATTATATGTGCCTCTAAATAGTTTATACCATAAAATTAAGTGTCTCAATATGATTTTATATATGTTAAGATAGTAATCTTTTTAGATATTTAAAAGTGTCTCCAAACATGTATTGAGACATTTAGAAGTGCTTGTTATATAATCTTTTTAGATACTTAAAAATATATCCAAATGTCTATTGAGGCATTTATAAGTGGTTGCTACAAGACACAAATAAGTGTCTCTAAATAAAAACTAGCTTCTTAATGACAATTTCACCTATATTAGTAGCTTCTTTTTACCTCCTAAAAATCTATATCTATCTATCTATATTATTATATTTATATATAAAAGCAAGTAGGGTCAATTAAAGTTTTTCTGCTAAAATTTTGGTCAAAATCTCTTCATAATATCTTTTTAAATTCTCGATTCTCTTCAAATTCTCCTCAATTTCTCTCATCCCAATTATACTGATTTTCCTTTTTAATGTATGATTTAAATATAGTATTAATTTTAGGACAATTTATTTCAACCATCAACTATTTAATTATTTAAAATCTATCACATTTTTTATTTCTAATAATTTTATGTCCAACAAAATAATTAAAATTAAATATATTTTTATATGTTTTTTTTAATCAATTAACATGTTAAAATTTGTTTCAATTTGAGTTAATTATTGGAAATTTTTGGGTTGTATTTGAAAATAATGTTTGGTAATTAAGACCATTATTTGAAATTGTTTATAGGTTAACATATGATTATGTAATGAAATATAAATATTAATAAAAATTTTAAAAATATTGATTTTTTATAATTACATTAATTTTTTATACACGAAAAACGAATAAGGGTCGTATAACATCGATTCAACTAAATACTATTTAATTCATTACACATAAAGAAATAAACTAAATATACATACCATCACAATATAAAACCTCATACATATGTATTCCCTTCGTCCCATTCTAATAGTTATATTTGTTTTTTACACGAGATTAAGAAATTGAGTATTTTAATGTGTATTGATGTGAGATAAATAATATTTTAATGTATCGTGGGTGATTGTATTAATGTGGCGTCCTATTGAGATATTTTCATTACTTAATTGTATGGGTCTCATACATAAAAAAATATATAACCGTTAGAATAAAATACCCAATTATTCCCTTCGGCCCATTCTAATAGTTATATTTATTTTTTGTACGGGGATTAAGAAATTTAGTATTTTAATGTGTATTGAGGTGAGATAAATAATATTTTAATGTATAATGGATGATTGTATTAATGTGGCGGATGAGTCCTATTGAGATATTTTAATTACTTAATTGTGCGGGTCTCATACAAAAAAAATGTAACCATTAGAATAAAACACCCAATTTAAAAATATTTAATTATTAGGATGGGATGAAGGGAATACGTAATTATATGCGTTTATGTGTCCAAAATATATATATATATATATATTTACTATTACAAAAAATTTATATTTATATAATTTTATTTTTTAAAATCTATCCCGGTGCAATGCACGAGTTAAATTGCTTGTTTTAATAATTGAGCATACAAATAGAGAAAGCTATAAATATAAAAAAAATATGAATAACTCACTCAAACATTAAACGGTAATCAATTAATTGCACTAGTAAGAAACAGAGGTATGGTACATAGTCTGCCAAAGCTTACAATCCTTAATCTTTACACCAATTTTGAAAAAGTACAACCTCCAATTTAACCAAATAAAAAAGTATAACCTCCCATTTTATCAAATCTTTTTTGATGCTTTTGCTGGACCATTTATGCAATAAGTGCAATGAATAAAGTAACCAATTTTCAACCTATCAATAATTAATCACAACCAATAAAAAGTTGTGGTTAAGTACATATGTGTCTGGGGACACAAGTTTTTTCTTATAACCCCACACATATAGAAATACAACTAAATGCTAATATTCTTAATTTAATAATAATAAATAAATAAAAACGTATACCTAGTCGAGAAATTACTAATTTTACCATTAAATAAAAAAAAAAAAAGTAATGTTGGTCCGGAAAACAAATAGAAAATCCATTAGAAAGATTTTTCAGTGTAAAAATTCAATTGGTCCGAAATTGTACAAGATTCGACCCGAGCCGGAGTTGACGAGAATCTTCAACATTTCAAAAAACTAGTACCTTACGCTCCATCAATCGTACCAAGATCCAAAACCAGTAACGTGCGAGAAAAGGCGAACCTCACTCCAAACTTGACGCGACTGAAGTGGCGCCACCAGTTTTCTTGTAATCTAGAAGAATTCTGACTAATAATCCTGAAATCAAGCGACAAGAAAACATCGGCTTAATTTATTAATTACTTTCTGCTTCCAACCCACCGTAAATCGGATGAATTCATTCGTTTAAGTAGAGAATTTGGCTCAGATTTCACTAATTATAAGCTTGATTATCTTTTGCTTGAATTCGATTTCATGAACGGGAAGAATCCGGGAGGAATTATGCGTCCGCAGGGCAATTCTCCGATGAAGCTGGTTACAGGAGAGTTCGGATACGTTCTCCAAGATGTTCCTCATTTCACCGATTACATTTCCGATCTCCAGGTATTGTAATCCGCAGCTCATTATATGGAATGTGGTGTGGTGTGAGTGCGTTGCGCGCTATATATCAGAGTCTGCATGATTGTGTTTGATGAATTGCAGTTACCTTTTTGTTTGTACGAATCCATTGATTTGAGGTGTTTGCTTTGATGTGATAGATTGTGTTTATGATGTTGGAATAACGAGCGCTCCTATCATGGTATTTTTATTAATTATGATTTGGTGTTTTAGCTTTTTAGATCATGTTAGATATGCAGATGATGGATTGATTGCTAGCTTAATTTATAAATGGTGTACCCCACCATTAGGGGCCCCACCGCCCCTGCCATGGGGATTGGTGGAGGAGGTAAATCGCAGGATGTGCCTCAAGTGGTTTATAGGGAGGGCTCACTGTAAAACTTGTGCTTGCAAGGGGCCAAATCTATGCCAAAGGCAAGATTCGAACCCCACCCCGCAGCAACCAAGCTAGCTTAATTTATGAGTTTATGAGATGGTGTTTATAGCTTATTATATTTTCTGATAGAAAAATATCGTTTGAAGTTATGGTGTTGTTTCATAGTGTGTAGGTGTTATTCATGGACTTTAACTGGGTGGGTTTGCCTGCAAAAGCATTTTTTATTTGCACTAGAATTATTCGTAGTTGAATATTTATAATTTACTTCGTGGAGTGTGTGATTCCTTTTCATTTCTTCTTAGATTCTTAACAGAATATGATAATCTTCTCTAGATATTTCTTTCATATATGTTATATTGGAAATTGTGGAATGGAATAGTGGATGTTGAATGACACGCCATAGAGTGATATTAGTGCTCGAGTTTGGCTTGGTGATCTTCATGAAATTTCCTATTTTTTAATCACAATCTTCAATTGCAAGGTGGATGTACAATGTGGTGTAGGAAAAGAAAACATATCATTATCCGTTTGCTGATGTTTTGAACATCTTTTCTACCTAGGGATTAGGAATTTATAAATCTACCTTTAATGCAAGTTCTTAGGGAGAGTTTTTCCTAAAGTCACCTGTAATTGTCATAAAACTTTGCCCTTGATTCTTGAGTGGGGCTAAGTCTCATGAGATGTCTTGTATAAATAGAACTGAAATGTTAATCCTTAAAATGCTACAAATATGTCTATATATAAGGTGAACAGAATAATTTAATGCACTTTATCTATGTCCCAATGCATGTGAACATTGAACAGTGTCTGCATGTGCATTTGCTCTGTCTATTCTATACAAACATATGTCTTACACTAATTTATAAGTTGCATGCATAGAGTTTTTCCTTATTTGTTGTCAAAATCTGCTATTTAAATTCAATTATCTTGTGCATTCTTATGCATAGAGTTATTATCAGATGATTGTTATAGTAAATATTCTTGGTGGATATCACGATTTTTTTTACATAAACTTTAGAAGTTTAGATACTCAAAATTAAATAGTAATGGCTGGAAGAGTTATTTACTGTTCAGTTGAGCCTATAGTATGAATGTTTCTGTCCTGTTTTAGATATTTCTTGTATGACCTAGAAGAAATATGTGAGACTTATCAAAGCAGATGAAAAAGTTTTTTGTACATGCTGTACTTTCATAGATTGGTTTGAACTGTGAAGTCACCTCTTTGAGGATATGCAAAAGAGGACTTACTATAATCCTATTATATGTCTTTATTTTTTTTTAAAAAAAATATCATTTTTCCTTATAAATTTTCTCTTACTAACTTAATTACTGGATTATTTGTACTCATAGCTCTTGTGCTTGAATAATTTTTCAGACTTATCCAAATCCTCTACGCTCCAATCCCGCATACTCTGTTGTAAAGTGAGTAAACTTTCTTTTCTTTTTACTCCCAATGTGTCTTGTTCTGTTTTTGCAGTGTTGTACTATTACTTTTTCACAATTTAAACTAATTTGTGATGCTACTTTTGATTTCAGGCAGTACTTTGTTGACATGGATGATTGTGTCCCTGAAAAGGTGCATTTCATATTCACTATCTTTTTGCAATTATGTTCATGAGTCAGAAGGTTGCTGTTATTCTTTACTCAGTTCTCTATGGATCCTGACCAATGATTACATTCATGCATGTTAAGCTTCTCATAGGCTGAAAAGGGCTTCGAAATGTTATTGCAAATCCTCATAGAAACAAACAATTAGGTTTATATAACATGATTTATTTTGTTATATATCCTCTTATGCTGAACCGTGACATTTCTTTCAGAATATGTTATGATTTGTCTATCTTCCCGTCTACTGTTTGATGAGGGCAGCCATACTTGTAATTAATATAATTCTACAACTCTTAGATACTTGACAATTCACCATTTCTTTGTCAACATTGAGTTTAACTTGGACTAAAAATTGAATCTTTTCGTTCTCAGTGGCTAAATAGTTGATCTGACAATATAAAGTAATCATATTAAATTGGTACATTTATGCAGATTGTTGTTCATAGGGATACTCCGAGAGGGGCACATTTTCGTCGAGCTGGACCTCGTCAGCAGGTACGTATTCTTTTAATTATTATTGTATGTTACGCGGTTAGGAAATTAAAGTAAACTTGATTATATTTAATGGGTGCAGGTCTATTTTTCTTCAGATGAAGTGCATGCTTGTATTGTTACATGTGGTGGTTTGTGTCCGGGGCTAAACACGGTTATCAGAGAAATTGTGCATAGCCTTGATTATATGTATGGGGTCAACAAAGTTCTGGGAATTGATGTAAGTTGGCTGATCATAATGTTTCCTTTATCCCAAGGTTTTCTAGATTATCTTTAGTCTATATCTATGTCTTTTTTCTGGTGTAATATCCTTGCAACACTAACCCATTGTCTCTTTAATGCGACATCTTTTCTTATAGGGAGGCTATAGGGGTTTTTATGCAAAAAATACTGTCACTTTGACGCCAAAGAATACGAATGACATACATAAGCGTGGTGGGACAATCCTCGGGTCATCCCGAGGTGGCCATGATACTACAAAGATTGTCGACAGTATTCAGGACAGGGGAATTAATCAGGCATGTAACAGAATTTAGTCAATAGTTAAATTTTACAAAGAATCTTCTGCACACTCTTTTGGTACTTCATTTTTATTGTTTCTTGCTGATTTGTTGGCTTGTAATAAACTGCATTTGACTCTGATGAACAGTATTACTGGCTCAGGTTTACATAATTGGAGGAGATGGCACCCTGAACGGAGCACATGTTATATATGAGGTATTCCTACTTAGAGAATATAACTAATCTCTCTTAGCCACGTCGCCTTCTAATTATTCTGAGTGCTAATGCCTTTGAATGTCAATTTTAGTACAAAACCTATTTACATGTAAACAAGCTGAAGTTATTGGCTTCCTTACTATTATAACAAAAACTAAGATTTTGCATAAAAGGTAGACATTGTGTTTTCATGTGTTCTAGCTCAACTTTCTTTTCATGCTTCAATCAATGTGAATGTGACTGATTATTGCTGAGGAACAGAATTGTCTCGTAGTCATTTTTTACGATGTAATAATCATCTGCAATTTGATATATTCCACTGTCACATCATCACTGGAGAGGAATCAATGTAACTTCATGAAGCATCTATTTCATATCATTTGTTCCGCAGGAAATCAGAAAGCGTGGTCTAAAGGTTGCGGTTGCTGGTATTCCCAAGACAATTGACAATGACATTCCGGTAACAGAATCATTCACTTCTATTAAATGGACTTTTTCATACCTGGTTCTTCACATTGCATGTTTGCATTTTGTGGGCCCATCAAATTACATGATTAACATTGGCTAGTGCAGCCTCAGTTTTTAAATATCACTTTCATCATTGCGACTCCAACTTAGAATACACACATAATTTTTGTCTATCCATGCTCATGTGTTTACAATTAATTACCTATTAGGAAGTTAAACCCATAAAATGATAACTTTATTTGTTGAATTTCACAACTGGTCTCATGTTGTATAATATGCATTTGGAATGATGCAATGATTTTTTCCCACTATTCTCTGTCAAGTTTTAATATCATTTGCTTTCTTTTATCAGGTCATTGACAGGTCATTTGGTTTTGATACTGCTGTGGAGGAAGCTCAACGTGCCATAAATGCTGCTCATGTTGAAGCAGAGAGCGCAGAGAATGGGATCGGTGTAGTGAAACTAATGGGTCGCTACAGTGGTAAGATAAAAATAAAAAAATAAAAAAATTACTGAACTATTAATGTGAAGACATCCCTCTGCAATTTTATTGTAGAGGGGCTGAGGGCTGCATTAACATCAGCTCCACTTCATCTAATGATTTTTTGCTGCGGCCATTCAAATCAACTTTTATTCTAAATTCGCCACACAAAATCCTGTTCGGTGACTTCTGGTAGTACAATATAAGCATGTTTGGCCAAAAGTGGATGAACATGATTTGAGGTGTTCAGTTAGAACTGATTGAACACCTCAATTTTAATGTTAAAAACATGTTTAATGGGAATTAGTGGGCACCTTAATAAAGTGGTAGGTATGTTTAGAAAAAAATGTGGACTTGATTATAGCGATAACCTTCACTTGGCGAAAAAGTAAGTGTCTCAGTGCAATTGTAGAAATATTATCCAATCTCTCTATTAGTGTAATCCCCAAAAGCAATATGAAGTTTAATGGAGGGACTATGGAAGCTTAAAGCAGCTTTTAAGTCACATCATGAGTTACCTCATTGTAGCTTTACAATCGGCGGCCCCATATATATATATATATATAAATTTTTAATAAAAAATGATTAATATTTAATTTACTTTTTTTATATTTCGGATTTTGATTTATTGGTGCAGGATTTATTGCAATGTATGCTACATTGGCTAGCCGAGATGTGGACTGCTGTTTGATTCCAGAATCACCCTTCTATCTTGAAGGAAAAGGCGGGCTTTTCGAATATATAGAGAAAAGGATAAAAGAAAATGGACATATGGTCATTGTCATTGCGGAAGGAGCTGGACAGGAGCTTCTTGCTGCAAAAAATGAACAAGATGCTTCTGGGAACAAGCTATTGCAGGATGTTGGCTTGTGGATTTCGCAAAGAATAAGGGTATAAGTTTTATACTTTTTTCAGCGGCTTTTTGTTAGTTACTATCTATATTTGAGATAATTACAAATACTATCTTCAGGCTTGACCTATTTATTAAACAAACCTAATAAACTCCATAAGCTAAAAACATACTCCTAGAGAAAAATACAAAATTCAAACCTGGTATTTGTACTACCTCAAGGAGTTCAATAAAATTTCCGACCATTAAGTGAACTCTTTTTAATAGTTCAAGCCTCAATTGCATTTATAATTTATACTATATAATTTGTAATGGTAAAAGCCTTTTTTCTTGATATAGAGAAGGTATATTTGCCTGTATTTAGCTACTATGCAACCAGTTTTTTTGTTGCCTTGAGAGCTGAAAATGTGGTTATCACTGCATTGCATACGGAACATTTTCATCTCTCAAATGACTCAGTTAGCTGACCTCTGTCCTCTTTCAGTGATTGTGTTTGGGACGCCCACTTTTGAATCCATCTCTAACTATCTTGGCCGAAATACTAGTACTTCTCTTAACATCCAAATTTCTCAAATTTTAGATTCCTCATAATTATTTCTCATATTCCTAGTGGTATCAAAACAACCCCTCAAAACAGTATCAGAACATTTTCCACTTTAAACTGCATGGTTTTCTGCTGCAGATCTTCTTGTTCATCCGTTGGTTACCATTTATGATACATAGTTAATAGCTAGCTTAACCAATATTTGTTTTACGTAGCGAGGTGGTGGACGGTACACATTCTTTGCAATTCCTTCATGTTCAGTTTATTAATTACAGACAGCAGAAACATAACATGAAAAAATTGAGAGTTTTGTTTATCCTTATTAGATATTTAAGGTGTAAAATTGGAATCAAAAGCTGCACTTGCCAAGAACTTGGCAAGAGATGGAAGAAGAAACAAGCATAAGCCAGAGTAGCAGTGATTGCATCTAACTTTTGAAAGAACTAGTTCGAGATAGTTGGGGTCATTTCCGTTATGTTTATTGCACATGCATTCTGCATAAAGGTTGACCTCAGAATTTAAAAATTAGAGTACCAATACCGAACAAATCGAGCATTAGAAATAAGCTGCATTTATGACCATCTATTTGTTCTTAAATATATGTCTTGTACATCAAAAAATTTCTCTATCGGGTGGGATTTGAGTCAAGGGCATTATTTCATTAGTTTAATCATAGATGTCACCCCTGCTCTTTGTAATATACAACTGAAAGTCGAGTTGTCTATTTAAAGCATCATAATGTTTTTTTTTATTAAAACTACTCTTCTCTTTTGACAGGAACATTTTGCGAAGCAAAATAAAATCCCAATTACTTTAAAATATATAGGTAGGTTGCACTAACTGAAGTTATTCTATCCCATCTGAGACGCATAACGATACACTAACTTGACAATTTGCAGATCCAACTTACATGATCCGTGCTATTCCTAGCAATGCAGCTGACAACGTGTATTGCACGCTTCTAGCTCAAAGTGCCGTTCATGGAGCAATGGCGGGGTACACTGGCTTCACGAGTGGGCTTGTCAATGGCCGGCAAACATACATTCCCTTTCATGTAAGTAATATTTTAACAAAATAAAATTCACTATATTATCCAACTTAGGTTCCCAAATCTCAATGTTTGATGGCAGTCTATATTTTGTTCGACATTGCTTGTTTATCAGTTAGATTTGTGTGGATCTTAATCACCTTCCAAGATTCATCATAATTTCTGAAATGAGGTCCTATTAAGTTTTTGTGTGCAGTAGGCTCTAAATATCCTAACTTACAACTCCAACTAGAACTAGTGACTATGGAAAATAAGATATTCTGACCATAGCTTAAACTCTATCGCATTCACTATTTGAAATCAATTCAAAACTCGGAACATTTTCTGATTATCAACAAACTGAAGCATCACCATCTAAAGGTCCTTATCAAGCTTCTATTCATATTCTCTATGCTATATGCTGGATAAACTTGACAAAAAAGAAAAATGATTCTCTGCAGCGTATCATTGAGAAGCAAAACAAGGTTGTCATAACAGACAGGATGTGGGCGAGGCTTTTATCTTCGACAAATCAACCAAGCTTCATTGACCCAAAATGTGGCAGTGTTGAGCTCGCAGGTAATTCAGACAACAGCAAGAAAGAAACAAAAAACACTTGATTATTCCTGGTCGGCAGCAAAATCGATCTTCTGTGCCACATTTCAAGAGTCTTGAGATATGTATCATAACATGGGATTCATCGGGTCATGTAGGAACAAATTTCAAGGTCACTGATCTGTTAGGATGCCTCAGCTTCAAGCAGTGATTTTTGTTGTTGAAGTTTTACTTTACTAGGGATCATTCGACACTCATAAACTTTTTTCTTCTGCACTATTGTTGAACTGATGATGATCACATGGTAGATGGAGTGAGTAAATATACTGTCAGTGTATTTTCACCCTTAGCTGCTAAATTATCCAACTTTATGTTGGATTATTGTTTGTTTGCTGAATCCAAATGACAATAATAATGATTCAGTTTTAATTACATCATGTTAATCTGGGTGTGTGAATTTTGTGGGGTGAGCGAAGAAGAGCATGTATTCAGGAAATCGGTTCGTAGTAGGAAGTGTAGTATTGTCACCCTTCTGCATTACAAATTATGTTGTGCCAATGGGCAACATATACCCAATTCTCCTTGTGCAAATATCATTACCAACTCCTCAAAAAAATTCTTTCTTTTTTAATCAAAATCTACCTAAAAAGAACATTATATCTCTCCCCCAAAATTAAAAAAATTTCTAAGTCTAAACCCACACACCCCACTGCTGGCAGGACGTGTGGGTGACCCACACCGTCACCCACACCCACCACCGGCCGTGTGGGTGACTCACACCCACCGTCACCCACAATGTGCAAATAGGAGAGGAGTAATAGTGTCATAAAACGTGTAAATTTGTAGAAATGATAACAAACATATTGAAATGTTGGTAAAGATTTTGTATATTGAATTTAGTGTATTATTTCAGTTTTCCCAATTATGTTTTTGTTTTTGTTTTGTTTTTTTATTTATTTAAAAATCTTTTAATTATAACCAATCATATTTCAATATGCTCCAATACACTTCCTATTTTCATTCCAATGCTCTGATACATTTTTTCTTTTAATATTTTATTATATAATCTCTCTCTCCTAAATAAAAAATTCAAAGAAAAGTAAATTACATTTAATTCAATAAACTATGAAGAGTGGTTTTTGGATTCTAAAATAATTCTCTAAATTTAAATGTTAAAATAAAGAGCAGGTTGACGTCTACTTTTATTGAAATTTTCTTTAAAATATATAAATATGTTTTCTTTTACATTAATTTTTGGAAATAACGATAAATTAACATATTTTTAAAATGAGTAATAGGGTAACAATTTGTCATACTAAAAAAAACACTTTCCGATTAGGTTTCATAGAAAATCTTTTTGTCAAATTATTCCTAATATTCACAGCTGCCTCTTGCCTGTGAAGGAAATTGTGACAATAAGATTTACAAACTGTTGGAATATATCATTTTGTTCTTTAATTGATTGTTAAACTTAAATGAGCACCTATGGAACAATATATTTTATAAGAGAGTTCGTTGAATGTCTTAAGTGTTAGCCCTTAAGATTGATCTTTTAAGGAAATTGAGAAAGGAGCCTTATGAGAAGTTGAAGAATAGTGGATGAATAAGGTACAATTTACATTTAATAAAATAAACTAAAATATGAAGTGTATATTAGTATTAAAAAAAAAAAGGTCGAATTAATGAGTACTTAAGTAAATGAATAAAAATATATTAATTTTCATTTGTCTTGCAACTCATTTAATATTGACAAAGAAAAAGAAACATTAACATATAGGACCAATTCTTCAGACAAAAATACATAAACTTTAATTCGATTTCGATCCATGTTAAGTACTCTCATTTATAATAGTATTTTTATTTTACTTATTCACAATCATTAATTATTCAGGAATCAAAAAAGAAAATTAAGGACAATAAAATGAAATTAGATTAGTGAGCTATTACATTTCTTGCAAAGCTAGTATTAATTACATTATATAATATCGAATTAAACAACAATTTATATAAATCTAAAAAAACACGTAAAAATCCATGATTTAAAGAAACAAAATGTGAAAAACTAATTCTTCATGCAAAAATAACTAACTAATTCTTCAACTTTCATGGATCACATATATCACCCTTAAAAAAAAAGAAAACCATACATAACAATAAAACAACTATTGGCCAGTAGCATTGCGGTTGATGGCATGAATGACACCAGATGGATTGGCGGCGCTGCCGCCACCAGCAGTGTGGGTGGGAGCGTCGGTGGAGCTGGCGGGGCCGCGGCCAGGCTGTGGCTGAAGATGGCCTTGTGTGCCATACCCTTGTTTCTTGTAATCCTCCAAGTCCTTGTATTGAGTGTACGGACTAGTATCCACCGGTAGCCCTTCTAAGTTCCCTTTCTTTTCTTTCTCCATCTTGTCTTTCTCTCCTTACACAATGTGTATGTAAGAGAATTATGATTTATTTGGTGCTCAATTTATGATATTTTATATTATTAGTAACTAATTATGGTGCTTCTTTTGTAGGGGTGTAAATCATTGAGAAAGTGAAGCCTAATATCACGTAGTGCCAATTACTATTTAGAGGATTATGAATGTGGTTATAGTATGCAGTTACGTGTGTAATTAATGGCTAATTATAGCATCAAGTTAATATTATTCAATTGAGATAAAAAAAATTGCTAAAAATAGAAAAATTTGCACTTTTATGTCGCTTAATAAAAAAACAAAGAGCTCAATGAAATGAAATATAAGGGATATGTGTTACTATATCTCTTTGAAACTAACAATATTTCCTTGTTCATACTTAATTTATTTTATTATTTTGGATTATTCATTTTTAATTTAATTATTTTCCTTTTTTTAAGATCATCCACATATGGTCCACAATATTCCACTAATACAACTACCCACCACATATATAAAATAATAATATTCTGAATTTACGTATAAAAAATAAATGGATAGATTGATAGACGAACGAAGTATTAAATGAATTTTTATGTTTACAGTTACAAGGCCCAATACTAACGATGGGCCTTAGTATATTTCAATTGGGCCTTTATTTTCTGAAAAAGACTTGGGCCTACCACTACATTGTTTTGGACACTTTATTTTATTGAGGGCACAATCTTTACATCTGTCAAGCGAACCCTAACGCAATCCGCCTGAAACTGTGAAGCAGCTATGGCGGTAGAGACGGCGACTCAACCGAGCAAGCTACGATGGGGAGAGCTAGAGGAAGATGACGGAGAGGATCTGGATTTTCTTTTGCCGCCGAGGCAGGTGATTGGTCCCGACGACAACGGAATAAAGAAAGTCATTGAATACAAATTCAATGATGAAGGAAATAAGGTTAAAATCACCACCACATCGCGCATTCGCAAATTGGCCAACGCGCGGCTCAGCAAACGCGCCGTCGAGCGCCGCTCATGGCCGAAGTTCGGCGACGCCGTGCACGAGGATGTCGGCAGTCGCCTCACCATGGTCTCCACTGAAGAGATCCTTCTCGAACGCCCTCGCGCTCCTGGTAAGACCGTTGCTTTCATATTTTTTAATTGCATATCTTGTTTGTGATTTCGGTGTTGTCCTGGTTGGTTTTTTATGTGTTTTTAATTGTACTCTTGATTGCAATTTCATTGTTGAATCTTGGTTTTCATACTGATGCAGGTGTACTTCCAAAAAATTTCCTATAACGTGATTTGCTATGGCATTCCTTTGCCTTATTTACAGTGAGATGTGTTCGAATTTGATCTGAGTTGCGTTTATGTTCTTAGCTTCACGTTTTGATGATTATATGTGCTTTTCTGTAGATTTTTTCATGGCTACGGATCCTTGTCAATGGTTTTCTACAGCTTTTTGCTTGTTTGTCCAGCTTTTAGATATCCCCATTGTCATCAAGCTGCTTTCAAACAACTCTCTTACTACAATTGCGTACTCAAACTCTCGGTAAAGAACAGGATTATATTTGTTTGACTAAGGTGTGGCAATGTGAACCTTTTGGGGTTCTTTTGGTTTCAATGGCCACGACAATTTCAAATTTTAGTTCGTTTTAATGACAATTGAGTTGTGTTGGAGTGCTTAGCTGTCTCAGTTTCATTTATTTGCACTCCTTGATTTCTTATTACATTCTCTGTTTTTCTTGCTCCCTGATTTGTTTTTTCTCTTGAGACCATTGCTTCACCTGTCTGATAATAACCTTAAATTCAGATTAGGAGGTGATGGATTTTTTGCTCTTTCAGTATTTTGACACAGTGAACTAAGTTCTTGAGGTGCTTCAATGTACTGACCTGCAAAATGCAAAATTTCAAGTGTTTTTTAAATCAGTATTCAGCAGTGTATGCTTTACTCTTAAGAATTGTCTGTTTTCTCTCCTATTGAACTATTCTCTTACATCACGTGGTATCAATGAAAACAGGCACTAAACAAGAGGAAGTTAAGGCTGCTGGGGATCCTCTAGCTGCCATGAGTAAAGGAGGAGCTGTACTCATGGTTTGCAGGACCTGTGGGAAGAAGGGTGATCACTGGACTTCTCGGTGTCCTTACAAGGATCTTTCTCAACCGAGCGATACCTTCATTGATAAGCCAACAACGGAAGCCAATGCTCCAGCAGGCTCCTCAAAGAGCACCTACGTCCCACCTAGCCTGAGAGGGGGTGTTCCTGAGAGGAGTGGCACAGACATGAGGCGCAGGAACGAGGAGAACTCGGTCAGAGTGACAAACCTCTCAGAAGATACTAGAGAACCTGACCTGCTCGAGCTTTTCCGACCATTCGGGTCGGTGAGCCGTGTTTACGTTGCTATTGATCAGAAGACGGGCACGAGCAGAGGTTTTGGTTTTGTGAATTTTGTGAACCGAGAAGATGCGGAGAGGGCTATCAATAAGCTCAACGGGTACGGATATGATAATCTCATTCTCAGAGTTGAGTGGGCTGCTCCTAGGACAAACTAGGTTATTTGTCTGATTTTTGCTAGGGTCTTTTATTATTTTCACACACTTGAAGCTTTTTCGTAGTAATATAATTGTTGATCTTAATTTGTTTGGAGCCATATGAAATAATAATCACCCTATCTGTTGTTTATATTCTTACTGTATCAATCAATTTGTTTGAATTAAAAAGTGATTTTACTAAATAATTAACTTATTTGATTTTACAAGGATATTAGACTAATGGTCTCTTTTCATAGTAGATTAATTACAGTAAAATACATTATATGTATTGGTTGAGCATAATATTTTTTAAAGTAAAACGAGAGTTATATTACGTTCGAGTATAATGAGATATAAAAACATTCTGATTATGTAAAACAGCAGAAACATATAATGAGATATAAAAACAAATACAAATAACCTATTCACTAATGGAGAGTAGATTGAAGTGGTACCTCCGAAAATCTGATCAAGTGAAGTCCTAACGCCCGTTCATCCTGATGAACAAACGCCACCGTACCAATCTGTCAAACATAGCATCTGTAAATTCGTATGCATTGCAAACTAATTGAAACTGAGAGAAAGATTTGCACACCTTCTTTAGCTCTTCCACATCTTTGCCTGATCTCAGGATGATCGAGCAGATACGAGCATGTGCATATTGCAGATATACAGCTGTATTTCCCTGCTCAAAATCCGGCAACCAACCAAGAGTAAATGAAATTTTGTCACCATATATCCTAAGGCTCTTTGGTTGGAATTAAAAAGATTAGTGCATCCAATCACCTTGTCACTAAGCATTTGATCAAAATTAAAAGTATAATTGGTAGTTCTGTTATTCTTCAAGTCAGCGTACCTGTTATCAAGAGTAAAGGAGATTTAATTGAGTAAAAGGGAGCACAATATTTACTAGAAATTCTGAGGCTGTCAATTGGGTGTTTCATAAAATTCAACAAACTAAAAAAAAGAAGGGGATGAAACCCCGTTTTTCATGAATAAGTAATACCCCTCCTGAACGAGAGCACGTGACTTATTCCTCACTACTATCATTTCATATCACGATCATTCTTCACTACTGTCTTAAAATGCCTTGTGAGGGCACAGAGATTGTCCCAAGCAATTCAAGATCGCATGTGTTTGTTATCTGGTGTTTACATTGGTAATGTGAAGGTGCTTGTTAGATTGTCATTCGAGATAGACGTCAATAAAGAGGTGACAACGAAGTTAGCTGTGAGAGCTGAAGTTGGCCTTGCTATTCATGAAATAGATGGTTGTGGTTAGTTCATTATTCAACTTTATTTTTGTTTTTTCTCAGATAGATTAATTTCCTTTCTGCAAAATTAAGGTGCACTATCTTAAAATTACTACTGCACACCATTAGTGCCCCTTTGATCAGAGTATTTTCTATCTTAAATCAAACAAAAGGAAGAACTTACTTGACAGCTCCATACCCCACTGCTTCAGCAGTGCTTTCAAGTACCTCTGCAGTCCACTCTTCAGCCTTACCTACGCCAAATAATTACAATTTTATGTTCAGAAACTCAATTAGGTATAACATCCATAGAAAATGAATCAGAAATATTGTAGTTTGGAACAAATAGAAAAGATATTTTCGTATCAACGAGAAACTTCTGAAATTTATTACCTCTTTGAACTAGAGCCTCCTTGCATCGATTTTTGGCCTCATCAAGTAAATCAACCAACTTAACAGTCTCAGTACTGCGACTTCGAAATCGCTTTCCATCTTCACCCATAACAAGTCCAAATCCAACATGGGTAGCTTTTGGATATTTATTTTTATCTTCTGGCAACCAACCTGCCTTCTTAGCAGCCTGCAATCAAACAAGTACTATATATCAGATTTTAGCAGAACAAAACATGACAAAGAAATAAGAAATATAATGTTTAAGCTGACTTCTGTACAGATAAATACAACTTACAGCAAACACCATTTCGAAATGCTCTCGTTGGCCGACATCAGTAACATATATAATCCATTCTGCCTTCTCCTCATTAAGTCTATACCTACAATTCGTTTGAAGCAAATAAGGACTAATCTTTTCCACACTGATTAACAAAGCATGAATAACAAGAGAACATTCAAGTTTTCATATTTAACAGAAGATCGTTGCCAAATAAAACTAATTAGTGTACAGATAGTGAGAAATACCATGCACCAACCATCCAAACCATACATCACTTTTACCAAATGAGATAGTATAATTGATGATATTCAAGTCAGATAAATGCTCAAAACAATGGTAACGAACTTAGGACAGGGTACATTATTTTTACTAGTCATCCAATAGAAGAGTAATAAGATCATGAATAACAATTTGCTTGTATAAGCCATAATAGAATAAAATAAGCAGCTAAGAAATTACCATAAAGCAGCAAGATCTGTTGAAGAATAGTTGTAGCCACCATCCCTCTTTACAACGATAAGTGGTATTTTTTTTCTTTCAATGAAAATTACGCTAGCCCCTTCACTTTCCTTGACCAATCCCTTTTCATTCAGCAACTTTAATGTTCGAGGAATATAAGGATTGTAAAAGCTTTCTCCCTAGAAAGAAGATTTTTTAAATAACATGCAATCATTTGATATTAACTTAATAAAATGCTAGTTTAGTTTTGGTTATTTTTCCGTAATGGTGCTGTGTTAGTGATGATGAAGTACCTTTTCCTCTAGGCGAACTCCAAGTCGCTGATACACTCTTTCATACCCCCTTCTACTTATTTCACAGATTTGTGTCCATGCATTCCTGTACTTTTCTTCCCCACTCTAAAACAAAGAAGGCATATACGATCATGAATAAAGTAGGGGGAATTAAATCGCATAAGAGAGTAACATTTTTTACTCATTCCAATAGGTTAATTAAGTAGACCTGATTATCTAATTAACATACGTTAAAAATAGACATCTTTACAAAAGTTTTTAAATAAGAAAAGCATTTGATAATCTAATAAACCTACCAGCATAATAAGAGTAAAATAGAAAAGTCAAGATATTATGTTAAATGTCAAAATTAACTTCAAAATACTTAAAATATAAGAATATAGTAGAATTTATTATGACATAGTGATTGCTGAAACATTATAGCAAATCAACTCAGAAGATATAACTTAAGTGACACCTAACAAAGAAATAAGGATCCAAGTAATACAAAATATAAAAATATAACCAGCATTTTGATGATAGAATCTTCATAACTGCCATATCTCCATTTTGATCATTCACTTTCATCTAAATTCTGACAGCACTGATCATTAGAATGTAGTAGAACTGTTAAGCTTATCAAGTGGTGAAAATGCTGGGTAATCCCTTGTGATCTGACTTCTTTCCCTGTTTAAGGGTTATACATTATTTATTTGCTGAAAATTTACTAGTTAATGTGCAATATAGGTGAGAGGAATTGTGAAAGAACATTTGGACTCCTTTAATTACTTTTTGGGGACGCAGATGAAAAAGATTGTTCAAGCAAAAGATTTCATCTCCTCTAGCAGTGATCCTACCATTTTTTTGAGGTTAAAATATTCTTTATACTCTGTGATTTCATCTGCATTACATTCTTAGGCATTATGTAATTTTGTACTTCAGTTGACTAATTTTTTTCATTGCAGGTATAGAGATATTTACATTGGTTCACCATCAGTAATTATAGATGGCATCCCCTGTGATCTCACTCCCCAAAATTGCCGTCACTCAGATACCACGTGAGTATAACAAGTTTAACTTTTCTGTCCATTATAGATGTTACGTGCATTTGAGTTAATGAATTAAGCCTAAAGAATGTCCCTGATTTTTCAGGATGAGAAATAATCATGGAGGGATAGTATGCTTATTAAATGTTATTAAGTAAACAGGAGGGATTAAATAGACACCTTTACAAAAGCTTTAAAATAAAAAAATTATTACTGAAATTTTTCATTCTAATTCACCTGAAGACTGACTACTGCCTTCTGGGCTTTTTCCTTGAATATTGGATCAGTGTCAAATCTCTGCTTGGATGCCTTATAAAATGCCTGAAAAAGGAAAAATCCAAATCAAACTCAGTATGAACATATTGCATGTGATAGAATACAGCACATTAATAATCAAAAGTGAACATATACACAAGCATGTAAGAGGGCCAAATGTAATTCTGGAAGCAAGACTCCATTAAATATACATCCCAGCTAGGGATACATGTTTGAATCTATCTAGATATAAGTTGCAAAATGGCCAATAGAATGTGTATCTTTACGAAGTGTACTGAAGCTATTATACTCAACTAACAGAGCTCTTACAAAACTAAATTCATCCATATGGAAAATCCCAAATTATCATGTTACAATATTTAATCTGTACGATATAATACAGGCTGCAGTCCAACTAAAACAAAGTGATAAGTTAAATATGACATATGATGTCAACAAAAATCAAATAGTGCATAAGCCACTCCTCACCTCAAGATCTCCAATTGCTTGGTCACTGGAAACATCCATAGAAGGATACTTCTCAAAGAAAAACTCAATTAGCATCCCAAACTGTAGAACATAAAATATATCATCAGGAGCATCAGTGGCAATAGTATATGTGCATGTAATGGAGTGAACGATTAGATAAATCAAAAGGAACTACAAAGGGGTCATTACAGGTTTCATTGAGGACCACAAGCCCTCATAGTAAACAGATGAAAGTACTAGTCCCAGCAAAACAAAACATCAAAACAGACTCATAATTTTTAAACACGATGAGTAATCTACCTGGGTGCCCCATCACCAATGTGGTTCCTGCGAAGAACATTAACATTGGCATACTCCAACATCCTTGCCAAAGTGTCCCCAATAATCGTTGATCTCAAATGACCAACGTGCATTTCTTTTGCTATATTTGGTGATGAAAAGTCTACCACTGCTGTTTTAATAGGGAGCTGTAGTCCCCACGTTTCAATGCCATGGACAAGCATTCTATGAATACTCTGACAACAAAGCAAAAAAAAAAAAAACATTGCTTAAGTATGCATAAACATCTTGTTAAAAGAAGTATAAATAAGAAGGTTGAATGATGCATAAATCAATAGTTCAATACATTCTCCATCCATCCATTTGATAATCTGATGTTTATATAGCCATCTTCAGCACAACTACAGAGCTCTATCATTTCTGATGGAGGAAGATTTCCAATGATAGCCTAGAAATGAGAATAGATTTCAATTTCAACATTAATTGTCAAGAGAAATCCAAAACCATAAAAATTATGAGAAAATGAGATGCGAGTAAATAATATACCTCGCCAATAGATTTCAAATCTGTAACTCCTTTTACTCTTGAGAATATGCCCATGGCATTATTGCTACCTCAATCAAACAGTTATGTCCATAAGCAGTAAGAAGCATGAGTTGGTCTTATACATTTTCTAGTGCCAAAAGTTCCTGTTTTAATTTTTGTCCGAGCCGTTTTAATTTTTGGATTTACTTCTTGGAGATTGGTTCAGTAAGTTTATCTATTCAACTTTTAATCTCGTGCTCAGCTATAATTTCCCCACTGGCCACTATATCAAAATGGCAAAATTTGATATGTTTACAAGATTCAAAATAATAGAAGTTCACATAAATAGTGGGCAGTTTGATGACTCCTGTAGCTGTTCATTTGGACTAAAAACTCAATCGATAAACTTACAAACCAATCCTAATCCAAAATCCAAATAAAGACAACTTACAGACTAAAAAAAAAACATGCCAACTAAAAGAACAATGAAAGAAGGTTCAGGAATCACACCACTGATAATCACCATAAGAAGCATCCTTGCAGGGAGCAATTGCAGGATGCACTTTTAAATCTTGAGGAACACTTCTTCTCAACGCCTCCTCGAAGAGCTTCGATATTTGGTGCTTAACACTTGCTGCACTCTGAACAATCTGAAGTCGGAAAGAAGATAAAAATTTTGTCAAGCTGTCTTAAGAGTAGTGCTACATATCAGTAACTAAGGATAAAAATTGCTACATTTTTAAATTTATAAACCTTATTCACAAAAATACTACTACTAATTAAAGAATCAAAATTAATAAACAAGAAAGGTCAAGAAGAATTCTTGAGGATGCAGGATTAATACTAGTTCATAATCACCCCAAATGCAAATACGAAGCAATAAATGACTTACAGATGCCATGCAATAAGGACTTCAATGCTTCACTCTCACGACACCTTCACAACAAAAATCAACGGATTAGAAAAAAACAAAAATTGAACAGAAATTCAAATTTTCAGCTAGAACTGTCAAAATGGGTTGAGACCAGTGGGCTCAACCCGCCCCAACCCCCTAAACCCACCAATTACCTAGCCCAAAAGTAACCCGCCCCACCAGTAGCCCGCCCCACTCAAACCCACTAAAGTGTGGGCTAACCCGCACCGCCCCACTAACCCAACATCAACCCACCTTTATAAATTAAAATTTAAAAAACAACTTCTAAATTTTAATATTTAAATTTAATAATAAAAATATTATCACCCAACCCTACACCCTACCTACCCCCACCCAACACCACCCCCTCCCAAAAAATTTTTTTTTTTCAAAAAAACTATAAATTTTTAATATTTAAATAATAAAAAAATTCCACCCAACCCTACCCCATACCTACCCCCGCCCCCAACCCCCACCCCCACCCCCCCCACAAAAATTTTATTTTTCAAAAAAACTTTAGATTTTTAATATTTAAATAATAAAAATATTCCACCCAGCCCTACCCCCTACCTACCCCCACCCCTCCCCCCTAACACCACCCCCCTCCCCGCCCCCACCCCCAAAAAAAATTTTTTTAAAAAAAACTTTAGATTTTTAATATTTAAATAATAAAAATATTCCACCCAGCCCTACCCCCTACCTACCCCCTCCCCACCCCCTCCCCGCCCCCACCCCCCACAAAAAAAAAAAATTTCAAAAAATCTTTAAATTTTAATATTTAAATAATAAAAATATTATCACCCAACCCTACCCCCTACCCACCCCCACCACCCACCCACCCCCCAAATTTTTTTTTAATTTTAGATTTTAATATTTAAATATTAATTTTTTAAAAAAAAAAATTTGGGAGTGGGGTGGGGGTGGGGGTGGTGGTAGGTAGGGGGTAGGGCTGGGTGGTATATTTTTATTATTTAAAATTTTTTTATTATTTAAATATTAATTTTTTTTAAAAAATTTTGTTGGTGTGGGGATGGGTGGGTGGGAGTGGGTAGGGGGTATGGGTTGGGTGATAATATTTTTATTAATTAAATATTAAAATTTGAAATTAAAAAAAAAATTGGGTGGGTGGGTGGAGATGGGTAGGGGGTGGAGGGGGGTGAGTGAGGGGTGGGTAGGTCATAGGTGGATAGGGGTAGAGTATGGACTAACCCGCGGCCCGCCCCACCAGTAGCCCGCGCTGCAAGTGACCCGCCCCACTTGAGCCCATCAAATGGTGGGTTGTGGTGGGTTGTGAGATAACCTGCCCACAGCCCATTTTGACAGCTCTATTTTCAGCACAGTAATAATTATAACCAATTCAATCAGTTATTATTATTTGTTACCCTTTATTGTTAATCACTTAATTGCTCATTTTAGACATCTTCTCATCGGAAGTCCATCAGAAATGATCCAAGTGCACAGGATTTGGAGATTTTTCAGTTCTGACGTGGCGTGACAAATTGACATTTTAGACACGTCAGGTTGCCAAGTGTAAATCACTTCAAGAATTAATTAAAAAAACATGAATTTTACTTCTATTATAAATTAATCCCCATTTTTTAGAAATTGTAAAAGAAACCATCAATTTTAAGTATTGTTGCAAATAAAAACAAAAAAAAAACCATATCTTTAGTCACGGGTTTTTTGCAACAATATTTAAGGTGGTGGTTTTTTTTGTAGTTTTTCAAAATGAGAATTAATTTATAATAGGAGTAAAGTTCGTGATTTTTTTGCAATTAAACTCAAATTAAATAATCGATACGCAAATTTCTAAGATCAAGAGAGAAACCGATATAAAGAGGGTTCTCCCACAAATTTTAGAAAGAGTTCCATAAATAAAAGTGCGTGACTTCTACCCCAAGTTTTAAGTCTAACTGCAGATATTAATAAACCCTAGGCAAAGGCAAACGACCAGAAAGTGATAACTTTTATACAGAAAAGTGATAATAAATTAATAAAAAGTGATGATATTATTTCATGAACAATTTATAGTATGAATAAAAAGTGATAACATTTTATAGCAATTTTAAAAAATGAAGAATGGTCTCACGTGAGACGGTCTCGCGCAAGACCTACCCTAAACGGGATTATAATTATTAATTATTAATAGGAATAATAACCTGAATATATCTAAATACAGATATGTGTATTATAAACCTATCACAGCTAATCGAGATAATATTTAATATTAAAAATATAAAACGATATCGATAATTAATCTTTTTCGGACTATTGAGTCCTATTATTTAGGAAAAGATTTATTTTTTATTTTTAAAGATAAGGTTTTTTCTGCCCCTTTGTTTTTAATTCCTCCAATTCGTCGTTCTTTTGGAGTAGTATTTATACAAAACTCGCATATTAATATATTTCTCTCCTTTAATCAATTTGTGAATCGCTGGTTAACGTTGTTGGTTTCAGAAGATGAGAGCAGAAGAAGCCTCTCCCTCTACATCAGCCACGACTTTGGGCTCCGACAACAGCTTCGTCTTCCAACTTGGCTGCAGCTTTAGTTGTAAAATTCCTCAACGGGTAATGATTATTCTTGCTGCCGTTTTCGTTGTCGCTGCAATTATTGTAGCCGTCGGTGTTGCCAATCCTGTCGCGACAAACGGAGGAACCAATCCTGTACCTGTGGCGATTGCTGATGCTGCAGCCGTCAACCGCGTACTTGGCGGTAAAAGTGCTGAACGAGAAATTGTCGCTGCCGTTTTCGCTTGCGTTATCTCCTTGGCTGCTATAGTTACTGTAGCTATTATTTGTTTAATTTCTGGCTAATCAGGGAATGTTTGGTTAAGTGTAGGTTTTAACAAGTTATCATACTGTTAGTATTATGTTTGCTTCAATATACTACTCCCTCCGTCCCGGGAAGTATTTCGCGTATTGGTGTGCGCGGAGTTTAAGAAAATTTTGTATTTTTATGTATAAAGTAAGAAAGAGAATATATATTTTAGTTGATTTAATGAAAAATGTGTGTAAAGTTATTGAGAGATGTGAAAAAAGTGTGTAAAGTTTTTGGGAGATGTGAAAAAGTAAGTATTATATTGGGATATGTGTAAAAAGTGAGTATTAGTATAATGTATTTTTTACCAAATTTAGTAAAAGTAAAGTGTGAAATACTTTGAGGGACGGATGAAAAAGGAAAGTGTGAAATACTTTGGGGGACGGAGGGAGTAGTTTTCTAAACCTGCTTCGTATTATTTTGCAATATATCTTAAATTGATATAGTATGAATTAAAAGTATGGTATACAGTACTTCAGTTATTCGAGTCCATAAACATTTAAAAAAGTAAACTTGTTGGATAAAAATTATGTAAGACTCAGCACACAAACAAGTTTTAGAAAAATTAGCATGCTTGTATATCCGTACTCAGAAAGATGATGAAGCAATTATACAAAAATAATAGGACTATAGGTCAAGAAAGTCAAAAGTCAATGAAGTGGCATAATATTGCGTATCATAAATAACTATAGAGAAGAAGCCACGCCTCGTAAACAAAAAAGGGATGAGTACATACTTTACCACCAACTGTTCCAAGTAATTGATGGATCATCACTCTTGCATTTAACATGCAGAACCTTTTCCCTTTAGTCCCAGAGGCTGGGAGGAAAGCACTCATGGATGCAGCAAGATCCACAATTTCATGGCATGATATATACCCATCCCTACGTGGAGCAATTAAGGTTGGAGTTCAGATTTTCAGATGGAAAACAAAGGAATTTCTTAATGCAAATGATTGGCACTCAGTAAAAAAGTACAACTAAAGGCATATATGATGACTTGAATAAAGAAAGCTGGTAAGGCAGTGGTAACTACGTGATTGATTATTGACGTTATATATCATCTCAAGTCATTAAAAATCAAGCTGTGCATAAAACCAAAAAGGCAAAAATCCTGACATATTTAGAACATAGTCAAGGATCATATCATAAGTGATCTAACCAACTCGTTTCAACAAAGTGTAAGCGTCAAATAGGAACTCACAACGGTATTTTAGCCAAACATGTTGGACAATTAGCAACAGCTGACCTATGACGAAGTCCGCAGTCATGCCATCTATCTGTTCATCATAAATTCGCGGTAAACTCTTTAGCTGAAAGGATAACACAAAAATTGAAAAGAGCTGAATATGACACAGAACACAAAATTCAATTCCAATCACGGAATTAGGAAAATCGGAAATAGGGAAACCTGGGAACCCAAGAAGATAATTCGCTGTCGAAGCAGCATGTTGGTGGTGTCAAGCTCTTCGAATCTCGTAAGCCATCACTGACAACACTTCTATTGACACCAGCATTGTCAGATATCAATTTCAGTGGATAACTCATAGCTCTTTTCACTATGTCTGCTCCAACCTGCAAGAGGTCATCCAGCCGATTAGAACTGCTAAAATAAAGTTTGGAACGACAAAGAGAAGTTTACACCTTACACAAAATTCAAGAATCGCTTTAAAATGTTTTACCGTCCAATTTTAACTTTAAAGAATAAAAATTTAGACAAACGTCTTACCTTCTCTTCCTCATTTTCCAGCGGACGCAAGCCTCGATAATGTACATCCACCGCAACAATTCCTTCCTCAACAGCTGCCCGTAAACAGTAAGAATTTCATTAGTAACACCACGTCCCTTCACCAGCAACTAAAAGAAGATAATTGTTTAAGAGCTTGAACTCGTAGCGCACCTTAGTTGCATTGAGAGCATCTTCTACTCTAAGCTTCTTTTCCTTCAGCTCTATTTCAGTTTGTGCACTAGACTTCAGGATTCAATTTTCAAAGAGTCAATGTTTTTGCAACAATATATGCACACTAAATACAACTTGAAAAAACTGAAGAAACACTGAATTACCTGAATTACAGCAACACCTCCAGATAGCTTTGCCATTCTTTCGTTTAGTTTTTCCTTTTCATAATCTTGTTCAGCCGCCGCTCAAAAGTGGTGCATCACTTTAGAGCTTCAAAACTCTGAATTCTTTACAGAATTTCAATAACAATGTAAGGCAAAAAATACACACCTCAATAATAGTTTTTCCTTTTCATAATCTTGTTCATCCGCCTGCTCATAAGTGGTGCATCACTCTAGAGCTTCAAAACTCTGAATTCTTTACAGAATCTCAATACCAATGTAAGTGTAAGGCAAAAAATACACACCTCAATAAGATTTTTAATTTGTGTTACACGTTTAGTTACAGCTTCCTGGGTGCTTCCATATAAGAGGATCCAAACCCTTTAATGTAAGAAAGATTCTCCAAATGATATATACCTTATGTAAGAAATATTGCTTATATTACATGTAAATTAATACCAACTAAACGTTTAAATATTACAGATAGGAGGATCCAAAGCAGTCTAAATAAGCCTATGAATGCTCCCTTTTTTTATTATTATTTTTCTATATTATATGCAGAAACTTTGAAATACTTTAGATTATTAAAGAGCTCCATTGATAAATTATAGTATTTTCACAAGGTGCAAGTTCAATAGATCTCATCTTCTTCAAGTTCACATTGTGATGGGCCATGGGGTGATCTCAAGAGCAAATTATCATTAGATACTGTTCTGTGATACAGACTAAAACCTTCAAAATTGGAAGTCACTGTATATGATAGAATGCAACATAGACTTCAGGAGCTAATTCAATGCAATCCAACGAAAATGTACAAAAGAGAAGGAGAAAAAAAAACATTAATATCGTGGCGAATCCAGTGCACACAGCCAGCATTTTTTATGAAAACAAGCATATAGTGGATTGCATACATATCTGGAATCTAAGATGCAAGAAGCTTCTGGATATCCTTCTGCAAAGAAACATGGGAAAATAATCAACAATTTAATACAGCAGAATTGACGATCATTGATATAGTAACATAATTTGGAGAAAAAGATTCGACAAGGTGGTCCACTGCAGTTCACTGCAAATAGGAAGGGGTTGGGGGTACCACCTCATTCACCCGGTTAAGAAAACTAAGAGCAAAACCAAAATCCGTGAAACTCATTGAATCATGGGATTGGTCACCCATAAAAACAAGTTCAATAAATGTAATGAATTTGATGATATTAAATCATCACAAGGCTACTCACCCATGTAATTACATGCAAAGTACTCGGGAGCAGCTAAGCATTAAGAATGCCAAAATTACATTCGCGCAATTCCAATTTATAATATTGACAACACTTGTTTCTGAGTTGTTTTCGAATGGAAAAGTTCAGACTGATTAGACTTCAGACGTATTTCTCATGTTGAAATATTGATAAATATGTCATATCCAAGTTTCGAGATATAAAAGGGACAATACAAAGAATGCATATATTCACTACGCAAGGTTTTAACTTATTTGTCAATGAAGTAACAGAATGGGCATTTACCTCTATTTGGAAAGGGGAGGTCATCTGTGGGTATCTTTCAACAACTTTAACATTTTTGTCAACGAGGAGCTTCTCGAAGTTCCAATTAATCAGATCACCGAGGAATCCTCCAACATTTGACTTTAGAAATTAATAAACCGGAGCTGCATTTGGTTCATTTACATCAACCTGCAGTAATAAGATCCTAAATGATTAAAAATATTCTGTAAAAACAGCACTCAAGGAAGAACCAACCAAAAGTGCCTTGCCAAAAATTGGGAAATCCTCTTTACAGGGAAAGGCTAAAATCTCAAACCCTGCATTGACACATATTCTTGAATTAATTTTGCATATCTCGACTGCAGACAAATACAAGAATGTAAGAGATTAGAAGAGATGCTATGGTATACTCAGTTATGCATGCACAAAGAGATATGTCTAGCGCATGCTTTTTGAACAGAGAAACTGACTGTAAATATCAAACCTTTGCTTCGCAGCTTTTGAAACTGATGATTTAGCTCTGGAGGCAGTGGATTTCAAGAAGAGCTGGTGATTCATAGCTGCTTCAGTGTGCATAGGGAAGAAACCTTTAAAGGTCGGCTATGCTAAAGTTGCCAGTTGTTATTAGCCACTATTTCCACGTGAATGTCACAGACTCACTATCGAGCGGTAACTGCAGCAGGAACAATCAGATTAGATAATTAAGAAGACATGGGTTGTTCTGCTGCAAATGTAAAAATAGCTACTGGGAGATACTATAATCAGTTAGTTTTACTAACTAAGAGGTCAATCAAGATATATACCTAGGTTCTCACCTGATTCTGGTTTAAAGTTAAAGAGTTAAATGGAGCAAAAGTTATTGTAATATGTATTCAACTCCTGCCTCATGGGACAAATCAGTTATATAATCACTGCCTCATCATAGGGCACAACTCTTAGACAGTTCACCTAAACTACATTTCTCTCATTTCTCTTTCTCTTCTCTTCTTTGAATATGTTATATATTGTTATAAGGATGGTGACAGATGAAGTTCATACCAAGTGTAATGAGGTTTCCAGGGGATGCAGCGCCGAAAACTCCAAGTTTAAGCCGTCTTTCACCCATAAAGGTACTGTCTAAGTTAGTATCAAAAGATGTTCTCCAGCTTTCCGAATCTGAGCATGCAAACATACTGCATGAGAAAATTCCGTAAATAAACCTGAAACTCTCCCAAGATAATTTCTCTAAATTAATCTTTAGCAAATACACGAAAACTTGATCATGCAAGACAAAAAGAACTGTTCAAAAAATACAGCATAGTGATCCCATGATTGATGAGCAAGAAAGTGGAGAATGTAGCTGTAGGTACAGAAATCACAGTATATGCTTTCTCAGAGACATGTCCAATGGTGACTACATTTTAAACCATGTCAGAACTCACTGGAAGTATCCATCTTAAACCAACAAAACTAAAATGTGGCTTACAGAGGCTATTTTGAACGGACCAAGAATAGCAATGCTGTAACCAATGTGCCTTGAATCGCCATCCCCTACCATTTACTATAAGAATTAACTCCCATCTCATCATTTATATAATCACAATTTAACAAAGTTTGATTTCAATCCTTTCTTTGAGACTAACAATTCTATAGCAAGAACAGATAATGAAAGGACATATGTAATTTCAAGAGGAACTTTTTCCATGAAGAATTAATGTAATATTACAAGTTCGAACGTTAAGGATTCTACCCTGCATGTTGCCACACTGAATATGTAACAGATGAGAGAAGTATTTGAAATTCAACCTATGTCCGGCTAGATTAAAGACCGACTAATTCGAACATCAGATAAGATTGAACATACATGGCATAAAATTTTATTACTGTTTGCAAGTATTCAAAATAGCTGTTTGTTCAGCTCGATTTCATTCATTCATTCACATCCCTAACAATGTCAGCAGGTATCGGACATGTGCAAAGTGAACAAGCAATAAAATTAGGCGCTTATTAAGCTAGGAATATAGAAAATGATGATAGAAACATAATACATTCCATATTCAATATCTTGAAAATGGTTCATATAAAATACATTGCTAGCTCAATCCAAATTTTATATCAGAAGGAAACATGAAGATAAAATTAGTATACGGATTGCATATTGTGAATAAGATAGATGGGAAGCCAATGTGTCTCATCTGGTTATGAGATTTCACATGTGTAAACATACTGAGCAAGGAAAGTCCAGTCCTGCGCGTTGGCAACAAAAAACTTAACAACAAATATAAAAGGAGCATGAAGAATTCAAGAACCTCAACCAAAGCGCTCAATCACAAGAGTACACGCGATAATGCAATTCAATCCCAATTTATGTTGCAAAAAGAAAGCCCATATTACCTATACCACCGTTAGCGGAGGCGACGGGGATCTGCACAGCGAGAGCGAGATAAAATCAGAATTCAAAATCCAAATTAAGACGGCTTTTTTATAATAGTAATAAATAATAAATTTTATTTATTGAAAACACGTGTTATTAATAAACCTAAAAATAAAAATAAAAATAAAAAAATTATTTTAGAGAAACCGTCATTGACAGTTGATCATTTTATATAGGCTCTAAAAGTATTCATTCATTTTATTCTTCATCATTAAGCCGTCATTGACACGCACTCTGTAACTAAAGCTTTCCCTAAAGTGTAATCACCATGGCTGCCCCTTCTGCAAACCGCTCCAGTTGCCCTCTTTTCCAACCCCCACCCCCACCCCAACCCCATTTTCCACGATTAATCTCCGGTGGCAACTTCGTCCGCGGCTGCGCAGATGAAGCTGCAGCAACAGGACAAGTGGACGGAGACAAATTAGTGTCGTTCAAGCTCCAATGTGAGCTCGAATGCGATATGCCGAGGTGCGTGCAAACCTTTTTTGGCGTGATGATATCCATCATCGTGTTGTCCACTGCTGCTGTTGTCTTCGGTTTACTCCGGGCATAGCCAAGAACATCGTCGCCAGGTCCGCTACGCAGACGTTTCGAATTCGTCCTGCTTCTTGAGTAGCTTACAGTTAGAAATTCGAATTCCTCCTTGTATCTTTCATTTCTTGATCTTTGATTTTTCGCATATAAAACTTCATGTTGTTCTGAATCTGTGAATCATATCGTGTGTGGCGGGTGCACAGTGCACCCGACCCGATACAATAACCAAATTTCAGATATGGGTCGTCATTTTACTATTCATTTCTTCGTTTTGTTATATGTGAAGATGTAGACCATGCATGGGTGTTGCTGTATGGAGTTGAGTAGGGTACCACGTGGAGTCCATGCATTGGTTGAATTGGACATGCAAAGGATTGCATGATGTAGAAGGATGACCGTTGGATTACAGCTGAGATGATCAGCATTGCAGCGTGCCTTCGGTGGAAGTTTCTGGAAGCTTAAGCTGACGGGAGAAGCTTGAGCTGAGGGAATCAAAACGGTTGGAAGGAATCAGTTTGTTATAACTGATTCCCAATGCATGCATATGATTGGATGGAAAGGTATCAAACGGTTGAAGCGGTTCACTGCTATAAGTTGAAGCAGTGTGGATCAGTTCATCGTTCATCCATATATATCAGCACTCCATGCATCTGCATCATCATCTTCTTCACATCTTCATATAAGTTCAAGCTTAGGGTTTTGGTTCATGAGTGTGCTTGTTGATTCTGTAATCTGTTTCATCATCATCACTAGGGAAGTTCTCTCCTTAAGAAGTGGATGTAGGCTTACGCCGAACCACTATACATCCTTGAGTTGATCGTTTTTCATTTCTTTCAATTTTACAATCAATCCATGAGTGAAACGTGAGTGATCAACCAAACGTGTGTGTGTGAGATCTTGAGAAGTTAACAAGATCTTGCTTAAGTTCATAAGAAGTGGCGCCGTCTGTGGGAAAGAGAAGAAGAAGTAGCCATTAGTTATCAGATCAGAAGGAAGAATCATGGTGACAACCAAGTTTGATGTGGAGAAGTTCACAGAGAAGGTCGATTTCAGTCTGTGGAGGATGAAGATGGAAGCTATACTGATTCAACAAGGATTGGCAGATGCAATCAAACCAGTTCCAGAAAACCAAGCAGCTGCTGTGGATGCAGTAGCACAAGCTGCAGAACAGGATCAACAATCAAAGGCAAGAAGTACAATCATACTGTGCTTAGGTGACAAAGCTCTGAGAGAAGTCTCAAGGGAAGTATCTGCAAGGGATATGTGGAAGAAGTTAGCTGATCTTTACATGGTGAAGACCTTGGCAAATAGACTGTACACAAAGCAGAAGCTCTACTCCTTCAAAGTAACAGAAGATAAGTCCATTCTAAACCAACTAGATGATTTCAATAAGATCATAGATGATTTAGAAAACATTGATGTTGCACTGTCAAGTGAAGATAAGGCTGTCATATTAATGTCAGCTCTTCCTAAATCTTTTGAAGGTTTAAGGGATACACTGTTGTATGGAAATGTTGAATCTATCTCTCTAGAGCAAGTAATCCTGGCAATCAAAGCTAAGGTGCTCCATAAGACATCAGATCATACAGTTGCAGGAGAAGGTCTTGTTGTGAACAAACAGAACAAATGGAATAAGAATGACAAGAAGAATGGCTCTGATAAGAAATGGCAGAAGAAATCAGAAAAGGGGAATCAGAGTTCATCAGCAGATGAAGAAAACAACAATTGCTTCCACTGCAACAAACCTGGACATTTTAAGAAGCAATGTCATAAGTGGAAGGCTATGGTTGCTAGGAAGATTGCAGAAAAAGGTGAAAATCAAAGGATCCATGCCAATCAGGTAACTGAAAATAAAAATAATAAAGATAAAGAATATATTGAAGCTTTGGTTGTTGGCTCTGATCAAGTATCAGATCAGTGGGTGTTAGATTCAGGTTGTACCTTTCATATGACATCTGTTAAAGATTGGTTCACTGAACTAAAACCATTTAATGAAGGATCAGTCCTGTTAGGCAATGATCAAGCTATAAAGATTGAGGGTATTGGTTCTGTAAAATTTAGAATGTTTGATGGAACTGTTAAGCTGCTCACAAATGTGAGATATGTACCAGGTTTGAGGAGGAATTTGATATCACTAGGGATGTTAGATACCCTAGGGTGTGAATACTATGTGAAAAAGGGCATACTCACCATCATGAAAGGAAATTCAGTAGTGATGAGGGGAGTTAAGTGCTCTGATCTCTATTTTCTTGAAGGATCAGTTGTTACAGGACAGGTGAACACCTCACAAGATCAAGAAGATGTTCATCTATGGCATGGAAGGCTAGCTCATGTAAGTGAGAGGGGGTTACAGGAGCTAGCAAGACAGAAATTACTAGATATAAGTTCAACCTGTAAGTTGGATCAATGTGAAGATTGTATCCTAAGTAAGTCTAAGAGGTTGAAATTTGGTTCAGGTGAACATACCTCATCAGAGAAACTTCAGTATGTTCATACAGATCTGTGGGGACCTTCTAGGAATCCAACCATGGGAGGAGGAAGATACTTCATATCTTTCATAGATGATTACTCTAGGAAGTTATGGGTGAAAATCCTAAAATCAAAGGATCAAGCATTCACTGCATTTAAGGAATGGCTTGCTGAAGTGGAGAACCAAACAGGCTGCAAACTGAAGTGCTTAAGATCAGACAATGGACTTGAATTTGTTTCAGAAGAGTTCAATAACTTCTGCAAAGAAAGAGGAATTAAGAGGCACAAGACTACACCTGGAACTCCACAACAGAATGGTGTTGCAGAAAGAATGAATCAAACCTTGCTTGAAAGAGTTAGGTGCATGCTGAGCAGTGGAGGATTTACTAAGGGGTTCTGGGGTGAACTTGTGACAACATCAGCATACTTGATCAACCTATGTCCATCAGCTGCTCTGAAGTTCAAACCACCTGAAGAAGTATGGTCTGGAAGGGCTCCCAGTTATGATCATTTAAGAGTGATAGGTTGTCAAGTGTACTCCCATGTGAAGCAGGATAAGTTGGAACCAAGAGCATTAAAATGTGTAATGGTTGGCTACTCTAAGGAGGTTAAAGCTTACAGGTTGTGGTGTTATGAAGCTAATAAGTTTATTATCAGCAGAGATGTGACTTTCAATGAGAAGAAGATGCCACTTGTTGAAAGAAATTCTGTAGTTTCTATTACTACAGATACAGATGAGCCTCAGGTGGAGCAATCAAAGAAAGATTCACTTCATGACAGCAAGATGCATGATCAGAATATTGAAGAGAGCTCACCTGGTTCATCAAGCTCCAGATATGATTTGAGTACTTATCAGCTTGTCAGAGATAGGTTAAGGAGGCAGATCAAGGCTCCTGTGAGATACATGGAAGCTGATATAGTATCATATGCACTATATGTTGCATCTGATATAGAGAGTAATGAGCCAAAGACATATGATGAAGCTATATCAGGAAGTGAGAACAATAAGTGGATAGTTGCTATGGAGGAAGAGTTGTTATCTCTGCATAAGAACAAAACTTGGCAGATTGTTGAAAGACCACAGAATAAGAAGCTAGTCAGTTGTAAATGGATTTATAAGAAGAAGCCTGTTACAAGCAAAGAAGGAGGTGTTAGGTACAAGGCAAGGCTTGTGGCAAGAGGTTTCTCACAGAAAGAGGGTGTTGATTACAATGAGATATTCTCACCTGTTGTAAAGCATTGCTCTATCAGAATCCTATTGGGATTAGTGACTCAGTTTGACCTTGAACTACACCAGATGGATGTTACTACTGCTTTCTTGCATGGAGACTTACAAGAGGATATTTACATGAAGATTCCTGATGGTGTGAATGTAGAAGGAGCTGACAGTAAGGCTTGTTTACTTCTGAAATCCTTGTATGGTCTGAAGCAAAGCCCAAGGCAGTGGTATTTGAAGTTTGATCATTACATTACATCAAATGGATTTAACAGAAGTTTACATGACAGTTGTGTCTATATCAGAAGCAAAGAAGGATGCTATACATACTTACTGTTGTATGTAGATGATATCCTTATAGCTTGTAAGGATCAAACTGGTATAGATGAAGTAAAGGGGTTACTGAAGCAAGAATTTGATATGAAGGATCTAGGGGAAGCAAAGGTGATCCTTGGAATGCAGATTGAAAGAGACAGATCAGCTGGGGAGTTGAAGTTGTTCCAAGAATCATACTTGGATAAAGTGTTGAAAAGATACAATATGAATCTCAGTAAGTCAGTGACAACACCAGCAAAGCAAGGAGTGAGTTTGTCACTTCTTCAAGCTCCTCAGACAGATCAAGAGAAGGTTAAAATGAGCAAAATTCCCTATGCTAGTGCTGTTGGCAGTCTGATGTATGCAATGGTGTGTTGCAGACCAGACTTAGCTTATGTGATGAGCATGATTAGTAGATTTATGAGCAATCCAGGCACTTTACATTGGGAATCAGTGAAATGGGCTCTCAGGTATGTGAAAGGTACTATCACAGCTGGGTTGAAGTTTCAGAAAAGGGAAACTTGGGATAAGGCAGTAGTTGGATGTGTTGATGCTGATTATGCAGCAAATCTTGATACTAGGAAGTCACTTACTGGTTATGTGTTCAATCTATTTGGTACTGCAGTAAGTTGGTAGGCAACACATCAACATGTAGTGGCCTTATCTACTACTGAATCAGAGTTTGTTGCTCTCACAGAAGCAATTAAAGAAGGAATATGGCTGACTGGTATATTGAGGGAGTTTGGAGTTGAGCAAGATTCAGTTGAAGTGTATTGTGATAATCAAAGTGCAGTGCATCTCTCCAAGCATCAGGGGTACCATGAGAGAACTAAACACATTGATGTGAGGTTATATTTTATAAGAGACATGATAGACAAGGGAGAAGTAAGTGTCAAGAAGATCAAAACCTCTGAGAATCCAGCAGACATGTTCACAAAGGCTTTACCAGCTCATAAGTATGAGCTGTGTAAGGGGTTGGTTCAGTTGTGTTAAGCAAGGAAGGAAAGGGGGCTGCTACCTACAAATAGCAGCAAGGTGGAGTAGGAATGATCTAGTGTGGTGATGCAAGGTCTAAGGTGGAGATTTGTGAAGATGTAGACCATGCATGGGTGTTGCTGTATGGAGTTGAGTAGGGTACCACGTGGAGTCCATGCATTGGTTGAATTGGACATGCAAAGGATTGCATGATGTAGAAGGATGACCGTTGGATTACAGCTGAGATGATCAGCATTGCAGCGTGCCTTCGGTGGAAGTTTCTGGAAGCTTAAGCTGACGGGAGAAGCTTGAGCTGAGGGAATCAAAACGGTTGGAAGGAATCAGTTTGTTATAACTGATTCCCAATGCATGCATATGATTGGATGGAAAGGTATCAAACGGTTGAAGCGGTTCACTGCTATAAGTTGAAGCAGTGTGGATCAGTTCATCGTTCATCCATATATATCAGCACTCCATGCATCTGTATCATCATCTTCTTCACATCTTCATATAAGTTCAAGCTTAGGGTTTTGGTTCATGAGTGTGCTTGTTGATTCTGTAATCTGTTTCATCATCATCACTAGTGAAGTTCTCTCCTTAAGAAGTGGATGTAGGCTTACGCCGAACCACTATACATCCTTGAGTTGATCGTTTTTCATTTCTTTCAATTTTACAATCAATCCATGAGTGAAACGTGAGTGATCAACCAAACGTGTGTGTGTGAGATCTTGAGAAGTTAACAAGATCTTGCTTAAGTTCATAAGATTATATTCTTAATTCTTTAAGTGCTTTTACCATTAGTTTCTTAATTATGAAATCAGAGCTCTAATTACGTTCTCTTTGCCCTCAATTTCGTCGGCCCCCATTGCTACAAAGCTCTAATTTATGGGCTTCTCCACTCCAACTTGGATTTTTCTTGCTTTTGTTGTAAATAGGTCAACCCTCTTGTTCAATTACTTGCTAGAGTGCTTTCTTTGAATTGGTTTTGCATGTTTTGCCACTGGTTATGTGAATTTGATCTGTTAAGAAATTTTCGAATTAGTAAATTCTGTCCGGAAATGTACAGCACAACCATTGTTCATATTTTCGTGTTATTAGCCTTTTCAAGTGCCTCCCTATGTGATACAACTTGGGAGCTACTGGTCTCATACAGAATATTTAAATTTCTTCCTTAATTGCCTATTTATCTTCTCTCAAAGGAGGAAATATATGTAAAAAAGAAAGACAGGGGTAGCTACTGGTACAACTCTAATTTGGCATCCCTGAATATTATGCTACAAATATTACATAGCAGTGAGTCTTACATTGCACGTCTGCTGTTTGAGTTGCATTCATTAGTCTTATTTGGTAGATTGTACATCAATTCAGTGTGATAGGAAACACGCTTGCACATTGCATTTTTCGTCATTGGTCTTCTCTTAGTTACTGTGTTCTCAAGATCTTGGGTCCTATACTATTGCAAGTTCTTTTTTAATGCGCTTGAATACTTTGCATGAAAGTCGTTTGAGACGGCATGCTAGAAACCATTATTATTAATCAAATAGCGACCAGATTTGTTGCCAGAAAATTTCTTCCATAGCTGATCAATAGCAACCAGATTTTTACCTCTTCTAGCCTCCATGCTTCTATATAAACCTGAGATAGTTGACAGAGTAAGCGAGTACAGATATAGTGTCACTGTATTGAGGCCTTGAGAAATAAAAATCCCCCTAGGATTCTAAGATAGCTACAGGTTTATTTGATAGGAAAAAAACAAGAAAATCTGGAAGTTTATGAGCTGAGAGCCCTTTGAATTTATACCCATTGCTTTCATATAAGCTGCTGCTTCCGTGTTTGTGTTATAGTAGTTTTCGCCTGTTGTTCATGTAGTCCAAATAGAAGACACCGCATGCTGAACTGGGGCTGTAGTATATTAGTTTAATCCTAGATCAATTTATTATCAGTTTCATGCTACTTTTTTTTTTTTTTTTACAACGCATGCAACAGGTCTTCCCTTTATCTCATGATTCCTTATGTTGTTATATCTAATAGGTGAGTGCTACATTGGGGTAGAAGTTCATGTTGATTTTAAGCTTATTTTTTTAAACAAACTTATGCAATGCTTTTCTGGACTTCTTTGACAAAGTATCATCTTATTGGTGTGTTATGCTCAAACTTTACCTTGTGTATATTGTTGGTCACACACTTATAGGCCTTGTGTTAGCTGTTGTTGTCATCTATATTGTTGTTCAAAACTTTCACTTGTATAAATGGCGCACTCTTATAAGCTGCTGTTGTCACCATTCTAAAAATGTCCAATTTATTGAAGGCTTAAAGAAGATTGATGGCAGTTGATTTTAGTTCTTTAATATATTATTATGTTTTTATGATGTCTTTCGTAGATCTAAATTATAAAAAATATTTGCAAAAACCTCATTTTTGCTGGCTTAGAAAAAATATGTCCAGGGTGCCACAATTTAGTTACAAATTTAAATTTTATGATTTATAATACTCTCTCCCTTTCATAACATCGTTCATCTTTTCTTTTGTATATTAAAAGAAAATTTGAAGGATATTGTATAATGAAGGGGTATAAAATTATATTTAAGTGATAAAAAAAAATTCGTAAGCCGTATCCCCATTTTCAAAATTTGTAAGTGTCCATTTTGTTGTACAACTATTATATCCCACATATCTAGAATATTCCAAGCAATAAACACTAATGTAAAATACATAATTTTTACTACAAATGCAACTGAAATAGATAAATTAAGGAGTTTTATCCATTTAATGCCTGAAAAATAGATGAACTATTAATTCGAGGCTTGAATTATTTTTCTATCAATTACGGAGCTGAATTATACAAAACTATCAATTCAGGGTTTAAATTCAAGCCTTGAATTGATAAAATAGGAGACAATATATAATACCCCTAATTCATAGAAAAAATAATTCAGGACCTGAATTGATAGTTTATACATTTTTCTAGTGTTGTATTGAGATTTTTTTTAAAAAAATTCAATCACTACAATGGACGGGTTCACCTCATGAAATGAGGTGTCCTTAACGTAGTATAACATAATGAGCGTATTTTGAATAATTATACAATATTATTATGGGTTAATTGTGTAGAAAAACACCATCTTTACTTTTTTGTAATTTAATCTCAACTTTTAGAATTTGGCAAATAAAATCACAACCTTTTGATTACATTGCAAATTAGACTCATAGGCAGCAACATGCTGCCCAACAAATGACATGACAATTTTATTCCACATACCCAACCAAAAACGACATCGTTGCATCATCTCTTTGCTTCTCTTTCCTTTTGCATGCACCTAAATCATCTCTCTTTACATTTAATCCATGGATGACCCAAATTAATCGCAACCAAAGACTTCACAATCTACTACGAGATTAATCTACTCTCTCAATATTCTTTTTCCCTTTCTCCAATTTCTTCCGAATCGCAACCACTTCCTCATTCGCCGCTTCCTTCACCGGCGCATGAAGAAATGGGCTTAGGTTTTTTAAATAGGGCATTTTCTCTGAGATATCGAAATTGGGCTCTGTCAGTTTCAGATCCGATCGCGGCAGATCCTTGGCGGCTTGGGCGGTGGTGAAGGTGTTATTGAAGGAAGGAAGCTTTTGCATGACGAAGGAGAGTATAGGGAAATTCATCGGATTCGGATCCAATGTAGCTTGGGACCCAAACGCAGTGTTTGAAGTGTGGATCGTGAGAAGTTTTGCCCTCCATTTCTCTCAAGTAATCATCCATGGATGTGTTGAAACTACCTACAACAAAGGTAGGATGATGAGTAGTTAGGATGGAGTGTGGATCGTGAGGGTCAGTACATGATGAATATAGTTAGGATGGAGTGAAATCAGGGGAAAGATAAGTAGGTAACGCAGGAGGGGATAGAGAGGAAAGACGAGAGAGATTGGGCGTATGAAATGGAATGAAATTGCAATGTTATTTGTTGGGCAGCATGCTGCTGCCCGTGAGCATAATTTGCAATGTAATCAAAAGGTTGTGATTTTATTTGCCAAATTCTAAAAGTTGAGACTAAATTGCAAAAGAAGTAAAGGTGGGGGTTTTCTACGCAATTAATCCTATTATTATTGAAAATGTCTCTATACGGTGTGAGAAATCTCTCAGCTGATGCTAGAGAACCCGACCTGCTGGAGCTTTTCGGGTCGGTGAGCCGTGTTTACGTAGCTATTGATCAGATGACGGGCACGAGCAGAGGTTTTGATTTTGTGAATTTTGTGAACCGAGAAGATGCGGAGAGGGCTATCAATAAGCTCAATGGGTACGGATATGATATCTCATACTCAGAGTTGAGATGGCTGCACCTAGGACAAACTAGCTTATTTGAGGATTTTTGTATATTTTCTCACACTTGGGGCTTTTTCTTAGTAATATAATTGTTGATCTTGATTTGTTTGTAGCCATATGAATGAATAATCACCCCCATCTGTTGTCTATATTCTTACTGTATCAATTTGTTTGAATTAAAAAGTGATTTTACTAAATAACTTGAGTTTACAAGGATAATTGACTAATAGTCTCTTTTCATCATAGATTAAGTACAATAAAATAGATTATATGTATTGGTTGATGATAATATTTTTAGAACTAAAACGAGAGTTATTTACGTTGAGTATTTTTATTATATTTTGGATGCTAAAATTGAATCGAAAATTTTAAATATGTAATGGTACAAGAGAATATTATACCATAATTTATTTGGAAATGAGAAAAAAAAATAGATATGAGAAGATTATAAAGTGTTGCAAATAACTAGGGAAAAACTTAAATCTTTAAACCAAATTAGTATAAATTTCGGATGAATTGAATTTAAGTTAGCCTAGGATGCAAAATTTTGGTAGGTATAAAACCTCATAGAAAATCAGATTTACGAGCTAAATCAAGATGATAGCAATATAATAATTAAATATAAGTGCATATGTATAAAATTAAATCTTGTAGACAGGGGTGATCCCTAGCAAATAGAAGCATTTCCTCATGACAATAGCTGTTGCCTCACACAGTAACAGTCTACTCGTTTCCTCAGCAGATCCCACAACCTGTAATGCAAATATTATCTCATCACTTACTATATAAACTCTTGTATTCTACCTTAATTAATTAATTATACATTTTGCATGATTCAAAATAATGTGATACCTGGCAATTGGTATAGAATCTTGTAAAGTGTTCAGACAAATTGTAAACATATTCACACACCACATTTGGTAACAGCTTGTTGCATGCATCTTCAACATTCTGATATTGTAAAACAGCAGAAAGATAATAAGATATGAAAACAAATACAAATAACCTATTCACTAATGGAGAGTGGATTGAAGTTGTACCTCTGAAAATCGGATCAAGTGAAGTCCTAATGCCCGTTCATCCTGATGACCCAACTTCACCTTACCAATCTGTCAAACAGAGCATCTGTCAATTCGTATGCACTGCAAACTAACTGAAACTGAGAGAATGATTTGCACACCTTCTTTAGCTCTTCCACATCTTTGCCTGATCTCTGGATGATCGAGCAGATACGAGCATGTGCATACTGCAGATATACAGCTGTATTTCCCTGCTCAAAATCCGACAAGCAACGAAAGAGTAAATGAACTTCTGCCACCCTAAATCCTATGGCTCTTTAGTTGGAAATTAAAATGACAAGTATATCCAATCACCTTGTCACTAAGCATTTGATCAAAATTAAAAGTATAATTGGTAGTTCTGTTATTCTTCAAATCAGCGTACCTGTTATAAATAGTAAAAGAGATTTAATTGAGTAAAAGGAGCATAATATTTACTAGAAATTATGAGGGTGTCAATAGGGTGTTTCATAAAATTCAACAAGCTTAAAAAAAAGAAGGGGATGAAACCCCTTTTTTTCACGAATAAGTCATACCCCGAGCGAGAGCACGTGACTTATTTCTCACTACTATCATTTCAAATCACGATCATTCTTCACTATTAAAATGCCTTGTGAGAGCTGAAGATTATAATGTTGGCCTTGCTATTCATATATTAGTTGGTTGTGGTTGGTTCATTATTCAACTTTTTTTTTTTTCTTTTTCTGGTTTGAGAAAACTATATTTCATAGATTAATTTCCTTTCTGCAAAATTAAGATGCACTACCTTAAAATTACCATTGCACACCATTAGTGCCCCTTAGATCAGAGTATTTTCTACCTTAAATCAAACAAAATGAAGAACTTACTTGACAGCTCCATAGCCTACTGCCTCAGCAGTGCTATCAAGTACCTCTGCAGTCCACTCTTCAGCCTTACCTATGCCAAACAATTACGGTTTTTATGTTCAGAAACTCAATTAGGTATAACATCCATAGCAACTGAATCAGAAATATTGTAGTTTGGCACAAACAGAAAAGATGTTTTCGTATCACTGAGAAACTTCCGAAATTTATTACCTCTTTGAACTAGAGCCTCCTTGCATCGATTTTTGGCCTCATCAAGTAAATCAACTAACTTAACAGTCTCAGTACTGCGACTTCGAAATCGCTTTCCATCTTCACCCATAACAAGTCCAAATCCAACATGGGTAGCTTTTGGATATTTATTTTTATCTTCTGGCAACCAACCTGCCTTCTTAGCAGCCTGAAATCATACCAAGTACTATATATCAGATTTTAGCAGGACAAAACATGACAAAGAAATAAGAAATATAATGTTGAAGCCGACTTCTGTACAGATAAATTCAACTTACAGCAAACACCATTTCGAAATGCTCTCGTTGGCCGACATCAGTAACATATATAATCCATTCTGCCTTCTCTTCATTAAGTCTATACCTACAATTTGTTTGAAGCAAATAATGACTAATCTTTTCCACACTGATTAACAAAGCACGAAGAACAAGAGAACATTCAAGTTTTCATATTTAACAGCAGATTGTTTGCCAAATAAAGCTAATAAGTGTACAGATAGTGAGAAATACTATGCACCAACCACCCAAACCATACATCCGTTTTACCAAATGAGATAGTATAATAGATGGTATTCAAGTCAGATAAAATGCTCAAAACAATGATAACGAACTTAGGGCAAGGTACATTATTTTTACTAGTCATACAATACAAGAGTAATAAGATCATGAATAACAATTTACTTGTATAAGCCATAATAGAATAAAATAAGTTAAGAAATTACCATAAAGCAGCAAGATCTGTTGAAGAATAGTTGTAGCCACCATCCCTCTTTACAACGATAAGCGGTATTTTTTTTCTTTCAATGAAAATTACGCTAGCCCCTTCACTTTCTTTGACCAATCCCTTTTCATTCAGCAACTTTAATGTTCGAGGAATATAAGGATTGTAAAAGCTCTCTCCCTAGAAAGAAAATTTTTTAAATAACATGCAATCATTAGAAATATTAACTTGATAAAATGCTAGTTTAGTTTTGGTTATTTGTCATAATGGTGCTGCATTTGTGATGATGAAGTACCTTTTCCTCTAGGCGAACTCCAAGTCGCTGATACACTCTTTCATACCCCCTTCTACTTATTTCACAGATTTGTGTCCATGCATTCCTGTACTTTTCTTCCCCACTCTAAAACAAAGAAGGCATATATGATCATGAATAAAGTAGGGGGGATTAAATCGCATAAAAGAGTAAAACATTTTTTACTCATTCCAATAGGTTAATTAAGTAGACCTGATTATCTAATTAACATACGTTAAAAACAGACATCTTTACAAAAGCTTTAAAATAATGAAAGCATTTGATTTTCTAATTAATCTACCAGCATAATAAGAGTAAAATAGAAAAGTCAAGAGATTATGTTAAATGTCAAAATTAACTTCAAAATACTTAAATATAAAAATATAGTAGAAGATTAAATAGACACCTTTACAAAAGCTTTAAAATAAGAAAAGTATTACTGAAATTTTTCATTCTAAATCACCTGAAGACTGACTACTGCCTTCTGGGCTTTTTCCTTGAATATTGGATCTGTGTCAAATCTCTGCTTGGATGCCTTATAAAATGCCTGAAAAGGAAAAGTCCAAATCAAACTCAGTATGAACATATTGCATTTGATAGAATGCAGCACATTAATCATCAAAAGTGAACATATACACAAGCATGTAAGAGGGACAGATGTAATTCTGGAAGCAAAACTCCGTTAAATATACATCCCAGCTAGGAATACATGTTTGAATCTATCTACATATATGTTGCAAAATGGCCAATAGAATGTGTATCTTTACGAAGTGTACTGAAGCTATTATACTCAACTAACAGAGCTCTTACAAAACCAAATTCATCCATATGAAGACCCCAAATTATCAGGTAACAATATTTAATCTGTACTATATAATACAGGCTGCAGTCCAACAAAAACAAAGTGATAAGTTAAATACGACATATGACGTCAACAAAAATCAAATAGTGCATAAGCCACTCCTCACCTCAAGATCTCCAATTGCTTGGTCACTGGAAACATCCATAGAAGGATACATCTCAAAGAAAAACTCAATTAGCATCCCAAACTGTAGAACATACAATATATCGTCAGGAGCATCAATGGCAATTAGTATATGTGCATGTAATGAGTGAAAGATTAGATAACATCAAAAGGAACTACAAAGGGGGCATTATAGGTTTCATTGAGGACCACGAGCCCTCCTAGTAAATCAGATGAAAGTACTTGTCCCAGCAAAACCAAACATAAAAACAGACTCATAAGTTTTCAACAAGATGAGTAATTCTACCTGGGTGCCCCAATCACCAATGTGGTTCCTGCGAAGAACATCAACATTAGCATACTCCAACATCCTGGCCAAAGTGTCCCCGATAATCGTTGATCTCAAATGTCCAACATGCATTTCCTTTGCTATATTTGGTGAGGAAAAGTCTACCACTGCTGTTTTAATAGGGAGCTGTAGTCCCCACGTTTCAATGCCATGGACAAGCATCCTATGAATACTCTGACAACAAACCAAAAAAAAACCATTGCTTAAGTATGCATAAACATCTTGTTAAAAGAAGTATAAATAAGATGCTTCATAAAACATAAAGAATATGAGGGTTGATTATGCATAATTTAATAGGTCAATACATTCTCCATCCATCCATTTGATAATCTGATGTTTATATAGCCATCTTCAGCACAACTACAGAGCTCTATCATTTCTGATGGAGGAAGATTTCCAATGATAGCCTAGAAATGAGAATAGATTTCAATTTCAACATTAATTGTCAAGAGAAATCCAAAACCATAAAAATTATGAGAAAATGAGATGCGAGTAAATAATATACCTCGCCAATAGATTTCAAATCTGTAACTCCTTTTACTCTTGAGAATATGCCCATGGCATTATTGCTACCTCAATCAAACAGTTATGTCCATAAGCAGTAAGAAGCATGAGTTGGTCTTATACATTTTCTAGTGCCAAAAGTTCCTATTTTAATTTTTGTCCGAGCCATTTTAATTTTTGGATTTACTTTTTGGATATTGGTTCAGTAAGTTCATCGATTCAACTTTTAATCTCGTGCTCAGCTATAGGGTCCCCCAACTAGCCACTATATCAAAAGGGAAAGATTTGATAAGTTTACAAGATTCAAAATCAATAGAAGTTCACATAAATAGTGGGCAGTTTGATGACTCCTGTAGCCGTTCATTTGGACTAAAAACTCAAATTGATAAACTTACAAACCAATCCTAATCCAAATAAAGACAAGTTACAGACTAAAAAAAAAAACATGCTAACTCAAAGAACAATGAAAGAAGGTTCAGGAATCACACCACTGATAATCACCATAAGTAGCATCCTTGCAGGGAGCAATTGCAGGATGCACTTTTAATTCTTGAGGAACACTTCTTCTCAATGCCTCCTCGAACAGCTTCGATATTTGGTGCTTAACACTTGCTGCACTCTGAACATTCTGAAGTCGAAAAGAAGATAAAAATTTTGTCAAGCTGTCTTAAGAGTAGTTCCGCATATCAGTAACTAAGGATAAAAATTGCTAAATTTTGAAATTTATAAAACTTATTCACAAAAATAATACTAATTAAAGAATAAAAAATAATAAACCATAAAGATCAAGAACAATTCTTGAAAATGCAGAATAAATACTAGTCCATAATCACACTCAAAGTCGTGAAATGCAAATACCAAGATATAATTGACTTACAGATGCCATGACTGATAAGAACTGCAATTCTTCACTCTCTCGACACCTTTGTTGGGTGGATGCGGTCGTCCTCGTCCGTGTTCGTCGTCGCCGGAGAAGGTGGTCGAGGGATGAACACAGTGCTCAGATTCCCGTTGAACTCACACAAGAATTCAAATCCACGTTCTACCCGAGAGGGTCACAAATGGGAGATCAAATAGGCCACAAGTGTAAGGCTATGGGCCAAGACAAACTTGGCCCAATACTTTGAGAAAGAAGACCGGCATTTGGGCCAAAAGCCCAACGGGCCCAACAAATCTCCACCTTGGCCCAAATCATCTACCCTTGTGTATAACTAAATGGGAATTCATCATTGCACTTTTCCCGGACACCTGCAAAACGAAAGACACAAAGTCAAAAGCAAGATCCAGAAATTTGACACAAAAGTCAAGGTATCACAAAAGATACACAAATCTAAGCCGGAGCAAAGATCACGGACACATAGTCACAGAATGATTAAATTATCCCAAGGACAAAATAAACGGAGCACACAAGCTCAAGAAAACACAAAGTTCACATAGTCATGTAATCACATAGATTAGAACTCACAGTTCTCATGACACACGAACAGTTCACATAGAACAAATAAGCACAAAGCTAACATGAATACACAATTCATACGGACACATAGTCAAGTCACACAGACACACAAGTCACACAGACACTTCACACAGAAGCATGCGCAGTCACACAGACATAAAAGTCACACAGACGCACACAGTCACACAGACATAAAAGTCACACAGACGCACACAGTCACACAGACATAAAAGTCACACAGACAATCACAACAATCAAATGTTACACCACATTCGAAAGCACACAACATGCTCCACCTCACTAAGAGAAACAAGCACACGCAGTCACACAGACATAAAAGTCACAAAGACAAACAAGATAAGAAAAACAAATTTTCAGAAAAAACAAAATTTTCAAAACCATTTAAACACACAAGTTAAAGGCTCAAGCAATTCACACAAGCACAACTAGTAAACCTCACCATAACACTCAGTTTCAGTCACAACATTGGCTTGTTCACTAGATTTATTCTTCTTGGGGTGGGGACATTTGTTAGCATAATGGCCATGCTCATTACAATTATAGCATCTATGATTCTTAGCCTTAAACTTATTATTATGCCTTCCCTTAACAAACATAACACCCCCAGAATTCTTATCACCCCCATTGTGATTTAAATCATGCTCTTTGCTTTTTAAGGCATTAACCACCACATCTAGAGTAACATCATCACGACCATACTTAATAGCAGATTTGACATCACAATAAGATTCAGGAATAGCATTTAACAAGACAATGGGGGAATACTCATCAATGTGCTTATCACCAGATTGCTTAATATCAATAATGAGCTTTGTAAACATGTCCAAGTTTTCATCAATGTCCTTATTCAAATCCAATTTGAAACTGAAAAATTTTTCAAGCAAGAACATCCTACTAGGCAAAGATGACACATTGAACAATTCATCCAACTTTTTCCACATTTTTTCAGCAGACTCAAATTGACCAACCTTTCTTATCACAGAGTCAGAGAGATTTAAAGTAATGGATGACAAAGCAAGCTCATTCATATCAGATTTCTGTTCTTCAGTTACAGTGGCAGCATGCGTTCCCTCAATGGCCTTATAGACACGTTGTTGAACCAAAACACATTTCATTTTTTGTTTCCAAATTTTGAAATCAGTTTTACCATCAAAAGGAGTCATGCCAAAGGGATTATAAGCCATTCTATAAGCACAAAGCACAAACCACACCACACGAAGAAATAAACTGACAATCAAGAGTACACAACGGAAGCAGGATAACAAATATCACAGAAAAATCTCACAAAGAGAGGACCAGCCGCCTCAGAGCATCACAAAGGAGGACCAACCGCCTCAGGGTATCACAAAGATATATCTAAGTTAGAAAATAGAACAAATCTTTAACAAAGAGAATGAGAGAAACTCCCCTATCACCAAGTGGAAAGCCCAATCTGACCGGAATCCTAACGCCGGCGGTCAACTCCGGCGGCCAACGGTCAGTAGCTCCGGCGGACAGAGACGGCGGCGGCTGTCAGCCGGACAGAGGCAGTCTCCGGTCTCCGGCGGCGTCCGGCAGCGGACGGCGGTCAGCCGCGTTCAGCAAGGGCAGCCGGAAGTGGTGGCTCCCGGCATCAGATCTGTGGCGGTCGGCGGACAGCTGGGTGGTCGCGGTCCCGTGCAGATGCGGCGGCGAGCTGCTGGCGACGGGCGGCGTCAGATCTGAGCGAGCAGCTCCCGGTGGCGGCGCGAGCTCCTCCCTGTCGCGTTCCCGGCGAGGCAGCGCGGAGGGTTGTAGATTGCGAACACGGCGGCGGCGCGTTGCAGATCGCAAGGCGGCAGCGCAGATCGCGAGGCGTTGGCGGCGGCGCGCGGAACACTAGCGACTGTGCAGCGGCGGCCCGGAGGCTGAGCGCGGACGTGAGGCGAAGATCCAGGCAGATCCGGAGCAGATCGCGATTCCGGCACGGGAGGGGGGGCGGCGCAGCGTCTGATCCCGATCCCGGCGGCGGCGTCTGATCTCGATCCCGGTGGCGGCGTTGGAGCCCTAGCAGCGGCGCTGCTTCGGTCAGCTGCTGGAGGTCGCGATTCCGGTGGCTGCGTGAAGGTCGCGACGGTGGCGGCTCCGATCGGTCAGATCGCGACCAGATCGCGATTCCGGCGAGAAAATCCGCGGCGGCCGGACGGCGGCGATCTCCCACCGGCGGCTGACGATCAGCAGCTTCGGGAGACAGACGGACGACGAAACCCGCTCTGATACCACTGTTGGGTGGATGCGGTCGTCCTCGTCCGTGTTCGTCGTCGCTGGAGAAGGTGGTCGAGGGATGAACACAGTGCTCAGATTCCCGTTGAACTCACACAAGAATTCAAATCCACGTTCTACCCGAGAGGGTCACAAATGGGAGATCAAATAGGCCACAAGTGTAAGGCTATGGGCCAAGACAAACTTGGCCCAATACTTTGAGAAAGAAGACCGGCATTTGGGCCAAAAGCCCAACGGGCCCAACAACCTTCACAACAAAAATCAACGGATTAAAATTTTATTTTATCAGGAATCAAAACCTTTAGAAAAAACAAAAATTGAACAGAAATTCAAATTTACAGCACAGTGATAATTGTAACCAATTCAATCCGTAATTTTTTTCCCCTTTATTGTTAATCACTTAATTGATCATTTTAGACATCTTTTGATCGGAAGTCCATCGGGAATGATCAAGTGCCCGAATTTGGAGATTTTTCAGTTCTGACGTGGCATGCCAATTGACATTTTAGACACGTCAGGTGCACGTGTATAATTACTTGGAACAAATAATAAATAATAAAAAATGGATACCCAAATTTCGAAGATCGAGAGAGAAATGGATGATAGAAAGAGTGTTTCAGAAATAGTTCCAGAGAGAAAAGAGCCAAATTTTAGGTCTAAATTCAGATATTACATCATAAAACCCTAAGCGAGACGATAATTACCTGAAGATCTAACTACAGACTACCGAGTATGGATATGTGTGGTTTTAACTTTTACCATTCAGATAATAATTAATACTCCTTCTGCATTAATGTTAACGTTTGTTTTTACACGGAAATTAAAAAATATAATAGTTTAATGTGCAGTGAGATAAAAAAAATAATATTTAATGTAAAATGAGTAGTTGTATTAGTGTTGTATGTGTGGGTCCTACATGAAATAATTAATTGTATGAAAAGTGTAAACCTTAACACGGGACGAAGGAAGTAATTAATTAGTAATATGATTAATTGCGTTAAAAATCACGAACTTTCAACGAATTGCAAATTAATCCCGATTTTTATGAAATGACAAAATAAATCATGACCTTTTGGTGATGGTGATGTTTGGTTTATGGTTATGTGAGGTTTGAAAACCATATATTGTGTGTTCTATGTTTATTTTGGTTTTTTAGTATGGTAGATTTTAACTTTTCAAATCAATGTATTAATTTATTTAAAAAGTTAAATAAGAGATGAGAGATAAAAGAAAGAAAGTGTATTAATTAAGGAGATAGAATGTACTAGTAGGTATATATAATGGTGATTTTTAAAATATGGATGTGGGTTTTGGCCAAAACCTGAGTTGAGTTTGAAATTCGGAAACGAATATTGCCTCCATGTTTGGTGCAATTCGTACCCGTCGAGCAGCTGAAGCCTGCCCGACCGCTGACATGACGTTGACCTTTGTCACGTCAACTTTTAGTTTATTGCAAGAAAAACCATCACCTTTACTTAAATTGCAATTTAATCACAACCTTTGAGATTTTGACAAAAAAGACCATCAAATTTTTACTTTTATTTTTAAATTGCACCATCTAATAAAAATTTTATATTTTATTTTTTAATTTAAACTCTAAAAAATTATTAAATAAAATAATAAAATTATTATATGAATAAATATTTATTAAATTATGTGAATAAAATTAATTATATCTATTAAGTAGTAAAAAAAATATACAACCTCTAAGTATTTAAATTCAAATTCTTTTAATTTTTAAAATATTTTAAAAATTATAAAATTTTTATTAATTTATAAAAGGATTTATTACCACCTAATACAAAATATATCATTATATTACTAGTTGATACAATAAATCTATTTTATTACTACCCACTACAAAATCATTTTATAAAAAGTCTCAATTGCCCTTAAATACATCAATTACGTAAAATATGTAGAAATTTACTTTAAAAAGATAAGATCATGTACTATTCTATTTTTCCATATTTAAAATATTTCATGCATCCAAATTCTCTCCCCATAGAAATCACCCTTCTCTCCTTTTCTCTCTGAGAATTCCTCTTTTCGCCCTTTCTTTTTGAGAATTGACATACCACTTTGAAGATCTTATCTCTCACGAATAATTATTTATCGTTCATTCATGCTCTCGAATTTGTACAAAAAAATTGAATCCTCGCAAATCCTGGATCGTTTGCAGTGTAAATTTCATCGATGCAAAGAAGAAGAAAACGACTCCAGCGTTGGAAATGGGCAACAGCATCAGCCACGCGACGATATCATATTGGCGGGTGAATCGGGTCCGTCGGAGTCTAATTCATGGACAGTAATGTTGCCGGAGTGCTGGGCGAGTCTTGCGATTCAATTGAATTAATCGCAATATTTTTTTTCATATTCAATATGGGCAATTTTTTATTTTGCATTATGCGTATTCAATTAATCGTATTGAATTTTATATGTTCAAATTGAAGCATGGTAAATTCTACGTATTGAATTTGGGGAATGTGTGATACTTGTGTTGAGATGTACATGTTCAATTTTGGATACAACAGTATGTGTTTAGAAATAGCTTCGATTATAATTTTTTGAATACAACTGTATGTATTCAAAAATAACTTCTGTAAATTATTGATGTTTCGATATTTGGTGGTATTTCATGCCCTTCTAAGTATTATTTGCTATGTCAAGTGAGCATTTTGGGTTCAATTTGTGTTATGTAAGAAATATTACATCCTATATTTTTTTGTTTAAATTGATATTGTTAATATATGAATTTAAAATTAGTTTCAGATTTCAAGTATTCAGAAATATACTCATTTGTATTCAAATGCATTTGTATTTAGATTCTAAGCATTTGGGTTCAATCAATTTGTATTCTGATTTTTAATATTTAAAAGAGTTAAGGTGTTCAAAATTTGCATTTCATTTTTTTTTTCCGATTTGTGAATTGATATTCAGGAATAATTGAGTTCAAATCACTAGCATTCAGATGCTAAGCAAATGAAACAAATGATTCCATCTAACTCTGAATTAGCAACTAATTTTGCAGACTGTCCTTTGCATTTTGGTAGTCCCATTGATGCAAGTATAACACTCAATCAACGAGTGACCAATAAATAAAATATCGAACCCAAGGGATTAGAATTAAGCAGGATAGCACTAAATAATTATCACCACTAATAATTAAGACATAAAAACCTTTTTGAGTTGGAAATTATAACTAATATTACAGAAAAAAGCAAATAAAATAAATAAATAAAGTCACACTCAATCACAGGTGTTTCAAGAGACAAGAACAAGATAATTCTAGGAAAATTCAGTTTATCATGTGAAATAAGACAAATAGACAAGTGAATCAAATTATGCAGAATTTTATAGGAATTGTCACTTAAGTATGCTAAACCACTCATGGACAAGTGAGATTTAACAATTTTAAAGCACATAAATTCCTATGACCAAATTAATAAGATAATTCCCTATTCCCTTTCTAGGTACTAAGAAAATTAAATACCCACAACCCCTTATTCGCTCTACAAGCGATTCATATGCAAAATTTCATATAGGCTAGTGCAAAAGATTTATCCTTTCTAGGTACTAAAGGAATTGGATTAGGCCTTCCTTACACTATTTCTCTTTAACAATGTCATGCAAAGATAATAAGGTATCCTATATTGATGGTTAAACAATCAAAGGCTATATATTGGTCAATCCCCTTCAATTGTCACGAAATAACAAATATAATCATAAAACACATCCAAATATCAATCATACATCAATCAATGATCATATCATGAATATATAATTGATAAGAAAATTAAGAAATATGATCATAAAAGTCTAAAATAAAATGTCAATAAGGAATAAATATTTTGCAAAAATTATCATCACATATGTCTAAAATCTCAAATCAACATGATAAACTTTTAAACCCTAAAACTATCAAGAGGAAACTAGCCCATGGTGTTACAAGCAACAACCATGACAAAAGTGTCCTTACCCATGAGTCTATGAATCAAAAAATAGGAAATTAAAGAAAGAAGAAAAATCCTTGGTCCGACGTAATTCCCCGTCTTCTCTTTCCGTCTTGTTGATCCTCATCCGTTCTCCTTCTCAAGTAACAAATACCATGTGACTGAGTGCGAAGAGTGATGGATGGTGGATAAAGGGTAGTGGCGAAGGATGAAAGTGGTGTGAATCGTGATCTCACGGCATTCTGTCGTGTTCCGTTCTTCGGGACCTGCTTCAAGACTGTGTATATCTACGTACATGAGGCGATGGACTTGTGGGCTGCAACACACGACTGGCACCCTCAATTTCCCAATATTCATGGGCCCAAGTTAATTGCCAATTTCATGTACCAACTTTTCTATTGTTTGGGCCCATGGTAACATTACACAATTCTTCTTTGATTACCATGAGGCATGAGCTCTTACGTGGCCCATGTGGCATTACCTCCAATATAATTCAATTTGCATGTATATCATGCCCCATTTTGAGTAATAGCATACATTCATCCATTTGCTTGTGCATTTAACAACTCGTGAATATTTTTTAACTCCTCATTTTATATTTGATCAATTCCTCCTCAAAACATATCTAAAATCTGCAAAATCTTAACAATATCCATGAAGTCATAGAAAATATAAAAATAAACAATAAACTCCACAAAAAAATTAAAATTATGCAATAATTATATGTAAACGGCCTATAAAAAATGCAAATTTTCGTACTGAACAATGCATGATATTCATATATTTTATGTTCAATGATGATGTATTCAGAAATGCTTTCTCAATGTTGTTGAAATGTTTTTATATTCAAAATCAGTAAGTATTCATATATTTAATTTTCAATAATAATGTATTCAATATTCCACGAATATTTAGAATGTACTTAATGTATTTCAAATTCATTTATTGAAATATTTTTTTATTCAAAATCAGTAAGTATTCAAATATTTAATGTTTAATAACAATGTATTCAGAAATGCTTTCTCAATGTTCCACGAACTATTACTGGAGTCCACTTCCGGCCTATTTTAAATCATGGAAGATAATTATTTCAAAAATAATTATTTCTTTATGTGAATATCGTGTGACTCTATTTTAGTGGATTGACTTCTCCCAACAAATTTCATAGTTTCATGGAGATTAATGTTATTTTAATTTTTGAATGCATTACATGTTATAATAGGGTTAAAATGGGTATTTAATGTGTTCAATTTGTAGTGGATAGTATTTATTATTGGATAATGTACCTGCTAGTAATATATATATGTAAATTGTACCTGTAAGTAATGTACCCTTTATAAAATCAGAGTATAGAGTATTCATGAACATGTCTTAGTATTTTTTCGTAATTTCAGATTATATATAATATGACAAATATACATATGAGATGTTTAAAAAAATTTATTATTTATATAAAAAAATTATTTAGAATTAATTTATAAACTCAAGTTTTATACTGAGAAAAAATATTCGTTTAGATTTAATTTATACAAATTAAAATAAATTTCATGTATTTATCATCATACTTTCCTTTTCATCCTTCTCACGCTTACCTTTATCACATCACATCAATCAATAATCTCAAAAAATTATATATATATATATTAATCTAAAAAATATCATTATCACCTAACATACATGATATACTTTATATTTTATTTACTGTCTTAAAATACTACAATGTTCTTAAAAATCAATAAAAAAATTATAATGTATAAAATATTTTTAAAATTAAAAGAATTTAAATATTTAGAGGTTGTATTTTTTTACTACGTTATAGATATAATTAATTTTATTCACATAATTTTAGTAATAAAAAAAAATTTTATTCATATAATAAATTATTATTTTATTAATAATATTGAGAGTTTAAAATTTAAAATTTAAAAATAAAATATAAAAATTTATTAGATAGTGCAATTTAAAAAAACAATTGATAATCTTTTTTGCCAAAATCTCAAAGGTTATGATTAAATTGCAATTTAAGTAAAAGTTGAGATTTTTCTTGCAATAAACTAAGCTAACGTGGCAAAGATCAACGCCATGTCAGCAGTTAACGGGTGCGAATTGCACTAAACATGAAAGGTCATGATTTTTTTTACAATTTCATAAAAATTGGAATTAATTTACAATCCATTGAAGGTTCATGATTTTTAACGCAATTATCCCTTAGTAATACCCATATAACTCGTAGTAATGTCGAAGATATTGGGAACAGAAGAAGAAATAGCCTATTTTGAAACTCCCCATAACCTCAAACCATATCTTTATTATTAATTAAAATAAAACCTTTAAATATAATATCATTAAACGTTCTTTTGTGATAGGCAATAACTTGTGCGCACTCGCATAGACCACACTCTGTGCACTTTTAGAATTTTGTGTTTGTATATCTTTTAGTATAAAGATGTGTACTCTTTATTTTCTAAAGAAAAATAAAATATTAATAAAAAGTGTATACCATTTACAATAAAATAGTATACTCTTATTAATTAAAGTGTATATCCTTTAGAACAATGTACTCTTACCCATAATATTAATTTCTAAAGGCCCACGGTGTGCTCCGAACACAAGAACCTCACTCTTTGTGATATGATAAGAGTTTTAATAGTCAGTGAGAAATTATAATATTTTTTAGTCAAATTATGATGTTTTTAAGTATCTCGTCAAATTATGAAAAAAATCTGTTTTGATCATAACTTTAACCATTTTAATTTTAATTATTATTTTGTCAAATTTTAATAAAAAATTATTAAAATTGAAAATTGCATTGAGGACAAGCGGTGAGGACTTGATGTGCCTAAGGGTGAAATTTCCAAATGTCTCAAGTTCAAAACCCGCAGGTATGAGCAACAACTGAGGGGCCAGTCCATATAGAGCGCAAAACTCTGACTTGAAATGGGGTTCCCGCTAGTGGACGGTGGGTTCATATAGAGCGCAAAGCTCTGATTTGAAATGGGGTCCCGCTAGTGAACGGTGGATTTTTGCCTCTCCCATATTAATCGGTCTACAGATCGAATACCAATGCATAAAAAAATTGAAAACTGCATTAGTTGGAGGGCCAAATATAAATTTTGACATACTTGCTAGCTCCAAATATTTCTCCTCCCTAAAGATTAGATGTACATATATACTGATGTAATTTCTCTTGATTTTTGTATTTTGTGCACTTAAATGTATAGTTATTCAACTACGTAATAATTTATCTAGAAAATATACATTTTAAGGGGTATTATTGTTTCAATAAAAAAGTTATTGAAATACAAAAAGTGTTAAAGTTTGAATAAAATAAATTTTTAAAATAATGAATATAAGTTACTGTTATATTAAAGGGTTAATTGCATTAAAATACGCGACCTTTTTCTATTTTTTTAATTTAATCACGAACTTTTTTATTATCAAAAAAATACATGACCTTCTTATTTTTCCTCAATTTAATCACAAACTTTCTTTTTATCAATTAAATACATGACCTTTTTGTATTTTTTCAATTTAATCATAATTTTTTCCTTATAATCTTTTATAATTTTTCATTTGGTCAAAAATCTTTTATTAATAAAAAATCAATGCACATTAAATAATTTCAATATTTTAGATAGATTTAAATTTTAAATATTAATTAAATTGTAAAACAATTTAAAAAAATTAATGTACTTTGCCTCAAATTTAATTAATTATTTTTTAAAGAATTCGACAATCGATAAATTAAAAAAAATATAATACTTGTATAGATAATTAAATATACGTTAAGAACAAAAATCAATAATATTTTAATATATTTAAAAGTTTGTACAAATAATTAAAATTATGTTATATGATTTATATTTAATACATGTATAAAATATTAGTTTTCAATTAATATTAGCCGGAGGTAGGTGGACTAAAAATATAGCTATGTTTTTGTAAAATCTGTTTATTTAGTAGGTTCTTTTTTAATAATTTTTCGTAAAAAAATTTTTAATAGATTTTAATTACGTAAGAATTTTGATAAAGTGACACAATATAAACATAATGTATGCTTAACTAAAAAAAATTATGATAGAATTGGAAAAATACATAAAAGGTCATGTATTTAATTGATAAAGCGAAAATTCGTGATTAAATTGAGAAAAAAATAAAAGGTAATGTTCTTTTTTGATAAAAAAAAATTCATGATTAAATTGTGAAAAGAAGAAAAGCTTGTGTATTTTAATACAATTAACCTATATTAGATGTAGCAACAATGTACAACATTCAATACGAAAAATATAGAATTGATTTTGAGCACACTGAATTAGCTCCTATCGCCAGGTGCCCAAGACTTTGCCAATTTCTTACAACGCTAATTTTTCGGTCCACTGATCACTCATATTATATGTATGAAAATATAGTACTAATAAAAATATACACAGTAAATTTTCTACAAATTTTTTTAATAAAGATGTAAGAAAACTATATAATTATTTTGTGGATAATATATAGAAAACCTTTAGATTTTTTAAAGAATATTTTATGAGAAAGTTATTTGGCATCTAACTAGTTAAATTTTCACCGTAAGATGTGTGTGGTGACTAATATAAATAGGACATAAATTAACAAATTCAAATAAAAGATTTATAAAATTAATGTTTTGGAAATTAAGAGTATATGCATTAACAAATTTAAAAGTGGAATAAAAAATAATCTAAAAATTAATAGTATATATAGTAAAATATTTAAAGATGTCAACGAAAGAGGAGGGTATTTAATACTCCAATTAATAAATTATGCGAATACTTAATAAATTTATGTTACTTACATGAGAAAAAAAATCATTAAAATAAGTAATTTTTTCCTTAGAAAATTATCTCAGTTTTTTTTTCTTTCACGGCTATTTTGGTAACTCAAATATAAAATTGAAAAATTTTATTAGGGTGGGCATTTGGAAATTTTTATGAAAACTGATTAACCTAAAAAATAAAAAATAAATAAAAAATTTGAGAAACGGTTAATCATTACCATTCTATATAGTACGCATTTCCCATTCCGTTTATTCTACATAGTATTGAAACTGAAATTAACAATGGTTGCAAACGCTTTATTGGCGGAGGAGACTTCGGCGGTGGCGCAAATGAATCTGCGGCAAGAAATGAAGGAACAATGAATGACATTCAAACTGCAGTGTGATGTTCACAAGTTCTTGGTGTGATGTTCACAAGTTCTTGGGGAGTCATGAATTCTGAATAGGTTTCTGCATGATGATAAAAAATTTTGAATTCTTTTGAATAGAATATATATACTGGCTAATTCTCTTTACATATAAGGAAATTTCATGTTTGGTCTAGATCTGCTAATTCTGTTTGTATGGAAATTTGTTCTCTGTGCTTCTTCTTCATTTCCATTTTCTCTATTTTCTCTTTTCTGATTGATTCATATATATTGAATTTTTTTTATTTTATTTATTTTCAATTTAACGTGATTGATCCATATATATTGAATTATTTTATTTTATTTATTTTTAATTTTTGAAGAAAGTCTTAGCTCCCCAATTTTAATCTTACTCATTTATAATTTATGAAAGCAAACTAATAAAAAAATAAAATAGAAGTTCCAACAAAAAAAAATTTGAGTAGCTCGATAAAAAATTTAACTGGGGAGGAAAGGGTAACAAAAGCTTAGAGAGTGATAATAATTAAAATGATAGCCTCTCGACATTTATATTTATTCATTTTTTTATTTATCTATTCATTAATATTAATATCTATTATTTTTTTTATTAACATTAATATCTATTCAATTTTTCATTATTTCACAAATTAATATTAATATCTATTATTTTTTTATTAACATTAATATCTATTCAATTTTTCATTATTTCACAAAAAATTATAATATATTAGGATTAATATGTGATTTGATATCATTTTTTCTTTATCTACTATTCATATATTTTGATATATATTATTATTCTTATTTTACATCACTCATGGTTATAATATTCTTTATATTTTTTCTTTAGTTGTCTTTGTATCACACACTATATGGGTCGGGTGGAAGTGCACAGCATCCTTGCAATACTATAACGCAACTTTTAGAGTTAATATTTTTCTTTCTATTTAGTTTAATTTATTCTAATAATGTGTAACAGATTGCAGACTGAGTAGAGTGTTGCATTGACAAGTTATGCACATTCCAAACAGGTACTTAATAGTCTCAGGTGAAGCTTTAGCAAAGCACAGACAATATCCCATCACTTCAAAAGCAGATCTATGTCTGTACTGATCGAATTTCCACACGAATAGAGACAAGTTCACACATAACCACAGTGTTAGAACCCATATTCTTTTCCAGTTTTTGTAGAATTTCTCCGTGTTCTTATAGTAAAGAGATAAGATATTACCTCTATATATCCTCTTTTTTTATCAGGGTCCAACTCTTCCATGATCAACGAAGCATACGTCGTAGCAGCATGTATCTTGAATTTAGACAGCTAATTCGCTTAAGCACTCATTACTAAAACCTTAATAAAGAATATGTTCAGATAAACTTGAAGGATGAAGAAAGAAAATTAAGTGTTGGTATAATCCTCACCTCTTTAACTTCATCCTTTGATAACTTCCCATCACCATTCTTATCACACCTGAAAACAACCAAGATCATGTCATGTTAACTTGCAGACCCCAAATTTATCCTTGAAAAGTCTATCAAAAAATCAATAAATTGAAAATATATATAATTCGACTAAAAATAAATTGACCTAAAATAAAAATAAAAATAAGTCTTTAAATACATCATCAATAATAAAAATGAGATTTGAGAATATACATAATTTTCAGGAATGATAATTAATATTTTAATATATTAACCTTTTAAATGTATAAGAAAAGGAAGGAAAGGATAAATTGAAAATATATATAATTTGACACTTTGAGAATATACATAATTATCAAGAATGGTAATTAATATTTTAATATATTAAGAAAATGATAAGTTGAAAATATTTTGATTTAGAAGGAATAAAGTAATTTGACGTAAAATAAAAATAATAATATATACCAAATTAGAATATATATCATAATATATGAATACATATTGATGTCAATATTACAAAATATATAAATACATATTAATGTCAATATTACAATTTTGATGAGTATCACTTATTTTAGCGTAATGGCGTGAGGTTTAGGATTGTAAGCTCCACGCATTTTAGGTTTGGAGTGTACATCAATGCAAGTTATGCACATTCCCCTCTTTTCTAATTGATCCATAAATATTGAATTTTTTTATTTTATTAATTTTTATTTATTTTTAATTTTTGATTGATCCATATATATTGAATTTTTTTATTTTATTAATTTTTTTTATTTTTAATTTTTGAAGAAAGTGCGATTATTTTAGATTCCCCTCTTAGCTCCCCAATTTTAATCTTACTCGTAAGTACAGCTTTCTATATTAAAAGATTTTCTTGTCAAAACTACACTTTTGTTTTTTTTAAGTCTGGGTAGTTCTTTTGATCCCATTCATTGATGTTTTTTTCATTTTTTTTGTTTAATTCAAAAATATGAAGATACAGTCAAAAATATGATTGTGTCAAAAAAAATTTTTGCTATTCCCCTTACTAATAAATTCTGTTAAAGAATCGCAAATAAAATTACACTTTTCAAAATCAAACTTGTAAAGTCTACCTAATAGTAATAGACTAATATCCTTCTAAAGTAGCAGTCACTTGAATCGCAAATAAAATTACACTTTTCAAAATCAAACTTGTAAAGTCTACCTAATAGTAATAGACTAATATCCTTCTAAAGTAGCAGTCACTTCATCAATAACGATCCAAGATTGAAACATTCTTCTTTCTTTCATCAAAGCATCTGAAACTATCTTTAAAAGATTAGCCATTTGCTATCATCAGTCTATTGAAGCCAGTTTCTCTTCATCAACCTCAAAGGCTTTCCTTGCTTGCTTTAGTTCTTCATTCATTGACAGCAACTCCGTGCAACGGTTGAGTTTTGGCAAATCTTTCCGTATCAGAAAGAGAAAATCCTCAGTCAATAGCTTCCCTCTTTTGGATGCAACATCTTGAGCTTTGTGGACCATATCTGTTACATACTCCACGACGATATCCTCAACGAGTGTAACTGTCTCGGGAAGTGGATTAGCATCATCACCGAAACCATACATCATATGCTGCAAATCCTTCTGAAACATTCCACGTTTACGCTTGGAGGATTCTGAAGCTTGGGATGCACCCGGTTTCACTTTTGAGGAAGGCCCTGCTCCTGTACTACTCATCCTCTATTTGAAAGTAGTTTAAGTTCAGGGAGCAATCACTGCAACACAATCATGAGGTTATAATGATCAACAACAAAGAAAACTCTGATTAAAAGAATAAGTTCTGCTGTCAAAGAAATCCCTGTAACACAGTGCCAGCTGCAATTGGTGTTTTTGTTTTAACAATGCTTAGTAACAGAGTCTATGAGACAGTATTGTCCTTTACATAGCATATTATGTGCATGTTATAACTAAAACATCACAGTTAATATAGAAAACTTTATATGCATGTTTCCAAGAATATACAGTCATATTTTCCCCATTATAATATAAACATGTGACCATTGTCCTTCCCAGTTAACTCTAAAGGTTTAAAATATCGTCGTATAGGCTTGCACTCCCGAACTAAGCTCTAAGTCCACCTCTGAATGCAAGGATCCTTCACCCTATAAGAGTTTCATTGGATTTGCAAAAAGACAAAACTTTGCTTCAGTTTATGGTGCACAAAGAAATAACTGAAGGAGAACTGTGTTGGAGCTTAGTCTAATACATTTCTAAAACTGCAAAATAGAGATGATTTACAAGCAATAAGATCATGGATGAACATTGGAATAGCCCAATATGACTTCATAAACTATCAAGAAAAATAAATTAAAAATATACACAGGTGAAGATACTTAGAAATAGTAATGTAATCCATTCCAAGAAGCAAGATTTAAGAAGTTCAAATTTAAGTTGCCTGCATCCAATTAACTCTCAGACATTATCACATGGTCTAAACTGATTTAGAACTAAAATCCACACTCCAAGCTTCACAGTCAGTACAACCAGAACTCTCCATCATCCATAAATAATCCTAAAACTCTGAAACATTGTTACCTAACTGTTTACATAACGAAGATACAAGAAATATCAATTAATCCTCTTTGATTCAGTAGGATAGCAGCAGAGTTTTGGTAACCAATGGATTCTGAGAAGGGAAATCCACCAAGTCTGAACTCATGGTTATTAAATCTTTCTGACAATAACCTGAAATTGGCATGTTTTTTATTTGGCATTCTAATTCTACACGATCAAGAATGTTAAAACAGGTTTACACCAAACAGCAACCTCAGAAACTGTACACAACAAGGGAATATCCAAAATTGTTCTATAAATTAAAATTACATCGCCCCATCAATTCAAAACATCGAACGATATATTGCCCTAATTTTCTTCGCCCCATCAATTCAAAACATCGAACGATATATTGCCCTAATTTTCTTTAACGATGCAAAACAGATGTCACAGAGAGAATTGGAATCACCGACAAAGATGAGCATAAATTTACCTCTGTAGAATCTGTCGGGGCTACGCGACGTAGTTTGGACTGAACTTTGAAGACAACGAAGCAACCTGATCAGAGAAATTATGCAAGAAATTATCACAGGACAGCTGTGGATACGATTTCACTTAAACCCGCCAGGCTGTACGGTATAAATCCGTATATTTAGATGAACTTCATTCAGAAATGTAAATTAAACACTCTTTAATAAAAAAATTTTAATAAACCATTATAATTTTATTACATTAATATACTTTGATTTCAACCTGGCATTGCTAAATAAAAATATAATAAATCTTATTTATTAAAATAAATATAAATAAAATATAATACTCCACATTTTACCCTAGTTTACCAAATAAATCAATCATTTTGCATGAATTGATATATCCCTTCATCTCTAGCAAAACCATTATTCACTCATCAAATTCACCCTATGAGAACCGGTACTCCCTAAATTTTTTATTTTCGTTTATAGTATATTTTTTCTTATTGAATTATCCAAAATGCTAATTTTCTATCCTATTTTATACACTCTTATTTTTTTTTTTAATATTTAGGTATATGATCAAGAGACCGATTAATTCGATGGAGACCAGAATTCACTGTCAATTAACATGAGTCTCATTTTAAGTTTTATGTTCTATATAGACCGGCCCCATAGTCGTTGATCGTACTTATGTATTTCGTATATAAAACATTAGAAAATTTTACCCTAAAGCACGTCAAGTCAGTCAGCATCGCTAGGTTAATTTATTATCTTGTTTTATACACCTAGAAAATATGGAGTTCTATCTTTTTTTAATATGCTCGCTCAAAAATACGTAACGTAATTTTCCAATGAAACCCCTTACATTGGCAAAGTAATGTTTTTAATTCCAGCTTTCATGGCTTTGGATGTCATATCGTGTGTCTTTAATATGTATTTTCCAATGAAATCCCTTATATTGGCAAAGTAATGTTTTAATTCCAGCTCTCATGGCTTCGCATTTCATACTTGTGTGTGTTTAATTTACAGGCCATTATATGGGTTTATATTCTCTTCAAACGGTGTCCTGGTGAAAAAGGACAATCATCTTGTAATAAAGGATCCAAATCCAAGTTGTATTTTGGGCCAACACCCTAGAAGTAAGCCAGTAAGGTACCCATAGACTAGTACATAGAAAACTAAATGATCCAACCTAACAAGTGAGTGTAAAAGAAGATTTCAACTCAAATTTACCTACAAACACCATCAAGGAATCATTTCAAATTCATATCCTATGATTCTGGTAATAATAATCGGTAACTGCCCATTATTTTAAAAATCATAATGCTCAGTTTTATGTTCTCATTCCTAAAATATTCATCCTGACTCTCCAACAGTTTTTGTTTCTTTTTGTTGGTTGGTACGAATAAGTAGAAGATGCTGACATTTCAAAGTGGCAAAAACATGCATTTATACTTATTTATAATTAAAAAAATTTATTATAAAAACTCGAAAACACATTGCCAACTAAACTAGTTGACACTTGTACTTGCACATATTAGGACTAAATGAGAAAGAAAAAGGTTGTATCTAAAAAGAATTAGTAAATATTTATCAGACTACAGACATTACATCCGTCCATTAGTTAAGAGTTGCCATCGTTTTACTGATACCGGTGACTTAGCAATATATGTGGAGAAAATAACACCCTCCTCCCATCTAATTAACACCATAGATATCATATTTTACAGTAAATTTATCAACCTAAAAACGAAAATCATCCATCATCCTTTGTATACACCAGATGGATCAGCATATTGCACGATCCATGGATGCTCGAGTAGTTTGTGCAGAGGCATTCGCTTCGAAGAATCCTTTACGAGCATCTGTTTTAGTTCAAAAGAAAAAAAGAACGAACAACGGATTAAATCAACTTGATCCAAGCTCTAACTTCAGATTATTATGTGTGGCCAAAATTACCTGACTTATAAGATCTTTTGCAGATGATGAGACTATAGGTTTTGGAGGGAACTTTAAATCCACCTGGATAATCCTGCATAGACGGATGAAGTCAGATTGTGAAGCAACTACTTATGAAGGACACTAACTTTGCAAAAATTAGAATCTCTTTTCTTGTTTTCTGTTAGACATGCATAGATATGTATGTGTGTATGCATACCTTCTGTATGTATCTGAGTGTTCTTTTGCTTCAAAAGGCGGTACCCCGTATAGAAACTCATAGCAGAGAACACCAAGGCTCCATATATCCACATTTGCATCATGTTCCACACTCTCAACTGTATACAATTTGTAAAAATATATTAAAGCGTTTTCTTGTCGAAAGAACAGAAGTTGATTTGCTGTTCCGCCTCAGGGAAAACACAAATAACATGGTTTGAATTATACTAAGCATACCCATCTCAGGTGGAAGATAATCAAGAGTGCCGCACATGGTCCTCCTACGACTGAAGGTGTGAACGGACCAACCAAAGTCTGCAATTTTCAGCTCACCCTGGCCATAGGAAACACTGGTACAATGAGAATATGCTAAAGCACACTTCCTTAATATGACCAAGAAAGAACTAGCCGCAATTACCTCTGCTCCGACCAAAAGGTTCTCAGGTTTGATGTCTCGATGGATCACATGTTTCCCATGGCAATATATGAGCGCCCGAGCTAGAGATGCAACATACTGCACCGTTCCAAAATGCACACAGAAAATACTCTTTTAGCCAAGTACTAAAATGCACTGTTCATAATCTATTGTATGCTTACCAACATATTAGAGCTTTGTAAATAGCAAAAGAACAGAGCTCATACATTCATAGTCTAAGACTCTAAGGTCCTACTACCATACAAACTAGGTAATACTTGACAGGGTAAAGGAATTAAAATAGCTACTACTCACAGTAGCAGCACGCCTTTCGCTGAAGTACTTGCACTTCTGCAGCTCTTTATAAAGTTCACCCTTGGCAGCATATTCCAGAATCAGATAAACTCGTTTCTGTGGTTAATTGTTGTGGTTAATCTATTGTCATATTTCAATCGAATTATAGACGAAGAAAAATATCTAAGTACCTGATCGTAGAAATAACCATAGAGACGTAGTATGTTAGGATGCCGGAGATGGCTCTGTATTTCGACTTCGCGACGAAGCTGATGCTCAACCTGTGACTGCTTCAGCTGGCTCTTAAACAATACCTTTAGTGCCACAATGTGTTTGCTCTGCTTGAATAATATATTAATATATATCAGTTAATGCATATATACAAAAAAGAACCAAGAAGTCAATCCCTTCTAAAATGCAATACATAAAGAACCTAACTTGAAAATCTTGCTTCAATTAGTGTAATTTAGAATAGCTAACAAACCAATGCTCATATAGTGAACTGATAATCAAATAGACAACAAGTTGAAGATAAACAGGATCAAATTTGATTATAAAAAAACACCAACCGTCTTTTCTCTGGCAAGATATACATGCCCAAACTTTCCTCTTCCAAGAGGTTTTCCGATGTCGAAATCATTTAGTGTCCATCTCTTTTTCTCCGCTGCTGTGCTCTCTGAAGAGTCCTACAGAAAGAGAAAGGAGTTTACATATCCCAACAAAGTACAAAAAAAATCATACTATCAAATAAATTATATTCTTCTCATATGATTATACTAGATCTATGAACAATATCTATAATCTTAAGAAATTATGGTTTGCATAAGGAAATCAAATCGACAGTACATTTCAACATTCAACCCCCAAATTTTCAACACAACAGAAGATGCTGGATCGCAAATCTATCCGGGAAAAAAAAAATTAAAAAATCCTCCATTCAAAACCCAAAGGATTTTAATTCCAGCAGTAATAAACATACATTTATTATGCGGAATCTCGTAAATTAACATGCAGCCAAATCATATTACAAAAACCTGATTACAAATCCCTCGCTTTCCCGAGAGAACGAGGAAGGAGAAGTAAACCCACGGCGAGAGGCAATTTTCGAGGGACCATTCGTAAATGTGAAAAATGGTAACACGTAAATCGCTGAATGAACGGCAATTCTAATTCGCATTAATGCTAAAATTATTCAAGCTTCCTGAACCGAAATCATCCAACAATTCCAAAATTAAAATACATAAACAAAAGATTTTCGATTGTCTTACCATATGATCATGTTCAGACTGCGCAGCGATCGTCATTTGCGTAACCCAGAAACTCACACACTGGAATGTGAGAAAAGGGAGAGGAGAGGGGTGTGTAGCGCTCGGTTTGAAATACAGAGAGAGAAACGTTGGTTGTTTGTGGGTCTTTATTGGCGTTACTCAGCAACGGTCATATTTCAATAAAAGAATTCCCACGTGGCAGTGCGATGGATTCAAAAAGTCGCCCATTTTCTTAAAATAAATTATTTTAAAACACAGCTATTTTGTCGGGCAAAATTAGAAGGAGCGTCAATTGGATTTAATGTGGGCTCCACGGTTTACATTAATTAATACTCCCTCCGTCCCGTTTAAATGTTTACGTTTTCTTTTTGCACGTTGATTAAGAAGTATAATATTTTAATAGATAGTGGGTGGAAAAATATAATATTTAATATAGAGTGGGCAGGTGTATTAGTGTTGGATGATATATTAATTATTTTAGGTGGGTCTCATATTCCAAAAAGTAAAACGTAAACATTGAAACGGGACGGAGGAAGTACTCCTTCCTAGAGTTATAATTAGGGTTGGCAACGGGGCTGGTATGGGGCGAGTTTTAACAATACCATCCCCGAACAGTTTTGAAAACTTTCATCTCCGAACTCGCTCCATACCCTGTCGGGAAATTAATTTTGCACCACATCCCCACCTCTATCGGTGTCGGGTATCCTCGTATCCGAACCAAAATCTTTTTTATTTTTTTAATTTATTATAATTATTTTATTATATTAAAAATAACAAAATTATAATTTAAAAATTTTAAAATACATAAAAAAAAATATAAACTAATTAAAAGAGACATATGATGTTTAATTCAAAGTTTACACATATTATTAATTATATATATATATATATATATATATATATATATATACCTTCGTGGCGGGTTCGGGGCGGTGTATTTAAATACCTTCCCCGCCCCGTTTTTATTTTTATTTTTTCGGTTTTCCAAGAAATCCGAACCATATCCGATCAAAAGTAAAAAAACCACCCCAATCGAATCGGAGTCGGCTTGGTTGACTTCGGTTTCGGATTCCGTTGTCATCCCTAGTTATAACCCCTCATTCATGTCCGAAAAGCTTTTACACGGAGAATTATTATTTATTGTGTAGTGAATAATTGTATTAGTTGGTGTAATGTATAATGAGTAGTTGTAGTAATAGGTGTGTGAACCCCATAATTTAATTGTTTTAGATGGAGAGTGTGGGTCCTATATACTGTAAAAACGAAAATAAAACCCTTTGAGCGGACGCCCAAAATAGAAAAAATGATACTCTTTGGTGGTGGACGAATATATTTTATTAAATAGGACGTCTTATAAAAAAAAGTAACATTTCTCTTTGGTAGATGAAACTACTCACACAAACATAAATATATTTTTATGAATTTATATAAAACCAATACATCTACTCACTATATATTAAAAAATTAAAGAATGTTTGGAGGATAGTAAGATTTAAGAGTATTCATACCCATTTATAATGTTTAGTTAATAAAAGATTGGTGGGTTAAAAACGAAATAAATTGTCCCTGTGATTCATGTCATATGTTGAAGTTCAAAATTCAGAATGAATTTTATTTATGAGAACAACCTCTGTTGAGCTTGATATTGTCCTGTATGATATTTTTCTGAGCGGTAGGTGGGATTCAGTGATGTTACTTGAGGGAAATTGTGGTTCCTTTAGGTTTTAAAAACATGTCGGTGGGTTAAAAAATGAAATAAACTATCCCTGTGATTCATTTCATATGTCATATGTTTTGTAATGATGTTCAAAATTCAGCATGAATGGTTATTTATGAGAATAACCTTTGTTGAGCTTGATATTGACGCTGTGATGATATTTTCCTGTGGGGAGGTGGGATTCAGTGATGTTGCTTGTGTGGAATTTTGGTTCTTTAGGTCGTTGAGAATCTGTTGGTTGGTTTTTTTTATAGGAAAAGTGCAAATATTATTAAATAAAATGGGCATGAGATTTACCCAGTACAAAAGTATACAAAGTTACATTTCCACCCGCAAAAATTTAAGAATTCTACTCCAAGTTCAACGTATCTTTAATACAAAATGAAGTTAGGACATTTTCTCCAGTCCTCATAACACACAATCAAACTTGATGAAAAGTTTTCAAAAATCCAGCTCCAAATGCGGGCTTTAAGTTCTTCAACCACCTTTTCCACCGTGATCGATTCGTTCTTAAAAATAATGACATTCTTACTTTTCCACAGTAACCATACCACACATTCCCAAATCACACCATGAATTTTTTCCCTTTTCTCCCTCTAATAAGACTACTAAAATGTAGTAGGCTAATAGAAGGATTAGATGACATCACCGAACATACACGAACCCATTTGAGGCATTCCATCAAAATGTGATAAGAAAATTGCATTCAAAGAATATGTGTCGCACCGTCTCTTGGGATTCATTGCAGAAAGGACAAGACACATCGGCGTTATGTGGAATGATTTTTCTTTGTTGAAGTTTCATTGTTGTTGGAACTCGCTCCCATAAAACTTTCCACGCATGGACTTTCACTTTCGGAAGAGCAATATTATTCCAAATAATAGTGAACTCCTCCTTGACATCTAACTCGGACCCTACTTTCAACTGCATAATTCTCTGGTATGCCTCTTTTGTGGTGTATTTCTCTGATCTCCCGTTCTGCCATCTCCAAGAATCTGTTGGTTGGTTAAGAATGAAATAGATTTAGTCTGCATGTTTATGCATTAGGAAATCCTCTGTTGAGCTTGATATTGCCCCTGTGGTGATATTTTTCTGTGGCGGATTGATGAGCGATTTTATGTTTAGTAAAGTTATATTCCTTTTAATCTGTAAGGGTAATGGTGATTGAATATCATCATTATGTGTTGTTTAGTCTCTATTGAGCTTGATATTGTCACTGTGATCATCGTATTTTGTTGAGTCACCAATAGGTTTTGACCCCTATTTAGGAGACTATTATCATGTACTGCTTCTGATTAGGTTCTTTAGCATTCAAATGCTTCTTCTCACCATAGCATACTTGTATATCTATAGTTACCTTTTCACGCTTTCAAGAAGCCAAACGGAGCAAAGAAGTGAGGTCCAAACATTCCCAGATGCATAACTATGATGGTTTGAATAAATACTTCTGGTGACATTTTTCGCTTTTCTCATTCATACTCTCACTCTCTATCTATAACAAAACAAGCATGGATACATTAACATGTGGTTTAACAAAACCATGACCATTTGGTTGGATACGAGCTAACTAATCCTATGATCATATTGTAGGTCAATTAATTTTTCCAGGTCTATCCATAGAGTTGAGGTAGATTTAATTTCTATTTGTGTTAGTATAATGTACCTAGACTACATTTATATGTAAACTATGTTCTAAAAAGAATTACGTGTGTGGGCATTACATCAATGACAAACATTGAGCAAAACTGGTAGTTAATTGCTTACTGCTTAATCCAATTTTCAGACAATATTCTATGTTTCTATCATGTCATCTAGGTGGCATGATGTACTATCGACAGGCTTTGGAACTTTTCTCTTTTCTTGATTTGGAAAAAGAGGAAGGTGCTCATAAAATTTATTTCTCATAGTCATACAATCCATAGATCTACAGCGAGTTATTTTTATCTGATTGATGAAAGGTAGAACTGATGCCTGAGGAAGAAGTAAAAAATGAAGGCTCGTTACTATCACACGTCATGTTGTGGCAGACATGATGCCACATATGTGTTCTCATTCAATCAGAGAATACTTTGAAGCTCGTGGCCCTGTGATTAAATGGTATCCCAATTATGATATTTTTGAGTATCATTGTGGCCCTGTGAGGCATTGCATGTGTTCTGTAATGAAGTTCAAAGCTTAATTAGTATGCATGTTTAAGTTTGAGAACAACCTCTGATAGCCTAATATTGCCCTCATGATGATATTTTTTTTAGGGGTAGGTAGAATTCAGTGATGTTACTTGAGGGGAATTGTGGTTCTTTTGGGCTTAAGAACTTGTTAGTGGGTTAAAAATGAAATAATCTGTTTATGTGATTCGTTGCGTATGTTCTTTAATGAAGTTCAAAACTTAATATGAATGTTTATGTATGAGAACAGCCTCCGTTGGGTTATTTAGGTCATTGAGAATCCGTCGGTCGGTTAAGAATGAAATAGATTCACCATGTAGGCATTGAAAAACTTAGTATGCATGAGAAAAGCCTCCGTTGGGCTCGATATTGCCCCTGTAATGATATTTTTTATTCCTTTGCACCTGTGAGGGTAATGGTGATTGAATATGCATCTTTATGCGTTGTTTAGTCTTTGCTGAGCTTGATATTGTCTCTACGATCGTGTTTTGTTGAGTCACAATAGGATTTGATGAAGGCTATGGGACGGAAAATTAAGGCTTGTTACTAACACATATGTCATGTCTTGGTTGCTCGTGCCACGACATGGAAAGATCACCAGGTAAACTTGTGTTTAATCTTGGTGAATGATATTTATACTCAATCAGTCAATTGACAAAAATTGTTCTAGTTTGGCTAGGCTTCTGATCTATGGTTGGATCATTTTTCCCTTAAAACACCATATAATGCTTTTAAATATGCTTCACATAATAATCATCTAAATTGACCATAAATCAGAAGCCTAATAACTTTGTTTTTTAACGAGTTAAATGTGAGATATTTTAAGAATTAATGTAATTTTTTATTAAATTTATGTTGCAACTTGACAATATAACAATAATTAATTGATTTAAAAGGAGATGCAAATTTTTTTAATAATATTTTTTAGAAGGTATTTATTTTTTATTATGAATATTTAAACTTTTAAGGATCACTTTTAATTTTGAGGGCCACTTTTGTGTGATCTCTTTTTGGTGTAATATCTCCACGCCGTTAAATGATTGACACATAGGATATAATAAAATATATAACCCTAAAAGGAAAATATCAATCCTAAAGAAAAATGTTAAGATTTTCCTCCCCACATGTGTCAATCATCCAACGGTGCGCCACCAAAATCATCTGGGATCTTTCCTTTTGGGGATAAAAATCAATTCAATCACATAACTTTATTCATGGTCTTTTTTAGTCCCAATAAAGATAAGTTTGTTAATTTAGTCCCATCGGTGAAGAAATAGGGCCAAACACGTCATATTTTTGCCGGAAAACGCTGAAATCAGCGAAAATGCCACGTGAGACAACCGGAATCGCCATTTTCCGACTGAGATGATGACGTGGCGCTCTGATGGCAGGTGAGTCAACGGGATAAAAATTAATACAATCTCATAACTTTCCTCATGATCTATTTTAGTCCCAAAAATATAAGTATGTCAATGTAGTCCCACCGGTGAAGCAATAGGGCCAAACACGTCTTATTTTTGCCGGAAAACGCTGACATCGCCTGAAAACGCCACGTGATTATCACGTGATAACCGAAATCGTCGATTTCCGACCGGGACGATGACATGGTGCCCTGATGGAAAGTGAGTCAATAAATTAAATGTTATTTTAATACAAACAAGGCATTTTTATTTTTTAAAATTTTAAATAATTAGGAAATAAAAATTAAAACCAAAAAGCGTATTAAAAACCTAATTAATAAGGGTCATCGGCCAATTTCTCTTCTGGCACGGAATCGCCGCCACAAAGGCCCACATCACAAACACCAGAACTTCGCCGCCGACCACGATTTCGCCAATGACCATGACAGATGCTGGAATTGCCCACTGCCATTCCTGACCTTGTTACTGGCGGTGCCGCAGCGGTCCAACTACCACGTCCACTCAGTTGATTTTATGTGGAAGATGTTGTGCTATTCTCCTTATCATCGAATACTATTGAAGTCAAGATTGTGGTGAGAGATTTTTGTGCCCGCCAAACCTGGCCTTTGTCGAAGGAATTCTACTGCAACGCCGTCGTTGCGATCTTCACTAGCTTTAGAGTTGTTAATAAGCCCGCAAATCGTGGGCCCGAACCGATTAACCCGAAAAAAATTAGGGTTAGGGCCAAGAAATTTGAGCCCGTTTAACATCCGGGCTTTTTGGCCCGAATCGATTAACCCGTGGGCTAATAGGGTTGGCCCGTGGGCTAACCGGGCCGGCCCGTAGGGTTGGAAATTATTATTATTATTATGTTTAATTAATTTTAACACTCATAATCTATACATCGACCACCCAATCTCACCCTACTCCCAACCCATCGTTGGACAAACTCTCACCATCTTTTAATTTTCATCTCTTTCTCATCTTTTTTCTTACTCTAACCCAAAATTTTCTCTAATAAATAAAATAATACTTGAATAAATATATTAAGATTAATTTAATTATCAAAAATTCTTTTAATTTATATCTTTTAACAATATTTTGTATGTATTAATCTTAATTCTCTCAAATTTTAAATAATATATTAGTTAATTTTGAATTTTTTATATTATTTATAATAAATTATAATTTATAATTTTTTAAATATTTTTTATCATACAACCCGCAAGCCCTGCCCGTTTAACCCGTAGCCCGTTAGGGTTTAGGGTTAGGTTCACATTTTCATATCCCGTTTAAACTGACCCGATTTAGCCCGAAGCCCGATTAGCCCAAAACCCGTTAGGGCCAGCCCTAATGGGTTAGGGCTGGCCCGTTTAACATCTCTAACTAGCTTATCCCAGTGGAGCACGAGCTCGACGTCGTGACTGATGGCATTGCAGATGTCGAGCACCTTGATGGCACGGTCAAAGAGATCTTGGATGAGGCGGTCCAACGGCGACTAGAAGAATTGCGAGACCTCGCGGCCCGATACGAGGATGGCCTTGAATTTGGCTTCGCAAAAGAGGAAAATAACCGAGGAGGTTGCGCAGCCAGGAGAGAGAGAGAGGAGGAACGGAGGTGGCGGCGGGACGTAGGCATCTTGGACGGCGGTGGGGAATTCAAAAGCGGTGGGGGGAATGGGGGAGGATAGGAGGTCGGCGAATCGGAGGTGACATGTTTCTTGAATAATTTGAGGTCTTCGAGGTTTGAATTGTTATCGAGTTTGACCTGATTATGACAGATGTTAATGAGGTTGAGGAATCCTTGATTGTTGGAGGTGGTCAACATATTGAGGTTGAATTAATCTCCTGGTTTATTAATTAAGTTTTTTAGTACGTTTTTTATTTTCTAATTATTTATAATTTTAGAAAAAAAAATGCCTTGTTTGAATTAAAATTTAATTTGTTGACTCACCTGCCATCAGGGCGCTATGTCATCGTCCCGGTCAGAAATTGGTGATTTCGATTGTCACGTGACAATCACGTGCCTTTTTCAAGTAATGACAGCATTTTTTGGCAAAAATATGACGTGTTTGGCCTTATTTCTTCACCAGTGGGACTAAATTGATAAACTTATCTTTTTTGGGACTAAAATAGACCATGAGAAAGTTATGGGACTGAATTGGTTTTTATCTCGATGACTCACCTGCCATCAGGGCGCCACGTCATCGTCTCGGCTGAAAATCAACGATTCTAATTGTCTCACGTGGCATTTCCCGGCGAAAATAGGACATGTTTGGTCCTATTTCTTCACCGGTGGGACTAAATTGATAAATTTATCTTTATTATGACTAAAAAAGACAATGAGAAAAGTTATGGGACTGAATTGGTTTTTATCCCCTCCTTTTGTGGAGCTTCTCCACTAAATCATTTGATTTTATCCTCTAATTAATTAACATGTGGTTCTTTATTCAATTTTTTTTTCATATAATTTTATTTATTATATTTAAAAGACCAAATATATACCCAAAACCCTAAATGCGAAATGGGCAAAATACTATACTCTAAACCACAATAGTAAAATTATAATTATACCTTAAAACAGGATAAAGTATACATTAAACCACAAGGATAAAATTACATTACTCTAAAATTTATGTGTGAATTATAAACCACCACAAGGAATAATTATAATTATACGCTAAAACTTATGGGTGAATTATACCTTAAATCCAAAAGGTAAGTTATACCCTAAATTATAAGTGTGAAATTATAATTATATCATAAACCCTAAAGGTAAAATATTACTTAAACCTAAACCATCGGGGTAAAATACATTCTAAATCACAATGGTAAAATTATAATTATACCCTAAATCATTAACTCTATGAATGAAATATATTCTAAATCCACTGTCCACTAGCGGAGACCCTCAGAGGTTGACCTAGTAGTGAGGAATTGAGGTGTCTTAACGTGAATTTTCTTAAGGACTCAGGTTAGAAACCCATGGTTGCGATCAATTATTCAGGGGCCAATGCATACATAACGCAAAGTTATGACTTAAAATGGGTGTTCCTGCTAGTGGACAGTGAGTTCTGGCTTTTCTCGAATTAGTCGATCTACGGATCGGATACCAGTATATCAAAGTAAGCGTAAAAATAAACAATGGACTATAGGGATAAGATATGCCCTAAACCACTAAGAGTGACATTTACTCTAAACCATAAGAGGAAAATTATAATTAAACCCTTATAATTCACCCTAAACCCTAATGATAAACAATAAATTTTGGGAATAAAACATGTCCTAAATAACTAGGGGTGAAATATAGCTTAAACTACAATTGTATAATTATAATTATAACCCTAAAAATAAATTTAATTATAATAATTTAAAAAAAAAACTAATAGGTTTACATTTGATTTGGTGGACAATAAGTTTTGCTCTTTAATTTTTTTAAGTATAACTGATGTGAATATCAGTTATTTAAAATTTTTAAATATTTGGGACATTAGTTTTATTAATTTTTAAAAAGAAAAAAAAAAGCATTTTGTCAATTTAACTATGAATAGAGTAGTATATTAATAGTACTTTTCTCCTAATTTGGTAGATTATTATCAGAGATTTCGTAATTAGATGTTACTTTTAATTTTTCATCATCTTTCTTTTAAAATATCATCACTTTTCATCTTCTAATAAAAATAAAAATTGTTCATAAAATAGTTTATTGGTTTATTATCACATTTCATTAATTGAATATAAATTTTTATTAAAATATTATCACTTTATATCAATCTCAATAGAGCCGGCAAACGGGCCGGGCGGTACCGGGCCAAAGCACATTTACGGGCGGGCTTGGCCTGGTTCTTGGCGGGCCTTATTTTTTGTGGCCCAACCTAGCCCATACTGGGCCACCGGGTCATTTCGGCCCATTAATATTCATTTATTTTTTAAAAATTTAATTTAAAAAATAATTTAAAATTTAATTACTTTAATACGTGTAATAATTATAATAGTCAATATTGAATATTATCCTCAAATTTATAATTAGATATTAACGATAAATTATCTATTCAAGTTAATTATTATTATTTTTAAATCAAATAAATTAGAATTGATTATTAGTGATCGACTGTATAATTAAGAGTTTTTAAATAACGGAATTGCAGCTATTTAACATTAGTAATCACGATTATTATGTAATTAAAATTATATTATTAGCATCTAACTTATTACATTATGATATAATGGAATTTGAATCAAACTTTTACAAATTTCAACAATATTAAATCGTTATATATATATATGAGTGTATATTAGGTGCACCCGGGTGCACCCTTGCACCCATATTTGTATAATATTTTATTCTCTTTTGTATACATGTTATTCTCTTTTGTATACGTGTTTTGTAATAATTGTATACTTTTTTCACACTAAGTTTTTCATTAAAAAAATAAGCATTCATATGTGTATAACTTTTTATTCAATAGTGTATACATGTATTTTAATAATTGTACATTTTTTTACACTCAATTTTTTATTAAAAAAATTAACAATTAAATTGTATACATTTTTACTCATAATTGTATATGTTTTTGCTTATATTTGTACGTGGGTGCACACGAAGCTTCGTGTGCACCCGGGTGCACACTATATTTAGCCTATATATATATATATAATTTTTTTCTTTCGTCTTAACTTTATTTCTATCATATAGTAATCAAAATATCCAAGTAAAATAGAAAATTCATTTATAACTATTTTAGAAAGTTATTTTTATATAGCTAAATTTAAGTTATTTAAATATAATTTATAAATCAAATATTACAAATAATTTATAATTAAATATAAATAAAATGATCGGACTAAAAAAACCCAGAAAAAATGGGCTAAAGGCGGGCCGGGCCATTTGGCCCACCGAGCTTGATGGGCCGGGCCAAAACGGCCCAATTCTTTTCAAACCTACATTTTAATGGTCCAGCCCAACTTACTTATGACGGGTTACGGGCTGGTCCTTCGGGCCGGACCATTTTTTCCTGCTCTAAATCTCAAGAAAATCATTTTGCGGGACAATTCCCATATACCTTTGCCAATTTTTTTTTGTTATAGCCTCTATGAAATTTTAATTATACTTTAGTTTTCCCAAAATCATGGTTTACAGAAATGGTTCAAATAATTTACGAGGGAGTCTTTTTCGAACATGATTCAAACATGCATTATATTTTTGTAAACTATTATAAAAAAATTTCTGAATATCACGGTTGTTGTTTTAATATGTGCGTTTTGTATGTGTATGATTTTTCCTGAATACTATTAAAAGATTATTCTGAATACCAAGTTGCCGGAATTTTGAAAGATTGAGAATTTAAATTGAACACAACAATCATAAATCTATTTTTTAATATTTGACCATTTTTTGATGATTGATTAGTCCAAATGTATTTATATTTTTATGGAGAGATAAATGGTTAATTAATTCCTTAATACAATTAAACTTAAAATAGTGTTGAAAGTGGTATTTAATTGGTTTAATTTGCAGTATAATTTAAATATTATATCTACTAGTTATATAGGAAAATAAAATTTTCTTATGTGATTTCTCATAATTGATTACGTTATCATATGAGTTAAACTTCACATTGATTTCCTAGATAAGAATAATATGTCAATCCTTTGTATGTTTCTATATGTTGAATTTAGTGACATGTGTCAACTTAGGTAAATGCAATTATATTTTTATTTTTTTTGTAATCAATGATTAATATCTATATTTTTAATTATTGTATAGTCCATAAATCAATTTCAACCGCTGCTTATTTTGAGGAGAATTCTTATTTCTTGCCTTTCACGTCCAAGATTATGCCCAATTGCAAAACGTGTCACTTTTGGACATCTATCCATGGAATTTTAATGAAAAACATTTATATTACTATTAATTATTTTTGCACTGTTACATTATTTAATATACTATGGGTGTATGATTGTTACTCCTATTATGGTGTCGTCTTCTGAATTAAACGACAGTCTATATTTATCAATTGAATGAATAGATAAACAACGAATAGATGAAAACACGTTTTATACTCTATACTACCTTCTCGTATATTTTCTTACTTAACATTGAATTATAAATATACTTGGTACAAATCTCCCTTATTACGGGGTTGCGGATTGTAAAATCATAATTTAAAAGAAAAAAATGAATTTAAATTCTCTTTAGTATATTAAAGATATATTTTTAATGATAAACTCTGTTGTGAAATTTTTACTTACGTGAAACAGTTTATGAGACGTGTTAAAGTATGTCTATTATATACTCCCCGTCCCGTCCAAAGGATTGTTTTTACTTTTTGGCACGTGGATTAATAAGTATTATTATAATTAACATTGAATTATAAATATACTTGGTACAAATCTCCCTTATTACGGGGTTGCGGATTGTAAAATCATAATTTAAAAGAAAAAATGAATTTAAATTATCTTTAGTATATTAAAGATATATTTTTAATGACAAACTCTCTTGTGAGATTTTTACTTACGTGAGACAGTTTATGAGACGTGTTAAAGTATGTCTATTATATACTCCCCGTCCCGTCCAAAGGGTTATTTTTACTTTTTGGCACGTGGATTAAGAAGTATTATTATTTAATGTATAGCGGGTAATTATATTAGTGGGAGTGTGTGCTCCATATTTTAATTGTATTAGAGAGGGTGTGTGGGTCCCGTGTGTGTAAAAAAGGAAAAGAGATCCTTTGGGTGAGACGACTAAAATGACAAAAAGGAACACTTTGAGTGGGACGGAGGGAGTAGATAAAATATTTTTAATGATTCTTAAAGCATGTATGCATTAAAGTATGAGTTTTGCGTGTTATAATATGATTTATTATTAACATACTTTAACTATAAATAAATAAACATACTTTACTTATATAATAAATATACTTTACTGATGAGTCGACCTGTCTCGAGAGTGTGTCATTTTTTATTTATAAATTCTTGGTAGTTTTGTCTTATACGAGACCGTCTCACAGTAAGACAATTTTATATTTTCTTAATTAATTATCACTTATTTTTAAGATGATATTGTTTTAAACTGTTAGTATTGTTTTTTTTTATACTTTAAATTGTTTATGAGATAGTTCACAGCTTAACAATTTTATGAACAATTTATAAATATAAATGAAAAGTGATACTCACATTTTATAAAGAATGTGATAACTATTTTAAAAAGTGTAAGATGATTTCAAGTGAAATGGTCACAAGACGTATTCTTTTTATATTATTTTAAAAATTTTAATATAATATGAGAAATTATAAATTTTTTTATGCGAATTCTCACATTTGGTCCATTAAACATCTTAGATCAAATTATAATAAAATCTACCTTAAGGTCATTTAACTAACGCAATTTTCAATTTTAGTAATTCTTGATTTTGATTCATCTGATCAAAATTTGATAAAAATGATTAAAGTTGAATTAGAAAAGATAAAATAAAAAAATGCACTTAATATACCAAATACAAATTTTAACATACATATAAGGATGTAATAATTTCTCTTAATTAAAATTCATTTAATAGATAATTAATTAGCCAGTTGCAACATGTGGCTAGTTGCTCTTTTTTAAAAATTATTCAAGAAATCAATGATAAAGTATCTACCTTAATTATCTAAGACGGTTTATGAGACATGTTAATTATATAAGATGGTTCGTGATACGTGTTAAAATATATCAATTATATAGATAAAGTATGCTTAATAATTGTTAAATTATGTTTTCTAAAATATGATGTATGATGAATTAAAGTATATTCTTAGGGAATTATAAAATGATTAATTATTGACATACTTTAATTACAAATAAATACTTTATTTATATTTATATATGATAAATATATTTTAGTAATAAATCAATCTATCTTATAAACCGTGCCAAAAAACTCCTCTCATAAGGGGTTGTCTCAAAATTAATAAACTGAACAAGTGGCTTAAAAAAAACTGTAAATATAAGAATGGAGGGGTATACTACTATATACTGTATATGACGTAATAAAAAATGAAAAAAACCGACTAAACAAGAATAAGACTCGGTGAAATTACAACGTTCGGTTTACAAAAAATAAAAATAAAAATAATAAATACACGAATAAAAAATGAAATTAAAGTTTAGTGCTGCCATCTTCTCTTCTCCCCTCCTAAATTGAACAGCTCATCACTTTCTCTCTCTGTAATCCATCACACTCACTCTCTCTCTCTTTCTTCATTCCCTTTATTTCTCCATCCCTTTCTTCTCGGCAACTCAATCCTCCCTCGCATATACATACACGAATTTGCATCTATAACTATCTCACTCTCTCGTATATCTTACAGCACACTTGCGATT